>CM033447.1:69980393-71340393 GCA_019425775.1 Rafetus swinhoei
AGACTCGGCGGATTGTGCAGATTTGGGGATCAGAGACACTCACGGAGACTTAGGTGAACTAAACCTAAGCTTTGGGGAGTGCTCAGTTTCTCCGGACTTGTGTTCTCTGTGGAGTGAACTGTTCTCATGTTATTTTTTTTCTTTATATTTGTTGTAACTGAAAATAATGTGCACGTGTGTAAAAATGAGACACGTGTTTGTTACATAAGATTTTATAAAATTATTTAATTACATCCATTTCTTTAGTTCCTTTTGGGACCTGAATGCAGCGAGGCTGACCCTGTGCAAACCCTGCTGAAAATCTTTAGAGACTGAACCTTGGGGTTCTGGCTACTTTTTGGGTTTTTTTTAAGGCACTGGAGAAGGGCAGAGGAGCAAATCTAGCCCACCCAAAGTTACGTTTGCAGCCTGACTACATTCATTCTTGGTTTGCTGGTCTCTGAATCTCAATTGCAGGCTACAGTGAGTGCAACCATCTGTCTCTTCTCAGTGCCTGAAGAAGATAACACTAGACCATTTGCCAAACTTGTAAAAAATATGAATCATCTGATTTTACGTCGACCCCTCCCCTTTTCCCATCTCCAGACTTGGGTGAAGGGGAAATATCTCAGCCCCCGATGGACTAAGGGATCGGAGAACTAATGAGCTACCAGAGGAGATGGCGGAGCAGTGAAGAGGCGGGTGGTGTTTGGCCACCAGACAGCATGGGATGAATCAGGGGAAGGGGAGGTTCTATATCTGGAATTCTTTGTCACCTTTCTCCGGGCTTCCCAGAATTGACATGCTTACCGGTTCCGGTTAACCAGTGGGGGCCGGAGTACTCCCTGCCAGCCATGCGCAGGGGTCTGCCCTAGCCCCATGGGGCCTGTTGTGGACAGGGGCCTCCATCCTGGCTGGAGCGGGTTCTGTCTACGGTGGGCCCAGGCATGTCACAGGCAGGGGTCTGCCATTCAGAGCAGCCCCTGCCCATGGCAGGGGAAGGAAGGGGGACATAGGCAGGGACTGCTCTAGCCCAGTTGCGTGGGGGGGAACCGCTCTAGCCCAGCTGGCTGTAGCAACCCCCCCACCGCCCTCCTTTAACTGGTTAACCACTTAACTGTCACTTTTAACCAGCTAACCAATTAAAATCAGGCGCTTAGGAACAGGCATTCAGATGAGGTGGCAGGTGCTAATTGTGTTCCTTGAGAAGAGTCAGTTCTAGGCAGAACTTTTTTTTGCATTTCTGCTTTGTCTCTGGCAAAGCCAAGACGTGGGGGAGAAAATACATAAAGAAATACAAAATAGGCCGGGATTTGTTCAAAGCTAAAACAGGGTTCATCTTCTCTCGGCTGCTTCCCTCATGCCACGTAGCTTTGAAACCCTGAAAGGTACAGGCGGATGCGGGTGTCAGAAGTCACCGGTGTGGTGCCTTGACAGGTCTCTGGATCTGTCCAATGATGACAATGGTTCGGCTGCCTGCGTGTGCTCCTCCTGTGTGTTGTGTTGACTGTGCGCCAATAGTCCACACAACCGACTCTGAGAGAGCCCCCGAAGACCACACCATCACATAAGGTTGGAAGGCACCAGGCCAGTTTTATTGTCAAATGAAGTACAGTAATAGTTGTCAGGAGACTCTACCGAATCACCACGCATCTGTACCCCCTGACAACGGACCAGCTCAGTCAGCGAGAGGGCCCACTGCCCCCTAGGCTAGACAAAGACAGCCCTTCCAAGACACAGCTTTATACACAGGTATAAACGAGTTACACATCACTCCTTGACATATCACGTTGCCACCCTCTAACGTTACCTAGATACCACCCATCACCTTGCACCGGGTGTTCGAGCCAAACATCTCTAGCCATCATTTTGGACCCTGTCTTGAACCTGGGCCGGTATGTCCTATTATCTGTGGGGAGCGTGTGGGTACCAAGGTGCTTCTTAATGAAGGGTTGCTCCCATCCTTCTGGAATGTGCTTCCAGCCCGCGCCTCGTACCAATCAGTGTTCGTGGCACGTTCTGTGAGCCTGCCTCTTGTTCACAGCTTAGCTCTGCTTTATATTAGCAAAGTCTTGACCATCGTTAGCTAGCTCAGGCCTCACACCAGGCCTGTGATACACAGGCTTCTGTTTCAGGCCCTCATTTTACTACAGATGAAAATAAACATCCAAGTGAAAGAAAGCAGAATAAGACCCTTTTATTCACCAGCCTTATTTTGGTAAAACTGCACTTGAGTTACTTCTCATTTACACTAGTCTCCGGGAGCTCAAAATCATCTTATTTTATGTCACGCCCCCCTCAAAATCAGAACCTAAGTTTGTCTGAAAAGCGACAGACCTGCGGCTCCATCTTCTGCCTATGAACTGAAACCAAGGGCCTGATTGATTTCAGAGACACAGATCTATAAACACAAAGTAACGCAACTGAAGGCAGGGGCGTATAACTGAGGCCATGTCTACACTAGGAGATTACTTCGAATGTACTAAGTTCGACTTCTGGGAATTGACAAATTCGAACTTGCGTGTCCGCACTACGGGGAAGAATCAAATGTAGTCCGAGGCAGGCTCCGTTAACGTAGACCTGCTACCTCAGACTCAGCCCTAGGAAGCTCTCTGGGGAGCTGCGGGAGGCCTCCTGGAGGCCAATAATTCAAATTAGCAGCACTGGCGCGTCCACACTAACGTTATTTCAGACTTGAAATTTCGGGAATAGTGTTACTCCTCATGAAAAGCAGGAGTACTGAGTTCAAATTCCGGGGCCCCTTATTCCGGAATAATGGGCTTGGTAGTGTAGACACATTGCTTACAAATTCGACCTTATTGGGGGTTATTTTGGACTAAGGTCCTAGTGTAGACAAGGCCCGAGATTAGGACTTGACCCATTATCTTATTGAAACGATTTTCAGTGATGTAGTTTTCGTGATGACTCAGGACCCACAAATCTGAGCTGTTTGAACATTTGTCCTCAGAAGAAATAATTAGATTATCTCTCACTTTCATCTTGCCGTCGCAGTTTCTCAGGCTTTGGCTGGACTCCTGTTGAAAAGTATTTGCCATTCGTGCCCGGGACTCACCTCTCCACAGGCTTTTCTGCTCAGAGACACAGAGAAAAGATTTCTTCTCAGGCCAACCATACGTTCAATGTTAACAAATAAAACGAGAGAGCGAGCGCATTACGCCACACAGAGATTGTCACTGGTAACTCAACAAGCCTTTGGAGCTCAAAATTTGGTAGCTTCCCAGAGATGCCTGGGAGGGACACAACAATATCACCACTAAATGCAGAGCTGGGAGAAAAGTAAAATTGAATTTTTGTGCCAAGTTTTGAAGGAAACAAAAAACAATAATTTTTTTAGAAAATTTAAGCTTTTTGTGTCTTTGATGAAAAAATGTACGCTTTTTGTGTCTGATGAAAAAATTCAAATCAAAGTATAATATTTTTGTTTTGTTTCACATTCAGTAATTTCATAGGTATTTTTCTGCCATTTTTTCCTTTTCTCTTCTTTCCTGCCCTCTTTTTTTCCAGTGGGGAATGGAAGGGGACAGAAAGACAGGGCCATATGTTGGAAAAAACCCCTTTTTCGCAAGATCCTGTAAACCTTGATTTTTGAGGACTAAGGGATCTTGCGGAAAAGGGTTTTTTTTCCGACAAATGGCCCCGTCTACACGGGGCTTTTTAGCGGCAAAAACCTCTTCCACAAAAAGAATCGGAAGATGATATGCAAATGAGCACGTCATTTGCATCTCCTCTTCCACAAAAAATTCACAGTGTAGACATAGCCTGGGAAAACAAATAAAAAGTGACAAATGTTTTTTAAAAAATTTGAAAAGGAAATTTTGTTTCATTTTGAAAATGTTCACTAAAAAGTGATATTTTGGTTAAAAACTCAAAAGGAAAAAAGTTAAACAGAACCCGCCCTTCCAGCCCTCTGGCCAGTCATTCATTCTGCTGCAGCCAGTAGCAAATAAAATAAAATGAAGAAAAAAGTGGGAGAGAGGAGAAAACCAAAATCCTCAAATTTCAGAAATGTTCCAGTTTTTTTTTTCCTAAGTGAAATGAAGCAACCTTTTTAGTACAAAGGGAAATGAACATTTTTGGTTTCATTTCAAAACCATCCAACTGGAGAGAAAAATGACAAATTCTTTGCCTATGAAAAATGTAATGTTCTACAAAGCTTAATTGTTGAGAAGGAAAAGGTTTCATCTGAAAAATGTTGACAGGAATTGTAACTAAGAGAACTGAGCAGGAAACAGCCCCCGTCCTGCTCCCCTAACAATTTACAAGTTCTACATTTTTTCCCATTCAAAATCCAGGTAATACTGAGAGTGTCTTACGCAGAAAATGCCCACCAGCCAGAATAGCCAGTAACAGGCTCAGACGTGGGCACCACAGGCCCTAACCTCTGGGCTGTTGATAGAACTCCGGGAAATTCTCTTTATTTTTATATTTTTTTCATTTTATTTTGGGGGAAATTTCTTGTTATTTCATTTGACCCATTTCCACCCCCTTGGGAGGGGAGGTATCAAGTTTTGCTGTGGCAGGGAAGCCCTCTGGGGGTGAGGCCCTATTGCTGGGGAGGGTGTGTGTGTGTGTGTGTGTGTCAGGCCCTACCCTTGGGGGGATCCTGTGTCTGGGGGTGGGAGGCGGTTGTGGGGGAGTTGTGGAACATTCCCACACTCTTCTGACAGCTGTGGCTTCTGTCTCAGGTGTGTTGCGACTTGGCGCACAGGGTCACACGGTGCCACCGGGCCTGGCAGAATAAATAGACACAAAGTGACAACCTGGTGTGTGATGGGGTCTGTGAGGCCATGCACCCTGGCCAGGCCGGGAAGCGCTCTGGGTAGTGACAGAGGTATCCCGTGACAGCTGCAATGCCACAGTGCTGGCAGCAGAGGACCAGGAGCCGGCCCGGCCGGGCGGGTGAGTCATTTTTATCTCGTTTGAAGTGGGAGTTGTGTTACTGTGTTTCACACTTGCCAAAGGAGCGGGGCTCAAACTGTTGGCTCTTCAGGGGCTGGCCTCTCTCCTGGGTGTTGACCATAAGTGCCAGTCTGCCCCTCAAAAATCCCTCCTGAGAAATGCTTAATCAAGTCCAGGAGGTTCCCGTAAACAGCTTCCGTTTGGAGGAATCAGCATCTTCCGACGACAAAACAGTTAAAAAAAAAATTCCCAGCCTGCTCTAGTAAGTATGTTTGTCCCGGCACAGGGTGTTGTGCAACGCAGACCCCAGGAAGTCATGTGTCCTGGAGAGGAAGGCTGGCTCGGTATTTAGGTGCCAAACTCAATTCCAGAGACCCTCCTTCAGTTGCCTGCTCTGCCACAGCCTTCCTGCATGACCTTGGGCTAGTCATTTGCTCGGTGCCTCAGTTTCCCCTCTGCACAACCGATATCGTAGCCCTTCCCTACAGTATGGGGGGGCGGGTGAGGCAGACACAGTGAAGACTTCGCGATGCTCAGCTATGCCCCTGGTGGGGCCAGGTAAGCAGAAGGTTCTGTTCCAAGCTCTGTCGCTGGTTTCACCGATAAAAGTTCTGCACATGCACACAGGGCAGGGATCTGTCACTTGGCAAACTGAAAGCTACTTTTTAAAAACACCCTGGATGCAGAAACGCACCAGCCAGGGTGCAAGTAGGGGGCAGGCAGGACATGTGGGCCCACAGCCAGAGGGTCGCAGATCCAGAGGTGACAGTAAGCCAGTGCGCCCCAGAGCGGCGTTGCAGCAAGAAGAAGGCTCCTGGGGCTCTCCTGAAGGCTGCCTTGCCAAGCAGCAGGTAGCCAGGCAGGTGAAAGGGCTGATGGGAGAAAGCCACATGGCACAAAGTCTCATTGGAGATCAAAGCTTTCTGTGGGACAAGATCGATTTTGGTACAATTGTCCATCAGATGTCTGGATTCCAAGAGACCACCGGTGCCCAAGAATTCCTCTCGGCTCTAGAGCCGCTCTGCTAGAACAGCCAAAGCAAAGCAGTCCCGAAGGCAGGGAAATGGACACACAAAACGTTTTGTTTCCAAGCTCCTTTAATCTCTCTATCCACGTGAGCGGCTGCAAGGCCTCATGGGAGCTGCCGTTTCCTTTCCCAGGCGGCCCAGCAGCAGCTCAGCCAGAGAGAAAGGCGACTGTGAGATACAGTCCAGTCGACTTGCAGGGCCCTCGGTTAGAAAGAGGAGGGACAGAAAACCGCAACGCCCATGCAGCACCGAGGTGGCACAGGCAGATGGTGAGATCCATGTCAAGCCAAAAGAAAACATTCTTCTTGCAACCTGCGTGGAACTTGGAGAGAGGAGCACAGGTTGCAGGAGGGCAGAGTTTGGGGGAGGCACCAGGAAGCCAGTCTGTGTGCACATGGCAAGAGTGCTGGCTACAGATGCAATGTCTCCGTAAATAGTTCTCATCATAAAGAGCCCATTTAATTTTAGAAACACGGAGCCTTTCATATTATTACCCAGCACATGAAACAACTTCGACTGTTCCAAATTGAAAAAAAAACAAAAAACCCGTTGGAACGTTTTGTTCTGTGCAAAGTTTAGATATTTTATCCTGCTTCAAACAGAAAACAAGTATTTCAATATCAGACTGTCCTGTATCAGGGAAATTCCATTTTCAATCCGCTCTGGTCATTTGGACGCTTTAAGAACAGAATACTCTAACCCACATTTTCTTTGCAAGGAACCATATGACAGATGAGACTATTATGTTACAGATTCCCGTAATAAACAGTCATCATGGGAATTTGAAGTTTGCAGATGGATTAATTAAAGGCCCAATTATCGGTGTAATAGATAACCAGGTCAAAACAAGTTTACTGCAGAAAAATAGATGGGACTCGATAGAGAAGAGTGAATGTTTTAAGGCTGAGGTTAAAGGAAAGATGCTGTAACATATTTTTCCCTATCCTCCAAACTCAGCACTTGGCACAGAACCGGCGTGTGCGTGTGTGTGGGGTGTAAGTCATGTCAGCAGGGGTGGCCGCGCTGCAGATGGGAAACGTGTTTCATTAGCAAAGAGTGAAGTTGCAGGTTAAGTTGCCCGCCGGGAATTTTACTCACCCCGTGTCCAGCCCCTTCACCAATGCTGTTTTCTAGGTGCCCCGCCAATAACAGTCCCTCCAGGGAACATGAGCCCTGAGTCTAGTTCCACTGGTCATGACACGTCTTCTCTCCCTTACAAACATTTAAATATACATATTAAAAGCAGAAATTGGGTGCCCAAACCCACTCCCCATGCCCCCTCCGCCATGTAGCATGGAGCCATGTTGAAGTATTGTCTTTTCCACTGGCACAGCTGTCACCTAACTTTCGTTGTTTGGCTGCCTGGGCAGGCGGCCGCACTGAGAAAACTCTCTGCGTGGCATCTCTTCTCTTCCCACTTGGCTTGGCCCCCACATGGTTCTGCCTGGTCTGTGATGAACTTTGTAGGGTCTCTCTGGGTGTTGTCTGCTGGCTTGTCAGGGGCCCCTGTTCCTTTGGGCGACGTGTCCTCCTTGCACTTACCTTCTGTGACCAGGAGCCCCCAGACCCCTCAGGATTCCTGTCGGCCACTCCTTCCCGTGTCCCGCTAATGCAGGGATGGGCAAATGTTTTGGCCTGAGGGTCACATCAGGTGTGGAAATTATATGGAGGACCAGGGAGGGGAGGCTGGGGAAGGATGTGCCCATGGCCCAGCCATGGCCCAGCCCTCACCCCCCATCCAGTCCCCCAACTCGTGCCCTCTGACCTCTGGGACCTCTCTCCTATCCAACCCCCTCTGCTCCTCACCCCCTGACTTCCTCTGCCAGGACCCCCTCCTGTCCAACCCCCTGCTCTCCACCCCAGAACTGAATCCCCCCACCTCCTGTCCAACCCCCTGGCTCTCCACCCCAGAACCAAATCCCCTCTCCTGTCCAACCCCCCTGTTCTCCACTAGGGATGTAAAGGTTTCACCAGTTAACGTGTGAGCATTGCCTTACTGGGGTAACTGGTTAACCGCTGTCTGGCCCAGCCGGAGCAGCCTATGCGGGTGTGCCACAGGCAGGGAGCTGCTCTAGTACAGCTGGGCCCACAACGCCATGGGGGGCTGCTCCCGTGCCCCTTGGCCGGTTCAACCTATAGTTTAACCGTGGGGGGAGGGGTTGCCCTGGGCCCCACGTCTGGGGCACTGGAGGGGGTTGCCCCAGGCCCCAAAATCCCCCTGGGGATGGATCTGCCCGTATGTGCACTGATGGAATGGCACCACTCCAGCGACCGCTGCCAGCAACGGTTTCTAGCTGGGCGTATCCCCGTTCAGCCTTCGGCTGCACAGATGCCCAGCCACTCCTGCCAAAGAGCTACACCCAACCCTGTTTCCAAGGCGTTGCCCTGGAGCGTCAGCGGCTCTCCTGGCTGGAGAACAGGAGCATCCCTTGGCGTTTGTGTCAGCGTTTCCCTGCCTGCTGCTGGGTCACGCCCCCAGCACCCCTCCGCACCCGGCCTGTGGCCCTGCAGCCCGATTCCGGACAACGCCTCATTCCCAGGCAGGGCAGGGCCCCTTCCACCTCCGCTGGGGCTGGCATATCCCTCACCGCCTCGCTCTTGCTTGGGTCCCTCTGCAACGGGCCAGGGATCCTGGTCACCCGCTCGGCCGGGCCGTTGTCTCATGGCCTGGATCTTAGAGTGGGTGGTGCCTCGGGGGGCTTCCAGCCTTTCTCTTTGGAGGCGTCCCCTGCACGCTCCCCATCCCAGCATCCATCTGAGGTGAGATCGTCTTCCAGGTCCCGTGTGCCACAGACAGCCAGGGGGCCAGCACCTGTTTGCTGCCCAGCCAGCAGCCGGGTGTAGGGAGAGCCCATGGTCTTTGACTGGCACAATGACCATGCATCACGGAAGTCAGAGGAGCTAGGCACATTCACCTAGGAACTGGGCCTTAGCCTTTGAATCTTATTTAGTCTGCAGAAGAGAAGAGTGAGGAGGGATTTGAGATCAGCCTTCAATTCCCTGAAGGGGGGTTCCCAAGAGGATGGAAAGAGGCTGTTCTCGGTAGTGACGGACGGCAGAACAAGGAGCAATGGTCTCAAGTTGCAGGGGGGGAAATCTAGGTTGGATATTAGGGCAAGCTATGTCCCTAAGAGGGTGGGGAAGCACTGGGATGGGTTCCCTAGGGAGGGGGTGGAATCTCCATCCTGACAGGTTTTAAGTCCTGGCTTGACAAAGCCCTGGCTGGGATGATCGAGTTGGGGTTGGTCCTGCCTAGAGCAGGGGGCTGGACTTGATGACCTACTAAGGGCTCTGCCAGCCCTAGGATTCTATGAAAGGGTGTAGGACACCATCTAGATCCATGGGACAGGTTCCTTCCCTCTGCCTGTCTACCATGCTCACAGTGGCACTGGAGACAAACAGCACAGTTTGTTCACAGTCCCCAACGCAAGAGACCATAGCCAGCCTGTGGGGCCCACAAACCCTACAGCTGTGCTTTCTGTGGGGCTGACTGACCTACAGCCATAAGGCACCCCATGGCTCCCACTGAGTAGCCTGGGGTTGCATTGACTTCTCATCCAGCTGCTGCTGGGTCTCCCTTCAATGAGTAGCTTATGCATAGATTATAAAGCCAGATGGGACCTCCATGATCTGACCTCTAGTCGAACCTGGGCTGGAGGATGTCCTGGAATCAATTTCTGTTGGACCGAGCGCCAATCGTTTAACAAAACATCCAGTCTCGATTTAGAAAGCATCAGCGACGGGGAGTCCGCCATGGCCCTTGCTAAGTTCTTCCAATGGCCAATTACTGTCACTGTTATAAATTTACACCTTATTTCCAGTCTCACTTTATCTAGCTCCAACTTCCAGCCTTTGGATCGTGTTACACCTTCCTCTGCTGGATTGCAATGTCCACTGTCCAATGCGCAGGCCCTTCCAGCCTGTAATCAAATCACCTCGTCACCTTCTCGTTAAGCTGAAGAGATTGAACTCTTGGAGTCTGTCAATATGAGGCATGTTTTCCAGCCCTTTAATCGTTTAATGCTTTAACCTCACGGGTCAGAGTGCAACCCCTGTGCCAGGTGGTGTTGGCAATAAAAAGCACTGAGTTCAATTTTCTTGGGGTCCCTTGGAAAACTTACATGACACCGGTTCAAACCGCCCCTCTGCCCCCAAACCTGGGAAACTATGAACTCCACTCTGGGAGCCTTTGACGGGCAATACTTCCCCACTCACATGCGCTCAGTCCAGGGGCATAAAACCAAGAACTTTCCTGGGGGAAGGACAAGAGAATGAATTTAGGAAAGCCAGCAATTAACTAAACTATATTTGGTAAGGCTCCCTCCCCCCCTCCATCCCGTCTCAGAGAACTCTGACCTACAGTCCCCACCCAAGTCCTCCTCTGGCGGTTGGGAGTGGCTGATGCTCCCTTCTACCAGTTCACTGCCCAAGGTTGAGAAGTCCAAGGATTCTGGCAGGTTGGTGAGGCCTCGGTGGGTGCAGGCCCTCTGTGACCTGACCCACCCGAAGTGACTTCAGCTTTGATTGGTGGGGAGGGAGGCCCACACCAAAATGCCTCAGGTAAGTTGCAGTTCTCTGCAGTTTCAGCCCAAGCTACCTCACTGCCATCACCGACATCAGTATTACCTCAGCTTTTTGCCGTCTGGCACTTCAGAGGCTGTTTGACTCTCCAACATCTAGGCTATGTCTACACTGGTGGCTCCTTGCGCAAGAACTTCTTGCGCAAGGGTTCTTGTGCAAGGAGTCCTGCGCAAGAACACGTCCACACTGCCATGTGTGAGATGTGCTTTTGTGCAAGAGCGCCCATGTCAGTGTGGATGAGCGGCAGGGATTCTTGCGCAATAAAACTCGAGAGCTAAAATAGCTTTCTTGCGCAAGAGAGCATCCACACTTGTGCTTCTTGCGCAAGAGCTACGCTCTTTTCTTACAAGTGGAAGCTGTCTTGGCAAGAGCTCTTGCACAAGAGAGCTTACACTTGTAAGAAAAGAGCGTAGCTCTTGCGCAAGAAGCCGTCTCTTACCACACCGTACTGTACATCTTCTTTGCACAGGAGCAGGTGGGCAGTGTGGATGCACTGCGGATTATTGCGCAAGAACAGCCGTTCTTGTGCAAGAAGCCACAAGTGTAGACATAGCCCTACTGTGTTGTGTTTACCTCAGCCCACCTCTCTAGAACTCAGGGGTACACTGGATCCTGCCCATCACACAGGCACTCCCAGTAGAAGATAGGCCCTTTCTTGCACCTCTGTCCACATTTCCATATTTCATTGTGCCTGGCTGTGATTGTGGTCAGGGTGACTCCCCACCAAAGGCATATCTGGTGTCTATCGCTTGTCCCTGCATTTCCTAGCAGGGTTAGTAGCATTTTATTGTCCCCAAACTCGAAACAGAACCGTGTTTTAACCAAAATACCCCCGATTGCTGCACAACTGAAATGCAAATGAGACCTAGCCCAGTCGGTCATTCCCCTCGCTCGCCAAGAGATGGTGGCAGAGAGCTCCTTCCCCTGTGCAGCCCCTGCCTGGCTGGAGGTCTCAAGCAGGCCTAGGCTGCTCTCCTTCCTCTTCACCAACAGGTGTCAGTAGTGAGCTCCCTCAGGCCGCCAGGCCTACAGCCTTCCGGACACCGGGACAGGACACGGTACTCCAGCAGCTGCGACACCAGTGCAAAGCACAGACGTAAACCGATGGTCAGTTCGTTAGTGACATCATCTCAGGTGCATGTGCCGGGTGTGAAGGAAAATAGAAGGATATTGAACCCAGCCTTGTCCCACCACCTTTTAGCTTTTGCAGCCTTCTCATTCCCATACCAGTGCGGGGAAGCAGAAGGGCCACATGAGCATCAGCCCTCCCACCCTCATTTTCTTTCACACATTCCTGCCTTCCTCAATGTCTGGTTGTGGTTGCTCTTCCATTTCACACCTTTGTTCTTGCCTGGAGCGCAGTTAGAGGCAGTTCCTTGATGGAAATGTTCTTGCCAAGTGGCTTCTGCTCTCCTGGGGGCACATCCCCCTCCTGTTTCCTTAGTCTTCGTTCCTTGAGGCCATGTCTTTGCTAAACAGAAGATCTTCCGGAGTGCGATTGAGCAGGTCTAGTTAAGACTCACTAAATCAAACTCAGAGGATGCTCCCAGTAGGCACCCAGTATTTCTACTTCTGTGGGGAGTAAGGGAAGCCGATGGGAGCATTTACACCTGTTGGCCTCCCACTCTGGGGAGGGTGGGGAAACTCGAAACAAGGTATGTCAACACCAGCTACATAATTTATGGTAGAACCTCCAAGATATGAACACCAGAGTTATAATCTGACCAGTCACCTGGACACCCTGTGAAACTGGAGAAGCAACACACACACACACACACACACACACACACACACACACACACAAAATAAGCGTGCAAATTGATCACGCCAGAGCTGAGGAGGGCACTCAGCTGGCCTGGCAGATCAGCTGCTGGATCTGGAGCCGAATCGGCACTTTGTTCAGTGTTATGAACATTTCAAAGTTACAGACGACTTCCACTCCCGAGCTTCTGGTCTCGTCAATGACCAGCCGCGGCTCAAGTCCTCCCAGCTTTTACAGGCTGGACTGCTTCTGTGCGTGTAGATTCACCACGTGGAAACTGGGACACGGTATCTTCAGCCATGGCTGTCAGCTGGTCCTCTGGTAGGTCGTCTAATTCCCACTTGATGTTTCTTATAATCCTAATACCTTACAGGTCCGATCCTCTGCTGGCGTAATTTGTGACAGCACCACTGATTCCCAAGAGGTTTATCCTGATTTACACTTGCCCAGGATATGGCCCATCTGGTCATCCAGAACGATCCCAGAGTGAACTAGCGTGGGGTGGCCACTAGTCCCCACCGACGTGTGGCCACCTCCATTCCATTACGGCAGTCATTGCTGCTATACCTGCTTTCCATATAGGGCATCCTTCCTCAGTCCCCCAGCTGCAGAAGCTGCAGTGTATCAGCCAGCACATTTTAATCCAGATACTCGTACAATGGGGGACTGACCTCTGTTCGTCATACTGGAAAGTATTTCACTTATAGGATGCACTCAAACGTCAGGGACAAATGCCCTCAAACACGCACTTTTTTTTAGCTTGCCTGCAGTAGCACAGATGATGTGTGAGATGCATTTAGGCCCCTGATTTCTCCATATGTCTGGAAACTCCACGCCTGTCTGGGATACAATATGCTTTGTCCTGCGAAAGTCTGAACATGGTTGCGTTCAAGGAGCACAGAGAGATTCACGCCCTGAAAATGACCAGGGGGTAGTCAGTCTTTCCCCCGTTAGCATTGAAACACGCCCCAAGCTAAATCTAAAGACTTGGCTCTGAGTATCCTAGACCTGGGGGAATCAATTATTTAACATCCAAATTTCCTGATCAAGGTACAGTCAAGATCCAGACTTGGCCCAGCAGGGGGAGGGGGGAGAGGCAAAGGAGACAATTACCCCAGGGCCTGCCAATTCAAAACCCTTTAAATCGCCGCTGGAGCACTGAGGATTTTTTGGGGGGGGAAGTTGCGCCATGGACCAGGCAGCTCTGAGGGCTGGCTTCCTGGCCCTGCCCCCCTCTGCATGAGGCCCCGCCCCTTCCAGGAACACAGAGCTCCACCTCCATCTTGCCCAGGGTCGGCTCCCCTGTTTGAGAAAGTGCCACTACTTTTTTCTTCTTCTTTCCTTTTCATACTCCGCTGAGCTTCTGTCTTCGTGCCCGGTCTGAAAGATGAACCGCAAATATCCCGCAAAGGAGGCCACGCCGGTGGTATTCCCAGTCTGCCTGGAAGTGGGAATGGCTGAAATCTCTCAAGAGAGCATATTTGCCAGATTTCGACCATCTTCTTGCAGATTCCTGAAACCAGGTGTTGTATCATGCAAGCAAGGTAGTAACAAACTTCAACAGGCCTTTATTTACCAAAGGTGAAACCTCTTTACAAAGCTGCTGCTGCTCCCCTCTGTAGCTCTCACTCAGCCCTGACCCATCTCCTCCCCCCTCCTTCCTGTTTCCTGTGCTTCCAGACTCCCAACAGCCAGTGCTCCCAGTTCTAATAATTACAAGCAGCATCTAAAACACCACACCAGGGTAAATTCCTGATTAGCATGCGGTCCTTTGGGTCTTCCATGCAAACCGATCTCCACGAGGGTTGCCTGTCACATGCACAGCAACACTGGCCTTTCAGTCTGTGTGTGTGATGCAATTTGGGGATGAGGTGTGAAAGAGCAAATCCTGAGTTTACTGACAAAACCAGTTGTGCATTACTCTGTCTACAGGACCTCGGTTTCAAATTTGCCTTAAATATTTCATTCGTTTGTGGCCGAAGACTGTAAAAATCACATCTCTAAAGATTCCTTGCACAGATATTTAGATGCACAATCTGAGTATTCAACTTTACCTTTGAATGCTTGGATCTTAGACATACAGGTTTTAAAATACATTCTTCAAAACACCAGCCTCCTCTAAAATACACATTTTAATTTTAATGTTAATTTTAATTACTGTAGTACACCAACTTGCTTCCAAAGTCCTCCTGCCATTACGTCCATCCCTACTCTCCTGCCCTCCCACCCCCTTGAAGAGAGCTCTTAAAGAGACAACGTTGGTTAAACACTGGAATAAATTGCCTGGGGAGGTGTGGAATCTCCATCACTGGAGATTTTTAAAAGTAGGTTAAACAGACATTTAACAGGGATGATCTAGATCAGCGTTTCCCAAACTATGGGCCGCGGCCCGGTACCGGACTGCGGGAAAAAAATGCCGGGCCTCAGCGGGGCTGGTCGGGGGCGGGGAGTCATCGGGGGAGCGGGGCTGACCAGGGGAGATTGGTGGGGAGCGGGGGAACCGGCTGCCGGAAGCAGGGCTGGATGGGGGCATCCAGCAGGGCTGGACTGGGGAGATCGGGAGAAGTGTGGGGGGGGAGCGGGACTGACCTGGGCACATGCAGACCCTACAGACCCTGGCAGACGAGTGAGTCTGGCTGGGGATTCCATTTTGCCCCCCCCTCCCCCCCCCATACCCTCTCTCGAGTAGTTGCGAACTGCCTGGCAGGTAGACACACTCAGGCAGCGTGAGCACATCTACCAGCCGGGCAGTTCACAGCTAAGGACTGATACACCTAATTATAATAAAACTTACCTAATTGAGAAATTACCAGACATATAAAATGTCTGGTATTTTCTAATTTGTTTCCCGGACAAAACCCACAAATACTGGACTGTCCGGTACAAAACTGGACACCTGGCAACCCTACCCCTCCTTGCACATTCCCGCCTAGCCAGATACCCTACCCCCAGTCTGCTCCTGCTCCCGCCTCCTGGAGTGCCCACGCGACGCCGGGTTCCCCAAGCCCTGGCCCAGGCTGGGTGGAGGATGCAGCCGGGTGAAACACTGAAAATGTATTCATTTTTCATTCCTTTTTTAAATATGCGTTTATATTTTTGCAAAAAACAGTACTGAAAAAAAACGGGTTCCAACTAAAGTAAAAAGTTTGGGAAACCCTGATCTAGCCAGCTTTCTATCCATCTTACAGTCCATTTATCCAATCCATATTCCCTTATCTTGCTGGCAAGAATATTGTGGGTGACTGTATCAAAAGCTTTGCTAACGCTGGCACTGGGGGCTTTGGGAGGACCAGAAACAACTTATTTGAATATTCATCATTTGCTTAATGAATATGCAAATACGCAAATGAATGTTACCAGTCCTCCAAAAGCTCGTGAATGGATTTACTGGTCCCCGTGCCAGAAAGTATGGGAACCCCTGATCTAGATGGTGCTTGGTCCTGCTGTGAGGGCAGGGGACTGGACTGGATGACTTCTTGAGGTCCCTTCCAGTTCTAGTGCTCTGTGATTCTATTCCTTTTTTTCGAGATAGCTGGACAAAAGAGTTTTCCTTTCACTTCTGACTATTTGCTGAACTAATTTTAAGAAAGCCCTCCACAAAATCAGTACCTATGAAAGAAGACTGAAAGAATTGGGCTTGTTTAGTTTCAAAAAGAGAAGATTGAAAGGGATCATGATAGTGGTTTTTAGGTATCTAAATGGGTGTCACAGGAGGGAGAAAAAATGTTCTTCCTGGCCTCTGAGGATAGAACAAGAAGCAATGGGCTTAAACTGCAGCAAGGGAGGTTTAGGTTGGACATTAGGAAAAAGTTCCTAACTGTCAGGGTGGTTAAACACTGGAATAAATTGCCCAGGGAGGTTGTGGAATCCCCATCTCTGGAGATATTTAAGAGTAGGTTAGATAAATGTCTATCATGGATGGTCTAGACAGTACTGGGTCCTGCCGTGAGGGCAGAGGACTGGACTCGATGACCTCTCGAGGTCCCTTCCAGTCCTAGTATTCTATGATTCTTACTGAAATATAAAATCCTTTGTTATGCCTAAAATCTTTGGAAACATATTTTTAACATAAACATAGAGTAAAATTTCATAAACATGTCCTGGTATGAAAATCACACAAAATAAATGAGTGGAGTGTTCCCTTTTTCTAAAAGCAACAAACTTTGTTCTGAACACACTAAAACACTCTGACTCATTAATTTAAAATAATGTCTTTGTTTCAAGTGAGTTGAAATATGTAGTAATTTGGAGTGATTATATCATGAAGGCTTAGGAGGATATTTAAAATACAAAATCAGTTTAGAAATAGTGATGAAGAAAATGTAAAACAGAGAAGGGCTGCATCATGTAATCCATAATATTTAAAGTTGTGTTCAGCAGGACAGCTGACTTGCCCTTACTACACGGTTTTTGCAAATAAATCTCTGATAAATTATATCAAAAAGCCTGTGACTGACATTTTTTGTTCCCAGATTTAGTGCTTTTAATTAGGTACCTTCTGCAAGTCCGGTCATCACAATGGCACACTGTGGAAAATATGCTCCATTTTCTGTTGAAAGAAATTTGAGAAGAGTGGGTCTTTCGTCCCAAATGTCATTGCTACATTTGGGCTCAGGGATTTGGCTGGAAAGGATGAACAGAAAGAAGAGGGTAACAGTGGGGAGAGGGCGGGGTCTGAGCAGAGAAGGGGTGGAGTTAGGGGCGGGGCCACAAGCTGGAGAAGTGCCTTCCCAAGCAACAGCATAACCCAACAACCCCGGCCTACATTCAAATAACGATACCTAAGGTTTGGGGGGTTTATTTTCCTAAGGAGGCCTTGGATTTAACCCTATCCCTTGGAAAAGCATTTCATTCTAAAAGTGAAAGTGTATCGATTTAAACACAAGAAAGAACAAAAAAAAAAAAAAAAATTGAGACAAGCGTTTGTGTTGAAACTGGAACAAAGTGATTATGCCAAACAAAAGTAATTAAAATCATAACCGTCTCGCTCTCCTTTTGGATGCCAGATGTCAGACCCCTGTTTGAGAATGACTGTTCTTTGCGGTAAAGTGTGCGTTCCGTCCAGCTGTGCAAAGGGCATTGGCTTTTCCTGTGTCTACCAGACAGATACAAGGGGGAGGAGAGGGTAGAAAAGGTGACAAATACCGGTTTTCTTGGTGTCTTTGGAACACTGGACGAGTCATGAAAGGACAGTGTCGCCTTTGGGTTAGGCCTGGGTCTGGTCAGGACCATCATCTGGTTGTGTCTTTTCTTCGGAGACAGGACAGGGCCGTGGTCCTCTCGTTTAGCTGGGTGCCGTCAGCATTCGGATCTGGTGAAGTCGGGGGACTAGGAGACAGGTGGGGAGGAAAAGCAGCACAAAGGGGAAGGAGCAAAACAGGGACTTACATGCCTCTAGGGTGCTGGCAGTGAGATACCCCCATAGGTGGGCTCAGTACGGCATGTCATGGTCATGATACGATCATAGGACTGACGAGTGAAAACTAAAGTTATTTGAAGACGATCAGTACCCACTGGCCTTCCTCTCGGTCAGATCTGTTCCTGCTGGCCTGAGGTCCAGGGAGATGAGAAGTCGCTGGCTGGGATGCTAGTTGGGCTGAGAGATTAAATGTTTATTTCCCCCAAAGTCTCTTTTAAAGAAACTCAACAATGGGAAAAGTAGGTGTGATCATTTGGCCCCTTGCTATTTTATCCACCAGATAGGGTTCATATTTCTCATACCAATTTTGATTAATGTCCAACACCACATGTTCTGTGTTAAGCATGATTTTAAGAGTCCTTGAATTAAATCACTAGTCCCCTTTTGTTTGGGCTAACCCAGTTTCTTCTTCTGGTTTTCTTATATCTATTTACTAGATTTACTCGGCATTGCTTGGATTCTTGGGAGCAAGGTAAAAGGTGGGGGATGGGGATATGGGGGTGCAGAAGTCAGTGTTGGGGGTGAGGCAGGAGTCAGGGTTGAGGGGCTAGGAGGGGCATAGGGCAGAGGGTATGTGGGGCAGGAGTCAGGGCAAGGGGTTGGGAGGTGTGGGGGACATGCTGCCTGGCAGCAGCTGCTCTACAGCTCTCTGGGGCTGTTAGGGCAGTGGGGGTGTGCTTGTTCCCCCCCTCCTCCCGTGATCATCATGGAGGATAGCTGACCCCCGTGCTTGCTGCCCCCTTGTGATCATTCTGCAGTATAACTGTCCCTGCTATCACAGCCCTCCCTTTCCATGTGATGAGAAACAGTCCCATGCTGCACACATCCCATTGTCCTGGCACAACCAAGCCCTGACCTTGCTGTAAGTCAGGCTAAGAGGAAGCCGCATCCCAAATTTGGGTGGCCCTCGCTTTTACCGTTTAAGAGGAGTTCTTGGACAGACAGGCGGACGGACAGATGGATGGACAGACAGAGGCACAGACGCTCTCAGATATATAGTAGGTAACATTCTTTGACCGAAAACAACTTGGCCTATTTCCCACCGTTAATTTCTGAGCAGGCCAAACGGCCAGAGGGCCATTTTGCCGTTTTATGAACTTTTGCCTACTTTTGATATTTGAGCCTACAATGGGGGCAAGTGTTTAGGTCCAATAAGCACGGCACATCTCTGCCAAAGACTGCGCTCTGTGAACCAATTCGATAGCCTGGGTTAAATGAATGACTTGTGGCTCGAAGAAACAGGTTCTCTCTGAAAGCAGCTCACACAGCGCATGCATCTGTACGGACCCTTCCTATTCCTACTCCCCATTATTCCTCACGGCTGGTTGCCAGCATTGGATTTACTAGGGAAATTCACATGAGCCCAGCTGGAGAGTTGGAGAATCAATCACGAGTTTTAACCTCTATTTTTTCTTTCGGAGCAACCCACCGATGCATGGCTCAGCCGAGTTATTTATTAAATAAAAATTCCTCCATCTCTGCCTAATTGGATTGCTGAGCAAACCCTCAAACAGATCCAGCCACGGGATTCAACCATTTTGAAAAATAAGAGGCCGACAACGAATTCAATGGAGACTTAGCATTTCCAGCTTTGTGTTTCTTTTCAGTGCTTATTTCAGAGGGGCTTTTTGTTACTTGAGAGGGGCTTTTTGTCTGGAAAGGAGCAGGTGGGAAAAAACCCCACTCTTTCTTGCTAGCAGCTGATTCTGATATTAATCTGCTGCTTGTTGGAATGCCGGCAAAATACGACCGCAGGTGCCAGCCTTGTGAATGGATTTTAAAAGGGCATTTCATTGGGCCACCTTTCCAGACGAATTTAGGGGCTCTCTACCCCGTGATCTGGATAATTATGACCAGGAGAAGTAGCATGAGCCTAGGGAGGTTGGAGGCAGGAATATTTTGGGATTTGTTACCCATGGAAACGTGTGTCATTCACTGTTCTGTGTGCCTCAGTACGCCATCGGTCATGGGTGGCTGGAGAAGGCAGGGCTGGGGGAGGCAAGCCACTAACTCCGCCCCCAGCCCTGCCCCTTCTGCCCAGCCACACCCCCCATTACAGGGCTGCACGCAACTTGCCCTCCTCAGAACCCAGGAGGAGGGCATGTAGCCCCAGCCTCCCTGGCCACGGAGCATGGGGAGGGTGGGCGCTCCGGGGCAGCAACACACCACCCCCAGTACTCCTACAGTAGGTGTTCAGGGGGCGGAAGGTGGGCGGGGCCAGGCTGGTTGTTTGAGAAGGCAACGCCTTCTCCTGCCTAGCACACTGGCTGCCCATGCCATCCGTAATACTAAGGACTAACAATATTGCTTTCCCGTAGGCATTCTATGAAGAAAACGAGTTTGCAGAAGAACACGTGTCCGTACCTCTACTGGACAGACAGGCTCCCTGTGTGGCTGCCTAATGCATAAAGAAGCACACAACGCCATTAGGGTTGGATGTGTCCAATCTGGATCTTAAAGAAAGGGACCTAGGCCTGATTTTGCACCATTTCCCCTCCGGTGTAAATCAAGAGTAACTCCATTAAGTTACTCCATTAAGAGTAACTCCATTAAGTGGCTGTGTGGTCTTACGGACAAGGCATTGACCTGGATGATAGATGTGGATTCTGGTCTTGGTTCTGTCATGAACCGGCTGGGACCTTGGGCAAATCCCTTCGCACCATTTGTCTGGCTTATCGATGTAGATGGTACATTCCTTGGAGGAGTGTCTTTGAGGCCCGGATCTAGGCTGGAATCACTAGGTGCTAGTGGAAGACAAGCAACAACCATGCCTTGACGCAACCGTTTGCCCAGATGGCGGCCAGGTCGGGAATGCGCATGAACAGATTTTTCAAGACATCCAACATCCTTGCAATCTGAACCCCAATGTGCCTGCCTTGTAGCCCTCTGGCTAGCGCCTGGCGCCACGGCAGGGTGGAGTTAAACCAACACACCCCTCATACCACCTCCTACAAACAGACCCACCCAGCCGTTTTAAAGTTGCCGTGTTAATAATTGCAGACTCTATCGTTTCCAGCGTGATTTCCAAAGCAGGGATGGGCCAGTGGCATCCCTGGGCCAGACTTTTTCAACTTTCCATCAGATTGAGCCAGACTGGTTTGAGGGAGCAGGGGGAGGTCTCTGGCAACGGGCTGGGGTGAAGCTCACTTGTCTGTCCACCCAAATCCAGCCCATTGACTCAGCCCTCTTTGGCCATCAGAGGTTGCCCGTAGGTCTATAGATGGGTTGGTGGTCCCTCTGTCCTACCTGGAATGTCTTGCTGTCCATGCTTGGAGGTGAGGCACACAGCTTGCTGCTGGGGGGGGAGGTCGATCTTTCCTCTGCCACCTTCCTCCATCACCTGTGCATTAGCCCGGGCTGGAAGGGCCCAGCTGTTCCCATGTGCTGGAAAAGACCTGGGATGGAGTCACTCAGCCGGAAGCTTGGGTCATGCCATGGGAGGTGTCATTCGCCTCCAGGCCTGTTCTCTTGAGCCCCCATGACTCCCTCTGTCTCCTTGCTGGGGGCTACGCTAGCCCATGTCCCATCACTGCTCCCACCACGTGGTCTGCATTGCTGGGGGCAAGCTTGAGCTAGGAAGTGCCTAGCTTGACTGTCTGCGCGCAGGGGGGATGTGCAAGGCGGGCTCTTTTACCTTGTAGCCTGAGGACGTTTCCTCTGGCGTCACCGACCGGCAATAAATACCGAGCCCCACGATGCTGCATTTTGAAGGCTGCCTTTTCAGAGCAGGCCTGTGCTGGAAGGGGACCGTGCAGCTCAGTTCGGGTCCTCCCGGCCTCGCGTGGCCCAGAGCGAGTAGAACGTGGTGTCCTTCACAAACTGGGCCCCATTGCTTTCCAGGGCACTGCTGGTCCTGGCGTCCGGCACTAGTGCACTGTTCCTCGTGGGAAAGGGCCTCACGACAGGCTCTGCAGTGCCTGGCTGCAGCTCAGGAGTTAATTTCAGAGCGTTCAATGCATTCCCTTCTGAGATGTGCCCGCTGGTGGCTTCTGCTTAGCGTCTCTGGCCAGGTCTCACAGCAGGGCTCGGACTGTTGCCACGGGGATTTCCCATGTGGATTCAGGGGGCACTTTGCCTTTATATTCCACAAGAACCAGCCTCCCGGCTTTGCCTCAGTGGCTAAGCGACGTTCTCGGCCCTTCCCTTTTCCCTCTCAGACCCAGACCTCTCCCCATCAGCAAGCAGCCTTTCCTCATCCCCATGGCGACTGTTCTTCTCTGTCAGTGTCCTCGAACCCACGGCCCCCTCTCGTTCGTGTTTCACAGGTGCATTTCCATGACCCGTCCCTGAAGGCCTGACAAGAGCGGGGCCGGAGTTTGACACCAGATGGCCTTATCTTTCTTGCCTTTTGGCTGGGGGAACTTGGGGACATTTCTGAGGAAGGAGACAGAGGTTTGACTTAACCTATGTTAGACGTGGGCCTGAAGCGCAACCTCTGCTCCAAACATCCCTGAGCGCCAGGGCGGATCTGAATCCAAATTTGGAACGTGGCTCTTATCTTTATGGAGCCCCTCCTGATCACCAGCCCAGTATGAGGTTCTTCAGCACCGGGGGAAGCCTTGTGACTTTTTACACAACTCTGCGAGACCAGGCCTCGGGCTCTTTGGTGTGCTCTGCGTTGTGTGTCAGGGTGTGCGCATCTCAGACCAGACCCACTCAGACACAGCACTAGAACCCGACTGTATTCTGTACCCGAACACAGAACAGGGTTCCAGTCCAGCAGCCTCCTCTCTGCTTGCAGCCAACGCGCTCCCAGCTCAGTCCGGGCTCAGACCCTGCTGGGGGCAGAGGGCACATCCTGGCAGGAACCAGGAAGTTCTCCCAACATGCCACAGTTTGTAGCCCTCAACTTGTCATTTCCAGGGCTGCTCCTGAAACACACTGGACCTTGGTCTACATTTATAATGTCCAGAACAGCCCCCCGCACCCTCACGCACGCGTACCAAGACACAGGCCGTCTGCTGTCCTTGAAATCCTCCGCTGAAATGTGTTATTTATTTTTTTCTTGTGCTTTAGTGTTTTATTGTTATTTTATATATTGGTGCCCCACACTGAGAGGAGTGCCCATTGTGCTAGACACTGCGGATCGCCGACACGAATGTCCTGACACCTCGGTCACGTCCCTGCTGGATGGTAGCTTCTCCTAACCTAGCCCTGGTGAGGAAACACAGAGCATATCCAAGAGTGGATTAAGGCAGAACTCCCAGATCACGTTCAGGACCCAGGAAGTAGTACAGGTGGAACCTCTCTAGTCCAGAACTCTCTGGTCCAGAAACCTCCGTGGTCCTGCATGATTTCAATTAGCCAGATGTCCACTTATCATGGGTGTGGCCAAGTTTCCCGCCATCCCATAAAGTTTGTTTACAACCACCAGTCTTGGCGCTCAGCATCCTGTGCTGTTATTTAGCTCTAATTTACTCTTAAATGTCCTAGAACAGCCCAGCAAGCAGTGGAAGTGTTGGTCATGCAGCTAGACAATATTAATCTTCCATGATTCAGCAAATTCTCTCATTCGGATCAAGTCAGGTCCTGAGGGTGCCAGACTAGAGAGGTTCAACCTGTATTGGCAAAGCAGCGAATCAGAAACACAGCAAATGCTTATTGAAAGCTGAGTCCTTTGGGATCCTCTCAAAGGCTTGGCCTCCGTTAGTTTGAGTCTGTCGCTGATCACAGTTTCTTGGTCAGAGCTGGGTGAACACGGAATTATCATCAGACAGGAAATCCCGTCCCTTCCAAACCCATTTCCTCCCTGAATTGAAAAGGAAAGCCGCAATACAGACACATTTCACGGAGCACAGCCTTCTGACGAGGTGCGAATGGGTTGAATGGAAACCGCTGGCGTTTTCGATGGAACGAAAACGTCCTAATACGCCGAGGCAACAGTTTTCCTCTCAAATCAACATTTCGTAATACAGAAATGGCCTGTCGGCGTTTTGAAAGAGCAACCCGACACAAAAGCCTCCTTGCGAATCTCCCTCTCGGCAAACCAAAGCTTTTTTTGCCAAAATGGACCTTTTCCCCCACTGGAAATGTGGCTTTTGCTGGAATTGTGTTTTCTGATGCGAAAACCGCGGACTGACGCGCCTCTTTGTAAGCGTACACGCTGCGGTGAGTGGGAAAGAGCTGCCTCCGAACACAACGTCTCCTCAGCACATGGCTTGTAAGTAAAACTTAAAGGAACCCTCCTGCCCACGCTGGCCCCAGCACATGGAAATGATCTAGGCTGTTGGCATATCAGTTTACACCCTGGGGAAATCAAGCAGGTGGTGACGCAGTGGAGCAGCACTTTCAAGCCGTTGTATTACACTTTATTACCAGCGACGGCTTTGCTGCTCAGCCGGCAGAGTCTGAAGAAAGGCAATGAATGGCTGATGATATATTCCCCCTTCCCCCCGCTCCCCTTTTCTCTTCCGGTGCTCTGACACCTAACCCTGGTGACCTCAAGAATTTGTGAAATGGCACCTGGGTTGCACCACATTCCAAACGGCTTGGCCTGGAACGAGATACCTTGACCGGGGGGAGGTGGGGCTGAAAAGCCCCCTATTTGCCTTCTTTTGCCTTAGGAATCATCCTCGGAGGAAATACACTTGCCAGAGAGATACTAGAGCGCTGAGGCCAAGTTGCAGATTCTGTTGTAAGCCTCTTCCCTCCCCTCTTCACCTTTTTTCTACGCTCCATCACAAGTTCTTGATAGAGATTTTCTATATTTTGGATTGAAAAGGATTTTTTGGTCATATTTTAGGGGTTGGTTTTGGGTCCCCTGACAAATCCATTCATTAACTTTCTAGAAAGTAGTCCAGGACCGACAGAATTCGAGTTGGCAGCCATTTGTAAGTGAGTTCATTTCATCCCTGGTGCATAGAGGCTGTGGGAGACTATGGGGTGAAGGGAAGAAAAGTGGATACCTGTCTTTGTTCTTTGAATGATCCTTCACACCCTGCTTGTGCTTCCCATTGTCCACACCCAGCAAAAAGCAGCTTAGGACCCTTGGTTTTCAGTCCCTGCTGTTGCCTTAAAAATATCCCTCTGGAACCGGCTGAAAAACGTATTTTTTAAAATAAAATTCCCGTGGAGAATAATGGGCATTTTTTTCAGAAGTGTCCTAAATAAATAAAAACCAGGTTTTCGATGAGAAACGGACACCAAAAGCAGACAAGTGGTCCGTTTTTCCAAATCTGTAGTTTTCAGTTTCTTGTTTTTACTTTGAAAAGCTGGAAAATTGTGGTGAGAACAAAAAAGATGCAATTTGGTCAAAAAGTCAATTAGAAAAAAAAAAAAAAAGAAGAAGAAGCAAGATTTAGACCAAAACCAAATGCCCCCTCCTCCAAATCTTTGTCCACTTAGGCTGTGTCTACACTGCAGAAATGGCACTGTCAGAGCTATATTGGCAAACCTTGTAGTGTAGACAGCCTACACTAATGGAAGAGGGCTTTTCTGGGGACCAGCACTTCCCCAAGAGACAGCATATATGTAAATGGAAACATTTTTCCACTGGTAGAGTTGCATCTACATCCCAGGCCAGGACCACACTGCGTAGCTGGAGTCGACACACCTTAAGCCGAGCTTTGGCCCCATCTCCACAGTGGGAGGTCGATGGGAGAAACACTCCTGTCGACTTCCCTTTGTCCTCACGAGGAGCAGGAGTACCGGCGCTGATGGGGGCGCCCTAGGCATTTGATTTAGCGGGTCTTCACTAGACCCGCTAAAACAAATGCCTGAAGATCGACCACCACAGTGTCGATCTTCCCACAAGCGGAGCCTTAGGCACAGCTATCAGGAGTGTGGCTTTTTCACACCTCCGATGGCTGTTGTTGTGTCAAACTAACTTTTAGATGCCTACCCAAAAGAAGTCACTATTGTAGCTATTCCATTGTAACTAAAGCAGTAGAACCCGCAGTGTGGTACACACTGGCCTTTATACCAGAAAATGGTTTATTCCCATAGCGAAGGGGAATACGTTTTGCCAGTGTGAAGCACCTTTCAAGTGCTATACTTGATTTCATGCGAGCTGCCATATCTGTTTACCTAGCATACAATGACCCCTCAGCTGAGGTAGTTAAACTGCTACACAAAGGTTGCGTAGGGCTATGGGGTAAAGTGGCCTGAGGGGTTGTCTACCCCGGAACTGGCACAATGGCATGTCTGTGGCATTGTGCCTGTGATGTGGTAGCGCCGTTGTGTTGACTCTTCCCATATAGTTTTTCCACTGAGGGAGTTAATCCATCTCTCTGAGAGGTGGCCATGTCTACACAGGGTGTTAGGCCAGACTAACTATGGCACACAGGAAGTGACATTTTTCACAGCTCTGAGCAACATAGGCAGGTTGAGCTAATATCTAAAAGTAGCCCAGGCCTAAGCAGTCATGTCCAAGCAAGGCAGAGTTAACCTGGTTAGCCTAATTCATGACTCCTTCCAATGAGACTGAAGGGATGGAGGAAAATATCGACCATATTGTAATGCCATCGTATCAATTCGCTGGACGCGGTCAACCCAAGCACTGTGTTCAATTGTGGGCACTTTACCTCAAAAACGCTCTATTACATTTAGAAGTGTGTTCAGGGGCAAGCAACAAGCAAGATGAGGGGCTGGAAAAATTCTGTCTGAGGCGATAGATATTGAAAGGACTGGGTTCTGCTAGAAAGAGGACAAATAAGAAAGGGCATTATTCCGCATGACCATAGCATGAATGGTCTAATCAGGAATTTTGGCCAGGACTGGCAACAGAAGTACTTCACGAAGGGCAGCTGTTGTGGCGCAGCGTCCAGACCACTCAGAAATCTCTGGAGAAAGTTCTGTCCTCAAGAGCTTTCCAGCTCTGATGTGGTCACTGCAGGAGTTGGAATCACTTCGGCTTGGGACTGATTCACCAGCATTTATCCGAGTGCTTATCTGCAGCAAAACCAGACGCAGCACGCTTTGACATCTTCCCGACAGCCCTTCTTGCTAGACATAATCACAAACATTCCCATTTCCTGTTAATGCCCAGAGGGGGGCAAACCCGACTCAGAAAAATTCTCGAGAGTGTGAGCACAGGCAGCTGGGGACTGCCTCCCCGTCCAGTGGCCAGGAATGACTCAGTGCCGACATGACGCGTGAATCCAGATGCAGGAGAAAAATGCTGTGACTCACTGAAGAGCATAGTTAGGTCTCCTTGTCAGCCATTGAAATGGAGGTCTTAGATTCCCCTCCCCACTAGCACTACAAGGCATGGTCTGTGGTGGTGTTCCTGGGAGCAGGGAAAGCAAACAGCATTCTCATCTGATTAAACCCCCCACTCACTGAAGAGTTAGAAACTAGTGAGGTCCACAGGTCCCTTAAGGTCCATAAAGGGCAACACTGGCCTGATAACGACCCAGACAAAAATGGCGTTAAGGTTGAGAGTCGATATTCAGGGCCATCCTTACCCACATGCAAAATATGCAGCCCTGTAGGGCACCCGAAAATTTGGAGCACTGCTGGGTCTTAATGTCCACTGATTACCAGAGCGCCCACAGCTAGGTTTGTGTTCCTCCTGGTGGTGCACATTCGTACATGCCTCGGTGCACATAACACATTTATTCCTCACATGGATGGAAAAGATTAGAGGGAACATTTCCACGCTGCCCCTTGTGTTTGTGGCTGTCAGCTGCATTGCAGCTCTCATGTTTCCTGGCCTAAGAACTAAGGGCCACTTATAAGTCTAGTAACCACAGATGAAGCATTAGCCTTGCAAGCCACCCAAGTGGCCGGGCCAGGTAGCAAAATGTTTGCAAAGCACTGAGAAATAGAAGGCCAGGTTGTCACTTAGTTCTCCAGGAATATTTTGAGCCTGGGATTGGTAGTATAAATACAGAACTACAAGAGGTGAGATTAAGGCCGGGGCTACACTAAAGGGGGAGGCTGAATTAAGATATGCAACTCCAGATATGTTAATTACGCAGCAGGGGTCGACGTACTTTAATTCAAGTTTCTGCGTGGTCTCCACAGTGGGAGGCTGACAGGAACAAATGTGCCCGTTGGCTTTCCTTACTCCTCATGAGGAGCAGGAGTACCGGTGCTGATGGGGGTGCCCTCTGAGTTTGATTTAGCGGGTCTTTACTAGACCTGCTGAATCAAACTCTGCAAGATCGATCGCATCAGTGTCAATTTTCTCCGTAGTGAAGATATGACCTAAGTCTCCAGATGCACTAGTTTACAGACATGCCTCCTCCGATTGTTTTCTGAGGCTGTTTCCCTCAGTTTGTTTTTGCTTATCACCAGTGACATTAATAGCGCAGAGGCAGTGGAAGGCCTGGCTCCAGTTTATGGGTGTAGGGGAGGGACTACTACACTGTTTGAGAGCAATAAATCTTTCCTCCGGGAGCAGAAGAAAGGAATTCATTTGGTGAGATATGTCAGCAGAGAACTGCCTTCCCCGAATCTGCAATGCAGCCCGCGCCCTCCAGTCCTTCCCCCCTTTTCTACTTCTGTTTTTCCAAAGCTGAGCGGGCTCCCTGAGGGAGCAATTCACCAGACATTTATAGAAAGAGTAATGTGGAGCCAAACCTGGTGGAATGCGGCTGGGACATGTGACATGGGAACAGATGTTTTCTAATCATTCCTGAATAGTTCCTGGTCACTAGCCAGTTGTGTTAGGCCCCCCAGACAAGAGCGGGGTGGCTTTGAGCTGTACCGAGATGCTAGCTAATCCAGACATCTGTTCAGGAAAACAGTGAGGTGACTTGACACTGGTATTTTTACAGCATCTCCGTGCTACACCGTGGCTACTCATTGCACTAGCCAGGCGGATGAGTCCCGGTTTTGAAATCATGCTTTTGGGGTGAATTGAATGTTGGTTTGACAGTGTTGGGGCCTTCTTCATCTTCAGGTTCAGCGCCTTGCTGTAAACTCCTTTCAGACATCCCAGGTGTGTGTCTCAAACCCAACCTGGAGAAGCCAGCTATAGAGGGAGAGGGCCGTGCATCTGTAAGCCCCTCCCTCTACTGACCTGTAGGGGTGGGGCTTGGCAGACACTATGCAATGGGGTCACCACCTTGGCTGACACGCTGGGACTTGAACCAGGGACCTCCAGAGCGAAATGCAGTAGCTGAAAACCCGTTTTCGTGGGGGCGTAAGAGACTCACACCCTCTGTGGCTCAGGCGTGTGGGGTCCTGTGTTAGATGCATCGCAGGGCTCCATGGGCCTGCTTAGGATGAGATGCTGAGTGGAGCTGAGGTCCTATGTGGGTTGGAGCAGAGGGCAACTCTCAGTCAGGCAGTGCCCCCAGAGGGGCGTTTGAGGGGCAGGTCTGTGCTGTCCCTGGCTCTGAGCAATGGGCTGCCACATGGGCTCCTGCTGCAACCACTGCCCAAGACAGCTCCAGGTGTGTGTGGACCCATGTGTCCTGCTGTCTGGGGCAAGAGAGAAGTGTTTGAAGACTGCTACCAAGTTCTACCGTTGCCCTGTATTCCAAGCTAAGCACCCCCATCCTTTGCTCCCATGCCTTGCGTTCCACCCCTTGGATCAGCCTTGTCACGCACCCCTGGACCCTTTCCAGGTCCTCTCCGTCCCGTCTAGACACTGGTGACCCAAACTGGACCCAGGCCTAACCAGGATCGAGCAGCGTGGTGCCGTCCTCTCCCGTGACTTGCAGGCTATGCCTCGGTTAATGGGACCTAAACGTGCATTCGCTTTTTCTGCAACGGCATCGCAGTGTTGACTCACGTTGAGGTCAGGATCCACCGCAACTCCCAGGTCCTCCTCGGCAGTGCTGCTGCTGAGCCGTTTCTCCTGCCACTCTGTGCGCGTTTGGGTTTTCTTCTGTAACGTAGCACCTTAATTCTGCCTTAGTTAAACTTCATTTCCTCATCCGTAGCCCAGTTCTCCAGTTCATCAAGTTTCCTTTGGATTGTGGCTTTGTCCTCCGAAGTGTTGGGAACCTCTCCTGTGCTTTGTGTCCTCTGCCAACTTGGGCTATGTTTACACTACACTTCTTTTTCGGAAAAAGGTACACAAATTGCACTTCGCAATTTGTGTACCTTTTTCCGATTCTTTTTTCAGAAGCGGCTTTTCCGATATTTGGCCCATCTACACTGGGCCAAATTTTGGAAAAACCTCCTCTTTTGGAAGAGTCCTTCTTTCTTGTGAAACGAGGTTTACAGGGCTTCTGAAAGAGTCTGTCTGCTCTTCCGAAAACTTTTTTTGGAAGAGCAGATGTGCTCCCTGGACGCGGTGGAGTTTTTCCGGGATACCGGAAGTATCCCGGAAAAACTCTGTAGTGTAAACATAGCCTTGGTCCGTACGCTGCTCCCTGTTCCTATGCCGAGGTCATTAAGAAGGATGCATCAGTGTCGAAGATCTTGGAGTACGATGCTCCATAGGGTAAGTTCTCCCCTTGGCCACCTTCCAACTGGCCAAATGACACTGATGCTGTGTTAATTCGATGAATCAGCATCGTCTGAAAAAATTTCCCATCTTCCCTGCAGACTATTCCACCAGTTACTGAAGTCACTGTTGTAGAAAGCCAGCGCCATGCCTGAGCCACCCTGGAGCGGGCCGCCTGGCAGGTGTGTAGAAGTGGAGTGACATCACTTGACGTGGGAGGCAAGACTCAGGTCTAGGGTACAAAGGTTCCGTGCCATTCACCGGCTTGTGGCGATGGAGACACCGGTGCATTCTAGATGGTGGGTGGGGAAGGCGGTCAGCCCCCGTGTCAAGGCTCCGAGCTGGTTCACCCCAGTGCTCAACACTCTCGCCAAGTCTTACTCTGTATCCACTGAAGAGGATGCTCCTGGGACCTGAGCCAAAGTCCTCTGAAGCGAATGGGGCTTTCCACTGATTTCTATGGGCTCTGGGTAGGGTCTGTGTTGGCCACGCACTCCAGAACTGTTCAGTCATCTCAGCCCAACCACTGTCTCCGGTGGGCAGGTGCCTCCTACAGACTGAATGGGCCATGGAGACCCACTGGCTTGGTCCCCTCTTCTTTGAAGTCACTGGTGAGACTGACTGGTGGAGTGCAGATGTGTCCGTGTCCAGGAAGGCCGCACAGCTCAGACCTGTTCTGTGGCTAACCGGAGACCACACCTGGTGTCATGGGTAGGATTTCCCCGCTGCCATGAGGCCCTGCAACGGACTCATCCAGGGCTCACCCAGGAAGGCTGCAATTCATGGGGGACTCTGCCAAGATGTCCTATGAGCATGGTGCCAAAGAGCCCTGGTTTCCCACGCGGCCGGGGAGTGAACCGATACACACAAGCTGTCATCAGAATGGCGTTGCCAAAGGAGATCCGGGAACTGTCAGGTGCCTGGCGCTGACATGACTGTGTAGCCGCTGTCCCAGCCGTTGCCCGGCCCTGGAAAGAAGGGTCACAAGAAACCATCCAGCTGGTGACATCTCTGTTGCTCTCTGTAGAGCAGGAGCATCCGTGTCTCTGGGAGGGGGGAATCCCCTGGAGACCCTCATGCCACCCCCTCAGCAGTGCAAATGGTGCCTCTGGGGAGGCTGGTGTAGACCCTGGAGGCAGAGGGCAGCGAGGCTGACGGCGTTTACCTCCAGATCTGAACTTCCCTGCACGTTTGGTCTCTTTGGGCTCATCTCTAGAACAGTGTTTCCAGGGGCACAGCCCATGGGCCAAGCTCAGTCTTTGTGTAGCTCCACTGTGATGGATACACACTGTTACCTTTTCTATTCATTAGACAGGCAGTGCCCCCACGGTTAGAGCAGGGCGCAGCGAGGGAGGCCGGTAGGCCCTATTCCTGGTTCCGCCCCAGCTCATTATGGCTTTGATCCTGCAACACACTTAGGCAGGTGCTTAGTCTCACACACGTGAGTTACGCCGCTGAAGCCAGTAGGGTTTTTATGTGATTCAAGTTAAGCACTTCGCTGGATCCAAGCCGGCGTGCTCCGTACCTTGGGTAAGATGAGTCTTCTGGGTGGACCGTCGACTTCTGAATCTAAAAGCACGAGTCTCTACTGCCCGAGCTAGAAACTCCGTTCCCTCTATCAGCATAGTGGCGGCAGCAAATTCATCAGCTTCTCTGTGTGGCCCAGCTCCTTGAGGGGGACAGAGCCCTAACTGATCCACACCCCATAGATTCAGAGCAGTGACTTGTGTTGTAAGGCACGTGGTAGGAACCATGGTTTGAAGCCCTACAGAGAAGGAGCTCTCTACTGACACCTGCTGGCGAACTGGGCAAAACGCTTGGTGGGGGGTCATAGGGAAGGGAGCTTTCTGCTGCCACCTATTGGAGAGCAAGAGGAATGACTGAATGGGCCAGACCTCATTTGCATATCAGCTATGAGACATTTGGGGCCATTTTGCTTCATGTACAATTAAGTTTTGAGTCTGGGGGCAATAAAGTTCTATTGTCCCTGTTGGGAAATGAAAGGACAGAAAATAGACAGCAAGTGTTCAGTGGGGTCACTGTGAGCAATAGCGGAGTCAGGCACAGTTGGGTTGAGGAGCCACGGTTAGGCTATGCTTTAAATATGGGGCAGAATTAAAATGGCTGTGTAGTGTGGTAGATGTTTCTAAAAGTAGTGCTGGGCAAGTTCAGAGGTGGTGGAAAAGGAAAAAAGGATGAAGTTGCACAAGTTGAAAGTGCAGAGAGAGAAGTAACTTATCTGAGAGACTGGGGTGTGGCAAGTTGACTGAGCAATCAAAGGTGAAGTCACTTTAGCTGGATTGTGGTAAGTTCCAACAGACAAATTGACTGCTTGAACCACTCACAACTGCCAGAGGACTGAAGGTGGGACTATTGTTAAAATGCCTTAGGGTTTGTTAATTTATTAATTGCTGGCTTTCCCAAATGTATTCTGTTGTCCCCTTCTCCTTTTCCAGTTCTCTTTGGCTACATCTACACTGCAGGCTTTTTGCGCAAGAACGGCTGCTCTTGCGCAAAAACTTGCAGAGCGTCTACACTGCATGCACGTTCTTGCGCAAGTCAATTTACAGTACAGTGTCAGAAAACAGCGCTTCTTCTGGAAGAGATATTCCTCTCCACATGAGGAATAAGCCCTCTTGCTCAAGAGCTCTTCCACAAGAAGGCAGTGTAGACAGGCAACGTGAATTTCTTGCGCAAGAAAGCCCTATGGCTAAAATGGCCATCAGAGCTTTCTTGCGCAAGAGAGCGTCCACACTGTCATGGACGTTCTTGCACAAAAGCACATCTCTTGCGCAAAAGCACATGCCAGTGTGGACGCACTCTGGGGCTATGTCTACACTGGTGGCTTCTTGCTCAAGAACATCTTGTGCAAGGGTTCTTGTGCAAGAACTCTTGCGCAGGAACACATCCACACTGCCATGTGCGAGATGTACTTTTGCACAAGAGCATCCATGGCAGTGTGGATGCTCTCTTGCACAAGAAAGCTCTGATGGCTATTTTAGCCATAGGGCTTTCTTGCGCAAGAAACCCCTGCCGCGCGTCCACACTGCCCTCTTGCGCAAGAGCTCTTGTGCAAGAGAGCTTACACTTGTTAGAAAAGAGTGTAGCTCTTGCACACGAAGCCCTCTCTTACCACACCGTACTGTAAATCTTCTTGTGCAAGAGCGGGTGGGCAGTGTGGACACTCTGCGGAAGAACGGCCGTCCTTGCGCAATAACCCGCCAGTGTAGACATAGCCTTGTGGAAGACCTTTTGCATAAGAACTCTTGTGCAAAACAGTTCTTGCGCAAGAAGCCTGCAGTGTAGACGTAGCCTTTGACTATGTGCATGAGAGCGGGGGAGGTGTTGCCCATCAAGGGGGCTCAGGGTGGTGTATGTAGGTTCCCAGTTTTTGGGTGTGGATTCAAGCAGCTGTAATTCCAGGTTTTCAGACGCAATTCCTAGAAACCTGAACCTAGAACTTCTTGCTGCTGACAAGACGTGGCGGATGGGCTATATTCAAGAGTGCTGCTCTGTGGTGGATCTAACTGGCTAACGTTTGCCTTTTACTTTCTGGCTACATCTACACTGGCGCGTTCTCACGCAAAAACTCTTTTGCGGAAGAGTTCTTCTGCAAAACTCTTCCAGAAGAGAGCGTTTACACTGGCATGTGCATTTGTGCAAGAGATGTGCTTTTGCGCAAGAGCATCCATGCCAGTGTAGATGCTCTCTTGCGCAAGAAAGTTCTGATTGCCATTTTAACCATAGGGCTTTCTTGCGCAAGAAATTCATGTTGCCTATCTACACTGGCCTCTTGCTCAAGAACAATTGCGCAAAAGGGCTTATTCTTGAGCGGGAGCATCATAGTTCTCACGCAAGAAGCCCTGATTTCATACTTTAGAACATCAGTTTACTTGCACAAGAATACGCGGCCAGTGTAGACAGGCACTAAGTTTTTGCACAAGGGCGGTCGCTTTTGCGCAAGATCACGCCAGTGTAGACACAGCCTCTCTGTCTTGTCCCACAGCCTTAAAATTTCATCTGTCCTACAGGGCCTCCGTGCTGTTCAGTGCTATTCACCCGCTGTTCACGGCATCTCCTGTAGAACGGGTGGAGTTTTAAGGCGTGTACTTCATATTAATTCAGTAAGAAATTTCTGTCTGAAACTTATAAATTACTTATCTGGCCCCCATTATGTCCCCTTTCATACACTACCATCTTTAGCCTCACACCACACCTGTGTGGCAAGGCAGTGCTATTAGTCCCAGTATACAGAAGGGAAACTGAGGCACAGAGCGGCTAAGTGACTTGCCCAAGGCCACAAAAACATTGTGATGGAGAAGGGAAACCTTGGCTAGTGCGCTGATCACTAGACCTCTCTCCTTCCTTTTCTGGAGAGACAGGCAGCCATTTTGTGTTCAGTTCAATGCAAACAGAGAGATACACATTGGTGTTCCTGTTCTCATGAAGACTTTACTTTTGTTCTTTCTTGCTCTCAGTTTAAAACTCCAGGTCCTTCTGACTGAAAGGATTCCTTTGCCTTTTGTCTGTAGGAAAATGACATTTTTGTCCATTTCATATAACATTCACCCCCATGCACTCACATAACTGGGTAAATATGCACTCTATCAAACTAGGTTGTCTCGGAGAAAATTAGCATAAAAAGTGAAAAATAGTCCCAGGTATTAACTTCTAGTGCTTCAAGGTGTCTGCTGAGTATTCGCAGCCCAATCAGTGGAAAGGCAAGAAGATTTAATTCCTTGAAAGCATATAGAGGTTTGTGCCTGTGAACGGAATGTTACAGAAATTTGTTGGGATGAAAACTTCGCCACTCATCAGTCAGTTTTAACAAGAACTAGAAATCTATAAAATGAGGACTTTATATTTGGAATGTGTTTTGATAAATATCTAAGAAGTTAATCATGATTAGCCACTAAACTATAGTGCAGCCCAAAAGGGATTGGAGGTATGTAGCTGTCGATAATATTTAAAGATAAATATTACCCAGATTTTAGTACCATATGGTGCAAATTTAGCGTTTGCTCAGAGTCTGTGTCCTATGTCTCCAGGATATTTTTATTCCCTAATAGCACATCTTTCAAACGTACTTGAATCTGTCACATTTACCCCTGGTCAGTAGGTTGGGAAGCAGTCTTCATGGTGCCTGTTCAACAAAATAGGGATACACATTATGTTCCTGGTTACAAGTTTTGCCCTGGTTTTATGACATTTTTTTGGCTCTGTCTGGTTGAATACTCAGAAAGCGTCTAGCCCTTCAACTTTCTGTGCTTACCGATGGCTCTGCGTGCTAAATTTAGGAGCACAATTTACTACAAACCCCATTTGTGTTTGTGTAGGTCTAGATGTGGATGTGCATTTGTGTGGAAGAGTGGTGTACATCTAGGTTAGAAGACAATACAGAAATGTAATAGTTTCCCCGGGACAAACCTCCCAGGGAAGCTTGTACCATGAATACTCTCCCAATACAGCATGTAAAATACGCACGGGGCTTTTTGGATACAAAGTGCACTTTCTGAAATAACTTGGATATTAGGGAGATGAGTTGGATGCTTCTCATATACTTTGCACCGACCCTTAGAAAGATCTGATTAACTGGGTTTAAGGTTTCAGAATAGCCGAGTTCGTTGGGTTTTTTAAAATTTTTCTAGTTACAGACTAATAGTCTAGTAGCACCTTATAGACTAACAAAACATGTAGGCTATGTCTACACTCGCGGCTTCTTGCGCAAGAACATCTTGCGCAAGGGTTCTTGTGCAAGAAGTCTTGCGCAAGAAAACGTCCACACTGCCATGTGCGAGCTGTGCTTTGCGCAAGAGCCCATGGCAGTGTGGACGCTCTCTGCGCAAGAAAGCTCTGATGGCAATTTTAGACATAGGGCTTTCTTGCGCAAGAAATCCCTGCCAAGCGTCCACACTGCCTTCTTGCGCAAGAGCCCCTGCGCAAGAGAGCTTACACCTGTTAAAAAAGAGCGTAGCTCTTGCGCAAGGAGCCCTCTCTTACCACGCCGTACTGTACATTTCCTTGCGCAAGAGCGGGTGGGCAGTGTGGACGCTCTGCAGATTCTTGCGCAAGAACGGCCGTACTTGCGCAAGAAGCCGCGAGCGTAGACATAGCCCTAGATGGTATCATGAGCTTTCGTGGGTACAACCCACTTTTTCAGATAACTGGAGTATTAAAAGTCCAGATCTGTGGGTAACTTTTTGAAAGCCCTGAATTGTTCTCAGACATGACTATTATCCCAGGACTGTTATCCCAGAAAATACATTTTCATTCTTTAGCTCCCTGACTGGGTAATGAAGTGGTTGCTGTTTGTGTAGCTGCAGAAGAGGGGAAATTCACTGGTTCATTAGCAAAGCAAATGATTTGCCTTTTGGCACTGGTTAACCTCTGGGGCCAAATTCCACTCTCCCTTACAGTGAGGTAGAGTTGAGAGAGTGACTCCAGATTTACAGTGGTACTAAGAGGAGCAAAGTTTGGCCCTTCGCCTCAGATGGGAAAGTAAATACAATATTCTTTCCTTCCATCTATCATGTAGATAGTTAGATGGCTAGATTAGATTACATGAGCCATGCCTGCAACTTCATATGGAAAGGGGCACTGGGAAGTGCTGATAAAATGCAGATTTGTTCCTGGGACTGAAAAGAAAAACAAAATATTTCCTCCGCAGGCCCGTTCCCCTCACTGAAAGGGTTAGGGTTCAGTATCTGAGAGAGCTTTAAGAGCATCCGCTGAATATGTTACAGTTAGAAGCGCTGAAATGGGATTCCTTGTTTGAAGTTTTGCCCTGGTTTTATGACATTTCTTTGGCGCGGTCTGGTTGAATACTGAGAAAGCGTCTAGCCCTCCAACTTTCTGTGCTTACCGATGGCTCCGTGTGCAAAATTTAGGTTTTAACCCGCAAGGGTTTGAATTTTTCCCTGGACCTGTTTCTAACCCCACTGCAACGAGCCTCCTCAGATATAATGGCCGTCGAATAGCGTTGTTGCCAAATGGAGAGTGGAGAGCTACAGCTTTCATTTAAGAACAAAATAATTCCAGCCGTCACGGTTGTGAGGCATGGCAGGGTTAGTCCCTGCATTCCCAGGGCTGGATTCAATCTGGGGGCCCAGGGTGATTAGATTTTGTGGGGCTGCCTAGGCTCCGGAGTGGGACCAGAAATGAGGGTTCAGGGTGTGGGAGGGGGCTGGGGGTTAAGGTAGGAGAATGGGTGAGGGAGGGGGTGAGGACAACGCGGAGTACTGGTTCTGGGATGGGTCTGGGATGAGGTGTTTGCAATGCAGGCGGGGACTTATGGTAAGGGGTTGGGGTGTGGGGCGCTTACATGGGGCAGCTGCCCTTCAGTAGTGCAGGCTCTGGGGAGGAAAGAGGGTAGGTCTTTCTGGGTGCTGTCCTGCGCTCGCCTGCGGGCAGTGCCCCCACAGCCCCCATTGGTCACGATTCCTGACCAGTGAGAGCTTCAGGGGGTTGAGCCTACAGACAGCCTAAGATAACAGCTCTGACGGGTGTTGGGAGCCACGACGCTGCATGGCTGCAGAGCCAGTAAGTCAACAAACCGGCATGGCCCATTGGCAGCTTTCTCAGAGTGTGTTGGCAGACCACTTGGAGTAACACCCCTCCACGGTAGGTGTGTGAATTTGTGCAGCAGCCTCTTTAAGGGATCAAAACTGTGTAGAGAGCAAATATGGAAACGTCGGCTAGATTTTAAGACTGTTTTCTGAGAGAATGTTGGATGTGTCTTTTTTTTTAAAGAGTAATTAGGAAGAATAGTGAGTAACATTCTCTCATCCTTGCAAGGTTTGTTCCTGTTACTGGCATTTTATACCTTTTCTGGGTTGTGTAGTTCTATTTTTGTTTCATTTATAACTGTTGTCTAGAAGAAAGGGGTTAAATATTTTTGCACAAAGCACAACCACTCCTGTGTGCGTGTCTTTGATCTATCTATCCCCATACACTCTAATTATCTAGCCCTCTCTTTCTATTCCCATACTATCTATCTATCTATCTATCTATCTATCTATCTATCTATCTATCTATCTATCTATCTTCTTACTGACCTACCTACCCACCCACCCAATTATTAATTATAAGTAGTTATTACAGGTAGGACAGGTGGCAATGCCTAAAGTTAGGATTGCCTAACATTTTCCCCTATTAGACCCTGTTTTGAGTTGTTTATAATTTTCCCAAACTTTAACCATTTGGACTGACATTTCCCATCTCAGGTATCAGCCTCCGACTAAATTCTTCTGGAAAATTTCCACAAAAGCAGTTCAGCCATTTGAGAGAATGAGGTTGGGGAAAATATGTTGTTTTGCCCATGTTAAAAATTTCTTACAACCATTACTTAGGGAAACTTAGCATCTTATGTCAGAGAGGGGTCTTGAAAATTAGCCGTGGGGTTGCCCCACTGACCGGGATGTGCCTTTTGCCATCCCTGTAAAAATCAGCCCAAATCTGGCCAAATTATAAAGTTCTGAAAAATTCAGTTCACACGTGCAAAGATTTGGGTTCTGCAGAAAGAAAAATACTATGTGATCATGTAATTAAAGGCTGGAGCACAGCATGTACACACAAAGGGGTCAAATTAAGGTTATGCAGGCAACCTTAATTGTGTCACCTGCTTGAATGTTTGACTTTTCAACCTCCTTGAGGTGTGTTTGAATGCATTCTATAGATATTTATAGCTATCAGTAGCTGGATAATGGATCAGCACTGTCCTGAGCTGGCGGGTATGTTATTTATTTCACATCCTGTTGTCTGATTTGTATTAATGTCTCCTAAGAGAAGTCCTTGGAATAAGGAGGAATAAGACAGGTATGGATCAAGATGGCTTCTGGGAATACCTCCAGGGACAGAAGTCAAGGACGATCTTGTTTGGTCTTGTTTGCCCTTTACGGTCCCCTTTGCCTTCCACAGCACTAGCTGAAATTAGAGCTATTGATAAATTAGTGTCACGGTATAAGACTCCCTCGGAAACATCCCCCAAGGTCATGCTAGAGATGATTTTCACTGCCCCATAGACACAGCACGAGCCCCTCAAACCTAAACTTGTACCACATACTTCCTCCATGGACTCGTAATGCTTCGCACACTTAACCCGTGCACAGATGTCTGTGGCATGTAGAGTATTTCCGACCTCAAGGATTGAAAAAACTCACAAGACACGTCCCAAATGAGATTTTAAAAAATAATAAATATGGGTTCTTTTTATTTGTCTTTTAGTTTATGAGCCTTTAGGGCTCACGTTTTCTCGGTTTTCCTCATAACTGGTCTGGAAATTTACTTGGTAAATCAAAAAATGCAAGCTGAGATGTTCATGTTAATCACGATTCCAGTAATGGGGGGCTTACCAACGCCATCAAAGATCACAAGGTTTGTGATCAAATTGCAAGAGTCGGTAAAACTGATGTCGTGGGCACGGCTGAGGTGGGACGTACTCCAACATGACACCAGACCGCATGTGTAATGCTTCCTCATGCGTTTGGGAGGGTTATGTGCCCAGCATAGATACCCAGAAGTTAGATTCAAACATAAAACACTCTTTCTGGAAGGGAGTAATGTTCGGCAACTTTATTTCTCAGACTCTAGCACCGTAGCACAGAAAAACTGGAATCAGAGAGCGGCAAATCAGGCTGCCAGGGAGAGAAAGGAGAATAATTCTGATCCATGTGAGACCAAAGTTTTCCAAAAGCTGATTGGTCTGGGCCCTGCATGTGGAGTAGGGTTTGTAACTGCTCAGGACACAGTGGCCCTGCTGTTTGGTATTTGCACAATGAATGGCCTCCAGATAGTCATCAGGACAGAATTACCACCCCACATCCATCCTCTGATCCCTGCTAACAGCCTCTTGAAAGCCAGGTCTCCTCAGTTCTCCTGGATCGCTGGGTCTTTTGAACCGGGCACTGGGGTTGGGGAGTCCGGCGTTACCAGACTCTTCTCCTGGCCTTGGATCCCACCAGTCACTGAGTTCTCTGAGGCCAGGGGACCCAGACCGAGGCGTGGGGTGCACGGAAGGCTGGCCTGAGAAACCAAACCACCAGCTCTTCATGGGTGCATGTGACGGGGCGTTTGCCTCGCACTGGCCCTACAAGGGTTGAAGCCAGTCTAGGGAGGCTGAGAGACAGGCAGCCACAGGGGAAGCTGCAGGTAATGAAGGGCCAGCTGGGGCTGTATACATAAGGGTTCCTGGAGGGGAGGAAAACTCACGCTTGCTCCTTCCATGGAGCAGGAGGGACCTGGCTGCCAAGGAAGCTACAGAGGGTACCTGAGACAGAGCGGGGCTGGGGAAGGCAGGCAGAGCTGGGGAGCTCTGGTCTGACCCCACTACCAGGCTGCAGGGCCTGAGGCAAGGCCTGAGGCTACTAGGGCTGCAGGGGGGCAGCCAAAGGCAGCAGGTCCACACCCCCTTGCCAATGCTGAGTGGCTATGTCAGACTGGTTTTCCCCTGTGGCAGGGGCTAGATGAAGACTGGCAGTGGGTCAGTGAGGCAAGGTGGGTGTAGGAGGCTGGGGGTCTCCGAGGGGGAGGACTCCAGGGTGTGGGGGCGCTGTGGCAGGGCAGTCCCCTGAGGGGAGGGCCCTGCAGTCTGAGGGGGACATGGGTCCTCAGGTGGCGGAGCCTTTAACAGAAAACAGTAGACGAGATGCCAGGTGGAAAAGGGGGCTCCAGCCCTGAGCAGAGCCAATTCCTAGAGGGACCCGCAGGACGTGCAGCAGTGGTGAGTCACACCGGCTTACAGGGCATTGCTGCAGAGCGGGCAGGGCCTGTCAGCACGGCTTCCTGTCTGGGTCCTTCCATCTGGCAGCTAGCTCACTGGAGGATGCAGGGACGGAGATCTTAAGGCTGGCGGCTCCTCTCACCTGTTCCTAAGGTTGGCAGTGGTACCTGTGGCTGCTTCTAAGGAGGTTTATTTACACTGGACCGTTCTTTGGAGTCTCTGCTGTGTAGTACGGGTTGAACCTCTCTAGTCCGGCACTCTCTGGTCCAGCAACCTCCGTGGTCCGGAATGATTTAGTTAGCCGGATGTCCACTTAGCATGGGTGTGGCCAAGTTTCTTGTAGTCCCATAAAGTTAGTTGCCAGTCCTAGCTCTCAGTGTTATTTAGCTCTAATTTACCCCTAAATGTCTTCTAACAGCCCAGTAAGCAGCGGAAATGCTGGTAACGCTGCTAGACAGTATTGGCTTCCTCTGGTCTGGCAAATTCTCTGGTTCGGCACCGGTCAGGTCCCGAGGGTGCCGGACTAGAGAGGTTCAACCAGCACCATTCCACGATGTCGGGTTGTCATTGTATCTGTCGCTAAGGCTACGCACGTTTTGACTGGTTGCCACAGATGACGTGTGGAAATCGGGTGCCCGCAGAAGCTTCCTGTGTTGGCAGCGGGTTCTCTGCTTGTTGCGTTGGAGCGGTTTAATCCAGTTCTCAGCCCGCGGCCTGTGAAGGCTCCCCTCTGAACGCTGTCTGTAGGCGGCGCAGAATGCTCCAGCCACTCTGCCCGGTGGATTTCCCTCAGGAAACCAAGTCCAGCTGAAAACGCTCTCAGACGTGTTAGGCGAGATGGCCTCCCTCTCCGAGCACAGCAGGCAGCAAACCCTCTGCCGATTAAAGACCCGTCAGCCCGTTGGAAGGACCCCCTGACTTCCCGAAAAAGCCTTCCCCCGGCCGCAGCGGAAGTGTTCCCAAGAGTCTGAAATGTCAGGGAAGGCTTGGTTTGTTTTCCTCCTGGGCCTGGAAGGGAAAGTGCGGAAAGGGGAACTGAGGAAAGAATTGGAGAGCCGCGGATGTGTCTAGACAGGAGATCGAAGTGCCGAAATCACAGAGGGAGCCCTGTTTGATTTTTGCCCATTTCCCGCCTGAGGGCCCAATCCTGAGAGGATCTGGCCCTGCAGCAGGGCTGGGCAGGAGTACAACACCCAGGCCCACCCGCATCTGAGCACCAGGCCCAGGTGTTTTTCCACCTGCTCCAGTCACTGCCTCCTCATTGGTTGGAGCTGAGAGCCAGTCACATTCTGGCCAGGTCGCCCGTGTGGGGGTGGAGACAGGGCATACCCGGGCCAATGGGAGGTAGTAACAGAGCCGGGTGGTCTGGTTCAGAGCTGGAGCCTGTCAATGGGGACTAAGGGGAACTTGGGACCGGAAGAGCAGCCCTGTTACAACACCTCTCATTGGCCCAAACGCTTCTCCATCACTCACGCAGGGGAGGGTCTCTGTCCATGGTTGCTACCTTCCCATTGGCTCCTGATGCCCACAGCCAATCTGACGGCAGCCAGCCCCGCCATATAAGATCAGTCAAAGTGTCTGTGACCAGCCTGTGGCCAGCCTCCATCGGGACACCTTATGGGTTTGGGCCTCTCTCTCCTACCCTCCATCTCTCTGTGGGTCTTGTTCAGAATTTGAGCTTTGGGGGGCTGCCAGCAGACCTGCTCTTACGCTTTGAACGCACGCAACACATTAGGGTGTCACCAAGAAGTGAATCCTGTGCCCAGTGTGAGGGGAACTTCCAAGGTGCAGCTATTTTTCTGGCAAAAAATGGGCTTTGTGCTGAGCATAAATATTCTGTATTTTTTTCTGGTTTTTCAGCCACAACAATAACAACAAAAAACCCCAACCAGGTGATAATCTGTGCCACAAACCCTTAACAGTGAGGAGTTTTGGGGGGGGGGGAAGAGTTGATTTCATTGAAAAGCAGGGACGCTTCTACAGCCAACTGAGGAAAAACGAAAACATTCCACAAAATACCCGCAAGCACTAGGAGCGGTGATGGAATGGGACAGGATGACAGGGTAACCGCCAGGCAGCCTTTCCACTTTCCCTATGCACCTCCCCGAACCACTGTGCCATGGAGCCCCTTTGGCCAATAAAAACACAGCAACCTTTATGGGGCTCTGGTTTTCGTTTTCTCTAACCCAGCCGCGTCCCAAGAGGGGCAGGCATATGGTGAGGACAGCAGCTGTTTTCCCCGTTCGTGGGGAGGGATAATCTTGCGGCCCACCACAACACACCTTCTACAGACTGATTAGCATCAGACCTCCGCTCTCTGGGCAGTAAACCACGCTTTATGAACTGACAACCGGATTATATGCTTCATAGGCCGCAGAGCCCAGGCTGAAGTGGAGGGGAGCCAGGCCAGCCTGGGGAAGAAGGCATGAAAAAGAGACTCTGACCTCAGGCTATCTACAGAGCCATGTAAAATCTACCTGCATACCACCTAGGAAAACCATGGAAGGGCAGGTGGGAATTGCATTGGGTAGGCTTGTGAAGGAGAGAGCGGCTGTGTCTACATTGGCACCCCTTTCCGGAAAAGGGATGCTAATGAGACCAGTCGGAATTGCAAATCCGCGGGGGATTTAAATATCCCCCACAGCATTTGCATTTACATGGCTGCCGCTTTTTTCCGGCTCGGGGTTAAGCCGGAGAAAAGCGCCGGTCTAGACGCGATTTTCCGGAAAATAAACCCTTTTCCGGAAGATCCCTTATTCCTACTTGAAAGTCGGAATTTCCGGAAAATCGCGTCTAGACTGGCGCTTTTCTCCGGCTTACCCCCGAGCCGGAAAAAAGCGGCAGCCATGTAAATGCAAATGCTGTGGGGGATATTTAAATCCCCCGCGGATTTGCAATTCCGACTGGTCTCATTAGCATCCCTTTCCCGGAAAGGGGTGCCAATGTAGACACAGCCAGCCTGTTTAATTCCCAATCAGTCTCACGTTGCCCAGCAAACCTCACAACTGGCCCAAGTCTGAAAAGGAATTTAAAACACAGCAAGGAAGCGAGGGGCTTAAACTGCAGCAAGGGAGGTTTAGGTTGGACATTAGGAAAAACTTCCTATCTGTCAGGGTGGTGAAACACTGGGATAAATTGCCTAGGGGGGTTGTGAAATCTCCATCTCTGGAGATATTGAAGAGCAGGTGAGAAAGGCATCTATCAGGGATGATCTAGACCGGGGTGGGGGGGGGGGAGACTTTTTTTGGGTCGGGGGCCGCTGACCCACAGAAAAATCAGTCGGGTGCCGTGCACAAGTGAGAAGCTCCCTGACTGAGAAGGAGAAAGACCCTCCCCACAGGGTAGTAGATTCTGTGTGCTCCAGCCCTGTGCATAGGTGTGTGTGTGTGTGTGGGGGGGGGCCTGGAGTGCCAACGTGGGCTCCCCAGTTCTGAGCCTGGGGGGCTGGATCCAGGCAAGCTGGGGGCCACATCTGGCCCCCAGGCATGAGGTTCCCCACCCCTGGTCTAGACGGTGCTTGGTCCTGCCGTGAGGGCAGGGGACCGGACTTGCTCTCTCGAGGTCCCTTCCAGCTCTAGTGTTCTAGGTATGATTCTAGGATTCAGGTGGGCGAGTGTGTGGGGACTACTGCCCTCTACTGGGTGGAACTGGAACGGCTCCACTTGTGGGTCCCTGGCTCACTGCTGAGGTGTGCGCTACTTTGCAGGGTCGCACCTCCTTGGAACAGCTGGGTGGTGGTTAGGACATCTCCCAGGACTTCAGTCTTTTTCAAATACTCCAACTCTGACAACGGGGCAGAGGGGGCTTAGCTAGTAGCCACCTTCCTCCAAGACGAGCCTGTCCAGCCGGATTAGCACGCCGCCCCTGCTCCCCTGGTCCCTGGCGGGGAGACACGATCGCCTCAGCATGGCTAAGCATGGCCACCAGCATGGAAGCCATCTTCTTGCTGTGCCAGACTCCCCACCCCCTCCACTCCTGCACCCTCCCCCCTGCCCACACCCCTCCACTCCTGCACCCTCCCTCCTGCCCAGACCCCACACTCCTCCACTCCTGCACCCTCCCCTGCCCAGACCCAACACCCCTCCACTCCTGCACCCTCCCTCCTGCCCAGACCCCACACCCTCCACTCCTGAACCCTCCCCTACTCAGACCCCACACCTCCTCCACTCCTGAACCCTCCCTCCTGCCCAGACCCCACACCCCTCCACTCCTGAACCCTCCCCTACTCAGACCCCACACCCCCTCCACTCCTGCACCCTCCCCTGCCCACACCCCTCACTCCTGCACCCTCCCTCCTGCCCAGACCCCCACTCCCTCCTCCTGCACCCTCCCTCCTGCCCAGACCCCACACCCCTCCACTCCTGCACCCTCCCCTACTCAGACCCCACCCTCCACTCCTGCACCCTCCCTCCTGCCCAGACCCCACACCCCCTCCACTCCTGAACCCTCCCCTGCCCAGACCCCACACCCCCTCCACTCCGGCACCCTCCCTCCTGCCCAGACCCCACACCCCTCCACTCCGGCACCCTCCCTCCTGCCCAGACCCCACACCCTCCACTCCTGCACCCTCCCCCCTGCCCAAACCCCACACCCCCTCCACTCCTGCACCCTCCCTCCTGCCCACACCCCAAGCCTGCTTTCCGGCAGCCCCCTCCCACACACTGAACTCCTCATTTTTTGTCCCCACCCCAGAGTGTGGGGGGGACATAGAATCTACTACTCTGATGTGTGAGGGGGTGAGGGGGACGTGGGGAGGATCTTTCTACTTTTCAGTCAGGGTTTGGTTTGGTTGCGGGATTTTTTTTTTTTTTTTTTTTTTGCTTCTCGCTTTTGTGTAATCCCCCGACTGATTTTTCTCCCCAGAATGTTCCCCCTAGGGTAGCTCCTGTACGGCTAGATAGAGTGTGTATTAAATATTAGCCCAGCAAACAGCTGGGCAACACCCTCTTCATGTAGGTTGAGCTCTTGAGCTCGGAACCTGGAATTTGGTGCTTTTTGAGTGCCCGGGGCTATTTTCTGAAGCCAGCTCAGGAGAGACTAGACCTGTGATACCAAACCTCAGGGATTCGTTTACTGCGGTGCTCTAGACTCGTACGTAAACAGGGTGATGGGAGATCTTTAGTTCATACACATGTATAATCCTCACAGCAAGATGACTGACCCAGGGTGGCTATTTTGTAGTAAAGGCCTCCCGGTTGCTTAGTGACGTCGCTTGGTTAGTCCTGCAGTCGCGCTGGTTTAATATCACGTGCGGCAAAGAGCTGCAGGAGCTGAATTGAAGAGCCGCTCGAGCGTCACTGGTCTAGGCGCTTTGCAATAGCTGATGTACGGTGTCAAATGCAGTCGCTCTCCTGAGTAGGGACGAGCATGGGTAACCGTAAGCACGACCCTTACTGGGTACCGGTTAACCAGTCCCCGGGAGCAGCCCCCACCCGCAGCCCGCCGTGGGCGGGGGGCTGCTCCACCTCCATGGGGATCGGGAGCCGGCTGCCCCACGCGGGCAGGGCTGGGAGCAGAACCTGGCCACCCCCACTCTCATCCGGAGTAGGCAACAGATGGAGAGACAGAGAGACACTGCAGAGGCACCGGGATGTACCCCGGTAAGTGTGTACCCCGAAAGGGAGTGTGACGTGGCCCGAGGGCTGAGTTGCCCAAGTGGCTTTTGGCCACCAAACTGAGGCTGTGCGGGAACCCACACTCGGCAAGACGGGGAGGGGCCAATGGGAGCAGCAGGGAAAGCCTCCAGGTGAGCGATTTCCTGGGCTGCTGTTTCCCCTAGCTGGGCGGGGAGCGGGAGGAGGAAGCATGTGGAGCCACTTCCAGATCCAGCCCACGATGCTCGGTCCCCTACCCTGCAGCAGGAAGCCGGTGCGGGTGCTCCAACCTCACGAGGGGGTGTGGGGCTGGAGTGCCAGCACAGACTCCTTGCTCTGGGGGAGACGGGAAGAGCCCTGAGCCTGCGGCCCACCTGCCAGACAGTCGTGGACCCCTAGCGGTCCACAGACCCACTTTGAGAGTGAGTGACATCGACCGCCTTCGCAAAGTGCTTTGAGAGCGACCGATGCATTGATGAGAAGCTAGATAATTTCATGGAGGTTAGGTCCATAAAAGGCTATTAGCCAGGGGATAGAAATGGTGTCCCTGGCCTCTGTTTGTCAGAGGCTGGAGAAGGATGGCAGGAGACAAATCGCTTGATCATTGTCTTCGGTCCACCCCCTCTGGGGCACCTGGTGCTGGCCGCTGTCAGCAGACAGGCTACTGGGCTAGATGGACCTTTGGTCTGACCCAGTACGACCATTCTTATGTTCTTATAATGACTATTTATGAATTGCCTAGGTCTCTGGGCAGGAAGCACGTGAATCCTTCAGCCGCCGGGCCGTTTCTGGATGGAATGAAGCCGTAACCCCCCTTGCCGGCATAGAGCCCGGCGCGAAACGCATCCATCTGACCACTGTGCCTTCCAGCGAGACTCTCGAGGAGCAGAACGTATTGCCTGATGACCAGACTCTGGGCGTGCGCGTGACCCCACCCCGCCTCGCCTATTACTCAGCTTGGACCCACAGAGGATTGTGCTGAGTCACCGGTTCTGCAGGCATGATCTCAGACCCTTGCAGCTCATCCCTCGGTGATATGAACACGGGAGCAAGCAGGGCTGGATGGTGACCCCCACATGCCTGGCTTGTTTGTAGCCCATGAAAATGGTGAGCAATCCGTGAGCAGAAAAACACCATGTGTGAGTACTAGCCAAAATAATGTCAAAAGTCAAGGCCATTATTATTTCAGGTCATTCCACCCTCAGCTTGCCAGATAGTTTGGGGCTGGGGGCCGGGGAAGCTGACACAATCCAGATCACTAGCACAGACCTGCTCCCTGCCAAGCCCCGGGCCAGCAAAGCCTAATTGGAGTTAAATGCTGGACATGTCTGGATTTAATATACCCTTCTGCGCAATGACTTCATCCGTTCAAGCGATGGCAATCTGCCTGCTTTCTCGTGGCGACCTTGCTTGAAAGGCCTGTGATGTCACAGGGCCGGCCCGGTTTTCGGATCGTATAGGGATCCATTCCAAGGCGGTTACAGTGTGGCCCGAGCCTGGGGGTGGGAGTCAGGGGACCTGGAAGAAAATTGTTCTTCATAGAATACTTCCTGGGAGTTCAGTGCTCGTGACACGTGCCGGAGCACTGGGATCTCCAGGGCTGCGAGCTGGCCTGTCCCGGGAAGTTCCCACCAGAAGTTCCCACCAGGACATCCAGCAGAAGTTCCAGGTCCAGCAGAAGTTCCCACCAGGACATCCAGGGGCATGGTCTCAGGGTGAGGGGGGACTTGAGTCTCCATGGCCCAGTGCACCTTGGCTTCTCTGCTGAGACTGCCAGCAGGGGCAGCGGAAAGTCTAGTGGTAGAGACGGTGGCAGCAGGACCAATGGTAGAATCTTAGGGCTGGAAGAGACCTCAGGAGTCATCCAGTCCAGCTCCCTGCCCAAAGCAGCACCAATCCCAACTCAATCATCCCAGCCAGGGCTTTGTCCACCTAGGACTTGAACACCTCTAGGGATGGAGAGTCCGCCCCCGCCCTAGGGAATCCATCCTAGTGCTTCCCCACCCTCCTAATGAAATAGTTTTTCCTAATATCCAACCTAGACCTCCCCCACTGCAGCGCCAATGGGGTGGTAGGAAATAGAGCCTGTGAGATACTCCCACCTCTTTCTATCAAGATGCTCCACACTCAGGTCTCCAGAGGCAAGTAGCAAAAACCTCCAGGGGGAAACGTCCTTCCTACTTAAGCCTGGGTCAGAATGGGAGGTTTTGCTTGCGAACAACAGTCCCCACAGTTCAGTGGGTAGGTTCCTGCCTTTGAAAATTGCGTACCCATCCCAGATGCCCTCTGGCTACTTGTGGCTTTAGCGTCCCAGCCTTTCAGAGCAGGGACGGTCTCTGTATCTACACAGCGCCGAGAACAGCAGGTCATTTAACACACACTTCCCTTGGAGAAGGCACGTTAGTAAGAGCGTGTGTAGAAATGACGGGCTGGCTGCGGGGGATGGGGGGGGCTTTTCCGAATCCTGACCCTGTCCCTCCTCGGGATGGATTTTCAAAGCTCCCAAGTGAGTTACGTGCCCTGTCAATGAGGTTTGTGCAGCACTGGCTGCACGGAAAAAAACAAACTCTCCTGTAGAAAATGTGGATTAAAAACATGTTTGTTCTTATGTAAATGGTCTGGGGAATTTTGGACATTTTTTGGTGAAGGAATAGGAAACGTTCTGCTTTTCACCCGCAAAAAAAGAAGAAAGTGGATGCTTTCCACAAAGATTTCAGTCAAAAACACAAATTTCAGTCAAAAGAATTATTGATAGACAAGAAGCTGGCAGCCAGGCTAGGTCAGACCAAAGGTCCATCCAGTCCAGTGTCCTGTCTTCTGACAGAGGCCAATGCCAGGAGCCTCAGAGGGAGTGAACAGAACAGGGAATCATCAAACGATCCCTCCCCTGTTGCCCATTCCTAGCCTCTGGCAAACAGAGGCCAGGGACACTATCCCTGCCCAGCCTGGCTAACAGCCATTTCAATCAGCTCTGGACGTATGCTCTTCACTCATGTAGATGCTTTGAAAATCCCACCCTTGACAGCCCCTGATCTCGCTGAAATCCAAGCAGCTTTCGTGCTGAATCCTGGCCTGACAGACTCTCCCATCTCCACGGACAGAGGATTCCAACTGCTGATCGCCTGGGGGGAATGTGCCCCTGTGTAGATGACTAGCATAAGGCCCACACATCACTCACGTCCCATATAAGCCCATAGGCAGAAAGTTATATGAGCCTGTGGGGGCGGGTCTCTCCCCCAGGCCCCGCCTGCTGACCCTTCACATCCGTCCTCCCTTGCCCATCCTCTGGTCCTGCCTGCTACGCCTGAGTGAGAGCCTGCACCCAGACTCCTTCCTGACTCCAAACTCCCTTTCGGTGCTGCACCCCAATGCCCTGCCCCAGCCCAGAACCTGCCCCCAGCACCCAAACCCCCTCCCACTGCCCTAGGCAGGTGGACTCCGGGCAGTCTGGGCACCACCAATATTTCTGCAACCCTGCCGCTGCCATCTAAGCCTGCTTTTCTCTCCTTATTCAGAGGGCGAAGGGGGACATCAGTGATAAGTCTCCCCCGTAGCTGGGGGATCCAATGCCCCCAGCCCGTTATGTACCTGAACTGTCTCTCATTTCTGGGAACATCCATCTCTTTGCCTGTTCCTGCTTATTTCAAAGAGCTCCAAGACTGGGCCCTAATTGCCCGGCCCCTTTCCCCGTGCATGGTCCATGACTTCACAGTACAGTGACTGGGGATACTTTTTATCCTTGGATCTGGACTTTTAATACTCCGGTCATCTGAAGAAGTGGGCTGTGCCCACGAAAGCTCATGACACCATCGACGTGTGTTGTTAGTCTGAAGCTTTTGGGGATACACTGTCACTGCTCCCATTTTAGCCTTTTTTACACCCATTGGCATCTGTGCTCAGATTTTTAGGCCAATCAGCTGCCTTGTTCCCGCCGTGGGGGGGGTCCCGACACCCACCCAACCATGAAAAGCCCCTTCCCCATCCCTGGCTCGCAGCACCCTCTGCTGGCCGATCTGAGCATAGCTACTGGGAGTCACAGACCAGAGCTACGCAAGAGCCTAGCCCAGTTGGGCTATGACGACTCTGCGATCTTCTTCCGGAAAAGGTACGCAAATTGCAAACTATTTTCCGCTTTTTTTTCGGAAGAGGCTTTTCTGGCATTTGGCCAATCTACAAGGCACCAAATGTGGGAAAAACCTCCTCTTTCGGACTTCCGAAAGAACGCGTCCGCTTTTTCAGAAACTGTTCCAAAAAAGCGGACGTGTTCTCTTGATGTGGCAGAGTTTTTCCAGGGTACCTCTGGTATCCTGGAAAAACTCTGAGGTGTAGACATAGCCTTAGACAGAGATGACAACTTCCCTGCTCTGCCAGGATGAATCAATTTCCAGAGAGGGGTACCATGTCACGCGCCTCCATCTGGTTGCAGATACTGCATGGCACAGGAGAAATTGTGCAAAAAAAAAAATCTATTCACCCGCAATTATTCAGCAGGGGAAAAGCTGCCTGCGTTGGCCACAAAGCATGTTCAGCCCTGCATGTTTGGGACAGAGCTGGGAGAGTGAGTGAGAAACCAGCGGTTGGTACGGTCACCGCTTACGATTCTGATTAAGGCCTGAATCTGCAAACACTTACGGATGTGGGTGTGTGTGAGCCACATGTTTGAAAGTGTTTGCAAAACAGGGGCCTCACGCAGTGCTCCTGTGAACTCAAACAGTGCAGGGAAGAAAATCCATCTCTAGCTGCTGCCTCCTTTCTCCGTGACGTGGTGAGCACAGGACAATGGGGATATGTCTAGACTACACCTCTCTGTTGACAGAGAGATGTAGATTAGGCACGTCGAAATTGCTAATGAAGCAGGGATTTAAATATCTCGTGCTTCATTAGCATAAACATGGCCGCCGCTTTTTTTCGACACAAAGCTTTTTTGAAAAAACCCCCGGCAGTCTAGACGGGGATCTGTCAAAAAATAAACCCTTTTTCGACAGATCCCGTATTCCTCAAAAAATGAGGTTTACAGGATCCATCAAAAAAGGGTTTATTTTTCGACAGATCCCCGTCTAGACTGCCGTTTTTTTCGAAAAAGCTCCGTGTCGAAAAAAAGCAGCGGCCATGTTTATGCTAATGAAGCATGGGATATGTAAATCTCTGCTTCATTAGCAATTTCGACGTGCCTAGTCTACATCTCTCTGTCGACGGAGAGGTGTAGTCTACACCCAGCCTGAGAGTTCAGATCCTCACAGATACATGACCTAGCTTCGGAGACCCTCTCGATCCATGTATCCTCACACCACACCCTTCGGGGGTAGGGAAGCGTGATTCTCCTCATTGTACAGGTGGGGGAAACTGAGGCACGGAGCAAGTCAGAAAATTTCCTGCACTTGCTCAGGAAGCCGGCAGCAGAGACGGGACCTCACTGTGGTTTCCCCAGTGCCAAGCTCCCCCATGGGCCATTCTGCCCCTCACACTCCAGATTTTCACTGGAATGGCTGGGACCAGCCTCTGCATGGAGGTGGCTGTCTGCTCACAAGAGCTGTGCGTTAGCTATTACGGCACGGTGATAAATGCAGCAGAAGCAGCCGGCAGCAGAGCGACTGCTCTATCGTTCTAGTCAGGGGGCTCGGGATCCTATAAACAATCCAAGTGAATTTAAGTTACCGGATCCTGCCTGCTGGGCGACCCCTGGTCACACAAGCGGCTTTGGCTCACATTGACACTGCAGGGCTCAGGTGGGTACATCAGTTCTGACGCACCCTCCAGAGAGGGAGTCAACGCTGAGGTGCAGGCTCTCCTCAGATCCCTGAGATCCAGCCAGATCTTGGGGAATCTGCAGGTTTGAGGGGTGAACAGCTTCCACATAGGGCCTCCTTCCGGTACCTCCCAGGGGACCCTGTGTCTTGCGTAAAAACAGCAGCTCCACCGGCCGATTAGGCCCTTCCTACGTCAGCCATCAGGCAGTGCCGGGTTCCCTAGGGAGGGGAGATGAGGTGTTTAAGGCCCGGCTTGACAAAACCCTGGCTGGGATGATTGAGTTGGGGCTGGTCCTGCTTTGGACTGGATGGCTCCTGAGGGCTCTTCCAGCCCTAGGGTTCTATGATTCATTGTAATTTAAAGCTGATGTCTAAATGCCTCAGGAGCTCAATCTGATTTGACTCATGACTGTAGGAAAGCATCAATTGCCCACTAAAAATAGAAGGGGCTATAAGCTGCGGAAAGCCCACCGGCCTTTCAAAGTCTGTGCGTAAGCCGGTCTGTGCTCTTGCTGGAAAGACTCTGGCCCCAGCCATACAGCACCGGTCCTGAATCAGAAGGGATCAAATTACCTGTGGTTTTCTAAGCTGGCACTGACATTTCAAGCTAGGGTTGCCAGGTGTCTGGTATTCACCCGGACAGTCTGGTATTTTCTCCTCCTGTCCGGTAAAAAAATTCAGAGAATACCGGACACCTGAGATGTCCGGTATTTTCTGAATTTTTCCCCGGCCAGGAGGCAAAAATGCCAGGTACCTGGCACCCCTACAAACACTCAGTGCCCGGCCTCCCTGCCCCCCCCCCGAGCCCTCCGCTGGCCCCCAACACCCCCAGTCCCCCGACCCCAGCCCCCATGCTTATCTGGTTCCCCAAGGCTGCTGGCACAAAATGGCTGCCAGCCAAAATACCTTTTTTTTGGCTCAACAACTTTGGTCTCTCCCCCCCCCTTTTTTTTCCCCCTTTCAACAGAATTTTTTCCTGGTTTTTTTTTTGGGGGGGGGTGTTCGGTATTTTTGTTTCAACCATCTGGCAACCCTATTTCAAGCCCCCAGCCACAAAAGGGCCCAGCTCAAAGCCAACCCAAAGAGAGGGGGAGGAAAACCAGGGGGGATGGCAATGCATCTGCTGCTCAGAACAGCAACGGCTCCTTGCTTGAGGGACCCTTGCGTCGAAAATGCTGTGGCTACCGGGCCTTGAGGGCCCAGGGTCCAGGTAACTAATCTGGGGGATAATTAGCGGTGGCTGCCCCATTGAAGCGGGTGGACAGAAATCTTGGGCAGTTACCTGGGATGTCTGTGGGTGACAAGGGCGTTGAAGCAGCCTGGCTAAGCACGACAGGGTTCAATCACGTTGTGGTCCTTGGAGATCCAGCAGGGCCCTTCCTGGGGGTCTGTGAAATTGCTTGAGAGCAAAGCCATGGGGCAAAGGGGGGTCCAGGGCAGGCTGGCCCAGCAGGGACTCTCGCTGAGTTGCAGCTGGTCTCTGTCTCAGGCGAGCTGGGCGCAGCTCCTGGTTCTCTTGGAGCGGTGAGCCTGCCGATGGTCTGTGGCGGAGGATGGGCAGAAGAGGGCCACAGGTGGTGTGTGTCAGCATCCTATCAAAGCCCTTAGCTTGGCGGGTCCCCTAATGCAGCCAGCACCTTTCAGGGAGTGAGGGCCTTGCATCACCCCCGCAGGGCTGGGCCAGCCTCCCCTCGGCAGTGAGGTGAGACAACCGCTGTCAGGAATGGGCTGGTCATTACGCAGCCCTGCCTTGAGTGCCAGGGCCTGGCCTACCTGGCCTACTGACCTCCCTTCCGGTCCTACACGTCTGTGGTCCTGATTTTCCAGGTGGGGCAGCACGAGAGGTGCGGCTCTGGGACCCCAGTGAGGGAGAGAAGACCCCAAACGGGCAAATCCCAGAGCTGGATGGAAACGATAGAACAAAATAATCCGGCGAGTTCAGACTGCATGGGCCGGACATGTGCACGCTGAGCCTCCTTTGTACAAGTGCTTAGAACCCCTCTCCTCCCGTTACACGGCACGATTTTCAGGTTATCAGAATGGCCATCCTGGGTCAGACCAAAGGTCCATCCAGCCCAGTGTCCTGTCTGCCCACAGTGGCCAATGCCAGGTGCCCCAGAGGGAGTGAACAGAACAGGGAATCCTCACGTGATCCCTCCCCTGTCATCCATTTTCAGCCTCTGACAAACAGAGGCTAGGGACATCATGCCTACTCATCCTGGCTAATAGTCACTGATGGACCTATCCTCTGTGAATTTATCTAGCTCTTTTTTTGAACCCTGGCCTTCATAACATCCTGTGGCAAGGAGTTCCACAAGTTATCCCCGCCCCTCCTGGTGATGGCTCTTCCCCCTTCCACTGCTGATCAGCCAGGGGTGGGAATGACACCCCAGCCTGGCCATGCCACTGAACCGCTGATCAGAGTTGGGGAAAGAGGCACAGCTGTGCTGAGCCACAAGCAGAACATCTGTGACTCAGCATCCCTGGTGAAAGCCTTGAGTGGGGGGAGAATTATGCCCGTAGCCCACAGCACCAGTTTTCCTTGCTCAGGCCAGGCCTGGGACGCCGCCCGGGGATGTCACACCAGATGACGGCCCCGTGCATTGATGTGGAGGCGCTGAGGGTGGAATTGCTCTTCAGCCTTGCTGGTGGTTAACCTGATGGGTGAATTCCTGGGCATCACTGCTGCAGCATCTGGGCCTGCCAGTAATATCCACGCTCATCGCCTTACCCAGTCCCCCGCCGCCCCGTGAAACTCTTTGGTCCCATTTGCCTGGCCCCCTTGAGCTGCCAGGACGGCTCCTGCTGATTGTTCTCTTCAAAGCGTGCGCGCGAGGACTCCCTCCGAGCCGGGCCGGCCACTTAAAAGAGAGCCCGCGTGGGAGGAAAGAGGCCAGGGTCGTAGATCACTCCCCCGGAAGAGGCAATGCAGCAGGGGGGAAGCCCATGGCTATAGAGTTCCCTTGTTCTTATCTCTCGCTGTACGTGGTCTAAGTGCCACTCCATGGGACAGTGACTCACACCAGGTGCGTGGGTTACATCGGCTCTCAGCTTGCCCACGTGAAAGTAGCTGGCGCAGAGGCAGTGGTAGGGGCCATCTCTGATTTGGCAAAGGCCCGTGATCTGCTGGAGATCCAAGAGGATCTCACTGAAAAAAACAAAACAAAATGAGGAAGCAAAAAGAATAAACACATGGGGCTTCTGCAGCCTGCTCGGTTTACACAGGGGTAGGGGGGTGCTTTGATTAAAGGAAGGACAAGGAGTTTGGGATCTTGCTCCTACTTTTTCTATTAATCACAGAATTAAGCTGATCCAGGGAGCCCAATTTAAGTGTGAGCGTTGCGCGTTTCTGTGGGTGTAACCAGACTCCGTTCCCCCCACGGCGGCAGGGTGTCTGACGCAGACACGTCCTGAGTTAATCAAAGGGGTTGGATTTACACCGTCCACATCACTTCTGAACTACCGAGGTCGGGGTGAGATCATGTCCAGGACCAGAGCAAGCGTCCCCTTCTGCCATCACAGAGCGCGTGGTGGGCGGCTGTTTCGTGGGGACGTAGGCTTCCGTTTGCTTATTCCCTTGTGTGAGACCCGTCTGTGCCGGGAGCCGGTTCCATCTCACAAGCTGAGTACAGGCTGTCCTGGGTAGCTGTGCTGTAGAAGGCCCCCAGAGCTTTGGGAAGCGGCGTTGATGGCCAACTATATAAGACATGTTTCCCTGAACAAGAAGTTAGTTTTGCAACATGATGTGGGGCCTCAATTCCCATTGGACACCGAGGGCACTAAGGCTGGTTGGAAATTTTTGATGAAAAATTTGTGTGTGGGGGGTGTTTGATTACATCACATGTTCGCAGCTTTCCTTGCAAAGTTTTCTTTTTCTTTTTCTTGGGAAACCAGCCTTTGGGTTGAACGTTGAAAAAATGTTCAGTTTGCAGCAGATTTGGGCCAATTTTTTTTTGGTTGCCCAAAGCCATTTGGGGCGTCAGAGGGAAACGTTTAGATTTTTCACGGAAAATGAGGATGAAAAATCTATTTTCATTCTCCGCAACATTTTCCACTCCAAAAATATTATCTGTCCTGCTTTACTGAGCACACCTGCAGGGTAAAACGCTCCTTGCATAACGCAGTGGTAGAGAAATGCCATACTAATAGAAGCAGCATCCATGGCCAGTGTTCCCTGTAAGCTGAGCACTTGGGTGGTCTCCCAGGAGAGATTCAAATATCATCCAGCCAATTAGCAGAGCACCCACAGCTGGCACTGGTGGTGCACCTCCTCACACAGCTCAGTGCACATAACAAAATTTATTCCACGCAGATGGAAAAATGAGTGGGAACATTGTCCACGGCTGAGTGGAAATCAGGAGGCCTATCCTCTTCACTGAGGATTTCTTTCCAAAAGCACAGGGATGTGAATCGTGGTGTCCTGGCTATATTCAACTCCTTCAGCCTTGCCAAAATTCCCCTGTACATGTTGATTTAGATACAGACATTTTCTACTTGGCCCATTCTCAAGTGCTGTTCCACTTGCTTTCAACAGTCATGTGATGTCATTGGTTTTGGGAAGGAATCCACTGATGTATCTTGTCAAACCAATCCACATGCAACTTTCAGAGTAATAAAACAGCTGCTGGAAAACCAATAAACAGAACACCCAGCTTAGTGAACAAAATATGTCATTGCGGATTCCCATACTTCACTCTGTCTGCTGCCGAAGATCCATGCTAGAATAACTTTTCCATGTCTTGCAAGACACTTGTATTAATTTGCAACTTGCCTTGACACTGAAACAAACTTGTTATCGGCTTGTTTTAATTCATGCATTGTGGCTCTGACAAGCACTTAACTCCTGGGCACTTGGTTTCCTGAATGTTTGTTTTTCCACTTCTTTCCTTTGGGGCGCAATCTTCGTTTTCTTTCTCTTGCTGTCTAGATTGGCAGTGTGGTGGGGTTTCAAATGGGACTCAGGATACATAGGGTCTCCTCCTGACTCATTGTATGGTTTTGGGCTAATCATGTAGCCATACCTTCCCCATCTGTAAATTCAGGCTAATACTTGAGCCAGCTTCTAGAAAGTGCTTTGAAACTCTTACGTTATAAAGGCTGTACATGCAAAGCGTTATTGTAGTTTGGATAGACTCCTTAGAGAATACAGGCCTGCTTCTGCCCCCCCTGCTGGCGTAGAAATATCTTAAGTGAATGGTAAGTCAGTTCAGTTGACTAGCTTTCAGAAGTTTGCCAGGGATGGCCGAAGTTGGGAAACAGTGGTTAGGAGAGGACCAGTCAAAATGTTCACAAAGCAGTCCCGGATCTCTTTGTTTGATCTCCCCCACGGAACACTTCAGCAGTCCAACATGCCGGTTAGTATCAGGTGACCAGGTCAGCTGACTCCATCATCCGAGAGTCAGTGGCATTATGGCAGAGTTTCCCAATTTTATTTAGCCATGGAACCCTTTTAAACTCGAAAGAATTTTGCGGAACCCCTAATAACAGTCTCGTATATGGAGCTGAGAAAGTAGACCACAAATAAGGAAGGATAATAATAAACAAATGCTAAACAAGGTCATGAGATCAACATTGAGTTTAACTGCACATAGATTAATCGATCATAGTCAATTTATATTTGTCACGGTTAAATTTTTAAATACAAGAAGTCACGCGACTATAGTGAAGTAAAGTATTCACGAGAGCATTGCCTGCACACTCCCATACAACCAACTGGTTTGACAGCTGAAGCTTGGACGTTGTCTGATGTGACGCTAGTATATTCGTATTCAGTCACCCACATGAGCCACACTCCCTGACAGTGAGTGCGGGGATTTACGGTGGTATATAACAGGCCATCGCTCCACTGACTGACGGTGCACAGCACTGGGTAGTGACATCATGCCCACTCTATGGTTAAGCAAGCATTACACACGGACACTTATCGTGGCAAACACAAATGAAAATTATTTTCAATAAAATGTATAAATGCTTAAATATTAATATTTTTTTTAAAGAATAAAATGTTATTGTAATGGAATTTTCTTGCAGATCCCTTATTTTCACTTTCCGGAACCCCGGGGTTTCGTGGAACACCATTGTGTTATGGAATGGCCACACAAAGGCCAAGCCTTTTCACAGTGCATTGTACTAACTGATGGGCCATCAGCCTGTCCGGCTGTATTCCCTGAAATAACAGCCGTGAGTGGGACCTAAAGCAGCAAATATGCACGGGAGAGATGCTTCACTTCAGATCCAAACTCGATACATGCATACAAATGGGATATCCGAGTCAGTACATCATAACCTCTCCAATGATGCTTTACATGAGCCATCTTGCACACCGTATCTCTCGTTCTGTCCTATTCCCATCACAAGCATATTTTCATACAGCGTAGCGAATGCCCCATCGTAGTAATAAATACATTTATTTTCGGGTGTGCCCGAAAGAGTTTACTGTGGGCTTCAGCTGGAATTCAGTCAGATGCATGCAGAATTCGATCATGATTTGGTCTCTCGCATATTTCCTAAGCTGTTTTTTTTAAACTGGTAAGATGAGACCATTTAAAAGCTCCGTAAAATATTATTAAGCGCTACTTCCCACTGACATTTTTAATTATGGGGAAGAAGAAGAGATCATCTCCTCCAAATCCCTCTCCTCTAATAGAGTTTTATTTTAAGAATCCCACAGAGGGAAATAACCGGGGTTGTTTTATTTAAAATAACGCCAAATGCTTTCTCTCCCGGTGGATTCCGAAGCTCATTGACACAGCCACTTTCTTTTTAATAATGTAGCCACATTTCTATAAAACTATTTTATAAAGTGGTTCCGAGCCCGATGCAGAAAAGCTGGTCTGTGTGTTTCACAGGGCGGCAGGGGACCGGCCGTTTCAGGCAAGAGTTTATTTCGTTCTGTGTTAGCAGGTCTCGGATTTCACAATTACAGGAACTCAGTCCCCGTACGACAGGCCGTGTTATGAATTGAGTGATGGGTGGGTGAGTGGGGGGGTCCAGGGACAGCCGAATTTGCTGGGTTCAGAAAGGGGCATCTCTGTGGTATTTCTTCATGGCCTGAGTCGGGCTGGCTGGAAGACAAGAATTCCATTTCAGGAAAGATGTCCAGGTTTTGAAACGGGTTTGTTCTGCACTCGAAGGAAACCGAGACCTTTGGAAATGTTTTCGCAAAAATACCAGAGACAGCCTTGCCCCAGCGTGGCCTGGGGCTTGGGGCCATTGCTGAGGAGGTGAGAGAGACAGGTTCAAATTCCTGAATCAGTCTCCTCCATCTCAGGGGGGTGCCCTGGCTAGCAGGCTGTTCGCTAATCTGGAGCAGGCCTCTGCCTCCCTCTCCAAGTAGAACTTTCATCCTGGAGCCAAGACTCCTTCCCAATGCAAAGGGAGTGCAAGCCGGTTTGTTCCCACAAAGTTTCAGCCAGGGGTGACAAGTGAGGAGAGACAGGGGGCCATTGGCCATGTGACCCCCCGCCCAGCACAGGAAAGGGCTGGAACAACCCCCCTTTAAGAACATGAGAACATAAGAATGGCCGTACTGGGTCAGACCAAAGGTCCATCTAGCCCAGTAGCCTGTCTGCCGACAGTGGCCAGCACCAGGTGCCCCGGAGGGGGTGGACCGAAGACAATGATCAAGCGATTTGTCTCCTGCCATCCCTCTCCAGCCTCTGACAAACAGAGGCCAGGGACACCATTTCTATCCCCTGGCTAATAGCCTTTTATGGACCTAACATCCATGAAATTATCTAGCTTCTCTTTAAAGTCTGTTATAGTCCTAGCCTTCACAGCCTCCTCTGGCAAGGAGTTCCACAGGTTGACTATGCACTTTTTCTTTTATTAGTTTTAAACCTGCTACCCATTAATTTCATTTGGTGTCCTTTGCCTCAGTCTCTGCCTCTCCCCATCCTTGCTCCGCCCCCTCCCCACCTTTGCTCTGCCATCTTCCCCCTCATTCCCCAACTGATTAGCAGGGCTGTGGCACCAGCGCCATCAGCAGGGGGGCTGGGACCCCCCGGACCTCCCCCCACTCAACGGCAGCAGCAAGAGAAGTGGAGCAACATGGCCCCAGCTCGCTCTGCTCCCCCCGCCATGTTGCTCCGCTTCCCACCAGGGAGTGTGGGGGCGGTCCCTCACCTCCCCTGAGCTATGCAGCCGGTGGAGCAGAGCAAGCGGGGGCAGCTTGCTGTGCTTTCCCCCATGCGGCCGGGTCCTGTGGGGACCAGTTCCTCCCCTCACTAGACTCTCTTCTGGCAGCTGGCCTGCCCCTTCCTGCCCCCGCCCATGGCAAAAAAGGGGCATCAATTAGTTTGACAGGATCTATCAATCTGTGACCACTGCCAGCAATGCTGGTGTCATTTAGAATAATCAATCCATTCATAAATCACCTCAGCAAACAGGCCATCTAGAATGGATAATGTATCATATATCACATTTGCTGACATGATCTATGGCATCCAGTGCCAACCAGGCCCCTCTGCCATGTGTGTGGGCCAAACCGGACAGTCTCTGTGACAAAGGATAAAGGGACACAAATCAGACATCAGAAATGGGAACATATAGAAATCTGTAGGGGAGCATTTTAGGCTGCCTGGTCACTCAATCATGGATCTAAACATAGCCATCCTTTCGCAAAGGAATTTTACCACCCAATTACAGAGAGGGACAGCTGAACTGGAGTTCATTTACAACTTCAGTGCTATCAACTTTGGCTTGAATAGACATTAACTGGTTAGCGCACTACAAAGCCAATTTTCCCTGCCTTTAACATCCACATTTTCACATCAAAAGCTATGAATGGGACACATCCAGCCCACTTAATTAGCTTCATTACCTCGGGTCATACAATTGACAGATAACTGCTTTTGCTGTTACATATCTCTTGGATTCTGTTATTTCTACTCCAACTCATCTGATGAAGTGGGTCTTATGTATTTGCTACTCACTTAGGTGCCACAGGAGTTTTCGTTGTTCATATAGATCTAAGTGATTAATCGTTTGTATCAATGTCTTATAATATTACAAGGTTTTCAGTGGTTGTGGAATCTCCATCGCTGGAGATATTTAAGAGCAGGTTAGACAGACACCTGTCAGGGATGATCTAAATGATGCTTGGTCCTGCCGTGCGGGCAGGGGACTGGACTTGATGACCTCTCGAGGTCCCTTCCAGATCCAACTTGGCTGGATATTCCTGGTCCTAGGACTGAGCCCTGGGGGAAGCCATCGGATACCTCCCTCTGCTCTGAAGCATCCCCGTGCCTTACAAAGATTCTATGATTAATCCTGCCTGGTCCTTCTAAGGCAGGAAGCGTTATAGTCCCTGCGGGACACAACGGGAATACAGGCCTCACTCAGTTCACTCATGTTAGTCCCTCTTCTCCGATCCTTGTCCTTTGATTGTCACACGGGGGGAGACTAGAGTGCTGTAGCACGCATCCGGCACTGATTCTTTAAGGCAACGTGCAGGGCCAGTAAGGCACATCAGGCCTGGTCCTTGTGGCACATTTCAGATCATGTTCCCATTGTGAGCAGGGCCGGATTAAGGCCTTCACAGGCCCTAGACACTCTTAGGGTTGCCAGGTGTCTGGTTTTCGCCCGGGGGTCCGGTAGTTGTGTCTTCTGTCCGGTAAAAAAAAAAAACCAGAAAATACCGGACATATAAAATGTCTGGTATATTCTGTTTTTCTCAGACGGAAGTCCGCAGAGACACTTTTCCCCTGCTGTGTCTGACAGGGGCGGGGTGAGTGGGGAGCATGACAATTTAAAGGCACCACAATCTTTTTTTTTTTTTTTTGCTCAATCAATTTTTCCCCCTGCCATGTTCAGGATTTTTTGTGAAAGCATCTGGCAACCCTAGACACTCTCATAATCGTCAGCCTTTAAACTGGATTATGTATAAATATATAAGGGAGAAATGCCCTATCGCCTACAATGTAACTGGGTGTTGTTTGTTGACTAGAGTTGGCAAATTATTCAGTTTGATTTAGCAGTTTTCTTATTTTCAGGTCAATTATGAATTTTTTTAAGGCCCTAAATTTTTGGCGGCCCTAAACTTTTTTCCTAGGCCAGGGGTGGGTAATAATCTTTAAAAGAGGGCCACTTCACAAATCTCTGAAGTTGTCTCAGGCCACCCCATAAGGGGTGGTGGCCAGGAGACTTCTCTTGCTCCCCCACCCACAGACCCTGATTGGCCTGGGGGCAGAGGAGTGCGTGAAGTCTTTGCCTCCTGCCCTCCCAGTGCCTAGAGAATCGCCAGCTGTTTTACAACAGCTGGCGGTTCCCACTGATGCCACGCTCCCCTGGAGGGGGAAGGAGACTTTGTGTGCTCCCCCCATCTCCAGCTGTCGATTGGTCTGGGGAAGGGGGAGTGGCAGGGCGGCCGCGGGCTGGATCTGGCCCACGGAGGCTCCTTTGCCCACCTTTGCCGTAGGCACTAGGAAATTCGCAGGAGCGTTTCCTGGCCCGGCTGGTAGGGCAGAGAGTGAGCTAGGTCTTCAGCAGTCAGCTGGCAGAAAGCCAGCCTAGAGCACGGTGGATGAGTATTACCTCTGTGCCTGAGGGAGCTGCCTGCTTTGTGTGTCTCTGTTCTTGTGCGTTAAAGTCCTACCTTTTAAGACACAACGGCATGTAAGTGGGCAACTTTCCAGAGAGCGTGTTATGTTTTTATCCAACGTCTCTGAGCTTCTGCTGTGAACAGAACCATTCTGGTCTCTCGCACGCTGGTTTGGTACCCGTGTAAATCCACTTGCTTCAGTGGAGTCTTTCCTCGTGCCCCCCCGCGCCCGTGAGAACCTCGCAATCTCCTCGTGGAATGGTGAACTCACATGTACTTGGGAGGAATAAATATCTGCCAAGACTCTCTCCCACCTGAATTCTGCCTGAAGCCTCTTTCTTTCTATGCCAGCACGCAGTTGTGTTGTCTTACACTTGCTAATTGTCCCATTAAACTCCCTTTTCCCGCAGGTCTGCGCAAACCTCCGGGCTCTCCTGATCTCTGTTTCTGATCAGTTATCGCTACTCTTGTTGGCTCTGTTCTATCTGTAAAATTGATCCCTGTGGAATTTCATTCCCGCCCTGTTTGTTAATGAACTTGGCTGGATATTCCAGATCCTAGGGCTGGGCCCTGGGGGAGGCCATCGGATACCTCCCTCTGCCCGGAGGCAGCCCCTGCCTTACAAACGAAGGGTTTGGTTTCATGCTCGCTGTGCATTGAACAGAACAAAACTGGCCAATAACAATATGCACCCTGAAGAGTTCGGGATCCCTGCAGCATTATCCCTCCTCATCCCTGGGATCTGGCCCTCCGGCCTGCAGCTGGCTGGAGATTGGAGGCCCAGGATATAACCACGGGGATTCCTGCACGGAGCCAAATGCCCAACAAGAATGGCTTAATGGTCCAATGCAGCATTGCTGTTCCAGATGCTTTCGTCCCACTGCCTCCTCACCTTCCTCTGTGCCTCTTTCACTCGGGAGGGGTACATCATCAGCTGCCAGGACCAGATTAAAAAGATTGTGGGGCAGGGACGTGAGCTAGGGGCTGCTCTTGGAATCCTCCGATTCCCTGCCCACAATGGGTTGGGGTCCCTGGGCGGCTTTTACCACTGCCCATCTTCTGGGCTGGCAGAGGGCGGGGTCACAGGGAAGAGGCGGGGCAAGGGGCGGGGCTATGGAGGGGGCAGTTTTGCATTTTGAAAAAAGCGGTCACCATAGCGTGCGAGTGAGGGCCTGCCCGAGTGATGCCGCATCCCCACTCTGACCCTGGTTTTTTTTTTAATAGAGTCTCCCCCCAGTGATTGGGGCTCCTTCCTGAGATAGGGGAGCCCTGTGCAAGTCCATTGGTTGATCCAGGCTTAATGGGTGGTGGGGAGTGTCCGCCTGGGGCTAATCTACACCAGCAGCGGCCTGGCGTTTGCCTCCAGCCTGCTCTCCATGCCCCATCGGAAAGGGAAACGCCGCCCTTTGGCTCCGCCCACTGCTCAGACGTTTCCAGGGGCCAGAAGCACTTCTCTCTATTGAGTCATAAACCGAAACTGACGATAGGCTGGGCCATCACAGCCTCAGTTTCTCACCTTCCTGCTGCCGGCTCCCGGGGCCGTAACGCTGGTCCACATGTAGACCCTGTTGTACACGGTGTTGTTGTAACATTGTCGGGCCTAGCACAGTGCAGAGCCAACGCAGAGCAGCTGATCTCTTGTCTTGCACCAGCGTCTGTTGGCGAGAGAGACAAGCCAATGTTTTGAAATGGCTCCTGGGTGTTGTCGTGTGAACGTCTCATGCTCCCGCTGCCCTCCGGGTCCCTCGCAAAGACACCACGATGCACTGCGGGCCCACACCTTCCATCACCGCGAGGGAGTCCCACATGGACCACAGAGCCCAGGCTACGGAGAAGAATGGGAGAAAGAGGCACCTCAAATGCACCTCCCATGAAATACTGTGGTGCCATTTCAGAACAGAAAAATTCCTGACTATGGCTGAACGAGACTGAGTTTTGATTTATTGCTAAACTATCGACATTTTCCATGGGGGGGAACAACCCCCCATATTCCAGCCATTCTAATCTTACTATAGATTTTAGAAACTGGCCCCAAAAAAGTATTTTGGGAAATTCAGGCTTTCAGTGAATTTTTTCCTAAAAGTAGACTCTTTGCATAAAAAAAGTAATTAAGTCAAAATCCCAATTTTCTATAATAAACACGTTTTGATGGGAAATTTTCAACCCTCGCCACAGCTCCAAAGAAAGCCCTTGACAGCCAGAGAAACACATCCCGATCCGGGGCTTCGCTTGAGAAGTCCATCCTTCGCCAGGGTGCTCAAATTGTTGTTTAAAATGGGTCAGTAGGACTGGCCAGAGACAGCTGTGCCCAGCTTTCTGCTTCCAGAACATTCTGGGGACGCCAGCTTGTCTTGACTCACTTACGCTTGGAAAAGTGGCTCGTTGTCATAGTGCATGGTGGCCCGGTGCCTCTCAGCTCTCCCCGCCCTGCAGAGCTGACAGAAATGCAGACCTTGATTTTGACTTCTCCTCCTGCCAGCCAGTTCCCGTCAGGTTCCCATGCCAGATCTTCTACTGCTTGTGGCCTGTGGGCTGGGGGATGAGATGTGAAGCAGCCAGGCCACATCTGGAGTTACTGACACGCGGCTGGAGCTGCGGCTCTGGCAGTTGACAAAAATCAAGCCCACGGCTCGAGCGGCAAGTCAGTGCGATCCGGGAGGATCAGCACGTTTCACTAGGCTGTTGCCACTTAGAGAGTCACTTCCGTGACCACGGCTGCACCCCAGTGCTAGGGAACGTCCAACGCAAAAGGCCATTGGCAATAAATGTTTTCGCAAAGCCCGTGAGATTTGTTGACTCCAGCCCCCTTGGCGAGACACGCACTCTGCCAGCTGACCAAGAGGCTGCCTTTCATCAGGGCGCACGGGTTCATAGAGCTGAAGGCCAGAAGAGATTGTTGGATGTAGAGCTAAGCCAATAACCGATGCGTCAGTTTACAGGCAATTCCAAAAAAAAATCAGAAATGTGTCTGCAGTGTTGTCATAGCCATGTTGATCCCGGGATATTGAAGAGGCAAGCTGAGTGAGGTCATAACTTTTATTGGACCAACTTCTGCTAGCGAGAGAGACAAGCTTGGTGGAAGCTCCTAAGATGGTCTCCCTCTCCACCCCCCCCCCCCCCGAGTTGGCCCAATAAAAGCCATGACCTTAGCCAGCTTGTCCATATGAAAAAATCATTTTCAGGTGAAACCAAAAATGATTTTTTTCAAAATGTTTATCTCATTGAAAAGTTGTTTTTTTAAAAAAAGTTTTGGGTCGTCTTAGCATCTGTGTGATGTGTCCCCCGATGACATGTGATCCGGATTCATCACTGAATTGGTCCAGCGGTTGGATCGCTAGTTTACCGGACAAGGAGCAAGACATGAATGCTGATCTGAGGAAGCTTTTCATGTTGAGTGTTTGGAAAAAACCTGGTTAGATTTTAACCATTTTGAATTTTTTTATTATTATTTTTAAATACAATTAAAGGAACGACTCCAAGGCAAATTAATTTGAAACTGGAAAAGCAAAACATTTTGTTTCAAAAATGTTGAAATGAAGCATTTCTGGTTTTTCTGCGTTTTTTCCCCACTGGAAACAATTCAGCCAAATTGACAAGACTTTGTGAGAGGTCTTTGGTTCACAAATCTGCATTTTTTTCATCGAAAACGTTTGGCTGAAAAATGTCACCCAACCTCTAGTTTGATGACTTCTCCTCAGATCGGGGCTAGAGTAAAAACTCTGGGAAACAAACAAACAAAAAACCACCAGGTGGACGCAACTTGTCGCGTTGGGAGCAACGCTCTGTTCATTCAGACAAAACTCAGTGGTATTCCACAAACCCCCCACACCAGGATGCATTCTGGGAAAATCTCTAAAACTGTAGCAGTCCTCTGTCTAGAATCTCAGAAGGTTTTCGCTTATCAGCTGTTGCTGTGGTAGGCTCTAGAATGGATTACTGGCACTGTTGACCCTATTACTAATTTCAGACTCATGCGCCTGGAAATATTTAAGGGGAATGCTTGGAAAAAGCGGATGCTACTGCCACTTCAAGAAAGTCCAACCATGATGCTATCCCTACAAACTATTTTCCTTGAAGGAAACTTGACAGTGAAAATGTACCCGCCAAAAAAGCGATAAGCAGACGCCACAAGAGAAGATGTAGGTGATGAACAGACGCAGTGGGGTCTAGTGGTTAGAGAAGGAACCTGTGAATTCCGAGTTCTATTCCCGGGCTTGGTGCGCTGAATCGGTGGCTAATCTTGGCCTGCTCTGTATGCTGTTTCCCTTCCTGTGAAACGAGGCTGTTTTCTTATCTCAGAGTGGTGGTGTAAGGCTTAATGAAATCATGTTTGTAAAGCACTTTGAAATCTAACAGAGTGGTATTCATAGGCCATAGAGCTGCAAATGAGATAGTGAAGAAGATTGCACATTCCTGCCTTTGAAGAGCAGAGCATAGGTTAAATATTTTTACCAGCCCAGTGCTCCCTTGCACCAATAAAGGGTGGTAGTGAACACACAATGCCCTGCTTTGTTCTATAGCCCGGTCTCGAACTCATCAACCCCCAGCCCAAGGGCAAAAATAGCTTTCCACCACATCTCTCAAACCTTGCGATTAAATACAAATAAATATAAGCCCAGGGAAGAAGCCAAAGATTGCAACAGGCCAGAAGGAGTGAGGAAATGTTTTGGGAACTGTTTACTTGACAAATATTTAGCAAACTTGGAGGTATTCTTGAGAACGGGTGAAAAAAAAACACCCTGCCCTGGTTCATGCGGATGAATGTTTTGCTACTGATTAAATCTGAGCTTGGATAAACTGTGTGGTGACAAGGAAACCGGAGCTGGTAATTAGGAAACGTTTGGGTAGGATGTGAGAGATCGAAACCGCAGATAGTGCTATCCCCAGGAGAAAGTACTTATTCTGAGGATCGGGAATTTGTTTGGGAATATTGGCCTCCGTTCAAGGGATATATCCCATTATGTGCAGTATCTCCCAATCTTTACCCCTGAAATGGCCTGGAAAAACCAAATCTAGCTGTGCAATAATTAAAGGAAACCATATGTGAGACGAGACGCCTGTTTCTCGCCTGGGCTGTCGTCAGTCTGGCCACGGTAAGATATTACAGTGGCTCCGAGCAGGGGCGCCTGACACGATGCCCTCTCCTACGCGTGGCTAGACTCAGAGAGGCGTGGTGAGTTGGACAGGCACCACGCTTCTGGTGCTGTGACTTCTCCACCCCTGTGAGCCGTCCTACTCAGACACGTCAATCAATTTGCTGTTGTGCAGTGGTGTGCAACCCACATGTGGCCCTTCAGGGTTCTCGATGAGGCCTGCACCCCCCCCCTCCTTTGCCCCTTCCCCCCGTGCCTCTCACACACTGGGAGCCTCAGACCTACCTACTTCTCCTTTCCCCTCACGGCCCTTTTGGGGTGCTGATTGGCTGATTCGCAGCATTCGAGCTCTGGGAGACAAGAGGGAAGTGCGGATGGGGTTCATGGTGCTCTAGGAATTCGGCGGGGGGGGCGGGGGAGGGGAAGGAGAAGGGAAGGGGTGGAGTGGGGCGGTGCCTGCAGTGGCAGGGGAGGAGCCAGCAACCCCTGGCAAAACGAGAAGAGACACATCGAAAGCCAGGGCCCGTGCGAGGTGGCTGCTGACGACCCACAACGCTGTGGGAGCCATGTACTCCCTCCGCTTCTCTATGGCATTTTAGCCGGTAAATTAATTTGCCTCTAATAATGGGCCACTTGGTGTTGAACAGGCCTGAGCACGAAGGAGAGCCAAGTGCAATGCGTTTCATCTCATTCTTGGGGCCGCGGTTAGTGCACACGCCCGAGTTCAATCTTGTGGCCCCCTCCTGCGGTCCATTCGCTAGCCTTGATTGCCCATTGCGGCTGTAGGGCGACGACAGGAGGGGTCTAGTATGCAGGGAAGAGTGGCAGGATCCGTCTCCGGTGTCTGTGTTACTTTTAAACCACGAGTGGGGAACCTAAGGCCCGGGGGCCAGATGCGGCCCCCAGTTTGCCTGGATCCGGCCCCTCAGACTCAGGACCTCACCCCCAGCATTGGGGAGCCCATGCTGGCACGCCAGCCCCCTCGCTGCCTTACCATGGGGCTGGAGCACACAAAATCTACTAGCCTGGGTCCCTGTAGGCTCTGCTGTGCGAGGGGAATGTGGGGGAGCGTCTTTCCGCTTCTCGGTCGGGGCCACATCAGTGAGGGATTTTTTTTTTGTTGCTTCTCACTTGTGTGCGGCCCCCGAGTGATTTTTCTGTGGGTCAGTGGCCCCTAACCCAAAAATCAAGGGAGGTTTAGGTTGCATATTAGGAAAAACTTCCTACCTGTCAGGGTGGTTAAACACTGGAATAAATTGCCTAGGGGAGGTTGTGGAATCTCCATCACTGGAGATATTTAAGAGCAGGTTGGACAGACACCTGTCAGGAATGGTCTAGATGGTGCGTGGTCCTGCCGTGAGGGCAGGGGACTGGACTTGATGACCTCTCGAGGTCCCTTCCAGTTCTAGTGTTCTAGGATTCTGTGAAACTAGGGGTATGTCTACCCTGCAATGAAACCCCTGCACCGGCTGACCCAGGCCAGCGGGGGGCGTAGCCGTACCCAGAGAAGGCATAATGTTACCAAACAGGACTACGTCAGGAAGGATACTATCAATTGACTTTGATTCTTATCTCCTTCGTTTTAACGACCCAATCTTCAGATACTTACTGATTCCCTCTAGCTCCCTGTCTCCCACCCCCCTTCCCTTTTTTCCCTCTCCCTCCCCTTCCCCTCTCCTATTTATTTTGGGTCTGCACATCCTAAACTCATAACTCCGGTCATCTGAAGAAGAGGGCTGTGCCCACGAAAGCTCATGATACCATCGACATGTTTTGTTAGTCTATAAAGTGCTACCAGACCATTTGTTGTTTTTTTCTGTAACAGACTAACTCGGCTACCCCCTGAAGCTTCAGGACCCTAGAGGTAAGTCGTCAAGTCCACACTTAGGCTCATAACTAAGTGGCATAATTTAAAAAAAAAAAAAAAACCGAGCTCCCGCCAGCACTCGCTGGCTTTACTAGAAGATGCAGGGTGCATTGCACTTGTGAAAATTAGCCATGTTTAGAGTCCTACGTGGTATGTCAGAAAATAACATTAGGTTCCCCCTTTGGAAAATCTCGGGTAACGTAGACTGGAGAAAACACAGGCAGACTCAAGGCAGCCACGCCGAGTATTGCTACAGTCTGAGGAATTTCAGCTGAAACGGAAAAAACTTTCGATTTCAACACGCTGACAACCACAGTGGTGGGTAGGTTTCCCCAAGCCACAGCTGTGTGTAACAGCCTGGATTCCATGGAAGTACAACTCCGGCTTCTGAGTAAGTGACATTAGCTGGCTTGAGTGTCGTACAATTAAAAAAGAAAAGGAAATGTTTAAAAGCTCCAAAGGCCTAATTGGGTAGTGGTAGGGCAGGGTGAGTTTTGTGGCTGAGAAGAGGAAAAAAACGGGAATTGAATAATGATGCACAATCTTATCTTGTTCTGAACTGCAAAAGTCCGAGCTGTGCGAGGTTGCAAACTCATCCCACACCCGGTGACTGGCGTGTGGCCTGGTGTTGCCCGGGTGTCAGCAGATCTAGGAGGGGAGTTGGCCATAAGGCAAAAAATTTCTCACGTGGTCCTTTCTGCCACAGAGGAAAAGAAATGGATCTGCTGTGGGTGGGCAGTGCTGGGTGAGGGAGAGGACGTCTGTGGGCAAATCAGCTCTCCTGGGATACGTGAGCTGACCTCCTGCTGGGAAGCATGGGTTGGGGACTGGGTCTGTGCCGGTGCATGGGGTGGGCACAAAATGCTGAGTCTGGGGGGGGAGCTAAGAACCGGCATGCTCAGTGCATACACCACTGAAAGCAAGGTATGGTGCTAGGGACAGGCTGCCTGGCATGGCCATAACATAAGCACTGGGGGTCACCAAATGAAATGAATAGTCAGCCAGTTTAAAACAAACAAAAGGAAGTTTTTCTCCATGCAGCGCACAGTCGACCCGTGGAACTCCTTGCCACAGGATGTTGTGAAGACCAGGACTTTAACAGGGTTCAAAAAAGAACTAGAGAAATTCATGGAGGTTAGGTCCATTAATGGCTGTTAGCCAGGATGGGCAGGGGTGGTGTCCCTAGTCTGTTTGTCAGAGGCTGGGGGTGACAGGGGTTGGATTGCTTGATGATTCCCTGTTCTGTTCATTCCCTGTGGGGTGCCTGGCCTTCTGGCCTTAAGATCTATGAACAGAGAAACCCTCTGTGGCTATGGAAATGCCAAGCGGGGTGGAATGCTTGGGTCGATCTCCAGATGCCCAGGGGAGGGGGATAGCTTCTCCAGACCCTCGCCTCAAGCCAGGTTCCTTGGGGTTTGCCCAGGGGCCCTGCGTTTCCCACCACTGGACCATCTTGTCTCTCGCAAAAGGCTTTGGAGTGACAGCCAAGTGTTTTCCCCTTGTGTCGGCCTGCTGGTCACGTCTGGCTGCCCTACTCCAGCTCCCGGCATATTCCCTGGCAGCAGGGACTCCATCCTGCCCAGCACAGAGTGCCTCCCGAAGGACGCTGACCTCCCTTCAGCCCCCCCCCCCCTTGAGCTCTGAGCCCTCGGTACCCCTAGGAACGGGGACAGCAGGAGCTGCAGGGGCCAGCCCATTCCGCTTGTGCTCCCCGCCAGTCAGCGGGGAAAGTTACACAGAGTAACCTGACACCCTCTGTAAATTACCACCAGGTAAAACTGAGCTGTGTCTAGAACTGCTCAGCCTTTGGGGCTTTCTAGCCCTTGAAGCGCCTTTCCCATTCAGCGCTTCAGCCAGTATTAAACTACACAACTCCAAGCCCTCCTATCATGGCAAACTGCTCCATGTACAGGTGGAACCTCTCTAGTCCGGCACCCTCGGGACCTGACCAATTCTGAACCAGAGAGTTTTCCGGACCACGGAGGTCAATATGGTCTAGCAGTGTTACCAACACAGCCACGGCTTACTGGGCTGTTAGAAGACATGGAGGGGTAAATTCGAGCTAAATCACAGCACAGAACACTAAGAGCCAGGACTGGGGGGCTGTAAACAAACTTTCTGGGACCACGGGAGACTTGTCACACCCATGCTAAGTGTGCATCTGGCTAACTCAAATCATGCCAGAGCATGGATGTTGCCGGACCAGAGAGTTCTGGATTAGAGAGGTTCAACCTGTACTGCATGTATCCATACCAGAGGGCATAAACAGGGGGATATGTACATTTGATTAGTTCCAACCTGACCAGGGTCATGCCTGGCTGGGAAGCTACTAGGTGTACAAGAGAAACGTGAGGCATCTCCGTTCTGAACGTGTAACCAATACGACAGGCGAGACCGCTCTTTTGCAATACTTCTTTAAGCGGGGTGCATTACAGGAGGAAACAGCACATCTGAAAACATCCCCGCATAGGAAGTAAAGAGGCACATGCTGTACTCGGCTAAGGAAACAAAAGTGGGGGTCTATTAATTTCCGAAAGAACGAGGTGCCGTGAAAGGCTGCTGGGGTCACTTTAAGCTGCCACTTTATGTCTGTAGCCATGCCATCTTGGGCTGGAAGCCCAGCAGCTCTCTGTGCTAAGGAGCATCATTTTGCTACCTCGGGTCCCAGCCAGGAAACGGTGCTCAGGCATGGCGGGAAAAGGGCGAATTCACTTAGGAAGGAGCATGCTGCTCTCAGCCCGGTTTGGCCAGCGATTCTGCCTACTGTGGCTGAATACTTTACAGTTTATTCCTGTCAGGAAACAGGCAAGAGGGGACAGAGGTCATCAGACAAACCAGGCACTTCGGAATGAGGGAGGTCAGACTTTTGTAGCTTTGTGTAAAAAAAAAGACAACTCCGTTGGGCTGCCTTTGAATTGTGTGTCCATCGCCCTTCGGAGAGTATTTCTGGTTTCTATTTAAACATCCCTCCAGCAGTGGAAATCCTTTTACAGGAATTCAAATCACTGACAACTGGAGACCTACCTCAGCAGGAAAATTCAGGGACCTTTATTTACCGTCAACTGATTCATTCAGGCAAAGGCAAATGCCAGAAACAGATATTCCTTCCTCTGCCGGAAACAGGAAAGGACACTACTTGGGAGGTGTCATAATGTTTAGATTCTGGACTTTAATGAGCCTTTTTCTCATTGGGAGCCAAGATTGAGTAATAGACATGACTTCTAACAACACTAGATCTTATGCTTATGGGGAAGCGTTCATCTCAAAGGATGTCAAAGCCTTTGCAAGTCATTTCTCCCACTCCCAGACCGGGAGGCCCCTGTAATAGAACATGGCAACTATAGGTTGAATCTCTCTAATCCAGAACTCTCTGGTCTGGAAACATCTGTGGTCCAGGATGATTTGAGTTAGCTGCATGTCCACTGATCACGGGTGTGATCAAGTTTCCCCCAGTCCCAGCAAGTTCGTTACAGCCGCCAGTCCTGGCTCTCAGTGTGTTGTGCTGTTATTTAGCGTGAATTTACCCCTCCATGTCTTCTCAGAGCCCAGTAAGCAGTGGAAGTGTTGGTCATGCTGCTAGGACCGTATTGACATCCTGTGGTCTGAAAATTCTCTGGTTCGGCACCGGTCAGGTTCCAAGGGTAAGAACCTAAGAACATAAGAACTAGCAGGTTTAAAACAAACAAAAGGAAGATTTTCTTCATGCAGCGCACAATCAACCTGTGGAACTCCTTGCCAGAGGATGTTGTGAAGACCAGGACTTTAACAGGGTTCAAAAAAGAACTAGAGAAATTCATGGGGATTAGGTCTATCGATGGCTATTAGCCAGGATGGGTAGGGATGGTGTCCCTAGCCTCTGTTTGCCAGAGACTGGAAATGGGAGACAGGGGAGGGATCACTTGATAATGCCCTGTTCTGTTCACTCCTTCTGTGGCACCTGGCATTGGTCACTGTGGGCAGACAGGACACTGGGCTAGATGGACCTTTGGTCTGACCCAGCCTGGCCGCTCTTATGTTCTTATGAGGGTGTTGGATTAGAGAGGTTCAATCTGTATTTTAATTTCAGAGCTACCTGGTGCCCCCATTCCATAACCCAGCCCCCTGCAGGGGAGTTTGAGCTGTACAGCTCACAGGCTGGAATTTGGCCACCTCGGGACTTATGTTTTCCCACTGATGCAAATGAGAGTTGAGCGCCATCACTTCCTGCTGTAAAGCCTCATTCGAGGGGCTCCATGTCGCTGGCTGCGGAGTGGCACTGACTTACACTAGCTGAGGCTCTGCGAATGCACCAATGTGCAATAATGGACCAAGTGAGTCTGGTCCCCTGGTCAGCAAAGACACTGTAGCTAGGTCTGTACTGCTGCTGGCAGCCTGCTCCCACCTGGTTAGACAGACATACGCTCATTCCGCTTGAGCTAGCAGGCTCAAATAGCCATGTGGACACTGGGCTCGCCTTCCCAACTCGGACCCAGGGAGTCAGACAGGCTTAGACTTGGGCACCCGCTAGCAGATGGGCCAACATGCATGATAGCACCTGAGTAGCACTGGAGATTGTTTTCATGGGCGATGGGTGAATGGAGGGCTGGGGAAGGCAGGCCCCAAGCCCCGCCCCTTCTGCCAGAGGCCCCGCCTTCCACAAGAACCAAGCCCCTCCCCATCACAAGGGTAAGCCTCCAGCCTCCCATGGGAACCTCCCCGGCCCAGGAGAATGGGGAGGGTGGGTGGCGTGTGGCCCCAGCCTTCCTGACCCTAGAGCATTGGAGAGGGCACATTGCTCCAAGATCCCCTGCCTCAGTGCGGAGGAAGCCTGGGAGACGTGCTGAAGCAGGGAGCATGCTGGGGGCGGAGTGTGGGTGAGACCAGGCCTGGCCATTTGGGAAGGAACTCCCTTCCCCCACCTCTTATCCCCACTGCCCATGAATATTTTCCTTTAATAGTCCGTGGTCAGCCGGCCCTTGCTCCAGGAGAAGAGGGGAAGGTTCTCCATAGTAGGGTTGTGGTTGGGAATTTGAGCCTGTCCTTAGGAGGGGGGGTGAGCTTAGACATGGGCACCTCCTGGGTTGTTTCAGACCGTTGGTCATGCAGATTCACTGTGGTTGGCCCGCCGGTCTCTCTGTGTTCTGGCCGAAGCGTTATCGGTTCGTCCCTCTGTGTAATGGTTGTCCTCAGTCCACTTTTCCAGGAAGAGTTTCAGGGCCCACATGTCTCTCCAGGTCCCTTCCTCACGGCCCAGCTGGCTGCAGGCTGTAACGGCTTGCAGTCTGTTTACGAGGGTAGCTGTAAAGTCAGCCTCATTTGCTACTGCGATAAGAATAATTAGGCAATTAGGATAACATGGGTAGCAAGCGAGAAGGCTCTTTCTGACTTCTCTTCCGGAGAGCCTCATCAACCAGAAGTTAGTTCCTTAATTTAATCTAATTTACTAAAGACCACAAAAGCTCTGAGCATGACTCATGAGGGAAAGTAACATCTTCATTCCTCCAAGCCATAGCGATTGCTGAGAGTATGTAATCTTTCCGTATTGTGCTGAGAAGGCAGTGGTGTAGCATTGAACACACATCCCAGTGAAACACTATTGCACAATAACCTCCTTTCTTCACGAAGCTGGTTACAGAGGTAGAATGATTAAACCCTACAATGTCGAAGGCACATTTTTCCAGGTGTAGGGGATTGATTAACCATTGGAGTCAATTCCCTACGCCAAGGCAGATTCTCTGTTTCTTGACATCTTCAGAGCCAGGCTTTCTGGACGATTTCCTTTTGTTAATCCCAGATCAAAATGATCTGGACAAATTGGAGAAATGGTCTGAGGTAAACAGGATGAAGTTTAATAAAGACAAATGCAAAGTGCTCCACTTAGGAAGGAACAATCCGTTTCACACATACACAATGGGAAGCGACTGTCTAGGAAGGAGTACGGCAGAAAGGGATCTAGGGGTTATAGTGGACCACAAGCTGAATATGAGTCAGCAGTGTAATGCTGTGGCAAAAAAAGCAAACATGATTCTGGGATGCATTAACAGGTGTGTTGTGAGCAAGACACAATAAGTCATTCTTCTGCTCTACTCTGTGCTGGTTAGGCCTCATTTGGAGTATTGTGTCCAGTTCAGAGCATCGCATTTCAAGAAAGATGTGGAGAAAGTCCAGAGAAGAGCAACAAGGTCTAGAGAACATGACCTATGAAGGAAGGCTGAAAGCATTGGGTTTGTTTAGTTTAGAAAAGAGAAGATTGAGGGGGGACATGATAGCAGTTTTCAGGTATCTAAAAGGGTGTCATAAGGAGGAGGGAGAAAACTTGTTCATCTTGGCCTCTGAGGACAGGACAAGAAGCAATGGGCTTAAACTGCAGCAAGGGAGGTTTAGGTTGGACATTAGGAAAAAGTTCCTAACTGTCAGGGTGGTCAAACACTGGAATAAATTGCCCAGGGAGGTTGTGGAATCTCCATCTCTGGAGATATTTATGAGTAGGTTAGATAAATGTCTATCAGGGTTGGTCTAGACAGTACTGGGTCCTGCCATGAGGGCAGGGGACTGGACTCGATGACCTCTCGAGGTCCTTTCCAGTCCTAGTATTCTGTTCTATGAACTGGGTGAAATTCTCTGGCCTCTTCACCGTGAATTCTGGCCTCAAACGCTCTCCATTCTCTCTTGTCACCGGCATAGCACGGTGCCTGGCAATGATCATCCCTTGAAGACCTGTCCAGCTCCCTCCCCCTTCGGACCATGTTCCTTGCTGCAGCGAGGACTAGGGGAACCCGTTCAGAGGAGATCAGTTCCCACACACACCTGGCTTCGCCCAACGCCCGGGGAAGTTCGAAAGCAGAACCTGGCTGGGCATGTCAGAGGAGCCTCAGGGATTTCAGTGGGATTCGAGGCTGGATTCCCAAGGGGACTGAGGTCCCAAAGTCCAGCATGAAGGCGTCCCCAACAATCTCACACTCTACACTCCGCTGCTGCGTAGCCTCACATGTGACTTAGCTCCCTAAGTCCTCGCCCCACCCCATAGCGAAGTGCTGCTCAGAGCTACTTGCAGCCTGGTGAGATGATCAGACCAGGCGTTTGCTGGCTTATCTGCCAGTGGAGACCGTGTGCATCCCACCACAGCCGGTGTGTCCCTCGGAACATCCTGCCTCCCAAGCGTTAGCGCTTCTGGGATGTGAAAGGCCTGTTTTCACATCCCCGCATGGCCTGCTTTGGGGCAGGGAAGGGAGCCCCGCCTCTTCTGCCCCAGGTGAGTGCCCTGGCTGCTGGGCTGTTGGCCATGCAAGGGTGCTCTCTCTCTCTCACGTTTCAAGAGAAAGCCCTGGGCTGGCTTAGGTTCCCACAGGTTCCTGAGCAGAGTTGGGCGCCTCCCTCACATCTCGCTATCCTGCGTGGGGCTGTGGATTGCTCCGGCTCCACATGGCGGGAGGTGGAATGGTGAAAGCTGGTGCAGGCCCCTGGAGGCCCATGAGTGGGGCAGGGGGAAGATGAAGAGGTCGGGTTGAGTTCCCCCATTTCCATCCCATCCTGCAGCTCCTGGGAGGCTTTTTCTGGGGGCCCCTCAGGAAGGAAAGGAAAGGAAAGGCCAAGGAAATGAACCAAAGTGGGCCCCTGGTCCACAGCCTCCCCTAGCATCTTGATGGACAGGTCCCGGAAGGGTATTACGCCCGCAGAAACGCAGGCTGAGGAGCAGAGCCAGCTAGCCGGTGCTCCTGCCCCAGTGCCAAACTGGGAGAAAACTCGTGGAGATCGGGAGAGGTCCCGGAAGATTGGAAAAAGGCAAATGTAGTGCCCATCTTTAAAAAAGGGAAGAAGGACAATTGAGGGAACTACAGACCAGTCAGCCTTACCTCAGTCCCCAGAAAAATCATGGAGGGGATCCTCAAGGAATCCATTTTGAAGCGCTTGGAAGAGGGGAAAGTGATCAGGAACAGGCAACATGGCTTCACCAAAGGCAAGTCATACCTGACCAATTTGATTAGCTTCTATGATGAGGTAACTGGCTCTGTGGACATGGGGAAAGTGGTGGACGTGATATACCTTGACTTTAGCAAAGCTTTTGATGCGGTCTCCCACAATATTCTTGCCAGCAAGTTAAGGAAGTATGGATTGGATACATGACTGTAAGGTGGATAGAAAGCTGGCTAGATTGTCAGGGAAAACGGGTAGTGATCAACGGCTCAAGGTCTGGTTGGCGGTCAGTTTCAAGCGGAGTGCCCCAAGGATTGGTTCTAGGGCCGGTTTTGTTCAACGTCTTTATTAATGACCTGGATGAGGGGATGGATTGCACCCTCAGCAAGTTTGTGGATAACACTAAGCTAGGGGGTGAGGTAGATATGTTGGTGGGCAGGGATAGGATCCAGAGTGATCTAGACAAATTGGAGGATTGGGCCAAAAGAAATCTGATGAGGTTCCACAAGGAACGGAAGAATCCCAAGCATTGTTACAGGCTGGAGACCGACTGGCTAAGGAGCAGTTCTGCAGAAAAGGACCTGGGGATTACAGTGGATGAGAAGCTGGATATGAGTCAACAGTGCGCCCTTGTAGCCAAGAAGGCTAATGGCGTATTAGGTTGCATTAGGAGGAGCATTGCCAGCAGATCTAGGGAAGTGATTATTCCCCTTTATTCGGCTCTCGTGAGGCCACATCTGGAGTATTGCATCCAGTTCTGGACCCCCAACACCGAAAGGATGTGGACACATTGGAAAGGGTCCAGTGCAGGGCGACCAAAATGCTGAGGGGGCTGGAGCACATGACCTATGAGGAGAGGCTGAGGAATCTGGGTTTGTTTAGTCTGCAGGAGAGAGGAGTGAGGGGGGATTTGAGAGCAGCCTGCAACCGCCTGAAGGGGGGTTCCAAAGAGGATGGAGAGAGGCTGTTCTCAGTGGGGGCAGATGGCAGAACGAGGAGCAATGGTCTCAAGTTGCAGTGGGAGAGGTCTAGGTTGGATATTAGGAAAAACTATTTCCCTAGGAGGGTGGGGAAGCACTGGGCTGGGTTCCCTAGGCAGGGGGTGGAATCTCCATCCCTAGAGGTTTTTAAGTCCTGGTTTGACAAAGCCCTGGCCGGGTTGATTGAGGCGGGGTTGGTCCTGCTTTGGGCAGGGGGCTGGACTCGATGACTCCCGAAGTCTCTTCCAGCCCTAGGATTCTATGAGTCTATGAAATCGCATTGACACTAGCTTGAAATGCTGGAAAGTCACATGAGCAGGTGGGATGCTTGGCTGGCCTGTGTGTATGGAGGGCAAGTAAATTCCTAAGTATCTGCTTCACGGAGATTCCAGAACTGGCGCTAGGCAATGATCCAGCGCAGAGAAAGCAGGCGGGCTTCCTACGAAAAACCCATCTCGCAAGAAACCAGAATGTGTGTGTGTGTGTGGGGGGGGAGGCTTTGGCTCTCCTCTAATCAGCAAACTGTTTGGCAGAAGAGATCAAGTCAACACTGGTGTGTGGGAGGTGGGATCGTCTTCACCGGAGCCCTGCGATGTGCTGATACTGTTCAAACATCATTCCTCGAGAAAACCAGCCAACCTTCCTCTCTACACCTGACTAATCTCACACATCTGAGGTTTCCTGGCAAAGCAGCTGTTAAGAGACACTGGATTTGCTTCAAGACAAGCAAAAATCTTGGGCTCAGACTTCCAGCCAGATAGGATCTAACGCCTTCATCTGATTGTCTTGATCCTTTAGACTTTCACTGTCGGAGAGTGCAGTGTGTTTTATACGGAGTCCTTTGTCTAAAGCTCTATCGAGCACTGTGGTCCAATGGTTAGTGCCATGCCTGCAAAGCCATGGCCTATTTCTGGCACAGTGTCTTCTGTGGTCCCTGGGCTCTCAGATGAATGCCTCTGATTCACCCTTTCTGTGGAATTATTCTTGGCTCTCACATGTAACTTAGTCCTGTCTCAAGGCATAGCTCTAAATCAAAACTGAAAATTACACCCACTGTTCTCTTCTCACTTGATGACTGGTTAAGGAGAATTGTCTGGAGGAAGATAGAAATTGCCACACTGTCTCAGACTGAAATCCATCTAATCCGGGATCTTGACTCTGATGGTCTTCTGTATCAGATACGCCTTAGGAAAACCTCCCCTTTATCAGAGATCAGCTTAAGCAGCCCTGAAGGCTGAGCTGTGACATGTCTTCCAAAACATATGTTAACATTAAATATTGTGGATCTGGATTGTCCTGTTGTCCATGCAAATGTACTGCTAGCCTTTGAATCTCGGTAAGGAAAGATTATAGAGCAGGTAAGAAAGGAATTCATCTGCAAACATCTGGAAAAAATAAGGTGATAGGTAACAGCCAGCATGGATTTGTAAAGAACAAATTATGTCAAACTGAGCTAATAGCTTTCTTTGATAGCATAACAAGCCTTCTGGATAAGGGAGAGGTGGTGGGCATGGTATACCTAGACTTTAGTAAGGCATTTGATACGGTCTCGCATGACCTTCTTATCAATACACTAGGGAAATACAACCTAAATGGGGTTACTATAAGGTGAGTACATATAACTGGCTGGATATCCATTCTCAGAGAGTAGTTATTAACGGTTCACAATCATGCTGGAAGAGCAAAACAAGTGGGGTTCCGCAGGGGTCTGTTTGGGACCAGTTTTGTTCAATATCTTCATCAACGATTTAGATGATGGCATAGAGAGTACGATTTTTAAGTTTGCAGATGATACCAAGCTGGGAGGGGTTGGAAGTGCTTCGGAGGAGGGTCGTAATTCAAAATGATCTGGACAAACTAGAGAAATGGTCTGAGTCAAATAGGATGAAATTCAATAAGGACAAATGCAAAGTGCTCCTCTTAGGAAGGAACAATCCGTGTCACACATAGAAGGAGAAGCGACTGTCTAGGAAGGAGTCCTGCAGAAAGAGATCTAGGGGTCAGAGTGGAACACGAGCTACATATGAGTCCACAGTGTGATGCTGTTGCAAAGAAAGCAAATATGATTCTGGGATGCATTAACAGGTGTGTTGTGAGCAAGACACGAGAAGTCATTCTTCCGCTCTGCTCTGCACTGATTAGGCCTCAATTGGAGTGTTGTGTCCTGTTCTGTGCACCACATTTCAAGACAGATGTGGAGAAACTGGAGAAGGTCCAGAGAAGAGCAACAAAAATGATGAAAGGTCTAGACAACATGAGCTATGAGGTAAGGCTGAAGGAATTGGGCTTGTTTAGTTTGGAAAGAGAAGACTGAGAGGGGACTTGATAGTGGTTTTCAGGTATCTAAAAGGGTGTTACAGGGAGGAGGGGGGGAAATTGTTCTCCTTGGCCTTTGAAGATAGGACAAGAAGTGATGGGCTTAAACTGCAGCAAGGGAGTTTTAGGTTGGACATCAGGAAAAACTTCCTTTCTGTCAGGGTGGTTAAACACTGGAATAAATTGCCTAGTGAGGTTGTGAAATCTCCATCACTGGAGATATTTAAGAGCAGGTTGCATAGACATCTATCAGGGATGATATAGACCGTGCTTGGTCCTGCCATGAGGGCAGGGGACTGGACTTGATGACCTCTCAAAGTCCCTTCCAGTTCTAGTATTCTATGATTTTATGATTCTAAGTTCTTGGTCTTGGTGGTATCCTGTAGCAGTGAGTTCCTCAGTTTATTTATCAATTGTGTGAAAAAGTGTTTCCTTGTATTGGTTTTGAATTTCTCACCTTGTAATGTGGTGGAGTGTCCCATTCATCTTTTGTTAGGAGTCTCGGCGCTTCTGTTCTCCTTAGTGATTCACTCTGCCCCGGTCATTATTTTATATCCTTTTATAAAAGTGTCTCCTCTTATTGGTCTCCTTTCTAAGGTGACAGCCTCTATCTTTCCAGCTTCTCCTCTTAGGAGAGTTTTTCCAGGGTCTTGATCCTTCTCATTGCTCCTCTCCATTGCCCTCTCTTCTCTCTAGTTCTTCAGTATCCTTTGAGAGAAGCAGAGACCAGCCGTTCACATAATATTCCAGATGAGGCCATATCATTGATTTATTTGATGGCCTAGATGTTCTCTGTATTATTCTCCATTTGTCATGTACCCTAACATCTTGTTTGCCACTTGACCACAGCTGCACATTCCTTCCTTTCCATCTGTCACAGGTATTTAGAAAGTGTCTATTGCCTTGGAAAGGGAATTTATTATAGTTCCAACATGCAAAGAACTTTATTCCTCCCCTGAAACATGTGCAAGGGTATTGGGATTTGCTTAATCTCTTAGGTTTACTTATATGTATTTGTGAGCCAAATTTTGCTTGGAGATGAATATGTGTAGATCCCACATGTGTCTGTCTCAGGGCAAAATTGGATTCTCTACTGATTTGAGGCATCTAGGGGACAAACCCTGAAATATTCACTCAGAAATCTCATTGGTGAGTAAAGAAAACAAGAGTTAGATTTAGGGGAATACTGGGGTTGCTTTGAACATTTCCTAGTTTCCAGAAATTTTCCACTTAACTCCCCTTTTAAACATTATTTTAATTTAGAGATCCAAAGAGAAGCAAACTTTTCTTCACCTCGGATTTGCTATTTGCTATTTGTTGGCCTTATCAGACGTGAATAGTAGATTGTATTGAACATGACTGCCATCAGTCCGGGTTTGTGTATGCAGTGTGATTGGTCAAGATTACGCTGACTCTCAGGCTATGTTTACACGTCAGAGTTTTTGCGGAAAACCAGCCGTTTTTCCGCAAAAACTCGTGGAGCGTCCACACCTCAAGCGCGTTTTTGCGCAAGAGAATCGAAAGAACAGAGGGGTTTTTGTGCAATTGGTCCTCCTCTTTCTACGAGGAAGAAGCCTTTTTGCGAAAGAGTCCCTTCCGACTTTAGCATCTCTGCACGTAGACGTCTGTGAGCCGCTACCTCACCGCTCATCTGCGACTGTCATCCAGTGGCATGGGAGAAGGGGGCACGGGCAGGATCCACTGGCAGTTGTTATGGCCTTTGGTTGCTGAGTACCACGCGGGGATGCCTTTCTCCATCATGATGGGGCCGCACCTGTGTCCACGGACAAAAGGGTTGCAATCCAACGATGGCTTGAACGCCTTCCCCTGGCATTCTGCCCCCTGCCCGAGCCAGCAAGGGAGTAGGCCCCAGCAGAACAATAAATAGAGCTTTCTCCAGAAGTCATGCCAGGGGGTGACTTGCCCGCTTTACACTCTGGAATTGAGCTTTGTATTTCACACCCCTCTGCAGTGTTCCCTGTCAGCTGAGCATGTGGGTGGCCACCCTGGATGCTGCCCAGATGATTAGCAGAGCACCCACCAACCTGGGTTTATGTTGGTGGTGCACAGCTACGCAGGCATCGGCACACATCACAAAATTTATTCTGCACACAAATGGAAACACGTATAGGGAATGTTGCCCCTCGGTGGGTGCACATGTGCCTCCACTTGAGCAGACTGACCAGACAGCAATCTAATAGCCTGCTAGCAAAAGAGAGCAGCTCTTAGAGCACCTAGTAATGTAGAAGAAATTAAATGGAGAACGAACGCATCTGACTAGGAGATGAGCTGAGGGCGCACAGCACTTGGCAGGATCTGGTCAGCGCTACCCGGCTGTCATGCCAACGGGACGGAGAGGCCCTGCAGACGGTATGACTGGCAGCTTTTTGGTTGGCGCAGAGAGAGAGTCCAGTGCCCTAGGCCACGAAAAGGCTGCCCTGCCCATAATAAAAGGTTCTTTAATACCATCTGGGGGAGAGTCCTCTTGTTTCTAATCTATCAGAACTAATTTGGGCCCCTCAAGTCTTTGGCCCATGGCCTTCCCCATCCCTTATCAAAAAATGGAACGTTTTGGCAGCTGGGCCATTTTGTGAATGAGCTGCTGAATGTAAACAATGCTGTGTGTTAACGGGGCTCATGTTTACAAGCATTCTCCCGCGCTAACCTCAGACCCTGGCCTCCTCCGGACGGGGAGGCGTGTCTGAAGATAACAGGAGAGTCTATCCTGGTCCCCAGATTCCCGTGTGGTTGTGTTATCTCGGGCCTGTCTGCCTAAAATATCCACAGGGCAGGACTGCTTGTTTTCCGCACCCAGCGCCGTCTGAAGGAAACGTCTGCTGAGCATTTGGGCTCAGGCCAGGATCCTGTCGGGCTAGCATGAAGCTTTGCCAGGGACTTTACAAAACATTTTTTTTTCTTGTGCAAGAACATTTTCATCAAGTTGCTCCCACTTAATGGGATTTGCATCTAACGGCGGTGACCGGCTGTTTTGAGGGGACCCAGAGCCTGTTCGGTAGGGCAGGGCTAGGAAAGTGGAAGCTCCAGTGAGATGAGAAATAAATTATTTTACAGGGAAGGACGTTGCTTGTTGTTGTCGTGTGTGGCAAAATGAGTGCGGTCAGGTGCAGGAGCGATTCACCTCCACGATAGGGGACGCATGTAGCTTTAAGCTCCATTGACAGATGTTTTGGGGGTAACATGGAAGCCTGTAGTTTTGGAATAACATCTGGGGGTTGGAGAGGCAAACCGGACCGATTGAGTCTGATTTCAATAATAAAAAAGTCCCCTATTCACACGCTAGGCAGCCTGAAGCATCCTGAATGTCGTCCCCACATTAAACCGAGCAGCGTGAAAATACGAATTCAGGCGAACTCAGCCAGACAGCCACCCACCCAAACTTTTTTGCCCCAGGTCAGCGATCTGAGAAGCAAACGCTCGATCCCCTCTGTGACGCTGGCAGGCCAGACGCAGGCAGTTGCTATGTACAATTTCCTAGCCAGATCAGGCAACCGGAGTGTTAGGTTTACTCAAAATAGGCGTTAGTCTGAGAAGAATGAATTTGGACTCTGTGAGATGCCTGCACGGTGTCCCAGGCATGACTCTCACGTACAATATCCATGTCCCGTGTCGTGAGGCAATATTTTAGTGTGTGCTTGAAAACTCTTCACCCGCACGGTGAGGAGAGAGGCAGTACCAAGTGTGAGCTACCAGGAGGTGTTATCTCCTGGCCGGTACAAGAAGGCCCATAAACACCAGACAAACCATCATGGAGCATCAGAGGACAACAGTGCTCACAAGCCTGCCCCACATCCCCTCTTGCCCTGAGGAAAAGGAGACCTGCATGTGGACTTATCCCATCATCTCAGGATGGAGAGAGGCTGTTCTCAGTGGTGGCATGTGACAGAACGAGGAGCAATGGTCTCGCATTGCAGTGGGGGAGGTCCATGTTGGACATTAGGACAAACAATTTCCCTAGGCGGGTGGGGAAGCACTGGGATGGGTTCCCTAGGGAGGAGGTGGAATCTCCGTCCCTAGAGGTTTTGAAGTCCTGGCTTGACAAAGCCCTGGCTGGGATGATTGAGTTGGGGTTGGTCCTGCCTTGGGCAGGGGGCTGGACTCGATGACTCCTGTGGTCTCTTCCAGCCCTGGGATTCTCTGATCTCGAACTCTGGAGGTGGGGAACAAAAATCCCTGACAAGAAGAAACTGCATCTATTGGCTGTTTGGATTCTGAAGGGCCAGAGACACCAAACTGTAGCTTGAAATCCCCCAGGGCTGTCACCTGCATCTGCCCTAGGATTGACAGATCACTGCAACGCTGTCACTCTTGGCAGTAAGCCAGTAACTCATATGTGTGGGGGGGTGGGGGAGAGGGGTTGGCTTGCTTTTGCCTGTAAATAACTCTCTTCTTTCTCTTTCCTATTGAACAGCCCTTTGAGTTCATTGCGGAATTGGCTACCGGTGCTGTCTTTGGTGTAAGAGCGAAGGTACCAATTGATCCCGGGAAGGACGTGACTAATTCAGTTGGGCTGGCAGCAGCGTGAGCGGGGTGTGATTGTTGATGCAAGTGACCATTTTTCACCAAGTCCAGTCTGTCTAAGTGAAATCTACTTATCGAACACACTATCGGTTTGAGGTGTCTGTTTCTGACAGTTTCTGACAGTCGTGAGCCACTCCAGACAGTGTGACGCTCTCCAAACGCCCTCTCTTCATTTCATATAGATTCAGGCTAAAATTCCCTCTCAGTTTTTCCACCCATGTGTGGAATAAATGTTGTGACATGCACCCAGGCATGAGCAGATGTGCACCACCAGTAGGAACACATGCTGGCGGCTGTGGGTGCTCTGCTAATCAGCTGGGCGGCATCTGTATTTCTCCTGGGCGGCCGCCCAAGTGCTCAGCCTACAGGGAACTATGATCGGGGCCACAAGAGGCTGATTAGATCGGGGTGGAGAACCTATGGCCCATGGGCCACATCCTCCACCAGTGCCTTCATGCAATGGGGAGGTACTGACAGACGGGCAAAGGGAGCGGCCTCGTCCCAAGCCCTGCAGCTTCTCCCTGCCACCAGGTGTGCAACCCCCCATCATCTGGGGCCACTGGGACTCCCCTACATGCTGCTGGTGGGCGAATAGCTACTGATCCAGACAGCAGCAGGATGTGCCAGCATTGCTGGAGGCCGGGAGAAGGTGGCAGAAAATATTTGCCTATTTTTATGAAAAAGTCAGGACATCTGCAGGACACCTTAAATATGGGACTGTGCCGTTAAAAACAGGACGTTGGGCCACCCTATGGAAAAACCACTCACCCGACAGGAGGCTGTGGAGGATGAATTAGAGTATTTTTTTGGGGGGGGAAGGTCTGGATAAGGCAATGCAAACGATCATTATTATTAACTTGATTTTATTATGGAGCTCCCTAAATCCCAACCCAGACCCTGCTCCAGGAAAACAGGGAGATATTTTTGGCCAAAGGTCTCCTCCCCTACTCAGGGGGTGGTCTGGGAAAAGTTCATGGGAAACACCTACCCTGCCTGTCCAAATGAGCACAGCAACATCAGACGGGCTGGCAGTCAATGAGTTCAGGCCCTCGCTATTTCTGACAACCAGTGTTCCTGGTAAGCCGTGCGCTTGTGCGGCCATGCAGTGGAGATTCAAATGCTGCCCAGCTGATTAGCCAAGCTCCCACAGCTGGGTGTGTGTGTGTGTGTGTGTTTGTTCTATGGGTGGTGCACATTCGCACATGCCTCCATAGATATAAAATTTATTCCACTCCTGGATGGAAAAGATTTGAGGGAACATCGCCAGCAGCCTTATTACATAATCCCATTATTAATATGCTTATCAAACTCCATCTTAAAACTATTTAGGCTATTGGTCATCTCTCAGAGGCTGTTCCAGAACTTCTGACCTCTGGTGGTTAGAAACTTCTAATTTTCCCGCTTAAATGTATGCACAGACCATTTATATGCAAAAAGCCTTCTAGAGTAGCAGCCTCTCTCCATCACTGGCCTATGAGATCCTCCCACAATGCACCTGGTCATTTGTGCTGCAGTCTGTAAAGAACCACTGTAGGTCTTGTGTCCTAGAGCATGTGCAGCATGGGATGGAGGGAAAGGCTGTCTTTTATCTTAGCTCCTATAGCTTCAGATTCTGGGCCCGAGCCTCTGGAGGTGGAAAGTACCCCTAAGTATACCAGATCATAGAAGTAGTGATTCCTTTGTTGAATCTCAGTGCACGATGTGCCCCGTTAACTTCCAAGCCAGTGTCGCAGAACAACAGCACAGTGAGAGTGGGGGGGTCCCGGCAGGATGAGTTGGCCGCTCGTTTTATTGTTTGCCCCATCGCCTGTGTCAAAAGCCTCCAGTGTTTGTTCGTAACACACGGGATATAAGGAGAACTTCCTTTCATGCACTTGAAATGGCTTACCTTTGACAGCCCCTCCGTATTCATTCTGCTGGGAAAGAGAAAGCAATAGCCCATGTCACATTTCAGTCTCTTCTGGCCCTGCTGCAGGTTTTGTAGTGCGGTCCTGGGGAAGGCGCCGCTCTGCGCCTCAGTTTCCCCCATCTGTGAGACAGGAATAATGCCTGCTCTGTGGAGGGAGGGCAGGGGAATTTCCCAGATTTGTGAATGGACAGTGTTCCAGACATGCAATGCTTTGTTTTCTTCTCCCTGCCCTGAAGGGAGGCTGGTGTGTGGGGAGCCCCATGTTCGGGACGATCCCCACACATATGGGTACCTAAAATTTTGGGACACCACCGAGACAGCAGGTAAGAGTGGGTCATGCAGGAGCCGACCTGCTTTTACCTGCTGTCCTGGTGTGGCCCAAATTATAGTGATGTGAGCACACAAACTCGCGGGAAGGAGTTACCTACTTGGTTACCGCCCGTGAGTGGTGGGTGCACTAGGCAAGGGAAGGCATTGCCTTCCCATACTGCCAGCCTGGCCCCGCCCACATTCCACCCCCAGAACTCCTGCTGTAGGCCTACTGGAGGGGGCAGAAAGTTGCTCCCCCGAGCACCCGCCCTCCCCGTGCTCTGGGCTGGGACTGTGCCACCCCACTTGCCTGCGGTGCTGGGGGCGGGGCCTGGGCAGAGGGGGCGGTCTTGGGGGCGGAGCCGGGGGTTACCTCCCCAGCCCTACGTTCACCCACCACCCATGTTACTGCCTCCTGTTCTTCCTAGTCTTATGCATCCTGAGCTGGGCTCCTCCTTCCCTCGCTGGAGCCGTTTTAACTCCCAGCCAGCTGCCAGGCATTTAACCTCTTCCCTGCTGGACTCTCCCAGGTGAGGTGCTATGGGGAGGGGATGGGGAGAACACAGTGGGGGGGGAGGCGGTGCCTGGAACAAGTCATGTGGGATGGGTAGATGGGGGGGATTGCGTAGGGCCCCACAAATTCTAAGGGTGACCCAGCCCGTTTTGACATTGTTTATTTTGATGTCATTGTTTCATTTGTCTCCCATTAGAAAACTCTTTCTGAACTCTTTGGCCTAACCACAGTTCCCCCAGGAGCGAGAGAGTGTGGGCCGGGACGGGGAAAGGAATGCAGGCCATGGAAAGTCCCTTTTTGCAACAGCCCTGCGTGTGACTGGCCGGTGAAGGATCAGTGGCCAAAGAGGACATCTGGCAGCCGCTTCAGTTTTATTGGGTCGGACACGTGAGTGCAATGAAGTTTACATATCGATCCTGAGGGCCAGGCCTGCGCCAGAGTCTGTCCCCTCTGGCCCCGGAAGAGGAGATGCTGGGGAGGCCACAGGGTTGTGCAAAGCCACCTCTTCCTCTCCCTTGCAGCTCTGTCCTGCAAGAGGCTGCTGACCCTTGAATCCCACTGAAGCCAGGTCAATGCGAAAAAAAGCCAACGTGATTCTGGGCTGCATGAACAGGAGTGTGGTGAGCAAGACACGAGAAGTCATTCTTCCGCTCTGCTCTGCGCTGATCAGGCCTCAGCTGGAGTGTTGTGTCCAGTTCTGGGCACCACGTTTCAAGAAAGAGGTGGAGAAGTTGGAGAAGGTCCAGGGAAAAGCAACAAAAATGATGAAAGGCCTAGAAATCATGAGCTATGAGGGAAGACTGAAAGAATTGGGTTTGTTTAGTTTAGAAAAGAGAAGACTGAGAAGAGACATAAGAGCTGTTTTCAAGTACCTAAAAGGTTGTTACAAGAAGGAGGGAGAAAAATTGTTCTCCTTGATGTCTGATGGTAGGGTAAGACGTGATGGGCTTAAACTGCAGCAAGGGAGGTTTAGGTCGGACATTAGAAAAAAATCCCTAACTGTCACGGTGGTTAAACACTGGGAATAAATTGTTTAGAGAGGTTGTGAAATCTCCATCCTTGGAGATATTTAAGAGCGGATTGGACAGACATCTGTTAGGGATGATCTAGATCAGTGTTTACCAATTTTATTTGGCCACGGAACTCTTTTCAGCTTGAAAAAAAAAAAAGACCTGCCGTGCAATTTGTCGAGCAAAGAAAGGCTCTGTCTCTTTAAGAGGGGGTGGGGGAGTGCCGAGTTCTCGCGAAACCCTTACTTTCGCTTCGCGGAACCCCAGGGTTCCGCAGAGCACCAATTGGGAAACACTGATCTAGATGGTGCTTGGTCCTGCCATGAGGGCAGGGGACTGGACTTGATGACCTCTCAAGGTCCCTTCCAGTTCTAGTGTCCTTTGAGTCCATGATTCTGTACTAGACCCGGGAAGATCAGCCTAAGCTAACAACTCCAGTTATGTTAATAATGTAGCTGGAGTTGAGGTATCTTAAGCCAAGTTTGGTGCCATCTCCACAGTGGGAGGTTGAAGGGGGAAATGCTTCCTTGGACTTCCCTTATTCCTCATGAATCAAGGAGTACCGGCGCCGACCGGGGGCACGTTCGGCATTTGATTTAGAGGGTCCTTCCTAGACCTGCTAAATCAAACACCAGAAGATCGCTCTCCAGCACGGTAAGTACAGACATGGCCTGAGTGCTTGGCACCTTGCTAGATAGGGCCTTGCATTGCAAGGAAGGAGCCTTGATTCAGCCAAACTCCCATGACCTGATTCGCTCCGGTGTCACTCAGACAGGAGAACGTTGAGCTCATTGCTTTCCCTGCTCGAAGGGGGGTTGGAGCTAGTCCCTAAAAGATGGTAAATGCTGGAGACAAGCCGGAGCCATGAATTTTGGATTTGGAGCCACCATTGGCCCAAGGCTGGGAAGAGGGTTGGATCAGGCCAGTTTTTCCTAGCTATCTGAGATGGGTGGAAGGGTCTGGAGAAAACGTGAAGCCGACGGAACAAATCCAAAGGCGCCGGGTCCCAACACACTCCCAGAGCTTTGTAGTGACTCAGACATCGGCTGGACACTGGACTCCTTTGTCATGGCTGGCTACTGACACGTTCCTCCAGACCGTTTCGATTCAGTGGGGAGGAGCTAGCCCTGAAAGAGATCCAGTTTGGTCCAGAGTACGGGGCAGATGACCTGACTGTGACATGGTGCTGCTAGGCTGCAGAGGGATGGTCGTGGGTGTCGGGACACCAGGGGCTCTAAGCTTGGGGCTGCCAATGACCATGAGCAAAGCACTTTACCTCTATGAGCCTCTGCCCCCCTTGTCCCGCTAGGTCTGTTCAGATTGTAAGCTCTTTGAGACAGGGCCTGTCTCCAAAGTTCCTTGCAAGCTGAGCTCTTAGGCGGCCACCGAGAAGAGATTCCAGTGTTGCCCAGCTGATTCGCAGAGCGCCCACAGCTGGCAGCATGTGTTTCTATGGGTGGTGCACATCATGCATGCCTCAGTGCACATAATACAATTTATTCCGCACATGGATGGAGGGAAAAAAAAAAAAAAGAGGGAACATTGCCCGTCTCTCACTAGGGCACATCTCACACGGCAACCAAGCCTGGGTCCACTAACTTGCAGGGCTCATGTTGCAGGGCTCAAAATTGCAGTGTTGACGGAAGCGCCGGGCTCCAGTTTGAACGTCTAAGCTGCTATGCTGCGGGTCTTTTACTGCAGCGTAAACAGATCTCGTGCATCTGCTCCCTGCCCAGCACAACAGGCCCTGACCTCCGCCTTGAGACAAATAATAATACTAAAACTCAGGAGGGCGGCGGGTCTTGATTTGCAGCCATACAACTTGAATCAAAGAGGTGTGGAGACGCTTGGACTAGCAGGAAACGTTTTATATGCTCCCACGGAGCGTGTTGTTTGAGAGTCCCATAACACATATATAAGGAGATGCTGATATACTGTCTGTACGTTTCATTAGTCTGTTGATTATGGCGGATGTGTTGACAGTCGTGGGTGACGTATGAGGTGCAAATCAGAGCAGGCAGCATGGAGACATCACGGCTCGCTTGGCCAAAAGAAGCTGCAGTGAAGCGCATGAGGCAACTCAGCCAGAATGCTTGTTTCATAAATTTTTCTGGGGCGTGCAAAGTTTTTGCCAGACAGCACTCGGGGGCTGGGCTGTGAGAAGCTGAACAAGTCCTCGGAGGTGGAACATGTATGTAGCTCCCATTGAATAAGCATCTTTGTTGGGTTTACTTCCAAATGGGCGTCACAGAAAAGTGGAGTTCCCGGGAGATCTCGGAGGCAATGAAATTAGGCATGCCCGGTGTTGCTTTTGAGGCGAGCAAGGCAAATCGTGGATTTTTCAATTCATTGGCAATGTTGAAAAGTTGGGGAAAAACTTGTGTCAGATTTGACCCAAACCAGAAACATTCATAATTGTTGATGACTAAAAATAGAAGTAAATCAGTTGGGGGTTGAACCTAATGTGTCCTTTGATCCAAATGAAAATGCTTTGTTTTGATTTCATCTCTTCCTTGAAATGGTTTTGAAATGATTAAAATAAGACATTTTGAACCATCTGTCGCATAGAGAAACTAAAATGTTTCATTCTGAAAATGACAAAACATGTTTTGGTTTTTCGGTGGGTGGGGGTTGGGATTCCTGGAGGATTTTGTTAAGCAATTTGGTGAAAAAGACATGGATTTGCTAAATATGTTGGTACCATCATAGCTGAGATTTTCACTGAAATTATTTTTTGGTTGAAAAATTTCATCCGCTTCTTCTGAATTGTAGCCAGTGAAACTTTTAGCCTAAACAGGAATCTCAAGCAGATTGCAAGAAAAAATTTACCTGTGTGGCATAGTTTGACCATAGAGCAAGTGGCCATTGTAATGAATTGACCAGTTTGTATGTGAACCACTGCCCTCTAGAGGATGCTATCAGAAGTGCTCAGCTGTGTTTCATAGGCCCTATACTGCTAACTGCTAGTGGGAGTTCTCCTTTTGTTCAGTTGGCAGAGGTCTGCACTTTAGAAGTAGGAGGAACATAGTTCTATTCCTACTGCTGCCCTGAAGTTCTTAATAGCCATGGTCTGAAGCAAAGTCACAATCACAAACCCCCTAGATAATGACCGATGGGTTCCAAAATCAACCCACAACAACATTTTATTTCTCTTCTGCAGCTAGATCTTCAAGCCAGCAGATGTTCTCTTGGCTCTTTGAATGACTCTCAGGTTAATCAACATCTAACCCGCTCTTAGTCTTTGTTTGTCTAATGACGAGTCAGAATATGTTTTCAGTTGAATCAAATAAAGTCGTGTTTACACAAGTGTTTTGCAAGGGTGTTTTATGGCTTCTTCTCACTTTGGCCAGGCTATTAAATTGAAATCCACAGACGTTCATGCCACGAATGGTGTGGCAACTGCCGACGGGCACAGCGCACTGTGCACTTGGCATATTGCAATTCCTAGTAATAGTCTTCTCTTTCTTCCTCCGTATTAATGAGGGAAACAATTGGAAAGGAGCCAGGGCATTTCCTTAGGGGGCATTTCCAAAGCAGAGCCTGAGATGCAGCCGTGTGCTTTTATTAACATCGACGCTAGCCCGTTCCCAGCGTGCTATTTTGAGAACGCACCAAGCAGTGACAGCACACGGACGGACAGACAGCCTGCCTCCCCCAAGGCAGATCAGCAGATGGCAAAGCAATAAAGAGAAAACCTGGAGCTCCTCGAATTCCAGGTTGTCTCGGTATTTAGAGTCTTCCCTCTGGAGAGTTAACCGTGAACGCGCTGGTAAGTCGTTAGCCCATATGTACACGTTAGGCGTAGTATTAATATAAGTGCGGGGAAGCTGTGTGTGTCTCCACACCCTGCCCCCGTCCCAAGCTTCCCCGCAGCCAATGGGAGCTGCAGGGGTGGTGCGTGGAGCCCCTCCCCCAGCCCCTGCCCCCCTGTGGTCAGAGGGGGGTGTGGGTCACTGCAGGAGCCGCCCCAGGTAAGCACTACACCCCTCGGCCTCTCCTGCACTCCCATCCCCGGCCCAGACTACAGCCTGTACCCCACAGCCAAACTCCCTCCCAGAGCCTGCACCCCAAACACCCTCCTCTACCCCACTCTCCTGCCCCAGCCCAGAGCCTGTGCCCAGGGCCGGTCCTAACCAATTGGCACCCCCGTGCGACTGCCCGGCTCACCCGTAGGGTTGCCAGATGGTTTAAGAAAAAAATACCGGACAAGACAGTCTCTGTCAATGGCCCCTTGAAAATCGCGGCCCTGGGCAACCGCCCAGCTCGCCCACCCCTAAGACTGGCTCTGCCTGTGCCCAACCCCCAAACTGTACCCCAAACCTCCTTCCCAGAGCCCACCTTCCTCACCCACCCAAACTCCCAGGACCTAAGGCCGGTGGGGGGTGGGCAGGACTTGGACAATTCTGCACCCTGCTGGCTGGCCCTAGCAGTCCTTGCCTGTCCCTAAGGAACAGGACAAGCCATGTGACTGTCCTACCCTAATACAGACGAGGAGGTGCCTTCACGCAATGCCTGTCTTCCGAGCACAAATACAAGGGGAACACAATGGCACCCGAAAAACAAGGTAGGCTGCTGATGGGTTCAATCTTATTTCAGGTGATGTGAACAGTACCTTACATTGGTAACTAGGTAGGGCATAAGCTAGGTTGGGGTGTCATTTTGACAGCCCACCTTCTGTGTAGGAGGAACATAACAATGTTCCACGGACACTGGTATCGCGGACTCTTCCTGTGCGATCCTGTGATTGGCTGAGCGCCATAAACCTGCCGGAGGTCGGCTGTGTGGTCCCTTGGATCTATTTCACGGAGAACCAAAGGGTGGTCAAGCAACGGACTACAAAAATGTACCAGCCCCATGCACAGCGAGGAGCCCGCACGCTGTGGGGCATGAGCCCGGTTTGAGATGGGCTGGTTGGTCGGGTAACATTTCTGACCCTTCTGGTTTGTTATTCACATGCAGCGGCACCGGGCTCGGCCCCTCCCCCCGTCTGTTTTTGCCTGCCCAGAATGTCAGACGAAACCCCATCGCTGGTGGCACCGAAACGGGGGTGTCAAAGCAGAAGGGGCTACCTGCATGTAGATTGGGGTGGGCAAGATCTGGCCCACTCTGCTGCACGCCCACCCCCAGGCCAATCGAGATCCGGGGGCAGGGGGCAGCATGAAGTCATTCGCCATTCAAAGCAGCTGGCGGCTCCTTCCCCTTGCCAGGGGTGTGCGGCACCTAGAAGGAGCCCCCAGCTGTTTTGACCAGCGAATGGCTTCATGCACGCACCAGGTTGTGATTGGCCTGAGGGTGGGGGGAGCGCGCAAAATCTCCTCCCCCCCGCCAGAGGCACGTGGCACCCAGAGGGAACTGCGCCTTCCATTGGAGGCTCCACCCCTTCTGCCTGAGGCCCCGCCCTTTCCAGGGGACACGACCCAGCCCGCAACCACTACCACAATTTGTGAGGTGGCCCCCTGGCAAAAATTATGGCCCACCCCCGATGGCAATACCCGTGTCATGTGACTGAGTCCTCCGAATTCCGCAAGCTGGAGCTGGGTCTAAATAGTTACAAGACCAGATTACCAAAGACGGTCTCTATATTGCGTGCCTTCAGCGCTACATGTGCGACTGGAGATGCTTTGGGCCTGCCTTGGCTTCTGAGAACGTCAGAAAATCACCTGGACTCCTCAAACTAAAACACCCCAGAGCTGGAATTTTTGAGCTTTAAATGAACCATTTGCAAAAAACCCAGCGGCTGGAATTTGTGTCTTCGAACCTTCTGATGAGCACTGGAGAATAGCCAATCTATTTCGAGATTTCAGGCTCCGATAGACAACGATGTCCAAATAAAGTGGGCTAGATCCATCAGATCATTAACCCACAGCAAACGATCCGAGTATCTCTTCCAATTGGTCGAACAGTGTCACAAAGCTCTGTCTAGAGCAGTGGTTCCCAAACTTTTCGGCATCACGCCCCCTTTTTTGATTTTTGAAAAACCCTCACGCCCCCCCCAACAGCAAAAGTTGTTGAGCAAAAAAAAAAGGAACTGACCAGGACAGCAAAACTTGATGGGGGGGGAGGCTGGGCTACCTCGTACACCCCCCCCGGGAATTTCTTCACATCCCCCCAGTTTGGGAACCTATGGTCTAGACCCACAAGGCTAAGCGTGTTTGTTCTGAAATTCATCAGACCCTCCTCTAAAGTGATAATGTCTCCACATCCTTCTACTTGGCTCCTCTTGAATATGTGACTCAGTTCGGGTGATCCATGTTATGGGGATGCGAGAAGAGATATTTTGACCACCGGTAGAATTTCTTGCATTAGTGGCTCCTGGAAGAGCATCGTATTTACAAGTTTTTCAAACGATTTTTCTCTCTCAAATGCACAATGCAGCACTACTAAACTAGAGCCAAAAATGATACGCATAAGGACTCACAATTCAAAACCTATTTATGTGTTTACATAAATAAAGGAGTCAGCGGTGGGATCGCCAAGATGCACCTGTCCCTAAAATATATTGTGCTCTATAAATAACACCCAGCAGAATGTTCAGACTAAAAATTTGAAAACTAAGCAAGAGTCCCTCTCCCAGTCAGCGTCCCACCTAGATTTAGGGTTAAAAAACAATGCGTCTCTCTGGAGGGGAAAGTCACAAAATGGTCTGAGCTAATATCAGAGCCAGTGAAAAAATGCATTGTTGTTTAGTTAACCAGTGTCCCACAATTAGGCAATGCTCAGAAATCAATTAGTCACACGTTATGGCTGAAATGGCATGTTTTTCTAACTGCTCCGTATATATTTTATTGCCACTCCATGCTCATATAGGTGCTATTACAAAAACCATGGTATTTGCCTTTAAAATGATGCAATTAAAAAGGGGGGGAAAAAGGCTGGTCAAATCTGGAAATGATAGAGTTCCTAAAACATCCAGAACAGCTTTGGAACAATTACTTGTGCCTGCCCTGTTCTGTTGTAAAAGCTATAGGTCAATTTGCCTTTTTTCTTCTCCTTCTTCTTCTCTCTTTTTTTAATTTAGTGAAGATGCAGCTGTAAAAACTAGATTCTTCGTTTGAACTTCTGTATTTACGTTTGCTTCTGGCAACCCTGAGGAAATGTGATTTTTTTTTAAAAAAAAAAATATTTTTTTTTTACAGCTAGCAGCAGAGTCTGATGGAGTTTAAGCTGAGAAGTATCTTGTTATGGATTCTGGGGGATTTAGACCACCTCTTGATGTAAAATCTCCGTGCAAATCGGGGGCAGTCGTGGTGTGAAAGGGGTGTGAGCATGCTCCTGGTTTAAACTCCCAGAAAAAGACTAGAAATGAAAGGCTGCAGAGGTCTGGTGTGGATTAGAACTTTCCCAGAGCACGGCTCGGCTTGGGTCCAGTATTTTGGTTCAGGTCTGTCTCAAAGAAGGACACATAGAGGATTGGCATAGGGACTAAGATGTATCAAGACCAGAGCCGGTTTGGCCACCTGTATTTCAGGATGAACCGACCTCCTTGCTTCTCAGCTCGGAGCATTCCACAATGGGAATTTCGACAAGGGTCCGTTGGTTGAAGGGGTTTGGTTTTGTTGTCCGCAGGTGAGCAGGCCCTTTAAGAGGGAGGGCAGACTTGTGCCAGATGTGGCCAGCCTTCCCAGGTGGGGGCAAGTAGTCCGGTGGCTAGGAGCTTGTTATACTGGTAGAAACAGAGCTGGCAGAATCTTGTTGGGGGGATAAGGCAAGATGCTGCATTTATTGTGAAAGAGAATTCATTTACTACCCCTAGCTACTAAAATTACCCACCACACACACACATACACTCACACTCCTCATACACACAGTTCACACACATACACACGCACACACACACACACAGAGTTCTACGGATGGGACATAATCAACAGCCTCAATTGCTCCTGCTAGTCCACTGGCCAGATGGCCTAGCTGTGAGGAGGGGACCCGGGCCGTGTGGGTGTGCACTGATGCTCCTGGAGGAGGATTGTAAAACTGGAAGACCCAATTGTATAGTTTCTCACCCATCTTTTTATATGTTTTATTCCCTAGTTCCTGTCCTGTCCCACTGCCCCAGAGCATGGCATGATCACAAGTCATCAGTTAACAGCACATGTGACTTGGATCTTCTTTTCTTGATGGGACTTTTGTCTCTCTCTTTTTGGTGGGTTCTTTGGCTGGGTTCATTTGCTTTGTTCTTCGGCAGTGGAGGTGGTTCTTGCAGATGGTCATCCAGACAGGCTGGCTTCAGGGACCACCCCCGCCCCCCCATTCCCACTTTTTCATAGACACACCCCTGACTTTAAATAGAGTTAAGGCAGTGCAACGTTTGAAATGGGGTTCAGTTACAATCTGGAGTCACTCTAGTTACCGTGTATTGACGGTTTAAAATTTCACTTACGATACATAAAAAAAAGTTACCAAAAAATGGTTACAATGACAGATTCTTCCAAGGCAATTTTTAACGGGTTAGTAATAAACGGATCCAAATTCCATTCATAAAAATCGGCCCCCAGCGCATGAGGGTACCTAAGGTCACCCCTGGTGGATAGAATTCTTCAGAAGGGCGATTTTGTCCTTCGGCCCTACAAGTGGGTGGGTAGCAGGGCAGTGCTGGGAGAGGGGAGAGGGCCGAGAAGGGAGCGTCTGCGGCTGAAACAGGGCTGTCGCAGGGAGAGGAGACACCAGCAAGGATGGGCTGCTGCTGTTGGAGAGAGAGACCCAAGCAGAGAGGGGAGCCCAAACAGTCAGTGCTCCTCAGAGAGCCGGGGGCCAGCCGTGAGCTAGGAATACAGGGATGGGCCCTGGGAAAGAGCTTGAATTGTTCTTTCCAGGACCCAGCTCTTCCGAGTTTCCAGGGCTGGGAATTCATAGAAGAAGGGGGCTTCCCATACATTGACCTGTTAAGAGGTGGAGGCATCAACCCTGGAATCCAAGAGAGGAAGCCAGGACAAGCCCAGCCTGGGATGAAGAAAGGCGTGTTTCAATGATTGCTCATCCCACTGCAAGGACTGGACTTTTGGGGCTTAACTGGAGGATCAAGTCACCTCAGCAACCGCAGGACGGGAGAAGCCAGACGCCATCAATCCCTGACCATGCTGAAGATGGAGAGAAGGCAGTTCCTATGCGACTCCCAGGGTGGAGGCCAGAAGACAGCAGGGAGCAGCCAGGAAGGAGGGCTGAGAGCATGGGTAGCAGGTGAAGGCGTCAGTGGGGGAGGCAAGTCGAAGCCCCGCCCCTTTCTGCCCGAAACCACACCCCTTCCCTTTAGACCCCACCCCTTCAACAACCTCCTTCCCCAGCTAACCCCTGACCTCAAGCCCGATTTCCTCTGGCTACCTGGAGGGCTGGGGCTGCCACACCCCGGGCCCAGTTCTCCCTGGCTGCTGAGCAGTGTAGGCAGTTTTGGCAAGGCAATGCCTTCCCTTGCCTACATTACCCACCACCCATGGCTGAGAGCATTGAACACGGAAGTGGGCTAAGAGGTATGGGCTGGAGATGAATTCAGGCAATCATCTGCCCAATCTTTCCTGACCGCTGTACTGTCCCAAGGTCCCTGATGAGGTGCATTCGTGGTGGATGGTCATGCGCCGAGATTCAAAGGCAAGGGAATCTAATCCCAGAACATTAGCGGGGTAGTTTGGGCAGTGTGACCAGCCAGCATAACTTAACAGAGCTCCATTTGGAATCAGTAGAGCACTAGGGGCACTGTGGTCTCTTGCCATTATAAGCAGCACCAAATATAGCTGAGGACCGTGATCCTAGGCCCACAGGCCTGGATTCAGACGCATACTGCATGGAGGAGCCTCAGAATGAACGCTGGGGAGTTTGTGTCTTTAACCTGTACCTGAGACCCAAAGCCACCGGCAGTCACTCTCCTGTTTACCCCGGGGTTGCAACTCCCAGAGACAACGATCCCCTGGCATTGATGGTCCCAGATCCTCTCCCACATCCCTCTCCCTCTGCCCTCAGGACGCCTACAGCAGGTGTTCTGGAGGCGGAGTGTGGGAGGGGCCAAGCTGGCGGTTTGAGAAGGCAATGCCTTCCCCTGCCTAGCGTATCAGCTGCCCATGGAGATCGGGTGGTGGAGCTGAAGAATCAAAGATAAACTGGTTCAGAGCCACTGTCCTCTCAGGAGAGGAATCTTGGCGCGGACGGTGGCTCTGAAGAGGTTGTGGCCTTTCCGCTCCTGCTCTGAATAAATACTTGGCCGTCTGGGAGCGGTGCCGGCCGTATGCCGTTTGATCTCTTGTTTGGACAGGCTTCTCACTTATCCCCTTCCAGGAGAACGTGCTGCTCCTGGGTGGGTGTTCCCCCGGCACGCTTGTTGTTCCTGGATAACGCGCTCCCCCCGCCACGGCACAGCCTACAGCCCCCGGCAGTGGCTCTGCTCTGTCCACAAGCTGCCGCGATTCAGCCTTGGGAGCCGGGCTGGCCTCTCACTGCTGCACAACTGGAGTGGTTTTCCTGGGACTTGCGGCGGGGCGGAGTTCTTTCTCTGGATGTGCAGACCGGTCGCTGTCAAGTAGGCCCCAGGCCAGGGCTGCCTGGTTCAGACCCACCACACCAGGAAGCTCCGGTCCCCACAGGATTCCGACGTTCTTTGCAGAGTCGTTTTCCAAGGCAGAGCCCCCTGTCCCATCACCCGGAGCAACACTCTGCATCCCGAGGTGTGACCTGGCCTCTGGCGGTCCTAACATGCCTGTGGTCAAATGGGTCCACTGTATCAGTCCAGCTGGCTTTGTAGAACTGCCCACAGTTACCTCCCTGCCTGTCATCGTGTCATCTCCACACGCCACCAGCCACATCTGGGGGCTGGACTGTTGGACTTACCTCCTCTGTGGCCTGTATGCCAGCCACATCACCCGCTTCAAGGCCACTCAGTACCAAGTGCCTCACGCTGACCGTACCTCCCCTATGCCTCACACCCCTCTCCTGCTGCCAGCAAAAGTTCTTGCCTTGTCTCCAAAGGCCCAGCAGCCTTTTTTAGTGCCCGTTCTCTCAGATCTACCAGCCTCACAACCGACCAGCCCTGCTTTGCTCTGCCAGCCATGCAAACAAGGACCTCAAGTGCCTCCCCACATTCTCCTTCCCATAACATAAGAACTAGAAATTAATAGGTAGCAGGTTTAAAACAAACAAAAGGAAGTTTTTCTTCACACAGAGCACAGTCAACCTGTGGAACTCCTTGCCAGAGGATGTTGTGAAAACCAAGACTTTAACAGGATTTTAAAAAGAGCTAGATAGATTCATGGAGATTAGGTCCATCAATGGCTATTAGCCAGGATGGCCAGGAATGGTATCCCTAACCTCTGTTTGTCAGAGGTCAGAAATGGATCACAGGAGAGGGATTCCCTGTCCTTTCACTCCCTTTGGGACATCTGGCATTGGCCACTGTTGGAAGACAGGACACTGGGCTAGATGGACCTTTGGTCTGACCCAGTCTCGCCTCTGTGCCCCACTTTTCCCTACATGGATAGGGAAAATGACTCCCCAAAAGCCACAAAGCCGCCACCTTTCCATCTCTGAACTCCATTTCATACTGCATCTCTACCTTGTTGCCACTCCTGTCTGGCAGGATGTGCCACAGGACTGGGAGCTCTCTACTGCCACCTGTTGGTGGACAGGGAAGAGGATTGCTCCAGAGAGGTCATTTGCATACATTTCCTACCCAGAATCCCTCAAAGGGGAGTGAGGGACTCGCCAGACCAGTATAAGAACGCCAGACTTGGATGGAGTAGCAGGACTGAACAAAGCAGAGAGAGCGGGCAAAGTGTTTTTTACTGGGGGGCAGCATCTCTGCTCTCAGGTCCTGTTTTCTCCTTGGTCCCCCTCCTCTGAAGAGAGGGCACAGGGATGGTTGTGGGACAAGCGGTGGCTGTTTGTAGGGAAGGCAGCAGCAGAGCTGAGTGAAACCTGCAGAGAGCTCCTGCATCCACTTCTGATAAAGCTGAAATTAGAGTCACTGGATTAGGTGGCAGAGCAGGGACAGGACCAAGCAGCACTGCCCCTCCGGTTGCAGACAGGCCTGGCCAAGTGCATTGTGGGATGGTGCTCCCCGCTGACCCCTACTGTGAGTGGGACACAGCATACGAGGACAGGGAATATAAAGGAATACTTGCTTGTCCCATGTTCAGAGTGGTGGCTGGGGAATTGAGTTGACGGGCCCTGCCAAAGTTATTTTGCGGGGAGGTTGGGTGACTGACATACTGTTCACATAAATACACCGTTGCTGTGTTTTCTCAAGTCGATGCTGTGTCTCCCCCGCATCCCTCCAGCACAGTATCCCTTGTTTCGTATAGACTCAGTGCTTGGGAATAGGGAACGTTGCCCGTTAAGCTCTCCATACAGGGCGGTTTGCTTCCCCCCCCCAGGTTATTCTGTGTGGGCTGAAGCCAGCAGTGTGTGTTGGTGGTAAGAGAACCCCTAGACCTTGATCCCAGTCCTTGGTGATTCCTGCGCCTGGCCGAATGGTTACACTGTGAAACCCTTGGTTTTATTTCAGCCTTAGCAACAACCCATCCTGCTTGCCCACTCAGACACCTAGACTGTTGCGTTCTCTGGGTTCTTCCTGGTTACGGTTACACACAGCACCTTGCAGAAGAGGGCCCCCCGTGGGATCCCGGGGTGCTACCGCTACACGTGCTGGTCTTGCCTGGGACGTGGCCTCAGTACCTCACAGAAGTTCACAGCGACCTGACTGCGTCGCCCGTGCTAGCTGGTGTGGGGACGCTGCCCTGGGATTAGCATGCGGCTCTCTCCAGCTCCACTGGAAGGTCATGGCCTCTCCTCTGGTCTCCCAACTCTGGGCTCCTCCCAAGGAACGGGGAAGTCAGAGGATCCTGTTTGGGCAGCACTCCCAGTCCAGTGCTGCTGGACATATCGAGCATGGCAGTGAGCACCCCCAGCATCCGGGCTCCACTGGGCTCTCCCTGGGAGACCAAGACAGAGCCAGGAAAGTGCTGAGGGAACTTGTGAAAGAATCGTTGCCTTTCAGTGGGGTGGTTTCCATGGGTGGTGGGTCATGTAGGCAAGGGAAGGCAGAGCCTTCCCAAAGGCCAGCAGGGAAGGCAGCGCAGCTCAGCAGCCTGGCCTTCTGGGAGCAATGAGACACGGCACGGCAACCTGGCTTCCCCCACAGCCAAAGAGAGCCCAGCCGGCCAGCACAGCAGCCATGGCTCTCCAGATGGCCCAGAAGGATTGGGCTAGGAGTGGGCGTGGCCTTGGGGAAGGGGCGTGGCCTCGGGCAGAAGGGGCAGGGCCTCAGGTGGAAGGGGCGGGACTGGAGCTTGCCTTCCCCAGCTGGCCTTTCACTTGATGTCCATGGTGGTGTCACCCATCTCTGGTTTATGCAACCCATTGCCCAGGATCACCATGGCCTCCTTGCGCTCACACGCCTCACAACTGGATTGTGCCAGAATCATAGAAATGGAGGCTGGAGATGGCCTTGTAGGTCTGACTCACTGCGTCTCCCTCCATTGACCAGCCTTCCACTGTCCACTCCAACATCGTCCCTGGGCTTTGCCTTTGGTGTGTGATTACATTACTTACGATCTGCAGCTTTCACGGATTCCCGTGGGAGATTGCTGCCCGGTCCCATAGCTCTCAGTGTTCAAATCTTCTTGAGAACTGTTCTCGCCTCAGTTAATTACTCTTACTTAGCCCTCCGTTGACAGCACCAACTCGTTCCTTTCCCTCCGTAGGGTGAGCCCAGAGACTGGTGACTGTCTCTCTTACAGTGCCCCACGCCACCGCCCCCTTGGATACTGTACTTTGGCCAAGCAATACATATTTTGCTCCTTTAATAGCCCCTCTATAAATCCTTCTGGCCACTCAATCATGTTTACTGCGCTTCTCTGAATTCCTTCCAACTTCTTGTCGACTTTCTTTTTTTGTCCTGTGTGGCTGAGGACTGAATGGAATATTAATAATAATCTGCATATAAAGAGAGTGACTGTCACACAAAGATATGAGGGCACGTTACGAAGATTAATTATACATGATCCCAAAGCCCCCACTCTGCAAAGTCAGGGACTATTCTTATCCAAGCTTGGAAAATTCCACTCGTCCAGGTCAAATCATGGTTTTGATGGTGGAATGAAGTCGCTTTTTTTTTTGGTCTTTAATTTTAGTCATCAGAGAAAAGGACAAGTGAGTAGATTGTGTCTGGGCTGATGCATTCCCATGACTTCTTTCTAAATCTCGAATGTACCCATTTTACAAATGGGTAAAGTGACGGAAGTAACTTGCCTGCTCTCATAGGAGGTGGCAGTGTTGGGGTGTGAAATGAATAGGTCCTGATGGCAGCTGTCCTCAAATTTCCCACCTAAACGGTTTCCTGGTGTAAAATTGGGTTGTCCACAAAACGATTTTTTTTCATGAAAATCATGAGAAAAATTCATTTTTCTTTCGAAAAAACGAATGCCCCAAAGCCAAAATTTTTGGCCAAAGATTAATAAAATCCCTTGATCTGGATAGTCATCATGGGAGGTGTAGTTCAACTCACTCAAGTCCGCATCCTCTTCTCTGGGCTAGGCTGGAATACATTTCCCATGGTGCACCTCCCACTCTCTCCAAGAGGGGAGACTGTGGTGCATCATGGGACGTGTAGTCCAAGCCCTTGGAGGAGAATGAAATCATGAAGTAAATGTGCAGTGTTGCTGAAAGGAACATGTTTTGTCTTTGTTTTCAGACAACTTTGTACAGTATTTCAATGTTCAGTGACCTATCCTCCTGCTCCTTGGAAAATCCTAACGACTTTTTCTTTTTCACTGAAATTTGCCATAAGCCCTTTGCCATTAGCCCTTCCCTCCCAGATCTCGTCCTGACACTCACTCGTGCTCTCAGCATCGGACCTTGGGGTTTTAGATGTGGCTTATTCCCTGGTCTGAGACCTGGTGAATTTGCATATTCAGCCAAAATGTTGCTTTGTTTCCCCCCCTGCCATCTCACACTCTTTGCTCACAGAGTATCTGTGTTCCTGTCAGGGGTGCCCACAGCCTCCGTGGGCCCCTGGGCAAAGTGGGTGTCCCAGAAGGGGAGAGCCTCAGGCATAAGGGGCGAGTGTAACCAGCCCGCAGCACGGCATGACCCCCTACTCCTCAGAGTCGCCTGGAGCATGCAGGGCAGTGGTCCGGTGGCGATTTAAAGGGCCCGGGGACTCCAGCCGCTGCTCCTCTGACCTGTGTCGGTGGGCCTGGTTCCTGCTAACACCCCCCCTCCCCGTGGCTCTCTTCTTATCAACACCCAAGTGGCATTCAGTGACTGTGCAAAATGGCATTAATTTATATGCTTGCAGGTGGCAGTTGGGCTACACCGAGTGCCTGGTCTCACGAGTAAAGCACTGAGCAGAGGCTCAGGAAATCTAGGTTCAAGCCCCCTCTACCATGTGTGCCTGTAAGTCCTTTGGTCTCTCTGGGCTGATTCATGAGCGGCCGTAGGTACCTAACTGACTCTTGGGTGCCTAAATCCCAGAATCAGGCCCCCCCGGGGTTCACAGAACAGCCTCTCAGTCACCACTGAACCCGGTGGGCACTACACTCACTCAGGGCCTCCATTTTTGCACTAAACGTTCCCTAGGCAACGGTATTTCTGCCGCTGCCCAGACACGCTGCGGCCCATGCCTGGTGCCCGGACACCTCGTCTCAGAGCACTGCATGAACCAGGGAGACAAGTGTTCCTCCTCTCAGGGCTTGGGACACACACAGGGCTCCTCCATTGGCTGGCCTAGGCAAGGCACTGCCTAGTCTGCTGGCTTTGGTGGCTCTTAGGCGGCCATCTTCCCCCTGTGCATGTATACAGTGCTGGGCACCGGACTCAGGCTTTGTGATTTCCTAGGCCCCTACAAGATCATTGCTGTGACGCAGCCTAAGTGGCTGTGTGTCTGTAACCCTCTGAGCCTTAGTTCCCCGTGTATAAAACAGGGACGATATTCCTTCCCTCTTCAGGGCATTGGAAGGATACATTCATTCATGGCTCAGAGGCTATGATGGGGGGGATAAAAGGACAAGCGCCTGCCAGGCGGGCACAAGGAAAAGCAGCTCATTCACATGCGGGCTACTTTTTCTGCTCCTTCCGTCTTTCCTACAGTAGGTTACAGTCAGGGCAGGGCTGCGCTCCAGGGACAGGTGGCTCTAAGAGATGCAATTTGAGTTATGTTAGTCATTCAAATGGAATGGACGTAGCTCAGATCTGCTTGCCCACGGAGTCCACACCACACTGGGTCTCCCATCGACTCCCCTTACTCTGCTCAGCAATCGAGTTGTTGTGTCTATACGAGACGCGATACATCAACTGCTGCTGGATCCGCCACTGTCCCATCCATCCAGCCGGTCGTGAAAACGTGCCCTCAGCTTGCAAACTCGCCAGCCTGGTGCCTGGTGCTTTGCTTCACCACTACTGGCCATGTTCTGACACTTGAGGTGGACACTGTAACATAATTTATGTCACTACAGACCAAACCCAGAGATGTCCATAGGAACTGCACCTCTTCAGTCATGGTATAATGTTGCTGTTATTTTGGATGCTAAGAGGAGCCAAAACTTCACTAATCAAACTTGAGCTCTCTCCCACCTGTGATCCCAGGCATATTTGAATGCCAGCAAAATAATAGACCAACCCTCTCCCCCACGCCCCAAATTTCCATGTTAGCTTTTCCCTTGATAAAGCAGATAACCTATTTCCAATAAGAACCATTAAGAGCAGATATCTTTTCAGTCTATAAATCCCTCCTGGCAGCGGCAGATTTAGGGCAGGGCGAGCGGGGCGGCTGCCCCGGGTCCCACGCTTCCCAAGGCCCTGCGCATGCGCCGTGGCGCCACGGCGCATGCGCCATGTCAAAGGGGGGGCCCCACGAAATTTCGCTGCCCTGGGCCCCGCGACGCTGCCCTGGGCCCCGCGGCACTCTCATCTGCCCCTGCCTCCTGGTGCTGCTAACCTGAACACTCTCATTAACAAAAATGAGGAGGGGGCTGGAGCACATGACTTATGAGGAGAGGTTGAGGGATTTGGGCTTAGTTAATCTACAGAGGAGATGAGTGAGGGGCGATTTGATAGCAGCCTTCAACCGCCTGAAGGGGGGCTCCCAAGAGGATGGCGAGAGGCTGTTTTCAGTGGCGGCAGGTGACAGAATGAGGAGCATTAGGAAAAACTATTTCCTTAGGAGGGTGGTGAAGCACTGGGATGGGTTCCCTACGGAGGGGGTGGAATCTCCATCCCTAGACGTTTTTAAGGCCCAGCTTGACAAAGCCGTGGCTGAGAGGACTTAGTTGGGGTTGGTCCTACTTTGGGCAGGGGGCTGGACTGGATGACTCCTGAGGTCTCTGCCAGCCCTAGGATTCTATGAGTGTGTGATTAATATGCTTAGTGTGGGTGCACAAGAATGGACATCTGCATAAACTCACTGCAGGATTATGAATTAAACCTGGAAGGAAGCAATCGCTCTGATACGCCAGAGGATAATGGAAAGACATCTGGATCATGATTCTGCTCCCAGTTAACTCAACCGAATTAGATGGAGTAGTCTTTGTACAAAGCCAGAGAATGTGACGTCCGAAGCAGGACTTTCCGGTCTTAAAGGAAGTAGCAAGTGATAAGAGCTGGATAGGGGACTGTTAAAATTATTTGGTGCTAACAGCCCCCAAATATCGCTGTAGACGTTGCTTTCTAGAACAGTGATTCCCAAAGTATGGGTCTTGACCCAATACTGAGTCACAGGATGTAGGGCACTGGGTGGCAGCCGCTGGGGGGAGGAATTCCCCGAGGTGCTGGAAGTAGTCACATATGCCTGCTACTTATGATTAGGCAACACCCACCGTCTCCATTCGAGATCGGTTTCCGGTCTGCGCATTGGGGGGCGGAGATCACAACTTGTGCAGGTTATTTAGCTAAGCCCCAGAACAGATAAAAAAATATGGATCAGTTTGTAATTAGAAAAAGAACTGTGGAAACACAACCATTAAGTCCCACAACATCTGCAGCGGGAAATGTAAGAATGCCAAACTCAACAGACAATTCCAGCATTAAAAACAAGCAGGCCCCTTCCATCTTTTCTGAACAGCCTGTTAAAAATTAAAAATCATGGTCGAGGCAATACAGTGTTGATGTCTTGACGTATGGGTTTACTAATTGGGCTAAACCAAACCAATTACCAAGGCCCCAATGTATTCTTTGTAGCAAAGTGCTTGCAAACGAGAGTTTAAAGCCATCCAAGTTAAGGAGACATTTGGAACTGAGGCATGCAGAACCCGCGGATAAGCCACTGGACTGTTTCCAAAGGAAGCAGCGGGAACTTAATTTATCATGATCTTGCGCAAAAAGGTTTTTTTGTGCAAAACGGAAAAGTCTACACAGCATGTTTTTGCGCAAAAACCTCTTGCACAAAAACAGATCACAAGAGACTATGCAAATGAAGTGCGTGAAAATGATAATCAGCACTTCATTTGCATTGCCCTTCCGCAAAAAAAACCCATAGTATAGACATATGATGGACCAGATTTCTGAGTCCCCATTTCCCCAAAGAATATAACTTAACATTAAAAATAGAGCTGGTTGGGAAAGTGTGTGTGTGTGTGTTTCTCCTGCTGAAAATTTTCACCAAATGATTTTGTTTCTTGTTTTCTTTAAAAATTATCATTGGGAAATTTCAACTTTGCACTGAAAAAATAACAACAAAAGAAAGCACCATTTTTTTTCAACCAAAGACGGAAAAATGTGTGTGGAGGTTGGGTGAAAATTATGAGGGTTTGTTCAATTTTCCGAAGAAAAATTAAAAACATTCAAGGACAACAGACATGTCTCTTGAAAATGTTCCTTGAGTCAAAAACTCAGTTTCTCGCAGGGAAAAAAAGTTTGGAGACAATTTGCAGTCTATACGGCTGATTTGGGACATCACATGCTTTTGGAAGCAGGCTCTCTTCTTCTTGCAATTTCCCATAAGAGGCCTGTAAGGAGAGGAGATTTTTTTCCCCCCTACAGAGGACAGGAATGGGAGAAGGGAAGGAGAAAGGTAGAGGTGATAAGTAGGCATGGCATTTTGAAGATATGGATCTGTTTGTAAAGGTTTCTAATTCTCTTTGGTAGAAATATATCAAAACCTTAATCTACCAATGTCACCTTTAACGTACATTGTACAGTTACCACCTACAATGATTTGGGGCCAGGGCTATTTTTTTTTAAGACTTGTCCTGTGTGTGGGAAGGAGCGAAAGGACACCCGTGTCATCTCCAGAGACATAAATGTTTTATTTGTTACAGCCTGGATGAGACATAAAAAAGTCAGCACTACTGCAAGAGCAAACAGACTCTGGATGCATGTACACTGCAAAAAACCCCACCCATGCTACGGTAAATTTCAGAGCCTGGGTCAATTGACTTGGACTCACAAAATGGGGCTAAACATAGCAATGTCAACATTCCTGCTTGAACTGGACTCTGAAATCCAGTGAGGGGGTTGGTCTGGAAGCATCACTGCCGCAGGATATATAGTTGTGCATATATTTTGGCCGTACCGACATACCACTAGTGCCTTAGGCCAAGATGATCAACAGTGACTAGTGGTTTTTGGATGTCCAAATTTGAAACGCTTACATTTCAGAAAGAGCTGAATGTGTCCCCTCTGGAAGTCATGCCCCTCTTTTGGGGAGCTTGAATTTGTGTCCAGCCAATGAGCTCGTTGTGCTTATATTGTGAAGACCAGGAATTTAGCAGTGTTCAAGAAAGAACTAGACAAGTTCATGGAGGTTAAGTCCATCAATGGCTATTAGCCAGGGTGGGTAGGGATGGTGTCCCTTGCCTCTGTTTATCAGAGCCTAGAAATGGAAGACAGGGGGGGATTATTTGATGATTCCCTGTTCTGTTCACTCCCTCTGGGGCACCTGGCATTGGCCACTGTCAGAACACAGGACACTGGGCTAGATGGACCTTTGGTCTGATCCGTATGGTCAGTCTTAATTTCTTATTTGTCACAATCTGTTGTGGAGCAGGGAGCAACAGAGCAGTTATAAAAGAACATAAGCACATAAGAATGGCCGTACTGGGTCAGGCCAAAGGTCCATCTAGCCCAGTAGCTTGTCTGCCGACAGTGGCCAGCGCCAGGGAAAGAAGCAACTTACTTCCCATAACCCAGAAGTGACACATCTAGACTTGCCATGGTCTAGCACCTGATGCTGTTGAGTGAAAGTCAGGACCTAGAGAGCTGTCACCCCTGTCAGGCTGGAAAAAATAGTGTGGGAAATTCTGTTATTTCAACATTTATTTTCAGCTTTTGTTTCAGCCTGAACTGGGGCAAAAAGTCAAAACAATTTTGAAGGAGCCCTGTTTTCTGCTGCACAAATGGTTTGTTAAAAGCTTTTCTACCCAGCCCGAATCAGGGCAAACTGTGCGTGTCATTAGTGGGATTTAGAGTCAAAACGTATGTCCCGTTTTCAGTCGTGACTGCGGCACTTCCGAGGCAAAATCTCCCTGAAAGTCAGTCACATTTGAAAACGGGAGACGTGTTCCTAAGTCACTTGGGTACATTGCAACTTTTTACCCTCCATTACATTTGTCCTGGAGGACAAACTGGAAAAGATGGGGGCCTGCCTGTAAATGGTGAACCAGCCCATCACTCATGCGGCCCTGCCCAATCAGAGAAACTTCCCTCAGAGGAATAAAATAATAGACCTGCTATTTTCTGAGCATGTCAGTACACAACACAAGGTTCATTTATGCTTGCCTGGTGACTGGTGCAAAAAGCTCCAACCACGCACGATTATGGGGCCCAAAAGGAGATGCAGTTCACTGAAGCATCTTCCAAGTTTGTCTCAGACTTGATAGCACATAGCGCATGAGCGCGGTTTGGGGGATTTTATGATCTAATCCGGTCGTTAAAATCCTGTCTTAAAAACGAAGGCTGGGCTAACCTCATTTCTAGACTCAGGAACGATCCCATGTGTCCGGCACTATTAACCAATGAATTCCCGCCACAAACATTCGGTGTGTTCACCATCCCTGATGTACTGTTTAGGATGAAAAATGACTCTGTGTTTGGCCAAAATACAGTTATTTACAAGTGGCTGTAAAAAGTCCAAGATCCTAAGGCTCTGGAAGCAAAGAGAGGGGACTATTAGTGGTTGTTTACTTTGAATAAAAATAAAACTTCAGTCTTTACTGATTTAAAAAATAAACCCATGTAGTTCTTTTATAGCTCCTGCTATATGCCCGGCAGGGCCTATTTCAGCCACAGAGCTGGAGTGAAAGGGAGGGTTGCATTAATCAATAGCATTTGGAGCCTAATTGGCTTCTTTTGTGGAGGGATCCTTGCAGAGGCACCCCAGGGACCAGTGTTCACCGTTTTGGGTTTCATTTGTGCAGGGTCTAAACGATTGCGAAGTTGCCAGCACTAGCTGGGATTGGTGCTGGAGGCGTTTCTCTCATGGAGAGCTCTGAGGTAGTGAGGCTGTCTGATTGCACACACGTGTTACCAGCGATGGGACCTCCTCCTGCTCCCCCCCTCCTGGACGTCCCCGTGTAAACTCTCCAAACAGTTCTCATTAGCGCCTGTTCCAGACACTCTCGCTGGCTCCCCCCCCCCCCCAGCGCCCAGTGGACAAGTAGCCTGTGAAGGAGCATGTCACCCCCGCCTCCGAGCTCCAAGTGGTTTGGCCTCAGTGGAACGCATGGGGTTCTGCTGGGCGGGGGTGGTCCCAACCTGGCTCTAGGGGGGTACTTTGGGTTACAGGGCGATGGAGGCTGTAGCCTCCCCTCCCCCCAGGACTGGTCTTAGGGAAATGTGGGCAAACTCGTGTTTGGGTGCCCTGACGCTTGTGGGCAAAGCACCACCCATTTCCCCTGGGCCCCCAAACCCCCGTCCCCTCTCCTGTGCTCCCTTTACCACTAACCCCTGCATTGTACCCCCCTCGGCCTCAGCCTCTGCACAGGGCCCCCTTCATCCCAGCCCTTGCTCTGTCCTCACACCTGTACCCCAACCCCAGCCCTGAGCTTCCAGCATGTCCCGCCTCATGGCCCCGCTGCCCAGTATCCTCCCCCCCTTTGCCCAGCAACCCCCAGGCCTGCTTGCCCCTGACCCTCCGGCTACAGCGCTCTGGCCCAGCCCGAAAGGCTGGCCCTGCTCCCACCCCTTAGCAAGAGACAGCTCTGGGCCAAAGGCAGAGCCCGGTGCTGGGGACTGCAGGAGGGAAGAGAGAGGGGGACAGACACACAACCCCCCACCCCAGCCATCCTAGCAACTTTCCTCTCCCAAGGAATTGCAGGAGGGGAGATAACAGCTGGCCCTACTCAGAGGGCAGGCGACTGACTACCAGGCAGACAGCAAGCTCAGGAAAGGAGAGGGGGGCCGTGAACAGCCCAGTGCACCCTGCATGTGCCAGGGAGCCGAGGGGCGAGGGAAGGCTGTCTGTAGCCAGCCAGCACGCCCTCCTCCGCCTGCCCCAGCCTGCCGGCACTGGGAGGACACAGCCCCTCTCTCCTGCCACGGACGGCAGCCAGCCCTCACCAGATCCAGGGACCTGGCCTACTTGCAAAAGTGGCTTTAAAGAGCATCGGCCCCATTCCAGAGGGAGGCAGGCGATGAGTCCTGCCCCAGGAGAGCTGCCAAATGTCTAACCACGCAAGCCCGTCCCACAAGTCCTACCCCTTCCTGCCACCGCCCCACCCTCTCCGCTGGGGGACCAAGGCTTGGGGGGCCTGACACGGGGCAGCAACAGGGATCGGGGCGCCCCACACTTCCTGTGGTGGGAGCCATGGGGAAGCAAAGCAAGTATGTGCACCAAGTGCACTCTGCTTCCACCGCGGGGATTATGGGGGGGTCCACCCAGCACCAGGCCCCCGGCTTCAGAGTCTTGTGGTTAGGATTTGCCCCTGTCGAAGGGGGAAAGACACCCTCGTGCGGAAAACCAGCAGTGCCGAGATTTCGTGTGGATCCCTGGAACAGCTGTGAATTCCATCCTCGTTTTCCATCGGCCCACAGCCATTGAACGGATGGCGAGAGTTGTTCTGAAATGCACCGGGCCGGGCTCTGCGGCCCACGGTGGTGGGGGTGGTTTCAGAGGCATTCCGTTAACTTCGGTGACGTTCTCCTGCGTTCACGAATCATGCCGGTGTGCCCGCGCTCAGAATCCGTTCCGTTCCAGTACGGGCTTTCAGGATCGGGGCCCCACCTTATGAATTTAATAACAGCCAAACCACATGCTGTTTGAAATAGAGGTCTGCCCCGCTGGCTGGGACAACACCCCAAATCCTGACCTTTATCTATGGGGGTGCTCCAGGTGGGTGGGGATTTGGGGTACGGATCTCCCAGGGAAAAGGGGGGTATATCCCTCTGTGGCCATGTCCCCAGGTAATCTCCCAGGCCGCCCTGTGTCCCATTCATAGGACGGTTGAGGTGGATGCATGGGGCCCCCCAAAGCATGGACTATGCTATGGCCGAGATGGCTCCGTCCCCCAATGCAAATCTTCAGTCTAGGAACTGGGACTAATAAACTTCCCAGCACCTTCTGCGCCTGCGCACTCTGCACTCATGCCAAAGAGGCAGAAGACAAGGAAGCAAGCCCAAATCAGGGATGTATTCCAAAGAAGCAGATTCAAGGGTGTGTCATAGGATCATTACAGATTCGGCCCCATCTCCTGCACTTTCTACATCTACAGGTTGAACCTCCCTGGTCCGGCACCCTCCGGATCTGACCAGTCCCGGATGAGGGATTTTGCCGGACCACGGGAGGTCATATCTGACCCCGTGCTACAGTCCCCCCAACCCTGCACCAGCTGCCAGCCGGCTGCCCCTCTCCCCTGGCCTCACTGCTTTGCCGGTCCCCATACCTCCTTGCTTGCCACGCTGGGCAGCCAGCTTCCAGTGTGCCAGGCTCCCAGCCCCACTGGCAACGGACACAACCCTGCCAGCCTCTTGGGCTCTTACCCGCCAGCCCTCCCCCAGGACTTTCTGGTCCTGGAACATCCGGGGTCCTGCCAACATGCCGGACAACAGAACTTTTACTGCATTGGGCTCCTAAAGAAACCACCGAGAAAGCTGCAGTGAACAAGTGATACAATCTACAACTCAGGGCAAAGTCTTGAGCGCTAGTCAAAGACCTATTAGATATATGTGAGGATCAAGTTATACTGATACACAGCATTTTTGGAAACACGCCATTGGAGTTCAGTGGTACCGGGATTTGGGCTGATGGCCAGATTGTGGGGGGTCCCCTTTTTGATGAAACAATAGCTTTTAGATTTGATTTTCAAAAACAGACTTACAATATTAGATTAGATTGATACTGGATAATTTTCCTTGCCCCTCCTCATTTAAGCCTCCTAGAAATTCAACCTGCTGCCCAGAGGTAGAATACAAAAAGCACCGGGGAGTATATCTCAGACCGATCAGGCACCCCTGGATTGCGGGGCTTTTCATTCCGCTGGTGTAATGCTAGCAAAAGCCAGGCCAGAATTTGGCTACATCCCTCGTATCAAGTTGTTGAATCGACATATTAAGAGTTGGCTCCTGTGTGTGTGTGCGTTTCCTAACTCAATTATAGAGATGCCCGAGGAAATGGCCAAGGCCAGCCAAGATCATCAGCAAAGTTCCTCGAGCCAATATACTTAAGATAAACGTACCCAGCATTTCTATTACTGTTTCCCAAGTTCCTTGCTCATCCGTATCAAAGTGGGGAATAGAGGAAAGGACGAGAAAACAATAGTATCCCAGTTGCAAAGGCAACGTTTTGAAACTCGGATTTTTGGTACAGTCCGTACCAGGCTCCAGGGGAAATGTTTTGAAACAAACCCAAGAAACCACATTGACCAAGAGCCAGGAGTTAAGCTCGGAGTATGGGGACGGAACTTTTGCAATTGCATCTGGGAAATACCCGAAAGGACCTTCCAGAGGAATGTAACTTTTAGCAAAAAGTGAGAAAAAGGGCATCTCTCCGTTCTCCTGCAGCTGGATGAAGACCCATTCTCCCAGCCTGCTGCTAAAGGATGTGCGTTGTGTTTGGGATATGACCCATTTCTCCAGCAGTGCCAGCACCAGCCCACTGAGGCACAAAGCTGCATGGGGTTCTTAAAACACCGTGGCAATTTTCACAAGTGCCTGGCTCAGCGTGGTGGCCAAATCCGCATTCTAGCTAGTACCATGTCCTGGATGGAGTGTCCTCCTTTGTAACAGCTCATGTGTTTCGCTCTGGAGGAGCGCAGGGCAAAATATTACAGGCAAAACTTTGTTTCATCCGAAAATACAGATTTGGGCTGACTCAAACATTTTGCAAATCCACGTCACGTTTAACTGGTTGCAAGGAAGCCAACGTTTCAGACCAAATTAAAACGTTTGGATTTTTCAATGTGAAATGACTTTGGAAGGCTCCTTCTATTTTCAATCATAGAATACTAGGACTGGAAGGGACCTCAAGAGGTCATCGAGTCCAGTCCCCTGCCCTTATGGCAGGACCAAATACTGTCTAGACAGGGCCAGCCCGAGCCATTCATGCGCCCCGGGCCCCAGAAGCGTGGCGCCGCCCCCGGGAGTGCGAAGCATGCACGGCTCCACCCCCAGGCACATGACGCCCCCCGCCCCTGGGCACCCAGCGCATGTGCGGCCCCGCCCCGGGTTTGCGGCACATGCATGGTGCTGCTCCGGGCGCACGGAGCATGTACAGTGCTGCCCCCGCCCGGCCCGGCAGCCCCGCGCGGCGCCCCCTGCAATGTGGCGCCCCGGGCGGTAGCCCGGTTGGCCCGTACCTTGGGCAGGCTCTGTGTCTAGACCATCCCTGATAGACATTTATCTAACCTACTCTTAAATATCTCCAGAGATGGGGATTCCACAACCTCCCTGGGCAATTTATTCCAGTGTTTAACCACCCTGACAGTTAGGAACTTTTTCCTAATGTCCAACCTAGACCTCCCTTGCTGCAGTTTAAGCCCATTGCTTCTTGTTCTATCCTCAGAGGCCAAGATGAACAAGTTTTCTCCCTCCTCCTTATGACACCCTTTTAGATACCTGTTTACAGGTTAAAACACCCTCGGAAATTACACAAAATGTTTCACTTGGCCTGAAATGATTTTTGTAGGGTTTTTAAAAGCCAATGCTACTATGTCTGGCCCAATAACCCCAGCGCTCGCTTCTGACACCAGCTTCCACATGTCTCAAGTCACAGAAGCCACCGGAACCTTTGGCCGATAAGCCAGATCCTGCAGGCCCTTCTGAGTGTTTCATGTGGGGGTTCCCAGTTCTAAGACCGGTACGAAACCCGTTCCGGCCCCCGTCATTTCAAGCACATGCCTGTGCACGGGTGGCTCTGTTCTAACAATAAATCTGAGCAGAGCCACAACTTGGGGAAGGAGGGTCAGGGAGATAGGAGCCACCCAAACCTATGCAGGTCCAAAACGTTGCCTTCCGGAGAGTTCCTCGCTGGGTTTTGCGTATCTCTTCTTTTTTTACATTGTCTTTCTGGACAAACCCAAACCCAGCAGCATCTGAGAGAGGCAGGCTTTCAGCCTCACCTCTTCTGAGGAAGTTCGTCACGCTTGCCATGCTAATTAAAAAAGCCCATCCTCTCACTCGGTACAGAGAGAGCCACAAACATGACTTGGGCCACATTTGGTTCCTGGCTGGGGGAGGTTTGGTCAATGGCCACAGGGCTCAAATACCCCTGCTGGGAAAGGACTCTTGGCTTAACAGGCCTAATCATGGAGAACTATTAAATAAAAGCAGGAGGAGCTGCTGCAGGCTCCGCCCTTCTTTTGGTGGCCTTTAGTGGAGGACCCCTTCTCCCTGAGCCCTGGGCCAAGCGCTGCCACGTACTGGGACTTGGCAGGCGTGACAGGCCCTTTAGAGTTCCCTCCATCCACGCCTGAAGAGTGCAGAACGACCCCAGGCACCATTCGGCGACAAAGGCCCTTAGCCAAGTTTAGCAATCTCGTTTCCAAACTGAAAAGTCTCAGTCGTTTTACTCGCCCACTATGGACTGTGTTCAGCTCTCCTGATCATTTATGTTGCCCTTCTCTGTACGGTTTCCAAATCCAATAGCTATTTTTTGAGATGAGATGACCAAATATGCACACAGTATTCAATGTATGGGTGTATTTGGGGGGAGGGATAGCTCAGTGGTTTGAGCATTGGCTTGCTTAAACCCACGATTCTCAGTTCAATCCCTGAGAAGACCATTTAGGGATCTGGGGCAAATCTGTCAGGGATGGTACTTAGCCCTGCAATGAGGGCAGGGGACTGGACTCAATGATCTTGCAAGGTCCCTTCCAGTTCTATGAGAGAGGTGTACCATGGATTTCTATAGAGACAATATGATATTAACTAGGCCTTCCCTAATGAGTCCACAGGTTCTGTTAGTTTTTTGATTGCCGCTAGGCATGGAGCAGATATTTTCAGACAAGTCTCCATTATGACTCCGAGATCTCCATCATTGCGTATGTATATTTGGGATTATAGTTTGTCATGTGCATTACTCTGCATCCCTCAACAGTGAATTTCATCTGCCTTTGTGTTGCCCCATCTCCCTGTTTTGTGAAATCCCCTTGTAACTCTTTGCAGCCTACGTTGGGGTTACTATCTTGAATAAATTTTAGTTCACCTGCAAATTTTGCCAATTCACTGATTACTTTTTTCCCCCAGATCATGTATGATCGTGTTGAACAGCACTGGGTCCAATACGCACCCTTGGGGGACACCACTACTTACTTCTCTCCTTTCTTACCAGTTATTCCCACCCTTTGTATCCTATCTTTTCTCAGGAGTTGTTGAAAATGCTCTCAGGATCACCTAATAAGCCTTTTGTTTTCTTATTCACCTGACCTCTGTTTATAAACAAACTCCCTGCGCCCAAAGGCTCTGTGGCTTCCTTCTTTGAAATACATCACGTCATGCTTGGGGCTTGTCTACTCTCTAAGGAAGATCACCGTGGCTGCAATCGATCTTCCGGAGTTGGATTTAGTGAGACTAGTTAAGACTCGCTAAATCAAATGCAGAGGGTGCTCCTGCCGGTTCCTCCTTTTGCAAGGGAGAGGCAGGTATTCTACCTAGCTGTCCAAGTTACTAGCATCATGCTCCTCCCGATTCCTTGCTGACAGCTTTGGGAGTTAGTGCAGAAAGGCAGAGCAGCCCCTTGCTGGAGGAGGTGACAGGAGGGAATGGGGAAGCAGGGTTCTGATGCAGGCCCCAGAAATGCTTTCTGACATTACCCGTGGAACATAATTGGGACCAGGCCCGGAGTAATTTGCTTAGACTAGCAACAGCACCCGCCGGGGAGGGTGCAGCGTGTGGGGAGAGACATTGAGAAGCGACCAGGAATGGAAGTGCTTTAATTAAATCAAGATGAGTATCCCACGCACACAGAGCTAGCAAGTTATCTAAGCACCAACGTCGCTTGCTGGCAGGGAGAGACGGGCAGCCAAGCACATCAAGTAGGAGACTTTCACGTGCCTGGATTACCACGCGCCCCGTTATCTCGACATTATTTCATCCCTCGACCATCATTTCTACGCTCAGAAAACAACATGACTTGTAAGTGACTTGGAATCATTTATCAAATCTGGAGATGTTGTTACTCTATTTTGGGCAGGGTTCCGCTCTGTTATTATGTGACCGCAGGCGTGTTCATTGCAGCCCCGGCTGTTCTGGCACTGTAGATAGGCCGCTGGGATTTCATTTTCCAGCAAAGAGGGAGCTTGTAATAAGTGTAATGGAGTAGCAACCCTTGGGAATGACCAGAGCGGCTTGAAAGATCCTCAAGGGGACTGTCGCTCTTAGGAAAACACCATTTCATCAAAACAGAAACTTTTTGGTGGGAATGTGTCAATTTCAGTAACATGTTTGAGGCTGTTTTCTTTTTTCGCCTCAAAACATTTTATTTGGACTCATTTATTTTCATTCATTTTGTTTAATCTTTTAATACTACAATTATTTTGACATAATATAAATGTATGATCTACCAGAGGCTGAACCTGTTTAGTTCAGCACCATCGGAGCCTGAATGAGAGAATTTTCCAGACCATGGGGGGTCAATATTGGCTAGCAGCATTCCCAACACTTGCACTGTTTACTGGGCTCTTAGAAGACTTTTAGGGGTAAATTAGAGCTAAACAACAGCACAGAACACTGAGAACCAGGACTGGGATCTGTAAACAAACTTTATGGGACCATGGGAAGTGACCATATGGCTAACTAAAATCATGCCGGACCACGGATGTTTCCGGATCAGAGAGTGCTGGACTAGAGAGGTTCAACCTGTATAGTTAATATTTTATGTGATTATTCTGGTTTGGTGTTATTGGCCCAAAATGATTTGATCTGATCAAAACAAAACACTTCAATGGTTCCCAGCTGAAATTATCGAGAATTTCTCTTCTGTGACAAATTTAAACATTTCAGCCATTTATTCCGCTTGTAAATTATTCCAGAAGCAAATTTCAAAACGTCAGAATTTCCCCTGGAACAGAAATTTCATTTTCTACCCTGCTGGGCTGATAGCTCGGGGGCAGCAGCGCTTTGGCGATCAGCCCCAGCCGGTCGGGTTCCACCTGTCGGCCCGTGGCAGTGAGGTAATCATGTGAGCAAGGAGAGCTATGCAGCGCTTACTCAATCACAGTGTTGACTCCGTCCCCTTGACCTAAGCAAGTTATTCAGTTGGCACAGCGAGCAAGTTAAATCGGTAGAAGGAACATTGTAGTGTGAACGCTGACTTGGGGCAGGGCCACATTACAAAGTTAAATGAACTTAATTACATCAGAGGCAGGATGTTGACTTAGGTTAAGTATAGTCGTGCGTGTCCACACCACGCTCATTATGAGACCTGGATATTAGGAAAAACTATTTCAGTAGGAGGGTGAGGAAGCACTGGAATGGGTTACCTAGGGAGGTGGTGGAATCTCCATCCCTAGAGGTTTTTAAGTCCCGGCTTGACAACGCCCTGGCTGGGTTGATTTAGTTAGGGTTGGTCCTGCTTTGGGCAGGAGGCTGGACTTGATGACCTCCTGAGGTCTCTTCCAGCTCTATGATTCTATGATTCGATGATAGTGTAGACACATACATTATTAAGTCACTTTCAGGCGGCTTCCATTAATCTAACCAGGGGTGACTGGTGAGGAAGGAGGGGTGACTGGTGAGGAAGGAGACGTGACTTTTCCCCCCGTCACCCTGAGACCAGCGAAAGGCTGGGATAACACCCCTTCCTGCCCAGACCCTGGCCTTGTCCCGCCCCTTCCTACTCCTTCCCTGTCCTTGCTCCGCCCCTTCCCTGCCTCTTTCCCATCCTTGCTCTGCCCGCCCCTCCTCGTCCTCCAAGCCCCTCCCTCAAGCGACGCGGCCCAATGTTCGTACTCAGCTGGCTCTGTCAGCCATAGAAATATGCAGGAGGCTTCGTTAGCTACAGAGAAAAACAGATCCAGGGCAATTATTGGAGTTCATTCAGCAACAAAACGGGTCAGGGCAGCAAACCCTCAGCGTGTCACTCAACCCTCCGGGGCATTGCCTGGCCTTTGTAGTCCGGAAGGTCCAGGACTTGCTAGAAGTGACTTTGTCGGCTCGAATCTCGGCATTTCTTTCCTGCTGTTTTGTTATAAAACTGCAAGTTTCCTAAATCTTCCTTTAAAAAAAAAGCCCTCTCAGGGCCCCGCGGGACAGGGAGGGAAAACGGAGCCAAGTGCAGCATTCCTAGCCCCACGCCCTGTTTGCACACAAGGAATCATTTGAAAATCAGGCTCGGGCTTTGGCGTAAGCCAACTGACTCCGGCAGGCTCCAAGTTACCCCGGGGCTGTGACCAACTGTGCCAAGCCCTCGGAAGAGAGAAGGATTTTCCCTGCTACGCCGGCTCGGCTGAATTCTGTTTATTCGGGTGGCCCAGGAAGCACTGAGTTCGGCTTGCCGTGTGATGAGCGCTTCACGCAGGACCAAAAGGCCTTTATTATGGAGGCCCGGGTCACAATGACACTGCAGTAGGGCTGGTCAGAAAATGGGTTTCTTTCTGGGGGGATTGCTGAGGAAAGTGTGGGACACATCATCAGTTGTTCTATAGCCCCGGCTGACTTGTGGCCCATGTGATGTGGGGCGCGGTGTGTACTGCGTGGTGCGACCAGGGCGGGAAATCACTGTGTCACGGGGAAGCCGCGGTGCACAGGGTACCTCTCTGCATTAGCAGCGTGTGTCACGCACCTGCCAGGCTAGAAACAAGGGTGGCTGATCAGTGCTCTCCTGTCCCTTCCAGATGAAAACAACAGGTGTGCTTCTCCTGGGAGGCAACACTGCCTCCTCTTGGCTAAAGGGAGGGGGATTCAGAAGCCCCGGAAAGGTACCAAAAGGGAGAAGAAAGGAATCAGGTGACCCCAGCAGGAGTCTGGGAAGGGAGTCATGGGGACAACGGGAGGAGATGCAGATGAAGATGAGGGAGGCTGTGGTGGGGCAGGGAGGGGGCAGAGGTCCCCACATGCCTGCCTGGGGTCCCCATGGGCTCCCAAGAGGAGTCTGAGCTAGTGAGAGACGTTGCTTGATTGTTTTCTGTGTGACTTGTGCACGCCTGTGCTTTACCTGATTAAGGATCATAGCATGAAGGTGTTAGACTGGGCAAAGTGTGTACGTATGTGTGTAATAGCTTAAAGGTGTTAGACTAGGTAAAGTGTGTGTGTGTGTGTGTGTGTGTGTGTGTGTGTGTAATAGCATGAAGGTGTTAGTCTGAGCAAAGTATGTGTGTGTTGTGTGTGTGTGAGAGAGAGAGAGAGAGAGAGCATGAAGGTGTTAGGCTGGGCAAAGTGTGTGTATGTGTATGATAGCATGAAGGTGTTAGGCTGGGTCTTTTGCCACTTGGCCCCTGCTGGTGCAAGAGCCTTCTCCTTTTTGGCTCTCTTGTGTTGGAGCGGCTGCTCCGCATCATTCCAGTTTCCATCTCACTGATTTGCCAGCTGTTTTCTGATCTTCTCTGAATGCGCGTCTCTCCCCTAGCCCACGCCTGCACCTCGTCATTTCTCTCCAGCTATCAGGCGACCCCGTTCTGGGCTTGCTCAGTTTGTATGGAAGACGCTCTGGGAAATCAAGTGTTGTGCGAGGAAAGAAACCTGAGTTTGTTTCTGTTTTGCCTGAAAAGAGAATCGAGCCATTATGCAAACTGTTAGTGGTGTCAAAGGAGGGAGGAATGGGCCAGAAGTTAGCACAGGCTAGCACCTCACTGTTTGATATCTCTGAGAAAGCCATATGTTCGCACTGGAGAGCAGCACTAGAAGAATGGCCAGACTGGGTCAGACCGAAGGCCCATCTGGCCCAGTGTCCTGTCTGCTGACAGTGGCTAATACCAGGTGCCTCAGGGGGAGTGAACAGATCAGGGAATCATCAAGTGATCCCTCCCCTGTCATCCATTCCCAGCCTCTGACAAACAGAGGCTAGGGACACTGTTCCTACCCATCCTGGCCAATAAGTATAGATGAACCTAACCTCCATGAATTTATCTAGTTCTTTTTTGAACCCTGTTAAAATCCTGGTCTTCACCACATCCTCCGGCAAGGAGTTCCACAGGTTGACTGTGCTACATGAAAAAAATCTTCCTTTTGCTTGTTTTAAACCTGCTACCTATTCATTTCATTTGGTGACCCCCTAGTTCTAGTACAATGCAACCCACAAGAGGAAAATATCTGTTTTTAGATTTCTCTGCTTTTCTTTTGTTTGCTGAGGTTCATTTCCCCTCTTCTGGCCATCTATGCATAGGTACAGCACGCTTAAAAACACACACAATGCAAATCACACATGTTGAAAGTGTATTAGATCATTCCAGGTGGTGACACCCAGAAGCAATAAGAATATTTCCCTTTTCCTGGGGTCATTTTCAGTGTAATTCCTCCAGTCTCGCCGTCTGCTGGTTTCACTTCACCTGCAGTCATGTACGCTGACATAAACTCATGTTCTCTGGAGAGAAAGGCTACCGGGCAGATAAATACAAACAAGGAGCAGGAAAGAAGAAAGAAAACCACGCTCACATTTTTCCTGCTAACAGTTCAACCAAGGACTTTTGCTTTTTTGTTTCAAGCAGCAAGCTGCCTTGCATGTCAATGTCAAGAAAGGTTTTCTAATCCACAGGTGTAAAATCCTCGGAGGGAAATAGATTGGGTGTAAAAAACAAATATTACTTTTGTTCAGGAGAGATATTAGCTGACAGCTTTCTCAGGGCTCTGAGTGGCAGGGCCTGGAGTTTTTCTCCTGACAAATACCAAATGAAAAATTATTTTGGTGGGGGGGAGAAAGAAAACAAGATTCTTCTCCCATAGCCTCAGCACTCAGCCAGGCACCGGGAGTGTTACAGACAGCTTTTGATTTAAATCGCTTTTTAAAATCCCACAACCCACAGCGCCGATGAACTGCAGCTAGAGCTGGGTGACGTTTTTCTGCCAAAACTTTCTTTCAGTCAAATATATAGATGGGGGGGTCCACTGAAACATTTAGTGACTTCATGTCAATTTCACTGAATTCCTTTGGTTGAAGCAGCCTTGGAAGAAAATGTTTTGAAATGACACTCTTTTGATTTTTTATACTTTTTTGAAGCAAAACAGTTTTCAGTTCTCAATTCAAAATTGCTTACGGAGAGGAAATTTCCTTCCGCTTTATTTCATTTTTAGAGTCAAAACAATTCTTTTTTGACTTTTAAATGTCCTGAAATTCTTTTGGCCACAGGTTAGCCTGATCTTTGTTTCTGGATCCACCCCTGAATTGCGAAATCAGTTGTTTGCACTGCTCTAAATGCTGCCCCCCTCTAGGCTAAAAGGTGGCAGGTGGCAAAATAGGAACACGGATTTACAAAGCCTTGGATATTGAGACAATCCCCTCTGATTATAAAATTATAATGATAGGAAAAATAGATCAATGAAAGACGAGAGGGGAAAAGCTTGCAAAGGTTTCATGAATGATAACCAGCTCAATTTGACCCATTTACAAAGCCCAGCATTGATATTTTCACCCACAGAACCAAGGAAGTTGGCATTAATTTGATGCTTCGATCATGAAGTTATCTGCTCTGACCTGTGACTCCACCCACCTCCCCGTGTCTCGGGATTGTGGTATAAAGGAATCATACTTCCAAGGGCCTGAGAAAAGAATTGGCCCCTTTGCCCCTTGGCTAGTTCTCGTTGCCTGTATACAATCTCTTCCAATTTAAATAGAAAGCTTTCCGGCTATCTCTTAGGTCACGTCTCCACTTGCTGGAGGACTGATGCTTTAGCAATCAATCCTCCGGGATTCAATTGAGAAGGACTAGGAAAGACCCACTAACTCAAACGCTGAGGGCACCCCCACTGGTGCTGGCTTTCCTTGCTGTTGCGAGGAGTAAGGGAAGTTGACGGGAACATTTCTTCTGTCGACCTCCCTCTGTGGGGCTGCCCCAGAAAATTGGTGCAAAGTTCATCAACTCCAGCTATGCAATTCAGGTAGTTGGAGTTGTGTATCTTGCATCAATTTTCTCTGTCAGTGTAGACCTGGCCTTAGTATTTATATTGCACCCAGCACTGATATTCCTGAGAGATCAAAGATTGGGTCGCTGCTCCAGTTGTAGAAAGGAAAATTTGCTGCAGGAGAAGCTTGTCAACACTTGTTCTTTGGATCCATGGAAAGCAGATGTTGTGCCGGTCGCAGCACGTGGCTTTTATGATGTCTCTCACCTGTCTCTCATTGTGGTGGTGTTACTCATTCCAGAGCCACGTTTACCTCCCTACCACACATATGAGTTATCATCACCTCTTTACTACTGTACATTCTTGGACTCAAACTCATCCGAGGGAGGTCGCAGGAAACCATCAGGATGGGGAAAACCCTACGGCTGCTACAGTTCAAGGTTTGCCAAGTAGGAGCTCTTAATTCAGAGTCTATGAAGGTCCATTTTTTCCTCCTCAGTCTTGTTTTCAGTTGGCTGCTTGGACTCCTATCAAGATTGACATCCCTAACCATGTCACATGTTGCTGATCACATCAGAATGCTCCCGCATCTCAACAGCTGATTGGACACTAGCCAGGTTAATTTCCGTCTGCCAGTGCTCCACCTATCAGATGGGGTGAATAATACTTTTGGGGCAAGATAAAGGAATACCCAGATCCAATGGCTGCAACTTGAAACCAAACAAATTCAGACAGGAACTAAGGTGTACATGTGTCACGGTGAGGGCCGGGGCTTTATGGATTGGAACGAAATAGCGTGGGGTCTCCATCACTGGCCATCAAGCCTGGCTGTTTTTCAAAGAGCTGCTGGTCAAAAGGAGCCGTTTGGAGCCACTCTCTGGCCCGTGCTATCAGGAAGGTGAGTTTGAATGAGCAGAATGGTCCCTTCTGGCCTTGGAAGCTCTGAATTTATGACCAAATGGGAAAACCCACGTAAAATTAATGCTAAGTTTGTACGCCCTTAACTGCCCTGCCGTACGTACGGTCGTGAAACACAGTCGTGTGCACATATATACTGAACACTTGTGGATTCTCATGTGACACTTGCACGCTATGATTTCGTGCAATGTTTTCTGCTGCCTTGGTTCCTGCCCCACGCTTGATTTTCAATGTGGGTACTCCAGTCCCATTGACTTCACTGGGCTTCCTCATGAGCTGAAAGTGAAATACATGCCTAAGTCATTGCAGGACCGGGACCTTTGACTCCAGTGTGTTGCACCTTGGCTTTGTTTGGATGGAATTATTATCCCTGTGGTTTTAGCTCCCTAGTGTAAGTGCTGGGTTGGGAGCCTCTGGAGTAGAAATTTTGGTCTAGGGAGTAGGACACTTAGAATCATAGAATCCCAGGGCTGGCGGAGCCTTCAGGAGTCATCAAGTCCAGCCCCCTGCCCAAAGAAGGACCAACTCCAACTCAATCATCCCAGCCAGGGCTTTGTCAAGCCGGGACTTAAACACCTCTAGGGATGGAGATTCCACCCCCTCCCTGGGGAACCCATCCTAGTGCTTCCCCACCCACCTTGCTCAGCCATCAACTTCTGTTTTTTAGGACAAATCATGGGCTTCAATGCCCCATGTGCACAGTGGGGAGAAGACTTGGCTACCTCACAGGAGTGTAGTGAGGTTAAACCCATAACCTTGAGGAGCACCCAATACCTGGTGATAAGGACCAGATAAGAATACACCAATAAATCGCGCCGGATGCTTGAAGATTGGGAGGTTCATCTTGACTCTTCATTATTCTGCGGGAGATGAACTGAGAATGCTTCTGCGTATTATATGTGGGTCATTAAGATGAGACCTTAAAATGAAGGCTTTTATGGACAGATCCCCTGGCACCATTGTTTTATGGCATGGGTGTCTAGAAGATCGATTCATTAAGTCTCAAATCCCATAAAATCATTAGTGATTAAAATTAAAGTAACTCCTACTCCCTCGCTCCCCAGCAACATTTATATAACTCAGGTGTGTGCATACTCACCTAACCCAAGTAACAGCATCAGCAAATGTCTGTAATCCATGTATGCCTGTATACCGGGTGTCTGTTACAGCCTCAGTTGGGATGCCAGTCCACTGAGTTTCGGGACAGGAACTTGCTCCGTTTGGATTTCGCGTGATTCATTCCGCAGATGTGGGCTTGGTAAAGTTTCGGGACAGGAACTTGCTCCGTTTGGATTTCGCGTGATTCATTCCGCAGATGTGGGCTCGGTAAAGTATTCATATTTATTGTGGTAGCGATGGTCACAATAAATAATAATAATATCTCATCCTTGCTATTTCACACCAAGCTACGTACCAGGTGGCCTTAGCCCTCCACCCCAGGGGTGGGTGCATTTCACTGGAATCCACTGTGAAGTTAACAAAACACTGTCAGCTGATAGGGAAACAAAACATTACTAATAAATGGTTCCCTTTGATAAGCAACATGCTAATTGTCCAGCTATGTTCCTAGGACCTGAGAAATCAGGCAGCATTACAACCGGGGGAAGCATTGGAGATGGAGAATGCTGATTTCACTGACCTTCACTCTTGGTTTCCATTTTCCACAGAGCTACTCGGCATATGTGTATGTCTTTCCACCACCGACTCTGTGTAACCGTGGGAGGGTTTTCCTTCCCCGTGCTTACAGAAGAAAATAGAAATGCTCGCGTGCGAAACGATGCAAAAGACATAGACGTTTTTGGCAGCTCCAAGGACAAAGGGTCAATAATTCTCTGAGGACATGTGCAAACCTCTAGAACGCGGTCCCTAGGAGAAATCACCTGCTCTGGGTTTCTGTGGAGGGCATCTGCACACCACATTCGTTACCAAAGGCCCGTAGATTTTGTGGCTTTTCTGAAGCTGCATAAAAACGTGGACCTTCTGAATCCTTATCGGGCCTGATCCAGCTCCCTCTCAGATCAGCAGGAGTCTTTTCCTAGGAGCTGGTAACTAATCAGAGAGGACCTGGCAGGATGGAAGCGTAGGACTCGCCTTCCTCACCCAAACAGCATCATAGTGAAATTCCTTTCCAGGCCCTTCCTTAGCGCCACGAAACAGTTCTCAGCTTCGGCCTCTTTGCTAGAATCCAGATACGTCCGCTCCTTTGCAGTTGCTGGTGTTTTTCTTGTAGTGTGATATTTCACCTCCCGTTTGGCCTGTCAGGGCTTTTCCTGCACGGTCCATCATTAATAATGGTGCCTGCAAAGAGGAGTGTTTACACGCTGGGTTGAAAATGGAGCTGTTAAATGTACGGGTTTGATCTCCCCTGGTGTTTCTGTACAAGTAGCAGGAGGTGAAAGTGGCAGGAAAAAGCTGCTCCCTTGGGCCGAGGGAAGCCAAGATAAAAGTTGCATTTAACACCGTCTGAATGTAAATTGCAGGGGAACTGGTTAGTGAAAGCAGGGAGGTAACAATGCTGATCCAAGAGGAGGCTTTGAAGTCCTTGCCAAACCAAATTCATTCCAGGTATTTTTGTTTTTCTTTCTTTTTTTTTTTTTTTGTTGGTTCTTTTTGGTCTTTATACTTTTGATCCACTGAAATAGACACACCCAGGGGGTTGTTCTGTAGAAAACCCCACTAACCAGCCTGGGATGAATTCTTTGCTTCGGTCTTCACAGCTGAGGACGTGATGGAGATTCCCAAACCTGAGCCATTCTTTTTAAGTGACAAATCTGAGGAACTGCCAGGTGTCACTAGAGGAGGTTTTGGAACAAACTGATAGACTAAACAGTTTATCACAGTTATCACATCACCAGCACCAGGTGGCATTCACCCAAGAGTTCTGAAAGAACTCAAATGAGAACTACTGACTGTGGTTTGTAACCTGTCCTTTAAATCATCTTCTGTACCAATTGACTGGAGGATAGCTAATGTGATGCCGATCTTTAAAAAGTACTATAGAGGTGATCCTGGCAATTACAGACTGGTAAGTCTAATGTTGGTACCGGGCAAATTGGTTGAAACTATAGTAAAGAATAAAGTTGTCAGACACAGAGACGAACATAATTTGTTGTGGGAAACTCAACATGGTTTCTGTAATGGGAAATCAGGCCTTACTAATCTACTAGAGTTCTTTGAGGGAGTCAACAAACATGTGGACAAGGGGGATCCAGTGGATATAGCATACTTAGATTTCCAGAAAGCCTTTGACAAGGTCCCTCACCAAAGGATCTTAAGCAGAGTAAGCTGTCATGGGATAAGAGGGAAGGTCCTCTCATGGACTGATAACTGGTTAAAAGATAGGAAGCAAAGAGTAGGAATAAATGGTCAGTTTTCAGAATGGAGAGAGGTAACTAGATAAGGAAAGATCTTCCATTCCTTCCTCTGAGGAACATAGAGAATCAGAGTTTTGGTTTAGCTGTTTCCATGCACAAGGGTAATGTTTGGATCCAAAGCTGTGGAGGGCAGGTGGGGAGGGGGATCTCACATCTGAGTTCCTTCCCTAACTGTGCCCCCCTCACTCTTCAGAGACCTGACTCGGGGTGTGTTTTGACCCTCTCTCATTGAGCAGCAGGAGTGATGGGAAACAGAGATCAAAGGCCTCCGTGTAAACGTGCCGCTAAAGAAATCCTGCCTGACAGCTCTTGTTTGGAGCTACAGTGCAAGAATGCTGGCCGGGTTTCTCCACGCCGCTTTGTCTGAGGGGATCCAAGAGCCATATTCAAAACCTGGGTCACTGGTTACAACAACGTTTTAATGAGTCTTTTTAAAATCCACCCACGTGGCCCTTCCGCGTCCATAAAGACCATCTGCCTGAAGAGTTCAGGGTCCCAAGGGTTCCCTCTGGGCGTGGATGAAAACACTCGACTTTGGACGACTGACTTTTAAATGATTTGCAGCAGGCTTACATGTGCTGACTGCTGGACCGGGCACTTTTTTCTGTTTACACAAAGGCAACATGGCCAAGCGGCTTGGACGTTGGTGTCCACTCAGGAGACCATGCCCCATTCTAGTTCTACGCTTCTGTCATTGCCCACCTTCAATAAATCACGTTGCCTGCCTGCTCTTCTGTTTCTCCTCCTTCCCCCCCTTTGTGTGTTTACAGTAAGTTTTCCTGGGCAGGGACTGTCTCTCACTAGGTGTCTGTACAGTAGCTAGCACTGCAGGGCCCTGATCTAGATTTAGACCTCAAGGAGGTACTAACCTAATACAAATAATAATCCCCTTTAATGGTTGCATGCTCTGTAAACAGTATCAGGGCACAATCTGCCACCCATTATACAGAGGAAAATCTGGAGTCACTCTGTTAAAGTCAATGGATTTACTCCAGATGTACACCTATTTCAATGAGATCAGCTCTTTGACCTTTGGATTCGTAGGGCCAGATTTATAAAGGTGTTTAGACTCCCTAAAGTTGCACACAGGTGCCTCGTAAGAGCTTCAAAAGCTTCCGGATATCTCAGTCCCATTGGAATCGATGGGAGTTTGAAGGCTCAGCATGCTGGAAAATCCCACGGAGGACAGGTCCATCAACACTTATTGGCCAGGATGGGTAGGGATGGTGTCCCTAGCCTCTGTCTGTCAGAAGCTGAGAACTGGGTGGCAAGGGAGGGATCACGTGAGGATTCCCTGTTCTGTTCACTCCCTCTGGGGCCCCTGGCATTGGCCACTGTGGGCAGACAGGACACTGGGCTAGATGGACCTTTGGTCTGACCCAGTATGGCCGGTTTTATGTTCTCACTAAGCACCTATAGGCCTCCTTAGGTGCCGAACACGTGTACAAATCTGGCCTAAAGTGCCCAAGTCCATTTTAAAAATGAGACTTTGGTGCCTCAATCACTTTGGCCTGTATGATGCAAGACCTATAAAATAACAGGGCCCTAGGGGCTTACTTGCCTCTCACTGGGACGGGTGCACATCCTCAGGGACTCCATTGAAATCAAAGGAGCGAGGTGGCTGTAAATCTGGGGTAGGCGGGAGCAGAACCAGGCCCTAATTGTTTCAGTATTTATTCACGGCGCAGTGATTAAGTCGGGACAGGATGGGATGACAGGACGGCCCACAGTACCGTGCGGCCCATTGGTAACTTCCATAGCAAAAATCCCCAATGGCCAGAGAGGAGATACTATCTGGGGAAGGCTCTGAGTTACTACTGAGAATTCGTTCCCAGGTCTCTGCCTGGCGGGCCTCACGCAATGCTCAGGATCTAACTGATCGTCATATTTGGGGCTGGGAAGGCATTTCCCCGTGGGTCAGACTGGCAGAGAACCCGGGGGGGAGGGGTTCACCTTCCTCTTTAGCACGGGACACTTGTAGGGTTAAACTGGTGTAAACGCTGGGTTCTCAGCAACGTGAAGTCTTTAAATCAGGCTGTGAGGACTTCCCGGGGCGGAGCCAGCAGTTAGGGCTGTAGTACAGGAGTGGGTGGGGAAGGGTCTGTGGTCTGACAGGTGCAGGAGGTCAGACTATGATTGTAGTCGTCCCTTCTGGCCCCAGAGTCTACAGAGGTCAAAATTCAGAACAGATTCACAGCATCAGTGTCCCTGTGAGCAGGTCATTCCAATATTGCCCACTATGGGCTTTCTGCCATCGTCCTCGGAAGGGTCAGGTGCTGGCCAGGACCAGGGACAGGATGCTGGACTAGAAGGACCCCTGCTTTGACTCCATACAGCAATTCCTGTGCTCCTCCAGTTCATGGAATCCTAGAATCGAAGAGTTGGAAGAGACTTCAGGAGTCATCGAGTCCAACCCCCTGCCCAAAGCAAGACTAACCCCAACTAAATCAACCCAGCCAGGGCTTTGTCAAGCCAGGACTTAAACACCTCTAGGGATGGAGATTCCACCACCTCCCTAGGGAACCCATCCCAGCGCTTCCCCACCCTCCTAGGGAAATAGCTTGTCCTAATCTCCAACCTAGACCCTGTTCTCCTGGATCTTCTCTGCTTCCGACATGCCTAAAGATTTCTTAAGAAACTAGAATCTGATCCTGCAGATATGGACCTGTCAGTCTGACTGATTTCAGTGGGACACTTCTCAAGGGGCACTCCAGGTGTCGGGAACACAGAGCTATACCTTGAACCAGACTCTGATCCGGCTCCCATTCGAGTCAATAGGGCGATTGTTCACCACCTCGGTGGGAGCCGTTGCAGAAGGCAACATGACGGTAAATTACGGGGAGAAATTGCTTCTAGGGTTGTTTTAGAAATAGCCCCTGGATGAACATTTGTCACGCAGAACGCCCAGTCGCCAACTGTGCAAATGCCCCTCAGAAAGAACCAGATTATACAATTGAACATGGAAACCGGAACAATGTAAATGTGACCGGCCCAGCGCAATTAGCCACACAGCGCCTTGTCAGGCCTGATCCACTAACACACGCTTACTCGGAGAACAAATGGCCTGCTTTTGGAGCGAGGCCCAGCATTGATATATCTCTCGCAGCCTGAGTAAACGTGCAAAGGCTGCCAGACCTGCCCGTGGAAACCAGCCTTCTCATATGGCTTCATTCGGTGGAATGAAAAATCCGAGGAAGAAGGTGTTTTTACACGGTGAATAAGCTATTCAGGAAAAGTGTTATTTATTGCGTTCTGTAGGAATGAAGTTAACGTCAGGCAGCATAAGCATGATGAATTATGGCTAATCTCTGAGAGGGACTGAGGGGGATTGGCGAGGAATTGTTCCAAGTTTCAAAGTTAAGTAACAATTTGGTCTCCGTGTCATTAAACGTAGGAGTCTACCTGCTTAGGGCAGGCTGACTAGGATCACGGTTTCAAAAGCGTTGAGGGTTCGCAGTTCACTGCTGCATGGTGTTGTATGATTTCAGGGTTCCAGAGGGATTCCCAGAACAGTTGCATGGATTCTTCCAGCTCATAGGTTGTTTGCAAACAATTCATGTCACACAGACAGTCTGGGCTCCCTGATCGGATGAGGGAATAGCTTCAAGTGAGAGACTCGTGGAGTCTAGATGATCTTCTGGCTGCAGTACGACTGTGTGGGAGCCAGTCCTAGATCTGGGTGACCTCCTGGGTGACCTGTTTAGAGGGCAGGGGGTGACACAGCTGGGCATTAGGCAGGATTCTCCCCTGGGTTTGCCCCCACCTACTTTCCAGCTTGCGTTTGCAGTAGAATAAGCATTCAGGCTAATCAACAGTCAGGGACTATCCAGGCTCCACCAATGCCCAGTGATGTCCCAGCCCTGACCAGGAACAACGAATCCATCGTCCCAAATCCGAGCACGCCACAAATAAATGCAGCATTCAGGGTTTCCTCTCCATCCTGGCCAGAAGTGGCCTTTATGTGCTGCAGAAGCAGTTGTGCGTTGGACGGAGGTGGCACACAAAGCAGTTAGAAGAGGGCGTGGCCGCCGGGAAGCCAGCCCTCTACTGGGCGAAGAAGGATGGACCAGTCCAGGCAGGAAGCGAGGTGGAGATAAGGATCTGGGGACCCCAGAAAGTTGCGTGAGTTGCTGCTGTCTGTAAAGGGATGAGAAGGGCTGCTGGAAAGCTGCCTGTCTTTCTCACTACCCCCACCCCGGTTCGTGATGCGGACTCCTCGCTGGAGCAGCTCACGCCTATGGGGCTACGGGAAGGGGAGCTGCAGGCAGAGGGGAGGGGAAGAAGGGCACCCTACGGGAGCCAAGCAAAAAGCAAGAGAGGGAGACAGAACCTTCTGCAGCAGCTGGGATCTTCCAGACTCCCCTGAACACCCCCAGTGGGCAGCTAGCTCTGGTGGGATTTGAACCCCTGGCACCTTGCTTTGTGCTAGCACCCGCCAGGGCCTCCTGCTGTGTTCCACCCATGCACAGGCTGAGCCTCGGGCCAGCCCTGTGCCACAGGGACCCGTCATTCCCATTGCAGACCGAGGCGGGGGCAGGTTAACTCCCACCCCCCTTGCCAACCAACGTGTCAGCGCCAGCGCCGGGGACGGAGTGGAAGACTCCTGACTCCTGGGGGTTTGAAGCATCGGCTCACCCCCTTCTCTGGGGCCAGGCTGGGGCTGCAGGTCAATATGGATCTGAGGCTCAGTAGGGGGGTGATCGGGTCGCTCCATTGAGAAGGTGCTGGGGAGGCTCAGGGGAGCAGCCACCAATCCCCAAGATGGAGCAGGGGACATGGTGAGGCCACCGGAGGCCCCAGAGGATGAACTGGGGGATGGTGGGTCTGAGTGTAGAGAAAGCTGCTTGGGGAGGTGGGTTGGTCCCCACAGAGTGGCAGGCTGACCCTGTTGGTGGGGTCAGCCCGATCTGCTTGGACTGTACATTTTAGGCCAAGCAGTGGCACTCAACGGAAGGGTCGTATGTTGCTTACATCAGCCACGCTCGTGAGTGGGGTGACCCCCTAGACCCTCACCTTAACCCTGTGGCCTGGCCGGCTCTCGTCTGGACACTGCCCCTTGGGGAATCTCTCTGCTGGCCGCACTGGCTTGAAACCGGACATACCCTGCTGCAGCCATCTTAAAGCTGTCTGAGCAGGATCCGGCGCTGGGCGAATCCTTACATAGAACCCACGCTGTGTGACGGCATGCGGCGTGCGGCATTCCCGCTCGGAAAGAGATCTCAGCATGGAACCCAGGCGCACCGCTTTGTTCAGACCTGGCTGGGAGGGATGTACACACATTCACACACACACACACACACACACGCATGCACACCGGACTGATCACACAGACACATGCCATCAGATTCACACACGCAGCCTCACCAATACCTGGAAGAACATAAGAACAGCCAGAGACTGGGTCAGACCAAAGGCCCATCTAGCCAGTGTCCTGCCTTCCGACAGTGGCCAATGCCAGATTCCCCAGAGGGAGGGAACAGAACAGGGAATCATCAAGCGATCCTTCCCCTGTCACCCATCTCCAGGCTCTGACAAACAGAGGCCAGGGACACCATCTCTGCCCATCCTGGCTAACAGCCACTGACGGACCTAACCTTCATGAATCTATCTAGCTCTTTTTTGAACCCGTCACACACACTCGAACGAACGGTCAGAAACACACAACATCAGACACACACATCGAATAAAACTGCGAAAAAAGAAACACAAACATATAGTCCCCGACCCTCCTCGCACAAGCTCCCAAGCACGCCCCAACACACCCGTAGGTAAAAGACGGGCCGAAGTCCCCGGGCAGGTATTCGTTTGAATTTTATTACCATCCCGAGGAGTTTTCTCCTGCTCCCAGCATGCAAGGAAGCCTCACGTAACCTCAATGTTGAAGCCCCGTGCTAATAAATCCGAGTAAGTAATAGACAGATACAAATCCAAGTCACCAAGTTAAATATCCCATCTCAGTCCAAACACAAACCAGATGTTCTCCATCCGTGAACATGCCTCCTTTATTTGCCGCATTGCCCATGCTGTTACCCTGGGCTCCCTGCTGGCCCCGCTCTCCTGGGTGAGGAATATGATGCATCGCTGCAGCTAGCTTACGGCTCGGATTTTGCAGATTCAATAGCCTCTTTGTCGAGTGAGTTTTCTATATTTTTTTATTCAGCTGCTTTTAAGCTCCAGATTATTATTATTATTATTATTTTTAAGTCCCGTGCTCTGTTCAGGAACCTCCGCCTCCCCAGGAGTACACGAGAGTCATACTGAGCCCTGGGCACACTTTAATGGATCTCAAAATCACCGTATTATTTCAAACCAATTTCAAAAGCCAGCTTGACAGGGAAGCTACAGAACTTAATTTCATCTACAGTTTTGATTCCTACAACAGGAGTCTAAACTAAGGTGCTGGCTGGAGGGCCCGTTACATTCCACATCCTAATGACATAAAAAAACAAACAAACAAACAAAGGGTATTTAGAGTGGGTACTAAGTATTCTTATCAGCTTCATTTAGCCTGGACACGTTAATTGACAATTTCTTTCCCCCTTTTTTCCCTTCTTTTTCCTCCTCTTCCCCCTGCCCCCATCTCCTCTCTGTGCTATTTATTTGAAAACTAGACCCCTTAAACGCCATTCATCTGAAAAAGTGGGGTGTGCCCATGAAAGTTCATGGTGCCATCTACATTTTTGGTTAGTCTCTAAGGAGCTGCAGGACTAGTCGTTGTTTTCTAAAGTTTTTCCAGGGACAGACTAAGACGGCTGCCCCTCTGAAACGTTTAGTCATATTGAGTGTTTCGCACTGTACAAACATTCATCAGCCTTAACGAACCACCCCGGAAGAGAGAGCAGTATTATTATGCCCAAGGCATAGGTGGGGAAACTGAGGCACAGAGCAAGGCCCGCACACCAGGATTTGAAGGCGGGCCTCCCTGACAAGGGTGCCTTCCTCTGAATCCTTTTGCCACCTTGGTGTCAACAAAGAGCACAGAGTTTATTGTGCATTTACACTGAACCCCCCTGTACACCACTCTGGCAGCGTGAAGGTGCCTTTAAATGAGTATGCATTGGGGAAAAGGGGCCTCAGTGTAAATCAGAATCAGAATCGGGGCGGTGAATGGAGGGGTGAGAGGGTACACACTCCAAACATCATGGGCGGGAGGGGCAAGGGGCCAACTAGCAGCTGGTGGGGCCAGAGTCTGGCGGTATCCAGGGGGCGGCCGCCCACAACAGAGGTTTGCCCCCCTTGAGCTCACCAGCAGTGGTGGGGGAAGCAGGGCAGAGGGTGGGGGGCTGGATCCCCGCTGCCGGTGCTGCCCTCCCCGACCCTCTTGTCCCTCAGACCGCGTTGCTTGGGAGACGGATTTGGAGGAAGAGGCGGGGCCTGGAACACAGGCAGGTTGTCTGGCCCTTCTCCAGGCTGGGGGGGCGGGGCGGTGTCACATAGCCAATGCCCCCATTTACCCCATCACCAGTCAACCCCCGGTCAGGATTACAAGGTTTTTTTTAGCTACAATCATCGCAGGACCCTCTCAAAGCCCTCGTGAGGAAACAACTGTGGTGATCCCGGGTCCCTGTTCCACAGAGGCCAGACGGCTTCCTCAACGTGCCCAAGGACCAAAAGGGAATGGAGGTCACAGCTGCAATCCAGTCACAGGCGGTTCTGGAGCCCCGCCTCCTAGGCTACGTCTCCACGGCAACGCTATTTCGGGTTACCAGCCTACCCCGGAATAGCTATCCCACGTCTTCACCTCAAGCCCATTATTTTGGGCTCGCTAGTCCGACATCCCTGTAAACCTCATTCCAAGAGGAGTCAGAGACGATTCAGAATAGCGGGGTATTTCGAAAGAAGATCGAAAGAAAATACGCAATTTGAAGATACGGTGCAGTGCGGACGTAGCCCTGTTGTGGCCAATAGGCCGTGTTTAACCTCAGCGCTTAAGGCAAATTGGTTTAGTTGTCTTTGCGCTCAACACAATCTGTCCGAAGAGATGATCTTGATCTAAGCAACAATCTGGTTAACCTCAGTGGGTTGTTTTTTCCCAACAAAAAACACATTTTCTCTCTCTGGAACACACTGAGCGCTGTCCAGTCAGTAACCGCATCTCCACAAAATTGTGCCAAAGTGTTTGGCACTCTCAGGAACAAGCTGTCTTCATCACGAGTTACATTTTATTAGCGAGCTTGATCAGAAGTCAGCTCCGTGAACTCAAGGGAGCAACTGCCCCCACGGCTCTGGGCTTGGATAGATCAATCTCTCGCCACACACAGCCCTCCTAGTGAGAAGGTTCTGCAAATATTTCAGCAAGATCCCGTGGAGAAAACTCTGATTTTTTGTTGTGAACGGACTGCGGCACAACACAGGATCAATTCACAGCCATGGACTAGAATGCTGCGTTTTCCGGAGGAGGCCCATTCTGAGAATTTCACAACTTGGGCAGTGGGCGTTGGCAGACAATGCCTGCGCATTCGCACGTCCAATCTAAATTGTCTAGAGATGGCGCCGAGCAGCAAAACTCAACTCTGGATTTCAACCCTCTTCCCCCCTCTGTGTTTGGAGTTGCTTGGACCTTGGCGATTTTAAGGGTATACCCACACTGCAAAAAAGAGATGTGTTCTTAACGCGGGTTGAGGAGCTTGTGTTTGCTAACTCAGCGCTAGAGAAGACATGGCCCCATGGCTTTTAACTGGAGTTAGCAGCTCATGGTACAGCCTATTGGGTAGTTACATAAGAACATAGGAACGGCCAAAGGTCTATCTAGCCCAGTACTGTATTCCATTTTCCAACAGCGGCCAATGCCAGGTGTCCCAGAGGGAATGAACAGAACAGGAAATCCTTAAGTGATCCCTCAAGTAAACCATTCCCAGCTTCTGACAAACAGAGGCCAGGGACACCATCCCTGCTCATCCTGGCTAATAAGTATTGATGGACCTAACCTCCATGAATCTATCTAGTTCTTTTTTGTATCCTGTTAAAGTCCTGGTCTTCACAACATCCTCCCCCAAGTTAAAAGCTGAATGCCTCATCTCCGTAGCTAATGTAACCTGAGTTAGCTAACGTAGGGTAGCTACACAGGGTATTTTTGTACACTGTAGACATACCCTTCGCTTGGCCCGTCCGTATGAAATCTAGCCCCTACTCAATCTCCTCAGAAGGTCCAAGCCCTCAGCCCTGACAAGGCCACATTTAGCCACCTCAGCACAGAGTCCCAGGAATGAGTAGGCCATGAACACCCAACTCCCTTCTCATCTAAAGTAGGATTCCCCCCAGTTCAGGGTTAGAACAGAGAGTTTCCATTGCTACTCCCCCGAGTGGTCTTCTGCAGTAGATGTTGAGAGCTTCAGGGTGGCCAACTGGCTTCAGTGGGAGCAAAGGCAGGTCGTCATTGAGTGCTCTGGCAAATCGTATCCCGCTTTCTAGGCGCAGCACTTTCTCCTAGCACTAAATCCAAGGAAATAAATATATTTGCCTTATAAAAAAAAATCTTCTCAAGCAGAAGACAGAGTGCTGCCATCGACATCTGGAACTCAGTCCTTGCAATCTGCCGGATATCATCGGGAATCAGCTATTTGCAACTCTCATTTATTAAATGTCAGAGAATTGAACGGTCTTCAGCCCGGAGTGGTCTTTGCCTATGAACTTGCTCCAGGCATGGAAGAAAAGAAAACATTATTGCAACAGCAGCAGAATTTTTGCTTTTGAAAAATGCTGGTTTCCCCTACATGAACTGCCCGAGCCTGAGAATGTAAAATATGGATGAAAAATGCGAGACGCATCTGCCCAGAAAACAATCCATTATAGCAAAGTGTTTGGGAGTCAAAGGGCCTTAAATTAATCTAAAATACATATGTTATTTTAAGCCTTAGAGCTGCTGCAGCTAATCCGCAAATTTAAACCAGAAATCCATTTTTCTATTAACTCTAATCGGCGTGGGGTGTGTTCCGTGTGGCTAGCTCAGCAGGGTGCAATTTGCTTTGACAATGAAATGTCTCACGTCCGTCACTGCAGGTGCCATCCCTCCAATATGTCTTAGAAATGCCGTCATATCGGATCACATCTCCGCAGGCCTGACACAGCCATGGAATATCCCTTCACCCCGGGAATATTGGAGCTGTCGGCAACACACCAACCTGCCAGCCTCCCCTGTTTCCTGTGGAGACAGCAGTCGGCATTCACACATGACACGTTCATAGTGCTTTACACACGTCTAATCCTCCCCGCATCTCTTAGAAGAGACACGTCCCTCCTCTTTCTAAGATTCACAGATTCCAAGGCCCGGAGGGATGATTGTGATCATCTAGTCCAGGGGTGGGGAAACTTTAAAATGGGTATGGAAATGATATGGAGGGCCAAGTAGGGAAGGTCTGCGGAAGCCAGCCATGGCCTGGCTCCCTCGCCCTATCCCCCCACTCCCTGTCCACTCCCTTGTACATCCCACTTCCTACCCAACCCATCTCTTTGGGTGTTCCCTGCAAACCACTCTGTACTCAGCCAGCTCTGTGCAGGATTGGTGTCGGGGCATGCAGAAGGGGACTGTTGAAATATCCGGGAGAACTGAATGTTACTAACAAACAGAACTGATAAAAAATTATATATAAAACCATGATACACCCACATCTTGAATACTGCGTACCGATGTGGTTGCCTCATCTCAAAAAAGATATATTGGTATTGGAAAAGGTTCAGAAAAGGGCAACAAAAATTATTAGGGGTTTGGAACGGTTCCCATATGAAGAGAGATTACAAAGACTTGGACTTTTCAGCTTAGAAAAGAGGAGACTAAGGGGGGATATGATAGAGGTCTATAAAATCATGACTGGTGTGGAAAAAGTGAATAAGGAATAGTTATTTATTTATTCCCAAAATATAAGAACTAGGGGTCACCAAATGAAATGAATAGGCAACAGGTTTAAAACAAACAAAAGGAAGTTTTTCTTCACTTAGCGCACAGTTAACCTGTGGAACTCCTTGCCAGAGGATACGGTGAAGGCTAGAACTTTAACAGGGTTCAAAAAAGAGCTAGAGAGATTCATGGAGGTTAGGTCTATCAATGGCTATTAGCCAGGATGGGTAGGAATGGTGTCCCTAGCCTCTGTTTCTCTCGAGGTGGGTGACAAGGGAAGGATCATGTGAGGATTACCTGTTGTGATCCCTCCCTCTGGGGCATCTGGTATTGGCCACTATTGGCAGACAGGATACGGGGCTAGACGGACCTTTGGTCTGACCCAGTATGGCCATTCTTATGTTCTTATAAAAAATTAGATTTTTTTTCCACAAAAATAGAGATGTTTTTGGTCACAATTTTGAAAACGAAAATGTTTGTTCCATTGCAATTTTCAGTTTTGGGAATTTTTGCTTGAGGGGGGATGGTTCCTACTTCTGGTCTTCCCCCCATCCCCCACAGGCAAAGGGGGAATAGGGAGTAGAAAAGGGGGAGCATAAAAATCCCTTTTGTCCATTGACCCATTTTTTGCCATCTCCGTCCCCCCTTTTTCCTACTGGAAAAGGTGGGGGGGAAATGGGAAAAAACTTTCCCCCTTTTTTTGTCTTTCTGTAGTTTGGGCCATGTTTGCAAATGGGGCTGGGGGAAAAGAGAGAAAATGTGGGACCTACCAAAAATCCCTGGAAATCCAAATCCAAAACACAGTGAAAATTGCGATTCAAACAGCAATGAAAATGGAATCCTCTTGAACCATGAACATTTTTGCCAAAAAATCACGCACTTTCCTGGAAGCAGTTCCTTTTCGATGAAGCCGGATTTTTCGGAGGAAAAAAAAGTTCATCTTAAAAAGTCAACCAGAACTATTCATGGGCAAGAAACCAGAATAAAAAGCAGAAGAGTCAAACCAGGAGACATCTCCAGCAAAGTTTGCTTTTTGTGACCTGCTCTATGCCCTTTCTGAAAATGTACCTTGTGATTCAGCCTTGCAAGACGATGCGAACCTTCAGCTCCTATTATCTAGGAGACGGACTTTCAACATCTTGCAAAAACTAGCCCTCAGGCCCGAGCGGTATTAGCGTATCTCTGCATATGGCGATGCTATTCCCTAGCTACCATCAGGCCGTTTTTCTGTCTATGGACTTGCTATGGGTTATATTATAAACACGAATGATGAATGAGTGTTTTGCTTAGACAAGGAATTTAGTGATCTCAGGCTGAGCTGTGAAAATGACAAACCTATGAATAAAATAAACTAATAAGTAATCCCTGTTACTACTGTCGCTGCTGGTGTCAAGGGTGTTTTGATAAAAAATTACAAGGATGCTCTATCCAAGCAGATGCCAGGCACGGAGGTTGGGACAGGTTCAAAGTTGTCCCTGAGAGGGATGAACGCAGGAGTACTGCAGTGGCTCCATTCGAACGCAGACCTTTCTCCATGCACTAGTCCTTGCATTGACTGTAGCTGTGTTCTACGCCATAAACAGCACATTGGGGCTGCTTCTAGACTGGCAAGATTTTTGCGCAAAAGCGGCCGCTTTTGTGCAAAAACTTGCCAGCTGTCTACACTGGCCGCTTGAATTTGCGCAAGAGCACTGACTATGTAATGTACAAAATCAGTGCTTCTTGCGCAAATACTTTCACGCTCCCGCATGGGAAAAAGCCCTCTTGTGCAAGAATACTTGCGCAAGAGGGCCAGTGTAGACTGGGAAGGACTGTTTTGCGCAAAAAAGCCCCGATGGCGAAAATGGCCACCGGAGCTTTCTTGCGCAAAATTGCGTCTAGACTAGCCACGGATGCTTTTGCACAAAAGCACTTTTTGTGCAAAAGCATCCGTGACAGTCTAGATGCGCTTTAGCTGCGGAAATACTTTTAACAGAAAAACTTTTCCGTTAAAAGTATTTCTGCAAAATCATGCCAGTCTAGATGCAGCCTGGGAGAAAGGATTTTACTCACACTCAGAGGCTGTGATCTGCTCTGCTCTTGTCAAGTGCAATGTAAGCCATAAAGGGGGTGGGGGGACTGGTTCACGAGGCAAGCATGAAATATCTAGGTAGACATGGCCTGCAAAAATAGTGAGCAACGGGGGACAGATTGGACAATGGTGCGTGCACACACCCACGTGCGCATGTATTGGTCTGTGTGTCGGGCTCAATCTTGCCTTGCAGGTAACATTCAGTGAACCGCTTTCCCCCTGTTCTCCAGAGACATCTCTATGCAGTGTCCAGACCCTCTCAACTGGACACTCACGGGGGGTATTAAGTTCACTGCCTCCCAAGACATAGCACACCCACCAGCCTGTTCAATTAACGGAGGACATCTGTCTTCAGTTCCACACACAGTGCCGAGATGGTTTTAGAGTGAAATGGGCAAGCTTAGTCATGGAGCACAGATAAGTCAGAAGAGCAGACCCAGAGGGGATTACACGTCAAACGAAACGAACCACGCTGTCTCGTGACTCAGCGTAACTTCCGCAAGTCCCTACCTTGGCGTGAGCAGGTTTCTCACCTATTGGCCATTCCCAGAGACCTCAACCCCCTTAGATGAAGTATTCTCCTTTCTCAGGTGACCAGAGCTCTGGCCGCTGGTGTCCCACACCTGATGGAGGCTGACGTGGCCTTCTGTTTCTGCTTCAATTTCCCACAATCGGTTGTCTCTATTTCAAGAGTCAGGAAACCTGGATGGGGGGGAGGTGCAGGCCCCATCCTCCCCCCCATCATGATCATTAAGTGCTCTCCCCTCCCCTCTGCATGTCTCATGATTGCTTTGTTGACCTTATAAGTGGATGTACTTTTCATTGTCCTCTGAGATATTACCTGCCTGAATTTACATGGGGGACATGGGGGAACTACATTCCTTTCTCTGGGACAGGCTGGGGTTTATGCACTTTCTCGTGAAAAATATCGTTTAAAAACATATTCCCAGCACACGTGGATAGTTGTTTATACACCGCCCAGGCTTACATTCTGCAATAATCGCGATGACCCGCAGGCTACAGGTTTGCACTCGATGCCTTATATGACACTTTTTTCATACAGATGATGAAAGTGTGGTGAATGCGCCAGGCCTAAAGTGAGTTACGGTCTTTGTTCTCCATCCAGGTGTGGATTTTTTGCATCCTGGTGCGGAATAAATTATGTGCACCGAGGTATATGTGAATGTGCACCACCACCAGACACACAAACCCAGCTGTGGGCACTCTGCTAATCAGCTGGGCTGCATTTGGATGTCTCCCGAGCAGACCACAAGCACACAGCTTACAGGGGACACTGGTTATGGTAGGGTGTGACACTAAGCACTATCTGGGTCACAGGTAGGCGCTCTCACCATGGTGAAGATACATAATACAAAGGGATGGGAAAGGGTTGGGGAGACTATTAAAAAATGAACCATTATCTTTTGGAAGGGCTGATACCTTACAGCTTTAAATGTTTTAGTCATGCTGGCATGGAGCAAAACTAACGCCATGTGAGAGGTGTGATGTCACAAACACAGAGCAAAAGGAATACATCATTTACGAGTAAGCCACAGCCTAACACTGGAACGGACGACATGGTGAAGGGCTGCAAAGAGGGAACACGTTGGCAGAAATCAGGGCCCGCTCGCAAACCAACAGCACACACGGAAAAAAAAAAAAAAAAGGTTCACGTCACGACAGCGTGCACAACCGGTGATGCCTGACTCCTCGGGTGGCCATTTCCCTCTGCACACAAGGAAGTGCACTGCAGCTGTACCCATGTGATCAGATCAGAGGTCGCATTTTTCACTGGTGCTCACTTGCAAATCGTAACTGACTAGGCGGGCAGCGCTCTGAAGAATCAGGCCCATCATTTGCCATGCAGAATCTGGCCAGCTCTGACCAGTACATCACATTAGACATCTGTGGAGGCATTAGGGGAGACTGTAGGGACCAATTCGGCATTGGCAGAGAGCTAGGCCTTCATGGTTTTCCCATCCCTCCGGCCAGTGAGTCCGTGGAATGTTGCCTTCCCCAAATGCTTTAATTTATTTTCTTCCCTTTGTCCACTGCTCAGTTTCACGTTTCTGTATGTAAATAGTTCTACTGCTGTTGCCTTAGCTACCCCCCATTTTGATTTACAGACACATGGCTTCAATCCCATAATATTTGTAATTAATATAAATAGGGGTTGCATAACTATTTATATGATTAACTGCCAAATTGGCAATGCTTTCTTGGCTTGTCCGTTTCTCTATGGTTTTTTTTTCCATGCAAGTTTGAAACATAAATAATATCTCAACTTCTAAGTAACAAATGTCTCCTTGACAATGTCCCTCCTACACCTGTGCCTGGCCAGGAAAAGACCCCACAAGAACACACACATGCAGTGCCACTGTGTTTTTTGGAGATTTATGGCTCCCGTTGGGTCATTACCTTCCTTCCAGAAATGTGTCAACGCTACTTACACAACGAGATCGGAATCTACTGGGCAGTACGACAGAAATGGGGCCCTGATCCACGACACAACTCTCCATCGTGTTACATTTAAACGGTGAAGGGAAGGTCCTTTTATCTGACAAGAGCAGACCGTGCTTCTGTCTTTCCTCTGGTACTGGGTGAAGGGTTGAATTCTTTACTTCCTAAAGTAGATCAAGACCCTGTTGATCTGTTTAGGTTCTTCTGTGGTACCCATCCCTACAACACCTCAGCACCTCCTAGACTGAGCAAAAGAAGCATTTCCTGGGAAGTTATTAGATTTTGTAAGCATCTACTTCGGGTCTTGCCTCCCTTACAGTGTTTTGCACATTGTCTTGTGGCAGAGGAATTGCAGGATCCCAGATTGAGACTGCTAGGTGACGGAGGAATGGATTATGAAAGTATTTTTCGATACATTTGCCTGTCAACATATACTTCCTCAATGATTTTATATTGTATATATTATATATTATGTTCTATTATATTCTATTAATTTCAGTTCCCCTTTTAGATGTATTTACAGGCTAAGTCCCAATCAATTATGTTCGGGAATTATTACTTTGGTGTTTTTTCTGGGAAAACCATGCTTTGGGTCATTTCCTCTGGCTTCAGGGCTGAAGAGACACTTACCGGGCCCTGGGCAAAATGGGAGGGGCCCCGGCTCTGTGCCCCCAGAAGGGGCAGGGCCTTGGGTGAAAGGGGCGGGGCTGGGGCTTGCCTCCCCCAACTAGCTCTTCAGGGTAGGCTGGAGCATGACTCCCGGGTCTCTGGCATCAATTTAAAGCCCCCCCGCCAACCCCAAGGCAGCTGCCCCATTTTCTCCACCCCTCGTTGGAGGCCCTGTCTACCAGAGAGTAGCTCCATTGGGAGGAGTGAAGTAGTTCCTTTACTGACAGAACAGTACAAGGTCCACCTGAGGCAAGGTGGCTGAGGTACTACCATTTCACACAGGCCACAGAACAGATTTAAGATGCTGTCACCTTTCATTCACCCCCCACCTGCTCTGGGGTGTATTCAGCGACTGACGGATGAAAGGTGTCATGTGGTATTGCCGTTCTCCTAAACTACCGAATCGTAGACGTGTGAACTGGAAGGGAGCTCACTGGAGCTGCCATTTTGGAATGTACTCACCTCACACCACGGTTTGGAATGCCACGGTTTGGAATGCGCTCACCTCACGCCACCGTTTGGAATGCCACGGTTTGGAATGCGCTCACCTCATTCAGTGAGTCAGCAACTCAATCCAGATCTCCCTGTGACACTGTAAAGAGCAACAAACCCGGTCAGGGTCAGCGGTAGGAGTCAGTCAGCGAGGAGGAACATCCGGCTGGTCCACTAGTCACACACCAGTGACAGCTCTTCCGTTTTCTTCCCTAGCCTGAGGCCTGACTGAGGTAAAACTGGAAATTTGCATTGTCTGCTTCCCCTCTCTTATGCTGGTGTCAAGCAGGAACAACTCCACGGAATGGAGTTAAGCCAGCGTAGCAGAGGAGAATCGGACTTTCGTGTTTTGTCTTGTCCCCGAAAGAAATAAAACACCCTACTCAAGTAGTCGCCTGCCTGTCTCCTGGGCGCACACCGCGCCCTGCTGGAATCATGTGGAACTGGCACGGTGCTATCCCTTCCCCACGCTGGTTTCCACGCTGTATAGACACATCAGTAATGAGAGGTTTCTATGAACATTAGCTTGGTACATGCACATTCTCCAAAGTCATTTGTTTCTCACCAAATCCATCAAAATCCACTTTGGTTAATTCCTGGGAGGCATCCAGAGATGATCCATTCCCCTGGCCCAGCCAGCTATGCCACGCTGTCCGTTTTATTATTAAGACTTAAATAGGCAAGTAATTCAATAGGCAGGATTCACACACGATGCTGTACATTCAGTAGAAAGATCACATGACTTCTCCATATGAAGAGAGATTTAAAAGACTGGGCCTTTTAGCTTAGAAAAGAGGAGACTAAGGGGGGATATGATAGAGGTCCATAAACTCATGAGTGGTGTGGAGAAAGTAAATCAGGAAAAGTTATTTACTTGTTCCCATAATATAAGAACTAGGAGTCACCAAATGAAATTAGGTAGCAGGTTTAAAATAAACAGAAGGAAGTTTTTCTTCACATAGCTCACAGTCAACCTGTGGAACTTCCTGCCAGAGGATAAGAACAAAAGAACAGCCATACTGGATCAAACTAATGGTCCATCTAGCCCAGTGTCCTGTCTGCCGACAATGGCCAATGCCAGGTGCCCCAGAGGGAATGAACAGAACAGGTAACCATCAAGTGATCCCTCCCCTGTCATCCATTCCCAGCCTCTGACAAATGGAGGTTAGGGTCTCAGTGTCCCCCATAATGACATCCCCTTTGTTTGTGGCAATGAGTTCCACAGGCTATATGAGTGAAAAGGAGTTTCCTCTTATCTGTTTCCCACTCTTCGTTCCTGACCATTTACTATGTGTATGCTTGTAACCAGTCTGTTTTATTCATGCCCTTTCTACGGTAACCAGCCCCACCCAGCCTTTTCTCTCTTCATAGGGAAAAGTTTCCCCTGCCTCTAGTGGTAATGACTTCACATCACTGTATACCTAGGCTGGATCTGAATTAGTAGCCAAGGCCATGTCTACATTAAGAAACTATTTTGAAATTACTAAATTCAACTTAGTAACTCCCGATGTAACAAATTTGAAATAGCGCATCCTCACTATGGGGAAGCATCAAAATTAGTCCAAGGCAGACTCCGTTAATGCGGACGCGCTACCTAGGACTTAGAGCCCCAGGAAACACTGGGGAGTAATTAGTTCAAATGACTCTGAGGAGTAGTTATTTCGAAATAGCAGCACCGGCACATCCACACTACCGCTATTTTGAAATCACTGTTTTGGAATTAGCATTATTCCTGATGAAAAGCAGGAGTACTGATTTCAAATTAAGTGGCCCGTTATTTCGAAATAACAGGCTTGGTAGTGTGGACGCTCCGCTTATAAATTCCATCTAAGGGGGGTTATTTTGAAATAAAGTCCTAGTGTAGTCCAGGGCCAATAGATCAATGAGTTTGTATCCCATTTTTTCAACTGTGTTGCTATGCACAGTGGTTTTGGAAATACCTTAAAGGGAAACCTCATGACAGTGTATCCTGTCTGGGTTTTACACTTAATTTTACCTACTGTTCTAACTTCTACGTACAGAATGGCATATGTTTTACTCACTACCAAACTAGCTTTTTTACTTCATTAAAGGAAAGAAGCCTTGTCCCATTACGCAGGGACAGAAAGAACGAAGCTATTTCTTTGCATACCTTTAATCGTTCCCCCCCTTCCCTCCCCCATTGGTTCATGTCTTTTATTTGGAAGGCACTTGGCTGTGCAACGTATTTACTACCTGGTATCTGATGTTCCCTCTTAATGGTACCCAGCACATTTTTGTGGGCTTGGCTCGGCACATCAGAAGTTTGCCATTATAATGCAAAACAGCATCCTTCAAATAGGCTTTGGCTGGATCAGATTTTGCCCCGAGGGCGATCAGCATCAAGGCCAGATTTACACTGTCAGAGGGATTACAGCGACGAAAGTTTCAGAGGGGTAGCAGAGTTAGTCTGTAATGGGAAAAACTTTAAAAACCAATGAATAGTCTATCAGCACCTTAGGGACTAACAAAACATGTTGGTGGGGTCATGAGCTTTCGTGGGCACGACCCACTTCCTCAGATGAAACAAGTGGGTTGTGCCCACGAAGGCTCGTGATCCCATTGGCATCTTTCGTTAGTCTCTACGGTGCTGCAAGACTATTCGTCGTTTTTGAAGTTTTTCCAGTGTCGAAAGTGCAATTCACGTGGGTTCTCTTCCAATCTCTAACGTTCAGCCAAAGCCCCCGGACAATACCACTGTTTAAAGCAGGGTTGTAAAATCCAGGTAATTGGTTAACCAGTTAAATGTGAAGTTTAGCTGGTTAAGCAATTAAGTCCCCCTCGCCCCGCTGCGGCTAGGCTGGAGCAACCAAAGGTAATGCTTACCGGTTACCTGTTAGCAGGTTAACCTTTCACATCTCTAGTTTAAAGAACTTCTAGTTCTGTCCATGTGCAGTCTGACTGGTAACAAGCTCCAGCCGCCACACAGAGAGGGAACACCAGGTAGTCTCAGAGGCGTCATTTAAGCCTGAGCGAGGGTGACAGAAGAGATGGTCTGACCCATCAGGGCAGGCTTCGTGTCCCCTCTTTTCCAGGGAAGGATAGAGGTGGTGCGTCTTTCTATGCTGCTGTCCTGTTCTAGCCCCAGGCCTGCAGTCATAGAATCATAGAATCCTGGAACTGGGAAGGGATCTCGAGAGGTCATTGAGTCCAGTCCCCTGCCCCAAGTACCATCTAGATCAGGGGTTCCCAACATGGATGCACGCGTACGCGTACCCCCAGGGGGTACGAGAAGCTTGTCAAGGGGGTACGGGGAATATTTGGTAAATAACTAGATTATCCTAATTGAAATATTCCAAAAGTAGTAGTGTTAGTGAAAAAAGTTGTGGATTCTAGAGTCTAGAATTTATTTCCTTTCATATTGAATAGGGGGTACGGGAAGGTTTACTAAAAGCCAAGGGGGTACGGGGACTGAAAAAAGTTGGGAACCCCTGAGCTAGATCATCCCTGACAGGTGTCTATCCAGCCTGCTCTTAAATATCTCCAGTGCTGGAGATTCCACAACCTCCCTAGGCAATTGATTCCAGTGTTTAACCACCCCGTTACAAAGTTTTTCCTAATGTCCATCCTAAAGCTTCCTTGATGTAATTTAAGCCAATTGCTTCTTGTCCTGTCCTCAGAGGCCAAGGAAAACAATTTTTCTCCCTCCTCCTTGTAACACCCTTTTAGGTACTTAAAAGCTGCTATCATGTCCCCTCTCAGTTTTCTCTTTTCCAAGCTAAACAAGCCCAATTCCTTCAGCCTTGCCTCATAGCTCATGTTCTCTAGACCTTTCATCATTTTTTTTGCTCTTCTCTGGACCTTCTCCAATTTCTCCACATCTTTCTTGAAATGCGGTGCCCAGAACTGGACACAACACTCCAATTGAGGCCTAATCAGAGTAGAGTAGAGCGGAAGAATGACTTCTCGTGCCTTGCTCACAACACTCCTGTTCATGCAGCCCAGAATCTTGTTGGGGTTTTTTTGCAACAGTGTCACACTGTTGACTCATTTAGCTTGTTGTCCACTATGACCCCTAGATCCCTTTCTGCCGTACTCCTTCCTAGACAGTCGCTTCCCATTCTGCATGTGTGAAAGTGATTGTTCCTTCCTAAGTGGATCACTTTGCATTTGCCACTGATTTCGACAGGTACAGGATAAATCCCCAGGAGAAGTCCCACTGAAGTTGACTGGCATGTGCATCACCCTCCACACAACTGGGACCTCAGTGGCTGCCGGCGTTGGGTTCTTGATGAGGGAGAATTTAGCCTCGTGTGGAGCAAGTTTGGAGCAAATAGTTCCAGTTAGACCAGTGGTCTCCAACCTTTTTAAGCACAAGATCACTTGTTGAATTTAATTCAGTCCAGGATCTACCTCAAACCCAAATACCCCTGCTTCACCCCTTTGCCGAGGCCCCACCCTCCTCATTCTGTGAAAATGGGGTACAGAGGAGGGGGACAGAGTGCCACAATGCCCCCTGCCTCTGTTTCCCCCACTCTGCACAACAAGCAGGAGGCTCTGGGCATGAGCAGCAGGGCAGTGGGGGGGGAAGTGGGGGAGGGAGGCAGCTGAAGTGCCAGCACTTGATAGCCTCCCAGCGAAACCAGTCAGCATCACCTGTCAAAGGCTCCAAGATCTACCAGTAGATCCTGATCTACTGGTTGGTGACCACTGAGTTAGACTATCCGTGCATTAAGGTGCAACCTGAGTAAAGGTGTCACAGTCTGGCTAAGAGCCACAACTATCATAGCCCAGCAAGGCTATTATATACGTCCTATTACATATAACATATTATACATAATAGGAAGTAAATAAAAATAAAGTGAGGTACCTTGATTGGGGCGGGGGTTGGGATGCAGGAGTGGTGGGAGGTTGGGCTCTGGGAGGGAGTTTGGAACAGGTGCTGCGTGCAGGCTTTCGGATAAGGCAGAGGGTTGCGGTATAGGAGGGGGTCGGGGAGCGGTGCTTACCTAAGGCGGCACGGCTCCCAAAGTGTCTGGCACACCCCTCTGGCAGCGATTTCTAGGCAGGGGAACCAAGGGATCTCCTCACACTGCTGCCCGCCTGCATCACCCCCAACAGTTCCTATTGGTCACAGTTCCCGGCCAATGGGAGCTGCGGAGTCGGGGCAGGGACAACACAGAGACACCCCACCCAGTTGCCGTAGTGACATGCCATCTGTTTCTGGGAGCAGTGTGGCGCCGAGGGAGGGTGGCAGAGCAGGTGGGGGGACCCCTTAGCTCTGCTGGGCTGCTGCTGGCATGTCTCTGCGTGCCCAGTGTGGGGGGGCCCTGTGTCACCGCACAGTGTGTTTAATAGTAAATCTATCTCCCTGTGCTGCAGTTACACCTAGTGGTTGCAGGGTAGACGCGCCCACCTGTGGAGATGCAACCTGACCTCAATTGAGATGAAAAAAATGATTTCCCTGTTTCCAAGACGATTGGAACAACAAAAGGTAACAATTAAATAAAGGAACTCACACCGTTTTTTTTTAAACGTGCTCTCCTGCCTCCTTTTAAACATGCGGCAAAGTATTTTCTCTTTGGAAAGTCCTCGCTGGAATTTTGCAGCCAATTTATTTTCATGCCACCTTTTCTTTTGCTGCGTGGGCCGGTCCAGCACATCTGGTGAACAAGCTAATTCCGTGGGGCCCAGCGGTTTCCTTTCAGGGCAGGAGATGTGTGGTCCTAGTTCTTCTCCAGCCCACCAGTGACACTCCGTTCATACATGCCGAGCCTTTCCTGTCTGCGGTGCCGCAGATCGGTGCTAAAAGGGGGCAGGAAGCTAATGAGCAATAGAAGTGGTAGCCCAGTGCAATTGGATGCTATGCTGATGTGCAGAGATAGCATTAGGGAGCTAAAGAAAAGGCCGGGGACGAGGACTTGAGCTTAGAGCTAAAGCTGAACGATTATTATGTCGCTGCTGCTTGTGACTCCAGAGTTGAGGCTCTGTTTTATTTGCATTCAAGGCAGGGCCGCAATGTCTTTGCTAGAGGCAAAAAACACAGCCTCTCCCCCCATCCCGAGATTTGCAGCACTGACTCACCGGGCACAGAACGCATTTCCTGCACATTTACAAGAAAATCTGGGAACGTGTTGCTGAGTTAAAATGCGTTGGAGAGATGTCACTTTGGCATCTGTCTGCTCTTAATGGGGAAAGAGCCGACTATTAAACCTTGCCAGTTAGCTAAAATTCATTGAAATCCGGAGCACAGCTCGGAGTTGAGCAAAGGATGTTGTAATTCAGCGAGGCTAATAAGGAATGCGGTGTAAGCCATGGAGTGGGGCAGGCAATCCGCTCGGGTAACGAATGCAAACATCGGCCTTCGTGTGCCGGGAGTAGCATGAAATCTATTGGCTGTAATGGCTCAGTGGCAGTTGGGTTTCTGGCTCCAGTTATCAAGAGAGCTTATGGGCCAGCTGTTTGCCCAGTCTTGGTCACCATTGTTGGAAAGGCATGGACCACTGAGGCACTAGGGGAGGTCTTAAGGCATCGAGATGAGGGTCTGGGACTTCCCTCTTCCTCTCTGGGCCTGTGTGGGGGCAATCTCACCAACATACACCACCATCATCGCTGCTGCTATATCTATCTCTTGGTTTCTGTTATTTCCACTCCAATTCATCTGAGGAAGTGGGTTTTGCCCACGCAAGCTCCTGATTCTATGTATATATTTTGGTTAGTCTCTAAGGTGCTACAGGACCATTGCTTGTTTATCAACTTCATCAGTTCACTTCAGCTGGTTTGCCCTGCTCTGGGGATGCAAATCGGCACAAAACCCAGTGAACTGGTGCAGTTTTGTGGTCCCCGGGGCACACAGGAAGAAAGCGAGTAGGCCTGGTTGGGAATCTGCTGATAAAGCTTTCTTCAGTTGGAAAATGCTGACGCGTTAAAACTGTGGACAGGAACAGGCCAGTTTTGACGCTTCTCCCAATTCGTAATCTCTTTGAAGGCAATTAAGCTTTGGCCTTGTCAAAACATCCTGGTTCTGACATTTCTGAAAAGAAAAGTTTCATTTGGGGGATTGAACTGACTTTCCATGTAAAGCTTTTCGTTAACCTTCACGTCCCAAAAAGGGAAAAACACACATATAAAAAGGGGGTCAACGTGAAAAGAAGGGGCTTCTCTAAACCCCGTCCAACATTTCTTTCTGAACGTTGTGGAGGTTTTGATTTTTCATCCTGATTTCAGAAGGGATTTTTTTTTTTATCTTGGCCAGGCTCAAGAAAGCCACTTCCCACCCGTCTCTAAGAAACGCAACAGACATAAAGAAATAGAATGAGAACCAAGATGCCTTTGCACACCTCACCCCTCTCCCCCGTAGTCACGGGGTCAACCTACAGCAAGGTGGGAAGTTCCCAAAGGGGCTCGGGGCCAGCAAGGAGCAGGAGGCAGTCGCTCAGAGAGGAAAACTGTGTTGCAAATCATGTTGCCCACCTCCTTGTGGGGAGAGCGGGTAACTGGCCTACGCTGCCAGAGAGAGCAAAGCAAGAGTCTCTCTTACCAGGGCAGCCTGACGTCCATCTCCTGGGCAAGGTCACGCTGCCAGCAAGTCTATTCCCCTTCGGGGATGTTTCCCATTCCCCGTGAAAACGTGTGGGGAGAAGAGAGCATCAGTTGCAGGCGCGATACTCATACGCTATGCAAGGGACGGGGATTTGAATCCCTCAGTTGGTGAATTCAGCGAAACCTGCCATCACATTTCCCTCTCGCGGCCTTGGAGCTCTGCAGAAACCTGGAGACGTAGCTTCAGAATGCAGGCCCCCGGTGTCCTGCAGGACTCATAGAACCACAGGGTCGGAAGAGACCTCAGGAGTCATCGAGTCCAACCCCCTGCCCAAAGCAGGACCAACCCCAACTCAATCATCCCAGCCAGGGCTTTGTCCAGCCGGGACTTACAAACCTCTAGGGATGGAGAGTCCACCTCCTTCCTAGGGAACCCATCCCAGTGCTTCACCCCCCTTTTAGTGACACATTTTTTCCTATTGGGACTGGGCATATGATCAAGAGCTCGCCTTTGCTGTGACACATCCCAACACCTGGCCAGGTGACTTTAGACAGGCAGGGTTATGAGTGCCACCTACCTGCAGCAGGTGAATGGGGGTAAGGTGCCAGGTTTTTTCCCCTTTCAGTCGTCCCCTCCAAGAAGGAAGGTCCTGCTCCCATATGGAACAGCTGAGGAGAGAAGCAATTTCCTGTCTTGTTTAATAGCTCTGAGGTGGCCAGCCCAATGCAACAGAAAAGTAAACACAGCCTCCCCCTTGGCACAGTCAAAACAAAAAATTTCTCCCATGCTTCCTTAACCCCCACACCCCATGGCTGCTTTCATCCCGTGCTCAGCAGCTGGGCCTGGCTGCTACGGGGGCTGGAATATTACAAATAAATCTCTGGTGAGCTTTGTTCTTCTCTGATTTTTTCCCTCCTGCTAGTGTAGTTTAACACAAAACCAAATCTTTTTGCCTCAGTCGTTCTCTGCTTCCCCCAAGACTTCCCAGCAGGTGGGAAGCTGCTCTCCACTTCACCGTTAGAAGTGGAGGAGAGCAGCAATAATTTTCACGGGGGGAATCACATCATGAATTTTGGTACCTGGTTGTAGACTGGCTCTGTCCCCAGGAAGGGGCAGGAGGGGTACAGAGAGAGAGAGAGCGAGAGAGAGAGAGGGAGACAGTCTCTGTGTGTGAGAGACAGCCTTTGTGACACAGACTGAGTGTGTGTGGCACAGAGACTAGGAGAGTGTATGTCAGTGTGTGTATATGACAGTGACACAGTGTGTGTGCTGGCTGCTGCTGGGTGCGTTTCTAAGGCCTTGTCTACACTGGCATGTTTTGTCACCCAAAACTTCCTTTCATTGAGAAAACAGAGAGAGTGTTTACACTATGATGCAACTTTTGTCAGGAAAAACAAAAAAACGTCCAGCCTTGCAGGAGACTTTTGTCTTTTCCCTCCCTTTATTGTTGGTGAAGAGTTGGTTTGGACTCTGCTGTTTGTTTTGGCAAGAGAACTGGCTTCCACCAGTATCCCGCAATGCCTGCCCCGATGGCTGCACTCGGTGTTTTGTGATCTCTGCTGCCCTGCAGGCCTGTGCCTCTCCCCTTTCAAAGCTCCAGGAAGTGTCTGTCAGCTGAGTGAGCTCCATTTGGGGAACAAACAAAGAACAAATCATTTGAATGCTCCTGTTCTGCCCTGGTTGGAACATAGCGGCAGGCAGGCTGCTGCAGCGGGGAAAAGCTGGAGAGACTGCGGTGCTGCTTTGACATTCCTCAGCGCAGAGCGCTCCCAGAGCTACTCATGACGCTGCTCCCAGCAGCTAAGAATGCTGGGGGAGAACTCGGAGAGAATCCCAACAAGCGCAGGGATCAGCTCCGCTTCCCCACAATTCTTCGCTCTAGCTGTCGACAGAGGAGCTAGCAATGTGGCCCATGAAATGTCGACCTCGGGAGGCAGACGACAAGGCTCAGGAAGTCATTCTTCCAATTTCCTCAGCACTGATAAGGCCTCGACTGGAGTAGCGTTTCCACTTCTGAGCACCACAGTTCAACCAAGATCTTCACAAATTGAAGACAGTCCAGACAGCAGCAAAAAACGATTAAAAGTCTAGGAAACATGCCCTACCAGGAATGACGGAAAACAATTGATTTGTTTAGTCTGGAGAAGAGAAGACAGAGGGGGGACATGATAATAGTTTTCAAGTACATGCAAGTTTGTTATAAATTGTTCTCCTTAACTAGTGAAGGCAGTTATACAAAGCACGGCGCTTACAGGACAACAACAGAGATTTAGCTTAGGGAAAACTTCCTAGTTGTCAGGGTGGTTAAACACTGGAGCAAGTTACCAATGGAAGTTGTGGAATCTCCGTCACTGAAGGTTTTTAAGAACAGGTTAGAGAAACACTTGTCAGGGACGGTCCCCCGTCTCACTGTAGGGGACTGGACTAGATCACCTACTGATGTCCCTTCGAGTCCTACATTTCTATGCTCATTTTAACAGTTATTTCAACGCTTTCCTGGGAAGTAAAATACATATGACAGCTGGTGGGTCCAGAGACGATTAGGTTGATAAACTGAAAAAGAAAGTATCCATAAATATTGTAAGATGACAGTTTGGTTTTGGCATACGCTGCGAGCCCCACATAAGTTGTGATGGAGCTTTTAATTTAAAAATTATTTATTGGCGAAATGTTACGCGCATCTGCATGAAGACAAATAAATCAACATGACGTCGGCAAAAAGTGCAGCCGCTGAAGATAAGAGCTACCAACATATGTAGCCATTTACCGCCAGGAGAAAAGTAGCGCAAAGTAGACTGCATTAGCAAAGACAGAATGAAACAATCATGCCATCGTTTTGGAGTCTAAATGAATCGCTTAAGGTTGAAATGTTGACAGATGTGCAATTTGTTGCTTTCCCAAGAGGAAGTAAATAACAATTTGTTTGGACTCAGTCTGTGGTGCACAGCATCTCAGCCACACGTTTTGACTCCCCCCTGTTCCATAACATGATGCCAGTTGCATGCAAGGGACAGAGAGGAGAAACTATTGCTACTGCACTCAAGCTGGGCCCATCATTTCAAACTCCACTCTCAAAAGCTAGACCTTTCTGCAAAAATAACCTGCAGTGAAACAATACTGATAATCTTGACAGGGCCCACATTAGGTTTCAGAGTTAACACACCACTTGGCAGAATGGCAGTTGTTTGCCATTTCTTAGTCCTGCGATCATATCAAAACAATATGTGTCTAGCATAACGGTATTGCCTGCCCTGAAGTTACTTTGATCAGAATTTCTGCAGAATCTAGAAGGCAGCATGATGCTGGTTCATGCGGGAAGTTCTGTTTGCAAGGCAAATGGCTGGAACTCTAATTCTTGGAATGGAGATCTTCACTTCCACAGAGTGATGGTACCCCCCTGAAGAGTGCCAATACCGGCATGCCCCTGGAATGATCTTTGGACAAAACATGCCTGGTGAGATATCATGTGATAACGAACAACTCGCTGGCCCACAAACTCATGGCAAAATGTGAGAAGCAGTGTCCTATGTAACATGAGCCAACGTTATGACTGAAATGTGGGGAGCGGTGATACCAGTTTCCCAAACACACAGGACAAGCGGATGCCAATAGCCAGGTGTGATGAAAGCTGAGAGGCCACCTATCAAGTGGCCGCCCTGTGGCAGGGGTGGGGGCAGGAACAGATTGATTTGCATTTTGCAAATGAAGACATGGAACCTCTTATACCGAGAACCTCCGTGTCTCCAGCCACACAACTGGAAGGAAATTTATATTGGGGTAAACGTCAGGAAAAACGAGTTTCAGAGGGTGACTGGACTATAGAAGGGAATATATATATATATATATATTCTTAAAAAACAACAAATAGTCTGATAGCACTACCAGACTATTTGTTGTTTTTTAAGTTTTGCCTGTTACAGACTAACTCGGCTACCCCTCTGAAGCAAATATATTCTCTCTCTCTCTTTTTCACCTAAGAATCTTTGGCCTTTAAGATGGGTTTGGAACAGGGAATTTGGCCCGCTCTGTTGCTGGGAAGATGAGGTAAGGATTTTACCTTGATCCAAGAAGTCTAGTTTGTTAAGTTTTAAGTACTAGAAAGAGTTTCATCTTTATTTCTCTTGTAATGATTCTGACGTGAATGCCTTTTACTCGCCCTCACTTAAAATCTCTTTTTGCAGTGAAATAAACAGGTTTTAGCCTTTCATCGGAACCAATCCAATGCTGTGTTCATACTGAATTGTTTGATAACTCCAATTAAAGTAGAAAACTGTAGTACGTTGACCCTGTACAGGAGCAATGGATCTTAACATCCGAACGGCCCAGGAGAGCGCTGGAGAGGGCAGAATGCACATTGTTGGGGAAAATCCAAGACGGGAAGTATATTGGGGTCACGGTACAAGAAAGAATTCAGACTGCTGGACGCCAGTGTGTCGTTGGTGCATTGCTGGGTGGGTTGCTGGAGCAAGGCTGTGGCTATCTACAGACATTCAGGAAGTGCTGCGCATGTTGTTTGGCCGGTTGTGAGTAGACCCAGGCTGGAAGCTACAGCAGCAAAGCATTGTGAGGAACCTCATGCTGCAGGGCAAGTAGGGACACAAGTCCTCCCTGGTCTGGATGGCACCCAGCCGTGCGGCAGTGAATATTTCATGGAAGCATGCCATGGAATGTAAGAGTTCCCAGTGTTCCCTGTAATCTGAGCGCTTGGGCGACCACCCAGAAAAGACTCAAATGCCGCCCAGCTGATTAGCAGAGTGCCCACAGCCGGCAGCATGTGTTTCTATTTGAGGTGCACATCCACACATGTCTTGGCACATGTAACAAAATTTATCCCACGCATGGATGGAAAAAATGAGTGGGCACATTGGTTCACACCCAGTTTCTCAAATCGGCTCTTTCTTACATGGCAGAAAAACACTGGTTCTAGTGCCTGAGCAACTGCTGCAGAGATGGGAGGGCTGGTGGATCAGATTTGCTCCACGTATCTGGTAGGTACTTATCAGGGCTTCAGCGCATCAGTGCTCCAGGCAGCAGCAGAACAACCAAAATGCCTCAAGGAAAGCTGTTTGCTCAGGACTGCCAGCCAGAGCAGAAGCAGGAGGGCTTAGAAATCCTCCAGCCGAGCTCATTTCTGCAAGCGTCCCAGCCTAGGATTGCAATGGTAACAGTCTGGGTCAGATGCTCAGCAGGAATTTGGGTGTCACTCTGATGGGACCCAAGCTCTGCATTGTTGATGTTTTCTCGTCTCCACTAGGGCACTTTGTTTTCCATTTTTATTTTATTTTATTTTATTTTTTCCTGGAAATGTATCAATGTTTATTACCCCCAACAACAACTGGTGACAACCAGTGCAAAAATCTAGTAATAATTTTTCTGGGGAAGTTTCAAGGTTTATTTTGATGGACAGAAAGACAGAGGGGAAAAAAGCATTCAGTAGATGAAAGTTTGAATTGCCTTCTTCATTGTGGTTTGTGCCGAACTGAATCAGAACTCAAAACACTCTGCTACCTCTGAGTTTACAATATATCTCTGATCCCCAAATAAAACTTCTCATTTGACTACACAATTTCTTGTTGTAGACTTAGCACGATTAGCCTATAAATGTTTACACTGAATAATTGGGCCACACTATTTGCAACCCATACACTCAGCTTCATCCTTTTCTCTTCCTTTTGCCTTTTAAAACTTGTGAATACTTCCTTGTGCTCTGAAACGTGTTCTGACGCAGATTTTTCATTTCCTTCCCATTTGAATGGGTGAGAGCTTTAAACCGTTATCTGCTTACAAATTGAAAGGTGGAGTTGGGGGTATAAGATTCATCAGTAGGTTCAGATATGCATGCTCCTCAGAGCTTGTGTGTACCTGTTTGATTATGGTGTGTACAGGCCATCCTCACTATAAGTACAAGATACGTTCCAAAAAACTTGGACTTATAGCAAAACAACTTAAAGTATGGAATTTTTTTCCTGCAGCTGACTTCCATTTGCACAATTTTTTTTTAATTTTTTTTTTTGCGTGTGACTTAAGAGCAGGGAATGGGAGGACTTATAACACATCAGTTCCTACAAGCATCAACGATGTTAGTGCGGAACGGATGTATCCCGAGGTGACTTATTGCGAGAGCATCCTGTATCTTTTAGAATAATAAGAGCAAACCCATTAACTGCATTTTATGGGCAACTGTACAGGAGTTATTACTTAAATGCCTTTTTTTGTGCTATCTACCAGAGTGAACTGATACCAAATATTGGTCTAAACTTTATGAGATTTTTTTCATCTTGCTTATAAATGTAGGTCCTGATCCTGCAAAGATTTATATACGTGCTTAATTTTAAGCACAAGTAGTCCAATCAGTGAGTTTTCTCATGTGCTTAGAGGTAAACGTGTATAAATCTTTCATAGAACAAGGCATTACATAGCTTTGTTTTCATAAACTTTCTGCTATCAGTTTACCTGTGAGTCAGACCCTTTGTGTTCAATTTTTTTTTAATTCCTGGGAATTTATCAGTGCTTATTACAAAAAAATTTAAAAAACAGTGAAAATTAGTGCAAAAAATTAACTTCACATTTTTCTGGTAAATATTGAGGTACAGAAGGACAGAAAAAAGTATAGAAAAATCTAAGAATACTATGCAAAAAGGAATTTAATACTGTGCTTTATTTCTTGAAATGTACATTTACCATTCATACACATATGCACACGTGTGTGTGTGTATTTTCCGCTTCCTGGCCTTACCTTAACAGACAACCTTGCATTCACACTTAAGAATAGTCTAACATAAACATATCTACCTCAATAATGTATTAAAGTTTCTTGAGATAATCAGTACTTTCCTGTACATGAGCGGTCCAAGCTGAGGTTGAAAATCAATAAAAACCGACTAACAGCTTTTGTAAATCCTGGGAAATTTTCAGTAAAAAATCAGTAAAAACTGAAAACAAAGGGCCTTGAGTCGAGAACATTTATTTATGAACATTGGACCAAATTCAGCCCAGACCTAAGTAGGCATAATCACCCTTAATCAATGCAATTCACTCCTGCCTGTCACGAAACTCGGTTAATATATTTTGTTTTCACATAGTTTAAATTCATCCTACTGACTGGGAAGAGCCCTAATGTACCATGTAGGCCAAACCTCTCCACGCTCCTGATTTATGTGAAATAATCAGCATGCTATGGATGGGGTTTGAGGTCACGGTGCTATTTCTCTTTTAACATCTCCTTTAGTTTCCATCCTGTACCGATTAGCACAGACAAACAGGACTCCTGCTAAACAGGGCCTCCTCAGCTCAGAGAAAGCTAGAGTCGATGTTGGCCTAGCTACCCCGATTCTGCTCCCTTTTCAGAACGGACAGGTAGAGGTTTTGGCAAAGAGTCAGTGAGGAGCATGGGGCGGCTTGCTTTCCACCTGTAGGCCCTGGTCTATACTAGGGAGTTATTCTGAAATAAACCCCTGTATTTCGAAATAACAAGCAGAGTGTCCACACTACCAAGCCCGTGATTTTGAAATAACAGGCTGGTTATTTTGAAATAATAACCCTGCTTATGATGAGGAATAATGCTTATTTCCAAATAGTTATTTCAAAATAGCAGCAGCAGGGACGCCCTGCTGCTATTTCAAAATAACGACTCCTCAGAGTCATTCAAAGTAATGATTCCCCAGTGCTTCCTGGGGCTCTAAGTCAAGGTTAGCGCGTCCACATTCAGGGATCCTGCTTCGGACTAATTTCAAGGCTTCCCCGTAGTATGGACACGCTGTTTCAAAATAGTTATTTCAGGAGTGATTATTTCAAAATAAATTATTTCAAAATAGTTTCCTCATGTAGACATGCCCTAGGGAGACTCCTGCTTTTGTAAAGGACGGTGCCTCCGGATGTGATTGCCCAGCGATGAGAGGGACAAGGTGGGTGTGGTAACGGCTTGTATTAATTAGATGAACGTCTGCCTCTGTAAGAAACCAACCTTTGTGGTGCTCAGAGTCTGGCTGCTTTCCTTCCAAAAGCCTGTGTGGAGAGCAACCTGCACAACGCTTTGTGTTAGGTCACTTAGGCCAGGCCTGCACTACGTGAAAAAGTCGACCTAAGATACACAACTCCAGCTATGTGAATAGCGTAGCTGGAGTCGACGTACCTGAAGTCGAATTTTTGCAGCGTCCCCATTGAGGGAGGTTGATGGAAGAAGCTCTCCCATTGACTTCCCTTACTTCTCATGACCCTGTGGAGTACTGGGGTTGACAGGGGTGCAATCAGTGGTTGATTTAGCGGGTCCTTACTAGACCTGCTAAATCAAACCCCAGAAGATTGATTTCTGGGTATGTGGAGAGCTGCCTGTAGGATAATGTCCCCAGGTCTCTGGAAGGAGGAGTGGTTCCTTTAGTGTGATCTCAAATTCAATTATGCCCAGTTACTCCTTCTGAGATCTTCCCCAGCTGTCCTCTATCCAGGTCAGCTGGTGCTGTGAGCTCTCCCCACCTCGCAAACTGAAGCAGGAGACCATCTTGAACCAATACCCCAGCCTGGCAGTAGGGGGCACTCTCTGTTGCAAGCAAAGATCCTATGGGGTCAATCCCATTGTGCGGTCACATTCCAGCAGGAGCTATTCCATGCTGCCCCTGAAAAGTCCCCCTGCAGTTTTAGCTGCATGCAGCATCCTTCCTTTCCTTTCTTTACCTGAGAGGTGCTCCTGAACAGCTGTTGTTTCCTACCTCAAACGCGTGTGCATTTCAGTGTTGGGCAGCTGGACAGCGGGAGCTCTATAAACCCTTTAGCTACTGACCAACCAGCTAAATTATAGGGTTGCCGGAACACCTGGCCAAAAACAGTACCAAGAGGCCAGTCTGCTGCAAGGTATTAATCTCTACATTTACAAGGCCTTTCAGAAGGAAGTTGCTATGGAGAACATCTATGGTGCTTTTCTGACCACTCATTCCTTCTTCCAGGCGGGGCCAGGCGGCATTTTGATGTTACGGCCATTCACAGGGCAACGGAGAAGCCCCCAAACGGACATACCACCAAGTAAGAAAATTCGCTGCTCACAGATTCATCCTCGCGGAGTGCTGGTATGTAGACTATACATCTGGAAAGGCAGGATCAGATTGCAAAGCAGTTAGGTATCCGTTGATGCCTTCTAGAGATATCTCAGAGAACAGTGACACGCCAGCTAATGTGTCCTGGGCATTATTTGTTTTTGTTAAGTTTAAACAGCACATTCCTCTCATGAGTTGTCCTGTCACTTTATTATAGATTGAACAAACCCAGGGGGGAAAAAACCCCAAGCCACTAATATCCACCGTGACAGGGTCTCTTTTATAGGAGGATGCATGTTAGAAAACACTTAAAGAGGCCAAAGGTCTGTTTAAATCTCAAGGTTTTCAGCCGTGCTCTGCTGAATAAAGTTAGCTGGTATGATTTCAAACAAGACCTTGATCCAAAGCTCATATCCAAACACCCCGGAACTTCAGAAGACAGGGGCCAAAAATCTGGATCAGGATGGTTTCTAGCTCCACCACCGCTCCGTGATCCAAACATCCTCCGGACGTTGAGGCCGTGAAACCCAGCCATCTCATTCTGCTGTCTTATCCAGGCGTTTTATATCAGTGCAACGCCTCGGACTTCGACACAGCACCTCCTGATTTACTGCCGTATACGTTGGAGGCGTAGCGCGTTGGCTCCAAAGGTGGGGCAAATTTTGCCTTAGCCACATGGTGTCACTGGGAGCCAGACGTGCACAGCCAAGGGCAGCATTTGGCCTTACGCATTCTATGGGGAATATAAAACCAAACAAGAGCAAATTCAGCCTGTAACTAGGCAGAGTCCCTACCCTGCTTTGCTTCACAGCACCCATTCACCCACCCACACAGAGGCTAATATCCCAAACTCCACACCCACTTCTGGGGGGTTTTCCTTTATTCTGTCACTAGAAGTTTTACCTGATGTTGCTCGGGTCCTGAACTCCATTAATTTTTGTTTAAATCATTGCTCTGGGTTGGGCTGGGGATGAGGGGTTCAGGATGCAGGCTGCCCCAGGGAGAGAGGACAACTCAGCCCTCTGTCACCATAGCAACTTAGGACCAGGTGAGAAGCGCCTCTCTATGGCCGCTGCTGTTCCAGCGGGTACAGCGGGAAGCAACGTGTCCTGGGCTGGTGCAAAGCAGGCTGCTGGGCTGCTCCAGCTCCCACTGCTGTGGTGAATGTGGGAGGACGGTTGAGGCAGACACCGTGGGGGCCCCTAAAGAGCGGGGCTTGGAGTAGCTGCCCCAAACCGTCCTGTGGAGGGAACGGCTGTGGTTTCGGAAGCATCTGGTGTTGGCCATTGTCCGATGCAGGCCCAGGTGGAGCGGAGGTCTGATCTAGTGCAGCGGTGCCACTGTTTGGCCAAGAGAGTCAAAACTGGCTTGTGATTCTGAGCATCTCCATCTTCAGGGCGTCTAGCCTGGGCCAGCTGAACAGGGTCCGATTTTTCAGACCCACCCCCTAGAAATCTTGCCCCTTCCAGGTGTCCCAAGCCAGGGACCCCACAATCAGTAGCCCCTTTTGAAAATCATGGTCCTTACTCCTCACTAAGTCCTTTAACATTGTATCAGCTTTCCCATAGAAGTTTGGTTTTCCCCATGCTGCTCCAAACCTCCTAGGTGATAATTACCCACAATGTGTATTATTCTCCGCCTAATTAGAGGCCTCCATTTCCCTGCTGCCAACTTGAAACGCAGCAGAGCCTGTAACTGCCGAGGTCGCCTGTGCCTTCCCTTAGCAACTTACCAGCCTTCAGGGACACGGATCAGAGATGTGTCAACATTGCAGGGCATTGACGGTTTGCTTCAGGCGCCCTTTGTCTGGCACGGCGAATTCAGGCACTGGAGGGTGTCTAGTGGCTGCAGAACTTCCTCTCCGAGTCAGCAGCCTTGGAGAAGTTATGAAATAGGAATTTGCCTAGTAAAGTTTGATGGGTATGAAATCTCCCCGGGCGTCTTCCCGTTCTATTTATTTGTCTGGGGGGTGGAATGGCGTTAACACCAGCCCAGCTTACAAGTCCAGGAAAGCAGCTTACGAGCTGTGAGTGGAAGTCCTTGGGGTGTGCCCTGCCCCGCTGCTGACAGATGCCCCTCCTCCCCCCCGACAGCTGCTCACTGTGTTCACTGCCATCAACAGAAGCGTCCCTCAAGTTGACCCTTAGAAACAGGCAGCGCTCAAGTGAGCAGCTCAGACACTGGAGTGGGCACTGCTGGAGGGCAGTGTCTGGAAGAGGACACAGTGATCCAGGAGAAACGCGGGGAGACACCACCTAGAGAGAGGTGTCCAGTGAGGCAAGAGAGCTAATTCCCAGGATGGCTGGCTGGCTGGGGGTGCCAGGGTGGTGAGTTAGCCCTGTGATGGGGCAGAATAAATTTTGTTATGTGCGCCAAAGTATGTGCAGATGTGCACCACCAATAGAAACACATGCTGCCGGCTGTGAGAAGCTGTGGGCACTCTGCCAATCAGCAGGGTGGCACCTGAATCTCTCCTGGGCAGCTGCCCAAACTCTCAGCTTCCAGGGAAGACTGCTCCCAGCTACAGGGTGAAACGGAAAGTGAGCTGTGTCCTAGACTGGAGACAGACCTGCTGTGGTGCAGCTTTTCCTGGTGCATCTATGGCAGGGAAGTCATTGAGAACCTGGCAGCTGAAATCTAGCGTAGGCGGTCTAGTGCTCACGGTATGAGCCTGGGCTGAAGGGCTCCGAGCCTGATCCAACACACACTGAGATCAATAGAAAGGCTGTCACTGACTTCAGCAAGCATTGGGTCATGTCTCATGAATTGCATTCTTAAAGTTAATCCCTGCATAAGAGACTGTGAGGTCAAGTCTATTGTTGGCTGTTTCTGTGACCTAGTCACCTCTGTTCCTCCCAGGCGGTTGCCAGGTGTAACCAAAGGCAGAATTTGACCCCTCTGTACACAAAACAAATTTTTTCCCATGAAAAGTTTGCCTTGACATTTTTCAGTTTTCCACAGGAAATGAAATTGTTAGTTTCCCCTTACATTTTCATTTCATTTTTGTTTTCATTAACCAAAAACCCCAGACATTCAGATCTCTCCCCCGATGCCACATTTCTCCAACCTCAGAAAAAGAAAAAAACAAAAATAATAAAGTTCAGCCTCACATACTCTATGATGATGAATGGCAAAAAGGTGGGGGCAGGGAGAAAGGAAAAAAAGAGTTTGGGATTTTGAAATAAGATCCTTTTTTGAGACCAAATCAAAAATGTGTGTAGCTTTGCCCATTAAAAACAAAAGTTTCATTTGAAAGCTTTTCATTTAAAAAAATTCACTAGTAAACAAACACAGGTTTTGTTTTTTTCTCATCAGCTGTAGCAGATGGACATTTATTAGGCTAGATGTATGAATTACACTTAGACCAAAACAGGACATCCCACAGATCTCTAGCATGCTCATAGCAGTGTAATGTAACTTTCATCCTACAGGCATATCCGCTTCAAACAACCAGTCAAGATGATATGGTAAGAAAACTTCTCTTACTCTTTTCCCAATTTAGCTTGGGAAATACAAGTTCTAGATGAGACTCTCTGGCCATGTCTTCACTACCTGCTGAATCAATGGGCAGCGATCCATCCAGTGGGGATTGATTTATCACCTCTATAGCAGACACGATAAATCGACCACCGAGTGCTCTCTCCTTGACTCTGGCATGCCAACAAAACGAGAAGAGTAGGTGGAGTCGACAGGAGGGTATCAGCTGTCTACTTACTGTTGTGAAGATACTATGGTAAACAGACCTAAGTACATCAACTTCAGCTACGTTATTCATGTCGCTGAAGTTGTGTAATTTGGGTTGGCAGCCCGTGGTAGTAAACACAAGGCTTCAGAAAGAGAGAGGTTATTCCTCTTCATATATATCATTTACAAAGCCCAAGCCAGTGGAAAAAAATACCTCTTCTAATGATGAGAGCAGGTAATTGGGTTCTAGGCTCCTGGATTCAATTCCTGAGTCTACCACTGATTTGCTCTGGGACCTAGAGAGTCACTTACTGGGAAATGTGTCATAATTAGCTTCAAATCTAGTGATTTTTGACGAGGAATTAAATGGAGTTTCTGGTTCAATTCCTGTCCAAGAACATGCTAGTTAATTTTTGTGGTTTTTGCAATCACATTTTTATTTTTTAAAAGACTCAAATAAACAAGGGAAACTAGCAACTGAGGAATAGCCCAAATTCTACAAGAGCTTATGCATTCTCCTACTTTCATATTAGCTGTAGTTCTGTAGAGATTGCACTTTTGATGCTTGCAAAGTTAAACATGTGTCTCTCTGCAGGATTAGGGCCTGACAGACTATCACAGGGAACAGGGAAGCCAACTGTGTTCAAAGTGCTGTTACATGTACAAAGTAAACAAACTGAAAAAAAGAGAGAGAGAAAGATTGCTTTTAGATACAGCTGGTTAAAAACTCTACAATGAAACATTTCCCCCATCAGTTGTCCAAAACAAATCATTGCAAATGAAATTTTTCATGCAACGCATTTTTAATTTTTTTTTCAACTTTTTTTTTCTAAATTTCTAAAGGGCTTGGGGGAAAAAATTAATTGTGGGATTTTACCCACTTTCCAACATTTTGGAAAACAGTAACAAAATATGGAGAATGGAGAAAACTCCACTTTTTAACTTTTAATTGACTTGGTTAATTGGGAAAAGGTGTGAAAAGTAGCGAAAAGCGCTTGACCCATCCACGTTTTGCTAGATGAAAACAATAAAAACAATCATATTTTCCCCGTTTCCATACTTTTTCACCTTCTCCTTCTCTGAGAAGTTGATACAAAGGGTGCTAAAGTTTTAAAATGTATTTAAAAAATTGAAACTAGACTTTTGAAGTCAAAACAAAATGACGACCATTGAAATGAAAATTTTCATTTGAAAATCAAGTGGAAAAACAAGTCGAATTGTACTGTGGGAAATTATTTTTCTTAATTTAAAAAACTTTGAAAAGGTTTATTTTTCTCCATGAAAAATATCCTGTATTTCAATCAGCTCTATTTCTAGATTTTTAGAATCATAGGTTTAATTTTTAATACTAGGAGAATAAAGAGTATTTCAACATAAAGATGACTTTCAAGTTGAGAGAGAATTTAACTTCTGTGGCTTAATTTAGTCTTTTTTTTTTTTTTTTTTTTTTTAAAGGAAGCCAACATAACACTTATCTGTTCCACTGATTAAGTCATATTTATCATTTGTAAAGTGCTTTGAGATTCGCTGATGAACTTGAAGCAACAAAGCACGTTGTTATTCCTGGTTGAAATAAGAAAAAAGGTTTGCAAAAATCACAGCAGCTACAGTGGGGCTGACAACCACCTCCGTCCTGGGGCAAGGTTTGGAGGGAACCAAGTCCACACCTCCAGAAGGGGCGGAGCCTTGGGCAGAAGGGGCGGGGCCAAGGCAGTCAGCCTTTAGCGCTGCCTGGAGCGTGGCACTGGGCCCTCCCCCAACCCTCACGGAGCCCCACGGAGCAGCAAAGTGGTGCTTCTGTGGCACTTCAGCAGTGATGGATGGGAACTCCAGGCCACTTTGAAACATTGGGCCTCAATGCAATCGCCCCCCTTTGTTGTCCCCTGTTGACGGGCCTGTCCGTTAACTCCGAGTGTAATTAACCACAATTAACCTGGAATCAATTATGAAGAGTTAGGGTGGATTTTCCATCACTAACAATTTTTAAATCAAGACTGGGTGTCCGGGTTTCTTAGCAAGACGCTGTTTTGGAGGCAGTTCTCTTGCCTGTTATGCAGGAAGTCAGACGAGAGGAGCCCTTTCCTCCCTGGCATCTAGGCCTAACCTTTCCTGTGTTTTGTGCAGTTGCCAAAAAAAGGCTTATAAGCCTCTGCAGGAGTAACTGCGCTCGTTTGCTAACGAGCAGGAATGTGCTCCGTCCGTCAAACAGCTGCTCGGTGTGACAAATAAAGCTAATGGGCACTTGCCATGCCGTTTTCTTTAGAGAGATGCATAAACATCATTATCTAAATGCCCTGGGATTACCATGTTTAACCTTGGCCAAACACGGGTAATTTGGAACAAGAGGCAAGGTGCAATTATTGTCGGCACCATGTGGGCTGTTAAAAGTGACATCTGGAGGATGCCAGAAGAGGTCGCCTCTCATGTACAGACTGGCATGTAGCGCGCTATTAAACTTGGGTGTGGGGTAAGCTAATTAGCCCCGCCATGAATAGCCCCTTTTAAGCGAGGGCCCAAGCGTGTGGTTTTGTCCCACACAGAGGTCGACTTGGCCAAGCTGAGGGAAAATGCTTTCAATGGGATTGCACAGGAAGGGACAAAGGGATCAAAGAATTTCCCTTGGGCTTTGTTTGCCAATATGCTGCGTATTATCTGAGCGCTGTTCCCGGGGCTCCATCCATCCCACACTGTTACTCTCAGGACATAGGGACGGGAAGAGCTGGCCCCATTGTACCCGGATGAGATGGGAAGTGGCCAGGCCGAGGTTAGCTAGGAAGAGAGATCCGCTGGGAGGGATGCTCACCTGAGTTCAGTTCCCTCCTCTGCCATGGGCCTGTGGGCCCTGGGGCAAGTGGCTTTCTCTCGCTCCCCACCTGTCCACTGAGATAATAGCCCCCCTGTTCACCCTCTTTGAGGAAGGGAGATTCTGACAGATTTTGCAGGGCCCCCAGGCCAGGTGAGGGGGGTGGCTGCTTACTCCCGGAAGGGGAGCAGCTGGAGGCAGCCTGCCCCTCAGGGCCACCCGGAGCACATCGCCATTCCCCCCGGCAGCACTCAGAACCGCCCAGAGCACACCGCCCGGCGCTCCAGTGGCAATGTGAAGGGGTCAGGTGTCTGGCCAACACCGCTCCTGTGAGCCCCAGGCCCTTCTGAATTGTGCGGCCCCAGGGCAATTACCCGTTTGGCCCCCCACACACACTGTGTCAGCCGGCCCGGGCGTGAGGGTAATTAGTAGAGGCTGTGAGGTGCTCAGGTACTGTGGTAATGGAGCTAGATAAACACCCATCGGTGGGCAGCAGGGGTCTAAAACATGGTGTCAGAGTCCGTTGTGGAAATATTGGTCTCGGTGTATTTGGGCGTCCCAGAGGCAGCCCGGTTCTTTCCTGTCCGATTGAGGGTGTGGCCCGGACAAAGGGGAAATTCAGTCTTCCTCCCAGGACGGGTCCCTGTCAGGATAATCCCTTGGGAGGAACAACCCTGAATGGGCAACCCCAGAAGCCGGAGGCGGAGGCTGAGCTACGCTCCCACCCACGTCACAGCTGCCCCCGACCTGCAGTTCAATGGGCCATTGGGCTTTCCAGCCTCCACATTCTTTCCCCACCCTTCGCGCTCTCTACAGCTCAGGCAGTGACACGTAGTCCGGAGGTTGCCCAAAGCGGCTGGCGGAGCACTGGATCCCTGCCACTTGATCCAGGCTGCTAGGCCTGCTGGCTGTGTCTGGCTCTTTGCTACTGAACCCCGGGCAGTCGCTGCTGGGGAGGCCGGAGGCCGGGGGCTGGCGTCAGGGTGCCATGCTGGGCTGAGGGAGACCCCAGCTTCCTCCGTGACCTTGGTAAAGGGGCTTGCAGGTAGATTAACATGCAAGCCTAGGAAAAACGTCCCTGGGATTCGCGAAGGCCGAGTTTGGTACCTCAGGGCGGACTTCACAAAATCCATCATGCTGGGTCCCTGCCGGACCGGCCAGAGCCAGGGCCCCTGGCTGCCTGTGGGTCCCCAAGGGCGTATAATTGCAGCGTAGCCCTAACCTGAGAGCTCAGTGCCTAACTCAGACTGCCAGGAGGGCACCTCCCTCTGCCTGGGAGTCAGCTGCTGCAAGTGCTGGCAGAGGGAGGTGCTTTGTGAGATGCCGGGGAGGCAGGTATGTGCCTCCCTCCTCACTTTCAGCCCAGTGGTTCGGCTATTCCTATGGGATATGGGGAGCTGCCACCTCAGGTTGTGGGGCAGTCTGGTGCGGGGTCACCAGCTCTCCTGCTAACACTATTCCACAGGGGGGTACCTGGAGTGGGGAGGCTGGGTTCTCCCTCCCTGGGAGCGCGCTCGAGCTACCAGGCTACAGCATCTCGCGTGTCTAGAGGCATCCAGGCACCTGTCTGCTTCTTTGGGTTCCTTTCCACAGCTGGGTCTAGAAGCCTGGGCCTCTTGGACCAACCCCAGCTTCAATTCACCGACAAAGATTTGCCCTTTCTAAAGAGAGGAGCAGCCGGCGATGACACAGACGGTGCGTCCCAGCCAGTCTCCTCAGAGTTTAACAGGCCTCACTGAATGGCCCCGGCCAAACGGAAAGTAATTCTGCCCTCCAATGGGTGCCAGAAACGCAGATTGCGTAGGAGGAACGTCGGCTTTCCCCTCCTTCGTGCCCTGCGCATCCCACCTCCTCCTTTCACAAACTCACACTCACCACACTCATGCATGAACCGGTGGGTGCCGGGCAGCTTCCGTTCCATTCCAGGCTTCTCATCACTGATCCGTGCTACATAAAACCCTGTTCAGAGAAGAAGCCAGCATGGGTCATGGGTCAAAGGTGGGCAGGACAAAGGGCATGAGAACGTCCCTCAGCGCAGGGAGAGCACTTTTAATAGAACAAAGCTGGCTCCCGGAGCAAGCAGCTAATCAGGAGGGCCGAAGAAGCTGCTATTAAAGCATTCGTTAATAACAAACACAGTCTGCATTCTTGTAGCCCTTTCACGCCAAAGAGCCCCCAAATCAGCATTAACACCGGGAGCAGGGGATAGCACGCAAGCCATTTTGTTTGCCTACTGAAGTGATTTTGCTTTAGCACCCTGCCTCAGTTTTCCCACCTATAAAATGCTAATGACCTCCTAGGTGGAGCACTTGGAGGTCAACTGACAAACAGCTCTGTACAAGAGTGAGGGTTTATTACCAGTGATCGCTGTCTGTGCCACTCTTTTTGTTCATCTGCTGCAACTATGAACAATCAAATTGCACTAGCACGGGTGTTTGTGAAAAGCCGACTCAAACGTGTGAGTCTCTGTGGCAATGAATAATAGTGAACAGGTTTTAATAAAAATCTTCATCTGTAAGTCTCAGGCGCTTTACAAAAGAGGTCAATTGCATTATCCCCATTTTGTAGATGGGGAAACTGAGGCACAGGACAGTAAAGTGACTTGCCCAAGGCCACTCAGCAAGCCAGTGGCAGAGCCAGGAATGGCACTTCCCAGAGCAATGTTCTGTCCAATAGGAGCCATTGAACTGAAAATTCATCCACATCGATCTTTATGGTAGAAGTTCTTGGGGAAAGAATATCTCTGATTCGCAGTAAGTTAATCTGACCAATCATAAGTAACCCAAACTGCACACCTTTCAAATATTCCTGTTCAGCCCACTCAGTTAAATATGTAAAAAGGGTTTCAAAGTAACTGGAATCAGTAGTACCATGGGCGCCAGGTTTAAGAGGCAGGGGGAGGCCATGCCTTCCCAAGCTGCCAGCCTGGTCCCACCCCTGCTCCACTCCCAGCACCCGCTGCCCTTCAGTGCATCTCCCCCTGTCTGAGTCCCGGGGCTGTCTGGACTTCTGCCCCATCATGCTGTCAGCCCTCCTGGGGGTGGGGAGGCTGTTTGTCAGCGATCACTGGTAATAAACCCTCACTCTTGTACAGAGCTGTTTGTCAGTTGACCTCCAACTACTCCACCTAGGAGGTCAGTAGCATTTTATAAGTGGGGAAACTGAGGCAGGGTGCTAAAGCAAAATCACCCTCCCGCTGAGGCCAGGGAAGACTTGGGCAGTGTGTTGCCCGCCTGCCTGCCTCCCGGCTCCTGGGCCGAGGCTGCCCACTGCGGGAGGGGTAGCCTGCCCCCACAGTGGTTTGGGGCTTGGCTCCCATGGGGCCCTGAGCCGCAGGGATGGGGCTGGGCTCTTGCCTCCCCCAGCCCTAGGTTCCCCCACTGGCAATGTAGTACATCATTTAAGTCAGGCTTCTTGTAATGGATTCCCTGTTTTATTAAGGACTTGGGGTTCCCCTGCCCCCAAAGTTCCTTCTTAGAAGTAACCTGAAAAGATACAGCTGGGTTTTCTGTGGCCTATCCGAAGGGCAGCTCATGAGGATGTTAAGTCAGCTCCTTCTCTTGACACGCTGATAGAAACGTCGTAATCCCATGACAGCATGTATGGCCATAAAAAACCCTCTCAAGTGATTTTGGCTTGAGCCCCTTTTTCCTGTCATAGCTACATCAGCTCTGTGGTTAAAAGGGCAAAATTAATACAGGAAACGAGGGCCTTTTGTGTCTCTTTCATAGACTGAGATGGAGGCGCCCAGACGCACCTTAAAACCCTTCCCTGTTCTAATGCCCTGGTTTACGTCTTCCCTCATAAATTGGCAAGGTGGCTCTGTTTCCCAGCTTTCTTTCCATGCCCTGCGCCAAAGTCCTGAATAGAGCGGGGTGGCAAATGCATTTCCTGCCATGTGCAAATCTGAGCTATTGAAATGTTTTTCCATCCCAAACCAGGACAAAGAGACAGTCTCAAAAATGGTCACCAACCAAACCTCTCCCTCTGCCATTAGAAAGAAGTGGTCACAAAACCAAAGTGGTTTTAAAATTTTTTTAAGTTTAAACGTTGTCATTCTCCACAGAAACCATTACCCGTGTTCTGCCTTTCTCTCCCCCTCGGTCCTTTTCAGCAACAAACTGCTGAGAATGGAGTATTTTCAGTCAGAAACTAGCAAGTTTTCTGTTTTGGCTGAACTGTGGCATTTCAGTTTTCTGGTGACCAAGTTTCTGGAAAAAGCAGAAGTTTGGTCAAAAACCCAAGTTTTCTATAATAAAGGCTTCATCGGCCCTCGTAGCCCATCTTCTCCTGTCTTAGTCACCCAGTTGAGGCCATACAAAGTGTGTTCCTGCCTGACACAAGCTATGGCAAGGGTGACATTCTGTATCCAGGTGTGTTGGACAGGTGGAGGGATGAAGAGACCAGAGAGATGAAGACTCAAGGACCTAGGACCTGATAGCTGTGCTAAGCATCCTTCAGTAATAGATACACCTGGATCCCTAAGAGTATGTGGGAGCAAGCAAGAAAAAGGCGTATGAGTCAGTTGATTAGCCTCCTAGTCAGTCTAAAAGCCACTGGTAAGGCTGAGGAGCATGAGGTAATATCTTTTTATTGGACCCACTTCTGTTGGTGAGAGAGACAAATCTTTGTGCTTACACCTGCAGGAGAGCTTTGTATCTGCTCGAAAGCACGTCTTGCTTACCAACAGAAGTGGGTCCAATAAAAGATGTTACCTCCCCCATGCATCTGACGAAGTGGGTCTTTGCCCATGAAAGCTTATGCTCCAATAAATCTGTTAGGGTGGGTGTGTCTAGACTACAGGTTTTTTTTAAAACGTGGCCTTTTTTCGAAAAAATGTCCCCTGCGTCTAGACTGCAGCTGCGTTCTTTCGAAAGTAAATCGAAAGAACGCGGCAGTTTTTTTGATCGCAGTAAACCTCATTTTACAAGGAATAATGCCTTTTTTCAAACGTACTCTTTCAAAAAAAGGCACTATTGAATGCAAACTGCTTTTTCAAAAGAGAGCGTCTAGACTCTCTTTTGAAAAAGCGGCTCGCTTTTTCGAAAAATCTGCTTGTAGTCTAGATGCTCTCTTTCGAAAGAGGCTTGTAGTCTAATGTAGCCAGTATGTCTACACTTCATTCCTTTCTCTTGAGAGGAATGCAAATGCAGACACCCGAAATTGCAAATGAAGCGGGGATTTAAATATCCCGTGCTTCATTTGCATAATCGCGTTATGGCGCTATTGCGAAATAGTGCTATTTCGAGAGAGAAAACAGGGTTATTTCGAGATAAAACCCTTCCTTATTTTTTGAGAGTAAGGGTTATTTCCGAGGGAAGGGTTTTATCTCGAAATAACCCCATTTTTTCTCTCGAAATAGCGCTATTTTGCAATAGCGCCATAACGCAATTATGCAAATGAAGTGCGGGATATTTAAATCCCCGCTTCATTTGCAATTTCGGGTGTCTGCATTTGCATTCCTCTCGCGAGAGAGAGGAATGAAGTGTAGACATACCCTTAGTCTATAAGGTGCCACAGGATTTCTTGTTGTTTATGCAGATTCAGACTAACACGGCTACCCCCTCTGATACTTTTTCTTTTAGTGACCTGCCTTCAAACAGATGAAGAGAATCACAAGTTGGCTGTGATTTGACTAATGTCTCATGAAAATATACGGCGTCCAAAGCCCTTCTTGTAGAGGGTTTGCTATGGATATCCCTTTCGATAACCTCCGTTTGCTTTCCAGAACTCAAGCTGCTTTGACTGGCAAGTAATTCCTGTGATACAGTATTGTAGCATCAAGGATTGGAATGGGAAAAGTCATGTTTGTTTGTTTTTTAATTCAGAATTAACTTTCTATAACTATCATGCAGTATTCACTGAAAATCACTGGTTTGGGGAACTTTCTTGACAATCTACTTCCTCTATCCAGCCATTCATCCAAGGACCTGTTTTTTTCCACCCAGGCTCATCTGAAGAAGTGGGTTTTGCCCATGAAAGCTCATGATACTATATATATATAGTTAATGTCTAAGGTGCCACAAGACTACAAGTTGAACCTCCTCTAGTCTGGTACCCTTGGAGCCTGATTGGTGCTGAACCAGAAAACTTGCTGGACCACAGGAGGTCAATATTGTCTAGCAGCATTACCAACACTTCCACTGCTTGCTGGGCTCTGAGAAGACATGTAGGGGTAAATTAGAGCTAAATAACAGCACAGCACACTGAGAACCAGGACTGGTGGCTGTAAACAAACTTTATGGGACTGCGGGAAACTTGGCCCCACCCATGAAAAGTGGACAGTCGGCTACCTCAAATCATGCCGGACCACGGATGTTGCCAGACCAGAGAGTGCCGGACTAGAGAGGTTCAGACGTTACTTGTTGTTTTTAAAGTTACAGACTAACACAGCTACCCCTTTGAGATTGTTTTTTTTCCAGAAATTATGAGCTCCACTGACTTCAGATGGAGTTTGTGAGTCTGGTGCTCAGTCCCTGAGTTGAAAAAGCTGATACTGACGGAGACAGAACTAATGTCAGCCACAGTCTAAGCAGATGATCCAGGCACGGTGGGAGCAGAAGTACCCACTGAGGTGCTAAAAAACCCCACCATGACTCTGCATGCACAGCCTCCCACCTGCTTGCATCTCCCAGCACTTGGCTGCTTGCTCACCCCTGCCAATATGCGAGGAGGGTCAGAATAATCCCTGTCATTCATCAAAGACCTTCTTCACCAACGTGCTTGAAACGTGGGCAAACAGGGTGGTCAGTTCCGCCCCGGCAGGGGGATCGATTCTGTTATCGCTCGGAGCCACGCAAACCAGGAGCAGAGCCACGCCACAGAGGTCAGTGTCATTACATCGGCAGATCAGCACAGAGCCTGCTGCTTTCTGACATGCTGGATTCTTGCGCATCGATTCTGTGGACCCGTCTGAGTCAGCCAGCAGCTCGCCACAAAGCCCCGGGAAGAACCCCCACAAAATGTGAGCGTGGTGCATTCCCACTGACCTGCGGATGGCACAGGATGGAGTGAGCCAGGCGTGCTGGCTCTAACGGCCGACTGGCCGGAAAGCAAGGAAACAAGCAGAGACAGGCAGCTAGGGGACAGCAAGGAGACAGGAACAAGTTCAGCACAAACGCAGGAACCCCTGGTGCAACGCAAGACAAAGGTAACGTGGAAAGCTGCTTCAGACTCCCGAGTGAGTAAGAACTTTATTGGGAGCGATCCCTGGAGGGAAACAAGCACAGGTTGGAGTCAGTGCACTCCAAATTAAGCTCAGCTTTGTCGCAGGGTGGGGAAGAGGCGTGAGTCATCGGGGGGTTGCTGACAGCCAGGATGGGTCAAATTTGGGGCACTTGAGTGTCTGACACTGGGGGGAGAATTAAAATGACGGATGTGCAGTTAGATCTCCCTCAAACTGGGCAAATTTAGCGCTTAATGGGTGCTTGAGCCTTGATGTCAAATTGTGTGACCCCTGGCACCTCTTTCATTACAAATTAAGCACTGGGCAACCCCACACGTCTGTTGCATTCCCGGTAAAAAAAAGGGGAGCAGATCTGCACTGGTGAACTGATATTGATTGCACGGAACCACATCCAGCTCTCAGCTACAGACTCATTGCTCCTGCTAGCCCGCAGTTCAGCCTGCTGTTTGTAAATGCAGGTGTACCCATAGAAAAGTGACTGGGGGGCACTGGAGAGGTCTGTCCGGCTGCTGGTGCCCATGGGTAATGTCCTTTCACGGCGCACGGGAGAACACAAGTGTTAATAGAAACCTGCTGTTCCCCCAAGTTTTCACTACTCCACTTCCTGGGGATGGAATTTACCTCTCTCCACGTGTAGAGGGCACCACATTAGACGTTTTCCCACATGAGAGCTGTAAAGAAGGATGGATGGAAACTTTTCCATCATAGCACTTTTCCAGCCAAAGATTGGGTCTTCAGCTAAATGTCTTTCAGCACAGAGCATCTGCTTTCTGTGGCAGATGTGGACTTTTCCCATTGTTGCGTGGTCACTTTTTTGGACAAAGTTTTCAGTTAGCTGAAAACCCAGGCGTTTGATTCCCGACGACGAACTGCCTTATGGGAGTTGTAGCTCGGGGCCTCGTGATGCACAGTGTCAGCTCACCAGAAGAGGGGACTGTGGTGCATCATGGGAGAGGAAGTCCAATCAGGGAGCCCATAATAGAGAAGAATGAGGAACGAGGCTCCAGAATTTCCACTCCCAGAAGACACCATTACAGGAATTCTGAATAAAAAAACCCCTTCTGTTTTCCTATGAACATTTTCCTGAAAAATCAACATTATCTGGTGCAGAAAGAGATCAGCCATCTTCTGACCAGTTCTAACTAAGGCCATGTCTCCACTTACTAGAAGATTGATGCTCTGGCAATTGATCCTCCGGGGATTGATTTAGTGGGTCTAGTGAAGACCCACTGAATCAAATGCTGAGGGTACCCCCATAGGTGCTGGTACTCCTACTCCTCGTGAGGAGTAAAGGAAGTCAACAGGAATGTTTCTCCCTTTGATCTCCCACTGTGAGGATGACACCGAAGCTCAGCTTAAGGTACGTCAACTCCAGCTATGTTTTTTAAGTAGCTGAACTGCATACCTTAAATTGACCTTCAGCTGTATTGTAGATGTAGCCTGAGAGGCTACACAGTCACACTTCTCTCTGAGTTTTTTAAGGTCCTGTTGTTACAGGACATCCAGAGATTCTCTCACTGAAAGAAATAGGAGCACAGACAATTGCATTTCTTCCATCCTGGTTTGTTTGCATCATGCACTTGACAACACTTAGTGTCTAGCTCAGACCCATTTTTCCTCTTTACTTATGAAGGTACCAGTCCTCCACAGACTGACCACAGCGTTACCTTTTGCAGAGGGGTCATCCCAGGTAAACGCAAGGGAAGCGCTCACCTGCGTAAAGTTCTGCATGTGCCCAAAACTCTGCAGGACGTAGATCTGAGCTAACCCATTTCCTCTGTGTTGTGTGAAACTTTGTCCATTCCCCCCCCACCCCCATCTCAGACAAGAATATTCTACACAACGGGCAAGTGTTGATGGAAAACCCAGGAAACTAAAAGGAGGGGAGTCGGGCGCTCACCTAGGGCCTGAAACTGGTTTGAATTCATGCTTTGAAACTAATGAGCTTTCAAGTTCCTTTAATTGGTGTTTTGAATCCTTCCACCCCGGGGAGAATTCCAGCTACAAAAGTCCTTAATTAGGGCCTGATCCTGCCATCCTTACACCAAATGCCCTCTGTCTTCAGTAGGAGTTGTGCTTGAAGAAGCTCCAAATACGGACCCCAGCCCAGATCCCCAAAGATATTGGCTCCCAAATGGAAGATCTAGGCCCCTGCATTTGCACTGCTGTTCATTTCCCACCTGCTCTTATGTCCGGAGGGAGCAGATGTTCCAGGTGTGAAGGAGAACACCCGCTGCCGGCGCCACCTAGTGGTGATGCAGAGGTGGGGCAGGTTGCCTTTCACCCAGGCATCCTTCTTGCTCCCTGCACATCAACCACGTAGAGGGCCGTCGCTTTTGCAACTCAGCCCATCAACCAGGTCGCATCTTCAAGTCCACTCTGGTCATGGTGCACATGAGTACAATGACAGGGAGGTCCTCAGGTGCCAGCAAGGGCTCTAGGGGAACAGGGGTCCTGGACTCTTATACTTTCAGGTGTCCCATGAAGGCATGGGCTTGTGGCATTGGCCACTCTTTAGCACCTGGTAGTGGAGCCAGGACCACCCCTTCCAAAAGGCTTCAATCCAGGGCCACGTAGTAGGCCGCTAAGCCCCGCACTTGGGGGGGCTATGCAGCTGCCTCCTACCTCCCTGCTCCTAGGTCACAGCAAATAGCTGACCACCAACATAGAATTTCTGACCGTCACAATGTCACCAGTCCCTCCTGGGTGCAGGTCCGTATCACCCAACTCAGGAGGTCCTCCACTGCTCTGTCCTAGCAGCTCAAAGCACAGCTCCCCTCCACTGCCGGCCTGCCAGCGAGTGTCTCTGCTTCCTGTTGGTGCTGCTCCCCCAGTTTGTGCAGGCTTTTCGGGTGCAGTGGACTCCTTGTCCCAGAGCTACTCCTTAACCCTTGCTTCTCCAGCATGGGGTGTGTATACCCCACCATACCAGGTTATTATACAAGTGGCAGATTTGCACCCTCTCACCCTGGGTTAGCTTCCGACTCTTTGGAAAAAGAATGTTTCATGCAGTGCCCAGGGGGTTAGACAATTCTCTCAGTCACACTGGAGTAAGTGAAGAGTAACTCTGTTCCTTTAAGCTACAACACCCAGCACACTGGAGCCTGGTCTCCAAGCCCTCCAGCAATACTAGTAAGTAATAATAACTTATCTCAGAGGGGTAGCCACGATAGTCTGTAACTTTAAAAACAATGAGCTGTCCTGTGGCACCTTAGAGACTAACCAATACCAGCTTTCATGGGTAAAAGCCACTTCATCAGATGAATTGGAGTGGAAATAACTGAAACCAAGAGATAGCAACAGCATAAGTACCCATCAATTGTAGGACCAGTGTTAATGAGGCTAATTAAGTGGGGTGGATGTGTCCCATATGTGCTATTCCATTTGCAGGCCAGCTTAACAGCAAATCCAAACTGGCATAAGTCCAAACTCAGCCTAGCGCCTGCCCTGAGAAAAGGAGGTTTTTACCCAGGAACAAAATGAACATTTTCACCCATTTCCCCTTTTGTGAACATTTGCAAAGTCATTTTGATCCTCCTCCTCCTCCAAGCAAAGCAATGTAACATTTAAACCGGTGTCAGAATGGAGTTTGTGGCACTGGATGAGGAGTAGCAGCGGGTAAAGTTTTCTGAGCCATACGCCGCAAGAAGCGTGGCAATTCTGCAAGGAAATGGAGATTATTACTTAGACGATTTTTAAAAAGAGTTTTTCTGCAACTGCGACTGTCCCTTTCATACGAGAAGAAACAGCTTTGCAGTGGGAAATATTTCAACCGAGTTAATTTCACTGATTCCACACGGGACTGGACTACAATATAGATTACACTAATTGATGCCAAATTATGCTGTTTACACTGAATCTGTTTTATGTAAGTGCTCAACTAACTGGTATTTATTTTACACTCATATAACTGAATAACAGATGCAGAACTCTTTGTTGAGCAAAAATTCACCCCGGCTATGACCTCGAACGTCATGTTTCAGCTGGAGTTTTTATGGCAAATTAAACACTGAGAATTTTGGGCGAAAGCCTGGTTCCTGTGAAATCCGGGGAATTTTTGCCATTAACTTTGGCAGAGGTTTTACACTGGATCTGTGCTGGAAATGCCACAATAACCTTAACTTTAGTTGCACGAGTCGACAACGTGGAGTGGTACACCAAGTGAGATGGGCATCTTACCACGATGGATGGATCGATGAAAATTTGTATTATTTGTGTTTGTCATTATATCTAGGATCCTCAGTCATGGACCAGTGCCCCATTGTAAGAAGCAATAAACAGATAGGCAAGAGCCTATAAAAGGCCTTGAAGAATACTTATCTCAGAGCTGCATTAGGAATGACGTTAGACCTTTGAATGTCTGGGCCTCGGCTTCTCTCTGTCACAGGATGAGAGAACAATGGAGTGGTGACAATTCACACCAGGTGAGAAGCTGGCTCTCTGTGTGCACAAATGATGAAAGTCGTCTTTTGCGTCTCCATTACAAAACGTGGAGGTGCTCGGGCACTGTAAGGAAGGGTGCAGTGTAAGAGCTAGCTGGCTATTAATAGTTACTTTCCACTTGAAGCTGAACTGAGGAAAAATAACGTAGGAAGATCACAAGCAATATGATCTGCGAGCACAACTCAAGAGAGGCTCAAGTTACAGTGAGGGAGGTCTAGGTTGGATATTAGGAAAAACTATTTCACTAGGAGGGTGGGGAAGCACTGGGATGGGTTCCCTAGGGAGGGGGTGGAATCTCCATCCTTAGATGTTTTCAAGTCTCTGCTTGACAAAGCCCTGTCTGGGTTGATTTAGCTGGGATTGGCTCTGCTTTGGGCAGGGGGCTGGACTCGATGACTCCTGAGGTCTCTTCCAGCTCTGGGATTCTATGATTCTATGAGGCATCAAATCATTTGGGAAAATGCTTTGGGAACCAGAATGGTTTAAATTTAGCTTTAAATGGGACCAAAAAGTTAGGAGCAAGGGGAAGGGGAGTGTTCCAGCAAGACAAGATAACTTGCCAGCCTCCCAGTGTGTCTCAGTTCTGATCTAGGCACAGGGCCGGATAAATGCCTAGGTTCCATAAGTTCATGCAGCTCCTGCAATTAGGTGATGACCTTAGAATCTCAGATTTCATTGTGTGGTTTTTTTTAATTCTAGCTCGAGGGCTTATGGATGGGAAGGAAAGCTCAAGAACATGGTTCTTAAGTGTAACGAATTCAGTACCGCATACCTGAGTCTGCTGAGAGCCTGAAACAGCTCAGGGAGGAAAGAACGTTCCAACTATCTTAGTGCTCTTGGTGGGTCTCTACTGACACCCTCGCCAGGAACTCAGTGGAGCAGGTACTGTTCTTATTACTGGTCACTGGTAAGTTTGGTCCACAATGAATCCATTACGAAACACGTTTTCACTCAGGGTGCCTAGTAAAGCTTCTAAACTAGTAAGTAGGTTCCTAAAGAGATGAGAATAGTTTTTTATTCAGAGGTGCAGTCAAACTCTGTAAGCCCTGGTCTACACAACAGAGTTAGGTCAACACAAGGCACCTTACGTTCGCCTGAGTGTCTCCACTAAAATCTCATTCCTGCTGACGTAATTCGCCCACTCCACCGACTTAATCACCCCCTCTCCAGGAGAGGTGTAGAGTCTGTGTCGGTATAGTTAGGTCGACCCGCTGTCAGTGCGGTGCTTAAATGAGCTGTTGCTGGCTCTTAGAAGCTTCCCCCTGGTGAGGACATGCGGTTCCGATATAAGGATCAGAGTGTAGACACACACAAATGATGTCATTACTGTGGTGGCTGGATGTCAAAAGATATTAGGTCAACTTAATTTTGTAGGGTAGGCCCTAGGAGTTGAGGAAACAGACCAACACCCGTGGACCAATCACATCAATGCTACCAAATCTAGTCCCCGCCTGCTGCCAAAGGGCATGGTCCTCCAAGGAGCCAAGAGACTTCGTTGACTCCAGTGGGATTTCAAAGGAGGCCTTGTGAAACAAAGCCCAAAGATTGGGCGAGATGCTGTTAATGTTGAGAGCCTGCTTTGGGCTGATCCCACCCGGTTTGCTTAAGTGGGCAGCACTTCAGGGGTACATCTAGACTACAGGCTTTTGTCGACAGAAGTTTTGTTGACAGATACTGTCGACAAAGCTTCTGTCGACAAAGAGCGTCTAGACTACATCCAGTTCTGTCGACAAAGCAAGCCACTTTGTCGACATGACAGTGTAGACGCAAAGGACAGTATAGATGCAATAACGCCTTCTGTCGACAGAACTCTGTTGACAAAAGGCATTATTCCTCGTAGAATGAGGTTTACAGCCATCGACAAAACTGCTGAGTTCTGTCGACATTATGTCGACAGAATTCAGCAGCAGTGTAGACGCAGGTATAGTTTTGTTGACAAAAGTCCACTTTTGTCAACAAAACCCTGTAGTCTAGACACACCCCAGGAGTAGGAGATCCTCTCATTTCATCCTGTTCCGAGTGCAAACTGGGATTTGTATTCCCGTCAAAATTATTATTTGTAGGATAATAGCACCCAGAGGCTCAAAGCGAGATTGGAGCCCCATTGTGCGGGGAGCTGCACAAACACACAAGAAGCGAGATTCCTTGCTCCAAAGAGTGTTTGCAGTCTACTGAGACAAGACCAGCAGTGGGTGGAAGAGAGGAGTCCTTATTGTCCCTTTGTATGAGGATATTACTCAGCTTGCTCAAATTCTAGAGGAGAGTCAAGAATGGAACTTGTATCCTCAGGCAAGTCCTGAATCACAAGACGACCTTAACGTTAAGCCAGCGAGCAGTCCCACTGCCTCCAGCAGGATTAATACAACCTGACCAAATTTGAGACATAGGTGCCCAAGTCTTACTGGAAGTTAGACACTTAAATATCTTTACAAATGTGGCCTACTGTGTAAATTTACACTTGTGCATAAGCCTTTGTAGGACCAGGGCCACAGGGCAAGAGAGTAGCTCAGCAGGGACTGAAAAATGGGACCGCGGGTTATTTTCTATATCTTTGAGAGAGTCCATCTGCCTGTCCGTCCCTCTGTCCAGTTGGTCAAGAACACCTCGTATTGGTAAGAGCTAAGACCACCAGATTCGCGATGCAGCTTCCTCTTACAACTTAAAGCAACGTGCGGGTTTGGTTGGGCCAGGACAATGGGATGTGTCTGGAATGGGATTGCTTCACATAAAATCAAACAGAAAAGAGACAGAATCATCAGGCAGGTGATAGGGGCTGTCTGGGGGGCAACCCTCACAATCTGGGACTGTCCCGGCCCCAAGCCTCCCACCCCCCCGGTACCCTTTAGGGAACTGGGGCGGGGGGGGGGGGGAGAGGTTGAAGCTCTTGGCACATTGCTGGCTGTTCCCCTCCATCAAGGAGTGAGGGAAAAGCGCACAATTTGCTGCATTCTTCACTCTGTCTGGGGAGCTCGGGGCAGACAAACCTGGACCTGTCCCAGCCGGGGGTCATGCACCCCTCCCCCGGCTGTGCCCCGCTGGAGCTGCAGCAGCCATGGAGAGACACTTCTCACCTGGCCCCAAGCTACTGTGGTGAGCTTCTCTCGGGTAGTCCTCTATCCCCAGGGCAGCCTGCATCCTGAACCCCTCATCCCCAGCCCTACCCCAGAACAACGATTCAAATAAAGTGGGTCCATTTTCATTTTATTTTCCAAAAATATAGTAAGGGCCCAAGCAATGCCAGGTAAACCTTCTAGATTTCTCTCTGTTTTCCACCACAGAGCTGTCTCATGCGCTATTCTGATGTCCACTGGCTGCTCCTTAAAAAAGAACAAACAAGGGGAGGGAGAGGACAAAATTGAGGCCTGGAGTAAACAGTGTGGAAGCCAACTATAATTGGCCGGCGAGCGCGCATTGTGATTCAGGAGGGGAAAGCTTTTTTTAAACCCACGGAGCCGTGAAGCAAGGACAGCCACTCGGTCAACTTCCTGTGGGAAACAAAAGCCCAGGGTGAGCTCAACACTGCACAAGCGTGCCCGGACAATGGGGAGAGCATTACTTCAAGCCTGCAGTATGTGGCTAAGTGGCTCTTGCAATATTTCCAGAGGCAGGCCGGTTATTTTAATATCAGGTGCTGAGGATTTTGAGTCGGCTCCTTCCCAGGGGTTCTCTGTATTAGAGAGAACTTTCCTAATCCGGATAAAAATATAACACGTAAGCCCCCTGATGGCCTATTCTTAATGCAAAGACTATTTAGCGTTGTGTCACGCCTATGCATAGAGAAGGGGTTTCAAACCAAGGAAACGCGGAGTAAATGCATCATTGTGTTTGCATTTGATAACGGCAGCAGCAAGCCAAGCTTGGGTTGAATGTTTCAGCCAGCACCCCGTCTGGTATTGTCCGGGCGGGAAGGACGGATTGGGAACAGTGCCCCAACCCGCAGGGTTGCACCAGGTGTGTAATGTACCTGCACTAGCACCGACCTGTGTGCCTGTGCTGAATCCCATTTCTACTGGACTCCAGATGAGGCGAACGCATAGGTTTGCCGGGTCTTGTTCACAAGGCCCGATTCTCCTCTACCTTACACCAGCTCCATCCTGGTGGAATCCAACCAACGTAGCTGCATGGACCATAGTTACTGCATGATGTTTGGTTCAGAGTTTCTTTATAGTAGGAATGATGTGGAAGCCCCATGCTTTCTTCATTGCAGGTCTCTCTATTGGGAACCCCCCTCTGGTCCCTGATGTGCAAGGCCAACATCATCTCTACAGTTGAATCTCTCCATACAGACCCCCCGCCCCTTCCATGGGGTGTATCAGGGTCAATCCACTGTCTGAAAGGAAAAGCCTTGACAAGCCCCATGGGGCAGAAAGAAAGACCCACATGTGGTAAGTGTCAGTTGGGTGACTCGCTGCACTAGTGCAAGGTGCCGAGATACTGTAGAGATACTGTGGGAAAAGAACGTGAAGGGAACCAAGGGTTCCTCATTGTGGTTCTTCAAGGAGTTTTTGCCAGCTTGTGAACATGGGCCTGGGGGTATAAAATACCTTCTGCTCCTTGGACAAAACTCATGAGATTCTTGCCCACTCAAAACTGCCCAGTGCAGCAGCTCATTCATCTTCCACAAGCCAGAAATAATTCTACTTACGTCCATCAATGGCTGTTAGCCAGGATGGGTAGGAATGGTGTCCCTGGCCTCTGTTTGCCTGGAGATGGATGACAGTTGAGGGATCACTTGATGGTTCCCTGTTCTGTTCCCTTCCTCTGGGGCACCTGGCATTGGCCACTGTTGGCAGACAGGACACTGGGCTAGATGGGCCTTTGGTCTGACCCAGTCTGGCCCTTATGTTCTTACCTTCCGTATGACTGAACGTCGCTTGGATCAGAAAAGCACCCCCGTGCTCAAACACCTTTTAGGCATATCCCACCTTACACCCTGTGTCTCTTTCCTTCTGGTCTGGCTAACCCCAGTGAAAAGCAGTTACCGCACCTAAATATCAGAGGGTACGTCTACACTGCAGCGCCAATTCGGGATATGTCTGGTTTCCCAAAATAGCTATTCCGCGTCTTGAGAGCACACCGGTTATTTTGAAATATCTTTCGAAATAACGGGCCCGCTATTCCGACGTCCCTGTAAATCTCGTTCCACGAGGATTAAGGGACATTTCGGAATAGCGGTTTGTTTTGAAATTTGGCGCTGTGTAGACACCACCAACTGAAGAAATAAGCTATTTTGAAATACACTCCAAATAAGCTACACAATAAGCTAGGAAATAAGCTACGCACCCGGGGAGGCCAGGGGTGGAAGAGTGGGCATCTTTAACTCTGCCAGCTTTGGGAATCTGGGGACATGATGTGCTTATTTAAAGAACTGGTGCCCTTGTGGTACATTTCTCAAGTCCACCCCCCGAGAATGACTATTTGAACCTGGGTTGGAAGTTCATTAGAAGATGTGTCACGGTGGAATGCAATAACAACCGCAGGCAGAAGCGACAAGCCTTATGTTGAAATGGGCTCATGACACAAAACAACAAACAGTGTCTGACCAGTCCTGAAGCACATTCCGGACACACACACACAGACAGAGGGAGAGCCATTCTAACCACAAGAGTGGGGCCAGAGGAGCTATTTCAGTGGTTTCTTGTGAGAAAGAGCTGCCGATAGGCCAGATGAAAATCCGTACGGAAACATTTGTGCAGCTTTGCGCCTTGCTCGGCTTCCTGCGGGAGGCGCCGGCTGGCCATGACCACGTGAAACTGGCTACAAGGATTCACAGCTTCTTGGGGTCCTTCCCCTTTGCAATGGTACAAAGATATGACTGTCTCAGGGGCTGGCACCATTCTCCTGAGGGATTGGGGAAGGAGCACTCCAGCGCATTCAGCAATCCCTTCCAAGACCACCGAGTGCAGGCCAGGATGTATATAGATTTCTATTTGTCCCCTATACAGGTATCTCTCCAACTGCAGCAGGCTATTTTCACTAGCGGAGCTGGGTGCCAAACATTTCTCCAGCGATGGAGGATTTGAAACGTTCTCCCAAAAGAACCGACTGATAGTTCCCTGAAAAGCTAGGACCGGGAAATCCAATTCTCTTTGCAAGGAGCAGCAGCAGTGCATTATTAGTGGTGATCAGAGCAGGGCCCCAGGGTGCTAGTGACTGTCCAGATGGTCCCTGTCCCAAGGGAGCTGTAATCAAAGCAGACAAGTGAGTGAGAGCTATTTTCCCTGGTTTTACAGGTGGAGAATAGACTCACCCAAAGTTATATCCTAAGGCTACGTCTACACTACAGGGTTTTTGCGCAAAAACCCATGGAGCGTCCACACTTCAAGTGTGTTTTTGCGCAAGTAAATTTACAGTGACTCGACAGAACAGAGGGGGTTTTGTGGTATAGGTATTCCTCTTTCTACGAGGAATAACTCCTTTTTTTTGCAAGAGCTCTTGCACAAAAAGGTGTGTGTGGATGGGAAACAGGAGATTTTTGTACAAAAACAACCTGTCGAAAGAAGCACAGGTGCTCTGGTAGCCATTCTGTTAATGACAATCAGAGCTTTCTTGCGAGAGAGCATCTATACAGTCTGGACGCTCTCTTGCACAAAAGCGCATCACTTTTCCAATGCGCTTTTGCAATGTGGATGTGTTCTTGAGCAAGAAGTTTTTGCAGAAGATCTCTTCTGCAAAAAGCTTCTTGCGCAAGAAGCCTGCAGAGTAGACATAGCCGAAGACCCATGTCGTGGGAGGCATTTAGACTCCTAACTTCTGGGCATAAGCCTGCAGCAGATGAGGGAATCAAACCCCGCAGTTGCTAAGCTGTAGAGCAATCCGCCCTTTTTGGAGTCTTTACCAGGTGACTCGGAGAATCCAGGGGGATAGTTTAAAAACGAGAAAGGGATAGTGTCGAATGATTTGGGGGAGTTTTATTTTTAAACAGTCAATGTTAACGGCATTTATCAGCGTTGCTGCTCAGTCTATAATGTGGGAAATGTTTCTTTTGTGACCCAGGAAATAGAAAAGCTGCTTCGTGGTTGTGTGTTTTTAACAAACATAAATAATCGTATATGTGTTTCTGGTTTATGTTGCTATAGGGTTATTTCTGAACATGTGGTTTATGCATTTTTGTAATCATCTTATTAGGCCATTTTGGGTTTCAAATAGCACCTATATTACAATGTTTATGATGTTTGCTTTGGAAGGAATTGTGAGACATGGAAACATATGGGTTACCTTATCATATAGAAAAAGTACCCAGGAAAAAGCTGGCTTTAATTACGGTATTACCATATAGACACACTCAATGTTCATTATGTGGGTATTTTATATAGGCAGGACATTAGATGCATTTCTGCTTTTTGTTAGTTTGGGTCTACATCCTCTCCTCCAGGGATACACATCTCTGCTGCAAATTTGTTCATGTAAACACTGAGGATCCCAAGACAGGTGGAATTAGTTGTTTTTGGAAATGGAAAAAGGGTTTAAAAGCTCAATTCCACTTTCTGATCTTCTTTCGACTCCCTGGTCTCCCCTCCAATGCCCAGCACTTCTAGTTAGACTTTTTATACTGTGCCCTTCCCTGTGGTATCTAAGTCACATGTGGTTCTTTCTCTGTTCCATTCCTCTGATGGCACACTAGTTGTGGACTTTTAAAAGTAATAACTACAGTGCCACTTTGCTCGCAGAGTGCGTCTTCTTTTCATCAGTAGATCTCAGAGTGCATCACCGTCTTTTACAAGTATTTTTCCTCATCACACAACTGCTGGATTTTCTTAGCCTCTCTTTCACAAAATAGGGAAAAGAGGCGTAGAGGAGCCAAGTGACTGGCCCAAAATCACCCAGGAAATCTGTGGCAGAGCAGGGATTTGAGAAGGGATTTCTAACCCCTGGACACTCCTTCCTCAGTGTATTGCTAAGCTGTGTTGTGCTGTATGTCCATCCTGGCAGTGGGCAGCAGTGGGTTGTTCTCTGTTCCTTGTTGAGTTCATTCCATGGTTTTGGACTGGCCCCCAGACTCCTGCACAAAGAGGTTTTGCCTGGATGGGAGACAGTTTCCTTGTAACAGCGGTGCAGAGTCCTCATCCCAAAGCTTGAGTCAATCTTTTAGCTACCCCGGCTCCTACCATTCAGCACCTTGGAGATGTGGGTCTATGATCTTGAATTGGACGGGACATTCTACAGGCAGCCAGCATTCTGGGATACCTCTCCAGTGAAGTCGGAAGCAAACGGAGGAGGCAAAGAATCTTTCTGCAAAGCACATTTAAATGTATTCTGGGCCGAATGGTTCTCCAAAAGCCATCGCAGGGCCATTCTTCTGCATAGAAATTGGAACATGTCAATTTCCCTTCTTGTTTTGCAGTTCACCTGTGAGCTCTATGGCAAACCGCGATGTTGATTATTTAGTCGCCGCTATCAAATATTTTCAGAGGCAAAAACAATGTCACAATGAACATTGTTCCTACTGTGGCTGATGACTCAGTGGAAATGGAAAATGAAAAACAAAACAAAACAAAAACCAGTGCTAGAAGCCGGCACTGTGGGTTTTTTGTTTTTTGCTCCTGCTAAAGACGGAATTCCGAGGCGCCGCTCAGCTTTTTTACTCTTTGTTTGTTTGTTTGTTTGTTCAGAAGCCCTTCAATCAGGAGAACCAATGTTTTGCCTTGTGCACTTTGGGAAGGAAGATTTTCCTTCTGCTTTTATGCCTTATGAAGAGTTGAGGGACTTCTGATGCATGCATGTGTGTTGGAACTGTTGCAGCTCTTTTCAGGGAGGAAGAAATACAGATCACATACTCTGCTGCTCTGCATGCCCCGTGGGCCTGTGTAACCTTTGTACGGGATCACTGGATGCCCGTGTTCTATGATCAGAGCACACTAGCAAACGCAGGCTAACAAGAGAGACAAATTGATGACTTGTTGTGTTTGTTGTCACCCAGCCGGGGCTGGTCAAAGCGTCCTCGGCAATAAGAAATCTGATCTCAACCAATTAAAATGCAAGAGCTCGTCAGGTGCTAAGTCCTGGCTCCCGGCCAACCATACGGGGTTGTAGGCGGCTGTTGCTATTCCATGGACCTGTGCATTGTCAACGCCAATGGTAAAGCTCTCGTTGGCTTGAGTGGAAGCCAAGCTAGCCCGACACTGAGCGCATCTGTGACTCCTACCAGGGGAGTCCGGCATAGATCTCCATTGAAATCAACAGCAAAACTCTTATTAACTTCACTGGGGCTAACTTCACTCCACCCTTCTAAGTTCCAATCTAGGCTCAGAGGTGCCTGTGTGCTCCTTCTGTGGCCAAAGCAAGTCACTTACTTGCTCTCTCTTTGCTTCTCTTCCTCCAGCTGTCGGGGGGAGGCCTTACCCATCCCAGGGGGTTCTGCGAGAGGGAATTAGTTTATAATGCACTTTTTTTATTGTTCATCAAAGACAATTGAGAATTCAAAAGACTGATTGGTGAATAGGTTTGTAAATAAGCGGTGAGGTCCACTTGCCACGATCCCACCGAGACCTTATGAATCGCTCACTAGCGGGGGGTAATACCCCACGTACGCACAAAGGTACAAACCCTGAACATTTCAGGAAATTTCTTCATTCCAAGCAACCACAGGGGACAGAGTGTTGGGTTGGCCTGGCTGATCGGTGGGCAGAACCACATGCCGTGTGGCCCTATGCGCACCAGGGGATGGCAGGGCTGAAAAGCGAGCAGCTGGTCCCGAGGCGGCACATTCGTCCTCCACCATGCTCAGTGCGTCCTGGCCGCTAACGAATCGCCGCAGGAGGTCAGACTCGATGCCCAGCGGGTTTCATCACAAAGCCAGAATAAAAGCAGCCTTTGCCATTAGGGTTCCTAAGGAGGGGTTTGACACGCTCCAGATTAGCAGGCAGGACCCTGCACCGAACACAGAGGAGGGCCCGGCTCCTGCCCCAAGAAGCTAACATCTTAAGGCTGGACCCTGGCGACTGCAAAGGGGAACTCGTTTCCTGGCATAGCTGAGCCCTGGGCAGGCTGAACACTTCTGCTCACACTTCTTGATGGCAAGTGACCACTCAGGGTGGCGGTCAGCCCCCTCTAGTAGTAGCCAGACCAGAGATTGATGAGTCTGCTACGGCCTTGGCTCATGGTGATGGAACTTTTTTAGCTCAGCAGTAGAGGCTCATGCTTAAAAATAGAACCACAGAATCCTAGAACTGGAAGGGACCTCGAGAGAGCATCAAGTCGAGTCCCCTGCCCTCACGGCAGGACCAAGCATGGTCTAGATCATCCCTGATAGATGCCTATCCAACCTGCTCTTAAATATCTCCAGGGATGGAGATTCCACAACCCACCTAGGCAATTTATTCCAGTGTTTAACAACCCTGACAGTTAGGAAGTTTTTCCTAATGTCCAACCTAAACCTCCCTTGCTGCAACTTAAGCTCATTGCTTCTTGTCCTAACATCAAAACTGAGACTTCCAAGTTTCAGCTGCTGCTGCTGCGGACCAAAGGCTGCAGCCAAGGGAAGGCTGGGGGGCTGTACGTGCTCTTTTTAGCCTAGTCCCAGTCCTGTCCCCGAAGGTGTGTGACTGCTTCCAGGCACTGAATCCGGAGCAGGGCCCTTGTGTGTCCCCCTTGCAAAGCTGCGGAGCGCTAGTGAGCAGGGAGCGGGTTCAGCATGGGCATTGCTATTCCCTGGGTGAGAGTTTCTTGACAACACTATTTTCACAAACGCTTGCCGGCTTTCCGGACCACTCAGCCTCTTCCGTGCACCTTTCCTTGTGAGCATATGGAAGAGGGGGCGTTTCTGCCTCTCAGACCCCATGCAGCGGACGAGATTAAACAAACCATAGAAGCTGGGAGGTCCTGCCGTCTGCTCCCCGCCTGCAGTGCCACTGGCTGGCCTTACTAACACTCGGCGCTTACACAAACACTGCACCCCGCTTGCCTTCACCGTTCCCAGGGCTCAGATTTCAGACAGCAGCGCTTCCAACAGCAGCCAGGGGGTCCCCAGGGAGGGGAGTTTCCAGTGTGTACAGGGAGCACTGGGAATCTTGCGGCATGACATTGCCAAGGCAGGAAGCTAGAGTGAGCCAGAGTAATTCCCAGACAGAAGATGCACCCTGGATGGGCAACCTGCAGGCCAAGGGTGACATGCAGCCCATCGGGGTTCTATGCACGGCCTGGGAGACATTTTGGTTACTGTTGCCCAGGTGCAGGGTTGTCAGATTGCACTGGTTTCCGTCCGTGTGCGACACACACAGATGTCAAGCGAGGTGCGTGCTGACTGCACACGAGAGTGACTGGGAGGACCGTGCGCACCCGCTGCAGCCAATCAACGCCCTGCTGTGGTTCAACCGGCACGCCAGTGAGAGTTGCCAGATGGTTTAACAAAAAATACCAACACCCCCTCCCACCCCCGCGAAAAAAAAACCACTGGGAAAAAAAATTCTGTTGGGGAAAAAAAAGGGGGAGACCAAAGTTGATTAAAAAAAAAAAACCAACAGCATGGCCCCTTTAAGAAACGCTTTGCTTTTGAGGCTTTTTTGGCCATAACAGGCTGTCGGTGGCCGTCCACCATCTTGCCTCTCTGCGCTGGGCCGGACAGCTCCCCTGCAGAACCCTTTAGCACCCGGGATTTTCACCTCCTGGCCAGGAAAAAAAATCATTTTAGGTGGCCAGTATTTTCTGAATTTTTTTACCAGACAGGAGGCAAAAATACCGGATTGTGCGGTTCAATGCCGGACACCCGGCAACCCTAATGCCAACAAATTCTAGCTATGCAAGCGCAGTTAGCAAAACGACCCTATTGCGGGAGACCGTCTTGGTTACGAGCATCGTGCGGCCCCCTGAGAGGATGGAGGGCCTGCTCACTAGCCTCGGTTGCCCCTTGCTGCTTTAGTCTGAGGCACGATCGAGGGAGTATTGGCTGAGCCAGAGAAGTGGGCAATCAGGCAGAGTCCAGGTGAGCACCGGACTTCAAATGAGCATGATCGTTTGAACCGCAGACCTTCCTCTGAGCCCGAGGGGATTCCTGAGCTGGGCTGGCGAGCTCATAAACGCAGCCTCTCTTGCAATTTCTAGTGCTTCCCGCCTGGCAAGCATTGACATGGGGGGAAGTTACCTGAGCTTTTAGTGAAAACCTCACTGTCGGGAGCACCTCTTGCTCTTTCCGAAGAGGGAAGCCAACAGCACGTAGCCCCCGTCCCACTGAGAACACTGGCCAATAGGCACTCTCCTCAAAATGGCCACCTCAGTGCCTTTGTGACCATGAGGGAATGGCAGCCATTTTTTAAAGGGCCGATGCCCCTATATACCAAACCAGCCAGAGTGCCCGGGCTAAGTTAAGGGCCAGAAGCACCAGTGCACTTTAGCTGTCTGAAGAGCATCTTAACAGTTGATGTAATGGTTTAAAGCAGTGGTCCCCAACGTGGTGCCCGTGGGCGCCATGGCGTTATGTGCGCCCACTGAGTGACCAGGGCCGGCCCAAGCCATTCTTGCACCCCAGGCGTGCGGCGCGTGCATGCACGGCCCCCACCCCAGGTGCGTGGCGCGTGAGCGGCCCCACCCCTGGACACGCGGCGCATGAGCGGCCCTGCCCCCAGCAGCCCCAAAAAGGTTGGGGACCATTGGTTTAAAGGGTTAAGTTAGTGAGATCGATGCGGGGCAGGGACAACCCATTCCCCTGTTCCAGGGTTTCTATTCTAAGGATTCCCCCTGCGCGCCTCTCTCTGTCCCCACAGACTTGTTCCACGCAGATTAGCTGCAGAGAAAGGCTGGTGATAGCTTGAGTTACTTCTGGCGTCACTATGGCCAAACAAAATATTTGAGTCATCAAATAGGACTTTTCTCTAGCCCATATAATCATAGCAATTAGCCACAACAGTTATTAATTTAACATAATTACAACCTGATCTCTTCCGATATAGCCTGTGAGCAAGAGTTCAGTGAGTTTTAACTATTATGGAATGTTTAAAGAATCTGCTGTTCTGTTACTAAGATTATTTGGGACAAAAAACAAATAAACAAAACCCCCCCAAGCCCCTGATACATTTGGGTTTGTGGAAAGTTGTGTTAAATTGAAAGAGAACACTTTAAATTAGCAGAGGTTTAAATTCCTGGTCTTGCTTGCAGGCTCTGTGGAACTGGGCCTACAACACAGCAGTCCGTCTGCAAAGAGGTAGTCCCCAGAATGAGATGAGTTCTATATTTGGGAGCAGCCTACTTTGTTTCACTCTGTTTTTGGTTCTTGTGTGTTAAGATGGTAGATCTTTAAGAAATACAGTTGTATTATGTTGCCTCTTTCCAGAATGAGTGTGATGTATTTACAACAAACAGAGGAATTGGGTAAAAATATGACAAGCGATACTGGTCCATTTCTACTCATTTTAACTCATAAACTAATTAATGGATTTGCTTGTAAATATTATTTGCCGCGTGTGCTATGCGGGTGATTACGTAAGTCACATGATCTTGTTCTTGTGCCTGGATTGGCTTTCTTACACAACTAACCATACATAAAAATGCATAAATGAATACAGCTAATTCTATCAATCAGCCAATCAGGGGACAGTGGCTCATGGCTTGGACAGCTGATCAGCTTAGTACAAACCTGTGGTTTGTGACAGTACTTATTCCCATGGTAGGGGACTAGGTCTGGTTCTCACTCAGACCATTGCTTAGATTAGTTTGCGGGGGGGTTCTCCCTCCCCCCCCCATGGATAATCCCCAAATGCCCCCTATCTGCTCATAGTTCTTCAAAGCGCAGATCTGCTCTTAATCCGCACTTGCTTTTTCAGGACTTTAAGAAACAAAATCCCCCCCCACATTTCTTCCTTCTCTGCCCTGCCCACCCACTCCCCGCCATCCCCTCCCAAACCCACCCGGCCTGCCCCACGGCTACTGCTAAAGAAAGCTTGTCCTGGAGAGAAGCGTGGGATCGCTTCTCATGGGCACATCCTGGCAGGCTCAGAGGTCATGTCCTGGGGGGATTTTTACTCCTCCTTTGCCTCTGTTCCATTTACAAAGCCAAACCCAAAAGAATGGAAGCCCCCAGTCACGTCTCGTGGCCCATCCTGGTTTATACACATGTCCATGTGATAAACATTCTGCCTTGCATAGTGGGACTTTTGTGGGCCGCGTTTCAGCTCTCACGTGGGCACCTACAGGCAATTGTCGGAGCTAAGCACTTTGAGACTCTGACCCTTAAGCTCCCTCTGCCCCCCACTGCAGCTGTTATTGAGTTGTGTAAAGTATGGAGGACACCACACTCAGCAGAATCATACCATTGTGTTGTATTGCCTACATACGCTGTTTCTCACAACTCACCATGTATCTGGGCCGGTTCTGACCTGTGTTGCTCAATTATATTTTGCCTTCAGAGTATGCAGCGCGTCCCACAAAGACCAGAACCTGATCTACCCCCCAGCTTATAAATTATGCAGTTTAAAAATTAAGGGAGGGGGGGTTGTGGGCAGGATAAACAAACACAGTGCCCAAGATTGGGGGATAAGATTCCAGCACACACAGCTTTTAGAAGTTCACGGAGTCCTCGGAGAGATGAACTCAGCAAGTTTGGCGCTGCCCAAGCGGTTTTTGCTACTTACTTTCAAGATATCTTTCAATGGCAAAGTAACAAAGAAGAGACATTTTAACCCCTCCTCCACGCCCACTATTTCAAAATCTGGCAGCAGATAAATGCCATGATAGGGATGTGTGGTGAAGAACATATCGGTACAATACATGTACACAGATCACAGATTATAACTATTGTTGGGTTTGCCTTGCAGCCCTCGGGTAAGATCAGATTTTATAAGCTAGGCTGGGTCATTACTTGAAAGGGACAGAGCTGTGAACGGGATGTGCTTTTGGGAGTATCATCAGTTTGTACAAAAAATAAATAAATTAAAGCCTGGAAGTCTTGAAAGCATTAAGGATACACTAGCGGTTTTCCTAAGAGCTGTGATGCAAATGCTAGTTCCTCGCCAAATTCCAACTTATTCAGCAGTGAAAGTAACTTAAAATTTCTTACAGGTACCGTCCTATTGCAACCCAGGTCCCTGGCAGCTCTTTAAATAGCTCCCTGCTGCCCTTGCCAGAGCTGTGTACCAGTGCGCCCCCGCTTACTTTCAGCTCTGAACTTCTTATTTGCACTCTGTTCCCCTTCATTCTTACATGTTTTAGTTGGAAACAGTATTCTTTACTTCCTGTGGCTAAAGTGCTGGGGAGTGTTCTTATGCGCTGTTGAACAGTGGCTGTGCTCCGCCCCAGAGGTGGCTGCATTTCAGTGTTGGGTTAAGTAGTCTCTTACCTACTTCACAGTGAGGATGGCAAGTTTGAGGCTGGTGTTTGAGAGCGAGGCTGCATTCTTTCTCCTTCACACACTGTCCTCAGCAACAACAACTCTTAAACCCGCCTTTACCTCACCCTTCTGCGTAAGGCCACACGCGTGCGACTGGAATAGGACTTGGCCTCTCTCACCATCCCCTGCCTCTGGTGGGCAATTCACTTGGAGTAACAAATATGTCTTAAAATCTGTAAGCTGCACCTGGATAATTTGCAAACGGGGGAAAAAAAGATTAAGCTTGTCTACTAAGCCATCCACAGCAAGTTATTTATCCAGCTGCATTTTACAGGCAGTTCTCTGGGCGTAATTGCCCTTTAATTTAGCCTGAAGTTAGTGCAGGATTTTTGGTAAGCACTGGAAATTGTTTCAGATGTTGCAATCATCCTCTGGACGGCAAGTCAGAGCCTAGTGCACAGCAGATACACTTTGTATCACTTACCTGACTGATGGTGTGCTTACACTAGGCTTACAAACTTCCCTTTCTTAATCTTTCCCTGCAACCCGTCCCCCCCAGACTGCCGCCGGTTCCAGTTTCTCTTCTCTGAAATTCCCTTTAGTTGGCTGAACTCTTTCTGGTGTATTTGAAATTCCCTTCATTTCGCCCTGAGAACTGGCAGGGCTGGGGAAAAGGAAAATGGAGCCGAGCGCAAGTCTGTCCAATCCAGAACCTGGAGGGACTGGAGAAAACTCAATTTAGGGCTTGTTCAGCTCAGGGAAGGAGAACACCAAACTGGAGTGGGGGGAATTATTCCATAATTGGGGCCCTTCTTCCTTATGCTGCCATGGTATTCTGTCATACTGAGGTCTAACCCGCTAGAACGGGAAGAGACCTCGAGAGGTTATCAAGTCCAGCCCCATGCCCTCAGGGCGAGACCAAGCATCATCTAGACCATCCCTGATAGATGTCTATCCAACCTGCTCTGAAATATCTCCAGAGATGGAGATTCCACACCCTCCCTAGGCAATTTATTCCAGTGCTTAACCACCCTGACAGGTAGGAAGTTTTTTCTGATGTCCAACCTAAACCTCCCTTGCTGCAGTTTAAGCCCCTTGTTTCTCGTCCTGTCCTCAGAGGTTAAGGAGAACAATTTTTCTCCCTCCTCTTTGTAACACCCTTTTGTTACAGTATTTAATTCGTTAGTTACAATATTAGTTTACCATTTTTAATTGTGTTATAATTCTCTGTCTCTTCCATCCTCTTCCTATTCCTTCGAGGACAGCGAGCCAGGCATGGCCATGGGGTGAATTGCTGTCCAGAACAGCTGGAGTTTTGTGACTGTTCATGCTCCCGTTTCCCTCCGGATGGTCTTTCATTCCACAGATTAGGCTGTACCCCCCTCGCCAACCGCTGTAGCAGTCGGTGGAAGCAGCCGCCCTATCATTTCAGGGTCACTTCCACCCAAGCTGCCTTCCATTTTTTAATTCTCACCCAATTCCTCCCTATTTGTTAAAATCAAATCTAGAACAGCCTCCCTCCCAGTAGCTTTCTCCACCTTCTGAAATACTAGGGCGCATTGGTTGAGGAATGACTCTGTGCGTGAAAGAAAAGAGAGTAAAAATCACGCATGAATCAAACATTGCCACAGACTCTCTCTGGATAGAAACTGAATAATGAGAGTATAGCATGAGGAGAGAGATGACAAAACAAACCCCAGCAATGATGGGAGATTTCACCATTCTGTCCCCTTGCAGCTTGGGAACACGTGACCTTGGGATGGGGTACAGCTATGAATTTTCTAAACACAAGTGTAGTGGGGCGGAGTGGCTGCCCGCTGAGCCGGAGGCGGAGGAACCCCTCTGGGAGCCATTTTGGGCACAGCCTAGCCCGGCCCCCTCACCTGAGCGGAAGCCAAGGGGTGTGGCTAGGACTATAAGAACTCTGCCAGGGAGCTCAGTCAGGGCCCAGCCTCTGAGGGAGACAGAGGCCTGCCCAGAGCTCCTGGCGGAGGAGGCTGGGACCTGGCCTGGGCCTCCCACAGCTGCCTCCCCTAAGGCCAGCAAAGACTTCCCTAAGGCCAGGGCTACTGAGGCCTGGCCAAGCCGGCCAGCAGAGCTACCCTCCGACCCAGAGGAACCCGGGGCTCTGCTGGGGCCTCGTGAGTTTGAGGACCTGCCTGAGCCAGAGGTCCTGCTCGAGCCCCGAGGCCTGCGGACACCCAAGGACCCTGAGGTCTTGCCCGAGCCAGAGGACCTACCGACTGACGGGGACCCTGAGGTCTTGCCCGAGCCAGAGGACCTACCGACTGATGGGGACCCTGAGGGCTTGCCGGAGCCGGTGGACCGGCTGGAACCCCGATGCCTGCCTGAACCCCGGGGCCTGACGAACCCGCTGGAGGCTGCAGAGCTCCCACCCATGGAAACCTGGATCGGGCCGCCTGGACCCTCCTGGGAGGATACCGCCCTCCACTCCCTGACGAACCCGCTGGACGCTGCAGAGCTCCCACCCACGGAAACCTGGATCGGGCCGCCCGGACCCTGCTGGGACGACACCGCCCTCGACTCCCTGACGGACCCGCTGGAGGCTGCAGAGCTCCAATCCCCCTGAAGCCTGGATCGGGCCGCCTGGACCCTGCTGGGTCGACACCGCCCTCGACTCCCTGACGGACCCGCTGGAGGCTGCGGAGCTCCAATCCCCCTGAAGCCTGGATCGGGCCGCCTGGACCCTGCTGGGACGACACCGCCCTCGACTCCCTGACGGACCTGCTGGAGGTACAGGTACCTGCGGAGGGGGAGACGAGAAGCGGCCCAGAGGGTAGCATGGGCTGAGAGCAGCCCTAGGCCAGCACGGTGCGGGCTGGAGCCCTGCTGAGCCAGTAGCAGCTGCACTGCTGCATCCAGGGCCGGGGCGCAGTGGAGTGGGTGGGCCCGCGCCCCCCTGCCACCCACCGACCGGGTGGCAGTCTCCCCCCTCGCCACTGCTGCAGGTGCGCTACCTGCCCAGCTCCTGAGCTAGGAGCTTCTACAACCCTGTGTGTTTGTTTGCGGCCACGCCTTGCACCAGGGCCTGGCCGCCATTTGCTGCCCCGCCCTGAATTAGGGCCGGGCCAGCAGTTTGTGTACCGCCACGCCTTGTACTACAGCCTGGCCACCATTTGCTGCCCCACCCTGAGTTAGGGTCGGGCCGCCCATTTGTCGCCCTGCCCTGCATCAGGGCCTGGGCTTGCTTATTGTGTTTTGGTGCCCCGCCCCGCCCGAGGACCCGGGCTTACATACTGTGTTTTGGGCCGAGATCCAGGCTGGACCTCTTAAAAAGATGAGAGACTTGAGTCCACATTAGACTACTTCCCCCCCGTGGCCCAGACCTGAAGCAAGGCTGGGGCCGTGAACAATTGACCTCTTCTACGCGTCCAGAGCGAGGCCCGGCTGTGGGACTAGAGACTTGGGGACAATTGACGGGCTGCCCAGTGGGATAAGAGTATCGCCCACTGTCCCAGAGGTGGAGGAAACCCTCCTGAAGGCCAACCGGCCTACAACCCACCCCCGGAAGGGGGGAGCTCAGACCGTTGTGGGCACTGCAGGAGGGCAGTGCCCCGAAAGGGATCCCGCCACCTGCCGTCCGAGCTAATTCCCAGGACCGACGGCTGGTGGCGCTGTGGCCGTGAGCGCACCCCGCTACAACAAGGAATGACTGCTTCTTGGAGCAGCTAGTCCTGGAAGCCACAAGGGGAGAGGTGATTCTTGATTTCACAGAATCATAGACTCCTCAAACTGGAAGGGACAGCGAGAGGTCATCAAGTCCAATCCCCTGCCCTCATGGCAGGACCAAGCACCATCTAGAGCACCCCTGATTGATGTCTGTCTAACCTGCTCTTAAATATCTCCAGAGATGGAGATTCTACAACCCCCCTAGGCAATTAATTCCAGTGTTTCACCACCCTGACAGTTAGGAAGTTTTTCCTAATGTCCAACCTAAACCTGCCTTGCTGCAATTTAAGCCCATTGCTTCTTGTCCTACCATCAGAAATTAAGGAGAACAATTTTTCTCCCTCCTCCTTTATTTCGAGTTTTCATTTCCCCTGCTCATAACTCCGGTCATCTGAAGAAGTGGGTCGTGCCCACGAAAGCTCATGATACCATCGACATGTTTTGTTAGTCTGTAAAGTGCTACCAGACCATTTGTTGTTTTTTTCTGGAATTTGAATGTTGCTATTTTGTTGAAGGCATTTTACGCAGGTCTTGAAAAACAAAAATGTCCCATGTGTAGGTTTTTTTATGCATAAGCACACTCACAGAAAAAAGAGGGGGGGGAAATCTATTTTTAAAGAAGTCATAAATTACTAGTTGAGCAGCACTATTGATTTATTTTACCTCCATGGGATATTGCAGCTATAAATTACGGTTAAATAAACACAAACTGCAGTGTTTTTGCATTGTATGAACTTGTGAATGGCAGGCCTTTCTTGTATTTTCATTCTAATGGTAAATCAAACTGTGAAAGAGACGTATGCAATTTATTTCCACTTCTGTTTATTGGACTTGGGAATAACTTATTAACCAAGGACTTGACTCAGATTCAGATTTGATTGGCTTGGCGTTGGTTCCCTCGCCTCTGTGGCGCTTTCATGGCTTGAGCACGGCAGACTGTAAGCCGGACATAAGACACACAGGCTATGTCCACACTGGCGGCTTCTTGTGCCAGAAATATGCAAATGAGGCTAAGCGTAGAATATCGCCGAGCCTCATTTGCATACCTAATGAGCTGCCATTTTTGCAGAAGAGGTTCTTGCACCAGAAGGAGCGTCTACACTGCCCCTTCTTGCGCAAGATAAGCCCTCTTGCGCAATGCCGTTCTTCCTGAAAATAATCAGCGTAGCGGCATTGCGCAAGAGGGTTTTTCTTGCGCAAGAAGGGGCAGTGTAGACGTTCCTTCTGGCACAAGAACCTCTTCTGCAAAAATGGCGGCTCATTAGGTATGCAAATGAGGCTCGGCGATATTCTACGCGTAGCCTCATTTGCATATTTCTGGCACAAGAAACCGCCAGTGTAGACATAGCCACAGTGTTTTTCCACACCGCCATATCCGCATGGGGTTCTGGAGTGGGAATTGAGTGGCGTCCCTTTCCGAAGGCAGGACAAAACCCTACATTTCCATAGAGACGGGGTCGTTAGAGGAGAGGGCCCGATTCTGGGTAAAATCCTGCCTTTCTTGTAGCCGATGTCAAAACACCCCCGGGCTGCATTTTCCCCAGGATCAATCACATAGTGCAGGGACCAGGGTATACATTCTGGATTGCATACTCCCCTCAGTACATTCTACCTCACCCATGGACCTCAGCATGAGGTCTGCACAGAGATCCAGGAGAGCAAACAGGCTTTATGTAGTTACGAAATGTTTACCTGTCACTTCTTCTGGGCCTTATTGCCCTAGTCCCCAATCCCTGTGGCTGTGTCTAGACTAGACCTCTCTGTCGACAGAGAGATGTAGATTAGGCACGTCGAAATTGCTAATGAAGCGGGCATTTAAATATCCCGTGCTTCATTAGCATAAACATGGCTGCCGCTTTTTTTCGAAACGGAGCTTTTTCGGGGAAGAAACGGCAGTCTAGACGTGGATCTTTCGAAAATACAACCCTTTTTCGAAAGATCCTGTAAACCTCATTTTTTGAGGAATACAGGATCTTTCGAAAAAGGGGGTTTTTTTTTCAAAAAATCCGTGTCTAGACTGCCGTTTTTTCCAAAAAAGCTCCATTTCAACAAAAGCGGCGGCCATGTTTACGTTAATGAAGCGCGAGATATTTAAATCCCTGCTTCATTAGCAATTGTGATGTGCCTAATGTACATCTTTCTGTCGATAGAGAGGTGTAGTCTAGACACAGCCTGTGAGAGGACGCAGCTGCCACCTTTCTGCCTCATTCCCCCTTCTCCGTTTCTCTGCCATCTCCTCTACTCTGTTTTCAGCATTTCCTGCCCTTCAGCAATTCCCAGCTCACTCTTCCAATGGGGGAAGGGGACATAGGGCTACTTGCCCCGCAGCCTGGTGATTTCAAAAGGCCCGGGGCTACATGCAGCAGCTGGAGTCCTGGGCCTTTTATATCCCCACCAGAGCCCTGCGTGGCCCAGTCCAGGTGGTGCTGAGGCCTGGCTACCTTTTAACTCCGCCCCTTCCACCCGAGGCCTCGCCCCTGTCAGGAGCCTGGAGCTGAGCCACTCCCCCCCTTCCCGCACATTTCCCAGTGCCCGGTGAAGTCTGTCGCCCGCCCTGACCTTCTGGCCCTGCCCCGTCTCTTGTCTGTGCCCTGTATGTCATCTGCTGCCTTCTCCTGGCTGCCCCCGTGGGTGTAAAGCAACTGGAAAGTGGAGAGGACTCACGACGTCATCCCCCCATAACACTGCACGGAGGCCTACCGCAGGTGAAAACAGCCAGCTCCCAACGTGGTCCCCATCCGTGCCCACGAGCAATGGCCACTGCCCACAAGAAGATCTGCCACCTCCAGAAGGAAGCTGGCCTTTGCAGCCCCGTTTTGTGGCAGCCGTGCCCGCACTCCCATCCAGGGCTGCTGGGCCAGGGCCAGTCTGGGGTGAACAATGGCATATCAGCTATGTCCCTGCAGAGTTGACACCATTCGCGGATAGAGAGAGGGGCATGGCTGGTCAATTTCAGAAGCTCTAATTCGCATTCCCCTATTTGAACCCTGAGACACCGATCCTGGACTCGACTTAAATGGGTGTTGGCCAATTATCCCAGCATGGCAGTTGGCAGTGACGCAAATGGTCATGCATGGGGGGGGGGGAGTGCCCTGTTAGAAGACTGTAGGCTGAACAACCCCTTGCTACCCTAACAGCAGTTAGGTGGGGGAACAATGTCAACATTGACTTGAGATGCAGGCAAAAGAAGAAGTCTTGCCTGCTTACAGTGCAGGCTGTTTGGGGTACAGATTGTATAGGTGCTGTACAAACACACATTAAGAAACAATGGAGGAAGAGCTGAGTAAATGACAAATCTCAATAAGTTCAGGTTGAACCTCTCTAGTCCGGCACCCTCGGGCCAGACCAGAGAATTTGCTGGACCACAGGAGGTCAATATTGTCTAGCAGCATGACCAACATGTCCACTGCTTACTGGGCTCTGAGAAGACATTTAGGGGTCAATTTGAGCTAAACCACAGAACAGCGCACTGAGAGCCAGGACTGGCGGCTGTAAACAAACTTTATGGGACTACGGGAAACATGGCCACACCCATGTTAATTGGACATCTGGCTAACTCAAATCATACCAGACCACGGAGGTTGCTGGACCAGAGAGAGCTGGATGAACGAGGTTTAACCTGCATTCCAGCTTTTGGTTTCATCCCCAATTGGGAGAGAGAGTCAAAATCTCCACATTTTAATGGAAAATTCGGAAAAACGTCAATTCCAAAATCTTAACACATTTGGGAAATGTAGCCTGCTAAGGAGACCGGCTTCTAAGGGAGAATGGGAGCAGGGAGCACGTGTATTCCATGTATTCCCACCCAAGGCAGATGCAGTTTAATGTCAGACTGACTTGAAACAAAATATGCTGGGTCAGTGGAACAAACTGAAATGTTCTGCTTTGGTTTCAGGTCTTCTAATGGGACAATCGAACAGTTTGGGCAAAATTGAAATCTTCACCTAGAAAATGCAGTTTTCAGAAACATCAAAAGTCCCTAACGAAAAAAAATCACCTGTTAGAAAAGTCTCATGTGGGTACGCCCCTGCCAAAGAAGTCAATATTGTCTAGCAGCATGACCAACACTTCCACTGATTGCTGGGCTCTAAGAAGACATGGAGGGGTAAATTAGAGCTAAATAACAGCACAAAATACTGAGATCCGAGACTGGGGACTGTCAACGAAGTTTATGGGACTACAGGAAACTTGGCCACACCCATGCTAAGTGGACATCCGGCTAACTCAAATCATGCCAGACCACGGAGGCTGCTGGACGCGAGAGTGCCAGATTAGAGGTCAACCTGTAATTAGTTGTCACTGGGGAATCCTCATTGAACAGCGGTGCTTTTAGTGGGGAGCTGCAGGGCTTGGTAATAGGCCCAATTCCAGTCGATATTGTCATTAGTGGTCTGGAAGTAAATATATAAAATTACGACTGAGGAAATTTGCCTATGACACGTAGACTGGAGGAGCGGTAATTAAGGAGGACTGCAGGGCAGTTCTACAGCTCAAACGGGATCATCTGGTCAGCTGGGTTGAGTCCAATAAAATACATTTTAATACAGCAAAATGCAAAGTTATACACCTAGATACAAGGAATGCAGGCCACACTTGCTAAGGATGATGCTTACTGAGTTAACCAATTACCCGTTCACATCCCTAGCCAGGGCAGGGGTAACTAGATGAAATGTAAGGTCTTGTGCCGATCTCTGACCAGACGAGCTATAGCCTGGTAGTCTATTTATCTGTGAATCTCCAATGACGTTTCTAGGTGCTACAGAAATACAAACAAGATGGAGACCCGGCCTGCCCGCTGGGGTGTGAGAGTGGGCAGCCATGTGCTCTTATGACACATCCTGAAGGGGTCCCCCAATGAGGAGCAATCAGTGCATTACAGCCGTCAGGCGCCTCTGTCCCAAGCTCTGACACCTTTGCTGAGGAAGTCCAGTTTTAAGCCACAGTAGCTTAACTCTCCAACATAAATTCTGGCTACTACAGGCAGAGGCCTGGGTTTCCAGATCAGTCAGCATGGCCCACCAGCCGGCCGAGAGGAGCATTATGCTGAGTTGCAGGAGGATTCTGTGAGAGCAGCCAAGATAGGTTTGTGCGTCCCAGCCACGATCTGAGGGGACAGGCAAATCTCTCCGCTGTGTGTGTTGTGCGGGATTTACACAAGCAGAGCCCTAAATGCTTTCCTCTGCATTATCTTTTAAAGAGACTGGATTTGAAAGGGAACAGGGGGCGGAAGATGTGTTTTCATACCTTGAAAACATTACTCCTGTGCATGATAGTCAGGTGTTAATCACCCCGTGTGCTTCCTCTTCGCTAGTGGAAACAAGAAAAGAGAGAAAAGACTTGTTTACTAGCAAACTTGTTCCTTTTCTTAGGAATCAGAGCCGAACAATGGCTCTTCCTCGTGCTGATTCTGTGAGATCCTCCATGAATGTGACTCTGCATGGATTAAAAAAAAAAAGCGTAAAAAATATGGTTCATGGGCATCTAATCCTCAGCAGAAAATATGAGGGGGTCACAGATCTGCCAGGTGACATGAACCAGAAGCAGTACATAAGCCAAGCAGCATGGTTTTGCTTTGTGGTGGGTAGATAGGGTCACAATTTATGCTGGAGATGTCAATTAGGAATATCATGAAAACGAGTTGCATAATGAGGCTGGAAAGCCATTTTTACAGACGGCACTTTTGCTGCCAACATGCAATTTGTTCTCCTCATGTAAACACTCGGGAAGTCAAAGCATCTGCTCCTAATTAGCTGTCTTGCACTCCTTACTGATCCAACAAAACTCACACTTCCCTCCCCCCTGTTTGTTTCCTCTGACGATGAATGGTTAGCTTGTTTGCGGTGCTCATTGGAATTACATAAGTTAGGGCCACGTACAGCTGTGCCATGTGCCGTATTTCAAACACGTATGCTATTGGAGCGCTGAAAAGCACTGAGATAAGACGCCTGCAAAAAAGTGAAGTGAGTTCATTAGAGTTTCCGGAGGCTCTTCTGCAGCCACATTCATTTTGGGGTAACAGGGCCAGGCCTTGATTAAGTAACTTATCAAGTACATCTGAACGCTTTGTCATCCTAATGAGGGGTTTAATTCTGGAAATCATGTGGATGTTGGATCCCCATGTCCGCATTGTCCTGTTTCCGAAACAGGAAATGGAGCAGAATCCTGTTCCATCTTTTAGACCGTGTCTTCGCCCTCAGCTCTGCCTTGCCACTTAATGACTAAGCTTTAGCTTCAAAGTAAACCAGGTATTGTGTCTGGCTGGGGCATAAAATCTCCGTTGCATGGAAGGGGTATCATGAATGACCAGCCGAGACTTCCAAGGAGCTGTGTTCGGTGGAAATCATGTAAGAGACCCTCCCTGGAGGTTTGTCTTTTTAAAAATACTCATTAATAATGTGCAGTCATTAATGCACTCCGGGGTACAAACGAACCAGGGGGCAGCTGTCTAATCTGGAAACGGGCATTGTTCGCTGATTTTGAACTCTGTTTAGTTACTGCGTGGTACATGCATAGGTGGCCGCTGTTCCGTTGCGTGCATTGGCTCTTTGTGTTTAAATTCATCCTTCCAAGGAAGTGCTGATGGGGCAGAAAAGGCTTTGTTTGCCATTTTTATGGTCTGGAATGAGGTGGAACATCATCATAGTTCCCCACAAACTATGTGTGCAGGGACCCAGGCTGTCTCACTCCATTTAAAAAAAAATGAAATAAATGTTCTCAGAGAAACCCGCACGCATTAAGAAATCTCTGTTCATTTCAGTTCAGGGAGTGACACCCTGCCTGTAGAGAGATGTTAAAGTGCTTATAAAACTCATAATGCAATAGAAGTTCATTAAAAACTACCTGAGGCGCCCCCACACCAAGAAAGAGCACCATTACAGATACGGCTTCACTCCCCCTCCTGTTTGGGACCGTGTAAACCCATTATGGGAGGTGCACAAGCATCCCTGATTTCCATTCTGCATGTGGAGCCCTCTCCAGTAATTCAGGTGCGTTGTCTGGCTCTCACATGTACCGGCTCAGCAATCCAGCAATGGCTTGAGTTCACTCCTGGAGAAAAGGCTCCCTTGCTTTGACCTTGCAGACCTTGGCTGGAGCGCAGCAGTGAAGCCCTTGGCATCCACAGGGCTGTAGGTAGCACCAACGTGCTTTCAACCTGTCTCCTGCACATTCGACCACCATCCTTCAGCGGCTGGGGGTGTCGCTGAGCCTTCTTGGGCCAGATCCTCTGAAATCAGGGTACAATTTCACAAACCATGAAGCAGGATCCCCTACAGCATCAGTGGGGACCATGACTCCTAATGTCCCAGCTGGTCCAGGAAGATAAAATCCCAAGCCCCAGAACATGCTGGCATCATGCATCCTGCCTCGGCATCCCATAGTGTCCATGAATCTGCCTCCGCAGTGGACCAGGGCCTGTGGAAGATGGCATCGTGTCCTTTGTGGTTTACGTATCCGTGTGCTTGTGGGGAGCTGTAGAGGGATGGTCACCCTGCTCCAGGATAAAAAGGGTTAAAAACAGCCCTGGGAGAGGATTGTTCTGGGAGCCAATTAGAGTGTGGCTAGCGACAGCCAATCAGGGCCCAGCTAGGCCCTTATAAGAAGGGCTCCTGGAGCGGAGGAACACACACTCGCTCCAGCTCTGGAGGGAAAGGGACCTAGCTGCCTCCTAGTGATGACTGGCAGTGGATCAGTGAGTCAAGGTGTCATGGGGCTTCCCTGAGGGCGAGGACCGTAGAGTGTGGGGGCCCTGTGGCAGGGCAGTATCCTGAGGGAAGGGCTCTGCGGTCTGGGAGGGACGCAGGTCCTGATACCTGTTGTCCGTTCTCCACCGCCTTGTAACAGCGGGCGAGATACCAGCTGGAAAAGGGCGCTCCAGCGCTGGGCTGAGCTAATTCCCGGAGTGACCAGCAGGAGGCACCAAACTAATAAGCCATGAATTGTTTCAGGAGCAAACAATAGGCTCGCGTATTCGGTCAGCAGCCCTGGTTCAATTTGGGAAGCCGGCTCTCTCAGGAACACTTGTAATGCCCACCAGTTGTGGGTACATCCCAGTCCTGATCACCCCTTCCACAACAGCCCACACGGTTGGCTTGGCAACTCCAAACTAGTTAGCCACACACCTGTAGCAGTCTGGGGGTAGCCAGATGACTAGCAACCCACATCTGGATGGGTATGGCCACCCTCAGGCGTGTGCTGGTGAGGGGTCGGGGCAGGTGGAGCACAAATCTCCGGGACTTTCTGCTTCTTTCTGAAAAAGTTCTGAAGCCACGGCTGATCATCCCAGGTCCCCAGGGCAATGTGATCCCGCCAGTCTGTGCATGTGGCCCTGCTCCAGAGCTGCCAGTCTACATATGTGTAGCTATGGCTACAGGCCTGTGCCACACAGGAGGGGGTCACAGGTGGCTCCAGTGGAGAGGTGCCTTCAGCTGGTCAAATGGCCACCAGCGTCTCACAGATGCTCTGCCTGATTCCTGAAATAGGACTGGTAACGCAAGCAGGAGACGTTCTTCCCCTGGGTCAGGATCCACCTTTGCACCTGCAGACTCAAAAATGGATGCCTGAGCTGGCTAAAACGCACTTCCCGTCAACTCCTGTGGGATGGGCAGACAAGTTCTCCCACAACCCACTGTGATCCAAGCCCTAGAGTGGTTCCAGCTGACGAGGGCACAAGGAACCCCGGGCTACAAGCAGACGGTCCCACGGGGGGTCTGTGTCAAGCTGTGTGGCCGTGTAACGCAGTTGGGACAGCTGGGATGGTAACACAAGGTGGACTGCCCAAACACAGGTCTGGAAAAACTACATGCACAAACTCAGACCCCCACAGACCAGGCTTCACAGGTAGTGTGGTGCATGGACATCACCTAAGGCACCTGGTAAGCCCGTGAGAAGTTTCCTGAATCTCCCTGACAGCCCAGACACAAACCAGACCGGGGCCCTGGAAACCCAGAAGCGAGAAATATCTTTCATAAAACCACATACGGTTGCAAAGTTAACATTCATCGTTTCCCAACGTGGCATTCGGGTTGTCCTGCATGGTCAGCAGGTCCAAACCTCCTCTCAGAGAGGGCTGATTAAACTGTGCACCAAGAGGGGCTGGACTCTGTGAAAGAAACTAAAACCTGGGTGGAAGCCAGCTGCTATTCCGCAGCCTAAACCTGAGCTCCGTTCGTGGCTGTCACTCAAGGCTTACTCACTGTGGTAGAGAAAACCCATCAGGATTTGGCTCGTTCTCTGTTTTGGATGGCGACACGAAGGGAGACGGGATTTGATCCCTTTTCAAAGCCTTGAGGCGCACAGCATTACGGCTAAATAAAACCTGAGCCTGAATTTCAGACAGCAAAAACAAACACCGTTGAGAGACGCAGCAGGAAAGAGCTGTCCTGCACCTTACGATGTGGAGCACAGAAATACATTCCCCAAAGATGCCCCGCACAGTAGCCAACCATCTGTCCAAACACTTGCAGAAAAGGCCCGGGCCTGTGAACCTCAGAGAGCGCCGTCGGCTTTGGAAGCGTCACGAGCGGATAGATTCCCAGATGTTTTTTCCGAATAGGGTCGGGTTCTGCAAAGCAGATGGATCCTGGAAACAGCCGAACGACCCCCCAGGAAAGACAACAAACCTTTTTCCCCTCCCATTGCCTCGCTCTGCAGCAGGGACGGATGCTTCAAGCCCCATTAGCATTTTTCCCAAACAGGAATGAAAGCATTTCCTTCAGAAATTGTCCGTCCATGAAACCTATCCCTCTGTAGCCCTTCACTCCAGCTTGTGTCCCTAACCGTACTCCATAGCACAAGTACTTGTAACACACAATGGCCCAGGAGAACATATTCTCATGAGGCTTGGGGAATGAAGACCGCTGCAGAGGACTTTGAGTAGCCTGGCCTTTGCTTTCTGCAGCACAAGTAAAATACATCGCTGCTCTTTCTGCGGCATGCCAAAGAGTTGCCAAAATCCTTTTAATGAATGACAAAAGCAATACAAAGCACAAAATGATTCATGCTACACTATAAATGCAATGACATTCGCAACTAAGGGTCAGCTGCCATTTCTGCGGGGAGCTTGCATTACCAGAGGGCTTAGATCGTGAAGAACGGCACAGAACATCAAGTTGACAGCCTAAGTGATTTTTAAATCATTGGATTAACTCTGGTAAGCTGTTTTGGATATTAATGGGAATTTTAGTGGCTCTGAAAGGCAGCCCGCTGAGCACCCTGAAGGATGACGCCCCTTCTTTAGTGTGTAGGTGCAACACCAAAACCTTCTCATCCAGCGCATGGCTTCTCCCTTCAAAGGCCAGCAGCGGTGCTAACTGCAGTGGGGATGGTTTATGAAGAGGACACGTCCCTTGGGAAGCTTCCCTTCTGAGGAACCCGACCGAGGCAATGAACTCATTTCTCCGAGGCCAGTTGTCAGCAGATCACGAGTTTGGGCTTTACGTGAGTTTGCTGAAAATATTCTCTCAAAATATTTTTCTGGCAGAAAACGGCTTTTTCCATAAAAAGGACATTTTTAGTGAAAAATGTTCATTTACGCTGACCACATTCAGCTGTCTGACAGAAATCCAAAACCATGCAAAAAAAAACGGTGTCCTGATGCCAGGGAAGAGTCCTTTCACACCCATCTCTGGTTCTCACCACATGGTGCTGGATTTGACCTGAATGTGGAGGCAGGGGGGTCTATCTCGGTTTCCAGAGTATTCCAAGCCACTGCGCAGATGATGTTTTCACACAGGTAACTATCACCAGATGGCTTGTAGGTGGTTATCCATCCATATCCAATAGCTGTAGAGTCATAGAATCACAGAACACTAGAGCTGGAAGAGACCGCGAGAGATCATCAAGTCCAGTCCCCTGCCCTCACACCAGGACCAAGCGCCATCTAGATCATCCCTGACAGGTGTCTGTCTAACCTGCTCTTAAATATCTCCAGTGATGGAGATTCCACAACCTCCCTAGGCAATTTATTCCAGTGTTTAATCAACCTGATAGATAGGAAGTTTTTCCTAATGTCCAACCTAAACCTCCCTTGCTGCAATTCAAGCCCATTGCTTCTTGTCCTGTCATCAGAGGTTAAGAAAAATAATTTTTCTCCCCCCTCTTTGTAACACCCTTTTAGATATCTGAAAATTGCTATCATGTCCCCTCTCAGTCTTCTCTTTTCCAAACTAAACAAGCCAAATTCCTTTAGCCTTGCCTCATAGCTCATGTTTTCAAGACCTTTCATCATTTTTGTTGCTCTTCTCTGGACCTTCTCCAATTTCTCCACATCTTTCTTGAAATGTGGTGCCCAAAACTGGACACAATACTCCAATTGAAGCCTAATTGGTGCAGAGTAGAGCGGAAGAATGACTTCTCGTGTCTTGCTCACAACACTCCTGTTAATGCATCCCAGAATCATGTTTGCTTTTTTTGCAACAGCATCACACTGTGACTCATATTTAGCTTGTGGTCCACTATGACCCCTAGATCTATTCCTTCCTAGACAGTCACGTCCCATTCTGTATGTATGAAATGGATTGTTCCTTCCTAAGTGGAGTACTTTGCATTTGTCCTTATGAAACTTCATCCTGTTTACCTCAGACCATTTCTCCAGTTTGTCTAGATCATTTTGAATTATGACCTTCTCCTCCCCAGCACTTGCAACCCCTCCCAGCTTGGTATCATCTGCAAACCATCTGTAATGATGGTCCACACCTTTGTAACAGCGAGGGGTCACATGTCCCTCCCCTCTCTTCCCACTCCGTGGAGGATACACATTGGTGACTGATGTGGTGACTCATTCTTTAGTTCTCATTGTAGCGATTCTTGCGTTACGCTCTGGAGATCCTCCGTTGGGTGTCCCCTATTGACACGGCTGCAATCCCATCGGAATGAAGCCAATGCCCTCCGATCTTCAAGGCCATGGGTCATATCATCATCAGTTGTCTGAGGATGGCTCCTCCTTCCAGCAAGAGAGCTCGCTGAAAAACATCCACCAAAAACTACTTCTGCTCAGAAAATGGGGTTTGGTTTAAACTGCAATTTGGCAAATGAAAAGATCGCTTTCGATCTTTTAATTTTAATCCCATCATGCTCCATCTTTCTGTATGCGGATAAATTCCCAGACAGACTACATCTCCCAGGATGCACCACAGTCACTCCTTCTTCTCCCATGATGCACCACGGTCACTCCTTCTGCTGGAGCTGCCATGGGATGGAAATCACTTTTTTTTCAATTATCTCTATGTGACAATCTCACTCTGCTGGCCAAATGAGGCAGCTGCCAAACAAGGGAAGATGTGCGTCTGCAAGAGAGTCCAGAACAGATTTTTTTTCACTTCTTTGGAAGTAATTTTTGTGGCTGGAGTGAAGTCAGTTCTGATTCTCAGCCACTTCCCGTCATCAGCTGTCTGGCTACAGGTATTTTTAAAGTCTCACCTCAGCCTCCGTTTTTGTTGCAATGTGGTGATCTTCTGGCTAGGTTCCATTGCACCATTTATAACAACAGCCTGCCATGCCAGATGTTCAAAGTCCCAGCAGCTGCATCCCACTGAGAAACATGCAGCTACGATAGAAGCAGCTCTCTGATTCCCTGGGAGATGGAATAAGAACAATCTCAGCTCACCACTTACTTTCACTTACTCGTGCAACTCCACCACATCCAGCCGCATACAAACACCAAACCCATCTCAACAATGATGGACTATCTTAAGGCTTTTCATGGCCACCATTGCCATAATATCAGTATTTATCCTCACCCATCTCTAGGAGGCAGGGTGGGGCTGTTACCCCATTGTACAGATGGGGAGTGGAGGTACAAAGAGGCTAAGTGATGTGCCCAAGGCCATATAGAAAGTCTGTGCCAGAGCAGTGACTTGAATCCAGGCTAGTGCTCTAATCACTGGACCATTCTTCCTTTCTATCTATCTCACTCGCCATGATCTGGGATGGTGTCTTGCCCTAGTGTCTGGACTGTGGGGAGAAATGCAGGGCATTGCTTTTTTTAATTTCTCTTCTTCCTCGTGTCCCTCTAAACCTCCCTGACATGGCTTTCCTGTGCTCTCTCCTATCCCCCTCTTCACTTAACATCTACCCAGGAAACCAACCTTGCCCTTCTAAACTTTGGGTTCTTTAGAGAAGTTAATAAACTAGTAGATAACGGTGACCCCGGGGCGCCATTTGCATAGATTATCAGAAAGCTTTAGATAAAACCCTTCATAAAAAACTATTAAGGAATATAAATAGCCAGAGGGGGGAGAGGGCAACATTTTGGTTTTGATTAAAAACCAGTTGGGTGATAGAGACTGGCTGTTCCTTACAATGGGGTGGTCCATGGGTCTGTTTGAGGACCAGCGTGTTCTGATGCCTGATGGAGCAGTTATAGCTCTCCTAGAATTAGACTTGTGGGTCAAGGGAATTCATATACAATTTATGGATTTGGAGTAGAAAAGAAATTCAGATATCCTGGAGTTTATCTGCCCTGGGGAGGAAAGAATAGCTTCTCTCCCAGAACAAATACTGGGAGAGCGGCGAGAGACAAATCTCTTTTAAAATTCCTGTAGTAACAAAGTTCCAAGTGATTTAGGAGCCTGGCTCCCCTTGAAACTCAGTGCTCTTCGATCACAGAGGGTTGAAAATGCCACCCCCTTTTTAAGCCCGTTTATAAATAACCACCGTGTCTGGCGTGCATAGTGTCACTCAGCCACCTTGAAAATCCTGCACCTTCCTTCCGTCTGGGTATCAACGTTTCTGCAATTCAGTGGGCAAAAACCACCTCATGTGACTTAGGGGACCAAGAGCCCAGGTTAGGACGTATCCCCAGGAGTGCAACTGGCACTGAAATTGTTTGCATGCTGTGTTTGGCAAACATTTGGGAAAGGCCAACACATTTTTCTTCAGTCATCTCTGAACTGAAAGGGATGCTAAAGTTGACAAATTGGTCGTTGCAGATTGTTAATCTGGCTGATTTAAATGTGCAAACTTTGCTTAAAAACACACTAAAAGACAGGGGAATACAAAGAGTCACCTCCCTCCGCAGAGAGTATTAAAACAGAGCAATGCTTCAGTGAAACCTGAGAACGAGTCTCGGATGTTCCATTCAGAACATTCCATATAAAAAGTCACCACGGGTCTGGAACGTCGGGAGTTGGTTTTTTTTAAGTTTAGCTGGAACGATTTCCCCCATCGCCAATTTGCCAGGCCCTCTGGAACCCTTCCATTCACACTGATGTATCGGAGCAGTGCCAGCTAACTCCTGGCAATCTTCATTCATGCTGAGAGCAGGAGTAGGCCAAGCAACATTGAACTGTCCTTATGACTGCACACCTCATTTTGTGTGCCCAAAAGGACTCTGAAAGCACTGGGTTATGTGACACTTCTCAGGGCACCCAAGGGTCTGAGTCACGTTACATAAGAACGTGAGAACGGCCAGACTGGGTCAGACCAAAGGTCCATCTAGCCCAGTGTCCTATCTGCCCACAGTGGCCAATACCAGGTGCACCAGAGGAAGTGAACAGAACAGGGAATCATCAAGTGATCCCTCTTTTATCATCCATTTCCAGCCTTTGACTAACAGAGACTAAGGACACCATCCTGACCTATCCTGGCTAATAGCCATCGATGGACCTAACCTCCATGAATTTATCTAGCTCTTTTTTGAACCCTGTTAAAGTCCTGGTCTTCACAACACCCTCTGGCCAGGAGTTCCACAGGTTGACCTTCTTTCCATGTGCCAGTCTTGCCTGTGCCCACTGGGTGTTAGCTCCCTAACACAACCAACCTGTCAGTCACACACTTTCGTCTGGCCTATGTCAATTGGCAGGGCTGATAACACATGCACCCCAGCCTCCGAGGTCCTTCACGGTGTCCCCCAGCATTACCCAGTCCCTGATCTCTGGATACCCACAGAAATCCAAGATCCTTGGCTTCCATAGGAACAGGTACCTCAGTGTAGCCTTAAACCCACACTCCTATGGTGTGAAACACAATGAGGAGTCCTGTGGCACCTTAGAGATTAACACAAATAGTATATATATATATATACTATCAGGAGCTTTTGGGGGCAAAACCCACTTCTTCGATGAGCTTGAGAGTTCTTGAGTACTATAAAAGGAAATGTCGTTCAGAAAACTAGAATTTCAAATAAAAGCGAGTGGGAGTGGTGGGTTAAATACAAAGCCAAATCCTAACAAACCAGGCTCTACAATTACTAACAGCTAGGGCTCCTAGCTAAGAAAGTCGATTCTCACCCCAGTGTTTAGTCTTTTTCCAGCACCTGCTAGCCCCAAGCACTCTCTCAAAGTAGCTCCTCATTGTCTTTCTCCACCCCGGGATAGACTGAATTAGGCTTTTGTCTTCATTCACAGACAGAGCGATCCCCTCGCTCTCATGCTTTTCCCGTTCGCTTCCATGTGGTTTTGATTTTCATAGTTTGTCTTTGCTGGTTTGCCACTGACATTTCTGGGTTGGGGGAAAGTTGGAGGGTGGGGCACTGAAGTACTTCATTGACTAGCGAGGGAGGGGGGTGTCAACTCCCTCCTGCTTGAGCCATCACCAAGATGTATAATTGCTTGGTGACTTGCTCGTGCCCATCACCATCCGTCCATGATTTCCATGATAGTTATATCATTCCTTGGGGATCACCCATCCACACACCTCCCAGTGATTAAGAGCAAGTTTTCAGTAGAGGTCTTAGGGTATGTCTACACTAGCCACTCTAGTTCGAACTAGGGTGGCTAGTGAAGACATACCCATACAGGTTACCCTGTATGGCTAAATACCATGAAAGTGGTACATTAGGTGTAGTGAGTTTTGTCATCTCTGAGACAGGAGTTTGCCAGATGCCACCACGGATGCCTCTCTCACCGAGACATGGCCGGTCTGTGACCAGTCCTGCATTGCACAGAATCCATATCCAACATGAACACAGATTGGGACACGGCCAATGAATGCATCCTGCTGTTCCCTCCGCATTTCAGTGGGCTGCAGAGAGATGGCATTCACACTTTTCACTACACGTGGAGCGTTTGCAGACCATCTGGTAGTCATTTTGTGCAAACAGAATATGTGACATCCTTTCAGCCACTTTGCCTGAGCTCCAAAGTTAATTCTATTCCACAGGCAGTGGAGACCTCCTCTTGGAATATCAGAGGACCTAATCTTGAAATCCATATTCAGTTTTCACTCGGTCCTTTCTCAGAGCTCTTACCGACTTCAGTAGGCATTGGCCTGAGTAAAGAATGGGTAAAGGACCCAACGACCTCAGGATTTGGCCCATGGAAGGCCTTTTGGCAACTAAACTTTTTTTGGTAGTAGATTTCCAGCATGTGACACTTAAAACAAGGAAGGAATGAAATGCAAATAATTAGGCGGATGCACGTTAAGGTTGCAAATTTAAGCATGAGAGAGAGAGAAAATGCAAAAGCTGTTGGCATAGGCAAGCTGAATTTTCCCCTCACTTTCCTATGTGCAGATGCATTAAACTAGTGGGCTTGATTCTCCATTGTCCTGCACCTCGTGTCACCACTTGCACCTGTGAAAACTGAATTCACAGCAGGGGTAAAATAGTACCCCGCCAAACTACTACACGCAGTTTGCAAGCGTGAAAATGAGGACACAACCTCTGAGGAGACAGAGAAGTGGGTTCTTGGCATTCAGAAATTAAGCGGCGGAGAAGCAAGAGGAGCAATTGACAGGACGATGTGTAAAGAGCTGCAGGTAACTCACCATAGGAAAGACATACCAAGGTGCAGGGTGGATTCTCGTCACTTGTAGTCTTTAAATCGAGATGGTATCTCCTCTGACTCAGCCACACGTTATGGGCTGGATGCAGAGATCACGGTGCTATCCAGGAGGTCAGACTTTGATGATCCCTGCTGGCCTCGAACCCTTCCTCGACTTACACCTGAACCGTTCCCAACACTCGCATGGCCAAATCCATCCCTGAGGGAGGCCCGGTTCCAATTGGTTCCAGTGGGAACTGTACCTGCTTACATCACTCTCCAGAATACCAGACTGCTGTGAGTCTGGTGCGGGGGAGGGTTCCAAAGAGGATGGAGAGAGGCTGTTCTCAGTGATGGCAGATGGCAGAACAAGGAGCAACGGTCTCAAGTGGCAATGGGGGAGGTCTAGGTTGGATATTAGGAAAAACTATTTTCCTAAGGGGGTGGGGACAGGGCCGGCCCGAGCCATTCGTGCGCCCCGGGCCCCAGGAGCGCAGCGCCACCCCCGGGAGTGTGACTCATGTGCAGCCCGGCCCCCGGGCGCACGGCGCCCCCTACCCCTAGGCACCCGGCGCATGCGTGGCCCCGCCCCGGGTGCGCGGAGCATGCGCAGTGCCGCCCGGCCCAGCAGCCCCGTGTGGCGCCCCCTACAATGGGGCGCCCCGGGCGGTAGCCCGCCTTGCCCGTACCTTGGGCCAACTCTGGGTGGGGAAGCCCTGGAATGGGTTCCCTAGGGAAGGGATGGAATCTCCATCCCTAGAGGTTTTCTTGACAAAGTCCTGGCTGGGAGGATTAGATGGGATTGGTCCTGCTTTGGGCAGGATGCTGGACTCAGTGATTCCTGTGGGCTCTTCCAGCCCTAGGATTCTATCATTCTGTGATTCCAAGTGATCCTACTGGGTCACTCTCACCCATCTCCAGAACATAGAGCTTGTATCACGGCCACTTAGATAACTAATGGAGCTGGCCCAGAAACTCCCCATAAAGCGCCCGTTCCTTGCTTGTGCCGGTGAATTCACACCCCTGAGTTTATTTTCACACGGACTTGTTCTCCCCGTTTGATTTCTCATTGATTCGTAGCATGGAAAAAAATGCAACCGTTTCTCCTCGGTATTTGGTAACTTGCTCCATACACGCTGAGGTGAGTTTCCTGTGAGAAAGCCAAGGAGCATGTGCCTGTGAGTGCAGGGGGAAGGGGCTGGTTTTGGACATATTTCTGTCCAGCCCCATTAATCCTTAGTAGCCTGGATTTTCTGGGATCACTTCTCCCAGCCAACCCCAAAGGCAGCTTGGGAACTGAGCGATGCTGGGCAGGGATCCCAAAGAACGGGAAAAAAACGTGGGTTTTTTTCATTCAGCTGGGGAATTTCCTGAAGCAACCCTTGGCATGAAGAGGAACAGCCGGAGTACAGCAAACTGTGTGTTGTTTGCCTTTGAGGAGAATCTGGCTTCTGAGGTCTCTTTTCCTTGGACAGCCTGCACACTGTGGCTCCGTTGTGTATCACAGCTGCTGTGCAAACCCTGTCTCCGCGGGTTCAGAGACAGAGCTAAAGAACATGGGGGAGAGAAATTAAAAGCCCTGCTCATGGGAAGAAAGAGCTGCTTTCCGCTGACATTTGAAGCTCTGTGAAGAGCCAATAAGTTGGAGAGATGCAGGAAGCGGGTTTCAAAGATCAAAAGCTGCTGAGAAAGGTGTGCAGAAACCCCCCCCAGAAAGGTGTTAAAGAAAGACTCAGCTTCCATGCCCACATGGCGTGGGTTCACTACCAACAGGAAAACCTGTATTCAGACACACGAACCATTTCTTATTCTGTATCCCCTGAACTTGGTTAAGTTATTCTGCGTAACTGAAAGCAGATTTGACCCACTATGCTTCCTCTGGAGACTCTAATGCTTTCCTGCTGCAAACTTCTAGCAAGTATGGAAAGCCCTAATTCTTATGGAAATTAACAACAAAAATGGGATTTCAGCAGTCAATTTACAATATCAACCACGCCAGAGCTTTCATCCGTATGCCCAGTGGTACAGCAGAAAGCGAATGAAATTCTAGTGACAAGGGAAAATTCAGAAGAAAAATTGCACATTCTTAACCAGGATTAAACATATCCACTTTATCAATGTGGATTTTGCCCCAGTATAAAATACCTTATTGAAAGCTTTCTTTATAATGAAGCCTATAAATGTTAAATATATGGCTTACAGGTTTTCATGTCTATTATCTCCAAGCCTTGCCTGCAAACTTTGGTTAGCATAATCCTCCAGGAGGTGGGAGAGGATCTCAGCTGCATCTGATTTGGCTTTGCCCTAATGAAAATTGCAAGTTGATCAGTATCAGATAGATCTAAGCTTTCCTGCAAAATTATATCTGACATTTACAAGAAAATAACATCGTAAATTCAGCCTTAGGATCTAGTAGTGGGATGTAAAGCAAGAATTGGCATCTTCGGGCTTGTGTTGATCCAGAAATAGCAGGGAACGTAAGTCTCTAAAGCAGAAAAAGTCCATTTTAAGCACCCACTGCCAATCACAAGGGAAGCCGATGTAATTGGAACCTGCCTCTTGAGACTTAGCTTAAAAGGGGAGCCTTGGCAATTTCAGGAATATATACTAACCCGCCCTCCCCTCGCTGCATAATGCAACCAAGTCTGCATCTGGTTCTGCTCAGTATTTCAGGAAAGAAGCCAACCCTACCCCAGGAGAGGAGTAGTCCTTGGGAGACTGTGCCAGTCAAGCCCAGATCTGTGGTGCATTCAGGGGGATACTAGAAAGGGTTATACCCTGGAGCTGCCCAACACGTAACAGTAGTACACCCACTACCCTCTTCCTTAGGAAGGGTAGAGACAGCTGGGTGGGAATTTTTTGATGACACTTATTTTCATTGGAAAACACCAGTTTGTCAAAACTGATATATATAAAATTTTGGAAAAGGGTCAGTTCTGACAAATAATCCAACTATTTTTTTTAAAGTTCAAAGTCATCAGAATGGTCTGTTTTAGAGGGTTGCTAAATGAAAAAGTCCAGTTCTCCTTTTTTTTAAATGTCTGTTTAGTTTGCAATTAAAGTTGAGCACTGTTTCAAAACAAATTTCAAATAGAAAATGATCTAAACTGAATGACATTTTCAGTTGACCCAAACGGAATTATTTTTTTCAGATTTTCAGAGGGGGAAAAGTTGAGATTTTGGCTTTTCGACCTGATTCGGGATGGACATTTTTAAATATCTCAAAAATGTTTGCGGGATGGGAAAACCAAGTCCTGTAGAGTCTGTGCTGCCCCCTTTGGGTTTGCTTGTGCGCTAGGAGGGACTAGCCACTGCGGCCAAGAGAGAGCCGCACTGCAATTGTGGCCAGTCACTGCATGGAGATGGGAGAGGGGGAACAAGAAGGGAGACAGTGTTAGGCAGACTGGATCTTTCTGTGAAAACATGAATCTCTGATACAACCGACTTGATTCTCCTCTCACGCATTGTACATAAATCAGGAGTAACTTCCCTGAAATCTGCATAGCACCTGTGGAGATCAGATTCTCTTGCACCTCCAGCTTTTAAATCTCTCCTGGGTGTTCTTTTCTTAAGGAGTCCCAGAGTTGCCTATTTAGGTAAAGAATTCTCGGGAATTTTGTTGTTCTTTCACATTGATTTTGTTAGTGGACCTGAGCTGTGAGATCCAGATCTGGATTCGGATCAGTATTTACCCCAAGACTGATCCTATGCGCTAGTTTAGATCCCTAACTCCCAGCTAACTTTCAACAGAATCTAACCCTAGGCTTGATTGCAAAATGGGCCCCTACCAGCTGTCTCCAGCGTACCTTGGGAAGCGCCTGTTGTCTCTAGAGAGAATAATGGCCCCTCTTGTGATGTCCAGAACGGAACAGGTGAAGCCCCCCCTTCCTTTGCACCAAGGTCCGACTTTCTCCATCCTTGCCTGGCAGCAGGGCCATGGGTCACAAAGCCATCAGTGTCGGCACCCCCCTTTCTGGTTACTGCAGGTGTAGCTGGAGACTACAGGCACGCATGTGGCCATGCGGTCTCAAGAAATCTAAATCAGATCATCTGAGGGCTCCAAAGGAAGCCATGCAGAATGTTCTGAGCAAAGCAAGGTAAGCACACCGCTCTGCTCAGCTGGCCGTCCAGCCCTCTGAACTCAGTACGTTTCTATTGGTTGCCTCCTTTGGACTCAACGTGATTCCTGAGTCCTTTCCTAGAGCAACGTTAGCCAATCAGATGGCATATGCAAAGAGGCGCATCCTGATTGGCTGCCACTGAGTTTGGTGCTTCTCCACGTTGATTTAACGCCCCGCTTCCAAAAGGATCTGCAAGTGTGAGGGGACCTGCAGAGGCCAGAGGGTCTCCTACAGGTGCCACCAAATGCCAACTGGCCTGCAGGAGTGGGAGCGGAAGCAGGAAGGGCTGGCGGACCAGCTACAGGGAACGCGAGCTGGAGAGCACAGGAGCAGGGACCTGGGGAAACCTCTCGATTCTCAGCTTAGAAAGTGCTCCTACCGCTGGAGGAATTGGAGTAATAGCTGGTGGATTCCTCAAAGCTGCCTGCCTGCCTCTCGGCGCTCTTCTCTGCAGCTCCCAAAATAGCCCGAGGGACAGTCCGTTGAAGGAGCAGCTACCACACTCTCCATCGGGGCGGGCTGGCCTGGCGGGATACCGGGAATTTCCCGGTGGGCGGTCGTCCGGTGGGCCGTCGTGTCCGCACGCCGTTGCCCCTCACTCCGAGAGGCTCCGCGTTCGCGCTGTATGTGACACACAGAGCCTGACCCGCCGCCTGCGCTGCGTGCCGGACATGACGCAGGGGTTGGGGCTTGAGGGGCACGCAGGGGTGACATCATGAGGAGGGCCGTTCTCAACCCATTTCCCAGGCCTATTTTGATTGCTGGTATGCTCCTGCTCTCCATGGGCACTAATAACGGATGTAGCAGGATATTCCGGCCAGTGTCCTCTCCCTAGTGCTCCTGGTGACCATTAGCTTCCAGCCCCATCCACATGCTGGAGTTGCCCTGCAGACCACCGCGGTCCTCTCTGAGTTTGGAAGCCCTAGGCAACTCCCTGACATCAGGACGTTGTTACCGAATTTCACTGGAGACCAGCCCAGGGTTACACCTAGATTGATCTATTCAGTGCCGCTATTGGATCAAGCGAGAAGGGAATGGAAGTCCTTCACACACGCACACACACATTCTCACACTGTGGCACGCCTACACACAGACGCTTACACACAAAGCCAAGCACGGTGGGTTCGGAGTGTCTGCCTGCAGTCACCAATTCGGGCCGGCGAGCGGATTGGATGACCGTGGTCTGTGTGCTCTCCTCTCTTTATGGAGCTGGGCAGCCCCTGTCACGTATGCCGAGTTCTTTTTCTGTGTCTGTCACCGAGAGGCCCACCCAGATCTCACTCTCTTTATGCATATTAAGTTCTTCTGCTCATCTTGGCGGCACCTCCGGTTTTGCCTTTCTTGTGTGCAAGGGAAGATTACATCAGCCCCCTCCTGGCTCTGAGTCGATAGACTCAGAGTTCCTTTCCACCCAGGCTCAGACATTCCCCTAGTCACACTCTCTTCTCACTTACACACCCCCTTGTCGCACGATGGAATGTGATAAAGCTTAGAGGTTGCACAAGAAATAATTGGAAGTTACAAAGCTTGTGAGAAGTTGCAGAACTTAAAACATGACATGGCTCACAATTACTTAAAGTGACATGATTTACAATAACAGTCAGTTACATGAGCTTCAGGGGGTAGCCGAGTTAGTCTGTTCCAGAAAAAAACAGCAAGCAAATGGTCTGGTAGCACTTTATAGACTAACAAAACATGTAGATGGTATCATGAGCTTTCGAGGGCACAGCCCACTTCTTCAGATGACCGGAGTTATGACTAGAGGATAAGAAAACTCGAAATAAATAGGAGAAGGGAAGGGGAAGGGGGGAAGAGAAAGATGCTCTATCACCCACCCCCCTACCTCTATACATAAAGTATCAGGAGAAAGGGTGCTAAACCTGAGTAGATAAAGATCAAAGTCAGTGGATAGATTAGTAAGGCAGGAAGGATGCCATTCAGAAAGCTGTTAGCACCTTCAGTGATAAAGGGTCCACCACCCCCTATCTTGATTAAGTCCATTAGTAATTGAATTGAATTTGCATATGTATTGTAATTCCAAGCTTTCCCTGTGTATTTGGCTTGAGGAGCTGGCCTGTTACATGTCTTCCATCCACATGATACTGGGTTGGGCGGAGGTTTTACGTAACAGACGTAGCTGCTGACTTGCGGTGTCATTTCCCAAACACGCCAAAGGGAGTCAGGAACCTACCTCCCAGCTTCTGATTTCCTGCGGCACATTTAAAATGCCTGCTCTTTGTGTTCCCCGTGGAAAGCATTTGAATAATGCTTGGTCAACATCAGGTCTGACGTTCTAACCCATGAAGAGCGCTACTGGCTTTATTACTAGAGCTTAGACTGTAGGGCTCAGTGTCTTAGATACACTCAGAAAGTGTGTGTGATACAGCCAGACTGAGCTGTGACCCGGCGTCTTTGATTTGAAATATCATCCTGGAATCATGTCAGTACATAAGAGCCTCCGCTTTCATTTAAAAACAGAGAATGTTTGCTAGTCCTTGTGGTTGCCGGGCAAAGCATGAAAATGTAACTCGAGTGGGCCCTAAAAGCTCAGAGCTCAAAATGCATTCGTTTGGAAAAATGAATTGAGTCAATCTGGGGAGGGGAGTCTCACTTAGGATCTTTGAACAGTGGTGGGTGCAATCAGTGTTCTCTGTAAGCTTGTGCAGCCGCTCAGGAGAGCTTGAAATACTGCCCAGCTGATTAGCAGAGCGCCCACAGCTAGCTTTGTGTTTCTATGGGTGGTGCACATGCACATGCTTTGGTGTGGATAAAAATTATTCTGCACATGGATGGAAAGGATTTAAGGGAACATTGGTGGCAATACTGGTCCCTTCACCATGAAACACACACATCTCTCTCCTAACCCTAGCCCTTAAGGGATTTGTGCTCTTTTCTGCACTCTCTCCTGTACTGACTCTAGAGCCTGAGGTAAAATGTCAGGGGCTCTCTGTGGGATCATGTGTCCATCCAGATAACCCTGCTGAAGCAGCTGCCCTCACCCCACTATGGGCAGGCATGGGTCATGAGTTCATTGCTTGGCACACCTAACACGTCTGCCTCCAAGCTCGTGGTACAGACCCCATGCCGCCAGCTATCCCAAAGGGACTGGCTGTCACAGCACCCAGTTAACACCCTGCTTTGGGGTCAGTGAAAGCCAGGACCCTGGCCTCAGTCTGGCTAAAGCTGCTGCTTTGGACCAGAGCTTCTCTGAGGGTATGTCTAGACTACATGGCTCTGTCGACGGAGCCATGTAGATGAGTTTACTAGACATAGGAAAATGAAGCGGCGATTTAAATAATCGCCACTTCATTTACATCAAAATGGCCCACGCGCTGTGCCAATCAGCTGTTTGGCGGCAGAGCGGGGCAATCTGGACGCACCACGGTCGACAAGGGAAGCCTTTGTCGACCGCTCTGTGACGCCTCGTGAAATGAGGTTTACCAGAGCGGTCGACAAAGGCTTTCCTTGTCAACCGCAGCGCGTCCAGACTGCCCTGCTGTGCTGCCAAACAGCTGATCTGCACAGCGCGGGGGCCATTTTGATGTAAATGAAGTGGCGATTATTTAAATCGCTGCTTCATTTTCCTGTGTCTAGTAAACTCATCTACATGGCTCCGGCGACTAGATGGCTTAGTCTAGACATAGCCTGAGAGAAAAATGTGTAACCCAAAGTTCAATTAAATGTGGAGGTACCACAGACAACCCGTCTGGTCTGCTGGGCCTTGCAGCTGCTCCCAGATGGAACGCATCCCCCCTCCAGTCCATTTTCAGCTGCTTTGAGGACAGGCTCGTTTTAAAGGTCAGGCGACCCATTTATGTCCCCGAGCTCTGGTTACCGTTATCTCGGCATCATAACTCAGAAAGTTCCCGTCAGCCATAAATCAGCCAGCTGGATTTTTTTTTTTAAATTCAGCCAAAGCATTTAACTCCGTGACCTCCTGATGGCGCTAATAGACTCCTCGCTAAATCCACCACCTCCGTGAACCAGCCCACTCAATGGTTACCAAAGCTGGCTCTGCATCTGAATGCTTGGAAGCCCTGTCATAGCAAATGCCTTGCTCGTTGTCTTATCCAGTTACAGTAGTTTTTTATTCATCACTTCTATTCCTCTATTTTTTGTTTCAGAGTCGCCACTTCCTCCTCAGGAGTTAACCCCCTGTATTCTTTTCGCAGTACATGTTGCTTTTCGTGTGGACAACATGAAAGTCTGCATCCTTGATTAGAGGCTCCATGTTATCTTGAGAGCACATAAAATGGACCGGCGGGGACAAAATACTGTAGACTTTTGACCAGATTTAGTGCTATGTTAAGATGGTTAACTAGGCCCAACGGGTACAAAGGGCTTGGTTGCTAATCAGTCACCGGATAATGGTGCGATGCTTCCAAATTTCATTTCACTGCCCTATCAGGCATTGTTTTTCTGTACCTCAGAGTGGTCGCATTTGAACTTCTGTAAATGTCAGTGCAGCAAAAAGACTCGTCTCTGGCCCCGAGCTTCCCAGTGAAGTTTTGGCCTCCAGGGCTGCGGGCTTACAAGCTTAGTTTGTGCTTGCAGATATTTTCCACTTCAAGATCCCACAGATCTGAGGAAGTGGGTCTGGCCCACGAAAGCTCATCACCTATTAAACCATCTTGTTAGTCTTTAAAGTGCTACATAGTTTTTCCTTTTGTTTTAGCAAGATCAGACCAACACGGCTACCTCTCTATTACTCTTCCACAAGAAGTCATTCTTCCACTCTACTCTGCACTGAGTAGGCCTCAGTTAGAGTATAGTCTGCAGTTCTGGGTGTCACATTTCAGGAAAGATGTGGAGAAATTGGAGAAGGTCCAGAGAAGAGCAATAAAAATGATTGGAGGTCTAGAAAACATAACCTGTGAGGGAAAGCTGAAAGAGTTGTGTTTGTTTAGTCTGGAAAAGAGAAGGCCGATAGCAGCTTTCAAGTTCCTAAATGGGTGTTACAAAGAGAAAGGAGAAAAATTATTCTTTTTAACCTCTGATGACAGGACAAGAAGCAACAGGCTTGAATTGCAGCGAGGGAGGTTTAGGTTGGACATTAGGAAAAACTTCCTAACTGTCAGGGTGGTCAAACACTGGAATAAGTTGCCTAGGGAGGTTGTGGAATCTCCATCTCTGGAGATATTTAAGAGCAAGTTAGACAGACATCTGTCAGCAGTGATCTAGATCGGTGGTATCCAACACGTTAGTCACTAGCCACATGTGGCTGTTTGGCCAACTGAGTGTGGCTATTTGGCTTGAACATTGTGGCTATTTGGTTGGCAGAATGTGGCTAGTTCTCTATAGCAGTAGCCACTAATGAGGCAACTGCTTCAGAATTGGTTGCACATTGTGGATCTAGATGGTGCTTGGTCTTGCCCTGAGGGCAGGGGAGTGGACTTGATGACCTCTCGAGGTCCCTTCCAGTTCTAGTGTTCTATGGTTCTATGTGGTTTGAAAGCGCTCCACCCCACCCCCTGCTGCCTCTCAGAGCTATCTCAGGGATCAGAAGCAGAAAAGCTGGAATACCACAAAGAGGCTGTCCTTGGAATATGTCCAGCTGTCTCAAGTGATGCTGAGATGTCAGAGAAGCATCCAGATTTTCAGGCAGGGAGGAATCCAGTCTGAGTCCCGCTTTCCACCTTCCCAAAAATTCAGAAGGTGGGTTTGCACATCAGGGTGACACCCGGATCTTATCTTGCCAAGAGTGAGAGTTGTTTCTGGTCTGCCTGAAATGCACGCTATGCGCTGGAACAAAAAATGCCTTTCCCTTTCCAATGAGTAACTCCTTGTTGCTTTAGTAATATTACTGGTGTGTTTGGAATGGACTTTCCATGGTGCTAATCAAACCCTGAATAGAGGAGGCAGTCACTACTGAGATACATTAGCATCAAGGAATTTAACCGGCAATGTCTGTCAAGGACTAACCCTACTTCCTACGTTATTCCATTTATATACCAGTCCTCCTGGCAGCATTGCAAGAGAAAGGGAATCTGTGCACCTCTTTTATTGTCATGAGCATGTAGTCCCCTTACTAAAGGTGCCTCTGCGTATTTTCTGGAAAGACCCTGTGTGCTGCAATCCAGCCTCACAGACTACAATTCCCATGAGCCCTTGGGAAAAACAGGAAGGAAGTGACTCTGGTGTGGGAGATCGGGGTCCCTCCACGTGCATGAGAAGAGAGGTCTAGCAGTTTGGGACTCTGCCCTTGGGTTTTGGAACAGTTTGATCCAGTCCAGGGGCTGTTAGAGTGCAGCTACAGACTGGGGCTGGATGCCTTTGGAACTGGGATCTAGCAGGCTGCTTCTGATAGGCACAGCATGAGACTGTAAGTAATTGGGCATTTTTGGGAAAGTGCTGCCTGGGACAGAGCTGCTGCCTAGCTTGGACCCTCATGCACACTTTCTACAGCGAATCTCCACGACAGCTGCAGCTCTTCAAGCACGCCCGCGCAAGCCAGAGTCTGGGACTCTGAGTCCAGGGGTGTGCACACTCTGGGGTGGGATCCATACTGGCAGTGCAAATGGCAGCTCGATAAGTTCCTTTTACTTCTGTGTACTGTGTTAATGGATGTTATTCACTGTTAATGTGTTAAATCCTGTTTCTTTAAGTTAAGTAAAGGTTGTTCATTCTAATGCAATCTATCAGATGTGTATTATTTATGATTTGTGATTGTTGTTCTGGAATTAGATCCAGTTTATTGTTGGAATAAGTTTATTCCTGGAGGTTCTCAAGGCACACCAGTAAGTGTGTTACAGGGCCAGCCAGGTGGAGGCACCGCCATTGTACGTTCATTACGAGCAAGGGACTGCAGCAAGGGGGTGGATAGGGCTTTCCCCAACTAAACACCATCACCACTGGGGTGCTCAGGATCTCCTTTTGGCTTAAAACCATCAGGCGCCCAGGCACACCTGTGAGTGTGACCTGCTCCCCAGTAACCCGGGGAGGAAAAAGGGGGTTACAAGCATATGACTGCACTGATGCAATGCAAATGCCATTTGAACACTTAGGAGCCAAAGCTCTCTGCGAGAGTTGACTTTACCTTCTGGTGAGAGCTGAGGAAGCTCCAACCCCGGTTCTTCTGTCACGAAGAAGGAGAGATGGGATATCACTAAGCCCTATAAAGCAGTGGTGGGCAATCTGCGGCCTGTGGACTGCGCACGGCTTGTCAGGGTTAGCCACTGGTGAACCACCCGATAGGGTGTTTATCTTGCGTCCGCCGGTACTGGGCACATAACACCCATTGGCCGCGATTTGTCACATGATCCGATCACAGATGAGGAGAAGAAGTCTGGTTTATAGTATAGGTTGAACCTCTCTAGTCTGGCACCCTCGGGACCTGACTGGTGCAGAACCAGAGAATTTGGTGGACCACAGGAGGTCAATTTTGTCTAGCAGCATTCCCCAAACTCCCACTGTTTACTGGGCTCTTAGAAGACATGGAGGGGTAAATTAGAGCTAAAAAACAGCACAGATCACTGAGAGCCAGGACTGGGGGCTGTAAACAAACTTTATGGAACCCTGGGAAACTTGGCAAGACCCATGATAAGTGGACATCTGGCTAACTCAAATCATGCCGGACCACGGAGGTTGTTGGACTAGAAAGTGCTGGACTAGGGAGGTTCCACTTGTCGTGACACCTCGCTGGATGGCTTTGCTTGGCTCAGTTCACACCAGTTGGGGCTTGGTTCAACTTTTCAGGCCTGGGCCCAGAGTCACTGAGGTTGCTTGTTCCAGGAGACTTCACTGGTCTTGTAGATGATGCTTCCATAGGTGCAGGACGGAGGGGATGGGGGTACTGCTGCACACCCTGGCTTGAAGTGGTTTCCGTTATATATAGGGAATCTGGTTTGGTTCAAAGGCTTTCAGATCCCCCACTTCAAAAATTGTCCCAGCACCTCTGGATCTTCTGGCACCACATGTTGAACATGGGGGATGTGTGGTCTCCATAGCAACCATATTATTATCCCTGGTGATTTACAACACAACTGCATTTATAGCTAGTGTTTATTTCTTTATCCCCATTGTGTGTATGGGGCTCTGCTGCCTGGCACAGTTTTTCTTCTAGGGCCCCGATCCTACCACCAGAGCCACCAGCGGTGATAGATGTGATGGAGCACAGGGTGCCAGAGGGATGCAAAGAGAAGGAGGACACCGTCCCTGTGACGGGTTAAGAAAATATCTACAGTGGCCTTCTAGTGTCCCGGACCTAGGACATCCCACCCAACATGCCTGTCTAATTAACCCAGACAGCCTGAGCCAGACGGCTGCATCTGTCTTAGTGTGACGAGCGGTCAGCGGATTTCAAAGCTCCAACTGAATGAGCCAGTCAGACGTGACAAGGGTCGTGTGTGTGTCTGGGCAGGAAGTGAACGATACATCATCTCCCCAGAGTAGTTTTCTCTTCGCTCCGCTTACTGAGGCACCGAGATCTGTGAAATCAGCTCATGTCCATCGCAGCTGACTAAGGCCAGGGTGAGATTTTGAGTACCAGAGTTCCTGAGGGAAAAATGGCTGCCGCCCTCAAACTTGCTCAGGAACCCGCCTTTGGCTGCTAGCAACCTTCTCAGGTATCAACTCACCATCTACACACACACACGCTTTTCCTGGGAAGGTTAGTGAGAGATGGGGCAGCTGCAGCTATATGTAGATCCCATAGACAGATCCATCCGGCCTAGCTGTGGAAGCAAGGCCACCGGGAGGTCCGTGTCGGTCCATGTCACCCTGTGGTGCACTATGGCACAGAACCCATGTTGTTTTCCTCAGAGCTGTGTCACTGACCGGGATGGATTGTCAACCGGCCTGTAGCATCCCTCGGTGGCCCTAAAGTGCGCCTTCCTCTCAGGGAGTTTCCATGGCAACTGCACATCTTCCCTGACAAACCCCAGGCTTCCACCCCGTCGTGCCTGTATGTAGACGGGCGACTGGGAAATCGCTGGGCTTAATCGTTGTCAACATGCTGGTGCTACGAAGCCCTCCATCACCGTTTCACCCAGTTCACGTACAAAGTCCCTCCAGAGGGCTCAGGTAGGGGTCACCAGCCATTCCTGTAACTGTCGCTGGGCCAGAGGCCCCCTTGTGAGATGTCAGCAAAATTGTAAGCAGATCAGGTTGCACAAGTCACCTCGCTGGCCCTGCCTTCACAAGATTTACAAAGTCCTTACACCAGGGGGCGCGGCGTTTCGTGCCACATGAAGGTAAATTCTTCCAAGGTTGCGTTTAAGATTTCACCTCCTGGGATATTGTTATGTCTGCTGGTTGGGGGCTGGATACTGGTGCAGATGCAACCAATTAGCCAAGTCCCCCACATCTGGCAGCTGGCACCCTGAATGTTACTACAGCCAGAGGAGATTTGACCTGGAAACCCTGTGCTTCATAGATAGCAGCTTGACTAAGTAACCCTGCAAGGTCTCTTCCCTCTCACCGAGCTGGACTCAGCTGAAGTCTCTCTCTACAGATTGTTTATCAGGCCCTGGAGGTGTCTCTACACACCACTATTGCAACCTATTTTCTTGGTGTTCCCAGCTTTATCTGCTGCTGTTTGTTCCCCTCAAATGGCAGAGCATCAAGGATGTCTGTACAGACGGTTACAATATTCATCTCAGGCTCTAATAGGTTCTCCTCTCAGCCAGTGCCTTTTGAATGCCTTCACTGGCCTTTGGTTGATGAGGCCTTTCCGTTGGAGCCGTGCAAAGCCGACTACCGTTGGGTCACGGGATCACGGGAAGTCGTTTTTTGCTTCACATAGTGTCCTGGCCAACCTGTGCGTTGAATGTTGTGGTTGTATGACACAACAAGGTTAAGTAACTTGCCAAGGCCACACAAGTGCAGAGCAGGTTTTGAGAATCCCTGTTCGCTAGACTATTTGCTTTGTTTGCACATGTATTTGAAGTCAACAAGACTCAACCAAAGGCAGACCAAAAGTGGGTGTAGGTGTACAATTGGGGTTTGGTGAGTAGCACCCAAGGCTCAGTGACATCTGGGAGTTTAATCTTTAGTTACAATAGGGAGAAACTGCCCTGATGAATCCAGGCTGTGAACCATGAAGGGATGTTTAAGGTCCAATATTGTCTTTATACTTTGTGCTGTTGTGTGTTGCATTTGGTTGTTGGGGTGGGATTGTCCACCTGTTTCCTGTTTCCAGGACTGTCTTCTGTCAATCGTTGATGAAAGGCAAATTTACACTCCAACGGGAGGTTTCCTCTCACGAGGGCAAACTGAGACTACAGCTCCTCAGGGCTGAGTCTTGGGGTAGAGTGGATTACGGCAGGGATAGAACAGTGAGAACATTCACCCTGGAATCTCACCCCATTCCCTTACAAACTAAATCCGCACCAGGTTCCTTTGCCCTAGTTCGGGACTATTTTCAAGGCTCCTGGCCCCAGTTTGGGCAGATCTGTATCTTCCTGTCTGAGCTTTAACAAGCCCTCTGGTTTGACCCCGCAAGCAGTTGACTTTGACTAGGTTTAACGGTCAGGCCTAGGCTGTGCGGATCAAAACCAAAGGGTGCAGAATGAGTCTGCCTGGCATGTCCTGGGGCAGGAAGGGGAAGGCAGCTGCTGCTACTGAAGTTTTGGGCCAGGGCACCCTCTGGAATATGCTCAGAATCAGAGGTGGGAAGAAGGGAGGGAGCTCAGAGGTTCAGTCACCGGCCAGGAAACCTGCACTCCGTTCCCAGTTGCCCCACCGCCATCCTGTCTGAATTTGGGCAAGTCGTTGGTTTTCTCCAGGCCACAGTTGCCTCTCTGATTGCGGGTAATATTGCTCCCTCTCGTCTCCTCTGTGTAGGTAGGAAAGCACCTGGAGACACAGGCCATCTTTTACTGTGTGTAGGTCAGTGGTTCTCAATGTCTTGCAGCTGGGCCGTGGGTTCTGGGATTGCTTCCCCCCGCGCTGTGGGAGCCTGTGCTGGCACTCCAGCCCTATGGGCCCCCCAACAAGATTGGAGTGCCAGTGCTGGCTGCCCATTCTGAGGGGGGAGGGAGCCTCACAGGCCAGATCCAGTTTGTGGGGGCACATAGCAGCTCCATGCACTGCTGCCCCCCCCCCCACTCCCTGGCTGGGGGAACGGCAGCCGGCAGCACAGGAAACCACTCCCTGCTGCTCCCATTGGCTGGAATCACGGCCAATGGGAGCAGCAGAGGGTGGTGCCTGGGCATTTTGGGAGGCACGGGGCCAGGTAAGCACCCCCCATCTGCCTCATGACCAGACCCTGCTCCTCCACACACACACGCCTCCCACCAAGGCCCCTCCCACCCTACTTTTGTACCCTCCCTCTCTCCCAGAACTCCCATCCCCACCCCACTCCTGCACCCTACCTCCTGGCCAGACCCCCCACCCTCAGCCCGCTCCTGCACTCAACCTCCCAGCTAGACCCCACTCCCCTCCGGTAGCCATTTTGTCATCATGGGTGGTTGGCTGGTGGGCCACAGAAAGGTTTGTGTTGAGCAGAGTGGGCCACAGGCCAAAAAGTTTGAGAACCACTGGTGTAGGTACCAGCACCACCAGTAGGGGGTGCCAGTCTTCCTCAGGCCCGTAGATGTTTCCATCATATACATTAAAAAAAAATCAGAACTGGAATTCTTTCTTTCTTTCTTTCTTTCTTACCATACGTACATTAGAAATAATAAGTCTCTGGTAAATAAAACGAGAACGTGTAAGATCAGTATTTTAATAACTTGCTTGCTCGCTCTAGTTGGTGTTCCAGAGGAAACACAGAACTGCAAGCTAGACAATTTCTTTGCCATGCGCTTCGATGCATTTTTTGGCCTCTGCATATTTTACATTGCGTGCTGCTGCTAATTAGCCAAGACACCTACATCTGCTACAAATTCAAAGCCTGTGTACATTTTTTTTTTTTTTTGGTGACAATGTTTCAGTCAAGAATAAAATCAGCCATGTAACCACACAGGCAAATAAGCTGGTGTATCCAGAGCCTCACACACTCTAAGCAGAGCATTTCTTCTGGTCTTTCTCCCTCACAATTGCAAAGACGTTAGAGGCCTGTTACTGTTGGGAGCCACGCCAGTGTTGAGGGATATGGCTCTGAGTGTTGAGTGGTGCTGTTGTGCCAGCCGGGGATTCAGGGCTCACTTGCCTTTTCCAGAGGGCGACTGTTGGAGGGAGCCCTCTGGAGAGGGAGGAATTAATATGTCAGACGGCGGCTCAGCCGTGGTAACGGTGCATCGCTATAGCAGCACTTCCTGTCCGGAGTTCCACCAAGTTACTCCTGTGAGCTGCATGCCTCGCTGCTATAAATTGCAGCTTCCAGAAAGCACCCTCAGGCCTCTGGGAGCTCAGGCGTGAGTGCAGGGAGCGGGCCTGGGTCTCTGACACCTCCAATAAGGACACAGACCTCCAGAAGGCTCCTCCGGACAGGCACGAGAGACCTTCCCATGGGCTTCTCAATTCCAGTGATGTGGGGTGGGTGATTGGCATGTTCCTCCGTGCTTTGGCAGCGCCAGCAGAGGGAATGGGTCTCCACAGGGCTCTGCGGGCAGATGCAGTGGGGAAAGAGCTCTCCTGCAGCAGTCTCCGCCCTCCAGAGCTCCTGCAGTCCAGGCAATGGGGCGGGAGGAGCTGGGCCACAGAGGGCTGCCACAGTGTGAGCAGCAAGTCTGCAGCCGGCTCCGTGATAGCACTGGCAGCTCCAGTGAGGGCAGCCCCCCTCCCACCCTCCCGCTGCACTCTGCTAGGTCACTAGCAGCTCCAACGGGGACGTAGAGAGACCACCCATCAGTATCTCCCTGGTCTTCTGCATTTCTCTTAGGATGGGGGGCAGGAATCCAACCCAGAGCCCCCGCAGCTCCAGTAGGGGGAGCAGGCCTCTCCAGGGCTCACGCACCTTGTAGCAGGTGTCGGGACACCTCAAAGAAGCCCCGTGCAGTTTCACCTGGGGGGTGGGGCGCTGACCTCCTAGAAGGCGTACTGGAGGGGTGAGCAGGCAGGCTGGTGCATGTGCACCAGGCTCACAACTGCCCCCTCTTTTGGAATCCCCATTTCAGCGGGATTCCTTCCCGTTTCTTTCCGGCTTAGGAAAACCCCTGCTTCCCCCAGCCGTAACTTCCCTTCTCATTGAGGCGACGGTTCCCTAAAGACAACCAGAGCCCCTCATTCCAACGCCTTGCATCCTAGAATCATAGAATCATAGAACCATAGAGCTGGAAGAGACCTCAGAAGGATCCTGGCAGGACCAATCCCAACTAAATCAACTCGGCCAGGGCTTTGTCAAGCCGAGACTTAAACACCTCTAGGGATGGAGACTCCACTACTTCCCTAGGTAACCCATCCCAGTGCTTCACTACCCTCCTAGTGAAATAGTTTTTCCTAATATCCAACCTGCACCTCTCCCACCACAACAGTCCTGTGACTGTTAGCAGCCCTCTCCCCGCCCGGCGGCAGCGTCCACAAAACGGGCTGCTGACAAACATCCTTTGGCCCGTACAAAAGCTGGGCTCGTCCTTTCTCTGCACACCATTCTCACGTGGGTGCGTTATCACCCGAGCTGAAAACATACTCGTGAGCAGGCAGGAAAACAAGGAAAAATTAACGCCCAGTTCCAAGTCTGTCAACCAGCTGCAGGAAGTGGGGTGTTGGTCTACGCCGCTTCCTGCCACTCCCATTGGCTGGGAATGGCGATCTACGGCCAATGGGCGCTGCGCTCGCCGGTACCTGTGGCTGTGCAGGTAAATATAGTGGCGGTGGGCTGCTAGGAGCTAACCTCAGTGAAACGCCACTATGTTATTGCCCACCCCTGAGCTAAGAATTACTCCCCACCCCCCGCTTTTGTCTGGAGGGCTCTTTGCCTTGAGGTGCCTCTCCCTGTTTTGGGAGCTGATTTTCCCTGACTGTTCTCCGTTTTCATGTCATGGCAGGGTTCTGAGGCCTCCTGAGGTAAGTGTTCCATAAGTGGAGCCAACATGCCGTCATCTTCCCGTAAATAAGGCCTTGTCCACTGAATAGTGGTAGGGTTACCAAGCAGAAGGCCTCAGGACTCAGTGTCTGGCTTCCCTCACGGGATGAATATCATTTTTCCCGTCGCCACTGTACTCGTGACCCATGGCTTCCCAGTGTATACATGAAATAACTGTCTGCTCTGCATTCTGGGATACAGTGTCCCATGGCCACAGAGCAGTAATTGAGGAGCACTGAGAAGGATGGTGTCTGGGTTATGATGCACCGAAGACCTCGGACAAGCTCTCTGTTACCTCAGAAGCAAGAACACATCAAATCAATGTAAACCTCATCACAGTGTGAGTCCTTGCATGTTCTCCCTTCAGCCAGACAAAGCTGGATGATCAGTATTTGTTTACAGTGCAGTGAAAATGTTTGGATCTCTCATATCGGTGCAACACTGCTACTAGAGAAGAGCAACCACATCCAGTAACGTGCATGCCTCTTGACCCCTGAGGATAGGAGAAGAAGCAACGGGCTTGAATTGCAGCAAGGGAGGTTTAGGTTGGACATTAGGAAAAACTTCCTACCTGTCAGGGTGGTGAAACACTGGAATCAATTGCCTGGGGAGGTTGTGGAATCTCCATCACTGGAGATATTTAAGAGCAGGTTAGATAGACATCTATCAGGGATGATCTAGATGGTGCTTGGTCCTGCCGTGAGGAGAGGGGACTGGACTTGAGGACCTCGTGAGGTCCCTTCCAGTTCTAGTGTTCTATGATTCTATGCCAAGTTTAGGAAGATGAAAGGTCCGTTTGTAATGTGTAGTAAAACAATTCCATAAGAAGATGTAGAGGCAAAAGGTCTTGCGAGGCTAAACCACATGCAGTCTTGAACTTGGGTCTAATCTCGTCCTTGAGATAGCGAAGCCCAGGACCATTGAAGAAAGTGGGAATTCCAGGAAATTCTTCCCAGGGAACATTTCATCCTGCTCCCCATCCTGCAGCAGCCACTTGGGCAGAATTCCCCCTGAAGTCAACAGGAATGGTGCCAGAGCAAGGCCTGTGGGTTTGTGCGTTAGAAATAATTAGCCTTAAAAATACCTCCCCGGCAAACTCAGGTCGGCTCATGGACTTGTAAATTTGCACAGTAAAACTAACCCGATTGCTGCCTCCAAATGTGTTTCTTATTAGAGCTCTCGCCTGACCCCCCGAGCATCCCTAGCATAGTTTTCCTTCTTTCTCTCCGTGAATTTCTCCCTCACACACAAACATTTTGGGTTCATTTCAAAACCTGGCAGCCGTGGTGGACATTTCCAGTATTTATTCATCTCTGCATGCTGGCAAAGTCGATGGGGTTTCAGAATAAGATCTTTTATCCTTGTAGGAAGGAGCAAAAAAAAAAAAAAAAAAAAGAGCCTGTTACAAATCTGGCAACGATCATGTAATAGCATCAATCAGACCCTCATCGGAGAGAGGCGCACAACAATCTGCCGATTTTATTAAAAGTTTAAAAAGCTCTTTTCCCACAACTGGGGGGCTTGAAGCCAAAAATAAGCAAGGTTGAACTCTAGCTTAGCCTGCAGTAATGAGCTGCCGTTCCCCTAGTGGACTGTAGAGGATTGTGTGTTTCACCCTGGGCTGCACTCTCATCTCGGATTGTTGTCAATTAAAAATATATTGTGCAGCCCAGAAAAGAAAATGTTTTCTTTTGTAACCAATGACATGATTAACCCCTTCTCCCGGCCCCCCAGACATACATTTTAAATGTTTCTTAAAGAAAAAAATAATATTTTTATGGCTGGGTGCTTTTCCATGTATGGCACCTAAAATTCAGGAAGCACTTGACATCAAGTTCAGTGTTTCCTGTAAGCTACATAGTCAGGAGAAATTCAAATGTTGCCCAACTGATCAGTAGAGTCCCCGCAGCTAAGGTTTTTTTTAACTGGTGGTGCACATTTGCACATGCCTTGGTGCACATAAAATTATTCCGCACTTGATGGAAAAAATCTGCACTTGGCTGGAAAAGATTAGAGGGCAAATTGGCCAAGTTTTACAATTTTTGTTGAAAAATTATACTCTGAGGTAGATCTTGACTCTCATATTCTCTGCACTGGCAGAATGCCTAAGTAATACCCTGCAACCTTTCAGCTGTGAGCAGGGGATAGTGTGCAGGATCTCCAGCACTACAAATGCAGGCATCTGCCTGAGCCCCTTGAGATGTTTTTCACACACAGTTGTAGTTCCTGGGAGCAGCTACAAAAGAGATGTGGTCACATGACGCCATTGAGGGTTGTATTTTACTCCTAACTCTGGCTCAGTTTCATCAGAGCAAATTCTGATCTCTGTTAAAATTGAAATAACCAACAAGGTGACTCCTGATTTACACCGGTGTAAAGAAGAGCAGCATCTGGCCCAGTGGGCTCATGGGATGAGTAAGCAAGGAGAGCAAAACGAGGCCACAGGAAAGCAGAGAATTAAGAGTTGAGGTGCACCATAGGGCTCTGAGGGATTGTTTGCCCTAACGGGAAATGGAGAAAAATTTGCTCTCGTTCAACCAGGAATTGCCAGAGTGAAGAACAAGTCTCCAAGTGCACTTCTATGGCCTATGTTATGCAGGCGAGTCAATGATCCGATAGTCCCTTCCGGTCTGAAAATCGCTGACTTGTAAAGCACTCATTTCCCATTTCAGTCGGTTTTCCTTTTTATTTCCTGTTTTGCTGCTGCCATACTTCTTTGAAGGAAACACGATGTCCTTCCTTTCTTAAAACGAAGGATTGTTCCAGCCAGCTTGAAACAAACATTCCCCAGCAGAAACCGACGGGCCATATTTATCCCGCAGACTTGACACTTGTTTGCCATTTTGACTCTAGCAGCAATCTGATCTCCGCAGAAACCGGCCCCGTAACTTGTGTTTTGAGCCGGAGGGTGTTTCAGAAAGAGTCTTAATCTGCTGTAATCCAAGACGCTTATCCCATAAGAGGATTTTGCACAGAGCCCCAGTTGGAATTTTGAATCAAATTATATTAAATCTCAACATTTTTCAAGCACTCAGACGAGTTTAAAATCCAAGGGAGCCAAAACATTCCCAGCCAATAACCCGCAGCTTTTTACACTAGTAAATGCCATTTTCCTCCTGTCTACAACATGTCACTGGATCTTTCGGCGCGATATGAAACGGCTTTGTAAAGAATGCTAATAAAGGGTCTCTGCCTCCATTTCCACCTCCTTGGACTCTCTTAGGGCAGGGCACGCAAAAGTAATTCTGAAGGCACATTCCAAGTTCTGGCGCTTGGAATGAAATCAATATTCACCCTCTAGGAGATGCTTGTCTCTTTGAGGAAGCCAAATAGATGACAAGAAAGCAGGCGATCCTGAGTGAAAATCTTACCTCTACCACAAACTTGACATCTAACCCTTAGGCAGGTCGCAGGACTCCTCTGGGCCAAAATCAAATGGGAGACTCTGTTGATGTAACTTACACTTTTTCATGGCTTCCTCACTGTGCGGGTTACTCCAGCTTAGACGTCTCTTGATCTGTTTAAACTCCCACCTGCTCTCCGCCATGTAACTGATGCTTCACGCTGCTGCATCCCCCAAATTCTGAAGTGATGTGTAAGTGTAAAACCCCTGGGCTGTGTCTACATTGGCACCCCTTTCCGGAAAAGGGATGCTAATGCGACACTTCGGAATTGCAAATCCGCGGGGGATTTAGATATCCCCGCGCATTTGCATTACATAACTGCCGCTTTTTCCGGCTCGGGGTTTTGCGGAGAAAGCGCCAGTCTAAACAGCGATCTTGCGGAAAATAAACCCTTTTCCGCAAGATCTCTTATTCCTATTTTCAAGGAAGGAATAAGAGATCTTCCGGAAAAGGGTTTATTTTCCGCTTTGAAACGCAAAAGCTTTTTTTTATTTTCAGCCATATGCAAATGCGCGGGGATATTTAAATCCCAGCGGTTAATTCGAAGTGTCTCATTAACATCCTTTTCGAAAAATGTAGACACAGCCCTGATGTTCACTTAGGGGACGTCTACACAGCAGCGGTATTTCAGATTAACTGGAGTCATTCTGAAATAACAAAGAGTGCGTCTACACAGCAAGCCATTATTATTTTGAGCTGGAGGACTTCTTACTCAGTCCTCGAGAAATGAGGGTTACAGGAGTCGAAGGGAAGTTGAAGGAAGAGTGTTCTTCCTTCAACTTCCTGCTGTGTGGACAGCTCGAAAACCCGAATTAAGCTATTTCGACTTCAGCTATGCAATTGACGTAGCTCAAGTTGCAGAGCTTAATTTGAGTTTTTCCCTGCTGTGTAGACGTGCCTTTAGATTCCTTATGCCTATGTATCCCCCCGATTCAGGTGCGGGAGAGTCCAAGCTGGAGTAATTCACGCCAAATGGCTGGAAGAAAGGAACAGAGCAAGAAAACCAAGTAACAAAAGAGTGTAAGAAGTTGTTTGTGCATGTAGCTTCACCCTGTTGGACTCTCTTGTGCATTGATGAAAGAAGTAAGTAGGTCTAGGGGGAAAGTGTGTACCAAGTACATCATCTCTGAGTCTGGGTTGTCTCATCTGTAAAACGGAGAATAATTCTGGCTCTTTTTGTGTGTGTGTGTGGGGGGGTACATTCGTGATGGATTGTAGTGTGCTTTGAAACACCCCTTTAGGAGTGCCCATAAGACTGCATCAGACCTGCAGTTTCACTGGTACCCTGTTAGAAAGCAAAGCATACCTCTGTAAAGTATTCCCTTCCAAACGCCAGGGATGCCTGGATGAAGAATCTGGTTTTGCATTAAAAGAGGGAGATGCTAACGATGTCTTTAGATAAGGGGCTCACGAAGGAACCCTTTTGCAGCCTTATTTAAAACCACTTCTGTGTCTGAAGCATTTGCTTCAGGGCTGAAATTTTCCAGGCTTCATCTCTGTCCCAATTTTTTTTTGTTTTTTGTTTTTTTTTGGTTTAAGTTTGAGCAAAAACAGTGCGGCCACTTTTAGAACACAGGGAAAATGTGGGGGGAAAATGTACTTTCTCTGTTTTTCAGGCACGGGGGAGGAAATGGTATGGATTTGAGCTCATTCAAAATAGAACCTTCTTGACCCAAAATAGCATGACACTTGTAAGCTTGCATGGAAACAACTAAAGTGGTGAATTAAGACGGATTTTGTGATTTTTATTTTCCAGCTGTTGTAGATACAACTGCTTAGACTTCCTCCCACGCTGGAACAGTGGGAGTAACTAGAGCTGGGAACATGTGTAAAGGGGGACTCTAATTTATGCCATTGTAGATTCCACCCTGGAATATGGCCCCAATGGATTATAGATCCAACATGCAAAATGAGCAGAAGGAGGGATCCATTTGCAGGCCATGCTAATGCAGACATTTCCTGTATCTGTCCGCTCATGGCCTGGTGGACAGGCCAGGAAATAACTGAACAGAAGAACAATATTAATAAAGCCAACGTCAGGGAGTATGTTAATTTATGGGAGTACAGCCAGCACCCACCTGCCGTAGGCTGGGACTCCAGATACCTCCTACAGAGGACTCTGCATCAGGATCAAATGCAATTGTGGCTACAGACAACAGGATGTTTGTCTCATTCCTGTTTAATCTTTGATGGTTCACGGCCCCTAACTAACAAGGTGGCTGCTTCCACTGACTGCTACAGCGGTTGGCAAGGGGGGTACAGCCTAATCTGTGGAATGAAAGACCATCCGGAGGGAAACGGGAGCATGAACAGTCACAAAACTCCAGCTGTTCTGGACAGCAATTCACCCCATGGCCATGCCTGGCTTGCTATCCTCGAAGGGGTAGGAAGAGGATGGAAGAGACAGAGAATTATAACACAATTAAATATGGTAAACTAATATTGTAACTAAATTGAATTAAATATTGTAACAAAAGGGTGTTACAAAGAGGAGGGAGAAAAATTGTTCTCCTTGGCCTCTGGGGATAGGACAAGAAGCAATGGGCTTAAACTGCAGCAAGGGAGGTTTAGGTTGAACATTAGGAAAAACCTCCTAAGTCTCAGGGTGGTGAAACACTGGAATACATTGCCTATGGGGGTTGTGGAATCTCCATCTCTGGAGATATTTAAGAGCAGGTTAGATAGACATCTGTCAGGGATGGTCTAGATGGTGCTTGGTCCTGCCATGAGGGCAGGGGACTGGACTCGATGACCTCTCGAGGTCCCTTCCAGTTCTAGTGTTCTAGGATTCCGTGATTCTATAAACTGGCTAGTAGCTGTTTGGAGAGTTGCGAGAGGCTGTGAGCTGCTTCTGTTGCCATGAAAACCTGATTGGCCTCATTGTGTATCAGATAGACGGTATGTCTGAATTGGCACAGATTTGCTGCAATCGATCCACTGACTGTCTTTAGAGGGAGTGCTGTCTTTTGTGCCTTCAAACGCAAGGCCTACACGTGTGCATGAAGTGGCATCCAGGCCATACTCGAAGGCCTTGTACCATCTGCCTTCCACAGGGAAGAGTTCCTTCCAGTAATCAAAACAATCACACCGAGAGACGGGCCAAACCATTATTACCTGGCTCAGACAGACATGTGACAGCAGCACTCTGCTTTAGAATGAGAGATGTGCTCCTGGTGGCCAGCGGTAACGGGGCTGGAAAGAAAGACATTGTTGTGCGTTAATCAGCGATTAAAAACCCTATTTCTCCAAGCGGGCAGGTCTGAGATGCCAAGGTCTCCGAAATTCATCTGGAGACTATATATGAGGTTCTAGTCACTTTGGCAACTCAGTTTTTATGGGATTTGTAGCAGAAACAGGCAAAAATTCAGCTCTACATCCATGATATTTCAAGCCTGTATCTCAGAGTGTGGTGGGTTTGGATCTGGTTTTCTGGGTCTGGCCCATCTCTAGTTAATAGTAACTACAGTCCAGTAAAGTACTTTCTCTCTCCCTCTCTCTCTCTCCTTTTCCTCTCTCTCTCTCTCTCTCTCTCTCTTTCCTTCTCCCCTCTCTCTCTCTCTCTGCCATTTCTATATATAAGGATTTGTAAATAAATACAGCACAATACTGATATTAAGACTGGTAGAAATTTTTGTCGTTGTAACATTAAGGTTCTGACTAACTGAAAATGTTCCTGGACACCGCCTGCTTTCCTCATTTTTTAAATTTTTGTGTGAAAAAAAACCAATAACCCACAACCTGAAAATTTTGGGTGATGACCCTAAATTGTTTTGCTTTCACCAGTTTTGGGTTAAAGAATATTTTTGAGTTTTGTCTGTTTTCAAATGATTTTTTTTTTTTTTTTAGTTTTTGAAGTCCAAAAAATGTTAGCCTTTCACATTTCTCATTTTTTGATTAAAAAGTCAAAATTTTCTGAGAAAAAAATTCATTTTGTGACAACTTTTGTTATAACAGCTCAGTAATGTTAGGAAAATTGACAGCACATTATTATTAGCTCCATATAAAATGCGAGTAGATAGCTTCCTTTTATTTGAATGTCAAATGCTTCACTTCTTCTGCCTCTCCACTTTGCTAAAAGGAAAGATCCACTTTTTATTCCTTGATTGCTTCGTTACAATCCTTTGGACAAACTGACCGGATCAATAACTGTTCATATGGTAGTTCATACGCATATCCAATTTCTTGGAGTTTTTGTGCTCAAAACTCCTATTGACCTCTCTAGAGTTTAACCTCATAGAAAAGCTTCAGGTGCACGTTCCAAATTCAGATCTGGAATAAGACACCAGCCACGCTGGAAGCTTGAGGCCAGCAGTCCTGTATAAACGTCCTTTAGCACTGTACATAGTTTATATATCCCGATCGTGTGGTGGGGTTGGACTGGAGATAGACCCAACACCAGGGTTGGGCAAGGGCATCTGGATGTTTTCTATTTATATCCCGCTGGCCATGCCACTGAATTTCCAGGTGGTGACTCAGGCAGCAGAATCCTATTTAAATGGCTCACGGTGCTACCCCAGGAAGGACTGGAGCCGCGAGCCTTTTAAATAGCCACAGCAACCCTGGGTGGGGCCAGAAGCCGCGAGCCCTTTGCTGTGTTTTTAATTCAAAGCCTCCAGACCCAAACAATTCTGGGGAGAGGTTAGTCCACAGCCCACCCCCTTCTGCCCCAAGTCCCGCCCCTTCTGAGGGTGGAGCCAGCCCATGACCACATGCCAAAATTCATTAAGTGGCCCTCCCGAGAAAACGATTGCCCACCCCTGCCCAACACCGCACAGGAGTGATCGGGCATCCCCTGGGGTGGAGTCCAGTAAAGAAGAATCCCTTGAGGACAGAGATAATTGTTTGTGGTGATGCGGCCTTATTGGTGCCAGCTTATCCAGGAGGGGAAGAGGAGGTCACATCCTTTATTGCAGTGGTGTTCAACCTTTTTTTAATTTGCGACCTCCAGGGCTGGAAACATTTTTTGTTGATCAAAAAAACCCCAACCCCCCGCCCCTTTAATTTGTTGCGGCCCCTTTAATTTAAAGCGCCAGTCCCCTGCGCTCCCTCCACCCCTGCCGCGGGTATGTCAGGCACCGAGCCCAGAAAACAAAATGGCCGCCAGCACGGTGCTGTGACCCCCCCAGGAAAACATCCGCGACCCCCCGCAGCTTGCGCACCGCTGCTTTATTAGACTGTTTTCTGTTGGCAATAGAGGCACGCTTTTGAGCCCCACATGGAGCTCTGCTTCAGGTCCTCCTTCCCAGCCACTGGCACCAACTCAGCTAGTTCTTGGGGGGAACAAAGCCCAGTTCCTGCCCACCCTGAAAGGACCTGACTCCATTCCCTGCTCATTCCATGCCCCCACCCACTCCGCCTTCAAGGGCCTCCAGGTTTCCCTCAGCCAGGGAGTCTCCTCTCTCTCTTACCCATGAGCCTCTGCAGCAGCCAGGGGTGGAGTTCTCAGCAGACTCCCCATGAGTTAGGTGGCCACACCATTTGGCCTTTTGGCCCCTCCACCTGTACGGACGGGTGACTGGTTCAAATGCAAGCAACTTTGTCACCTCACAGCCGAACCTGCGCTCCAGACCACTCCGGCAGAGGCCCTACGGATTTAGTACCGAACCGCTGCTTAAAAGCCGATGGGCCATTGCTGCCTCCCCTCCTCATGACTCCGTGGCCTGAGGAACTTTGAGCAAATCCCAAAACCTTGGGGCAAGAGGGCATCTGTCATCCAATTCGTAGCTTCCCCTAATTAGCACCACTGCTCCCGGCCCCTGAGCGTGCCACCAGGATACAAGCCAACATGGTAAGCCAGTGCCTGGAAGATATTTGCAGAAAACTCTAGGAAAATTGACTGATGTTTTTTGCTTAAACCACAGGATTTTCTGGCATATTAAATCACTGTCCCATTATTTAAAAATAGCCTTGCTTCATAACTGACCTGCCAGGTAATTCTCTGAGGAATGCAGATAAAGAGCCAAATGCTGCTCACAGCTCTAGCATTTGTCACAACTGTCTGTAATTTTTATGTCTGTCTAACAGGGGCTTATGAAGCAAACCGAATGCAAAGAAGGAAGGTCTTGTGTTGAGTCACTGGATGGAGACCCAGAAGATCTGGTTTCAGCGCTTGGCTCTGTCGTATTATGTAAGGGAATATTTGCTTTACAAAACACATCGTTCTCCTGTGGAACTCATTTCCACTAGATCTCGTTGAGGCCAAGAGATCAACAGAGTTCAGAAAAGAGCTCTTGTTACAGTTCAAAGGCAGAGGCAGGGCCGGCTCGAGCCATTCCTGCGCCCCGGGCAGCGGGCGCGACGCATGCGCGGCTCCGCCCCCGGGCGCACGGCACATGCGCCCGCCCCCCGGCGCGCTGTGCACCTTACAGCTGCAATTGAGTAAGCGGTGCCTGATTGCAGCTCTAAGGGGCACCACGCGGCCGGGCGTGTGGTGCCCCTTACAGCTGCCATCAGGCGCCCCCCATAGGTTGGCGCCCCGGGCAGCTGCCCAGCTAGCCCCACCCCCTTAATTCAGCCCCCGAAATCCCATCAACTATTCGATTAGTTAATTAATCTACATTTAACATCCCTAGTCCACAGATAAATGAGACAGGAGGTATTCTAAAACGGAGAAGGGACACACTTCGGGCATTTGCTAACCAGGAATCGACAGGAATTAGAAAGAAGCGTTCTCTCTTTTTTCCCATTTTGGCAGCGGGTGGTTAAACACGGGGGCAATTTACGGAGGGTTGTGGTGGCTTCGCCATCGCTGACCATTTTTAAAGCAAGGTTGGCGGGTTTGGGAGAGACGCTGGAATGCAAAAGGAATTCTTGCGGGGCGGGTGTCAGGCTCGTGCGACACGGGAGGTCAGACGAGGTGATTGCGTTGGTCCCTGCGGACCTGACAACCTGTTAACTCAGCGGGAGATGACAGAGCTCAGCACTTCTCTGCCTTAGGCCGCTTGGGCTACGTCTACATGATGGGATAAGGTCAAATTAAGATCCGCCACTTCAGCTACGTTAATTGCGTAGCTGACGTCTGTGGCGGCATGTCAGGTTCCCCCCCGATCCAGCAAGATGAGACTCCGCCAGCCGGTAGAACAGAGAGGGTTTATTGCTTCTGCGAGGTACAGCACAGCCCAGGTTCTATGTGGGCATCGAAGTGAGGGGCCAGGTAGCCTCAGACGCCTTGGGGTAGGGGTCCACAGGCTCCCAAGCCCCCAGTACTCAGCCTAGTCTCTTCTCTTCATGTTTTCCCAGCCAAGACTGACTCTTCCCCCAAACCACACCGTTCCTTTGTTCAAACTCCTCCCATCTCAGGAGTTGGGCCACGGTCTACCTGACATGGGGGCCCTCAGGGCGGCCCCCCGCTGGGCAGTGCTTACAGACAGAGGCCAGTAGGGGTCATCCACAGCCCACATCCCAAGCATAGCGACCCACGAGTGGACCATACCCCCACTGCATCACAACATCCAACTACCTTAACTCGACTTTTGGCGCTGTCCACACTGCAGGAAGTCGACGGGAGCTCACCAGAGTGCCCCTCTCAGTTCGAACTGGCGTGTCTTCACTAGACCCGCTAACTCGAACCCTGGAAGATCGACAGCGGCAGCTTCAAACTTCTCTGTAGTGTAGACGTACCCCTGGATATTGGAAGTTGGTGGGGGCAGAGACGGCCTTTCTGTGCTGTACGGCATCTAGCACAGTGGGGCCCTGATCCCTGACTGGACTTTCAGATGCTACCAAAATACAAGGAGTTATTAACAGAATCATCAGAACATCAGAACGGCCAGGCTGGGTCCAACCAAAGGTCCATCTAGCCTGGTGTCCTGTCGGCTGACAGTGGCCAATGCCAGGTGCCCCAGAGGGAGTGAACAGAACAGGGAATCCTCACGTGATCCTTCCCCTGCCATCCATCTCAGCCCTCTGATAAACAGAGGCTAGGGACACCATTCCTTACCCATCCTGGCTAACAGCCATCGATGGACCTAACCTCCATGGATTGATCTAGTTCTTTTTTGAACCATTAAAGTCCTTGTCTTCACAACATCCTCTGGATGCAAGTGGTTCCTATATAATATGAGGTGAGATTCTGAACTGGATGGACCATTCGTCTGCTTGGATGTGACAAAGATGGAATGCCAGACTGGATCATTGCCATTGGAGTCCTGGTCTTCCCTACATCCTCAGGCAAGGAGTTCCGCAGGTTGACTGTGTGCTGCGTGAAGAAAAACTTCCTTTTGTTTCTTTTAAACCTGCTACCTATTAATTTCATTTGGTGACCCCTAATTCTTACGTTATGGGGACAAGTAAATAACTTTTCCTTAGTCACTTTCTCCACACCCGTCATGATTTTATAGACCTCTATCATCTTCCCTCTTGTTAATACATACCCTGTATGTCTTAGGGCCCCTCCTCACTCCTTTTTGAGCACCTAATGAATAAATAATCATAATTATAGTGCTTTGATCCTGACCCTGTGGTCGGCAAGAAGAGGACTCAGCAATGAATCGGAGCCAAACACAGAGGATGTGACTGTGGTCAGTGTCTTTTCGCACGCCAGGCTTGTGTGGGCCAAAGGTTCCCTTCGGTTGCTTACCCCAGTGGTTTTCAAACATTTATTCTCAGGACCCAGTTGAAGAAAATTCAACTCAATGTAATTTGACTGGAGTGTGGGCTCCGGAGTGGGGTGCGGATGAGCTTTGGGGTCTAGGAAGGGGCTCCGGCTTTGGGCGGGGGAGCACTGGGGCAGGAGGGGCTTACCTGGAGTGGCTCCCAGTGCAGCAGGGGGCTAAGGCAACTTCCTGCCTCTGGCCCCACAGACCATGCTGCCCCCAGAAGCAGCCAGCAGCAGGTTCCCAGCCCATGGGAGTGCAGAGCTAGTGCTTGGGGCCCTGTGTGCTCTCCCCTCCCCCTCCTAGGAGCTGGGCCTGTTGCTGCCCGCTTCTGGGGTGCAGCACAGTCTGTGGTGCCAGGACAGGCAGGGAGCTGCCTTAGCCCCCACACCGCTCACCTGATCCCCCTGCAGCAATGAGCCGCAGGGCCCGACATTCCACCCCCCCCATACTGGGTCGCGCCCCGTCATTTGGAAAACCCCGGGCTTAACCCAACATGTGTGCTCTGGATAGCAGGCTGGGAACCTCACCGAATCGGGATCCTTCCTAGCATTGCAGTGTTTGTGCACCAGCCATCCCCAGAACAGACTAAGGGGAACATCTAAATCAAGGCCAGAACAGGCTGGGCTCTCATTCCGTTGACCCTGGTTTTACACCAGGACAACTGCACCATCTTCAAAGCCGCTTGGCAGCAGGGTAAGGGAGCGGGTCCTTTATGCAGAGAGCCCATATCTCTCATTATCAAAACACGTCCCATTCCTTCTGAAAATCCCATCCCCACTGAGCAAACGCTTCCACAGTACATTCGTGTTATATATCTGAGACTGTGTATTTACAGAAACGGGCCTCCCCCTCTTTCTCTGAATGTGAGCCACGGGGCTAAATTAATGTTTGATCTATTATCTCTGGAACATCCAGACTTATCTGTTGTTTACATTTTTCCTCCGAATGGAACAGCGAATTATATTAGTCAGGAAGGGAAAAGATTGGACGGCAGGCCGAGAAATAAATGGTTGGCAGGTCACGTTCTGAAGTCAACGGGGAGTTTGATTAAACAAGGAATGCCGAATTGAACCTGACGTTCGCAAGGCAGGATGAAGAATTATTCCGTTCCTTAATGTATTTCCCAGACCTCAGCAGCACTCAGAGAGGCGAGTCTGTTTCACTCTGCCATCCAAATGTGAGACAAGCAGATGGGAAGGAGGATGGAGGAAAGAGGTCCCATGGCTTTTAGTGCATATTATTAGACCTGTCTATGATTCCCAGCATGTGCAATCTTCTTGCTTGGTGATGTTGCAGCTATGCTAGCAAAATGTGAGTCTGCATCTTATTTATGTGATTGATCCAGCATGTATTGCCATACCAGACAGTCTCCCGTCTTCTGATCCATATTAAGGCTGAGCGGTGCTTCCAGTTCTGGCAAATTTGCACTGTTTTCACGTGGGCAAGGCTGTCTAGTGGTTAGGGCACAGTTGGGCTTCCTGGATTTTCTTGCCGGCAGATCTCTCCTCACAGTACAGTACGGATGAATGCATAACGTTACTCCGGTTCGCGCACAGCGGTGGGCGAGACAGCTGGATTCCAGGCTGCTTCGTGCGCTATTAGTCGGTGAGCGTTCCAGTGGGTTTTATTACCCATGTTTATGTGTGAAGCAGAAAGAAAATCGCTTGCTGTTCAGATCCCAGGAGGGCCGTGAAGAGCTGGGAGGTAGAAACGTTGACTCTGGCCCTTCTAAAACTGAGCCTGGGTGATCTGGATGCGGCAGAAAGAATCCACTGGGAGCTGGAGGGTGCCACCTTTACAATGTAACTGGCTCTCTGGGTTCTTGTCTATTTCGGGGGGACTATAGCTGGCTTTCAGTTCTTGCTGGCAGCCCACACCTACTGCTCACCGTTCCTCTGCTTACTGGGAAACGTGACATTTCACGCAGGGAAAAACGGATTGCGCCTTCCACTAAAGAGCCTGAGAAAGGGAAGGATGGAGCTGGGTGCGGGAGGGGGGATTTGATCAGCTCACCTATAAACCTTTCAGCCCTGCCAGCTCCAATAACAGTGCCGAATAAATTCTGGGATGGCAGGAGGAATCCTACGTTGCTATCACGTTAATAATCCAGAGGCATTTTCCCCATGTCAGGTCCCCCCCTTGTATCCTCTTGGCAGCAATTTATTTCTGCACTTCGTTAGGCGGTGATTGAAATGCCACAGCTCCTCCTGCTGGAAAGCGCTGAGAAATTCAGCCTCTCCCCTGCTCCTTAAACACCAGGGCTGCCATTGCACAGCGGGGAACGGAAGCCCCCCGAAATCCCAGTGGTTTCCCCGACTCTGAAGGATCCCCCATCGCACCTCTGTAGTCGGTGCTGTCACCCTGTTTCTGCTCAAGGCTCGGTCATTCGGCCCGGCGGCCCAGTCCGTCTTTCAGCATGCAACACGGCCCCGGCCTGCACTTAATTCACGACACACTCCATGCGCGGCCTTGTCTCGGTGAGAAATCTGAGCGTGATGTCAGCGACGGGGCCCTGCTCAGTGTGTGGCGGGAAGGCTCGGTCCGTGCTCCCTGCCCACCCCCACGCCCCAGACTGTTCCACGGATGTAAGGCCGTGGCTGGTGTGTGGTGCAGGCACGTGGCTTTCCTGGCAGTTCTCTGGGGTTAGAAAGATCAGGCCCCAGTGGCGTTCCAACGCTGGCCCCAATTTCTGTTTCCAATGCGACTGGAGTGATCGGCCCGTCCACGGGCTTCCCATGCATTGGGCTCCCCAGACTGTGGGTCAGACCTTCTGCTGCGGCCAGAGGGTGCCGTGGGGAGGAGCTGTCAGGCCCGGGAGCTGCTCTAACGTGCAACCGTGGGCGTGGCCCTTGAGGAATCATCTGGGGACTGCGGGAGTGCACGGAGCTCCACCCAGACATGTTGTCCACCCCTCTCCATCCCTGATGGACATTACGCCCCACCAAGGACACCGAGAGACTCCCCGGCAATGGCCCTGCAGCTAAGCTCCCTTGTCCTAGTAGGTCTCATGAGTGAATATTACAGGAACCTCGGAGCTTCTGGCACTAAGAGATAAGGCAGCAGCCCCCCGAGTGACCCCATGGTCTTTCTATCAAGACCACACACCTACACAAGCGACACCATCACAGGCCCTAACCACATCAGGGGCTCATCCACCTGCACAGCCTCTCGTGGGAGAGACACCAGCCAGTGCCAGACGGGCCCCTCGGCCATAGGTATAGGCCACACCAGACAGTCTCTGCGCCAAAGGTGAAATGGACACAAACAGACATCAGGAATGGGAACACACACAAACCTGCAGGGGACAGTTTAACCTGCCTGGGCACGCACTCCTGGATTTACAAGTAGCCACTCTGCTCCAAACGAAATTCACCAGCCAGTTACAGGGAGAGTGGTGGATTAGTATTCACCTGCAAATTTGACACTGGTTCCCTGGGACTCGACAAAGGCATTAACTGGATGTGGCATTATAAAGCCAGTTTTCCCTACATTTATCACCTCATTTTTATGTCAAAAGCTAAGTATGGGACACTTCCAGCCCACTTAATTAGCCTCATTAGCACCAGTCCTACTACTGACAGGTATCTTTTTTTTCTTGTTTCCTTCTTTTTCTGTTGGAAAATTCAAGGTTTCTGGTTTTCCTCTCCAGCTCATCTGATGAAGTGGGTTTTTGCCCACGAAAGCTCATGATACTATATATATAGAGAGAGAGAAAGAGAGAGAGAGAGACAAATATATATATTTGTTAATCTCTACGGGTGTGTCTACACAGCAGGGCTTAACTCAAAATAAGCTACGCAAATTGAGTAACGTCAATTGCGTAGCTTATTTTGAAATAGCTTATTTCAAAATTGGGAGCGTCTACACAGCACTTATTATGAGAGCACTCTTCCTTAGACTTCCCTTACTCCTCGTACAATGAGGGTTACAGGAATCGGAGTAAGCAGTCCTCCAGCTTGACAGTATTTCGACATAATTTCAAAATAACTGCCTGCTGTGTAGACGGGGACTAAGTTATTTTGAAATAATATTGCTGTGTAGACGTACCCTAAGGTGCCACAGGACTACTTGTTGTTTCTGTCTAGACCAGACATTGCTGGGGCCCTAAAAGTCTTGAATCAGTGTCCTCAGATACTGCCCTAACCAGCTAGCTTCGGGCTAAAGACTTATTTTATCTTAACACCAGCCTGGACAACCAAAGCTCCCAACTTGCCGGAGAGGGAGGTTTGTAGTCCAGCTTCACATCCCAGTCCAAGTGTCAGGATTCATTCAGCCCAGTCTGGGTTTTTTTCCCAGCTAGAACGGAGCAAACCAATGTGGTTGTGATTGGGAAGGGGTTATAGATTCCCCTAGAGCTTCCTTTTGATTTTCTGGCTGAAATGAAGCCAAACCCTCCAGCTTGCGCTCTGCCAACGTGCTAAAGATGGGCCCTGACTGAACGCCAGATCCAAGCCCCCCTGGACTTGGTAGGAAAGTTGAGGTGCAGATCCAGGCCCCGGAACTGGAAATTCCCTGGCGACGTTATGGAGTCTCGGCGGGAGGCTGACGGTGGAACTCCTTGTGGAAGTCGGTCTAGCTAAAGACTGGGGAGCAGCTGTGCTTACCCAAAGTGTGACGCTTTTCCCCTACTGTGGAGTGGGGCACCTCGCACGCTGATCTGGAGGAGAATCCATGCCCTGAGGAGGAGGCGGCCGATGCAGAGTTGTTCCATGGTCAGCAAAGACCACAGCATCTATTCTGGGAGCAACCCGGTGAGAAACACCACACTAGCTCTGCCCCCCTGCCTCCTAACAGAGAGTGTTCAACCACCACTTTGTAGTGGGAACCCGGGAGGATCGTCAGTGGAGACAGCGGGCGGGAGGAGAAGACACACAGAAGAAGACACCTCACTATGAGGAGCTTAGCCCACCAGCCCACATGCTACGGCAGTGTTTCTTAAACTTTTTAAGACTGAGGAACACCAAACAATAAATTTTTTTTATGAGGAACACCAAGGATTTTTTGTTGAGGAAAAAAAAGGGTCAGGGAGAAAAAGGGTCGGGGGAAAAGTTTAAAAAAAAAAGGTCGCCTGTCCCTTTAAGGGCAGCCATTTTGAATTCTGTTGTTCTCTGTGGCACACCTCCAACTGCTGGTGTGCCGCGAAACACAGTTTAAGAAACACTGTGCTACGGGCACCTGGGTAGCAGTGGAACATACTGCTGCAGGCTGAGCTGATAGGGATGAGCCTCACCCCACTAGACAAATTGGAGGATTGGGCCAAAAGAAATCTGATGAAGTTCAACAAGGACAAGTGCAGAGTCCTGCACTTGGGACGGAAGAATCCCAAGCACAGTTACAAGCTGGGGACCAACCAGCTAAGTAGTAGTTCTGCAGAAAAGGACCTGGGGGTTACAGTGGATGAGAAGCTGGATATGAGTCAACAGTGTGTCCTTGTAGCCAAGAAGGCTAATGGCATATTAGGTTGCATTAAGAGGAGCATTGCCAGCAGATCCAGAGATGTCATTATTCCCCTTTATTCGGCTCTGGTGAGGCCACATCTGGAGTATTGTGTCCAGTTCTGGGCCCCCCCACTACAAAAAGGATGTGGACGCATTGGAGAGGGTCCAGCGCAGGGCAACCAAAATGATTAGGGGGCTGGAGCATATGACTTATGAGGAGAGGCTGAGGGAGTTGGGTCTGTTTAGTCTGCAGAAGCGAAGAGTGAGGGGGGATTTGATAGCAGCCTTCAACTTCCTGAAGGGAGGTTCCAAAGAGGCTGGAGAGAGGCTGTTCTCAGTAGTGACGGATGGCAGAACAAGGAGCAATGGTCTCAAGTTGCGGTGGGGAGAGGTCCAGGTTGGATATTAGGAAAAACTATTTCACTAGGAGGGTAGTGAAGCACTGGGCTGGGTTCCCTAGGGAAGTAGTGGAGTCTCCATCCCTGGAGGTGTTTAAGTCTCGGCTTGACAAAGCCCTGGCTGGGTTGATTTAGTTGGGATTGGTCCTGCCTAGAGCAGAGGGCTGGACTTGATGACCTCCTGAGGTCTCTTCCAGCTCTATGGTTCTATGATTCTATGATTCTATCTCCAGTGACTCCGATGGCATCTAGAACAGCTAGACCCTCCTTGAAGCAAGCACAGCTCTGGCAGGCAAGAGCAGAGAAATACGGATGTGGTTCCCATCCCTGGGCAGACTCTGACTCTATGCAGATTTCGTAGGCACATGGCCCTGTCAGACACATGGCCCTGCTCCGTCAGACAGATTGCCCATCCCTTTACCGGGTGAAGTGGTCACAACAAGGCTAAGTCACAGAGCTGGCTGCCTCTGGTGCAGGAGCCAATGTCATAGCAACATCGAAAGGCAGGGCTGGAAGGGACCTCAGGAGGTCAGGTCCAGCCCCTTCCACCATGGCAGGAGGGAAGCTAAGGAATAGTATTTTCAAATTCACCTCATACTATTCTGTAGTGCAACCTCTTTATCATGAAAATGCAGCTTACAAATATAGATTTTTTTTTGTTCTTTAACTGCACTCAAAAGAACGTAAAACTTTAGAGCAGGGGTAGGCAATAATTTTTGATGGGGGCCACTTCAGAAATTTGGAAGTGGCCCCGGGCTGCCCTGGAAGAGGCGGGGCCTCAGGTGGAAAGGGCACTTCTGTGTTTCCCTGCCCATAGACCCTGATTGGTCAGTGAGTGGGGGAGCACATGAAGTCTTTGCCCCCGCCCATCCCTAGAGAGAACCCCCAGCTTTTCTGAACAGCTGGCAGTTCCCTCTAGGCACCTGCGCCCTGGCAGTGGGAGGAGACTTTGCACACTGCTCCCTACCCCCCAGCCAATCAGAACTTGGGGCCGGGGGGAGTGCGCAAAGTCTGCCCCCACCCTGCAAGGGAGTGCTTCACTTGGAGTCATCCGCCAGCTGTGCAGAAGCATCCTTCTACCCCCACGGTGGGGCAGGCTCGCCCACGGAACAGCTCCCTCCCCGGGGAGCGGTCTAAGTGCCGGGCCACGTAGGGCACCAACATCGCTAGGGCCAACCCTGCACACAGGAACCTTTCGTCCATTCCATGCTTGCTTCCACTGCCGCACAGTAAGGCTACGTCTACACTGAGAGCTGTCTCGGCCAAAAATATGCTAATGAGGGACTTATTTGCATGAGTTGTGATCTCATTTGCATATTTTCTGCCAGTCCGTTTTTGCGCTGGGGTTTTTGCGCCCAAACAAGCAGTGTGGATGTTTTCTTTTTGCGCAAAACCCCCTTTTTCCGCAAGATTGGTAAACTTCCTTTTTTGGGGCATAAGGATCTTGCAGTAAAAGGGGGTTTCGCACAAAAAGAAAAAAAGGCCACACTGCTTGTTTTTGCGCAAAAACCCCAGCGCAAAAACGGATCAGCAGAAAAAATGCAAATGAGATTGTGATTCATGTAAATGAATCCCTCATTAGCATATTTTTTGCCGAGAAAACTCGTAGTGTAGATGTAGCCTAAGGGAAGGGGTATTTCTCATGCGTCCATCCGCCTGGGCCTGGTGCACTCCCTTCTAAGGTGTAAAAGCCGGTTTCTCCCTGGGAATCCACCAGGGCTGCCTGCTTACCCTGGCCAGGCTGTGGCAAGTTTGCCATCTGTTCTTTTTCAACCTCCTCCGTGCACTTAAAAAGCCCAGGCCTCCTCTTCGTCTGGGGCGCCGGCTCTTTCTAAAGCTGCCTCTGGCCTGATTTATTGCTGTCTCCCAGTGCGGACCTGATTTATGGCCAGCCCTGTGAATTTGGGCTCTAAAAGCCCAGGCAGGACTAGGCGGTGATGCTGTTCAGTGTTGGATTATTGTCACAGCCGGGAAAGGGAAGGGGAGTGTCAGCCGAAATGGTCAGGGCAGTGTGTGCGTGTGTGTTACACCCAAGTCTTCAACTGCTGAGACGCAAAGTCTCGTTGCAGTGGGCAGCCTAGGAGGCTGGAGGGCGCCCCGAAAATAGTTTAACGTCTGTGACTTTACTGCTAGGACCGGGGTCCCGTCGCAGAGGGCAGCCAACAGGCTCTCAGACGCCCCAGTGTGTGTGTGTGTGTGTGTGTGTGTGTGTGTGTGTGTGCTATACACCCGAGACTTCAACTGCCAGGACCGGGGTCCTTAGCAGCGGGCAACCTGGAGGAGGTTGACGGGCGCCCCAATAAGTTTACAGGGAGAGCTTATAACACCTCAGATTTTAGCTGCTAGAATCCAGAAATCCCTTAGCGGGCAGCCTGGAGGCTGAGAGGTGCCCCAATGGATCTGTCACCTGGGAGTGACACAAATCCAAACGCCCAAGCTCTCCCTATACCTGTCCCTTTTTGACCGGCTGAAGTTCTTTTGTTTTGTGTTCGGTTCGGGTACAGCAGCAGGGGTTCAAGTCAGAAGCTTGACACGCACTGGCTTATTTATAGGAGGAGGACAAAAAATAAAATATAAATATATATATATATATACTGAACCAAGTTTCTTTATTTTATTTTAAGTGAATGAGGGCACCCCACTTATTCCCAAAATTTATAGCTAAATTGCCTTATCAAAGGCAGTTTACAATAGAAATGAAGCAGTTTGCCTTAAGAAACTATAATAAAGTAACTAAACTTATAACAGAGTGACAATTAAAGTGTACACATAAAGAAACACATTGCAGGTACAATTCTCACCCCTGCGTTCCAGACTTGGCGTGGCCAGCGTCTTTCTCTCAATCCCTCGGGAAGAAGTAGGGCGAGGTTAGGCGTCCCACGGACCTCGGGAGACAATCAATACCTGCCAGCAGGTGTAGGTGATTGGAGCTCAAATGGGGTGGGCTACTAAACCCCTTTTTATACCCCTTGGGTCACGTAGGCTTCTTCCAGGTCTCAAGTGGCCAATTAGGGAAAATGGCTTTGAACACCAAGTTTCCCACAAAGGGTGCAAAGCATAATTCACACCTGTGAAAATGCAGACAATGGGCACCTCTGGTATGTGATGGGCGAAGATTCCTCTCCTGAGACAGTGCAGGCGTGTCAATTACTGATACTAGCCATCAGGGCGACGGAGGCCTCCCAGTCGTCAGCTAGCCCATTTACTGTCTGGTTTCTGTTTATGGTAGAGTCAGGACAGGCACCACACCTGCGTTCCCAGGGCATCAAAGGCTGACTGCCTTTCTCTTGCTCTCTGGGGGGGGAGAAACAAGATGGGGTTCGTGTCTGGCTACAGGGAGGCAGTGCTGCAGGCCTGCGAGCGCTTACTGAGTGCGGCTATTTTTCTCCAGGCCTCAGGGGACAAGCCAAGTCCCAGTCGTGGGACGCTGGCTGCCCGTGCTTCCGAAATGCGCGTTGATTCGAATTCACATCGTGCAAACATCAGAGGGGCTGACTTCCCCAGTTCCCGGGGGGATGCTCGACACCTGCTCCCCCCCAGAGCAAGGCCTGCCCATCGGGTGGGCAAAGGGGGCAGCTTCACCAAGGTCTGGCAGTTCTCAAGGGCATGAGGCATTGATATCAGTGATTTACACCGGACGTGTATTTGGCCTCACACACTCTCGCTCTTCTTCCCCGAGTTCTAATAGAACCTGCGGCTGTGAAGGTGAAATAAAGGCAACGGCAAATTACCTCTTGCCCACTTCATGTAGCTTGTTTCTCTTTGCATGTCGCTCGCCCTTCGCTGGGGCTGTTGTCAATTTCTCTTTTTGGTTTTGAGTCCGTCCAGTGTCTGGGTCTCAGAACCAGCACAATGCAGTCATTTCTGGTTCCAGCGCTTTGAAGGGGCGTGCACATCCCAAACATGAGCCGTCAGGGAAAGAAAACAGAGAATCAGAGTATAACTGCTTTTGAAAAGTGCCAAACCTGGGGAAACACGATTCTTCAAAGCTCTGGGGATGCAACGGAAGTCCACAGATTGTGCCAAAGGTTTACCCAGCGAGTGCAGTTAACGAGAGAACAAATTTAACAAGGGTTGTGGTAGATTGTCTATCACTTAAAGTCTTTGCTAGGGTGAAATTTTATGGCCTATGTTAAGCAGGTCAAACTCATAATGAGATAATACCTGTTTCTCAAAAATGTGTAGCAAGACCAGGAAGAAACTTTGACTTGTAAACACCTTGTTCTCGGCCTTAGCTACAAGCTGCCACATCTTCAGAGCTGCTGCAAAGAATCTGGAATAACTGGAGAGGGAGCTTGTAACATTTGTTTTCTCTCACCTGCAACTCATTAATTTGAGAACAGAAAACTAAAGTCTGGATGGCCCAGAGCTGCTACAGGTCACATGTTCTCTTGACTATTTGGGCATCTAATTAGTCTTTGCTTTTCAAATTAGGGTACTTTGGACCAGAGTGTACATTAGATCAGTATTTCTCAATGATCAGTCCATGGACCTAAGAACATTCGGACAGTGTAGTTGAGCCAGTCCCGGGTATAAAAAGTCTGAGAAAAAACTGCCTCAAAGGGTAACATTTCTGTGCCAACAGCAGCACCCTGGCACATGGTGGCACTTAGGTAACAGCTGGGAAAAGCAGGTTTCATAGCTAAGTACAGCCTTCCTTCCGCAACAACTCTTTCACTGATGGAAGTCTGGGTCCGAATGCTGTGAAAATTGATTATTCCATTCATACGAACATAAGAACAGCCAGACTGGGTCAGACCAAAGGTCCATCTAGCCCAGTGTCCTGTCTTCTGACAGTGGCCAATGCCAGGTGCCCCAGCGGGAGTGAACAGAACAAGGAATCATCATGTGATCCCTCCCCTGTCACCCATTCCCAGTTTCTGACAAACAGACTAGGGACACCATTCCTACCCATCCTGGCTAATAGCCATTAATGGACCTATCCTCCATGAAATTTTCGAACCCTATTAAGGTCCTGGCCTTCGCAACATCCTCTGGCAAGGAGTTCCACAGGTTGACTGTGCGCTGCCTGAAGTAGTATTTCTTTTTGTTTGTTTTAAATCTGCTCCCTTTTATCTTATTTCACAAAAGAAACAGTTACAAATGCTGCTTCCCTACAGCCCCCCACCCAATTGTTGGATGGGGAGGGGGGAAACTGAAGAAATTTTTGTCAGCACATAAGTGCTATGCCATAAAATCCCAGTCTGGGTCCATTTCTCTTGATACCCCGGATGTGCGTGACCTATACCTCTGCAATGTGAAATGTACACAGGGAAACTTGAAACAGACATGTGAGGGAAAATTAACATCCAAGTGTATGGGAAGTTTGAAGCAGACAGCTGTGTGTGGGGACTCTGGGAACTGAGGAAGCATGAAGGAGATTGTGAGGTGTGTGTTGTGTGAGATTGGCACAAAAATCCATGAGGAGGAGAGAAAGAAAAGGGGAAAAACAGAGCTAAGGGTCTGGTGTAGATGGAAAGAATTAACAAGAAGATCTCAACCGCAGAGGCAGACTAAGCTAAGGACAGCCTGAAAAACACACTCATATGTGGTTGTTGTTGTTGTTGTTGTGAACTTCCTCATCTCCGTCTCGTTCAATGAGTTTAGCACTCACACCGGACTACACACCAGTATGGCCAGCCACAAATGTTCAAAAAGCATAAGTGAGAGCCTCAAAAATCAGGAGATTGGCTTTAAAAATTGCGAGGGCTTTTCTGAATAATAAATGCTCGGTTCTTTTTATTTGTCTTCTGGTTTGGAGCATTGAGAGTACCCATTTGGAAACTTTCCTCTGCAACCACAAAGGCTAGAAACTTACTTTTTATTTCAGTGCCAGCTGACAGACTCACATAATGGCATGACTCCAGGAGATGGAGATTTAAGAAAGACCACTGCCTCTAGCCCCAGTGGGGGCAACTATCGCAAAACTGGATTGCACGGTGACTTTTCAGCTATCAGAAAGCAATTATATAGTTATGCAATTCACCACACAATTAATCACAGCCAGCTTTGCTGAGACCCAGGGAAAACCACAAGCCACATGTCTCCAGGCCAAGCCATTTGTGTGACATGACATTTTGATAACTGAAAACTGTGCTAATTTATTTATACAGCAAATGCCTCTGGGTTTTCAAGCAAACCCATCCCACAAATGCTGGGGCTCATCCATCTACTCTGTGATTGCCTCTTTGGCAGGGGCGCACCCACACGAGACTTTTCTATCAGGTGATTTTTTTTCATTAGGGAATTTTGAAGTTGGTGGAAACTGCATTTTCTAGGTGAAGATTTCAATTTTGCCCAAACTGTTTGATTTTCCCATCAGAAGATCTGAAACCAAAGCAGAACATTTCAGTTTGTTCCACTGACCCGGCATATTTTGTTTCAAGTCAGTCTGACATTAAACTGCATCTGCCTGGGGATGAAATACACGTGCTTCCTGCTCCCATTCTCCCTTAGGAGCCAGTCTCCTTAGCAGGATACATTTCCCAAATGTGTTAAGATTTTGGAATTGACATTTTTCCGAACTTTCCATTAAAATGTGGAGATTTTGACTTTCTCTCCTAATTGGGGATGAAATCAAAAGCTGGAATGCAGGTTGAACCTCGTGCGTCCAGCTCTCTCTGGTCCAGCAACCTCCGTGGTCTGGCATGATTTTAATTAGTCAGATGTCCAATTAACATGGGTGTGGCCAAGTTTCCCGCAGTCCCATAAAGTTTGTTTACAGCCACCAGTTTTGGCTCTCGGTGTTCCGTGCTGTTATTTAGAACTGATACGTAGGGGTAAATTAGAACTAATTTACCCCTACGTATCTTTTAAGAGCCCAGCAAGAAGTGGAAGTGTTGGTAATGCTGCTAGACAATATTGACCTCCTGTGGTCCGGCAAATTCTCTGGTTCTGCACCAGTCAGGTCCCGAGGGTGCCGGACTAGAGAGGTTCAACCTGTACCAGAATTTCCCAGAGGACAGAAATTCTGACTTTCAATCAGCTCTGTTTTGTGCATGAATTGGGAAGAATTTTGGGGAAATCAACGGGGGACGTTCAAAACTGAATGTATAACAGAACTCTAGACACAACATTTGTGATGGGGAGACAGGCTAACACTGCATAATATTTGTGTTATGACGAGCAACCAGAAGACAAAAGAAAGAGAGCTTGCTGCTGTTATGTTGTGTCTGCATAAAAATGTCACGTTAAGTCACTTTCACTAGTGGCTTTATGTCAGTTTGATTTCATGGCCACGCTCGCATATGAAATTGATAGCCTGGCAATTGGTATCAAAATCTCCCCAGGCCGGACACCTGTACAGTTAAACGGGAATGGAAAAGAACGGCGCTTTTGTATGACGATGCAACAGGCCGTTTGAGGTCACAATTTTCCTTTTGTACCGCTAGGATGAAGAATGGGGGTGCAGGGGAGGAGAGGAACCATGCCCTACAGTCTCATTCACTGCCACGTCCTTCAGTGATTTCTCAAGAAATCTCCTTTGCAGAGATACTGTGAGTGTGAAGGAGATACTGTGAGTGTGAATCAGGCATAAATCACGTACCCGCGCAAGCTGCCTAGAAACAAACATTTCAGCAGCTTGATTCCGTTTTTAAAGAGTGAAGCTCCAGGTTGTTTTCTTCCCCAGATTTTGATCTGCAAGCTTTGTCTAGTTAGAGGCCTGGGGTTTAATCAGTGAAAGCCACAACGGGTCTGCATCTGCAGGGTGGAACTACAATAGATTTGATTAACTCACCCTAAAAAGCTGCCTTCCCTGTCATAGGCCAGATTCTCTGGCTTGATCAATTTCCCCTCGGTGCAAGACCAGGAGGGAGGACCAACGATGGCTTAAACCAGCCCCCTCCCTAGAGATTATGCCCAGCTGCAAAGGGTTCCATGAATCTATTCTGGCAACCACAGATCAGGCAGGTACCCGAGAACCTTGCATGCCCCCAGCAGTGAGACTGGTGGAGTGGTTACTAGTGGTTTTCAGACATTTTTTCTGGTGACCCAATTGAAGAAAAGTGTTGACGACTGAGCCCAGCAGAGCAGGGGAGAAGGGCTTTGGGGGGTCAGGAGTGAGTTTAGGGCTGGGACAGGGGGCTGGGGTGCAGGGGTGAGGGCTGTGGGGTGGGCTAGGGATGAGGGGTTCATGGTGGAGGAGGGTCTCTGGGCTGGGATAGGAGGTTGGGATGCAGGATGGGGTCCGGGGTAGTGATGCAGGCTATAAGGTGGATCTGTGGATGAGGAATTTAGGGTGCAGAAGACTCTGGAGTGATTCAAAGCTGGGGCAGGAGATTGGGGCACAGGACTGGGGCATGGGCTTGCTTCCCAGGGTGTCTCGTCAGCAGGGGTTTGAAGGCAACTTCCTGCCTCTCTTGGCACCATGGACCACACTGTACCCCAAAAGCGGACAGCAGCAGGCCCACCTCCTGGGGGGGCGGGGCAAGCAGCTGCACATGGCTCTCACCTGTAGGCACTGACCCTCCCCAGCTCCCATTGGCTGGTTTCTGGCCAATGGGGATGTGGAGCTGGTGCTCAGGGCAGGAGCAGCATGGTGAGCCCTGTGGCCTTGCTGCCTGGAGCCGGACCAGCTGCTGGCCAGTTCTGGGGCGCAGCACGGTGTCAGAACTGGGATTGGCTAAGGGGTTTCGAAGTGTGGGTTGTGATCCAGCCTTAGCTGGCCAGCAGGATCCCTGGGTTCTGAACAAGGCCACCCAAAGCCTGACATTCTGGGCCACGCCCAGCACTTTGAAACCCACTGCTCTACAAGGACACAACGGGGCCACGATGGCTGACTCCATAAAGTGCAGGCGATACATGGAAGAGGGCTACCTTCCTACCCACTGACAAATGAGCTGTAGGAGATGGCTGCGGGGGGGGCGGGGGGGGGGGGACATCCCTCTTTTGCCTCACTGCTTCAGCTCGTAGGCCGTCTTCCCAGGAAAGCGACTTCCCGGGCTGGCTCCGCAAGTCTCTGATGTCCTACGGCAAAATGATGAATTGTTCCGTGAGGGTTGAAAATGTATAGGGCCTGGGGCATAAACTCTCCATTAACGTCTTCCCTCCCTTGCACACAACCGCCACACTCTCTGTAAGCCCGCATTCCGTTATTTTTCCCACGTAGTTCTCCACTGTACGCGCTTCCTAATTTAAACTTTTGTGCATTTTTTTGAGTGCAGGCGCTGCTCCAATTCACTGCCTAGAGATTAGTGGTATGCACAGTAACCTGTCATCAACTTGCAGTGATGGGTGTAGGGATCTCTCATAATCGTTGCCCTATGTGGTCTGGTCTTCTTGTTGGAGCGAAGGATTGCAACAATTAATGAAAATGAAATCGGACGCGATCTTGCCTGTTGCCTCGGTGGAGTTCAAATCGGGTACATAAAGCTCTGTTGCACAGAGGTCCACAAGGCTACTCGTGTGACTAAGAGTTATTCATATAAACAAAGATTTGGGGGTCCATCCCGGCCCAGGCTCAATGGGGTCAAAGATGAATCTAGTCCTCTTCATAATTTGGGGGCAAAGGTCAAAGGGCAAAGTTTTCATAAGTGATGCCAGCCACCTATCAGGAGCGCGTGGGGGTTTTGTAAGATATATTGAGTGTTTCTAATGACTTGATTCCTCTGAGGCGGTGCTGGGGGATGAATTTTCCTGTGATGCTTTATGGCTCCGGTCCTGAAAAGACAAATGTTGGAGCAGCTGAGTGATTCAAAATTAAATGAAACCAGAAAGCACTTGTAAGGAGTCTAGTAAGCTCTGTGTGTGTGACACTGCCATGTAGAGACATTCCTGATAGACAAGAAGCCCAACGCACGCTGAATAGAACAGGCTGCCCCCAGCTGGAGCATCAAATGCTCTTTAACCCCATTCAGCTCAGTTTGAGCACATTGCCTGAGGTTTTTAATGACAGATAAGGGAGTTAGATCTTCATGGAACCTAAGGGAGATCATGTCTAAGTGGTAAAGACCCACTAAATTGAACACCGAGGGTGCTCCTGGACAGCACCGATACTCCACGATTCATGAGGCGTAAGAGAAGCTGACGGGAACGTTTCTCCCGTCAGCCTCCCTCTGTGGAGACGGCACCAAGCTCGACAGGAGGTCTGTCAACTCCAGTTATGTTATTTATTTGCATATCCTAAGCCAGTGGTCACCAACCAGTAGATCAGGATCTACTGGTAGATCTTGGAACCTCTGACAGGGGATCCTAACTGGTTTGGCCAAGAGGTTATCAAGCCCAGCACTTCAGCTGCCCCCTACAGACTGCTGCACATCTCCTGCCCTTTGCTTTGGAGCTGTCCCCTCAGGAGTCTCTGCTTTTTGTGCAGGGCAGGGGAGGGGTGCTGATATCAAGATGTCCCCTCTCCCATTCTGTATCCTTTCTCCACAGAGCAGAGAGGGGGCACAGCAGGACTTGGGATGGAGTTTGCTGGCTGCTTTTGGGAGTGGTGCAAGGTCAGGACAGGGGTGAGCCTGCCTTAGCCCCACTGCACCACCACCCAAGAGCCACCTGAGGTAAGCAGGGCCCAACTGGTGCCCACATCCTGAAATCCTACCCTAGTCATGAACCCCCTTCTACACCCCAAGCTTCTGCCCTAGCCCCAAGCACCCCTGCATCCAAATGTCCTCCCAGAGTCTGCACCTAGAACCCCCTCTGGTACCCCAACTGCCTGCCCCAAGCTCAGGTCAGAGCCCCTCTCACACTGCAAATCCCTTAATTCAAAACCAGAGCCTGCACCCCAACCCTCTGCCCCAGACTGGTGAAAGTGAGGAAGGGTGGGAAAGGGAAGGAGGACGGAGTGAGGGGGGGGCTCAGCAAAGGGGCGCAAAGGAGGCGGGGCAAGGGTATTTGGGTTTAAGTGCAATCCAAGATCTACCTCAAATTCAAACAGTGATCTCATCCTTAAAAAGGCTGGAGACCACCGTCCGAAGCTGACCTCCAAGTCTAGTGTAGACTTGGCCTTCCGCCTGGCCGGTCACAATTTAAACAGTGCCCCCAGACCAGCAATTCCCAGCTGCGGACAAGATGGATTGGGATGGGGTACTTTACAGAGCCACTTCTCAGAGCAGAACTGTACCTCACTGCTGTGATACCAATCAGGGGCACACATCCCCGTAGGGACAAGCAGAGGTCTTCCGGAGAGTACATCAACTCATCGAGCTACATGCCTAGTTTTCCAACAAGCGACATAAACGGCATTTCTGAGGTCTGTACCCACTCAAAGGTCTTACTTTTCAGTCCATAAAGCAGTATAAACAAGTCATTGTCTGTAAGACCAATATTTATATCCCCATTGATTGATTACATAATTATATGGTAACAGTTCACAGTGACACTTGCGTTTTTATGCCTGATTTTATAAGCAAGTCATTTTTAAGTGAATTGAAACTTGGAGGTACACAAGACCAATCAGACTCCAGAAAGGGGTTCAGTAGTCTGGGAAGGTTGAAAGCCAGCGCCTTGCTGTATTTATTTGAGGGGAAGACATAGCAAATAGAGGGAAGAATTAACACACATGACCATAAAGATGTTCCTTACCACCTACTTTCCCCTCAGAAGGGGTGGCCAAAATGGCCGACTTTCAAGAAGCATTTCAAGAGTCCGGCGTGAGCGCATTGTGTTCTCTGCACCAGAAACATCCATACCAGCGCCCTCTCGGCAATCAACTGGCTAATAATGAGAAAAAGTGTTCTTCCTATGAAGGAGCCTTGACAGTCTGCGAAATGACAATGAAAGTCTATTGACCCTCACACGCAGGAAACAATGAAACAATGTCATGTTTTTAAAAAAGGGAATTCCACCTTGTATCTCAGTAAATACACGAGACTTTGGCATCTCAGGGCCTAGAACACACCCGCTTAGATTTCCCTCGGGGTGATCTAACATTACTTAACATCAGCCGTTTTGCACATCATTTATTAAAGACATTAAATATAGCACTTAGCTAGCATGAAATATCGCCCCGATTCTTTTATATACAATAACCATTGTGCTTACAATGACTTAAGCGACATATATTTGTTAAAAAAATCATTATATTTACCCAGAGCATTTAAGAAAAGAATTTTCCAAATTCCGGAAGCAGAATTTCCTCCAACAAGGGAAGGAAATCATTACTTTTTAACCTTAAAAAACCAATGAATGTAATGCTTTAATACCAAGGGGAGAAAAACAATGAAGGAGTTTCTTTTTAATTGCATAAGGTAAGTGTTTATATTAAGAATGTGTATATGTAGTTCTGAATCTCTGGGGCCAACAGCAAGTAAAAAAAATGGTGCCTAGCTATTCTATAATGCCCTTTATTAATAGATCTCAAAGCACTTTACAAATGAGATAATTTTATAAGTGGGGAAACTGAGGCACAATGAAGGCAGTGGCTTGCCTAATGTCACCAAGCTTGTCACTGGCAGAGGGAGGAAGAGATCCCAGAATTCCTGTGTCCCAAATCCGATCAATCTCACACATCCCCTTGTTTTTCTTGTCTTTTTTCCTTCCACTCGGCTCATCTGAGGACGTGGGTTTTGCCCGCGAAAGCTCATGATACTATCTATGTATTTTTGTTCATCCCTAAGGTGCCACGGGATTCCGCATTGTTTTTAAAGTCACGGACTCACACGGCTCCCCCGCTGAGACTTTTTAAACACCCCTTGTGCCGTTCAAAGATCGTTGATTCAGATCCATTCAGGGGACTGCGAGAAGATGGGTCACAAAGCAGAGTTTGAGTGAAACAGGCAAAATGTTGACCAACTCTATCTTTTATTTGTCTCTTTGTAGTTACATAAACTCACCATCTCGCCACAGTCTTACCACCCTGCTTTGAGTCTCTGGGTATGTCTTCACTACGGGCTGAAGTGACGGGCTGCAATTGACCCAGTGGGGGTCGATTTATCGCCTCTAGCCACGTACTCTCCTGTCGAGGACAGTACTCCACCAAAATGAGAAGTGTAGGCGGAGTCGAGGGGAGCAATGCTGTTGTGCCCATCTTGGCGTTACAGAAGAGCTAGGTCTCAGGATCAGATGTAAAACAAGGGACCTGAGCACCGGTCCTCCCCATGGCACATTTACAAGAAGGTTATTAACCGAGGAAACATGGCCAAATTTCAACTTGGAAAGAAACTAGTCTGGCCTCCTAAACGCCAGCACAGTTTCAGTTCTTCGGGGCTTGCTCTACATTATTGCGGCATTGCTCATAAACAGCTGCCCTGGTCCACCTCAGAGGTAGCTGCCTTTCAGTGATTCACGTGTGTGTTTCCATAACGCTTTGTTTAGTCTGCAGAACACTTTGGAATCCTGTGGAAGTGCATAATCATAAATAACAATGTAATTATTCATCACTAGAAGATTTACCCAGCATTGCCTGGGTCCTTCAGGGCAGGGGCCAGGCAGTGGGGAGAGGGGAGTGCAGGAGTCAGGAAAGGGCCTTGAGGATGTGGGGGACTCAAGGCAGGGGGCTGGGAATGTGGAGGGGCGGGAGTCAGGGTTGGGGAGGAAGGGCACAGGGAAGGGGTTGGGGTGCAGGAGTCAGGGCAGGGAGTTGTGAGGAGGGGGATCTCAGGGCAGGGGGTGGAGATGGCAGCTAGCATCTCCCTGAGGGTGGTGCACCCTGCTTACTGGCTTGTCCCCAAGCTGGAGGGGAGCTGTGCACCCCACCCTCTGGCTTCTCCCAGGGCTTGTCTCGGGGGGGCATGCATCCTTGCCACTGGCCAGGCCGGGAGGTGAGGGTCATGCAGGCCTCCCGCCAGTGCTCCCTTGGCCCAGCCCAGGGAGTGGGGGATGGGTCTGTGTGACCGCCAGCAGCTGTTCTCCATGGCAGGCCATGGTGATGGGTGCTGCCAGCTATTGGCTTCTTCTTCAAAACTGCTGCCCCCCTGTGGTCGTTCTACAGTATAACTGTTCCTCCAACCAGACCCCTCCCTTTCCATTGTATGAGAACCAATCCCATTCCGGGCACATCCCATTGTCCTCGCACAACCAACCCCTGACCTTGCTTTAAGTTAGGAGAAGAGGAAGCTGCCTACCGAATGTGGTGGTCCTTGCTCTTGCCATTTAGGAGGAGTTCTTGAACAAACGGACTCACAGACAGACAGATGCACCTTTCTAAAATATATCGTTAGAGATGTTGAGCACCAGCCGGCAATGGGGCTGCATTGCTCCAGACATTGTAGCTTCCTTGGGGCAGGGGCCGTCTGGTATTCTGCCTGGCTGCAATCTAAATAGCCAAGACAGAGGTAGGGAGGGGCAGGGTGTAACGGGCCAGCAGAGCGAACGATGGGATGGCAGCAAAAGGCATGTCAGGGCCAGATGCTCGGGAAGCAAAAGGAAGCGAAGGGGCCAAGGCAGGATGGGGGGCAAGTATGGAAGGAAGTTGAGGTGAGGATTCAACGGGGGAGGGGACCGTTGGCATAAACAACCTCTTGGCTTGGGACAGACACCGTCTGATCACAACTGCAGAAAGTTCTCTGCGTCCCCCGAGCTCCCTGTTTCTGCTACCTGTTTGTGCAATCCCCCGCTCACTCCCCCAGGGCTGCAGAGAGGGGTGGGGAGGGAGGCATTGCCAGGGTCCTAGTGCCCCCTGGCTTGGAGTGGTTTCCGTTCAAGATGGCCGACAGAGGTGGGAGGGGCAAAAGGGGCAGTTGTCCCGGCAGCAGCCGCGACTGGAGCCCTGAGCCCTTTAAATCATTACTGGAGCCTAGCGTGGTGTGGTCCTGGTGGCCCTGAGGGCTGGGAGGGGGAGGCTAGCCCCCAGCCCCGCCCCTTTCACCTGAGGCTCCGCCCCTTCTGAGGCCCAGAGCTGAGTCTCCCCCCGACACACACACATTGCCCAAGGCCCAGAAAGGTTTGTCACCAGCCCTGTTTCCAGTTTGGCTCAATGGCTCTCGGGCCGCCCCCTCCCCCACTATAAAACTTGTTCCAGCACCTCTGGGGGGGGTGTCTCCCCACACAGTTCTGGAGGCAGGCAGAGCCCTGGCGAGGCTCCATTTTACTTCATGCATGTCCCCCAGAGCAGCAAGCCTCACATCGCTTGGTTCCACCTCTCCCTGCCACTGTATCTGGTTGCCCATTTGGCCAATGGCCAAACCTAGGGGTATCAAATTCACTGCTCGTTTGGAGTTTATTTTTCAAAACTGCTGCCCCCCTGGTCAGTTCTACAGTATAACTGTTCTCCACCAGACTCCCTCCTTTCCATTGTATGAGAACTAATCCCATTCGGGTACATCCCATTGTCCTCGCATTAACCAACCCCTGACTCTTGCTTTAAGTTAGGAGAAGAGGAAGGCTCTAACAATGTGGTGGTCCTTGCTTCTGCCATTTAGGAGGAGTTCTTGAACAAACGGACTCACAGACAGACAGATGCACCTTTCTGTGTATATCTGAGGTGGCGGGGAGTCGGGGAGCAGATGCAGGAGAGGGCAAACGTCCATTAAAACTGGCCATCAGCATGGCATGGAGGAGGCTGCTGAGGTGTATTGAGTTGTGAAAGATCGAGAATTCATGTCGAAGCAGAAGGAAGTTGTTGGGGACAGATTAATTCTGACCTACAATTTGTGCTGGGGAGCAGGAGGGAGCTGCCAAATACCAGGGTCACCCATCTGTGGACCTTCTTTGACAGGAGATAGCCACGAGGCTATCAAGTGCCACCACTTCAGCTGCCTCTCCCTGCACTGCTGCAGAGAGGGGACACAACAGGGATGGATGGAGTTTGCTGGCTGCTTTGGGAGTGGTGCAGGGCCAGGGCAGGGGTGAGCCTGCCTTAGCCCCACTGCACCCCACCTAGGAGCCACCTGAGGTCAGCAGGGCCCAGCCGAGCCCACATCCCAAACCCTACCCCAGTCATGAACCCCTCCTGTACCCCAAGTCCCTGCCGTAGCTCGAGCACCTCTGTATCCCAACACCCTCCCAGAGCCTGCACTCAGAATCCTCCTGCACCCCAACTACCTGCCCCAAGCTCAGAGCCCCTCTCACTCCAAGACCAGAGTCTGCACCCCAACCCTCAACCCCAGCCGGGTGAAAGTGAGGGAGGATGGGGAGGAGGGAGGATGGTTCCCTGGGGGGGTGTCTCCCCACACAGTTCTGGGAGGCAGGCAGAGGTCTGGCGAGGCTCCATTTTACTTCATGCATGTCCCCCAGAGCAGCAAGCCTCACATCGCTTGGTTCCACCTCTCCCTGCCACTGTATCTGGTTGCCCATTTGGCCAATGGCCAAACCTAGGGGTATCAAATTCACTGCTCGTTTGGAGTTTATTTTTCAACCATAAAAACTATTCGTCTGGAAAATTTCGCTCTGCTCTCCGGGCGACTCTTTCGCAACGGACGCCTGCCTGCAGCCTCCTTCCCTGCAGAGCGTTACGGCCCGAGATCCCCGGGCGGGGACTGGAGGCTGACGCAGCGCATGCCTCTTGGCCAGAACTGAATTCAAAAGAAATGTCGCCCTGAAATCCACCTCATTCACAGCCTTCTGAGGTGAGCGGGAGTCCGGGGAGCAGATGCAGGAGAGGGCAAACGTCCATTAAAACCGTGGCCATCAGCATGGCGGGAGGCTGCTGAGGTGTATTGAGTTGTGAAAGATCGAGAATTCATGTCGAAGCAGAAGGAAGTTGTTGGGGACAGATTAATTCTGACCTACAATTTGTGCTGGGGGGGGGGAGCAGGAGGGAGCTGCCAAATACCATAGGGCAGGGGTCACCCACCAGTCGATCGGGACCTACCGGTAGATCTTGGAGCCTTTGACAGGAGATAGCCACGAGGCTATCAAGTGCCACCACTTCAGCTGCCTCTCCCCTGCACTGCTGCAGAGAGGGGACACAACAGGGATGGATGGAGTTTGCTGGCTGCTTTTGGGAGTGGTGCAGGGCCAGGGCAGGGGTGAGCCTGCCTTAGCCCCACTGCACCCCACCTAGGAGCCACCTGAGGTCAGCAGGGCCCAGCCGGAGCCCACATCCCGAAACCCTACCCCAGTCATGAACCCCTCCTGTACCCCAAGTCCCTGCCGTAGCTCCGAGCACCTCTGTATCCCAACACCCTCCCAGAGCCTGCACCTAGAATCCCTCCTGCACCCCAACTACCTGCCCCAAGCTCAGAGCCCCTCTCACACTCCAAGACCAGAGTCTGCACCCCAACCCTCAACCCCAGCCGGGTGAAAGTGAGGGAGGATGGGGGAGGGAGGGAGGATGGATTGAGCAGGGACGGGGCCTCGGAGAAGGGGCACAAAGAAGGCCGGGCAAGGGTATTTGGGTGGGAGGTAGATCTTCGATTGTACTTCAATTCAAAACGTGATCTCGTGCTTAAAAAGGTTGGAGACCCCTGCCGTAGTGGGATGTTGGAGAAGAGTTTCTAGGCGGGCCATGAGCGTTTTGTACGTGAGCCATCGAAAGTGAAGCAGAGGGACACAGACTCACACAGGAGCTAAACAAACCCGTAGGGCAGCCTTCCTCCATGCGGCCTGGCTGAGGCCTGCTTTCGTGTGGGGAAGGGATCCGAGTTCGGGATTCCTCCTGGAGGCGTGTGGAGGCCCCGGGCTTAGCAGAATATTCCCTCCATACCAACAGCCTGGTCCAAGGCCCAGCAAAGCCAACGGACAGAGCCCCATTCACTTCCATCAGAGTCAGATTGGGCCCTAAATCCCAAGGGCGGATTTGGATTTTAAGAGGTCAAGTAGGAAAGTGTGTGACACGGTTGATAGGGCAAGAAAATTCAGGCTCCTGGGTTCTGGTGCCACCACCCCACTAACTATGGGCAAGTTTCTTCACCCCCCGGCATGCTGTACCCTGAAGAGAAAGTTTCCTTCCCTCCCAGGCATCGCTACCGTCAGTAAAATGCTTTGAGAGTCTTGGCTAGATGTGTGGTTGCGCGCTCAAGTCCAGATGACACCCACTCGGCCTCCCCGGAGCAGGAGGGGTTCGAGCCAGAGATAGCTGCACATCTGTTTTGAATCCGGTATGAAGAAAAGATGCAAAGAGATGGACAAGTCGGTAAGCAGAGCGGGCCTCAGGCACCCCCTGCCATGATGTCAGGGACGGCCTGGATGTCACCGAGGGAGAGTTTGGCCCACAACTAACATCTAAGGTACCTACAGGCCCCATCGCCGTGGTGCCTCAGCGCCTCACAATCACACGCTCTGTGAGATAGGCCAGTGCTACTCGCATGGACTGGGAACTGAGGCCTGGAGACGCTACACAATTCCCCACAGGAAGGTCAGACGAGAAGTCCATGGCAGAGCAGAGAACTGAATCCATTTCTCTCAGGGCCCAGTCCTGCACACTGCAACCTGTCACACCCCGAAGGCAGCACGGCCGAGGTTTAGCAGCATAATTCCCACAGCTACGCGTGGCATTTCAGCCATGTGTACAGCTCATGATAGCAACTGCTGTCCCCGTCCCCAAGCAGGATCCAAAATGGACGCTGGCGGCTGGAGTTCATACCTCAGGACAGCCGGGGAATGAGCCCCGCGGCAGCAGAACGGAAGAGCGGGATGCACCACTCAAAGAACTTGGCCAGCCTCAAGCTCTCGGCCTTGAACAAGGGGCAGCCAGCAAGAGAAAGTGGGAAAGGGACAGGGGGAGAATGGGAAACGGCAGCGTTTGCAAAAAAAGATCCTGTTTACATTAAAGATGGAAAAAGCTGCTCAGATCCAGTGGACCGTGTCATTTCCCTCTAGATTTGGGATATTAAAAATAACCCCCGCTGACCTTTGCCCACCTCTCTCACAGCATCGCATGGCTGCTTAAAAAAGAAAGCGGCTTCTCTGGGGAGATAGAGCCGTGCTCTGTTACGTTGTGTGGGCCGCCGGAGATAACTCGGCCCTGAGAAGGAAAGGAACCGGGTCTTCAACGGGTGTATGCCCAGCGTCGCTCCGTTGTCTTCCACGTGCCGAATCACACCAGCCGGGAACCTGAGGTAATGGATGGAACCTGGGGACGTACAAAAGGTGTAGCTAAGAGTGAAAAGAAAACCCAGTTCTGGCCGGGTATTCCCCCCCCCCCAGGCTGGGTCCCGTTATGTCCCCCAGACACAACCGCCTCCCCCTCGCGTCTCTCTGAGGGGGCCTTTTATCTGGGGAAAAGCGGGGTGTTTTCCTCACCCTTCTTTGACCTAGACACCAGGGCGCCCACTATGGCTCAGAGCTTTCCACACAGTTCAACCGGGGGAAGAGGCCAGTGGGGCAGAAATGCAGCAGCGCTGGAGGAGGAGCGTGGAACACAGTTGGGGTCCATGCCGATAACCCGCCTTCCCTCCCTGATCGCCCCTTCTCTTTTACTTGAGTACCCCACATCTCTGTACCCTTCCCCCTCCCTTGCGCCGGCTGCCTTTCCCTTTTGCCTTGCCTCACGTCCCATAACAAACCCAACCAAGCACACCCACTAGTGCTGCTAAGCAATGCACACAAAGGTACCATCCTGTTGGCTAACCATCCCTTCCAGCCCTCTTTCAGATGATGGATCCTGTTCTCCCCCGCTCCTTGCCTACTTCGTATACTTGGCCCTGTCATAGCGTTCCATGCCCCTACCCGTCACTATGGTAGATGGGCGCCTTCCATGTAAAATCGATAGCAGCGGCAAAATCCCCAGCGTTCTCCCTTGACTCTCCATCCTTCTCCCTTTTGGGGGATCAAAACTCAGCTCCGAGTAGGGATACTGGGGAGGCAGTTCAGAGGAGGGTGGGTGAATAGGAGGGGGTGTCACATGTCTGCTGTGGTGGAGAAGGCCTGTAAGAAGAGGAGGCTTTTGTAGCATTTCCCCAAGACAGACAGACAGAGTCTAGGTTGACCTACTCTCCTCTGGAACTTAGCTCTTCAACTCTTCAAAACAGGGACAGTCTTTGACAAGGGGAGCGTGCAGCCCTAATCCTGATGCCGTAATGCCAATAGCGCTAATGAGCTGCCCTAACGGGCTGTTTCAGAGAGCAGTGAGGAGTTAGAAGGGCAGCCGTTCTGCAGTGGAGATGGCAGGTCTGCTGGAGAGAGATAGCCCAGACCTGCACAGCTGAGAGCCAGCGCTGACTGTTCGCAGAGAGAGGGCCAGATCCATAGGGGGAACGTGGAGGATTCGGTGGCTGGTCTTGCAAAGCCTGACTCCTCTACGCAGTCCCTGTTCACTCAGGAAGTACCGTTACGTTCAGTGGGGTTACTCGCGTGAGTAAGATTTGTGGCAACAGGCAGGGATTAGAAACTCTGCCTGGCTCTGAAATGAAACCATTCTCCCCTGAGTCACTAGGTCCTCCAGAGACAACAACTGACGGATAATAAATCACCCTATGCTGCGGTGGATTCCTGTTCTCCATCAGTTGTCCTCTTACCGCCCCCCTCCCTTAGTCTAATGACCAGGATCACTTCCCCCCTTGAACTCTGCCAGTTCCTAACACTGGGCAGAAAAACCCAGGGGAGGCAAATTTGAGTGTCTCCAGCAGACTTGAAGGCTCTAGGAAGTGCGAATTTTTCAAGGTGTGAGCCTGGTTTTTGTGTTGTTGTTGGTTGCGGGTGGAAGCAAGTCCTAGGGCTATTCTACAGCAGGAATAAAGGGGCTGGGTGGGATTGTCAGCTACTTTTGGCTGGACTGCACAATCCAAGGCACTTAGTAACAAATCCTTTGTTAATCTCTCACATATTTCCTGTTGTAACGTACAACGCTGGGTATTTCTCATGTAGAGGCAGCTACATGAGAAATAGGAATTCTATTGTAACGGAGCAATAGCCGGTGTCCCGGCATTGTAAGCCAACAATCCCTTTAGGGAAAGTTTCTTTCAAAAGAACTGGGCCAAAGTATTGTTTCTTTTTCTTCTAACTCGGCCCCACCACCCGTTGGCCAAACCGTCGCTCCTCAGGCGAAACCTGAGACTCACCCTGAGCCCTTGCCTCAATTTTTTATTCTGGCAAATTTGCATTAGGCAAATCTTGGCGCTCTGTTCTCAGATCTGATTCAGGCAAGCCCTCGTTAGCCCATAGCCTCTACTGTATTGTCCGTAACCTATTTAAAGCTGTCTGAATTTCTGCCCCAGTCCTAGCAAAGAGTAGACTAGCCCAGGTTAGAAACATCCGCCAGCCGGTGATAGATGAACGCCAATGTACACCCAGTGGGTGGAAAGAGGGAAACACAGACGTACAGCGGGGCAAAAATTTTCAGGCAAAATTTCTCCATGCATCTGAGGAAGTGTTTTTATACCCCTGAAAGCTTATGCCCAGATAAATCCATTAGGGTATGTCTACACTACAAAGTTAATTCGAACTAACAGCCGTTAGTTCGAATTAACTTTCATAGGCGCTACACATACAAACCGCTAGTTCGAACTTAATTCGAACTAGCGGAGTGCTTAATTCCAATTAGGTAAACCTCATTCTACGAGGACTAACGCCTAGTTCGAATTAAGTAGTTCGAATTAAGGGCTGTGTAGCCACTTAATTCGAACTAGTTGGAGGCTAGCCCTTCCCAGCTTGCCCTGGTGGCCACTCTGGGCCAAACCAGGGAAACTTTTCTGCCCCCCTCCCGGCCCCGGAGCCCTTAAAGGGGCACAGTCTGGCTACGGTGCTTGTGCCAGTTGCAAGCCTGCTAGCAGACCCTGCACCTGGCACAGCATGAGCCAGCCACCCGCTGCCACCCAGCCCTCCGCCTCTTCCCAGGACCAGGCTGGCGGCTCCCAGGAGCCTGCCCGGGGCCACAAGAGGCGGGCACCCGCCTGGTCTAGTGCGGAGATCATGGACCTCATCGAGGTTTGGGGGGAGGCCTCCAACGTCCACGACCTCCGCACTAGGCACAGGAATGCGGCCGTCTAGGGCAGGATAGCTGCCAGCCTGGCCACCAAAGGCCACATGCGAACCCAGGAGCAGGTTTGCATGAAAATCAAGTTGGTCCAGTGAGACCCCCGACCCTGAGCTTAGAACATAAGAACATAAGAATGGCCGTACTGGGTCAGACCAAAGGTCCATCTAGCCCAGTAGCCTGTCTGCCGACAGCGGCCAGCACCAGGTACCCCGGAGGGGATGGACCGAATACAATGACCAAGCGATTTGTCTCGTGCCATCCATCTCCAGCCTTCCACAAACAGAGGCCAGGGACACCATTCCTACCCCTGGCTAATAGCACTCCATGGACCCAACCTCCATGAATTTATCTAACTTCTTTAAACTCTGTTATAGTTCTAGCCTTCACAGCCTCCTGTGGCAAGGAGTTCCACAGGTTGACTATGTGCTGTGTGAAGAAGAACTTTCGCTTATTAATTTTAAACCTGCTGTCCATTCATTTCGTTTGGTGTCCTCTAGTCCTTCTATTATGGCAACTAATGAAGAACTTTTCTTTATTCACCCTCTCCACACCACTCATGCTTTTATAGACCTCTATCATATCCCCCCTCAGTCTCCTCTTTTCTAAGCTGAAAAGTCCCAGTCTCTTTAGCCTCTCTTCATATGGGACCTGTTCCAAACCCCTAATCATTGTAGTTCCCTTTTGAACCCTTTCCAAGGCCAAAATATCTTTTTGAGGTGAGGAGACCACATCTGTACACAGTACTGAAGATATGGCGTACCATAGTTTTATACTTCCTCCTCCTTCTTCCCTGGCTTCCCCTTCCAGCTCCCTCCTCCCAGGTTTCCACCTCCCTCTCCCACCCTCTCTCTTCCCCTCTCCCACCTCCTTTTCCCAGTCTCCCCAGAGGAAACCCTCCCCCCTCCCCAGTTTTGTTAAATAAAGAGAGTTTCTATTTTTGAACACACGTGTCCTTTATTTTTACATCAGGAAGGGGGCTAGGAGGGTAAGTGGAAGGAGGTGAGGAGGAATGGGGCACGAGCCCCCGATGGGGAGGACTGGGGTGGCTCTGCGGGCTCCTCGGGGTGGAAGCTATCCTGCAGGGCCTCCTGGATCCTGACAGCCCCCCGATTGACCCCCCCGGATGGCAGCCTGTGGCAAGTGCAGCCTGGCTGATGGCTGAGTGCTGTGATGTGCCGAGTGCGGGCACTCAGGGCACTCCAAGACAGGACTGCTTTGCTGTCCCTCATCGAGGTAGACAAGCAAGCGGGGAACCCTGAGAATTGTCTGTCCGGGGTGGAGGTCGGGTCCCTTTAAGCACAGCCCTGGGCTAGCCTGAGGCAGCAGCTCCACACTCTAAGTCCTAACCTGATGCCCTGCCGGCACTGGTTCCGGCCAGCCTTAACTTCGGTTCAGGGTCCACTCAATGTGGACATGCTAGTTCGAATTAGCAAAACGCTAATTTGAATTAGTTTTTAGGTCTAGATGCACTAATTGGAATTAGCTTAGTTCGATTTAACTAATTCGATCTAAGTTAGTTCGAATTAGTGCTGTAGTGTAGACATACCCTTAGTTTCTAAGGTGCCACAGGACTCCTCGATGTTCATGCACATCGGTTTTTCTCGGGGCACCAAAACTATTAGCAAGTTCAATTCAGAAACAACGTTCTGGCTGAAATAAGCTGGCAACAAAGAAATGTGAAAACGCCGAAACAGGCGGCTTTGGCGTTTCGGTCAAATCGACGTTTCTGCTTGGAAAGTATTTGAATCGACACTTTCTTTCAAAAGGCCATTTGAAAAGCGATGTTCAGAATGCTTCCTTTTGACCGGAACAAAGTGTTTGTGTGTGTTTTTGTGCCAATGAGAAAATTAAAAACCAAAAAACCAACAATGCATCAGTTTCCGTTGGAAACAAACCTATTTCCCCACCTCGACTTTTTCTCTTTAGATGTTCAGTGAAATTAATTATTTGCTCAGCTCAACATAGGACACAGCAGGGCTCTCTATTCACACCCGGGGGTCTCCTGGTGCCAGGAGGGGTGGTGCCAACGAAATGGAACAGGGCAGAGAATCCACAAACGTGGGTGGGAGGTTTCCCTGAGTAAGGATGGAGTGAAAAGAGGGAAAGGATAGCAGGGTTTGGCCCATTCAGAACTTGGCTCTCATGGTTGCTCCTTCACTGTACACAGCAAAGTCTTTTGGGGGTGTGTGGAAGGGGTGGAATGGCCCCATGGGGGGGGGGCACACAGGACTGGGAAGAACCAGATGAGGAGGGTCAGTTTGGCCCATACGGACAGAGTTTGGCAAGAGGTTCCCAAGACATGGGAGAGGACGGAAGCCCGCCTCTGAATATACTGGTGCTGTGTGAGGGGCTGGCAAGGGGCCACATGTCCCCTAAATGCTGTGGGCAAGAAAGACGGGGCCCAAACCTCTGGGCAGCCCGGGGGTCTTGTGAGGGATCGGGCCCCCTGCTCTCACTGGCAGCGGTGGGGGGAAGTGGGGCAATGTGGTGCCCTTCCCCCAGCCACATCACCTGAGGGAGGGGTGGGGTTGGGGGCAGGACTCCCCCGCCCCCATGTTCACTTGTGGGAAACAGAGCTCTGCTTCCCCCTGCTGCCACTGGTAAATACAGGGGGGCTGACCCCTGCTGCCAGCTTCAAGTCCCCCTCCAGTGCCCAGGCTGCATCGTTGGGGAAGGGGACTTGGGGGAAGAGGCGGGGCAGGGGCGGGCCTAGGTGGAGGGGGTGTTGTCCTGGCCCTCCCATGGTGGCATGGGGAGCAGTCACGTGTGTGGGGGTTGTGGTCAGGTGGCCGGTGCTACCCCCTGCATCCTTCCTGAGTGGTCACCCCTGTCAGGACACTTCACACACAGGCGAAGAATCATCACTAAGAATGGTTCCCTCAGCGCCCAAGGCTGCACACACGTTTCCGAGCCTGGAGGCCCTGCCAGCCGTATTTTGATTTGACAAGCTGTCAGGCTTTTCAACTATTACAGGCTTTTTTTCCCCTTTTCCTTCAAGGGTCGCTCGTTGTTTTCTTAGTCCTCACTCGCAGGCCGTTGCTCCTTGCGATGCGTGTTTGGGAGATGTTAAGTAGCTGCAGGTTTCCTGCACAGGCCCAGTAGACGTCCTGAACCTAAACCAAACATACGCTGTACAGCAAGCCATGCCGCACGGGTGAAAAACGATTTTCACAGGAGCCGGCCCGGCAACCAGCGCTCCTCCAGAGAGCTCAATCACAGCGTTCCCATTAGAGGCTGTGAACTTGGAATTCCAACACCGATCATCCGGGCAGAATCTATTACATTTACCATCATGCCCCATTCGCTCTTCCCAGCAGGTGGGCTGAAAAAATGAAGCCATTTCCGCCAGCAGCAACGGAGGGTAGTTTGCAGTAATTAAATTACCAGACGTCTTCTCAGGGGGCAATTTTTTCGTTGCGTGTACCTATGGAAACATTGTTTTCACTAGCTCGGTACAGCGCCTTTCCCCAAAAACTAGTCTCTTCCAAACAGATTGTATATATTCCCCTGGGTTTTAGTTACAGTTCTCCTAATCTGGATAAAACAAGAGTCCCTCATAATGTGCATCCAAGCAGGAAAATAATGTAGAAGAGTAAGATTAGATTGGGAAGCTCCATCTGGGGATAGATAGATAGATAGATAGATAGATAGATTTTGAGGGGCTACTGAGAACCCGCAACTGTCTTTGAGGTCAGTGGGTGTTACAGGTGCTCTTCCACATCAATATTAGGCCTATGGTCATTAAGTTATTTACTCGCTTCTCGCTGATGTCAAAACATGTGTGTGCTACCTACCCTTTAATATTCTCTAGACACTTTTGAGGAACTACACAGTTCGGCTGCGTCTAGACTGGCAAGATTTTGCGCAAAAGCGGCCGCTTTTGCGCAAAAACTTGCCAGCTGTCTACACTGGCCGCTTGAATTTGCGCAAGAGCACTGACTTTGTATTTGCGCAAGAAGCACTGATTTTGTACTTTGCAATGACGCTCCCATTTGGGCAAAAACCCTCTTGCGCAAATGTATTTGCGCAAGAGGGCCAGTGTAGACAGCTAAAAAGTGTTTTGCGCAAAAAAGCCCCGATGGCGAAAACGGCGATCGGGGCGTTCTTGCGCAAAATCGCGTCTAGATTGGCACGGACGCTTTTCCGCAAAAAGTGCTTTTATGCAAAAGCGTCCGTGCCAATCTAGACGCTCTTTTCCGCAAATACTTTAACGGAAAAACTTTTCCGTTAAAAGCATTTGCGGAAAATCATGCCAGTCTAGACGTAGCCTTCGTGGACCTGGGATGACTTCATTGCTCAGATAACATCGCCCTCTGTTGGTGAGGCAAAGGCACTGCATGCTTCCCAATGCCTCCGCAAGCCTTTGAGTGCATGGCTGAATGCACTGTACAGATACATTTTAGATGAGCGTGTTGAGTGTTCAGAAATTCCGTGGGCATGACAGCATTTATTCCTGCCAGTAGCTTTTACAGATCAGAGCGATGCCGTTCTAGCTGATGCGGTCTGGATTTGGAAGCCACCGTCTATTTATTCCTTCTGCCACTTGCTTCAAACGATGTTGATGTATCCAAGGCCCTAAATTATGCATTTGGTGGTTTTTTGGGCTCTCTTTCAAGGACTGGTCTTCATCTCAGTGACTTCAGGATTGCACTAGTGCAAAGTGTGAGGCAAGCCAGTTTTTCTGCCAGCTCTACAAGCCTAAAAGGAGGGTTTTACAGATCCATAAAGGAAGCATCTAGGACATAGTTGCCAAAAAATCAGGCGCGGACACTCATTTCACCTAATTTTGAACCCACTTTTAAATTGTAGGGGTGAAAGTTCATCCCAAATTCAAGCGCAGTTGGGCTCGCATTCTGCTCTGGAGAGGTTGTGTGAGAGAGAAAACCAAGGACGAAAACTTTAAGCTGGTCAAAGAGATTTGTTAAAAAATGTCAACAAAAAAGCGGGGTTTTAACTAAGTGAAATGCTTCACCAAAAACACTTTTTTTCCCAGAAAAAGTTGCAAGTTTGTTAAAAAAAACTTTTGGTCAAAACTGAAAGCCAAAACCTTTTTGGGATGGCCAAATAATTTTCCTTTTTCTGAACATTCAAATGTTTCTATGGAAAAAAACAACATGCTTCAACCAGCTCTAAGAAAGCAGATGTAAAATTAAACAGAAAGAGGGCAGCAACACAAGTGCAGAGAGAGAGAGACAATAAAAAAGGGGACTGGAAGGAAGATAGTGTAGAATTAATGAAAGACTAGAGAGGTGGGTGTATATTTCATTTTAAAATGACATGAAAAGAACACTAAAGTTGCAAAGTTAGGCACCCTAAGGTTGCCATGTATCCTTAACTCTGCCCACTTATTGACATGATTACATGCCATTTTCCTCATTAAGCACGGAAGCAACATGAGCGCACTGAATAACAGTTAGGCTTTATGATACTGAACTGTACCCGGCACATTTCTCGATTGCTCCCTGTGCGTTTTACAAAAAGACTCTTCTATGATCAACTATGACGGGTGTTACCAGCTAGGCCGGGGGAAAGGGAGGGGACGTGTCTCTTTTCAAAGCAGCCTGAAGTGTTTAAGTATTTTAATATTCCAAATGACACATGGGAAATCCTAGTAGCTTATCACATTGTGTGGAAACATTCAGGCTGATGTTCTGAGTCCAACAGAGCAGGTCTGTTAAGACAATGAAGTTACGCAGGTTTATGCCACTGAAGATCTGACTTAAATGTGTTGCTTTCTTCCCTACGGCGTATCCATCATAAATGCCAGTCATCACTCACAGACCTTGATAAAAGCTCTTTACTGGCTTTCCCATCATACCCACAGTGAGCAGTGAGGCTCCAAATCCAGAAATTGCTTTCTTTACCACTCCAAATCCCTCTCCAGCTGACCCTCTGCCCCTAACAGTTTTTAAAACATCCCAAACCCAACAACCAACAACTATATTTAGGCAACTGAAGAAGTGGAACATCTGGGAATAATAACAGCGCTCCTGCTTGAAAATGGCGATTATATGCCACCGTCAAGCTTGCCTCACCGGGCGGAACGCGTTGGAAAACACATTTTGTACCTTTCAGACTGGGAAATCAGCTGAGAGACAATTTGTGCATCACTAGTTGTGACACAGGACGATCGCATAGAGGAATAACAGGAGTATTCCAAGATGTTAGACTGGGATTTTGAGGGAATGTGGGTACAAAAGGGTTTGTAGAAAAAATAATAAAGGGGTGCCCAAAGCCCCATATGATTATTTTCATGCTCCCCCCCAGATCTGTTCAAACCCCCGCCTGAGGCATGGGAAACCCAAGAACTACTAGCCAAGAACTACTGGCTAGTGCCTGAGAAACAGGAAGTGAAACGGACGAGGGTATTTTCACAGTCGGAGCGGAGTGGCATGAACAAAGCAAACCCAGAGCGCTGACGGTCGTCTGGAGCGGTATTGGGTTGTTTCCTCCTCGAGCTGGATTGCAAAGCTAAACGGAGCCCTGGCTCTATATTTGCAAGATGTGCCATCCGCCCACCCAGCGCCCATTGTGCCCGGTCTGGAACTAGGTGTTTTTGACACCAAGGCCTGCTGACGGGGGTAGGCAAAAGGGGCAACTGCCCCGGGGCCCGGTGATTCAAAAGGGCCCAGGGCTCCTGGACACCAGTAGCAGCAGCACCAGCAGCCAGAGCCGTCAGAGCCCCACGTGGCCCACTGCAGAGCCCTCGGCAGCATGCTCCGGGGAGCGCTGAGGGCCAGCTGCCCCAGCCACACCCCTTCTGCCCAAGGTCCCGCCCCTTCCAGGAGCACGGAGGGCTTGGGGAGTTCAGGGCAGGGGTTTGGGTGTGGGGGAGCTGGTGCCAAGGCAGTCGGTGGGGGGCTCAGGGCAGGGAGCTGAGAAACCAAAGGGGGGATTTACTGGGGCTGCCCGTAGCAACGAGGGTGGTGCTGCTCCAATGGCAGGAGGCCGGGACTGCTCCCCATCTGGCGGCTCCTCCCAGGGGGCCAGGGAGCGGGGATCAGCCCTGGGCTCCAGCTTGTCTGGGGATGGTGGGTTCCAGGGGCCAGACCAGACTTCCAGCTGCCCCTTCCCACCTTGCAGCTGGTCCAGTGGGAGTGGGACTCTGGGGCATGGTTCCAGCCTGCAAGCACCCCCCTGGCCTGCAGCTGGCCCAGGCTAAGCTGCGGTTTCCAGCCCTGGCATCTCCCAGAAGGGGGCCTAGATTGGGGCCTCTCCTGGGTGGGGGCCAGACTGAGCTGCCGAGTCCTGGGGATGGTCTCGGGGGCCCCATCAGGGTGGCCAGGGAGAGTGAGGGCTCCTTCCCCCCACCCCACCATTCAGCACTGTTTGGGACAGGGGATCTGCTTTCTCAGTCCAGTGGACGTCAAAGTGAATCCCTGGACCCCGATGGACATTCTCCTTCTGGTGCAGCTGCCCCCAGTGGTCACTCTGCAGTATAGCTCTCCCTCCAATCAGCCCTCCCTTTCCATGGTCTGGAAATCAATCCCACTGCAGGCACTTCCCATTTTCCTGGCACAACCAAATCCTGACCTCACTTTTAGTTAGAATTAGAGGAAGCTGCCTACCAAACTCGGTGGTCCTGGCTCTTACCATTTAGGAAGACAGACTCACACACAGACAGACTCACACACAGATGGAAGGAGTCAGACCCCACTGTATTAGCAGATACTATACAGATAATACTGAGAATGTTTCTTTGCTCGTTACATTCCATGGGACACTTGAAGGGCATGCTCGGATGTCCCATTACTTCTCCAATTTCAACTCCCTGACTCGCTTAAAAAAACCAACGCCGTATTGCTCGCAGGCATTTTTAATTTGGGAATTAATACTTTTGCAGGACAAAAGGTGAAACAAAGCGGGGAAACGGGACAGGGAAAGGCAAAAGGAAATTGCTTTACTGCAACATGTTTTATTAATTTTGATACCGTCTCTTTTTCAGCTGGCCAAATTGCGGTCAGGGCTGATTGAAACCTTGCAAAGGGAGACAGGGGGGCTCCAGCACTTCACACTTGTCAAGGCAACGCCAATCAACTCGGGTTTCCCAGCTTCTGGCGCCCGAGCCAACAAGACACTTCAAGACTCTGTTCAACAAAATGAATAGTTTGAACCACACTGAGCGGTGTCCATAAAAAATAAACAGCCACGTGCATTAAAGGCGCCGAAGATTCAAACAAAATGGGAGCCAAAAGGAGACGGACTCCATCTCACAAGACCACTTAGCGCTCCCCTGCGGCCCTAGGGCAATTACATTTAATTTAGCCTTTTCCTCCCACAAATCATTTTCAAATTAAAAGAAAAAAAACCCACACGCCCTTGAAGATGGAAAGCCTTGAAAGCCAAAGAGCGATTCCTGGGTCGCTGAGCTCTTCTCCTTTTACAGGTGTTTCGTCCTTAACGTCATCCCTGTGGCGTAGCCAGAAAGGGTGTAACCAAACTGGGGGGAGGTGGACATTGGTGTGGGTGCTCAGCCCTTGAACCCCGGCCCCGCTCTGTAGCTGGAGCACTGTGCTAAGAGGAGCCAGCCCCCACAGCCCAGCCCCACTCTCCAGCCACCGCTAAAACTACAAGTGTCTGCAGCTTTTGCTGAGAAGCCAAGCTCTCAAGATGGGGACTGTAGCAGACCCCGTTCCTCTTTTGGCCTTGCACTCACATTGTAGGTTCCCACCCTCTCCAAAATTTTCAGCAAGATGCTATAGGTCTGTTCCGGGAAGGCAGTCGATAGGGTTGCCAGGTGTCCAGTGTTTGCCCGGACAGTTCGGTATTTTGGCCTTCCGTCCAGTTAAAAAAATCAGAGAATACCGGACATCTAAAATGTCCGGTATTTTCTGTTTTCCTCAGATGGATGGACGGTGGTATTTGCGAGGGTGGGGGAAGCGAGGAGCGCGGTAATTTAAAGGCGCAGCAACCTCTTTTTTTTTTTTTTGCTCAACCAATTTTTCCCTGCCTGTTCGGGATTTTTTGTGAAGGTATCTGGCAACCCTAGCAGTCGAGAGTCCCAGAGGCAAGTCCCTTTGGCTCCTCCTTGGCTCGACATTACAGACATCTTGGGGACTCCTGCTTCTGAGGCAGTTTCTAGGAGAACTTCCGTTCACTTCCCTGGGAGCTGGACCAAACCCTAGACCAGTTGAAGTTCCCTGAGCAGAGTTTTGACAGAGAGCAAAAGGATGACTGTCACATTGAGGACAGGGATGGCTTATGCCCTTCAGCATGGGCTTAGAAAGGACCCATGCTCAGCGCTGCATCCTGTACTGACGAGGGGCCGCTCTGCGAACCCAGGTGGGCCGAGCCACGCCGCGCTGGCCCGCCTGCCGGAAGCTGGGAGGCAGGACAGGAAGTATAAAAGATGGATCTTGGCGCGCAACGGGGCTGCAACCACTGAAGGAGACAGAAGCCTCCTGCCCTGCTCCTGAGATGGGAGACCACAGTGAAGTCCCACCAAGCTGAGGACTGGCCAGAGCTGTTGAAGCTACCACGTGGAATCACTGGGAGTGCCACTAGAGCCTATCCCAAAGAGCTGGAGGACACCCTACGGATCCAGGTGCACCCGGAGCGGAGGGGAGGAAGTGTCCCATGGACAGCAGACCCCAGCCGGGTTGTGTTGCCGCGGGAGACCCAGTTAGTGGGTTGTGGCTGGATTCCCCGTTGTCAGAACACTACCTCTGTCAGGGCCCTGAGCTGGGACCTGGTGGAGTTGGGTGGGCCGGGTCTCCTTCCCCCTGCCATCTCCCCCCCTGCGGTGGCCGCTTGCCCTCCCTGGACTAAAAGGCCTGCTTTGGTCAGCCGTCCACAGAGCTAGTGTGCCCAATCCCTTCGTGGCTCTCTCCGGAGGACAGTCTGTTAGCTGTCCCACTAACTAACTGTCCCACAAGCCTTTCCTCCAGTTATGGGCTGGTTGGTACCTAGCCCTGCTTGAGGGCCTGGGGCCCAGAGACTCCTTTGACGCTCTGCTTGGACTGCAGGCCAGACCCACCGACTGTACAGACCTCTGCTAATTCCCTGACGGGGGCGATCCCCGTGATGTGGTGAGGCGAGGTGCCCCCCCCCCACCGCTAACCCATTACGCCCCCCCCCCCCCAGACTCGTTCCTTTGGATTTTCAGACCTCCAGCAAACACATTGTTCCCGGCTAAATGAGGCTACCCAGGGACCAGCAATCCTTTGTCTTTGTTAATACAAGGATGCCGAGAGTGTTTTACTGACAGCCAAGCAGTCGGGAATTACAGCGCGATGAATTTGAGGAGAAAAATGTAAGTGATGAAAAAACCTGGTTGATTCATTACTTCCTGAATAAGAATTTTCTCCATGTGATTTTTCTAGCCTGTATAAATATTCTTATTTTATGCGCACTTCTTCTGGTACTTCTTCCATCTCCCTTATTGCTAACATCAGTGAACATTTGCAGTGGTACAGTAGCACCTTAGAGACTAACAAAACTATCCTCCAGAGACTGATTCTTGGGCCAACACTACTGAGTATTTCTATCAATGATCGAGTTCAGGCTATAAAATCACAAAACTGCTGGGAGAGTAAATAATAAGGGGAACCGGCTACTGTTACAGAATTCTCTAAACCTCCTCGTTCAATGGTCACCATTCAACACCATGTGTTATAACACAGCCAAATGCCAGGTAATTCACCTGGGGAGAACAGACTGCACGTTATACCTCCAGGAGGGGAGACTGTCTTGAACAGTAAAGACTCAGAAAAGGACTTCGGGCCATCTTAGCTAATCACCTCAAGACCACATAAAATAAGAGATTTATGCAGGCGAGAAAAAATCACATGGAGAAAATTCGTATTGAAGAAGCAATGAATCAACACGGTTTTTTCATCACTTCCATTTTTCTCCTCAAATTCATTGCACTGGAATCCCCTACTGCGTGGCTGTCAGTAAAAAGCTCCTTGTATTAACATAGACAAGGGATTCCTGGTCCTCATTTAGCAGGACAACAGGGAATACCAAGTAGAAATAGGGAGGGGATCTTGCCTCTGAACAAGGCATTGGTAAGATGGCTACTAGAACACTGTGTCCTGTGTGGCCCTCTGGCCCAGCTCCGGGGGTGCTCGGGGGATGGAGGACCCAAGGAAAAAAATGAGTGGGTGCTGGCAGCTAGCTCCTCTTCTCCCTCCCACCACTTCCCATGAGCCCCCACTGATCACTTATGCTCCCGCCCTCCCAGCACTTCTCACCCACTGCAATCAGTTATTTTGCAGCATGCAAGAGGCTCTGGGATGGGAGGGGAGTGTTGGGGATGGGACATGCTTAGGGGAGGGGGGCAGGAGAAGGTGGGGTGGGAAGAGGCAGGATGGGGGTGGAACGGGGAAGGAGTCAGGTGGGGGCAAGGCCTGGGGTGGAAAGGATGTTGAGAACCCCTCGGGCCTAGAGGAAGCCAGCACCTATGTTGTGTTCTGTTTTGGTGGCCACACTTCAAGAAGAATATGGAAATACTGGAGAGAGTTTGAAGGAAGGGCTATAAAAACAATGGAGGTATGGTCCCCCCAGCGGTGGGGACACAGACTGTGCACAGCCAGAGGGCTGTGTTCTTAGAGGATGCCACTGTCTTTGGAGTGACACAGGTCCAGGACCAGACGTGATGGTGGGCAAGACACCACCAGTGTACCGTCATGACCAGCAGGAGGGGCTAGCCTGGTGTCTCACACCCCGTCACACAGGGTGTTTCTAGACTACAGGGTTTTGTCGACAAAAGTGGACTTTTGTCGACAAAACTATACCTGCGTCTACACTACCGCCGAGTTCTGTCGACATAACGTCGACAGAACTCTGCAGTTTTGTCGGTGGCGGTAAGCCTCATTCTACGAGGAATAACGCCTTTTGTCAACAGAGTTCTGTCGCCAGAAGGCGTTATTGCATCTACACTGTCCTTTGCGTCTACACTCTCATGTTGACAAAGCGGCTTGCTTTGTCGACAGAACTGGCTGTAGTCTAGACGCTCTTTGTCAACAGAAGCTTTGTCGACAGTATCTGTGGACAAAGCCTCTGAGACAAAAGCCTGTAGTCTAGACATACCCACAGAGAAAAGCCTTCAGGGAGCCCCAACATTGGAAAGGAAATTTTGGGGAGTTGAGGTCACTTCCAAGGGGCAGCAGAGCTAAGAGCTACAGATGGACAGTATCTAAAAGTTAGACATTGTGACTGAAAGCGGCAGGAACTCTCCACAAGAGGGCCGCTTGGGGGCCTGATCCTGAAGCCATTCATGACTAAGGCAATGCTCCCTTGGAGATCAGTCATGCAGGTTCAGAGCTTACAGCGAAGGGCACAGCTGAGAACGTTTTGAGGGCTGGATGCCATGCACGTCATTCCATGGGAGACTTAAGGCCAAAGATGTGTCTGGGAACAGGCCCACCCCACTGAGAGTTGTGTGTCCAGTGGGTGGAAAACACTACCCAGTTGGTAGCATTTCGCACCCACCGGGCGCTGGTGTAAATACCGATATGTGGGAGGGGCAATGCAGACTCGGGTCGTCAGGCCTGCGGGGCGATGGAAGTTAGGAATGGTAAAGATCTACTAGGCCATGTAGCCGATCCCAGAAGGCCAACGGAGGATGATCGAGTCCCGAGAGAAACCCTGCCACAGCTGAATAGATGTCGCCATAAAGAAATGTTTAGAGTCAACTTTTTTCTGCCTCTCTACCCCCCCTCCCCAACACACACACTCCTTTCTGTTGTGCTCTCCTTTTAATGTGAGGAACTGTGTATTATTTGAGGGGGGTGGCACTGGGACGTGACGCCGCAAGACGTAACAGCAGAATACGAATCACTGGTAACATTCCAAGACCTTTGTAATCAGTCACCAGGCCTTTATAAATTCTCCACTAACGGTTAACCAGCCAGGAGCCGTGCTGCACCCGGCCAATTTCCAGCAGCCTTCTTCTCCAGCCCAGTGGAAAGGCCTTGCATTAAGTGATAGTGTCAGTGGCTTTCCTGAGTAATTTCCTGCCTTCTCGCAGCAGAATGACTCTGCGAGGCGGCCACGTTAACATTCTAGCAGCGTAATCAGCATCAGATGTGAAGCACGAGCAAGGTCCTGGGCTTGAAACGAAGATGGCGTCATTCGGAAGAGGCTCACGGAACGGCAGCTAATTAGCACCACGCAAGTGGCGGTATCCGATTGAACAGGCAGGACCGGGGCATCCCTCCCAGACTTGCAAAGTCTGGCGTCAGAATGCAACCCCCCAGAGCGGCGTGACTAACAAAGGCTTTGCTGGGTTCCCGTCTACCAGCGTTGTCTTCCTCCCAGATGCTGGCCCCCCCGTGCAGCCCGTTCCCAATCCCCTCAGCCATCTGTTCCCAGGAAATACGTTTTCCGTCCACTCCCAAAGCAGTTCCCCTTGCCCACTGTAAAAGTGGCCTGCCATCACAGAGGGACTGGCTGGGATCCAGCTAGCTAGGAGGGAGTGGTCTAATGGTTCCCCATTGAACCAGGGAGCCCAATGGACAGCAAGGGGCTTAGGTGCATTTCCAAGCAGACCCCGTGAAGAAGAGGCAGGATCACTGTGGCTCTTTTAAGAAGCGGTGTGCAGCAGCGAGGCATCTCCGCTGCGGCAGGTGAGAATTCTGTTCCTCCGGCTAATGGAACGGACAGGATCCAGCGTCAGTCTTATTGGCCTCCTCCCCGGAGCAAGCATCATTTTCCGGTGCCTTTTTGTTCCTTCCCCTTTGGATGTCTCACGCCCACAGTTATTTTTCAGAGCAGATGGAGAAATCAAAGCCCGTCTGGCTGGCTGCCCTTTCGCTTTTGCCCATGGCAAGAGAAAATGGGCTACCACGTCTCTGCCACTGGGGTCAAACAAGGGCCCACTTTGGAACTGCAAGAGCGTGCGCGTTCCCAGGGTGGCATTTTTCTGGGCCTCCGTCTTCCGTGTAGGCCAGCCCCGCGATCATTAAGTGCTGCTTGGAGAATTGGGGTTATTAGCCTCAGTGCCAATTGGGAGCTCCCAAATGAAAACCGCTTGCATGGGGGGAAGGTGCGAACAGCTGCAGGGTGTGATATTACTTCTGATCAGGGCGACCTGCAAACAGTCACTACAATTCCAGCCCGGGAGCTCCAGGTCCCATCTGAGAGTCAGCTGCCGACTGGATCTGGTTCCTTGGCTCTGTACGATCCATGCGCTCTGGCCAACAGGGATCTGGCTGGAGCTAAGAGGCTGGCTGGCCGGGCCTGCTTAGAATGCTTGGAAGAGAAGAATCCGTGAATGGGCACGACAATGGAATCTTTGTCTGGAGGGGGAATGTGGCAAGAGGAGGGCCCCAAAATTCTGAATCACGCCCGACCCCAACCAGGGCTCATCCCCCTCATGCTAGTCAAACAGGTTTTCTTCTGGTGAAACGACACTGAAAGCAGTGGAGTTGCAGGGGTGTAAAATGGGTGCATGGCAGCAAAAAATGAGCGCTTCTTTAGCAGAGAGAACCAGTATGAAACGTGCACCCCCTGTGATGGGTAGGAGGAGTGCTAGCCAGCACCCGGTGACTCAGGGGTTAAACTCAGGTAGCTAGCAAGGGTGTTGGCAGGGAGCCAGAAGAACCAATGGGAGCACAGTGCTGAAATTTGAATTGTATAAGATACCTTGCCTGCTTTCTTTGTGTGGGAAGTTAACCCAGGAGTTGAGACGATACAGAATTATTTAAACCCAGTCAGGACTACCATGCCTCCAAGGAATTCAGGGCATGGAAGTGGACTGAACCAGGAAGGATCGTGAGTCAATAAAGGGGAAAAGTGTATCTAGTCACGATCAGGGTATTTTTCCTTATTTTTGTGGTTTGGTTTGAACTGCTCTGTGTGAATCTATGCCTCCCTTCCCCCATTCACCATCTAAGGGTATGTCTACACTGCCACCCTAGTTCGAACTAGGGTGGCTAATGTAGTCATTCGAACTTGCAAATGAAGCCCGGGATTAAAATATCCCAGGCTTTATTTGCATGTTCCCGGGCGCCGCCATTTTTAAATGCCCGGTAGTTCGAACTACCTGCCCGTGGCTACACGCGGCACGGGCTCGGTAGCTCGAATTAAAGCTCCTAATTTGAACTACCGTTACTCCTCATTGCAGGAGTTTTTGTAAGCAGAGCCTATAGAAGCAAGGTATTTTTAAGGTCTCTAGAGGGCACCCACCTTCTGCACACGGCATGCCACATTGGAGATCAACCCTGACAACCCCCAGCTTCAAAGAGAGTCCCACCCTGGGTTTCAATTTTTCATAGATTCTAGGGCCAGAAGGAAGCATTTCAGTGATCCGGTGGCTCCGATCTCCTGTATTACACGGGTCCAAAAAACTTCCCTGGATTAAGTCCTGTTTCAACTAGAGGTTTGCCCCATGTTTTTGTGGCCTGGTGGAGGAGGCTTATTTTACCAGAATTTTTTTGGCCCCGCCCTAATCAAATGCACTTGGCACCTGCCTGGTCCAAAGTGCCGTTCCATCACACTGTAAAGACTCCCATTTATTACAACGGGCTTTGGATGAGACCTGGGATGAGCGCACACTGCTGGTTTGACTGCAGCAGCACAAATAGTTTGGGGACTGTTATTTCCAGAAATGTTTTCCTGCCTCGGAAAGTTTCCCAAGAGAACCTCGTAATGGTTTTCTGTGCCTCTTACATGATGTCTGCTTTGATACAGAGCTTGCCTAATAGAGTCACTTGCCTTGAATAAACGCAACAAACTGCTCTTCCGGGGGAGACAGGAGGAGAGTTCGCTGAAAAATGAGCTTGATGAAGAGAACAACTTAAAAAAAAAAACAAGTAGCCCTGTGGCACCTTAGAGACTGAGATATATATATATATGTAGATTACACCCCGGAAGAGCCGGCGTGGAGCAATCTGCGCATGCGCAGAACGACCTGCGCATGCGCAGAGCGCAGAACTACACGGCTGGCGAGCGGGGCTCGCCGCCGCTCGGCGAGCCCTGATCATAAGCATTCATGGGCAAAACCCACTTCCTCAAATGAGATGATCTAGATGAAGAGAGTAAGTCAGAGCTTTTCACTGAAGCGATCGACCCACTGGCCATTGATTTATCATGTCTGTTTAGACATAATAAATCAATCTCCGAGCAGTTTCCTGTCGACATACTCCACTGGGACGAGCAGAGTAGCCAGGGAGAGCTGCCCCTGCCGATCTTACTTTGCACAAGATGCCACTGCGAGTACGTCAACTTCAGCTCTGCTATTTGCGTTGATTAGATCAACAGCAGGGATTAGTACAAGTTGAACCTCTCTAGTCCAGAACTCTCTGGTTCAGCAACATCTGTGGTCTGACATGATTTGAGTTAGCCAGATGTCCACTTATCATGGGTGGGGCCAAGTTTCCCGCCATCCCATAAAGTTTGCTTACAGACACCAGTCCTGGCTGCTGTTTTGTAGTGCTAATTTACCCCAACTGTCTTCTAAGAGCCCAGTGAGTAGTGCTGGTCATGCTGCTAGACAATTTTGACTTCCCATGGTCTGGGAAATTCTCTGGTTCGGCCCAGGTCAGGTCCCGAGGGTGATGGACTAGAGAGTTTCAACCTGTATAGACAAGGCCTTTGTGATCCATTTCCTCCTGAGCATGACAGAATGTGGAAGTGCAGGGTGGGATTGGTTTGGTGGGGGATGCCATCCACATGCACGGAGTCCAGGTGCTTTCTGAGCATCCGAGGACATTGAATGATCAACTCCGAACCCTACAGGATCCCAACCTTTCCATGCGCAGATAAATGGAAGTTTCCCCTTCACACACCACACGTAATGAAACGGTCAGGGCCAAGTCAAGCTCGGGCAAGAGAAATTATGGCCAGGGAAGTTTCCACACAAATGTATTTTGCCTCCCTCCGAAGTCACTGCCTGTACTTGGATGCCAATTTATTTTGCATTCAAAAAAAATATTTTCAACAAAGCCCTTTCCTTCCTCCCCTCTGGGGTTGTATTTGTGCACGCTCCTTTGGGATAAATTGTAACGAGCCGCTGTGTGTGCACGTATGTGAGTTCGCATGCCGCTGCCCGCTTTTCGGTGGAATCAGGACTGTTCCCCTGCAAACAGCTGCTGGAAATTCTCCCCGAGCCCACATAGCAAGGGCTGAGCGTTCAGAGCAGGAGAACCAGTGCTCTGTCCCTGGCTGTGACTGCGAAGTATCAAGTGGCCGTGCTGCAGAGCAGAATGACAGCTGTGAGGTCCCTCACTTGCCACAGCTGTGGCTGAATATAGTCCAATGGTAATAAAGGGAATTGCTCATTAAGCAGAGCGGGGCCTAAAACTTCACTCACCCTCTCAATCAAAAGTATGATCAGTTAAAAATGCAGCAGAAACATTATATGAAATATCACGTGAGACCAAATAAAGGGGAACCAGGCAGGGCACGTACTCCTGATGATTAAAGCAGGAGGCCGCAGGGTTGTCCTTTCACTCCCTGAACAGGTCTCCTCGTTGTTTACGCCAGTACCGATGTTCAGCACGGTGTGCCCCCTGGTGGTCAAGCAATGCGCAGCAAAGGAAATCAACGACGTGCAAGAACGGCAGAGGTGGGAACAGCTCCAAGGGGCTCTAGCCACAAGACAATGCTGCCTTTCATGCTATAGGAAGGGCTTTTAGCACTGCCTACTACTGTGACTGCCTGACGCTTCCCATTATAAGACCCTGGTTTCAGTTGCTTACAACTTGGCCAAACTTTAATCATTACATAAGAACTTAAGAATGCCGGACTGGGTCAGACCAAAGGTCCATCTAGCCCAGTGTCCTGTCTGCCCACACTGGCCAATGCCAGGTGCCCCAGAGGGAATGAACAGACCAGGGAATCATCAAGCGATCCATCCCCTATCTCCTATTCCCAGCTTCTGGCAAGCAGAGACTAGGGACACCATTCCTACCTATCCTGGCTCATAGCCATGGATGGACTTATCCTCCATGAATTTATCTAGCTCTTTTTTGAACCCTGTTATAGTCTTGGCCTTCACAGCATCCTCTGACAAGGAGTTCCACGGGTTAACTGCACATTTTGTGAAGAAAAACTTCCTTTTGTTTGTTTTAAACCGGCTACCTATTAATTGTATTTGGTGACCCTTCATTCTTGTGTTAAAATCTTGTGTTCCTGGCCCTGAAATATTCCATGCAGAAAATGGTTGAAATTGTTTCAAACATGAGGCTGGGGGGGGTGGGGAAATTTTGTTTTACCCATGTTAAAAAATTCTGGCGTCTGGGCCTCACAACCCCTTGCTTTGGTGCAGAAACTGAGAAAGCCCCTTGATTCCCCAGTCAATTTGTATTAGGAATGTGCCCCACCCTGGTGAAAACCTGCCCCGATTTGGTTAAGTTACAGGGGTTTGGAAAAGAGCAGTTGGCACATGCTCAGCAGAGAGATCTTGATTGTAGCAGATACGATCTTTGAAGATTCCACCCTCACTGAGCATGCTCTAACGCCTCACAGCTCCGCCTGCTGGCCGGATTGTGCATGTGCCATCCCCGCAGTGTGACACAGCCTGCGCTAGCCCTGGGTTGATGCTGTATGCTTCCGGTAATAGCTAGTCCCAGCACACAAGGGACCTGAATTCAAGTTGAACAGGCAACCTTCATGCTGGCCTTTCATAACTTTTGGGAGCTTGAGTTTGTAATCTTAATAATGTTCTTTTAATGTACTGGTGTGTGTCTGTCAGAGGTGTCCATCCCCCAAACAGGCACCAAACACACTCTCAGTTCACCCAGAGCATCTAACCCAAATCCCTGATGCAAAGAGCAAATCAATCAAACCTAATCGTCCACGGCAGCCTCTCCGGACCACCACTGTGGATGACCTTTGATCTGGAAGGACCCCGAGCCCAGTCTCAAAGCACCGTTCAGGCCAGGACTTCTGGACTGAGCGGAGCGTTTATTTTAATGTGGACGTCAGTCGAGTGGATATAAGACGAAGACCACCAGAGAGCTGGCAGCTACCATGTGGTCAATGCTGACCTGGCCCAAGCCAAGCTGCCGTCTTAGAAGTCAAAGTCTAAACAGCAACATCCAGGGCCCAAGCGCCGTGTGCAACAGAAACGCTGGGGCATTTTCCACGTCCCCGTGCTTTGCTTTCCAAAAGACTGTTTACACACGTGGTGCCAGAACTGGTGATCCCGTGCAGAATCAGACACTCTGGCTGGGGAAGGGGTGGGCTGTGCGGTGGGGCTGGGGATGGGATGGGCCATGAACCAAACGTGGCATGAACTGGAGCGGCAGATTGGGACCGCAGGGTGGTTTGGAATGTGAATAATGACTCAGGGAGTAGATGCAAAGTGCACTAATTAATCTTACTTAAAAAGGGCCTCGCTCCCTTGCCCCTAATGGTTTGCCTGCAATATTTATTTCAGTTACACCCGGAACAATAGCAGTGTCAAGCGCCCGGGGCGTCAGACTCGGGCTGCCATTCCATTCTCCTCTCCCCTGACGTTGCTTTTCTTCCAAGCACAACCGAGAGCTGGCATGTTACGGCAGGTCGGACAATGGTTTGCATAAGTGTTGGGCTGAGTGAGAAAAATCGGTGCTGGTTTCATTTGTCCTGGCTTAGGAGGAAATGGTTATTTCAGGCTGCTTCAAATTGCTCTAGTCCTCTGTGTATTGTAGGGGGGAAAATAAACACTGTGAGCATGAATCTGATCTAACGCTGGTTTTACAACCATCTGACTATGCTGACCTAGAACCGGGCCCTTTCAAAGCCAAAGAACAGGGTGAGTGGGGCTAGTTAAAATATTCAGAAGGAAACATTTTCTGGTTGGAAAATGGGGTATTATTGAAACTGACATTTTCATGATTAATTTCAGCAGTGGTTTCCAGCAGGAAAATCCAAATGGAAATTTTTCATTTTGGCTCGGGTCCTCATTCATCTCTGTGTCCAACTGGGCAGCTGCGGCATCTCATAAGATTGTCGATTCATGTCCTTCATGATCCCATTCTCTCCTGTGGGTCTTGCACCATGACCAAACTACGTCTTCCAGGATGCCCGGTCGTCTTTCCCCGGGGCTAACGTGTGTCGTTTGAGACAAAAAACAAAATGTCCAAACACCGAATTTCCTATGGATGGAGGTTATTCCTTTCTTCGGCCTGCTGTGTCAGCCTGTTTAATCTGACCCATCGGGAAGTTAGGGAACAAGATGCAAAGTGGGACGCCATGGTGAATAACCCCCAAAGATTTCCAAAGGACAGATTGAAACAAAACAAAAACTTAGGGCTTCGGCAGCTCATTGTTCTAAAGGCAGAACCCAGGGGAGAAAAATGAAACACCGGCATCAAACGGGGCATTAAAACTGATGAATGTGAGTCTTAAAAAGGATCATTTCTGGGCAAAATTTGCCGCACTGACCCTTCTTGGTGCTGGGTTGGGTAGTCGCAGACCCCATATACAAAGTTCTATGCGAGACAGTGGGGCTACTGCCTATGGGAATGGGGCGTCCCCAGGTTGTGTCTCCCCTACCATTCCAGGGACGGCCTTAGAAAATGGTACCCTGGACCAACGGGTATGCCCCATGTGTTCAGTGTCCCCCATTATCTCTGACCCCCTACACTCCCCATCCCCAGACCACTCTTCTCTAAAATGCACATTTTAATTGTTATGACTATAGTTTAAAAACTTGCTCCCAAAGTCTTCCTGTCCTTTCTCTCGTCCCTACTCTCCTTTCGACGCCCCCGTTGAAGAGAGCCCTTGAGAGAAAACTGTCCTTTTCTTCCCGATCGCTGAGCAAATGTGTTTGCCTTTTACTTCTGACTGTTTGGTGAACTAGTTTTTAAGAGACCCCTCCACTAGAATCAGTTCCTTATTAAGATATAAAATCCTTTGTTATGCCTAACATTTTTGGAAACATATTTTTAACATAAACATAGAGTGAAATTTCATAAACATGTCCTGGTAGGAAAATCGCACAACATAAATGAGTGTTCCCGTTTTCTAAACGCAACGAAACTTCGTTCTGAACGCACTCAAGCGCACTGATTATTTTCAATCCTATCTTTGTTCTGGTGCATTTAAATAGGTCGTAATCTGGGGTGATTTCTTTCTGAAGGTTTCGGAGGATATTTAAAATACAAAATCAGTTTAGAGATAGTGATGAAGAAAACAGAGAAGGGCTGCATCATGTAATCCATAATATTTAATGTTGTGTTCAGCAGGACAGCTGACTTACCCTTACTACGAGGATTTTGCAAATAAATCCCTGACAAATTATGTCAAAAAATCTGCGACTGACATTTTTAAATTCCCAAATGTTGTGCTTTAAATTAGGTACTACTGGCATGCAGTAGTAAACATGCTCCATTTTCTTTAGAAAGAATTTCTAGAAGTGTGGGGTTCCCCTTCCCCCCCGATGTAATTTGCTACATTTGGGTTCTGGGATTTGGCTGGAAGGGGTGAGCAGAGTGAAGAGGGAGATAGGAGGAAGGGGGCGGGGCCTGGGCGGAGCAGGGGGTGGAGTCTGGGCGGGACCACAGGCGTCATCTATGGCGTTGCTTGAGCCCACCAAGCCCCTGATGGGTGCGTAGAAAAGTCGGAGCAGTTTCAGTGCCATCCAGCACCCTGGACCATGGCGCCCCCTGCTGGAATCATAGCCACAGAGGTTGGCACCGCAGCCCAAGCATGCACCCCTCTGTTGGGTCAGTCCTACCCTCTCCCTGGGTGTGATCTGTACCCATGTCTTGGAACTGGGACTAGTTCCTGTAGGAAATGATGCAGTGACTCTGTGCACGTTCGTGCAGCTTCGCAGCCCCTTGGGGGGTAGGTCACTAGGTCACAGTGAGGGGGGTTGGGCCAGAGAGTAGGTGCCCCACCTTCCCTACCCGCTGCTGTACTGACGGCCCATTCCAGGTGCTGTAGCCACAGCCCTGTGCGTAGAGAAGGTTCCTTGTGCAGCTGCATCTCCACCCCCCGCTCCTCCCGGGTGTGCAGGGGGCGCTCCCAGAGCATGAAAAATGCTACCGTTTTGTGACCCAAAAAGGGCTTTCCCCACCCCCACACACACACAAAGAAAATTGCACCCACGCACACCCAGGTTTGGAGCAGTTCTCAATGAGAACAAGCAGCTTTGCTTTTCATTTCCTCCTGCCCCTTTTTCAGCAGCAAAAAAGAAACCGGCGGGAGATGATCAGCATGAATAATTCAAAACCCGTCAAAACCCACAACTTCCTATTTTTTTTTAACTGGGATTTTTTTCCCCCTCCAGAAACATTGGTGACGTATGAATTTTATTGTTGTCTTCCCCGACACACACACACACACACACACACACACACACACACACACACGCTTTCACAGAAGGCAGCATGTTCCTACCATGCAGCCTGACCTCTGCTTTCTTCCTGCCCCTCTCTGTCCACTTTGGCTCCACCATGTCCTAGGGTGACCAGATCAGAACAGGAAAATATCGGGACACGTCGGGGAGCCATCGGCCCGCCCCACCCATACTCCATCCTGGCTCCGCCCCAGCTCTACCCTACCCCAAGCTCCACCCCCACTCTGCCCAAGGTCCCCCCCCCCACACACACAGTATCCCTCCACAGTCCCGCACCCATGGCTCACCTGTCCCCTCCCACCACCGCCACTCAACTCCTCACGCCCCTGCCTGACACCCCTGTCTGCTGCAAGAACCCCCCCACATATTGCGGGATTTTTGCTCATCTCCTCTCTACTACCATCACCCACTGCCGCCGCTCACCTCCCTGGAATACTGGGACCAACGGCAGCTCACACGTAACTCAGTCAAGACATGAACAAAGGGTTAAATATCGGGCCTCAGTTGTCAGGACACCTGGTCACCCTCCTATGTTCCACACAGGGCCCCACGGCTCTCTCCCCTGTAGAGCGGAGACACTGGGTTCTTATCCAGGTTGTGCAGGGGCGGGGGAGCTCCCAACTCCCTTCCCCATAAGCGCTAACTCTACCACTGGCTTCGATGGAGCCCTCGCCACGCACCCGGGTGTGGGCTCAGCCGAACCTAGCTTCGTGCTACTCGGAACAGTTCCAACTTCCTGTCACTCCGCCAGCCTCTCTTGCCAGGGGGGTGTTTCCTTTGTGAAGTGATTAGCACTCACTCCCCTAACGAAGAGAGAGCCGTGGCTGGCTTTGGTTTGAAAGAGGATTTCGTTCTGGCTGAAACAAGCCACGTGGCCACGGTGAGATTCCCCTGGGTCGGTTGGGTTTGGTCTGGACCGTAATCTGGCACTAAATGGCTTAGAGCGCAGGAGGAAAGGAAGCCCTGTTCTGTCACTAGTATTTTCATAAAGCTGCTACGATCTATAATTCATCCAAGTAACTGGCGGATAAATCCCCCGACTTTCGCCAAGAAACTCAAGCCAGTCCCACCTGGATGCTAAAATCATGACGATACAACAACATTTGGAGCCTGCTTGTGGTAATAAATCGCTGCTGTGTGTTGTTACAGTCTCAGCCCTAGCAAAGCCCACGGCGACCAAAAAACCGCTGGCACAAACGGCTGCCGGGTCAGCTGGAGGTACACAGCAGGTAGCGACTGCCTCGCCCTCCATGAAGAGAGGAATCTGCAGCGCCTGTGAGGTCCTCCAAGTGCCTGTGTCTAGAGACAGTGAGAAAAGAATCAGGCCGACTTGTGATGGGTACGGTGTAACTCGCCTGCAAGCAGTGCTGATGCCCATATACAATGGGGCCCAAGGTCAGATTCAAAAAGAGGCTGTAAATCAGTGTTTCTTAAACTTTTTAAGACCGAGAGACACCAAACAATAATTTTTTTTAATGAGGAACACCGAGGATTTTTTGTTGTGAAAAAAGGGGGGTCGGGGGAAAGTTATTGAGCAAAAAAAAAAACAAAAACCAGTCGCCTGCCCCTTTAAGGGTGGCCATTTTGAACTCTCTTTTTCCCCACGGCACACTTCCGACTGCCTCACGACACACCAGTGTGCCACAGAACACAGTTTAAGAAACGCTGCTGTAAATGGTTGCTCTCACCACAAGGGTGGGAATTTGAACAGGCTTCCCCTCGAATGCTCCACGTTGGTTGCTTCTTTGGCCCTGTGATGGGCTGATCCCATCATGTCTTTGCTGTCCAGCTAAGTCCTGTCCAGTCCGCACCCCTTCCAGTGACAATGTTGTCCCAACTCAAACAATGCCGCCGCTTGGGCTATTCCTCAGCCCCTCCTTTAGGGGCCGGCTCTGGCCCCATCTGGGGCTCACTATTCCTTACGCTGGGCTTATATGCCCCTTCCTCAGAGCTGCTAGGAGAACCCAGGCCCACCCTCCGTCAGAGCTAGGTTGGCTTCTTCAGACATGACGCTGTTCAGCAATCGTCTTTGCGTTTGGCCCCTCCTGCTCTTCCAAATCAGGCTTATCTTGCTAGCCCGCTGCATTCGCTGGCAGCCTTTGCTGTCCGTGGAAGCAGATTTGATGGGCTCTCCCTCTCTCACACATTCTCTACTACAAATGGCGTTGAGAAAAAAAGGCAGAAAACTACTCCAGGGGCCCTGATGGCTTCCTTGTCAGGCAACACCTCCGGCCTCTGTACAGCTGGCTCATACTTGCTTTCACTTGGACTCATGGTTAGCCTGCTGGTTAGTAACTGGAACAAACTATGCTCGCGTTCCTTGCAACTCCGTAACTGGGGGGAAGATTGCATCCCCTCAAAGACACATTAGATGGGCAGGATGACATTTGAGGGGGTGAGGAAGTCATGAGAGCCTCCCGCTAGCTTTAACACTTTGGATACTGGCGCGGCGGGTGGAGTGTTTCCCCTGAGCTAACGGGGGTCGTTGTTCCGTGGGTTTGTGATATGGCTCAGAGACGACCCCTGTCCTCAGCAAACAGCGTACAGGGCAGGGGGCTTTCTCTCACCGCACCCTTGCTCTACATTGCACGACTCCCTTTGACGGCCAAAAGCAAAGGACAGCCGTGAAAACCCACAGTGCTCTTGATTAACACTAAAACAAGCAACAGCGGGGGGTTGGACTCTACCTCCTGAGCTCTCGTCCCGCCTAGCATTCTATGGTTCTAGGTGGGACATCATAGTGGGTACGTCTAGACTACAGACTTTTGTCGACAGACAAAGAGCATCTAGACTACATCCAGTTCTGTCGACAAAGCAAGCTGCTTTGTCGACATGAGAGTGTAGATGCAAAGGACAGTGTAGATGCAATAACGCCTTCTGGCAACAGAACTCTGTCGACAAAAGGCGTTATTCCTCGTAGAATGAGGTTTACAGCCGTCGACAAAATTGCTAAATTGAACTCAGCGGTAGTGTAGACGCAGGTATAGTTCTGTCAACAAAAGTCCACTTTTGTTGACAAAACCCTGTAGTCTAGACACACCCAGTGAGGGGATATTAGTAGATTTTCCCTGCAAATGTAACATCTCCAGACTCATTTCCCTGCTGTTTCGAATTTCTTCAAATGAAGGCTAGGCACAAGGTTTCGACGAATTGTAACTCTATGAAAAGTCCTGAGGAGTCCGACATTGCAGGACAGGACAAAAAGACACACGTCTAGGGAGATATGCTGGGTTTGTCTCACATGAAGCAAGGGCCTGGCCATTCTGATAAATGCTAAATGAAACTCTGCTTCCCATATGGAGGGACAACCAGCTCCTCCATAATAAAATGGCAGGTCAATGCACCGTCAGGAGAGCCATGAGACAAAGTGACCTCGGATACAAAACCCATGATGGTGATTTTGTTGTTGTTGTTGCTTTGATTTATTGGGTGGCCAGGTTGATTTGGTACCATTGGATCATTTAATGCTGGCGGTGAGCTGAGTTGGTGTGTTATTCATACATTTGTGCCGCTGTGTTGTTGCGACTACATTGTTGTAACAGAAATTCATTGGCAGGGCAGACCTAGTAGGGTTGTTTATTTAAAGTACCCTATTGTTTCCATTTAAAAACATAAGATAAAATCTGAACTGCCCAGCCCTTTACGTTGGCCCTTCTTTGAAGAACATCTTTAGCTCCTGCATCAAGTCTCAATAGAGCAGTTTCAATAGAGCAGTCAGACAACTAGTCCCAAGGACCGTGACTTGCTTGAAGGGTAGCAAAGAAATTTGAGTTAAGCTACTTCGACTTCAGCTATGCAGTTAATGTGGCTAAAGTTGCGTAGCTTAATTCGACCTGATCCCATAGCGTAGGCATACCCTAAGGCTACGTCTACACTACAGGCTTTTTGCGGAAAACGGCTGTTCTTGCACAAAAACTTGCAGAGCGTCTATACTGCACGCGCGTTCTTGCTCAAGTAAATTTACAGTACTGAGTGGGAAAACAGGGCTTCTTCCGGAAGAGTTATTCCTCTCCCCACGAGGAATAAGCCCTCTTGCACAAGAGCTCTTCCAGAAGAAGTCAGTGCAGACAGGCAACATGAATTTCTTGCGCAAGAAAACCCTATGGCTAAAATGGCCATCAGAGCTTTCTTGCGCAAGAGAGCATCCACACTGCCATGGACGCTCTTGCGCAAAAGCACATCTCTTGAGTAAAAGCACATGGCAGTGTGGACACGCTCTTGTGGAAGACTTTTGCACAAGAACTCTTGCACAAAACAGGTCTTGCACAAGAAGCCTGCAGTGTAGACGTAGCCTAACAGACTAACAAAACAGATAGAATCGTGAGCTTTCATGGGCAAAACCCACAGTGGGTTTTGGCCACGAAAGCTCACAATTCTAATTTGTTAGTCTCTAAGGTACTACAGGACCACACATTGGTTTTGAAGTTACAGAATAGCCCGGCCACTCCTCTGAGATGATGTAGAAGAATCCATTGGAGAATGCCACCTAGTGCCAGAGAAACAAGGTAGGGGAGGTGGTATCTTTTACTGGACCAGCTTCTGCTGGTGAAAGAGACAAGCTTCTGAGCTGACAGAGAGCCCTTCTGCAGTTCTGCAAAAGGAACGCCCAGCATCACAGCAAAATGCATGGTGGAACAGATCATTTGGCATAAGTAGCTGCTTCCTTAGAACATAAAAGCAGCCAGACTGGGTCAGACCAAAGGTCCATCTAACCCTGTGTCCTGTCTTCTGACAGTGGCCAAAGCCAGAGGGAGTGAACAGAACAGGGAATCATCACGCAATTCCTACCATCACCCATTTCCAGCCTCTGACAAATAGAGGCTAGGGACACAGACCCTGCCCATCCTGGCTAATAGCCATTGATGGACCTAATCTCCATGAATTTCTCTAGTTCTTTTTTGAGCCCTGTTAAAGTCCAGGTCTTCACCACATCCTCTGGCAAGGAGTTCCACAGGTTGACTGTGTGCTATGTGAAGACAAACTTTCTTTGGTTTGTTTTAAACCTGCTACCTATTAATTTCATTTGGTGACCCCTAGTTTTTAGGTTATGGGAACAAGTAAATAACTTTTCCTTGTTCACTTTTTCCACACCACTCATGAGTTTATACACCTCTATCATATCCTCTCTTAGTCTCTTTTTTTCTAAACAGAAAATTCCCAGTCTTTTTAATCTCTCCTCCAATGGGACCCATTCTAAACCCCTCATCATTTTTGTTGCCCTTCTCTTAACCTTTTCCAATGCCAATATATCTTTTTTGAGTTGATGCAACCACATCTGTACGCAGTGTTCAAGATGTGGATGTACTATGGTTTTATATAACTTTGGCTACATCTAGACTGCAAGCCTCTTTCGAAAGAGGCTTTTTTGAAAGATACTTTTGAAAAAGCCTCTTTCGAAAAAGAGCGTCTAGACTACAACCAGTACTTTCAAAAAAGCAAGATGCTTTTTCAAAAGAGAGCACCCAGGCAGTCTCCATGTTCTCTTTTGAAAAAGCACAGTTTGCATTACATAGTGCCTTTTTTGGAAAGAGCGCTTTCGAAAAAAAACATTCTTCCTTGTAAAATGAGGTTTTCTGTGGTCGAAAAAACTGCCGTGTTCTTTCGATTTACTTTCGAAAGAACGTGGCAGCCGTCTAAATGCAGGGGAAGTTTTTTCGAAAAAACCCTGTAGTCTAGACACACCCATTATGTCCTGTTGAAGGTAGAATGGCCGCTTAGCATCTTTGGAGTCATAGGACCAAAAGTAGGAATTCCTGGGTCACTGAGAGTTGTCATGAGCCATAAATCCAGTGTCCACCTGGTATTTTGGTGCAATGCTGAGAGTTCCCTTCCGGACCTGGAGGAGAGTTCAGGGTAGCTTTGAAGATTTTCTCTCTCGTCAACAGAAGTTGATGCCGTAAAAGAATCCTCGTCCACCTGGTTTCTCTCTTGGCTGGGACCAGCCCCTCGTTTTGTATGTACAATGGCAGATCTCTAACCCAGCCTGCCACCAGTGCATTCTCACTCCCCGTCCGATTGCTTCATTCTGCCACTTACCGATGCCGTCTGACCCTGCTGCTTCTGAATCTGTACTCAGCGGGCCATGGGCTCCCTAGCTCCTAAATTAGACCAAGGTCCAGCAGTTAAGGTTGGGACTCACATGGCCCAAGTTCAGCTCTGGACTCTGTCACAGACTCTCTGTGTGACCTAGAGTGAGTCTCTTAGCAGCTTGGTGCCTCAGTTTCCCCATGTGTAAAACTGGGATAATAATACCTCAGGGACATTGTGAGGAGCTCAGACACTATGGTGATGGAGGCCAGAGAAGTACCCAAGACAGATGAACCTGACCAGTACAGGGAGTTCTGGAGGGGAAAATTTTAGGGCCAAACATTTCCAAACTTGTTTACCCCCCCCACACACACACCCCTTCCTATATTCAGGTGACTAATTTGTGGCCTCTGTCTCCTATTTCTAACTAAGCAGCACCCAAATCCCTCACGGGTTCTTGGACTAGAGCTAGCGGAAAAGTTTCCAAATGGAAAATGTTGACAATTTCAAATTTTGGGGGTGACTTTTCAAAACAAATTGCACTCTCCCTTCCCCCCTCAGCTGTACCTTTTGTTTCACAGACCGTCCGTGGAGGAAACAACTGCAACTGACCGCAGTTCGAGAGGCTGGCCCAGGGTGCACCTGATGGAACCGGGAGTCTCAAAGGACGTGCACAGGGACACCATCTTGCTCCCCGCAATAATTCCTAGGGACTACGATCAAGGCAGGAAGGTGCCTCTTCTGTTTTCTAGGGAAACAAGGCCATGAGGAACTAAAATGCAGACTGGGGTGGGTTATAAGAGAGACAGGATGGTCCGGGGGCAAACGCAGTGTGTAGGATGCAGGAGAAAGCTCCTTTTTCAGCTCTGAGGTGATGTCCTAGTTAACCTTGGTCAACTCACTTAATTCCTGTAATTCAGTTCCCCAACTTCAAAGGAGAATAACAATTCCCTTTTCAGAGGAGCATTGCCTTGTGGGTACCCTATGGAGCCAGGGTAGTGAGTCATCTTCAACGAGTCTTCTCCCTGTGTAAGACACTGGCCTAGTGCCTGAAATCACCGCCAAGCATATCCTACAGAGCCTACTCCTTAAACCAGGCACAGAGTTAGCTCCACGGGTCCAAGCCTGCGCTGACTGCCTGGGAACTGGAACGTCAGCATTTCCCCTGGACGAGAAATTCTTGAGGAAAAAAGTCAATCCAGATGGGCACTGGCAAGCTGAAACGTTCCCACAAGCGGAAAGTTCCAGACCATTGCAATTTGGCACCATCAACCTGCTTCATTGTGTTTAGACTCTGAAATCTAATATACTGAGCTCGAAGTCCAAAGCAAGTGAATCAACGGGATGTTGCAGCCGGGCTGGGCCCAGGGTCATAGAGAAACAAGGCGGGTGAGGTAATCTCTTATTGGACCACCTTCTGTTGGTGAGAGAGAGTCGCTTTCGAGCTCCCCACAGCTCTTCTCTAGGCCCGGGAAACATACCCAGAGGGTGAAGAAGAGCTCTGTGTAGCACGACAGCTCGTCTGTCTCCAGTGGGGGGCAAAGGAGTGGAACCCTGGGCCCTTTAAATCGCCGCCGGAGTACCACATGAGTACCACATGGCATGCTCCATGTGGCTCTGAGGGCTGTGGGGTGCGCCATGTTCTGGGCAGCACGGGGGTGTGTGTGAAGGAGAGTGCATGGTGTGTTGCATGGGGCATGCCACACTCCAGGCAGCACAGAGGGCTGGCTGCCCCTGGCCTCACCCCTTTGCTTGAGGCTCCGCCCCTTCCAGGAGCACAGCTCCAGGCCTCCCCCCTCCTCACCCAGGGGTCCACAGAGGCTATCGGCTCCTCTGTCTGTCTCTCACCAACCAAAGTTGGGCCAATCAAAGCCATTACCTCACTCACCTTGTCTCTCACAATGTTACAACGCTGTTGCAACCCAACATGGATTTTTGCCTGTCATAAACTGGGTTTGAAGGGGCCCCACAAACCCTTGCAACTGTTGTGCAGCTGTGTTTTTCCACAGAAAATCGGTCTTTCAAAAACTGTTTTGTTCAGACCGGCCTTCAATCCCCGCTGACAACCTGTGGTGGGGGCTGACAGAAATCTGAATCCGGGAATCTGACCGCCTAATGCTTTGGATGAACACCCCCATGCAGGGTGCGGGTGTTGTTATTCCCCCCGTCTACTGGTTGCTCACCATCGAGGATAACAGCCTCCTACTGCAGGTGGCTATTGGAATTGTTCTGCTAACTCCCACGGAAAAGATGGGATGTATTGATGGTGGAGATCCTGGATTCTATCCCAGCTAATTACCAATGGCAAGGGGAAATTATAGATTATACATCACTAATGCAGGGCAGTGTATCAATGGATTTGGGGATTGCTTATTGGTCAGTGAGGATACACATTCCTCTCCCCCCATACATGTGATCATGTCTCCGGCCAGGTCTACACTAGAATATGTGGCTGGAGTCAGGTTACCGTAAGCTGAGCATCATCCCCACAGAGGCCAACAGAAGCAAATGCTCCCACTGGCTTCTCTTACTCCTGGCAAGAGCAGGAGAACCGGGTGCCGACAGGGGCGCCCTCTGAGTTCGATTTAGTGAGTCTTAACTAGACTCACTAAATCAAACTCCGGAAGATTGATCGTGGAATAGCGCTCTTCCTTGGAGGGAAGATGTGCCCTCCCTCTGTAGCTGTTCACAGCAACGGCTACTCAGAGGATCTGCCCTTTCATTCAGGAAGAAGAGGCTGCACTGAAGGTCCAGGGTCGGATCCATGCTGAGCACTGGAGATGTCATTACACATATGTGCAAATCCAAGAGAAACATCTGGCCTGGTGTTAAGTTTCTCTATGACACAGCGTGGCATTTGATACAGGCAGCAACTGAGTAGAGCACAGAGGAAAGAGACTGCTCGAAAGCTGGGTGTGCCTGGTGAGAAACATACAACAATCAACTCCAACATCACAGGGAGCTGGATAAACATTTTCAGTTCAACTGAACCCAAAACTTACAACACAATTCAGTGAAAACGCCCAGATTTTGCCTTGGCTTCTGCTAAAACAGAGTCAGACTGTACTGCAAATCCCCGTAGTCAGGAATAAAACTGGGCCAGAACCCGGATGCATAACCCCCCAGAACTTTTGGAGTTTGGGTCAAGTCACAGACCTGAGCTGTGCATTGCGACTGACCCCTTTGTCTAGGACGGGGGCCAAAGCTCAATCCGCAGCAGAGCTAAACGCGGCAGAACTTTGGAGAAACCAGCCCTGATCTGTGACAGAAGGTGAAACCAAGCGGATTCCCCCCAGATTTCCTCCTGATCTCTGCTCAGGCTGCCCCCGGACGCACCAAGAAATGCGACAGGACGAGGATTGAAAGGAGCGTGTGTTAAACCGCTGCCGGGGCTCAATAAATCATTGTCCGGCAGGTCTCTGCCGCGGAGAAGGAACAGCGAGAGAAAATTAAATCAAAGGAGCGGGGAGCTGACAAATAATCCAGTGCAATTAGGGGAAAGATAAATCAGCCTGTTAATCCAGAAGAAGTGGAGGCAGGAATCTCAGGCAGACTGAGGCCCCAGGCAGGCCCCTGGTGGGATGTAACTGACGGAAAGTTCCCCAGGTCAGGGACTCCTAAGCACCAATTGGAACACAATAGAGCAGGGGCCCTGAGAAGGACAGCCAGATGATGGGGTGGAGAACCAAGGGAGCCTGGATGGGAAGGAAGAGCCTGGTTCAAGGCAGCAGGAGAGATTGGCCTTGTACACTTGGCAAGAGGCTGGAACTGCTCCTGGGAAAAGCGGCTGGTTTCCAAGCATTAGGACAGCCGCACAGAGGAGGACGTCGGTGCTGCACTAGACAGCGGTGTGGGAAAGGGAACAAGGGAGAAAAGCAAATCCCAAACCGCACTGGTGCAGAGGCAGAGGGCATGGGTGGTGGATGAAGACAGGGCTGGGAGAGACAAGCCTCCAGCCCTGCCCTCAGCCCCTCCCCTTCTACCCAGGCCCGGCCCCCTCGCACAGGAGTAGAGTCGCTCCCTCCTACCGTACAGGGAGGGCGGGCGCTCAGGGACAGCAACTCTCCGCCCCCCAGAATGCCTACAGCAGGCGTTCTAGAGGCGGATTGTGGGCGGGGCCAAGCTGGCGGTTGCCTTTCCCTGCCTAGTGTATCAGCTGCCCATGGCAGAGTGGAGACACTGTGGTAGCATGACACTTTATCTGCTTCTTGGGCCCCAATGCAGAGGGACAATGCCCTTCCCCCTTCCCACACACACCCACTAAAGGAGGAGACCATAGTGGTTGTTCTCAACCTGGGCTGGATGAAGAGGGAGATGTGGGTGCATGGTGGTTCAGTCAGTAGGTTCATTCACAGCATGGATCCACGTGACTGGCACTTCCATGCTTGTCGGCCCAGTTGACAGAATATTAATTTTAATTTTGAAAGCCATGCTAGTTTTTTTCTTTTTATTTGTCTTCAGGGTGTCCCGGGTGGGCAGAGTTAAGGTGATTTGGGTACTTTGTGCATTTCCTTCCCACAGCATGTTGGGATGGTTTAAGTGCACCCATAGCTCTGAGATTGCAGGTGCCTGATGCTCGTGGGGGAGAGAATTACAACATTCCTCTCGTGACTTTAACCCTTACATTACTGATTCCACTATTAAGTGCCTTGAATGCTAGGTTCTGTGGCTGCATGCTCATGTGGTCCTCAGTGTTCAAAAAGCTCCTCGGGCACTGCTGCTTGATCTGCTCTGTGCCCTGTGCAAACACAAACCCAGCCTGCACGCTGGCCCACAAGGCTAACCATCGGAACACGTCTGCAGCCTGCCACGGCTGGTTTGCATCTGCAGTTGTGTGCCACCTACTGGTTAGTGAGAGAGGTTGCACTGATCCATTTTTCTCCAGGTAATATGTGAGGATGTGAGTATCCGTTTCTTCATTACCAGACGGCAGCCGTAGACAGGGGCATCAGGTTTGCAGAAATGTTGGTGGTGCCCAGAATGCCCAGAGCCCTCGTCCCTACCCCATCCAAACTCCTCCACACACATACATCTGCGTACGGCTCTAGGAGGGACTTTATTTAGCCGGCTTCCTGCTCCTGGTGTACTTAGAAAACGGCTATTACGTTTTGAGTTTTTGGCTAGCTGCTCTTCAGATAGTTTTTTGGCCTTCCTAATTATATTTTTACACTTCATTTGCCAGAATTTGGGCTCCTTTCTATTTTCCTCACTGGGATTGAACTTCCACTTTTTAAACAACGCCTTTTTCTCTCGTGCTGCTTCTTTGACTCGGTTGTTAAGCCACGGTGGCACTTTTTTGGTTCTCTATTTTATTTTATTTTTTTTAAATTTAGGGTAAGCAATTTTGAGCCTCTAGTATGGTGTCTCTGAAAAATTTCCATGCAGCCTTCAGGGATTTCACTTGTGACACTGTGCCTTTTAATTTCTGTTTAATTAAACTCCTCCTTTGCATAGTTCAACTTTCTGACAGTAAATGCCACAGTATTGGGCTTCTGTGGTGTGTCGTCCCCGCTCCCCCCCTCCCCCCCCCCGGGATTTTAAGTTTAATTAATTCACTATTTCCAAGTGGCCCAGCTATATTCACCTCCTGGACCAGATCCTGCACTTAGGAGTAAATCAAGAATTGCCTCTCCTCTTGCGGGTTCCAGTTGCTCCAAGAAGCAGTCACTTTTAATGACAAGCGTTTTGTTATGGTACTCACTCTGCCTCTATTTATAAACAAACTCCCTGCCACAAAGGCTGTGCGGCTCCCAGCTTCCCAATTCATCACCGTCACACCCAGGCTGTTAACATTGCTGGAGCTGAGACCCATGTAACATGCTGCCTATGGCCGTAGATGGAGGATGCGGGCTTTTGAAGGGGGTTTGCAGTGTAGAACAAAGCAGGTTTTTTCCATTCTGTGTCCTTCTGCTTCATGCTTAGTCACATTCCGTCTGGCTTTGTCTACACAGGCACCTTTGGTTGCCAAAATCTGCCCTCTACAAAAACCACCTCGACTTTTCCAACAAATCATGTTCATCTACGTGTCTGATCATTCTGTTCTTTTCTATGGTTTCCACCAGTTTGCCTGGTACTGGAGTTAGGCTTACAAGCCTATAATTGCCAGGATCGCCTGGGATGTTTAAAAAGTGGTTTCTCCTCCAGTCGTTTGGTACAGAAGCTGGTTACATGACCGGCCACAGTTAGTAGTCCTACAAGTTCATATCTGACTTCCTTTCAGAACTCTTGGGTGAATGCCATCCGGGCCTGGGGACTTATTACTGTTTAATTAATAAATTGGTTCCAAAACCTCTTCAATCCAGAAGAGTCCCTCAGATTTGTCACCTAAGAAGAATGGTTCAGGTGTGGGAACTTTCCTCCCTCCTTCTGCGGTGAAGAAGGCTGCAACGAATTGATTCCATGTCTCCACAATTGTCTTCCTGTGGTGCTCCTTTAGCACCTCCGTCGTCCAGTGGTCCCAGTGATTGTTTGGCGGGGTTCCTGCTTCTGAGGTTCAGCAGAACCCCCATCTAATCTGGACTGGGGCCAGATCAGATCATCAAAACCCCAGATCCATTGAGGGAGGAGAAAATGCAGTGCTGCGGCACCATCTAGCGGCCATAGGCGAGATCTACTGGAGCCCAGCTTGTGTAAATCATAGAACCCTAGAACTGAAAGGGTGTCCTATCTTCTGACAGTGATCAATGCCAGGTGCCCCAGAGGGAATGAACAGAACAGGGAATCATCAAGTGATCCCTTCTCTGTCACCCATGCCCAGTCTCTGACAAACAGAGGCTAGGGACACCATCCCTACCCATCCTGGCCAATAAGTATTGATGGACCTACCCTCCATGAATTTCTCTAGTTTTCTGAGCCTTGTTCAAGTCCTAGTCTTCACAACTTCCTCTGGCAAGGAGTTCCACAGGTTGACGGTGAGCTATGTGAAGACAAACTTCCTTTGGTTTGTTTTAAACGTGCTTCCTGTTAATTTCATTTGGTGACCTCTGGTTCTTATGTTATGGGAACAATAACGTTTCCTTATTCACTTTTTCCACACCTGCCATGATTTTATAGACCTCTGTCCTATCCCCCCTTAGTCTCCTCTTTTCTAAGCTGAAAAGTCCCAGTCTTTTTAATCTCTCTTCATATGGCAGCCTCATCATTTTTGTTGCCCTCTTCTGAACCTTTTCCAATGCCAAGATATCTTTTATGAGATGAGGTGACCACATCTGTAAGCAGTATTCCAGATGTGGGTGTACCATGGATTTATAAATCTATTTTCTCCATAGGTTTTCAGTGTGTTTTTAAAAGATGCCTTTTAACAATCTGTTATTTGGTTGTTCAGCAATGATGTCATATTTTTGGCTCTCTCACTATGTTTTTAATTGGGGGAATACATTGAATGTGAGCCTCTGGGATGGGGCTTTTAAAACTTTTCCATGCCGTTTGCAGGCATTTCTCTTTGGCACTATTCCTTTTCATTTCTAGTAACTAGTTTCCTCATTTTGTGCATTTCCCTTTTCTAAAATTTTAAATGCTGCTCTAGGGGGAGTGCTTCTTTGTTGGCCCCCACAAAAAAAGTAAGATTTAATTGTATTATGGTTGCTAATACCAACTGATTTATCTATACTCTTGTCTTGGACTGGAATCGGTGCTCCTCTTAGGACTAAATCAAGAATTGCCTCTCCCGCAGAGGGTTCCAGGACTACATGCTCCAATCAGCAGCCATAAATGGTGTCTAGAAACTTTTTCTCTGCTTCCTGTCCATTATTGCTGAATTTTCTATTTTTGTAGCCCCTGTAATATTCCTGAACATTTCACATCTTGGTCAGTAGTATATTCCTACAGCTCTATTCTTATTATTCAAGCCTGGACTTTCTAGCCAGAGAGATTCCATGGCACACTTGGAGTCATGTAAGATATTTACTCTATTGGACTCGATGCTCTCTTTTACATATAAAGACATTCCCCCTCCGGCATGACCTAGGCAACAAGCACATGGTTTGAAAGAGGAGAGCCCCTGTATTGCTCTAGCAGCTTGCACGGTGCTGTTAGTGTACACTACTTGTGGTCAGGGTACGTGAAAGGCCTCCAGTCTGATACAAGTCACAGATATGGAGCCAGGCTCTTTAGAAGCTTCCGTGACTCCCAGAGGTGAAGGTAAGGGGATGTGCACCTCCGGCAAGAGGCAGCTGAGTTGCGGCAAAAGTCAGCAGGGAGCTATTGAAAGATCTGGCAGGGACCCAGGTGGTGATAGGACAGTACCTGTAAGAAATGTAAGTTACTTTCAGGTGACTCCTGCTTTTTCACTATGGAGACCTTTGGTTCAAGCTCTGCTGAACAGGCCAATTGTGTCAGCTGTCACCCCAATGCCAAAGGCCTGACCTGTGCTCTGAGTTCTGAGCAGGGTTGCCCTTAAGAAGGCTGGATAGTTCCAAGTCACGGGAATGGGGTATAAATTGTAACATTCCTTAAGCCCTGCTTTCTCTTCCTTGACTGAGGGGGCTTGTGTGGCAGAGGGTCCTTGGGCAGTGTGGCCTTGTGCACTCAAAAAGCAGGGACTGGATTATGGGTGGAAAGTTCCTTGTTTCTCCCCCCGCACCAGAAAACACCCTCATCTGAACAAGATCCGGGTCGTATAGTTCCTCACACACACCTCTGTCTGGAAGGCATATCCCTTTAAAACACTCAAGCAGGATAATAGCCAAGAAAGAGAGAGACACGGCCATATTTCACACACACACACAGAGACACACACATGGTGCAGTTATAGAAATCCTCCACCCCCAGTATAACTTAGCGGCAGTGCTACAATGGGAGAGGGTGTGTCTATTTGTAGAGGGGGAATACACAAAAGACGTAAGATGCCGGAGAAGGAGGTGATGCATTACAGCATGGAGACCAAGTGAAGCTAAAACTGGATTGAGTGGCCATTTGCCCTGCTTAGACTCCAGAGGCCCTGTCCCAGACTAAGGATTCCTGCAGGTTGAGAGTTTTACAGACCGTATCTTTCCATTGAAAAAGCTGGTTTGTTCCTCCCCACAAAAGGTGAGTTTCCCAAGTTCAGCAGGGTTTCAGCTGAATGTTTCCCAGTAGAAAACCCCAAAACTGAACAAAGTATGTTCTGTTTTGAGTTGCCGTCCAGTTTGGAAAAGCAATTACATTTTGGTCAGCTTCTGCCTCTTCTCCATCTGCTCCTCCCCCAACATTTTTCCAGTGGGGCAGAAGGAGGAGGAGGCCTATGAGGAAAATCCGCCACATCCTCCAAGGTGTGTGGAGGTGATCACAAAGGAAGGTAAAGTCTCCACCTCTAGATAAGCTCTCTCAGAAAGAATAGGTGGCTCCTCCCACCATGTGGCCAAGTGGCTCCTCCCACCATGGGGCCAGGTGGCTCCTCCCACCAAGAGGCACTAAGAAGGAAAGTGACACCTCTTCCTTGTATCAACACTGCTATCTTGGGAGTTCCCGATTGGGGCTGCAGGTCTACAGAGCCTTTTTCCCATGCAGCTCCTACAGAGCCCCGCTGGCATGGTCTGTGATGGACAGCAGCACTCCTTCCTTTCTGCCTTCTTTCTTTCCTTCCTTACTTCTTTCCTTCCTGCCTTCCTTCAGCATGGAAAGGGGAAACGTTGTGTACATACACAAACCCATCTTCCCTCAGACCTCCAGGAGACAACCCAGTCCACCCCACCGTTTCAGTCCAACTGTGTGCTTTAAGGCATTTCAACATCTGGAGTACAGAGCAATTTGTTTCACAAGTTGTCAGGCCAAAGCAAAAGGCCCTGCATGTTTTTTATTTTGATTTTGCTCCTACTAAGTTGTGTGTGAGCTTAAGGATGAGGGGAATCTCAGAATTTGGTCCTTCCACAACCAGACATGTGCACAGCTAGGGTGAAATAGTGATAGCATTGAAGTTGGCCGGGGTTCCATTGTTGATTTTAGTGAAAGAAAGAAAGAAAGAAAGAAAGAAAGAAAAGGAAAAGGGACTCTCCCACCACACACCCTCTCTCTTTCTGTGGCAGTTTCAAAGACTGCTGTGTGCTTTGCATGAAGGTGGGAGCAGGCAGAACTTCTCCTTTTCCTAAAGTAGCTCAAATTTGACATGCAACATCTTTGTCTATTTCAGGCTTTATGATGTCAAGGATGACTCATGAGATAGACTCTGGCGTTACTGATTAATCTTACTTGTGCACATGTCATTATTTCTCCCTTACCACTTGCCAAGAGCACTTTATTTTTTGCTACACTACAAACAAAATCTCAGGCAGCTCTCCTGAGCATTTACAAATTGCAGACTCTGTCTCTTTGGCCCCCCTGCATTAATTTTCTTCAAATGACACCAAGGGGCCAATATGCTAAGATTCCGCCACGGCTTTGACAAAATTTGAGCTTTTGTTTATAACCATTTGTGTAAAAAGCAGCCATCTGGGCTTGCGTAGACCTGTTGTGCAGGAAATTTGCTCTGCCACGCACGCTCCAAAATTGCTTCCACTTTGCTGAGGTTTGTGGTTTTGCTGTTGTGTGAATGCCTGCCTGCCCTATTTCTGGCTTGTTGGGCTGGGGGCAGACTATATTGTTCCATTTCTGCTAATGCCGTTCTCTTTCCTCGCCCTCTTCACTGACACAATCAGGCCACGTCTATACTTACCGCGCCAGAGATCCATCTTCTGGCATTTGATTTAGCTGGTCTAGTAAGGACCCACTAAATTGAACACTGAGGGCACTCCCAGTCAGCGCCCCTCGATTCATGAGGAATAAGGGAAGTTGATAGGAGTGACAGCATCAACTCCAGCTATATTATTTACACAGCTGGAGTCGCGTACCTTAAGCCGACCTTCCAGGTCTCGTATAGACCTGGCCTTAGCTATTGGTCCTATTTGTGAGCAGGCTTGGTTCACTTATGCGTTGTGCCAATCTTTAATTGGTGCAAAACGGCATAGACCTGGAGTAACCCAGGTGACTTGGGGCCACGAACAAAGTCTGCAGAGTTCACGTGGTACATAAGTATCTCCACCGTGTCACATAGGCTCAGCCTTTTATCATCTTAAGTGACTATCCATCATGGGTCTGGGCTTTATAGTCACTTAGAAGCTTTCACAGTGTCTAGGGGACCACTGAAACGAAGTGTGGACCATTCAGAGCCAGGGCACGGAGGGGTTGTGCTTTGTCCCCCAGTCATTGGGGATGGGAGGACATGGAATCTCCACAGTCTGCTTCTGAGGAAAGCGCCACAGCCCCTTCTGTTAGGAAATACAGGGCCTCTTACTGTTACTAGCTACTGCTACACTTCTGGGTCAGTCATTGGGGGCAGGCCTTGTTCGGGGCTTGTCCCTCAATAGTCCACACCTAAGTCAGTTCCCCTGGGTCTAGTCGTCCTTTCTAGCCGGAGGCTCGTCTGACTGACAAGCCAGCTCCGACTCTCGCCTACGGCCTGGTCTCTCTCACTCACCCAATGTGCCTATCACTTGGCCATGCTCCAAGCCACCTCAACGCCTTCTCCTTGTAGTCCAGACCCCAGTTCACTCCAGAATGGAAAACCGGCTTTCTCTCTCCACAGTTAGGTGGCTCCTAGAATTTGGGATACTTTTATCAGCCTCTGAAGTGTTACCTCAACTTAGTTACGTGCCCAGAGATGCTTAATCTTTCCAGCCATAATTCTCTATCGCTGTTTGCCACACCGAGAACCTCTGTGAAAATGGGCCCGTTTTTAAACAAGTATAGGGCCTAGTCTTGTTCAAGTGAAGCCCAGGGAAGCTCATGGACTTCAGTGTGAACAGACCAAGACTGATTCACAGGTGCACTAGTAAAGCTATGGACACTTTGCCCAGACTGAACAGGAAACCAAGGGATCTGTTATCACATTGGATTCACTCTGAAGAGAAAGGGCCAATTTTGCTCCTGTGTAAACGTGTCCATTGTAACTAATTCCAGTGACAACACGAGACTCACTCCCCATTTTCACTGATGTAACTGGGAGCAGGGTGAGTTTATTGGAACTGAGTTCTGAACTCTTTAATTGAAAGCAAACACAAAGCCGTGAATCAGAATAGACTTTCCCATTTGTACTTGATTTTTAATTAGTTAATTATGAGTGTAACAATTAAAGTCCAAGAAGTCACATAAATTGGCATAATTTATGTGAGAAATTATCCTAACTAATTAGCTCTAATTGATTGGTTTTTTTCCTGGATAACTAAAGTCTCTCTGTTCGAGGGCGAGCCAGAAATTCTTGGCCACCTTGGGAAACTCTTGATGGGTTCTAATCAAGGGCATCTGATGAAACAGCCCACAGCTTCCTATATGCACAATCACAGCCCGTGAAATAGGCTCAAAATTGGCATTGGAAGGGAAATTTCAATTTTAAAAATGTTTTTTTTTTTTCCTTTAACATTGGAGGGGGTTGCATCCCCCAAAAAATGTTAACAAGAAGTGGAAACAGGAAGTAGAACTTTCCTCAAAAAAGTTCATTTTCCATTGGAGACATCTTGCTAGAAATTTTTCAGGCAGTTCTACCCCAAATACCCAAGCATCAGGCATTGGATGAATGTTTTAGGTCCATTTCGTATTTTTAACTATTATTTTGCATAGCACTAACAGATGGAAATAGTCACAAAAGTATGACAATTTTATCCCAGCACACTAGAATCCCTTGAGACGGGTGCTGTTCCTAGCAAAGGCCACTTATCTTTCCATATCGATTTTTCTAAGACCGTTTAAAGGGCAGCAAGCACAACGAGAAGAATGACCACAGAGGGGCAGCAAGGCCCCCGGCAAGCTGCCACTGGCGGGCAGCGCCCACCTCACTTCCCACACCGCCAACCCCGCTGAAGTGCCCATGGGGAGGGAAGGGATGTTTTAAATCACCCGGGAGTGGCAGAAGAGGTTGGGAGAGAGACCCAGCCTTGAACTTTGCTGGAGTCAAGTCCTTGGGCCAACAACATTCCTGGAGTCCAGGCACCATGGGCTCATATAACTCGCCGCCCCTGCATCTATCCCAGTGTCCTGTCTTCTGACAGTGGTCAATGTCAGGTTCCCCAGAGAGAATGAACAGAACAGGGAAGCAAGTGATCCCTCTCCTGTCATCCATTTCTAGCTTCTGGCAAACAGAGGCTAGGGACACCATTCCTGCCCATCCTGGCTAATAGCCATTGGTGGACCTATGCTCCAAGAACTTATCTAGCTCTTTTTTAAACTCTCTTATAATCTTGGCCATCACAACATCCTCTGGCAAGGAGTTCCACAGGTTGACTGTGCACTGTGTGAAGAAAAACTTTCTTTTGCTTGTTTTAAACATGCTGCCTATTCATTTCATGTGGTGACCCCTAGCTCCTGTGGTATGAAAAGAGTAAATAATACTTCCTTATGTGCTTTCTCGATACCAACCATGAGTTTATAGACCTCTATCCTATCATGCTGAGGAGTGGTGTCTTCTTTTGTTTTAGAATTGGGGTTTTTTTTGTGAACCAAACTGCAGAAGTTCAGGGGCCTCTGCTTTTGCAGCTCTGGCACTTCTGCTAAGATGTCTCCTACTTTGTGACATTTTAATTATTCACAGCACCAGGGCTCTGCACATGGCACAGGCTGCGTATTCTCCATTCACTCATTCATTAGTTTTAATTAAACCCTTTAATTTTATTTATGCTGTCACGGACTGATTAACAATTTGCCAGCCCGAACCAGAAAGTCTTAAACAGCACCTTGAGAAATCTTCCTTGCTCTAAACAGAGAGAGCTGGGCTGTAATAACCACAGATCTGCAGGAATACAGCCCAAAATGCTAAAGGAACTGCATCAGCAGCTTCCCCAATGCAATTTTCTTTCCACAAAGCACATTTCAAATGCCTTAGATGAGAGTCAGGCATGATGAGGCATCCCAGGGACGCAACAGAATTAAACTGAAGACTGACACCGTGAAAGTTCCTTCATTAGGAGTATGTGATTGAATGGGAACAGTTGGATGCATAAGGGACATCAGGGAAAGTCCCAAGTTAGCCAGGGCATATCAGGACCCAGTAGGGGTCTTCCTATAACATACTAGGAGCTAATGTCAAACAGGAGTGCCAATGACACTGGATAGTAACTTATGGCATGTCTTCACTACTCACCAGATCCACGGGCAGCAATGGATCCAGCAGGGGTCGTTTTATCATGTCTAGAATAGACACAATAAATTGATCGCCGAGCACTCTCCTGTGGATCCCAGTACTCCCACCAGACCAAGAACGGTAGGCGAAGTCAGTGGGAGGCTGTTAGTTGTCGACTTACTGCAGGGAAGACACTGAGACCACATCTTTACTCCACGGAAAATCGCCGGTCCCACGATTGATCTTCTGGAGTTCAATTTAGTGAGTCTAGTTAAGATTTGCTAAATCGAACTCAAAGGGTACCTGGTAACTCCTGCTTTGCCAGCCTCCTGTCAGCTCTCGTCAGCCTCCCGCAGTGGGGATGCCACCAAGCTTGGCTTACAGTAAGCCAACTTCAGCTATGTATTCTGTGTAGCTGAAGTTGTGTACCTTAACCCGAGCTGCCTGGTTTAGTGTAGACTTGGCCTTAGATAAGTAGATCTAAATACGTTGACTTCAGCTACATTATTCCCGTAACTGAAGCTGTGTGACTTAGATTGATGGCCCACTATATTTTAAACTAAGTCTCAGACTTAAATCTTTCTTATAAATTTCTTGTAACTTTCCATGCAAGTTTGTGTAACTTTTAATCAAGCTCAGTAACGTGGCCTAGAAGCTCATTCTAGGATTCAAGATACTGGGGTTCTGTTCTTGACTCTGCCAAGGGACCCCGAGTAAGTTGCTTCACCTCTGTGCCTCGGTTTCCCCCACCTGAAGAGTGGGGAGAATGATGCTTACCTCCTTTGCAATGTGCTTTGATAGCTATTGATGGAGTGTCAGAAGACCCAGGATGTTTGCTGTTAGCATTATGACAGATTTAACTCCATTCAGGATATTGTCAGTCAATAAAAGTTGAACCTGATTGAGTTACGGCTGTACCTTTGGGGGACGTTGTACTAGAATTGCAAATATCATTATCCCGAGATTGAAGGGAACTTCTTTAGCAGGAAGACAAGATTCATGCAACCCCTGGAGGGCAGGAGGAACTTTTAAGGTTTTTTGGGAAGAAGTGGATTTCCGAGGAAATACCTTGAGGAGAAGGGAATGCAAGTTCTCCTCTCCCAAACTAACCTTTGGAAGGTGTGACCCATTATGTATTAATAATCTGCTGCTGGAAACTCCAGATCAAAAGAGCCTCCTCTGTATAGAGCATGGGTTCCCAAACTGGGGGGCGTGCCCCTCTGGAGGGGCGTGAAGAAATTCCAGGGCAGGCGCGAGGCGACCCAGCCTCCCCCCCCATCAAGTTTTGCTGCCCTGTTCAGTTCCTTTTTTCCTTTTTTTTTTTTTGCTCAACAAGTTTTGCTGCTATTTGGAAGGGGGGCGTGAGGGTTTTTCAAAAATAAAAAAGGGGGGCATGATGCCAAAAAGTTTGGGAACCCCTGGTATAGAGAGAGTGGGCAACATTTGTCATAGGGGTGCTTGTTCTGAGCTGAAGCTGGGATGGCCCAGATAGCGTTTACTCCTGTCTGTGGACTAGCCGAGGTGACCGACTGGGGTCCCCCCCAGTCCTATCTTTTATAATTCTAGGAATTTGTAACCATAGGGAAACACCTAGCGGGGTGGGCGAGTTGAAAGTCTGCTCTTGCAAGAGCCTATGTAGCGTGGGGAGGAACTCTGGTAAGCTTTTTAGCATGCAGGTCGGCTTTTTAAAATTTGTTTATAACAACCTGGTATGTTTGACTGCAACTTCTCCCCAAAATGGTGCCCTTGCCCCGCAGCCCTAGACCCTACACCCTCCAGCCCTGACCCCTGAAACCCCCATCCCACCTCCTCATGCCCCGGGCCCCCTATCAGGGCTGGTCCTAACCAATTGGTGGCCCCGGGCGACTGCCCAGCTTGCCCGTAGGGTTGCCAGATGGTTTTAAAAAAAATACCAGACAAAAATTTGTCACGAAAAACCAAAAAACAAACAAAAAAAGGGGGTCAGGGAGTAACCTGGGAAACCTGGGGGGAGGATTCAGTCGGGCTGAAATACAGTCGTGGCCTGCCCCTAAGACTGGCTCTGTTGGCAGCCCCGGGCAACCACCCGGTTCGCCTGCCCCTAAGACCGGCTCTGCCACCTATGCACTAAATGCAACTCTCTCCTATTCTTGAGGTACCTTGATGGCCCCCCAATGCTGTGGGTGGGACCCCCGGAATAGGAAATGCCTCTCCTTTGTCTCTCCCACCTGATCCCAGGTCACGGTTTTAAGGGCAGCATTTTATAGGAGGAAACAGACTGGAGAGGCGGCTGTCTCTTTAAGTCTGGTCACTGACAGCAAAGTCTAGTCCCAGCCTTTTCATTAAGGATTTCAAAGGCAAAGCCTCAAGTTGTTTCCTTTCCAACTTCCTACCCTATTTGAGCTTCATAGCCCAGACCTCCGGTTGTGCGGTGCCTCCGCCGCCATCCGAAATGCAAAGCTGAGCTCTGAGCAGTTGCTCTCGATGCTCTGCCAGGCTCTCTGCCAGTAATCCCACATGGAAGAGGGAATGGGGAGGGGAGGGAGAATTTAATTTCCCGGTATCATTAGTTCAGATCAAACAGCATAATTACTCCAGCTCAAAAGCTGCCTGGGCCGTCTCCAGCCAGGATGAAGTGTCATCTTTAAAGCTCACAGATTAAGGCAAGCCATGGGGAGAGCACTGAAAAGACAAAAATAAAAGACACAAGCAAAATCCACCCTCTTCAGAAAATGAATCTTTTTCTGATTTAATCACGGGTTGTGGGTGAAGGCCCAGCTAGGGAAGGCAAGTTCCAGCCCTGCCCTTTCTGTCTGAGGCCCCACCCCTTCCACCCAAGACCCCACCCCTGCAGCTACTCCCTCCCCTGGAAGACAAGCCCCCCCTTACCCCAGCCCTGAAGCCCGATTCTTCCCGGCCAACTGGAGACCCGGGGCTACTGCGCCACAGCCACAGCCTGCCTGGGAGGGCAGGGAGCCAGGCTGCCGTACCATGACCCCAGCCCTCTTGGGCAGCCGGGAGCATGGGCAGTTTTGGGAAGGCAATGCCTTCCCTTGCCTACATTACCTGCCGCCCATGGATTTAATAAACTAAACACATATCAGGCAGCCTCGCCAACTAGCCTTAAATGTACCAACAGCCAAGACAGAAACACTGTATTTACCTTCATTTTCTATTCTCCAGCAATCGAAAACCAACAGTTACACCCACGTAGCATCGCCATTGGCTCCAAAGAAACTGCATGAATGCCAGGGTCACAGGGTCAGCCCCCTCCTAAGCATGCCCTCACAGCCTGGGGAATGTCTTCAGATCCTGCCTCAGTTTTCCCTTCTGCTCAGAGCCCCTTAAAAGCAGCCTTCAGAGACCACATACTTAAAGGCTACGTCTAGACTGCCCCCTCTTGCGCAAGAGACTATGCAAATGAGGCGAAGCGGTGAATATCGCCACGCCCCATTTGCATACTTAATGAGCCACCATTTTTACGCCAGGGACGGGTTTTGCACAAAAAGGAGCCATCTACACGGCTCCTTTTTGCGCAAACCCCTCCTCTTGCGCAAGAGCCATTTTGCCGCTTTTTTTTAGGCAGAACGGCTCTTGTGCAAGAGGGGGCTTTTGCGCAAAAAGGAGCAGTGTAGACAGCTCCTTTTGGCACAAAAGCCCCTTGCGCAAAAATGGTGGCTCCTTAAGTATGCAAATGAGGTGTGGCGATATTCACCGCTTCGCCTCATTTGCATATTCTCTTGCACAAGAGGGACAGTCTAGACGTAGCCATAATGTTCCCCTGGCTGGGGTCCACTTAACCAAAACATCCCCAGAATCTTCCAGAAACAGAACCTAAGCAATAGCATTTCCACCCCACTGCCAAGCTGGGCACAGCCTCTCCTCCTTGAGGATTTCTCTTCCCTTTGGAGTTCACCGACTGTCCTCTCTTCTTGGTTCCTCTCCCACCACTGGCTTCTGTCCCATGTGGCACTCCTAGCCCTGCTGAGGTGAAGTTCAGCTCCCTTTCCCAAAGGGGTGTCCTTTCCTCCCTTATCAATCCCCTCCCGGCCTGGTGTGAATGAATCACATGGTCTCATTGCTTCATTGTTACCACTTGGGAAGTTGGCAGATCTTGTCACAAGTGGGCTTAGGCTCATGATGGTCACCAAGAGCAGAATTTGGTGCTCCTGCCTCTTCATCTTTCGATCTGAGGGTGGGGTGTGTGGGAAGAGTACCAGTCCACCCTGGGGGTGCAATATCAAACTCATTCTGTTGTATACCACAGACCAGCAGTTTTCAAACCATTTTTCTCATGATCCAGTTGAGGAAAATTGTTGATGCTGCGACCTGCCATAATTTGACTGGAGTGTGGGCTCCGGAGTGGGGTGAAGAAGAGCTGTGGGATGTATGAGGGGGCTCTGGCTTTGGGGGTCAAGGCTGGGGCAGGAGGGGCTACCCTCGAGTGGCTCCTGGTCAGTGGTGCAGCGGGGGAGGGGGAAGGCGCTAAGGCAGCTTCCCGCCTCTCCTGGCCCCGCAGACCAGGCTGCGCCCCAGAAGCAGCCAGCAGCAGGTTCCCAACAACATGGGAGTGCGGAGCTAGTGCTCAGACAGGGGAGGTGCACTGTGCCCTGTGCACTCTTCCCCCTACGACACCCCCTCCGCCATGGGCGACAGAGCAGGCTTGGGCCAGTCCCACTCATGGGGAGGAGAGGGGATCTGGGGCCAGCCCCATGTGGGCCAGCAGCAGGGGGGCTCAGACCAGTTCTATGCAGGTGGACGGCATAGGGCCTTGGCATCAGGGTGGCTCCGGCAGGCCTTGCAAGGAGGGAGAGGGAGGCAGGGAGGGGGAGGACTCAGGTCAGCTCTTGGATGGGATCAAGTGGAGAAGGGTTTGTCAGCTGAACGCCTTGTTAGACTGTAATTTGGGGAGCCATTGGGAACCATGCGCCGACGTGCCCCTTGGCTAGTATCAAGCAGGAAGACAGAGGGTCAGTAGCCATGCGCAGGCAAGTTAATTGCTTGTTCTCTGCTATCCGTCTCCCACGCATCTGTCCAGCAGTGAGCCAGATGTTCTGCGTGCAGCCCGTCCTACCAGCGGTTTGGAGTAAGCTGTGCACCGTAACCGTGTCCTCCTTATTAAAGATCATTTCTTCCTGTGTCTATGCCCCCCCCATCTCCGATTGCATTTGAGTGGAAAATCTCCGCATTTTCCCGGGAAGGGGAAATCCGCCCCGCGCTAGATGCGCGGTACCCGGGTCTGCCGGGAGGAGCGAACTCACAGCGCAAGACCCTGGCCAAAGGGACCGCGCGGAGCGCCAAGAGAGGACAGCGCATGCGCGCTCTGATCCTGGTCTCCCGACTCAGTAGGGAGGCGTGTCAGGTAAGGGCGCATGCGCGTACTCTTTCCGCCCGGTGCCGGCGTGGGGCGCGCTCGTTTCTGCCCATGCGCGCCCTCTTCGAGACGGGTGCGCGCGGGAAGGGGGGGGACGCTCGTTTCTGCGCATGCGCGCCCTCTTCGAGAGGGGTGCGCGGGCGGGGGGGACGCTCGTTTCTGCGCATGCGCGCCCTCTTCGAGAGGGGTGCGCGCGGGGGCCCGCTCGTTTCTGCGCATGCGCACGGGCAGTGGGCGTTTCTGCGCCTGCGCGCGGGGGCCGTCCCGGGCGCTGAGGAGAGCTCGCGCCCGGGATGCCCACGGAGGCCGCCGGCCCGCCGGGCGGGGCCCCCGAGCGGGGCCCTGAGGCGAGCGAGCCGGGCCCGAGCCCGGCCGGGGAAGCGGGGCCGGAGCGCGGCCCCTGCTGGGGGGAGCCGGGCCCGCCGCCGCGCTTCCGCGTCGACCGGCGGCAGATCCCGGCGGCGGCGGCGGCCGGCGCGCTGCGGGGCCTGGGGGTGGCCGTGTACGACCAGGAGGCGCTGGAGCGCGGCGTCCTGCAGCAGGTGGACAGCGCCCTCGGCGCCCCGGCCGAGTACCGGGCCGTGCTGGCCGACGTACGGTACGTGCCGCCCGCCGGCGCGGCTGGGGGGGACGTGGCCCCGTGGGATCCCCGGGCCCTGCCTGCGCCCCGCCCCCGGGGAGCCCGCTGCAGCGTGGCAGGCGGCTCCCCGGGCGCCGGGCGGGCCTGCCTGGGGAACCGGTTACCCCTTTGCCGCCGGCCTCTCACCTCCCTAGGAAAGGCGCTTCTGAAGCAGGAACGCTCCTGCCCACAAAGAAAAGTTATTTATTAGTTCCCATAAGAGAAGAACTCGAGGGCACCAAGTGAAACGAATGGGCAGCAGGTTTAAAACGAATCCAAGGAAGTTCTTCTTCACACAGCGCGTAGCCAACCTGTGGAACTCCTCGCCAGAGGAGGCTGTGAAGGCTAGGACTAGAACCGAGTTTAAAGAGAAGCTAGATAATGTCATGGAGGTTAGGTCCATAAAAGGCTATTAGCCAGGGGATAGAAATGGTGTCCCTGGCCTCTGTTTGTGAGAGCCTGGAGAAGGATGGCAGGAGACACATTGCTTGATCGTTGTTTTCGGTCCACCCTCTCTGGGGCACCTGGTGCTGGCCACTGTCGGCAGACAGGCTACTGGGCTAGATGGACCTTTGGTCTGACCCAGTACGGCCGTTCTTATGTTCATATGTTCTTATGCCCAAATAAATCTGTTCAGTCATTACGGCGCCACAGCACTCCTCGTGTTTGCAGGTGGGAACTCACACGGCTCCCCCTCAGAGCCCAAGTCTGTTGACTCTCTGGCGCAAGAGATGGGAATGGTTATGTATTGCTTTCTTCGCCCTCGGGTCTTAGGACAGCTGACTAGTTGAATCCTGATTTCTTTTTACAGGTGGGGAACGTGAAGCATACGTCTGTATTAAACCATATGACGTACCTGAAGGCATCCAACTAGTCAGTAGCAGAATAAGAGACTAGAACCCAGGGTGCCTGACTGCAAGATTAAAGATTGGTTACACAGTTACTATTCGTATACGTTTTTACATCCCTAGATCAGATGCGGTTGCACAAAGTAAAAGGTGTAGCAGGAGACGAGGAAGTGGCTAAGGTGGTAGTTCTGTAGCAGCCTACAGAAAAGGGAGAGGGAAGTGAAAAGATCTGTAAAGAGACACGTAAGGAATAACCAAAAACGTAGGAGAACTAGGAAAGGACAGTCACAAAATCAGTAGAAGAACAAAACAGTGTGAAGGAAAGTCATGGTGAAAAGTATTTAGCAACAGTGAAGAGGTTAAGGATAATGCGGACAGAGCACAGGCCCCAAGATTCCACAAGGAGAAGTCCTATTTCAGTGGAACAGCTGAGGGTGGAATCTAGATTTAGATTAATGCATTCCAAGCTCAGAAAGGATCATTGTGGTCATCTAATCTGACCTCTGTTACTAACCCAGGTGCACATACCCTTGTATAACACACAACTTCCCTAAAATCTACTGTAGTATTTGAGAGTGACTGTTTCTGTTCAAGAACTTCTGCTATATGATAAGAGCTAGGACCACCAAATTCAGTATACAGTTTCCTCTTATCCTAACTTAAAGCAACATAAAGGCTTGATTGTACCAGGAAAATTGGATGTGCCTGGAATGGGATTGCGTCTCATAAAACCATAATGAAAAGAGACCAGAAGCACTGGGAAAGGGGATGGGCCCCCACATCCAGGACTGCCTCAACCCTGAGCCTCCCACCCCCCATGGTACCATTTAGGGAGTGCTGTAGGAACTGAAACATCCCCCACCCAGTTTGTTACAGTGACATTGCTGGCTGTTTCCCTTCATCAGGAAGTTAGGAGAAAGTGCAGTTTGCTGCTTTCCTTGCTCTGGCTGGGGAGTACAGGGGCAGATGAACTGTGCCCTTTGCTATCACTCCCTGCCAGGGACAGGAAAGGGAAGAGCAGAGTCCTGGTATGAATCTAGGAGAGAGGGGTGTGTTGTCCCCGTCCACTGCCCTTCACACAGACAAAACACATACACATGGTCACTGTCCCCTACCCACATCTCCTCCTCACCCCCCAACCGTGACTCCTGTGGTTAACCATTATCCTCATTTTATAGATGGACATCTGACAGGTCACAAGTGTTGGTGGGGCTTAACTATTTCACATTTACATAGTGCTTTTTGAGATGCAAAGCTGTGCATTAGGATGTAGTTAGAACTTGCAAATGTGACAGAGGCCAATACAAGACCCCTACATAAAGGTGGATACGGGAGGGGCATGTTTAGTGGGAGGAGACATCCATGAAGATGTTTTCACTAGTATATTCTGCCCCACACTTAAGTAATAGCAGAAAATGTGATGGGAAAAGCATAGCTTTGTCACACATACTGTGGATGGCAACAGTAATAGGATTCTCCTTTAAAAAACACATATTCTAGCACCTGTTTCACTCAACAGAGGCCATTTGGCAAGAGTAAATGTGAATTTATCAACAATTGTGTGTGTCCTCAAAGAAGATCTTCTGGTCCTTTGCTATTTAGTAGGACCTTGAACAGTGTAAGACTTGTTCTTCATTTCTTCTCCAATTTGTTCATGTAATTTCTGGTTGCATTCCAAAGAGACCTCTCTTTGTTGCATCAGTATCTGATGGTTTGATTTCTGTTTGGCCCAATATCAGCATCTAAAAATATTACATTTATTGTTACATAAATGAGTTAGCTGGCAAACTACTCATGCAGCAAGTTTCTCACAACTGTTAATAGGGATAGGCAGAGAGAAAAGCCTGCTTTAAGGCATATTTGAAAATCCACTCTCTCTCAACCGCTGTTTATGTTTTGGGCTGGAATGCTTTCCTTTGCATTTCTGGTGGTTAATTTGAATGTAATGTATTATCCCATGCTTCAGTTGGACCGAAGGTATCGGTGTCATCATGTATTGATGCTGTACACAATGAAGAAAAAATCAGTATCTTTTATTAAAAAATGTTAGTGTTACCTATTATCTGTAGAAGATCAGTAGAGTAGGCTCTTTGGGTGCCATTTTTAGTGATGAGACTTCTCCACCCTGATTAATTTAACAGATTATGCAACAATCATTAGATGGCGACATCTTTTAGTTAATATCAGTTTGGGCTTACATAAATTGGTGGCAGATTTTATATACATATATACACACAGTGCTTTTTTTGTAAGAAAAAAGATCCGGTACAAACAAAAAAGCCGGGGGGAGGAAAGTTGTTGAGCAAAAAAAAACCCACGCTGAAACCAGGGGGAGGAAAGTTGTTAAGCTTATTTAAGCTTAATTGTGTAGAGCCTGCAGCACATGTAACCATGTAATCACTAATATTTTTAGTGACCTTTTTAAATGACTTTTTACATCCCTAGTCTATAATTTTTTACTACAGATTACTAAAATAGATTTTATTAAAATCTATTTATTAAATCTATTTATTAAAAACTCAACTCTTTCACCATTTGTACTTATTTCTTGTGTTTCTCTTAACTTGGATAATAAAAGTAGATGGGCCAATTTCACCTCCGGTGCGTGACTATTCTTTAATCATGATCTTGCTATTATGGCAGTAGATCCTCACCTATGGGTTCTCAATCCCGCTGCAGGGCTCTACGTCCTGAGAGTTGTTCATTAGTAAAGTAGTAATTATTGAGTTCCAAATATATCAGTGGGTTGTTTGTATTTAACATTTTAAAAAATCACAAAAATGTTTCTAACAATGCTCAATTCATTTTAAACACTAGCTTCTGTAAAATTGAAAGGCCAAGAAAATCAGCATACTTATTTAGAAATCCATCTTCAGACTTTTGTTTGTTAAAATCTTGGCTATAATTTTTACATTTAAATTATCTGAGTTGAAAATACCATGTAATTATTCTTTCATTATTACAACTGAATACTAAATTAACATCTTTTTATTTTTCAGGTCATGTACAACATCTCTGAAACAAATCAATACAATTATAGAGCAACTTACTCCTCAAGCTGCCAACAGCAAAGATATAAACAGAAAATTAGATTCTGTAAAACGACAAAAATATAACAAGGTGACTGGAAAAAATTAACTTGTGCTTTGGATTGCTTAAGGCTGTGATCCTGTGTCAGGCATCACACTTGAGTATCCTGCTGATGGGTCAGAATCTAAACTTGGAGTTCCTTCACCATTTCAGCAGTTTGTGTTATTACAGTTTGAACCTCTCTAGTCTAGCACGCTTGGGACCTGACTAGTGCTGAACCAAAGAATTTGCACTGGACATCAATACTGTCTAGCAGCATTAACAACACTTCCACTGCTTTCTGGGCTCTTAGAAGACATTTGGGGGTATATTAGAGCTAAATAACAGCACAGAATGCTAAGAACCAGGCCTGGTGGCTGTAAACAAACTTTACGGGACTGTGGGGAAACTTGGCCATACCCATAAGTGGACATCTGGCTAACTAAAATCATGCCAGACCACAGATGTTGTCAGCTCAGAGAGTGCCAGATTAGAGAGGTTCAGCCTGTACTAAAATTTTTCAATTCCTTCTTGTATGTTTACAGGAGCTGTGATGTTGTTTTCAAATGAATTAATCGTCTTCTCTTGAGCTGACTTGGTGTAATAATAACTTTTAATGCAGAAGGAATAACATTGATTTTTGAATTTTTTTAGTCTCTTTGTGACAACACATCTCAAAACAAATCTGTTGGAGAAGGATTTTTACTTAATTTTATTATTGTACTTAGCACATATGAAAGTAAAGGATTAGCACTGACTGAGTTCAAATATATTCTTAGTGCAATTTCATATGCTAGATATAGGGCTTTTCTTCACTGGATCCTAGACCCAAGTTTAAAAAATGCATGCCCAAGTTGTATGTGAAAATATCTGATGCACGTGAGATTTGTTTGTGTACAAAACTTTAACTTGTGCATGCACATCTGGTCTTATATATGTATATGTTGTGCATGTGCACCTGAATTAGTGCACTTTTAAATATTTGGGCATTAGTCATGAGCAGCTGTACTAAATTGTGAATGTGGATGTATGTGTTAAGTAGATTGGTATGCTGGGATGGTACCTTCCACATGCATTTTTATCACATGGAGACATATCAGAATTTTAACTTGTTTCAGATGCAGACTGCTACCCTTTTACTTAACATATTAATAACAGTTTGAACCTTGATATTTGTAAGAAAAGCAAGTCTGGTAACAAGATTTTTAAATTTTGTACACTCTTGTCATTCAAGGAGCAACAGTTAAAAAAGATCAAAGCAAAGCAAAAGCGTCTCGAAGCAGTTCTTGGTGGAGCAGAGACTCTTGGAACAAATGATGTTGAATTTCAGGATGATGAAGGTGAGGGAAAATGCCATTGCAAATCTTTTTCCACATTTGTCATTTCTTTGTAAAGCCTTTTATTGTTTGAAACACATTGCCAAGATCTTTGCCAGTGAACATGAGTACATAAATTTCAATGTTTTGTTTTCAAAGAGTGATTTTAGCAACACTTAATTCTCTGCACCTGCAGGATTGCAGATCTCAGAGTATCCTTATGGGTATTTTTAAAGCGTGAAAGTAGATCTGTGTTTAGTTCAGTAGGGAAGGCTGATGCACATTAGAGTATTGGGCTTAATAAATTGGAAATCCTAACATTTTTCACAGCTAATGTGATAAAGCTAGCATAATGATTGAATTACATTTTATAATCAGCCGTCAATCAGCATTCACAAAATTGTCTTTTTTTCTTTTTCTTTTTTTTTTGTATCTTGGTAGGAAACACTTGCTAGAAATGAAAAAAAATGTTTGTGTTGTATGAATCATAGAATCATCGAACTGGAAGGGAATTCGAGAGGTGGTCTAGTCCAGTGCTTCTCAACCTTTTTTTAAAAAGTACCTCTTTTTCAACAACAACAACAACAAAAAAGTAGCCCCAGTACCTACAGTTTTCAGATGCACAACATTTTTTCTACCATTGCAACACATTTGTTTAAACAACTTAATCGTAGCCGGGTGTGCGATAAAATTTTTGGGTGTAAAAAGTACAAAAATAATAAAACATTGTAAAACTTAAAACAAAAATTCAGTTTTCTCCAAATTTCAGTTGTGTTGGTGTACCCCACAGACGTCTCTTGAATACCCCTAAGGATACTCGTACCACTGGTTGAGAAACACTGGTCTAATCTAGTCCCCTGCACTCATGGCAGGACTAAGAATTATCTAGCTGTACAGTGTGAGAGCAACAGTTTCTTATGGAATACTGTGATAATTGTCTCAAATATAACTGAGCATTTGTGTTAGGGATATAAAATCCTGTTTAATTGGTTAGCCAGTTAAACATGGTAACTAACCGGTTAACCGATTAAAGTGGGGGAGCTGGGACGTCTGGAACAGCCCCTGTCTGGCACGGGCTGCTTCAGTTGTGCTTACCGTTTAACCTTTCAGATCCCTAATTTGTGTGTGTATTTTTTCACTGCCCTCTGGCAACCCAGCATTAGGTCTTAGGTAGGGATGTAAGCCACTAGAATTACATAATCCTAGGCTTATCAGGTAGTCGAGTCACTACTCGACTAGTCACTTCTCCCCTGCCACCTCTGTATCAGAGGCAACAAGTGGGGGGAGCAGGAGCCAGTGCCGGGGGGAGTCGGCTTCAAAGCTGGTTCCCCTCATCACCATTGCAGTGGGGGGCAGGGAAGGCAGAGGCGCAGCAGGGGAAACAGCGCGAACTGGGGCTGAAGCAGTCCCCGCTCGCGCTGCGTCCGATTGCTGCGCCTTTGCCTTTTAAATGGCAGAGGCACAGCAGGGATAGCAAGCACCACCCCATCCCTTATCGACTAATTGAGTAGTCGATGGAAAATCCATCAACTACTCAATTAGCTGATTAGTTGAAATTTAACATCCCTAGTCTTAGAGACAAGCAGTTACCTTTCTCTCTTGTGCATTATCACTAGTACTCAAAATTCTGAACTCTGTAATAGGCATTCATTGATATTTGAGCAACCATATTAGATATTGAAATTGATAGTATTATTCTGACACATGAGATGAATAGCTTCCAGCTCTCTCACTCATATCTGTGTTGGATGTGCAGGTCTTATAGGAGTAAAAAGCAATGAAGACTTATTTTTGACAGTAAAAGTGGTAGAGCTGAGCTGGAATAGATTTGTGGGATAAGAAAGTGCCATTTTAACAGTCACTTTTGTGAGTAGAAATACACCCATAAGGTCCTTCCTTGTACACTATGCACTAAAACTCAGGCATTTGGTATGAGGAAATATAGCTTAGTCATGAAATCTGTGTGTCCGATTTGTGTTACGAAAGCTTACAGTTACCTAATCTGGTAAAGTAATGAGTTTATGGCAATAGCTACATATGTGATTACTGAATCCTTGTCTTTTGTAAAGTAATATTTAGAAGCTAATAGTATTCTGATGCAATGATTATTAGTTTATACTTAAATATAACACATGCAGGCATATAAAAACTTAATATAAAGCTGTAGCAAGTTATAGTTGATCTTGAAGAGCAATCGTATCTGTTCAAAGAACATTAAACTCAAGTTACTTTGCACACCTGCTCATCACACTCAGGATATGTAGCAGAACCATAGTAATTTAAATAAACATCACTCTTTAAAATTATGCATTAATTTTAAATTAGTTTCCCCTTGAATAAGATAAGTAAAGTGTGTAACTGAATCATTTTGGAACGTGGTACAGCTGTAAAAAAATTGACTACACAAATCAACTAAATTCTGTATTGGTCATTTACTAACATTGGTCCTGATACAGGAATGTAGTTAGGTATATTTATAATCTAATTTAATTTAGTGGGACTACTCATACTTAAAATTAAGCACATGCTAGTTCAAGTGCCAGAGGCCTCAATCCTATAATCTAATCCAGGTGAACCCTTAAGTCCCTTTATAGGATTGGAACAGTAATTTCTGTCCATCTTACTGGGAAAGCTGCAGAAGCAAGAGAGTTGAATTGTGGAGATATTAATTGTAGTTTTATAAAGAAATGTTACTAAAGAGCAAGTTGGAGGAAATGAGCTTATGGATGCAATGTGAGTATCTGGGAAATTCTGGCAAGGACATGAATTGGGCACTAAATTGAGGAAATAGACTTAGAGATACCAGCATCTTGATAAATATTGAGTTTTAAAAATATGACTTAAACATGGTTTCAGATATTGCATCAGTACCCAAATGTACCTGCCAGATTTTTGTTATGTATCATGTTGTGAATGAATATATAGAAGAATGTATGAGGTTCATGAACATTTCAGGATTTTTGTGCTCTGTTTTATATGCTGTGTAGTTGCTATTTTTTAAAGTCATACATGCCAGTGATCCATAGTGGATATTTGGTAGAGTGTTTGATAAGGTGAGAAACTTTAAATGGATGATCAGTCTTGTGTCCCTTCTTTGAAGTATGGTGTGAGGAAATAAGACTACAAGTTTAAGAGTATAATACTCATAAAGGGTTAATACCTGGAGAGTGATGATGTAGATAGTCACTTAATTTATTATCTTTGCAGATAAACTTCATGTCAGAAATAGCTGCATTTCAGTCGGATGTGAAGTGATTTACTGTGTTTATAGTTTGAAAAACACTTCGAGATAAAAGGTGCTATTTACTGAACGTGTAAAATGTTATCTGACCATATTGGCGCTCTCTTTCATTTTCTTCCTTTTTGGAGCATTTTTTTCTCTCTCTTCTCCCCAGTTTAGTTTGTCTGATTTCTCTAACCATTGAATTGGATGGATGTAATTTTGGTTTTTTCTTGTACAATATCTGAGGTAGGGTGCTGGTTTTGGGATTGATGCTCTATATGTAATTAAAATGAATGAATTAAAGGGTTAAAACAAACCTTTGTATCTGTTTAAACTGTGGGATATTACTTAGAGCATGACTTAGACTAATGAGTATGCAGATAAGAAATGAATGTTCTGAGTCTCTTTGCAGAGCCTGGTCCATCGTCTCTTGGCAGTATGCTCATGCCAGTTCAGGAAACAGAATGGGAGGAACTCATTCGTACTGGTCAGATGACCCCTTTTGGAACTAAGGTGCCTCAGAAGATAGAAAAAAAGCCACGTAGGTTAATGCTAAATGAAACATCTGATTTTGAGAAGTATTTGGCGGATCAAGCTAAACTGTCATCCGAAAGGAAGAGGTCATCCCTTAAGAAGAGAGCAAAGAATAGAGCAGAGCTCAAGAACATTCAGTGTGCTCTTCCCACATTAGTCAAAAAGGAAAAGAGGGGCAAAACCAGAATCCTGTCAAAAACAGACAAGCGCCTGAAAAAGCACATGAAGAAACTTCAGACCCATGCTCTTCAGATCCAATTTAAGATAGGAATTCCAAAGGAAAAGAGACTTCCTGAGCTCCAGGAAGGGCTGAGAGGTGAGCAAGGGGATGAAAGTGGAGAGTCAGAATATGTGCCTGATGAGGAGCTTTTTAATCCAGAAGATGAGGAGGAGGAACCATTTTCTCTTGCCGATGATAGTTCCGATTATGAACTGAAGACTTTGCCAGGAGCAAGAAAACATTCAGGGAAGAGGATCCTTAAGGAAGAAGCTGAGGAGGATGAAGACTTTTTCCCAAGTTCTGAGGAGGAAGAGGAGGAGAATACCATAGGAAATCATAGAGTGAAGAGATGCAGAGATGATGGAGATGAGGATTACTATAAGCAAAGGCTAAGGTTAGTCCAAGAAGGCTTTATATTAGTAACTTTTATAGGTGGTATCGCACACACAGAGACAATGGGTGAAATACACTTCCAAGAATGCAGCTGAAGGAAGGGGGCTCTAAAATTAAATGTACACTGAGCTGATAAAAGTATCCACATGTAGACTTCTCAAAGGCTGTTATGGTGTTGGGAATGCTCCATAATTATAAGGATCTCAGTGTCTGATGTCTTGCTGGTAAAGAGCCTGTTTTTTGAAATAAACCGTTTCTACTTCATTGCTTTTCTTTGTAGCCAAAGATCAATACATGAAAGATTAGGCAGCGTGGTGGGTTATGTGGTTATTACATAATAATAATGCTATGTATTTCTATAACACTTTTAAAGGATTTTGTATGCTTTACAAAGATGTGTAAGTATCATTTCTCCTATTTTACAGATAAGAATACTCAAATACAGAGCGATTGTAATTTGCTCGTATCTCGCACACACAATCGCTGATAGACCTGAGAATAAAAGCTAGGAATTCTGTGCCCTAGTCTTCTGCTCTAGCCACTTTGATGTACTGCCCACGAGGAAATAACTCTTGAATTAGTGGTAGTTTTCAAGTATTTTTATTTAGCCTGTTGAGTAATTGGAGACCTGTTGATAGGAATTTCTGTTGTCTGTAGCAGACTTCCCATTTGTACTAAATGACAGTTTAGTTTTAGACCCTGTTTTTCTATGAGTAGCCTTTGCATGTTCATGGTGCGTCCTCTGTATGTATTTTGACTTTAATAAGGCTTTTTATACTGTTTCACAAGACCTTCTCATAGGGAAACCACAAACTAGATGGAGCTACCATAAGGTGGGTGTATAACTAGGTGAAAAACTGGTCCCAGAGAGTAGCTATCAGTAGTTATCTGGATGGGCATATTAAGCACGGTTCCACAGGGACTGATCTTAGGTACAGTTATGCTCAACATTTTCATCCATGATTTTGATAATGGCACAAAGAAAGCTATTAGACTGGTTTGGCATGATTTGTTCTTTGCAAATCCTCACTGACTTCCTTTTCACATTAAGTCTGTGGTGTCCTAGCCACTAGCCACATGTGGCTATTTGGCCAGTTGAGTGTGGCTAATTCGCTACGATAGTAGCTACTGCTTCAGGACTGCCTGGACACCACGGCATTAAGCAATTAGTTTGCAAATATCTAGATGATGATAGCTATTTCCTCCATTATATTTCCAGGTACTAAAATTAAGTTGGCTGGTATAAAGTTCCTTTATTCCCTTTCTCATAGATTGGCACTATATTTGCCCTTTTCCAGTCCTCTGGGATCTCTTCAGTTTTCCACAACTTTTCCAAGATAGCGACAATTGGCTCAGATATCTCTTCAGTCCGCTCCTTCAGTATTTTAGGGTGTATTTCATCAGGCCTTGGTGTTTTGAAGATATCTAACTTGTCTAAATTTGTTCTTTTAGCCTCATGTCCGTCCTCATTTTGACTGATGTTCAATGTTAGATATGCAATCACTACTAAAATTTTTGGTGAAAAAATCATTTGGCATTTCTGCCATTTCCACATTTTTTGTTACTGTCCTCCCCGTGCCCCCGCTGCCTCATTATGTTACAGGCCCACCTTGTCCTTCATCTACCTCAAATGTATTTCTTGTTATTGTTTATGGCTCTAGCTAGTTTAATCTTTTTGTTTGTCTTGGCCTTTCTAATTTTATCCCTGTATGCTTATGTTGTTTGTTTCTATGTATCCTTTGTAATTTGACCTACTTCCCGCTTTTTGTAGGACTCCTTTGTATTTCAGATCAATGAAGATCTCCTGGTTAAGTCACAGTGTTCTCTTACCATACTTCCTATCTTTCATATGCAGCGGGGGTATTTGCTCTTGTGCCCTTAATAATGTCTCCTTGAAAAATTGCCCACTCTTGAACTGTTTTTTTCCTGAGATTTGCTTCCCATGGGACCTTATTTACCAACACCCTGAGTTTGCTAAAGTCTGCCTTCTGGGAATCCGTTGGCTTTATTATGATGCGTTCATTCTTACCATTCCTCAGAATCATGAACTCTGCCCTTTCACGATCACTTTCAGCCAAGCTGCCTTCCACTTGCAAATTTTTCATCGGTTGTTCCTTATTTATCAAAATCAAATCTAGAATAGCCTCTTCCCTAGTAGCTTTCTCCGCTTTCTGAAATTTAAAAAAACGTGTTTCATACATTCCAAGGATTGTTCTCGTTATCCTCTGAGGACAGGACAAGAAGCGATGGGCTTAAATTGCAGCAAGGGAGGTTTAAGTTGAACATTAGGAAAAACTTCCTACCTGTCCGGGTGGTGAAACACTGGAATCAATTTCCTGGGGAGATTGTGGAATCTCCATTGCTGGAGATTTTAAGAGCAGGTCAGACAAATACCTGCCAGGAATGGTCTTAATGGTGCTTAGTTCTCCTAATAGTGCAGGGGACTGGCCTTGATGATCTTTCGAGGTTCCTTCTAATTCTATGGTTTTATTAATCTTTGTTATTGGTGGTAATGCCTTGGCTAGAAAGAACTCAGTTTTACTTTCAGATCCCAGACTGAGGATGCAAAACTGGAATTGATAAGATAATAAGCATGGAATCCCCAATGTCACTTTTCACAGAAAAACAACATGCTAGTTGTATAATGCATCTGTATGGGGATTTCGTTGGGGGATTAATCTGAGCAATGTCCATAGGACCAAGGAAAGGTTTTTTGGTAGGCTGCACTAAAATATTAATAAATGTATTAATCGGTAAAATATTTACTACTTGGTTGAATGAAGCTGTAGTCTTTTCGTTAAATTAGATCAATATTAAATCATTTTTAATTCAGTGTTTTCATCAAGAGTAATTTATTTTGATTGAAAGTTTTAATATGATTCACAGTTTAAATTCATTCAAACAGATTTTTTAATAATGTTAAGATTGTGATAATTTATCCTTAGCAAAGTCATATCATAGACTACATTTCTTTTCATTGCTAAAGTTACAATAAAGGCTTAAATGAATTTTAGAAATATCAATAACTGTAATTGCCAGCAAAACACTACATCTCTTAAAAATTTCATAGCTACAGTTATTGTGGCTGTTAAACTGCAGCTGTCCACATTGACGTTTTTACGTTGATGTCCCCAGGTAATCTTCATTATGGGAAATGCTACTAGAAAATAAAATGCAGTGAATTAAGCACATTAAGAATGCCTCAGAAATGTTATTTGCTCTCATTTATGTCTAGTTCTATGTCAATTTTTAGTTTTGGATACAAACGACTGGATGAGATTTGAGTAAGTTTTACCCCTGAGAGAGGAGGGAAACATCCCTTAGGATTACTAAATAGAACAATATATGAGGGCTAGATGCAGACTAAAGTCCTGTAAGGCAGAAAGCAAGTCTTTGTAAGGCAGAAAGGAAGTCTTAAAACTAAAATTTTTTGAGGAATGGTAATTGAAGGGATGTCAGGGTGAAAATATTGTGGTATTAAAATCTGATAATTATTGAGGTTTGGTACTTCTAGATCGACAGACCTTTGCCAAGTGAAAGTTTGTGTTCTCACAATAAACAGAACAAGTATGTGACAATTCTAGGCTTTTTCTTTTCTTCAAAAGGTTACTTTGAGGAAGCAGGAGGCCTAATTTTCTGAAGCAAGATGTAATCACTAGCAAGAAAGAGAGGGAAAGTAGGTACACAACTGAGCATGTTGCCTCTGTGACTTGAATTGTATTATCTTGTGTAAAAAGAACAGCTTGCAACTTATATCTGTTCCAACTTATTTTACAATAGCACCCAAAATCCCCAGTCAGGATTTGGGGCCTGTGCTGTAGACACATAGGGAAATATTATCCTAGCTGGAAGCAGTTAAAGCAGTGTCGATTAATCACTGATAAATCACGCGACTAACTCAAAAAATACCTCATACAAGTACCTCATACTGTAATGCGATGTCTTTATCATGAAAGTGCAACTCACAATGTAAATTGTTTTGTTTTTAAGTGTAGTTATGTAACAGTATAAAACTTTTTAGCGCCTACAAGTCCACAAAGTCCTACTTCTTGTTCAGCCAATAGCTAAGAGAATTAAGTTTGTTTACATTTGTGGGAAATAATGTTGTCCACGTCTTATTTGCTATGTCATCTGAAAGTGAGAACGTGGTACTTTTTTTGTAGCTGCTTTTGCAAGGTATTTATGTGCCAGGTATGCTAAACTTTCGTGTGCCCCTTTGTGCTTTGGTCACTGTTTCAGACGATATACTTCCATGCTGATGATGCTCATTAAAAAATAATACATTAATGAAATTTGTGAGAGAGCTTCTTGGGAGAAAATGATATGCCTCCTGTTCTCTGTGTTATATGCATTCTGCCATATCTTTTGTGTTAGAGTAGTCTCGGATGATGATCAAGCACATCTTATTCTTAAGATCTAGGGATGTAAAATTTCAAATAATTGGCTAATCAAATAGTCGATGCGATTTGCATCAACTATTCAATTAGTCGATAAGGGGCGCTTCTGCTTTTGAAGTGTAGCACCAACCCCAGGGCTGTTGCTATACTTCAAAGGCGAAAGCGCTGTGGGGAGTACAGGGCCAGTGGGGGTCTTGAGCAGTCCCCCACTGGCCCTGTGCTCCCCGCGGCATTTTCAAAGTGACAGCGCTGCATGGAGCCCGGGGTCAGCAGGGGAGTCCCCAGCTGACCCATGGGCTCCATGCGACGCTGCCACTTTGAAACGCTACGTGCAGCCTGGGCCAGCTGGGGACTTCCAGCTGGCTCTGCGCGCTGTATGCAGCATTTCAAAGCAGCAGTACTGTGTGGAGCCTGGGATCTGGCCCCGGGCTCCATGCGGCACTGCTGCTTTGAAGCACCGTCTTCACTTCCTCCCCTCCCCCCGCTGCCATTTTCTGATGGAGGCAGCAAGGAGGGGCGAAGCGAGTAATCGACTAGTGTGTCAATGCTTATCGGATAGTCGACTAGTCATTCACATCCCTATTAAGAATGCTTTCACTACATAGCTGACAAAATGCAAAAAGGGTAGCACTGTGAGATTCCTAAAGATATATACAGCACTTTACCTTAATTTAAGAATCTGAAGTGCCTTCCAAAATCTGAGCTGGACAAGCTCTTGCGGAGCTTACTTTTGGACATTTCAATGCAGAAAAGAGTAACATTTCAATGTGGAAACTACTGAACTGGAACCACCAAGAAAGAAAATCAGCCTTCTGCTGGTGACATCTAAATCCGATGATGAGCATGAACATGCATTGGCCTGCACTGCTTTGGATCATTATCGAACAGAACCCGTCATCAGCATGGATGCATGTGCTCTAGAATGATGATTGAAGCATGAATGGACATACAAGTCTTTAGTGCATCTGGTATGCAAATCTTTTGTGATGCTGGCTACAATGATGTCATGCGAAGAATTGTTTTCACTTTCAGGTGACATTGTAAACAAGAAGTGGGCAGCATTATTTCCTGCAAATGTCTGAGTGGACAAGAAGTAGGATTGGGTGGACTTGTAGGCTCTAAAGTTTTACATTGGTTAATTTTTGAATGCAGTATTTTTGTTCATATTTCTACATTTCATATACTTTCATAATAAAAAGATTGCCCTACAGTACTTCAATTGGTGAATTGAAAAATACTGTTTCTTTTGGGGGTTTTTACAGTGCAAATACTGGTAATCAAGATATAGCTATAGATATCGATATAGATACGGATATTGAAGTGAGCACGGTACACTTTGTATTCTGTGCTTTAATTGAAATCAATATATTTGAAAATGTAGAAAATATCCAAAATATTTAAATTAATGGTATTTTATTATTGTTCAACAATGCGATTAATCATGATTAATTTTTTAATTGTGCGATTAATCACATCACTTGACAGCCCTACTTAAAATCTAATTTAAGACAAAGCACAACAAGTAAGAAGTGAATTCATAAGAGGACAAGATGATGCTAGTATAATCTCCCACTTCTGGCTCAGCAAAGAGGTAGATTTGGTTTTCTAAAGTAAAAATATAAATTTGTGTCATCATTGCCCAGTCACCCTCATTTAAATGATTATGGGTAAAGAGTTGATCACTCCAGTAGTTGTGAAGGACGAGGTTTGATTCCTACTTTATGGTATATCAGTGCATTATACTTAAACTACAGGTCTCTTCAGACTGAAATGCCCAAAGTTAGGCTTATGGAACCCTAAAATTCTGCCTCCTTTCCTTGTAACAATAGGGCAAAGAAAAAGCTGGTTAACTTCAAGATTGTATTGCTCATGATTGCGTGTTTTGCTGATTTCCCCTACATACGTTCAGAAGATAAAAACACAAATAAATATTAGTACCATGCATTTTTATTTGTAAAGCTTACATATATTTATAGAGGTTGGATCTCCCTGATCCAGCAGCCTCAGGACCTGACTGGTCCTGAACGAGGGAATTTGCTGGAGCAGGGGAGATCTCTTGTCACCGGCCTCCCAGCTTGCCACCCCTTCCGGCTGCCGGCTCCTTCTGGCCAGGGCTCTGGCCCTGACCTCACTGCTGCCAGCCTAGCCAGGGCTCCCTGGGACCGATGCTCCCTGGCCCCTGCTAGGCTCGCTGCCACGGGCTCTGCACGACTCCCAACTGTGCTGCAGGGCTCCCAGCTGTGCCGCCAGAAATCCCTGCCCCTGGGCTCTCTGGTCCAGGAACATCCGTGGTCCTGCTGGACCACAGATGTTGCTGGACCAGAGAGTCCCAGTTAAGGGAGGTACAGCCTGTATAAAAAACTTGTGGCATCTGTCAAACTCTTGGCAAGTAAACATCTGTCTTTTTCAGGGAAATTCATAGAGTTTGGGATCATCTGTACAGAGATCTTTTGCTTCTACCTCCGTGTCTCCATGGCAGCCACTAGTGCTTTTTTCCAGGTGCTTCAGGGTGTAGATGTCCTTCCTATAGTGTGGTATTAGGCATTGCATTTCCCATAGGTTTCCAGAGGACAGCATGGGGGAGAGCTCCTTGCCACAGAGTTCAATCCTTAGCCATCAAACATAGGATATGTCTACACAGGTATAAAAATCCCATGGTTGGCCTGGATCAGCTGCCTCAGGCTCTGGGGCTGAAAAATTGCTGCGTGGATTTGCAGGCTCAGGCTGGAGCCCGAGCCCTGGGATCCTGCAGTGAGGGGGAAGGCAATGTTCCCTCTACTCTTTTCCATCTATGTGCACATTTTTCCCATACATGAGCGGCATCAGTTTTGTTTTATGCACCAAGGCATATGTGAATGTGCACCACCAGGAGAAACACAAACCTAGCTGTGAGCGCTCTGCTAATCTGCTGGGCAGCATTGGGAATCTCTCCTGAGCAGCTACACAAGTGCACAACTTACACGGGATGCTGGTGGCAGGATCTGCACAGCAGTGTTTAACCCCGCAAGCCCACACACTGTGAATTGGAGTGATCTGACCTGGGCCTGTGGTGACTCTGCCATGGGGCTTTTATTTTCACATAGATGTAGACATAGGCAGATAGTCAGCTTTGGAAAGGTTTCCCATTTCTACATCTCTCAACCTGTGTGTGTCTCAGAGTCCCCTGAGTTCATGGGAGTGCAAATGACTGTTGGCCCCAAAGAATTCTGCCAAAAATACGAAGACATGAAGATTGAATTGCCTTTTTTTCTCTGACCAGGTCAGCATTTGATACTCTTTCTCTCCCCCCCCCCCCCCCAGGAGAGTTCATGACTCAAACACTCAATAATTTCAGAGATGTACATTTAAAAATTAAAAAATGCTGAAATATTACCTTGCCTTGAAGACCTTGTCTTTGACAGAGCATCGTGACTGCTCTTTAAAATGACAGTGCCAAGCTGCAAATGAAGATGTATTCTGGTGCACTCTCTGAATACACCTTTCATTCCTAGCTCAAGTGCATAATTGTCTGCATCAGTCTTAATTTACTCTCTGAGGCTTGTGCTGTTAAGTGCATGTATATCATCTGCTAGGACGTACCAATTAAATCCACTCATATACACACAAAAAAATCCAATCAGAAAAGTAACTCCAAACATCTCAATTTAGCAGATTAGAATAATCGGTGAAGGATTCTTAGCTGCCTAAAATAGAAAACATACTGTGTTACAGAAGTGTAAACTATATTAAACACTCAGCTTGGTTCCTGAATATATTTTAAAAAACCATATTGTGTTCATTACTGTGCTTCTGTTGTGGAATTTCTTTCTTCGGTATTGAAATTAATGGAATATGAGCTTGCTATTTGAATTCACTCCTATATTAAGAATGATTTCATTGCATGATGTATGGCTGCTTCACTACTCTTGCAGACTGAGGCTGCTCCTGGATCAGTGATTGTTGACAACATGAAAAATAAAGACATTTCTCAGTTAGGTTGCCAAGAATTTCAAGCAGCATGTTACGTGATACAGGATCATTTGGGGTTTTTTAATTGCTGTTATCCTAATAAGGCTTTACCTAGGGTTGGCATGGAATTTTCACACCCTATATACAGTAAACTTCCGATAATCCGGCACCTTTAGGACCCAGGGGGTGCCGGATTATCAGATATGCCGGACTATCGGAAGGGGGGGCTATGAGGGGTCTAGAGTGGTGTGGGGATGCCACCCCAGACCCTCATAGCCCCCTTCCGATAGTCCGGCTCTGCCCCAGGCATCCCCGATTCAGCCGCTGCTGGTCAGTTTCAGCAGCAGCTGAATCGGGACGCCTGCGGCAGAGCAGCTGGGGTGCTGCCAGGTTGGTCCAGTAGCGCCGCCTGTTGGCGCTGCGAGACCAACCCGGCAGCACCCCAGTTGCTCTTGGGGACACCTGGGGCAGAGCAGCTGGGGTGCTGCCGGGTTGGTCCCGCAGCGCCAGGGGCGCGCTACGGACCAACCCGGCAGCACCCCAGCTGTTTCGTTTCAGGTGTCTCGTTAGCTGCTGCTGAATTGATCAGCGGTTGATGCCAGGAAGCCCGGGCAGAGCAGCTCTGCCTTGGGCTTCCTGGAGTCAGCCGCTGGTCAGTTTCAGCGCGGCTGAATCGGGACAGCTGGGTGTTGCCGGTTTGGTCCCGCAGCGCCGAGGGGCAGCGCCACGGACCTACTGGCAGCATTTCGGCAGTTGGGCTTGCCCCGCATCCCCGATTCAGCCGCTGGTCAGTTTCAGCAGCGCTGAATCGGGAAGCCGGGCAGAGCAGCCCAATGGTCCGGCTGCCCGGAGCACTTCCGGGTTCCTGATGGTGCCGGATCATCAGGAGTGCCGGACCATCAGATGCTGGACCAATGGAGTTTTACTGTACTGCATTGTATAGTTGATTACTGAAATGCTTAAACCATCAGACATTTGTCACTGCTGGGGTAAGGATACTGAACTGTATGACCCATCTGAACTACTCTGGCAAACATTATGTTTCTATTCTTTCGTTATAGCTAAATCAAGTGACTGCAAAACTTGATTCTGTACTCTTAAAGTATCATGGACTATAGCAGGGGTGGGGAACCTTTTTTGGGTCGGGGTCATGGACCCACAGAAAATCAGTCCAAGGCCGCGCACAAAAATCTCTCTGACTGAGAAGGAGCAAGACCCTTCCTGTAACTCACCAAGCACCAAGATTCCTGTCACTCACCAGAGTCTAGGGTGGGGCCAGCCCAGTATATTTTGTGTGTTCCAGCCCCATGATATGGGGCAGTGGGAGGGCTGGAGTACCAACATAGGCTCCCCAGTGTGTGGGGGGGGGAGCCCTGAGCCTCAAGGGCCAGATACAGGCAAGCTGGGGGCCGCATCCAGCCCCCGGGCCTGATGTTGCCCACCCCTGGACTATAGGATCTCAAATGTTCCTTAATACAAGTCACAGCATTATATTCACAAAGTTTCTTAATACATATGGTAACCTAATACCAAGCTTTGATTATGTTGGAGGTAGTCACAAATTGCAGCCATTTCAGATCAGCTTGTTACTAATGAAAGCTACAATGACCCATGTAGGAGGTGTGGCACCAAATTATTTTAATACTAATTGTTTCTTGTAATGTAACACTTCAGTAAAGTAGCAGATAACAAAGTTTGCAGAAGAGAAACATTCCCAAAGAAAAATAAACTGCATAATACACCAACTCGACTGTGAGGACACAATTATTTGGAACCTGCAGCTTTCAGTGACTTCTGTTGGATGTAGTGTCCTTATGGCTGCTGCTTGATCACTTTCCCCAATATGCAGGAGAGGGTACTATATTTCTTCCTAGGGGAGAAGAAACTTTCATTACTACTTAGTGGTGATTCATATTGAAACGATAAAATTAAGATTGGGTCCTTCCTTATACAGATTACTGCCCAGTTTGCTACGAGTGCGTTCCGTTCTCTCAGTACTGACTGCAGGGGCACAAATAGAAGGGAAATGCATCTCAGTGAGGTTGAAATCAGTTTATCATGTAGTTGGCAATTTATGTTTTAGTATGTTTATGATAGTGCTTCCTTCTGTGTTTGACATTTCTTAGTGATATTTTTCTCAGAAGACTAATTTAATAAACAAATTCTGACCCATGTCTCCATCATAAGAGGTCCCTTCCAAACCCACATTCTGTGATTTGTCAGCATTTATCAATTTTTACCATCAATTAACCGTTATTTTGGGATAATTGCATAAACTGTGGCTGGTAGGAACAAAAAACCTTCAAACCTACTCAGTGTGTGTATATGAAATACAGCACTTCCTCGGCTTTTTTATACAGGGTGGGGTAAAGTACATGTGCTTGTGGCTGTAGAAAATACCTCAACGAGCCAGAATGCATCTCTCAGATGTGTATGACTGTCTAGAGGTGTGCGAGGAAAGAATGTTTATTTTTTGAAGTAACTTCTATGTCTTGCTTTTTAAACTAATCACAAGAAAACACTATTTCCTGGACTGTGGCTACATGAGACAATTTAGGAACTTGCTTATACATATTTGAAACCCACTTAATTTTGGATAGGAAACTGTTTTTAATGTGAATACCTCAGCTATTCCTCCCACCACCCCCACTCACTCATTTTTCAGCATCTTCCTTTCTCCTCTTCATGAGGTTTGTTCTGACAGGCTTATAGCACCTATACAATGGAGCCAAATGCTTAATTAATGGAGATGTCTTCAGTGCAACTGACCAGCATCATGTGATCTGGTCAGTTTCACAATTCAGCCATTTCCTCGGGTAATTAATTGACGAATAGATGGCAGTAGTCATCTTTGATGTTGCTCTGCAGAGTCAAAGTTGCAGGCATATGCTGAGTTCCCCAAAAATAGGCTGTAAGTGATTTGTGGGGAGACAACAGTTTTCAAGTTGGAAAACTACCACTAAGGAATGTCTTAGTCCTTTAATTCAGACTTTTTAAAGTTAATTTTAGTGTAGTGATTGTCTGGTTTCACCCACATAGTTGCTATTAGGACTCTTGAATTAACTCTTGCAGAAAAATAAGACAAAAACACCACATCGCTTGTGGGTGAACACTTCTCACAAAGTGATCAGTCTGTAGATGACTTCAGTCCTTATCCTCAAAGGACAGGAGAAGCTCTCATGTTGGCATAGTAGTGTCTTCACTAAAGTACTACAGTGGCGCGGCTAAACAGCTGTACATGTTAACAAATCCCTAAGTTTCCCAGACCTGAAAAAGAATTCTATAAATTTGAAAGTTTGTGTGTTTCCAAAAGTTGGTCCAATAAAAGATACTACCTTACCCACTTTGTCACATGTAAACACTTGAGATGCAATACACTTTGCATGTAATCCCTCACAATACTGTATAAGAAGATGTTTAAGAGAAAATTAAGTAATATAGCAAAGGAAGAAAGGATGACTTTTAGAAAATGTATGTAAGTATCCTTCAGATATCAATATCTCTGTAATCTTTCACCCTGTTGTGATCAAATTGAAAATAAACCCTATTAATCCATTATCTTGCAGTAATTTTTTTCTGCTGTTACAGCTGTCTTGCCAACAGAGGGAGCTGGAGCTAACTAAAAATTCACATGTGTTAACATTCCCACTAGTAGTAAACCTTAAGAGCTCAAATGTTAGTTGGAGAAATTGCACTATTTGTTCAGCTGTAATGTGTATGCATCATATAAAGCAGAGCCGTAAAGATCTATTGGATCCCATCTTGTCCATCCTCTAGGATTCCATTGTAGAATTGTTCTAGAGAGTATATTCTCCAGTGCTTTCTCTAATCTAGTGTTAAATGATTCAAGAGCTACAGCATCCAGCGCTTCACTGGGAAGATTGTTCCACAGCATAGCAGATCTTACTGTTAAGAAGCTTATCCTAGTATCCAAACTAAATTTTCCTTAGCTTGTTTTCATTCTTTTGCTACTGTTTGCAACCTTTTGGACTCTCCTCCTAAACAAATCGTCTCTCTCCTTGTTCACTTACAAGCCTCAAATGTATACTGCTTATTATATCCACCTTCTCCCCTGAAGTCCTCATTTAGCCTTACATATTTGGTTATTTAAATTCATCCCTTCACCTCATGATGGTTTTTTCAGTGAGGTATTAGTCTCCTGTGTGATATGTACTTTAGAGTCAGTAGAGTATTTGCATGTTTCAGAGGGAAAAACTGCAGTTTCATTGGGGGATGGGAGTGGCAGAATTTCGGCAGGCACAGGCTTTCCTGCTAACCAGTTTTTTTAAAGGCTATAAGGAATACTCATCTCATTATCTGGTTCTTACAGTATGTGGTAACCTTTTATTAACTGAAATATTGATGACTCTTCTTATGCCATGCCTCCAGAGCAGCAGCATGATAGCACATTTTCCATCTGTCCCATAGCTATATAATCTTATGTGAAAATTCTCTGAGTGCGCAAGCTTAGCACAAGTAGAGCTGATAGCACTTCAATGGGAGACATCTGAGGACAACCTACATGCTGTGTGAAGTGGTGTTAGTCATTCAGTGCTCTTCCTACTCAATCAATACTGAATCAGTTTCTCCCTGCCTGGGGATCGGGGAACACTGTGCTTATTGGAAGTACGTATTTTGTATAAGAGAAAAGTCCAGGATGTTTACTACTTTAGCTATTTAAATATATTTTCTCTTGTCATAAGAGAAGTGACAACTCCAGTGACTTCTCCAAGTTCTAGCTTGGGAAATTACACTGCATACCTGAAATCTCTCTCTGATTTCAAAACTATGATCCTTTTCTGCCTTAAACTGTAAGCGTTGAACAGCTAAAGGGTGGGTTTGTCCCCCAAAGATAGCTGTGTTCCATTGATTCCTGTGAATAGCATGTAAGGTGACATGGGCTTTTTCTGGATAATGGGAGCTACTTAAGCTCCTAAATTGTTTGAGCTCTTTAGAAAATTTTCCCCCTTAGATCTATAGATACAATGAAGTCAAAGTTCATAGAAAAATGTAATTAAACACTACAGTAACACTGAAGACCATATTTAAATGCATCTACGCAAGGAGACGATTAAGATGTCCACATGCAACTTTTGGTATTTCCCAACATTTGTGTGATTAACCATGTAATCTGGATGGTTTACTATTTAAGGGTATGTCTACACTAGCCCCCTAGTTCGAGCTAGGGAGGCTAATGTAGGCATTCGAAATAGCAAATGAAGCCCGAGATTTAAATATCCCGGGCTTTATTTGCATGTTCCCATCCGATAGCCATTTTGAAATTCCACTAGCCGAAGTAACTGCCGTGGCTGCGCGGCAGTGAAGCGATAATTGAGCGAAGTCTTTCGTTGAATTAACTGTTACTTCTCCTGGAATGAGGTGTAACAGTTAATTCGAGCTAAGAACTTAGTTGGTGCTGTTTCATTGCGGCGTGTGCCGCGGGCAGTTACTGGGCTAGTGGAATTTCAAAATGGCGACGAGAACATGCAAATAAAGCCGGGATATTTAAATCGAGCTTCATTTACTTCAATGCCTACATTAGCCTCCCTAGTTCGAACTAGGGGGCTAGTGTAGACATACCCTAAGAGATTTTGTGATGTAGCTTTTGTATAGTGTTTTTTCACACAAACTGTATTGCAGGCGGGGGGGAGAAACACTAAACTTTTTCCATTTCCTGTTTTATCTTGAGTTTTTCACTTGCAGCATAGATCAGTTTAATTTCATATTGTATGTTGTAACCACAGTAGTTGAATGGTGAATCTTAATGTCATGACAGGAGATGGCATAAACAACGGTTGAAAGACAAAGAGCGGCGTCGGATGGCAGAAGAAGATTCTGATGAAAGTGATGCTGAATTTGATGAGGGTTTCCGAGTACCAGGATTTCTCTTCAGAAAGCTTTTTAAGTAGGTATCATAAAATGTTAAAAAATTGTACAGACTGTTTATGCAAATAAATAGTTATTAGCTGTCATTTCCAAGTATACTATCCTGTATTCAGATGCGTAATCCCTGTGGTTCCTGTTAAAAAAATAGATGGATAATAAATGATTAAGTGACTTTTGGGAGTATCTATATATCAGCTTATCTACTGGCAGAAGAAAGATTTAAGAACTGCTTTTAATTGTAAAGAACACTTTCTGTACTTAGCAATGCAGAATTTTAGCTGGGGTATGGAGTGGAAGGATTGTTTTTTTAACTTGGAAGATTAGCATAATGTGACTGTAGCTGCTTCAGTTGTGATACATAAAAATTAGGAAAATGTGCTCTTGTGTGGTGGAAAAAGCGAGAGTTAGATACTTGGCAAAAACTGGGCAAAACTTATCTTGAGAACTATTTTATAATCCGTATCATGTTTAAGCCTTGCTATTTAAACTAGGGATTAAATACCCATTTAAAAAATTACCTGGTTAAATAATATGTTTAACCACTTAATGTGGAGGGCTGGTTAACTGGTTAAACATATTATTTTAGCCCACAGTAAGGGCTTCTCCTGGCATAAAAGTAAAGTGCAGAATGTGCAGTTGCATAATTCCTGTGCAGTGTATTAATCCCGGTTACTAGTTTGAGGATTTGTAATGACAGATGGCAGAAATGCCCATTAATCCAACTTTCCAGTTTCTAAAAGTGCTGGATAATGCCACTTTTACTGTAATTAGCTTTGTAGGTGACTATGGTTTGTAATAAGTGTTGCCTGGTATACATTTAATCAGGAACACCTAGTTTTATAACCTCAAAGAAATGTCTACCTTTGACCCAGTTCTTCAGAATTAAAATGCCAGTTCTGAAAGGGAAATTGAATAAGTATTTGGTTGACAAGACCCTGATCAACATCTCCAGTTGTTTATACAAAGGTAATGCAGAAATCTTCCTATAACAGATTCAACTGAGACAGACAACAAAAAATTAATCATAGCGATATAAGATTCCCTAATGAAGGGTATCCCTGCAAGCATGAGTCAGTGGGCAAAACTTCCTAAGTGGTTAAAAAGATCAATTCAATTGAATGATTTGTCTGACTTGTAAGTTAAATGTACAAGTCTCCAATGTATGAAGGCTTTCAGTCAATACACATTAAACTTTGAGTTCTAACCAAATTTGAGTACAAAGATGGCTAAATATTGACCTAAGGAAGCTTACAGCAGTAAATTCTACGTGGTGCTTTCTGTCACCATTTAATCGAATACAAAACACATTTGCTCCCATTGCTAGAAATATCAGCTCTTTTAACTTCTTCAGTAAACCGTATAAACAATATGTTTCCTCCCATCTATTCCTGTCTGCTCTCAAGAAAGTGGTATTAGATGAACTGTGTTCCTGCTGCCTCATACAGTGATGAAACCAGGTTTTAGGAATGCCAGTAGAAGAATGGTCTCAAGTTATAGTGGGGGAGGTCTAGGTTGATATTAGGAAAAATTGTTGCCCTAGGAGGGTGGGGAAGCACTGGGATGGGCTCCCTAGGGAGGGGGTGGAATTTCCATCCCTAGTGGTTTTTAAGTCTCAGCTTGACAAGGGATGATTTAGTTGGGATTGGTCCTGCTTTGGGAGAGGGCTGGTCTCGACCTCCTGAGGTCTCTGCCAGCCCTAGGATTCTGAGAGTCTAAGAATAAAACAAAAAGTGGGAAGCAGGATTAGTTTTAATGAAGGCTAAGATTTTTGGCATGGGTATTTTCATTAAAAGTCACAGATAGGATACGGGCAATAAATGAAATTATGGAAATGTACACAGGGCCAGCATTAGGGAATAGTAAGAAGGGCAATTGCCTGTGGCCCTATGCCACGGGGGGGTCCTGTGAAGCAATATGACAGGTCGTGGGGCTCTGGCTGAAGCCCTGTACTTCAGGCTTTGGCTGAAGCTCAAGCCCTGCATCTGAGGCTGAACTAGAACTTTGAGGAGTTTGTGGCGTTTTTGTAAAATCACAGAATCCATGATTGACTCTTAGCTTTCATTGTAAGTTATGTGATGCAGTGTTCTGGCCCTTTGTGGCTCCCTCTGGGAGGCCTTATGGTCCTTCCATACCCTGCCCCTGAAAAGGAGACATAAAGGTGGGTCCTCAAGGTCATGCCTAAAAAGGCTGCAAGGAAGCAGCCAATCGGAGCGTAGCAGGCTCAGTTAAAAGGAGCAGCTGGGCCTGCCTCCTGAACAGATCAGATCTTCCTGGGACCAGAAATTAGAGAAAGTCCTGGGAAATGGGGAGAGTCTTGTGGGGAGGACCTGGGTGGGATGCAGTTCAGAGACTAGCAGCAGCAAGCAAGTAAATGAAAGCAGTATGTGGCAGCTGTCTATAGGATCTCTCAGGAGGGACCCAGAGTAGTGAGTGGGCCTGGGTCCCTCCACTAGCCACTGTGGAAGTAGCCTAAACCCCAAGAAGGAGATAAGCCTCTGTACTAAAAGCCTGAGAAAAGGGCTCAGACTTAAACAGGTCTAGAGATGGGGCTAAAGATCTGAGAGGGACACTGATTCATTGAACTTTGTTACCCTGGAAGCCAGTAATCTGACTGGAGAGCTCGGACACCAGAGAACTGCTAATGGCAAAGGGTCTCCGGGGAGAACGCCCTCTGGACACTTCTCCATAGCAGGACAGGGACTGACTTAAAGCTAGCCCAGAAGGGACTGAGAACTGAGCCCACAGAGCCACAGATGCGAACAAGGATACAGTGATCGTCCTTGCCAAAGGATTCCTCAATTTTAGGTTATGTGCAGCTTAGCTGGAGGGCTGAGCCACTGAAAACCCTTCTGACGAGGGCAGCAGCGAACAGGGAGCACTGTGAGAGTGAATGAGTGTGCAGGTTCACAAAGCTCATGAGAAGTAAGTGCGCCATAACTGTACATTTACTCCGCTGTCTATGCGTCTACCCGAGAGAAGTCCTGTCTATACTAGGAGAAGTATTGTATTGTGATACCCAGGTGCAGCACAGTTCTCTCCGAATGCTATTAGAGCATACCTCTGTCCCACCACTAAACATAAAAGTAAAATGTATAACTGAATCCATTCTGTAGCTGTGAAATTTCATGGCTTTGAATTGTATTTTAGCCACATAAAGCAATCATGCTGGAAAGACCACAGAGTATTTTAACTGGGTTCCCAACATGCTTTCATAGTGAAGGCCAGAACGTAGAGAAATAGTGCATTGAAAGGTGTCAGGATATGCAGAATTAGAATTAGTTTAGGATGAGAGTATCTCGCTAGTAATAATATTACTAGTGAAAAAATGAGCATTTGGAAATATTTTTAACATTTGTGTGGTCACAATCCTTGAATGCAGACAGAGTCAATATAAAAAACCACCATAATGTGCATGAAACTGACAAACTAAGGTGGAAAATTTCAGTGGGTACACATTTACAAAAAATCCATGATTTTTACATCCCTAATTCACTCTACAGATTTTATGTTTAGGGGGATCCTTTTTGTAGTGCTATGTTGTGATCCCTCAAGTGATGACATTTGTGGTGTTAGATAGTTCTTTGATCTTCTCCCATCTTCTCAAATCTTTATTTTTTTGTTCATTCTTATCTCATTTTGCTTTCCATCTAAATACCTAAGGAAAGAACCCCATCCTAAGTTTGTGCAATGATCAATAAAACCATAGTAGTCATTTATAGGGAGTTTGTATACATCAGAGTTCCTAAACATTCTGCATTCAAGGAAGGAAAACAGAATTACAAAAGAAAGCCAAGAGTGCACTCTGTGAACTTTCCCCATTCTATTGGTATCTGCATTTCTGTACTCAGCCTCTGCTCCACTCAACATGCATGTTACATGGGGGAGAATCAATAATATTTGTCCTCCCTTGTATTACTAGTACACAAATGCTTCAAGCACCTTTTTCCTTTTAAATTACAGATGTTTTTAAGTTTATCTCACTTCATTTTTTACTCTTTTGTCTTCGGTTTAAACTGTATCTGTTGGAACCTCTCTAGTCTGTCACACTCTGGTTTGGCAACATCTGTGGTCCGGCATGATTTTAGTTAGCCAGGTGTCCACTTATGGGTGTGGCCAAGTTTCCCATGGTGCCATAAAGTTTGTTTACAGCCACCAGTCTTGGCTCTCAGTGTTCTGTACTGTTATTCCACTCTAATGTACCCCTACATGTCTTCTAAGAGCTTGGAAAGCAGTGGAAATGTTAGTAATGCTGCTAGATGATATTGACCTCCCATGTTTTGACACATTCTCTGGTTTGGCACTGGTCAGGTCCCCAGGGTGCCGGATTAGAGAGGTTCAATCTGTAATTCCTGTTTACACTATTACATATCGTTATAAAAAGTATGTCCTAAAATCAGTCTCTGTCTAGCCTCCCAACTCTGACTTTTCATTTTACATTGTCTTTCATTAATCTTTATTTAAATTGAATTGTATTCTACATCACTGTTCATCGTTTCCAAGTTTCGCTTTGAATTGTAACTGCAATGCTATCCTATTCTAGTAACACACTGCTACATCCCACCCTCAGACAGATCTTGGTTCTTTGCCTTCCACAATATTTTTTATTTCTGTCAGCTTTTTCTTTATCGAAAAGAGGCTTAAGTCTCTGAAATGAATTTCTGGTTGTATATAAAGTAACCAAGTTTTAACAGACCTAACTGTTCACCTCTTGCAGTGGAGTATAAATCCCACCCACCACCAATTACAAGCCTAACCTTCCAATTCAGTCCAAATGGTATCCCTTATTATACCCCCTACCTATTAAAGTTCCCCATTTCCGAAGGGATAATAAAGCGTTGGATGTTAGAGCAGCTTCCCTAGTTACTTCTAACAATATTTTTAAAAATACATGAAATAAGATACCCTCTAATTACCATGTCTATCAGTTTAATTAGAAATGTTTTAGCATTGCATAAAGAATGAATTTGTCACATATAATGTCTAAGTGCATCAAAAATGCATGACCTTGTAAATACAGCACTCATGTAAAACACACATGCAGCATGTTACTGTAACTAGTATTAGGACCTTGCCAAATGATTAATTCATGAGTACTTTCTGTTCTGATCCGTATTATCAAACATTTGCCATGTTTTTTTCCTTGTTGTTGTAGGTACCAGCAGACAGGTGTTAGGTGGCTCTGGGAATTGCACTGCCAGCAGGCAGGAGGAATTCTGGGAGATGAGATGGGATTGGGCAAGACCATCCAGATAATTGCCTTCTTGGCAGGTCTGAGCTACAGCAAGATCAGGACTCGTGGTTCAAATTACAGGCAAGTGCTCCTCTGCAGACTGTCAGTCTGTGGAGCTCAATTAATATTTCATCAGATGTATTGCTGGTGGAGGAGGGTCCTGTGAATTATTAATGACATTTCAATTACATTATTCCTTTAATTCTTTTAGTGGGGGACATCAAAGGAAATTTTTTACGAGACAATGGAGCTGTAGGGCAGGAAAAATTAAACATGTAACACTTTTAATGAATTCCAGGCATTGATGCTTCATTTTGCAGACGAGCCACACTAGATATTTTGGGTCAATACAATGTCTAAGGTTAGCTTACACAAATGGATTGTTTACAAACTCAATTACGTTAATATCAATAGTTTACACAATATGGAATTTTAAATTAGATGTTATACCTTTAGTTCCATTTATTACATTTTACATTAAAATATTTGTTCTGGCAAGACACCAGGTGAATGCTTTACAGGAAGTAACAAGCAGATTCAGGGTCAAAGTCAGGGCTTCTGATAGGTAACGGAACATCCTGGCAGGATCTTTTTTAAGACCGGAACAGATAGATCTACATCTGTGTTTTCTTCTGAAATCCATTCTTTAGGATGACCAGTCTTTCGTCACACCCCTTTCTACTTCTTCCATGTATCAGTCAGTACTACCTAAAGAAGGAATTTACTCTTATTTGTGAATCAGACAGATCTCTGGAAGAAATATCTTCTGGAATAAATCCTGGAACACCAAGTGCATGCATAATAGTACTAATCGTTCATGGTTATGTCACGCCTTCTATTTTAGGATCTCAAAGTATTAGATAGGATTTACTAAGAGTAGAAAATAACTAATGTAATTCAGTTTGAAAATCACTTTTCATTTTTTCTTTATACAAAGAATGTTTAGCATGGACATAAAAACTGTTAAAATGACTTACAAAATATATCTTCTTTCTAGAAAGATCTTACCCTCCAATTGCTCTACTAGCTGAGAAGAGGACACAAGTATAGAAAACATTGCTCCCTCCCTCACCCAGAGCTAGAGGTCTAGATTCCCAAAACAGGAGAAAGGGGATGGTGGTGCCCATTCCTTCCTTTATAACTTCTAGCCCTGTGTTTAGGGCACTCACTTTGGATATGGGAGACTCCAGTTCCAATTCCCAATGTGAAGGAAGGGATGTGATCTTGAGTCTCCCACCTCACAGCAGAGAGCCCTAATCTCTGGACTGTGGAGTAATCTGGGGCAGGTGTCTGCTCAATCTCTCCGATTGAAGCTATTCTACTAGGTGAGTGTTCTACCACCAGATTGTAGTTATTTTTTCCTCTCCCTTCCTCCTTGCCTCCCACACCTTGGTGACCCTTTTAAGTGTTTTATGCAGAATGAAACAGCTTCAACAGGAGAGATTGAAAGACCTGCTTGCAGAGAGAGGAACTTTGTTGTCAAGTTACACAATTGACAAAACCCTGTCGTTGTTTATTCCTGTGTGCTAAGCCCTGGCAGACGACGTCAGTGAACATGGTAAATTCTGTTGAGATAGGAGTGCTGCTGTTTCAGTATATGTGGCAAAATAGTTAAGTTTCCCAATATATCAACAAAAATATGTTTATTCAGTTGCCTTCAGTGCTATTGAGTTCATGCCCCAGTTTCTTTTTGAAGATAATTTGCCTTTGGTGAGCAGTAAATACTGATAATTTACTGATATCATCAGCTGAAGGTGCTATCACATTTCAGGTGCCGTAGAGATGATCTGTCCAGACTTTTCTCTTTGGCCTTGGCAGTTGACAGCAATGGTAGATTTGCTAGTACCAGAGTAGCATAATTGCTGAAGCATCTGCATGGGTTTATTGGGAAAGCATGCAACTAGGAGTCAGGAACACCCCCCCACACACACACACCCCACACACACACACACACACACCCATGTTTCAGAGTCTAATCCCAGCTTTGCCATTTGCTCGCTCACTCTCTCTCTCCTTGAGTTATTACTTGAACTTTGTAGTCCAGGGTAATTTTGCAAAATGTTTTGAACAGGTGCTCATAGTAATTTGGCTGCAGGAAGGTTCACAACTAAGGGGGTGCTAGTGTAGATAAACACCACTCTTGCTTCTCCTGCCTTCTTATTTGTTCTTACGTGTTGCAGTCGTTAGTAGCATAGTGCTCTATATGAAGATAAAAAGACAAAGTACTTAATTGGCGTTAATTGGCGTTATTAGTTGGCTGAAGCTTAATTGGCGTTATTAGTTGGCTGAAGCTATAGAGAGTATGGGGATGATGCCAGGAGTATGGGGGAGATACTGCCTTAAGAAGAACAAGGTATAAAAGGTGCCTTGACATTGTGGGCTACTTGTTAGTGGTGTCCTTTTATTAAAAAGGTAATTAAGTGTGTTTCATTTCATTGGTGGAACTGACTTTGAAAGGCTTTGCAAAAGTAAGTTTTGAGGAGAACTCTAAATGAGGGCACAGTGATCATTAGATCTGGGAAACATAACAATGCCTTTCTTCCCCCTCGTTAGAATAATAGATTCCAAGGCCAGGCGGGACCAGTAATCATTTAGTCTGATTTCCTCTGTTACACGTCCCAGAGCCCTGAAATAATTCCTAGGGCAGGTCTTTAGAAAAACATCTAGTTTTGGTTTAAAAAATGCCTAATGATGGAAAATCCACCATGGCACTTGATAAAATGACCAATGGTTAATTACTGTCACTGTTAAAAAATTACATTTAATTTCCAATCTTAATGTGTCTGGCTTCAAATTCCAGCTATTGAACGATGTTTGGTCTTTCTCTGCTCTGTTGGAGAGCCCATTATCAAATTTTGTTCCTGATGGTAGGTACTTGCAGACTCTGTTAAGCTACCTAGTTAGAGCAACTTGGGTCTGCCACTTTCATTCTTGTGTCTTTTCTTTGAATCCTCTCCAATGGATCAACATCCTTCTTGAATTGCGGACACCAGAACTGGAGACTGTATCCCAGCAGCAGTCACACCAGTACTAAGTACAGAGGTAAAATTCTCTCTCCTCCTCTTCAGGATACCCCTGTTTATTCATCCAATGATTTTGTTAGTACTTCTGGCCACAGCATCTCACTCGAAGCCCACGTTTAGCTGATTATCCACCCTGACCCACAGCTCTTTTTCAGAATCACTGTGTCCCAGGGTAGAGTCCCCTACCCTGGCAGTATGAAGTACGTATTTGGCATGATGGATTTGACAGAGAGATCAGGTTTCAGTAAAACCATTATGACCGGAACAATGTTCCTTATAAATGTGGCCTCTACATGAGGCACCTCTATAAGCTTTGGCGGCCCCATGGCTACAGTCAAGATAAATTTGCCCATGTCCATGTGACAGGCTCCCCCTGATATTCCTGTTAGGGGGAAGTCTGTGGAGAATTTACAGTGCAGAAAGGACTTTCAGCTATCTGATTGTAATTATGGGAGGGACATTGCAGTGAGGCACTCAAAGCAACATTTTCCAAAATGGGCGTCTCAGGTTATGTCCTAACTAGAAATTGCTTCATTTTCAGAGGTGCTGAGCAACCCCAGCTTGCACTGATGTCAGGATTCAGGAGCCTAATGATAGATACTGAGGGTTAACAATGCTGGTGCAGGTCTTGTCAGGAATCCAAGCCTCTCTCAGATGGTGAGGAGATGAGTGCAGCTTTATGTGGTGTTTGAGGTTTTGAAGATCCACAGTGAACTCTTGGCCCCACTGAAATCTGTGGGAGTTGTGCCATTGACATCAGTGTGACCAGGATTTCACCCCTTAGTAGTGCAAGAGGTGCCCCTCAGAATGCTGGTGAGAGATGGTGTGTGTCATCCTGTGTTGGGAAGCCCTACAAGGTGGAATTGGGAACTGTCCCTTATTTGATAAGGATAGGCACCACTATTGTAGACAGACTGAGCCTATGGTAATGCACCTTCCAGGATAAAAGGCTGGGGAAGTATCTCAGGCACGTCTCTGAATACAAAGTTACTTGTTTATTACATAAGAAACTAGTCGCAGAGACTTATATCATAGTGGCCATAAATGTCTTTCTTTGTCTGTCATCCGGCATACCCTCCCTCTGCCTCTCTACTTCCTCTGGCCTGTTAGTGACTGACTCACACATAATTACTTCTTAGTTGGCCGTTGCTGATCCAATCCGAATGAGGACCTCAGCATTCACCAGCAGACAAACATATTCCTTCTTTATGATACCGTGGAACCTTACAAGCATTTGCTCCTGAGAGAGGGTAGACGTTGCAAAGGTTACTGTTTCTGAACAGGTGTCCAAGTGATTCTAGCTGCCCAGACGGCATCTATTGGAAGGGCAGCTAGAACTGGAAAAGATGTGAACTGGTGTGAAAAGACCTAGGTGTGGATCATTTCATTGATCTCCCAAAAAACTGCTTACCAACCTTCTTTGCCCTTCTCGTTCTTGGTTACGGATCCCACTCATCGGAGTATATTTGGCTGCTTTTTCATTTGCTGAAGGCAGATAAATTTCTGCTCTGTTTTCTGTGCAGATTCTGGCAAGACTTCACAAACTCTTTGTTAAAAGAACCCTTGTCTTTCATCTGGAGTGTACTGAGGTCCTTAGAACATCCTCCAGGTTTTTCTTTCATTTCAGTCAGGTGCATTAACTCAACCTATCTCCAAAAAACCATGTCTAATGGTCAGCTGACAGGCTGCATTTTTTTGTTGTTGCTTTTCCTCGGCAGGCCTGCTAAGGCATACTTCTATTAATCACATGAATATTGAATACTTTAACATCTGTAGCTGACCTCCACTCTGTTCCCATCATGGAGACGTGCAGAACTCCTACACAGAGTTCTCTGCTTATTTTTTCAAGGCTGTACTACTCTGAGTAAGCCTTTTTGCATGAATCTAGGTGTGGCTTCCATAGTTGCAGAATTTATTTCTCTACTCTCTTAGGTATTCTGGTGATTTCAGGATGTCTCCCCTACTTAATAATTTCTGTTTCTGTTGGAAGTATCCTAATTCTTATTTAGAAAACTAAACAAATCTTTTGCTTTCATCTCAGCAGTACATGGGCATCATTTTGCATACTTGAAAACTGTGCAGTGACTATGGTTACTCCTTGGTACCAACATACTGCTACTAAGTTAATCTTTAATAGACCCATCACTGGATGTTCTTTTTCTCCACCAGGGAGAGCAACTGATGGCGTGTGCCTTTGGGGAGAGAAAAATAAGTCACTAGTAATTCTAATCTTCAGAAGGTATCTGATTACACCAGAGCCCCCCCTCACTTGCCTGCCTACCTAGAGTTGGGGTTCATTTTAGTATTTTGATGTATTTCACTTTTGCTCTGATGCTGTGTCTATGCTTTGAGGAAGTGGTGTAATTCCTGGCTTGAGATGATATACCCTCACTCACGTCAGTTGAGCCAGTATGCTAAATAGAGTATAGCTGAGGTGGCAGGAGGGGCTAAGCATCTGAGTATTTACTCAAGGAGGCTAGGTTTTACTGTGCTACTATTGTGGTCTCTTAACAAGGGAATCACGCCTCTTGCTCAGAGCCTAGACAACCTTAGTGGCAGTAGTTCCAGCTGTACCCTTTTAGCTGGAGTGCACACTGAAGAGAAGAAAGTGAGTAACTTTGCAAGTCTAGTAATTCAGTGGGAGATGAATTCAGGGAGGGGCGATACCTGAAAAGGGCATACATAGTCGCGCACCCCTCCGTAAAATGCTAAGGCAGGGGCCAAGGGGCCAGCATCAGAGCTGGAAGGAAAGAGGCAGGGCTAGAGCCTTTCCCCTTCTGGTTCTGGCCACACTGCCTGCCTGGGATGCTGCCCCATGCAGTGTAGTGACTGCTGTTTCCCAGGCAGTTGCTGTGCTGCTCTGGACAGCATCCCAGGCAGGCAGCATAGCCAGAGGCTGCCTGGGAGAGTTCCCAGGGGAGGACAGAGTGCCCCTCCCCAGCCCTGCCAGGTAGCATGCCATGGGGAGGGAACAGGGAGAGCACGGGGAACCCCCAGCTGGGGCAGGAACAAGTTATATGGGGGGCCACATATGAGGGGTACACTCTTCTCCCCCACCTGGTCCGTCTTTTATGTCCTTCCCACTAGTCGCCCCTGGATTCAGGAGTTAGGAATCTGTTATAATTACAGCCCTCTGAGTACAAGATTTACAGGTAAATAATTTTCCTTTTTTCCTCCCTCTCCGACCTCCTCAGGTAGCTAGAATGGATTTTCTCTAAACGCCCAAAACAATCCATCTCGATTGAAACCAGGCATGAGAAACTAGCTGCTGTGGTAATTTTGAGAGAGCGATAATCCACTGAACATGAATGCTTAAAGGCAAAGTACCTTCTCAGTGCTGTCGGTAGCATCATAACAGCACTGAAGATTTTCAGCAGTTATCTGTTTTATATTAACTAGGCATCTGATGACTACTTTGGCTTGTATTACAAAGCTTACTTATTCGACGGCTGAGCAAATCAGAAAATGGTAGGATTTCATTAGATCACTGATGAGCCGTCTGTAAACTTCAAATAGAAATAAAGAGGGCAAACCACCCTGCGCCTAAGGAAACAGAAAGCCAGCCCTGAAATTTGGGGCTAGAAATGGAAACCTACCTGCCCTCAGTAAGAGTTCTTTGAATGCTGCAGCCAGTGCTAATAATAAGCAGCACATTCAAATCAATTAACCATCAATATTCATATCCTGCGATCCATAATGAAAGAGTATGGTATATTGGATTATAGCTCAGCTCTCTCATTAATATCATATTGTGGGGGAAAGGCTTCAATAAAAGAATGTGGGTATATTAACCCAAGAACTAAATCAGTTGTGAATGAAAATGCCCACAAGAACATAGTATCTCTTGACATTAAAACAGTCACCTTTTGAGCAAACCGGGTTGCACATCTCTCATACTCTTAGTTCTTTTTGTTTTTAATACATTTAAAAAGCAGAAGCACAGTGTCTAAGACTGGGCGCAAGATGGGAATCAGCTGTCCTGGCTCGGGCCAGGTCCCCCACACTACCCCTCTGCCTCCTCTGCCCCCTGGTGGAGAAGGTCCTGGGGGGAACCAGCTTTTAAGCCAGCTCCCCCCAGCACCGGCTCCTGCTCCGTCCCCACACACACACACACACTTTCTGCCTCTGATAAAGGCAGCAATGGGGGGTGGGAGAAGCAATTAGTCACTTACGTCCCTAATTCACACTGGCTGGCAAAACACCATGTGGTTTTAAAGAACTGCTGAAGTAAAAGGTTAGACGTGGCTGACGGGGATTTCCTGGTGACAGAGCGGTAGAAATGTCAGAGAATTACACTAAGGCTATGTCTGCATTGGCAAAGTTCTGTGCATTAGTTACATCACCACTCAGAGCACTGAAGAGAAATCACTGTTGTGTGTTCACATCAGATGCTTGTGCAATAGTATGTTCACACATATAGTACCTGCATCAGCATTTGGTGTAGTGCACTTTGAGCAGCTCTGACAGAGCATCTCTCCCTCCTATGCCATTAAGTGTTTAGGGAGGCAGAAGGGGTTGTGGTCACAGCGCAGCCAGGGTCCTGCGCCAGTGCCCTCTGATGCATTGCTTCTCATCCCAGCAATCCCTGTGTTTCCATCCGCATTTGACACCATCTTTCAACCGTTTGCTTCCTAAGTGCTTTGCCTCCTTGTTCTGCAGTAATGGATCCCACACTGCTGACCAATATACCGCATACTCTCACTGATACATTACGAGTGGCAGCGGAGTTCTCCTTAAACTGGAAAGGCAAGAGGTGTCTGGCATTGATCTCGCTACGTACAATATCTATACCATGCAGTAATTGCCCGTGGCAGTCACGGAGGTGCCGACCACAGAGGAATGCCGCTCTTGGGCTCAGGAAACAAGCCCTGAGGGCTGGGATCACATGGTCATGCATGTGTGGGATGACAAGCAGTAGCAGACCTTTTGCTGGAAGAAAGTGGGAGAAGGAGAGAAGTATTTTCCTTCTGGAGAGCAGGATAGTTTTGAGTACAATTATATCTTCCTGGAATTTGTTCACAACAGTATATACTGCTTCCTCATTTAGAGAGAGAAAGAGAAGGGGGTCAAACGTGAACAAAAGAGCTGGGAGCCAGAGAAGTTCTAATCCCAGCTCTTACTCTGACTTCCTCTGTAAATTTCAAAAACCCGTACGAGTTCTTTCGAAAAAGGGTTGTTGTTTTTTTTGAAAGAACCACGTCTAGGCTGCGGTTTCACTTTAGAAAAAGCCTTTTTCAAAACAGCGATTGGACGTGAATATGCAAATTAACCGTGGGTTATTTAAATCCACGCTTCATTTGCACTTTCGATCGGGCTCATTTACATCCCTCTTTCGACAGAGGAATGTAGTCTAGACCAGCCCTAAGGGTGCATCTACATTGCAATTGGAGCTCGAAATAAGCTACACAATTTGAGGTACGCAAATTGCGTAGCTTATTTTGAGTTAATTTCAAAATAGCTTATTTTGAAATTTGGTGCTTTCTACACAGCACTTATTTCAAAATAAATTGCTATTCTGAAACGCCCCTTACTCCTCGTGGAATGAGGTTTACAGGGACATTGGAATGAGCCCATTATATTTTGAAATAGCAGGCATGCTCAAAAGACACAGAATAGCTATTTTGAGATACCAGAGGCATCTCGAAATAGCGCTGCAGTGTAGATGTAGCTTAAGGTGCCACAGGGCTACTTGTTTTTAAAGTTGTTGGCAGTTAGTAATTTCAGTTCTTTTAAAGATACATTCTGCATCCTAAATCTGATTTGCATTACCACAGTACCCTTTTACCATTTTGTTTGCAGTTTTTCTATTAATGGATTCGTTCATCAATATAAATACATAAACTGTACAGCTGTTGTAGCTGTACCCCGGAAACCCTTTTATCATGTGTTTAAAAAAAAAAAAAAGAAGAAAAGAAAATGCCAATCAATTGCCTTAGCTGACATATTCTACTTGAATTGTTTAGTGTCTGTTGGTTATTTTAATGGACCACGTCAAATAGCATATTTATTTCACATTAATGTTTTCTTCCTGAATGCTTTCTTTTAGGTTCAAAGGTTTGGGCCCATCCGTGATTGTGTGTCCAACTACAGTGATGCATCAGTGGGTGAAAGAATTCCACACTTGGTGGCCTCCTTTTAGAGTTGCAGTTCTACATGAAACTGGCTCTTATACCAACAAAAAGGTAACATTTGAAAAGTGTGTGTGCACTTGTTACCTTAGTACATAGAGTTGTGTATCCATTTTTCTTGAAGACTTGTGTGTATTATTGTGTGTGTGTGTGTGTGTGTATGTTTAATCCTTTAAAACATTCTCAGTGATTTGCCTAGTTTATCTGGGAAACTCATGCAAACAAGAGATTGCCAAACTGTAATGTAACCAAAAAGCGTGGATTGGTCTTAACATTAATGCATGGTTCCTTTGGAAGCTGTGCTATTCTGCTGCTCTCGCACGGAATTTATTGTTCATCATGCCATAGTTCACAGTACTCCAACATACTAAAAACCGTCCCAGACCCTTTCCAATGTGCCCTGGGAATAGAATTCTTCTTAACCCCATATCTGAGGACTAATTTAACCATGTGAATATGAGCAAGAATTCCTTAGTATGCCATCTAATCCTGTTTACAGCCTAATGCATTAGTGATGTCCATGTAATATTCAACATGTCTGTCTTGAATCTTGTCACGTTGGAATCTTCTACCTCCAGAGGCAAAAATTTCCAAACACAGCTTATGCTCTGATGGAGGGAGAGTTGTCCTTGCATCAGTTTAACCTAAACTTTTGTGATCTTAGTTTAATTTCCAGGAGTCCACATGTTCCTTTTTCTCTCTTCTAGCAACCTTATCCAAATCAAGGCAGTCCTCTCTAGATACCTTTGCAGTGTAATATGAGCCCACATGCTGGCATAAATAAAAATTCTACTTCAAACTTTAGAGTCTGAAGGTTCAACTCAGGAAGGTGCTGAGAATCATCAGCTGCCTCTGAGTTCCATGTAGGCTTGATCATTAAAGCACTTTTCTGTATTTTCCCACAAAGATAAGGCACTCCCAAGTAAGTCCTCACCATTGTGCAAAGCCATGGTGTAATTTTTTCCTTCCTTCTGTATAATTAGGAAACAGTATATGAAATTATTAGCCTTCTTTTCTGCAGCTGATCACTGTATTTAAGAACCTGTTTGTGCACAGACTATTGATACTGATGAATTCTTCCATCGTGATATCCTGTCTTGGAAGAGCCTTGATCCAATCTAATTCATTCCATCAGCACACACAGAGTTCTACTTTTTAAAAAAAATTATTTATTTGGTCAACTTTTCAGTATTTGGTACCCGTTGGAAGGGAGATGAGAGGAAAATTTAGACTTGTTTTTGGCTGCTGTTTCAGGTTCTTAAATGAGTTTGCAGAATTCAGTAAACCATTTTCAAATTTCTCTTTAAATATTTATTGAATTTCTTGTAATATTACGGTGGTATGGAGCTTAATTGCATTTGATTAAATGTATTGTGAAATAATCGATATAATTACAGTACACAGCAGTAAATGAACAGCGCACTGAGAAATCTGCTAGTAGCTTCCTGATGCTCAATTAACTCAGTGTGTTTTCATTCAAGCCCTAAACATCTACTGCCCGCAATAATGTGCTTGCATGTATTCCTAAATTAAATCATACATACTTATTTTGGTGTTACTGTTAATTAACGAACCTATCTAACTTACCCATAATTTGCACAAGAAGGGAGAGAGGAGGTGGACTGACAACTTCAGAACTCCCCATCCCACCAGTTAAATAACAGTTCAAATACCCTCTGCTGATATCTCTTTAAATATTATTATTTGTGTTACCGTTGCCTTAGTTATGGATCAGCACCCCATTCAGGTAGGTGCTATACAAATTCAAAAGAAAAAAGATGCTCCCTGCTCTCCAAATAGCTTACTAAGGCTGTGGACACCCCCGCTACATACAGCAAGTTACAGCGCTGTAAAGCGCCAGTGTAAACAGGCTCCCAGTGCTGTTAGCTGCCCTCCTCATGGAGGTGGTTTGCCTAGAGCGCTGGGAGAGCTCTCTCCCTGCACTCTTGCGTGACCACACAGTTGGGTTAAAGCACTGCTGTGGCAGCAATTTGAACTTGGATGTGTAGACAAATCCTTTGTCCAAGACCAAAGACAACAGATGGATATAGACAGAGGAATTACAAGTAAACAATGAGGCAATGGTGATCAGCACATGTCCTACTGTGAAACTGACAAGACAGCCAACTGCATCCTCCTAACTGCAACAACATAAGCCCTATATCTCTGTGGAGGTGGAGTTATGTTGGTGTAGTAGGGCGCTTACCTTGGTGGAAGCAAGTCTGTGGTGCAGACACTGATGTAATTAGGTTGATGTAAACTGCCTTATGTCATTTATGACGCAAAGCTGTAGTGTAGACCGGTTCAGAATAACTAGAGCACTCACACACAGGTTGAAGCCCAAGCTACTGTTAAAGTTGCAGAGTCATCTTTGTATGGCTAGTTAGATTGAGGCAGCTGAAGAGCAAAATAGCCCACATATAAGTGTACATCAGGCAGATTCTGACATGACAATTTACCATGCAGTACCAGGCTTTGAAATCAAAGCACTGCTAATGTCTCTTTTTAATGTATCTATAGGCAGTTTTTTCTCTATTGATAAATAAATGTTCCTTCAGAAAACAAGCCAAAGGCACTTTGTAGTGCAAAGGAAAAAGAGCCAATACATAGAAATGGTTAACTGAAATATGGTTTCACTCTCAAAAGTTTCACTTCAAAAAATAATGACCTTTCCCCCTCTCATGCTCAATATTTACTGGGATTAGTCGCTTACATCCCTGCCAGCAACTAGTGTCCCATTAAATATATAATAAGCTCTCTCTGTGACTTGCAATAGTGACACAGCTTGATCACGGTCTGCTTTGTGAAGATGTGTTCAGACTTCTTTCCATTCACGTACCTAGCAGGAAGAGAATGTGTTTAGTTAGAGGCATTTTTCTGGTGTTCATCATCAGAAAGAGAATCTGGCTTAAAAAAACCACTGGTTGCTGTTTGTCAAAACGTGGTCCTATTTTGGACACTAGACTCATCTTAATTGGGCGGTCCTAGACAATCTGTCAGTCACCCTGATGTAGGAGAAAAGATTCTTGTTTCAATTCTGAAAGCAGCAAATGCTTTTTTAAATAAAAATGCAAGCCCTTAAAAAAAGTTCTCATTTTGTCATTATTTCTTGTAATCTGTGACACCATCTCTTTTAATACCAGAACTCAGAATTTCAAACCTAATTAACCACCACTTAACCCTTAGGCAATAGATGAATTTGTCCCCATTAAGCAAAACTTATTCTAATGCTGTCCCAGTTAAGCAGCAGTCATTGCCTTGCACTATCATTAGGCTAAATTGGTTCCCTGAGACATCCCAGTAAAGCAAACATTGCTATTAAGTACATCTTAATTTAAGCAAAATAAAGAGTATTGTGAGCAGATTGCAATCTGAAGACTACAGATATGCCAGCTGATAAAATAACATGAATTCTGAAATGCTACAGCATCAGAACAGGATACATGAACATTTAACACTAAAATCTATGAAAACCCTCTTTCTTTTAATTTATTTTAATAGCTGTAACTTACTCCATACACCCTTAAGTATCCGCTAGATACATTGAAATGATAGGCAATAAATGTTGTAGTATGCATTGTTAAAATTGTATTTGTTGTGTTTTTCCTTTGTCAGCACAAATCCTTGTTTATTAAAGGTTTAGCTTGAAGGAAATTTTAATTAATTACAGGTTCAGTAAATCCTGACTAGGAATCTGCTGTGCTGTGTTTACAGTGAATGGCCTTCATGTGCCTGTGTTTCACTCCTGTTCTCTCTGCTATCTGACAGTGTGATTTATGGCTGTTGTTTTTCTACCAGTCCACTGTTTGCCCTCTAGGAGGGATTGGTCTCTTGAGCCTCCATAATAACAGCAGTCTTTCACAAAACATCTTTTAATGACAACAGTGTAGCATTCTGTAAGTCAGGCTAATTGCAGACATACCCTATTAATTGCAAAAACTAGGAGAGGTTACATATTTTACAAGCTTTTAATTTGAAATCGCCCGAGATTATTTGTCTTAAGTGTTTGGATAGAGATGTCTACAATATTCTGCGATAGGCCATTACTGAGAATCTGGAACACACAGTTAGAGAATACTAGGAATGAATCAGGTGAAGTTAAGTTTGTGTTCATTTCTACCTAAAAATACTGCTCTTTTTGTAGTACAGAATGTTATAAGAGTTCATGTCATGGCAATACATAAGATAATTTCTACTTCTGGTTTAACAATTGCATATGCTACACTGGTTTTAGTAGGTAACATTCAAAGAGCGGAAAATCTAAAATAGGTTGAAGTGGAAGAGAATGTAGGGGTTTTTTATGTCTTCAACCATACAACAATCAGTTATAAAATTATTTTTTCATAGAAAGTGATTGGTGGTTTATCAGATGTTCATCAGCGTCATTAGGGAGGAATGCAGCAGGTCTTTTTAAAATAAAATATATCCAGAGATGCTAAAGGAGCACTGAAGGATGATAAGGTCATTGGGAAGAATTTAAATAAATTTTTTGCTTCAGTCTTCACAGCTGAGGATGTGAGGGAGATTCTCAAACCTGAGCCATTCTTTTTAGGTGACAAATCTAAGGAACTGTCCTACATTGAGCTCTCGTTAGAGGAGGTTCTGGAACAAATTGACAAACTAAACAGTAACAAGTCACCAGGACCAGATGACATTCACCCAAGAGTTCTGAAAGAACTCTGTGAAATTGCGGAACTACTAATTGTGGTTTGTAACCTATCCTTTAAATCATCTTCTGTACCTAACCAATTCTTAAAAAGAGCTCTAGAGGTGATCCTGGCAATTACAGGCTAGTATGTCAAACTTCAGCACCTGGCAAACTGGGTGAAACTATAGTAAAAAACAGAATTGTCAAACACATAAATGAACATAATCAACAAGCATGTGGAGAAAGGGGATCTAGCGAATATAGTGTACTTAGATTTCCAGAAAGCCTTTGACAAGGTCCCTCACCAAAGGCTCTTAAGCAAAATAAGGTGTTATGGGATAAATACTGTGTGCAGATGTGGTTGCCTCGTCTCAAAAAAGATATATTAGAATTGGAAAAGATTCAGAAAAGGTCACCAAACAATTATTTGGGGGATGGAACAGTTGCCATAGAAGGACAGATTGATAACACTGGGACTTTTCAGTTTAAAAAAGAAAGGACTAAGGAGGGGGAGATGATTGAGGGTTATAAAATCATGACTGGTATGGAGAAAGTAAATAAGGAAAAGTTATTTGCTCCTTCTCATAAAACAAGAACTTGGGTTCACCAAATGAAATCAACCTGTGGAACTCCTTGCCAGAGAATTCTGTGAAGCTGAAGACTTTAATGGGGTTCAAAAAAGAACTAGATACATTCATGAAGGATAGGTCCATCAGTGGCTATTAGCCAGGATGATGACCCTAACCTCTCTTTGTCAGGGCTGTTCTGTCCATTCCTTCTGGCATTGATTGCTGTAGGAAGACATGATACTGGGCTAGATTGACATTTGGTCTGATCCAGTATGGCTGCTGTTATGTTCTTGGTCAGGTTGGGCAAGCCAGTAATTTCCTTGCGCCTTAGGTCTTTATTTGTAAAAAGGGAATAGTAGCACTGCCTTACCTCATGGATATGATGTGAAGATAAATGCATTAAAATATGTAGGTTCTTAGATACTGAAGACATGTAAGTTTATAGAAGTGGCCAAGAAAGATAAGCTAGAAGGTCCCTGCTGCAAAGAGCTTATAATTTAAATAGATAAGATACACATGGTAGGGGAAAGGGATGTCACAAGGAAGCAGAATGAAGTGTGTGATTGTTTTCAAATGTCATGTTAGTCCCATGATTTTCTTCAGAATTCTTTGGGGGGGGCTTTAGCCAAATGGAAAGACTTTGTTGACTTTAAAATGTAATTCTTCATTAGCTTGGTTTTCTTTTTTTGTATTATTGCATCTTAGTTGCAATGCCAAAGTTAAGGTTGAGGAATAGAGAGGAGGGCTAGAAGAAATTAATTATGCAGGCAAAACTTAATGCCAGGTTCTAAATGGGTCTCAAATGTTAATTTAAGAGATAATAGTATTTCTTCAGAAAGGACATAGCACCAAATTCTGATCAATTACACATGCTAATGTTGAGTAATTCCATTTCAAGTAATAGGAATTATTTGGGATTTGCATCATTGTATCTGAACAGAATTTGTTCCTTTATATGTATTTGTTAGCCCTTTTGTGATGAGAGAGCACTGGTCTTGGCCATACTTATTTTATTAACATACAATACTTTTTTCAAATACTTTTTTAACGCAACCAGGATCACAAATAAGCAGTTCAGTTGGTCTTCATTTGACATTTTAATGCTAAATAATTGGCAACAAATCATTCTGTTTACAGGTGAAACTAATTCGTGAAATTGCAACATGCCATGGCATTCTAATCACTTCCTATTCATACATTCGATTGATGCAGGACCATATCAACAACTATGACTGGCATTATGTGATTTTAGATGAAGGTCATAAAATCCGGAATCCAAATGCTGCAATTACACTCGCATGCAAACAGGTATGGTACCATAAAACAAACCAAATACCTTCATTCGTAAATGTTTTTGAAGAATTAAATAAATCATTTGAAAAAATAAGCTCAGAATCATAACATCATAGATTTAAATCCTAGCAAAGAATAAATGCATTCGTCATGAAACTTTTTTTTAAAATCTTGGTTAGATACTTAATTTATTTGGCATTTTAAAAACTGTTTATGACAGTCACTAAAAATCAATAATGTTATGATAGGATAAATTCAAGGTTTTATTAGAATAGGCTATAAATTAGTGTTAAATATAGATTTAAAACATGCATCTGAAACAGATTAATTTTATTTTATGGAATATGAATGCTAAGTCCTGTTTGAGCTATCAGTTTTGTAGATAGCATTTCACAAGAAGCTTATATTTATTTCAGGGGAAATGTGCTATATATTTTAAAATGTGACAACTCATTGATGTGATATTGGATTACAAGCCAACTCATGAAAATGTCTTACTTCTAAGTTGTTTTGTTTTATATTAATAGTTCCGCACTCCCCATCGAATCATCTTGTCTGGCTCCCCTATGCAAAATAACCTAAAGGAGCTCTGGTCCCTGTTTGACTTTGTATTCCCAGGGAAACTGGGAACACTGCCTGTTTTCATGGAGCAGTTCTCTGTGCCAATAACCATGGGAGGATATTCCAATGCCTCTCCCGTGCAGGTAAAGATAACAGCAACCTATTTATCTAAATGATGGTCATTAATTTGCAGGAAAAGTTTACTGTATTGTTTCAAAACTCACTGAAAATGTTTATTACATGCACATTTAGAAACCTTTTATTTTTATTTACACGCACACACACAATTTTCACTTTGATTTTGTTTCACTGTCTGGATTTCAAACATCAGCAAAATGCTGTAATATTTGTAGAAACAAAAGGAAAAACTATGTAGCACTTTAAAGACTAACAAGATGGTTTAATAGGTGATGAGCTTGTTGATAACCATCTTGTTAGTCTTTAAAGTGCTACATAGTTTTTCCTTTTGTTTTAGCAAGATCAGACTAACATGACTACCTCTCTAGTAATATTTGTAGAGAAATGTTTAAATCACTAGTGAAAACAGTTTTCATTTAAAAACATACTATTCCCGTGCTATTAAGAGCAGGTTCTATGAAAGTATTTTAAAACCAAATCTAATTTTGAAGCCCAAATTGCCTAAGACTATTCTTTTAAAAAAGCATATCTATTAATCTTCACAATTGTTGCAGTTCTAAATATTTGCAAGTATTTTATTTAGGTGACTTTGTAAACATTTACCTGCATTGCATTTATTAAATTAGTTTTTAGATTAATTGGTTTGTAAAGTAATCTGAAGATTAAAAGTTCTGTATAAATGGTTAGAATATAAATTATTTCCACTGTAACATTTCTCTTAATATTTTATGCACACATTTTTCTACAATTTTATCTTCGTTCCGAGTTTAAGTGCTTCCCTTGTCTGAGGCTTGGTAATTTACTAAATTGAATGGCCATTTTGATTTTTACATATCAATAATTTATTATATTCTTTGTTTTGCTTTAAGAGAATTGAGGGTATTTTTAGCCATTATGTACAGTTAATACCCATCTCACACATCCATTACCCATTACAGAACCATATGCTCCATTTAAGGCCAGAATGACCTTTAGTTTCTGTGATCATAGGGGTTTTCTTATGCCGATTTTTTTTTAATAGTCTCAAGTGGGCACTAATCTTCACTTATTGTCCGGCACCCCATTGCTGCAGGCTTCGTTTTGATCTTCAGTCTGTATATGAGCAGTTCTGTGTGTGTGGCTTTTGGTTATATGCAAGATTGCACACACGGATTCATTGATAAAAGTGACTTGCCTGCGGGGAAGTGCTTCATACTAGTCAATACATCTATAATTTCTGGTCTCCTTTCAGTTGAATAAATTCCACCAATTTAAGCCAAAATAAATGAGTGGTACCTGATATGGGAGAGTCCATTTATTACATATTATTGTTGGATAACATGAATTCATTACAAATTAATATTGGATAATAAAAAAATTATTGTAACTTCAACTATCCATTAAGAATAGGAAAAATTTTAAAAACTAGATGGCATAGACATATTATTTTCTACCTTTTATTTAATGAATCTCATTTAAATAAAAACAACTCTTCTACATTGAATTATCTTAAATGCTGTCCCCCCCTCCCCTCTTCTAAAGGTAAAAACTGCCTACAAGTGTGCATGTGTTTTACGGGATACCATAAACCCCTACTTGCTGCGGAGAATGAAAGCTGATGTGAAAATGAGCCTGTCACTGCCAGATAAAAATGAACAGGTTTGTTTAAAATATATATATATGTGTGTGTGTATACTGTTTGATCCTTTGCCTCATGAAGTTCATAGCAAAACTTGTTGAGAGTCCATGTGGAAAAAGAGCATAGAGAAGGTAAATCAACACATTTTAAGTTCTCAGTAATGGCATAAGGCTTAGGAGCTGGGGAAGTCAGTGTGTTTAAATGCTTGAATAGCTACTGAGGTATTTTATTTTGTAGGTATTTATAAATCATCTGATTACCGTATCATCTGGGCACAAAAGTCTGATGGAATTCTGTAATGAGGAAAGAATCTGTTTTCATCTTAAATAAGGAATTGTAGCCCCACAAATCCTACAGATTGCAGCCTCCTCTATGATCCAGCATGCAATCCTTCATATTGAACTTCTATTCTCCACACAGCTATGCATCCATGTTAAAGCAAAGGGCATGTAAGGTGCATTCTATTTTCTAGTCTATTCTATATATATTGGTTTCAGCCCTTGGGCTCCTGGTGAGTGATCAGTGGCAGCCCTCAATTGGCCAAACGTATGCATCCTAAGAACAGTGCCCATAGGATACCTCTTGTGGTATGTTCATTTTCAGAGATATCATAAAAAATGTTGTTCCCGTTGTTATGAGGTTCATTTGGCAGACAAATTCTTACCAGGGAACTATGTAGTGTGACTGTAGTAGTTCAGATTGCCAAGTGCCAATAATCTTCCAAAATGTTCCCTTTTGGGGCTGAAATTTTCCATGCTTGTTCAGTGTCTGAAGGTGAATGGTTTTGGAAAGGTTTAAAACAAACAGAAGGAAGTTTTTCTTCACTCAGCACACAGTCAATCTGTGGAACTCCTTTCCAGAGGATGTGGTGAAGGTAGGACTTTAACAGCGTTCAAAAAAGAGCTAGATAGATTCATGGAGGTTAAGTCCATCAATGGCTATTAGCCAGGATGGGTAGAAATGGTATCCTTAGCCTCTGTTTCTCCGGAGGTGGGTCACAGGAAGGGGATCACGTGAGGATTACCTGTTGTGTCCCCTCCCTCTGGGGCATTTGGTATTGGCCACTGTCGGCAGACAGGATACTGAGCTGGATGGACCATTGGTCTGACCCAGTCTGGCTGTTCTGATATTCTTATGTCCTTGAGCTAAATTCCTTCTGCCATTCTTGAGTTAATGTAAGAATTGTTTTTGTTTTTGGTTTTTTAAAGAAAGCAACAAACATCTGTGACTCTCAGGAGCCACTGTTTCTAGTATGGGTTAGGTTTGCTTCCCTGCCTCAGGCTTTGTTTCTCTGCCACACCCCTTTTTCTTTCTTTTTCCCTTGCTTCCCTCGCAACTGCTCTTTGGTCTTCCCTTCAGTTTCTCTCACCGTTAGGCATCTAAGGTATGTAATCATGCTAGTGATAACTCACTGTCCACTCTGTTGGGAAACTGGGAAGATCATCCGGTCTGCTGTGAAGTCTCACGCTCTCTGTTCAGTCACTCTCTGGAGCAGGGGTTCAATATACTTTAAAAAAGTAGGCTATTTCCTCCTGAAGAATACATTGTGAAGTGAATTAAAATCAAATGATTTTTCTTGTCAGTTACAGAGCTGTACATGAGTTTGACTTATGGCATAATGTTTGTTCCCTTGCAGGATGTGAGTGAGTGATTTGGTCCATTTTAGCCCATCAGAGTATTTGAAAAATCATTATATGGTCACGTTTGAAGATTAATGACAGAACAGATTACATGTGCTAAACTATTGTTTACCCATGAGGTCATAGGGGGATTGCAGGTTTTAAGGGATATAACAGATACACTGTACAAAGTGCTTCCAATACTTAGTATTCTATAAATTCCACTTTAAAAAGCTCTTGCATTAAGGGAATGTTAAAATTGCACAGTTAAGCAATGAAGTCAGGAAATAGGAAAGTGAAGCTTGCATAAATAAATGCAGATGGAGAAAATAAAGGGCACAGAATGGATGCTGAAACTCATCCCTAACTATAGCATTTGCCTCCGACAACTACTGTACCATTTGCTAAATGTTTCGACTTCTGATGGGCTCTTTTTCTTAATTTTGCACTTTTGATGGATTAAGAGTCCCTCCGTGAAGCTTTATTTTTCTTTTGTTTTATGTACATTTCATATCTCAGGAAGTTGAATGGTAACCGGTTAAGTGCACAATATTTCTTTTGTAGGTTCTGTTTTGCCGTTTGACAGATGAACAACGGCAGGTCTACCAAAACTTCATTGACTCCAAAGAAGTTTACCAGATTCTCAATGGAGAAATGCAGGTTGGCATTAATTAAGGTAGATGATGACGTGTAAGAGTTTAAAGGTAGATATCTGGAAAAAAGTGCTGACTGCCTTTCAGCATTTTTCTAGCTGGAATCTAAGCAGGTCTTAGAGAGAAATATGTTATTTTCTTAGTTCCATTTATGTGGTCATTCGTTCATTTTTCTTAAAATTACTTAGGCAGTGAGAGAATAGAATGGAATTTTGGTTTTCCATAGCATCTCGATACTCAAGATATCCCAGAGCCCTTTACATAGGCCAGTAATGGAGTGACTGAGAGAGACATTATGGGTATGTCTGGACTGCATCCCTCCTTGGAGGCATCAGGGATCTGTCGAAAAAGGCTTTCTTTCTTGACAGATCCCCCTCTAGACTGCCTCTTTTTGTCGACAAAGTGCTGAGTCGGCAAAAACAGTGGCCATTTTTATGTAAATTAAGCGTGGGATATTTAAATCCCCACTTCATTTGCAATGTCAACCTGCCTAATCTGCATCCCTTTGCCGACAGAGGGATGCAGTCTAGACATACCCTATGTGTTGAACAATAGCATGCACACACAATTGGATATTAGAACCAGTTTTACTGAAAGAGGACATGCTGGCCAGGGCAGTGGGTTGTGGTTTCTAAAAATCACTAGGAGCTTCATTCTCCATCCAAGCAAAAGGACTTCTTCACTTGGTAGTTTTTGCCTTAGTGCATGCCCTGAGGTCCTGATTTTGGCTTTCAGCTTATGACCAGTTTTTCTTGTAAGCTGGGTGCTTGTGTGGCCACTCAGGAGAGATTCAGATGCAGCCCAGCTGATCAGCAGAACACCTACAGCTAGGTGTTTGTTTCTGCTGAGGGTGCACCTTGGCACGTAGATTATACTTCATCATCATACATCATTTTTGTAATGTATGACTATCCACCATGATTGACAATGGATTGATATTGGGCCAGTGAATGAGAGTGAGTGTGTCACCCTCTACAGCCTGGGAGTTTGTGCATTTACTTAGGATGTTGACAATCCAGGTTCAGATCCCTGGTGTAGTAAGACTTGAATTATTTTATAAAATGTGAAACAGTTTAAGAGGAGAGATTTGAGAACCTCACACCAGAATATCCTATAGTCTAGTAGCTAAGGCTTTCTCCTCTACTGAGGAAGATCTGAGTCCAAATCCCTTCTCTATATCTGGCAGATGGCAAAGTTGAATCCACATCTCCATCATCCAAGGTGAATGCACTAACCTGTAGGCTAAAGCTCGTAGGTAGGGCTTTTGTCTTGGGCGGGGGGGGAGGGGTTAAATTTTTCCAGATTTATTTTTAACAGTTTTTGCATTTTGTGTAGCTGTCCAAAAAATGGGGAATTGGAGATTTCTACGTGGACTAATTAATGCATAACATGTTAATGCACTTTAGAAATCTCACCCCCACGGTCTGCCTTACTGCTTAGTGTAGACAAGCCTATAGGAACAATTAACTAATCCTGATGATTTTTTGGTGTATTATTTGACCAAACACCTTTTTGTTTGTTTTTGGTTATAGCAGAGATATGTTCTATCCATGTTTGTCAATTAAAACCAAAAATCAAAAGCCCTTTTTATAAGAGAGGAAACCCACTATCTCTACCTCTTCTGGCTTTTTTGTGAAACTTTATACTATTTTTGTCAAAATGCATGAAATGAAAATGACATTTTTTAGGTAGAAACAACATTTTGTTTTGACATTACTGAGACATTTAGACTTTTTTAACTTAGTTGAAAGCATTTGACAAGTGTGACACACATTCATTAATAGTTTGTTAACCTGAAACTGTATTTTTCCGCAAATAAACTATTTTTATTCTGAAAAATTTCTCCTAGCTCTAATTAGACCTTGTGCTCCTTCTGACTTATTGCCTTCTTTTGGAGGGAGCTATTTCAAATTTCAGCTTTTGTTATACTGAGTAGTAGACAGAAGAATGCATATAATTGAAATGGGTTTTTATCTGCATCTTATCTTAAAATTTACCTAGAAGTTGTCCCTAAATCTCTAAAGGTTTGCACATCTTGTTTGACACTTCTTTAGGCCTCTAAAAGATTGATTTGGTGCTCTGACTCACTCAACAGTACAGTGCTGGGGCACTTGTTTTTTGCAACTACAGTTTTTTCAGTGTGGAGAGAAGGGATTATACATATGGTATTTAAAATGTCTAATGAATAATTGAAAAGAATACATCTAATGCAGTGATGTAAACAGTGGTCATTAACAGCACTACACCCATGTTCTCTTCAAACATCTTGAGTCAACCCAACTCTCAGTTCTAGTAGTTGTAGTTGCCAACATGGAAAACTTTCTCCACATCTTCATATTATCTCTTAGCATTTGTGCATTTTTATCTCAAACAGATTTTCAATGTTCTGTTTACTTTTTCTCCTGAAGCTAGGAAAATTGTGAGGTTTTTTTTTTAATGAAAACATCACTTAGGAATTTGCACCAACTTTCAGGGGAGAGAAATTCATTGTATGATTAAAGAAAAATGAACCAATTCAATAATAAGTTTAACTTTTCTCCCTGAGGTTCTTTTTTTTTCATTCTTAGGTCAATTAGTATAAACAAATCAGTTAGGATCCAGCCTGTGCACAGAAGCACAGAAATAATCTGTATTTGATTTACAAGCCCAGCTGCATGTATAGCAGCCTTTAGCAGGTGAAATATTTTTTAATTTCTTTATTGGAATACTGTGTAATGTGCAGCTACAGCTAATTATGAATCACATGAATGCAGAAATTGTTTTAGAATGTTTGTAACATTATCACCAAAATGGGTTCTCAAATAACACAGTATGTCATTGGCCACTGTATTAAATAAGCTGTGTAATGCCATTTACTGAAATGGGATTAAAAGTCTATCGGTGTAAAAATGCAAAGCAACAGTATTCATCTGCTCAGTGATTATTAGTTTGGTCCAATAGTCTCTCTTAAATGTAACCCATGGTAGAGTGAAAAATTTGCAAGAAAAAGACACTTCTCTCCTTTATTCTGTAGATTTTCTCCGGACTTGTAGCCTTGAGAAAAATATGCAACCACCCTGACCTCTTTTCTGGTGGTCCCAAGCTTTTGAAAGGTGTGCCAGATGATGAGTTAGAAGAAGCAGATAATTTTGGATACTGGAAACGTTCTGGAAAAATGATAGTGGTAGAGTCCTTGCTGAAAATATGGCACAAGCAAGGTCACAGAGTGCTGCTATTTACCCAGTCGAGACAGGTAAGAACATCTAACAAACATTTTACAGTTCTGCATTAACTGCAGTTCAAAAAACCAAACCTCCATCGGATTAGGGGTGTGTGGTGTGATCTAAAAAGACTCATCTCTAGAAACTAAGTTATTTGGATGATTAGAATAACACAATTCCAGTTATCCTGAAAAGTGGGAAATGCATTTCTTTCTTAGATGTTCAGTAAAGGGAAGACAAATTTCAATACATTTCAACTCCATAAGTTTTATTAGCATGCTATGGTGTACTAGTATTGCCCAAGTGAAATATATGGACCCAAATATTGCTGTCAGTTAAGACATATAAAGAGGCCCTTTGGAAACCAGTGGAGTAATTCTAGATTTACACTGGGGTGTAACTGGGAGTGGAATTTGGCACAGTAGTACAGTACAGTTAACTGTTTGTGATAGGGCTTCATGGTGCCCTGTACAATGAGTCTATTTCTGATTCAGTGACTGATTCCTGCCATGACTTTAATTCTCTCAGAATTGTATTGAGTTTTTTTGCTGTTCAAGGGGCATTCTTACTGTTTGAAAGTTTGACGCGGTATCTTTCTTGTACTTCATATTTTAGTCAAAGGAGTAAATGCAAATTTCAGCTTTCAATTCTCCTACCACTTTTTTTAAAGGTTTTTCTTTGCATACAGTGCCAAGCTATTTTTATGAGATCACAACTTTGATAAAGGTAATTGTATTGACCTAATATATTTTGACTTCTGTAGGGGGTTTGACTTGCTACCGCATGACAGTTTGATAAAAAGCTAGAACGGTATATAATTACCATGGAACTCGTACAATGGAGTAAAAACTGACCAATCGGTCTCAAAATGTAACTGTAAATGAGGGATCCTCATTGAACAGTGTGTTTCCAGTGGAGACCATTAGGGCAGTGTGTCTCAACTGTACCATGGCCACATGTAGCCAGCCGCCAGGGGCTCTTCTTGCAACCATAGCCTCCTGGGCAGTAATTAGGGAGAGGAGGGCAAAGCAGTTGCTTCTCCCCTAAGGCCATCAGCTGTGGCTGGGCCTTGACTCTTTCTGGAAACACAGAAGCTGGAGGGAGCAGGCAGTCAGTAAGTTCATCATCTTGCTAGGGTTGGGCTTCAGCCGTGAGGTGTTGGGTGGCAGACTCCAACCATGGTGCCCAGGCTACGTTCCCTGGCCCTGAGGTAGAGGGCTCTGGCCTCAAGCTCACCAACCAGGCTACCACCATCCATCACCCCGGCCTTGATCTGCCTCTGCACGCACTTCCCTATATAGGCTTAATTGCTTCATTTGTCTCTGGGCTTATTGCAGCTGAGTAAGTCTGCTGTGAAAAGTGATATTTGTGTGTTTGTTAATACCGCTTTTCACAGCAAACTCAGTACCAGTGTGTCTTTAAAAAAAAAAAAAAAAAAGCAACCCCAAAAGAAACACAGAGGAAAAAAAAACAACATGCCAAGCACCTTATTTGTGTTTCTTTTTTGTTTAGGTCCAGTAAGGAATGGAGATAACTGAACATTATTTTTATTATGAATCTGGGGAAAAAACCCTACATAAATAAATTACAGTGATTCAGATGTGTGTATGCGCATATTTTAAAAAATTGGAGAGTGGTAAATAATGGAGAGGACAGGTCACTGAGCCGCTGTGATTCTGTGGCCAAAAGAGCTAATGTGATCCTGGTGTGTACAAATGGGAATCTCGAGAAGGAGCAGAGAGGTTATTTTGCCGCTAATACTGTCTCCTGCTCTGGTATCCACAGTTCAAGAAGGATTTTGATAAATTGGAGAACATATTTAATAATGGACTCTTCAGTCTATTAGGAAAAGGTCTAATATGGCTGGAAGTTGAAGATGGACAAATTGAGACTGGAAATAAGGCACACATTTATAACAGAGTAATTACCCATTGGAACAATTTACCAAGGGTCACGGTGGATTCTCCATCACTACCAGTTTTTAAATCAAAATCAGACGTGTATTTTCTAAAAGAGCTGCCCTAGGTATTTTGGAGAATTTCTGAGGGCTGTGGTCAGGACAGAGAGGTCAGAGTAGATGTTAATAGTGCCTTCTGATCTTGGAATCTATGAATCTTATGAATCCTCAGGAACAAAGAATGGTTATAAATTGCCTTGTCTAGATTCATTGTTCTGACCTGAATGTTTTTCTGATTTTTCTTGTCCTGTTCTCCGTACGGAATGTTTCAAAGCAACAGGCTACTGTCCTGCTTCTCTCTGGGGTGGTGTTATGTTAGCATCTCTCCTCCAGTGTCTCTGTAAATGTAACGGTGTGTCCATTTGGGGTGTACATTACTGTGGACGTGAAAGTATAGCTGAAAATAAAATAAAAATTCTAGCCTTGACTTTTGATGATGATGATTACTCTGCTACTCTTGTACTTTCCAAAAACTGGGTTCCTTAAGAGCAAGGAGTAATGTTTGAATTGTAAAGGGTATTAAAGCACATACAACAGGGCTGTTTCTGTGGCATGCGTAACTGGTTCAGCCATGTACCATATATTTCACTGCCTTCTGGAGTATGGAGGTGACAAAGGAAGTGTTCCGAGCACCCAGATGACCAGCAGTTTGTCCAAGGGAGGTGGGGCGTTGAGCATCTCCTCTCCTGGACCAAAAATATCCCTTGTAATCCTCTCCATATGATATGGCCAGCTAGGGGAGAACCATTCTCTGGCTTGCTTCCCCTACAGAAGAGCAGAAATAGGCTAAAATTGGGGAATAATGATGATAAGTCAATATTGATGATAAGTCAGTATTTCTGTCCTTCATTACATGGCTGCTTGGCAGTTTTCGTAACCAATGTGGAGTGTCTACTGCCAGCACATGTGCACTCAGCGCCCACAAAGCTGTTCCACCTTGTAGGCTCAAAGGGCCTACATGGTACCCCTTCCCTTTCCTGGTCACAGGTTCATGACTTCACTTTGCCTCTGTGGGATCTTAGGAGCGTTCCACATCCCAGCCTGGTTATCTGTCTTTTGAGGTCCTGCTCCTTGCTCTGCTCTATCAGGGAAAATATCTCATGTGTTTCATTATTTTTCTGGTCTTTAGCCTTCATAAGTCCACCCACCTATTCACCCAGGAGAGCATGGTCTGTCCCTTTCATCGCAAATTAATATCAGAAATAGCTTTGCCTCAATCAGATAGTCAGTTGATCTTCATACCTGGGTTTCATTCACATCTTTTCTATCACAATAGATGCTGAGGATCCTTGAAGTATTTCTGAGAGACCGAAACTATTCCTACCTTAAGATGGATGGTACCACAACAATTGCATCCAGACAGCCACTCATAATGAGATACAATCAGGTGAGAATTTCAACATCTCCATACATTCCTGTCGATGATTGATACTTGATCTCATTTCAGAGTTGAGGAGTTTAAGCATTCACTCTGGTCTATTTAAAAATTGGTCCCAGGAAGGATTGATTCAGAACTGCTTGTCTTAGTGTGAAGATGGAAAAAATCCCCATTTTCCCCAAATTGAACTTCGACGCGCTCCTAAAACAAAGCCCTGGCCTGAACAAGAAAGAGAGCTTCATTGTAAAAGAAAGCACAAATCAAGTTTAGACAGTTTAAAGTGTGATTATGGTCAGAAAAGTGATTAAGCAAACAGCGCTGTGTACTCCAAGTATCTGCTTCCTCTGCAGTACATCTTTGTCATTTCTGCTGACTTACCTAACAAAATCAAGCTTTTATACTTGTTAGCATAGCAGAGTCCATACAGCTATAGAAGGTCAAGCTGGATTTTAGTCTCATTCATTGCCAACAGAAAGGGCAGTGATAGTCTAATTGTAGAACCACTGTTTCTTGGGAAGACGAGGCAGAGAGTACACAGCTCAATCTTAAGATCCCAGGAGTTTGTAACACCAACATATGTCATTCTCCGCTGAGGCAACCACTGCTGTTATTAAGATGGAGAATGCTTGCAAGAGATCAGCTTCTAGATGAAGAACAGCTGGCTCAAACTCAGCTCAGGCGATAATGAAGTGATACTGGTTGGAAGTAGGGATGTTAAAATGCATGTAATTAACTGTGTAACCGCTGAAAATTTTAAGCTAGATACCCGTGCACAGTGGCTCCCGCCTACCACCTGGCTCCTGGGGGCTGGCTGCTACCCTGCTCTACTGCCTCTGATATAGAGACAGCAGCGTGAGGTGGCAGATGGCTCCTCGGGAGCCAGACCGGGAGCTGTATGTAGCTGTTTGGGTAACCGATTAGCTCATGCTTATCGGTTACCCATTTAAATACTACACTCTTACATCCCTAGTTGGAGGGAGGAAATGTTTCAAGAGCTAACTGTAGCACTGCTCCTCTGCATTCTACTGAAGGCGTATAGCCCCATTTGGCAAGTGAAAGGAAACCTCCGTGTTTAGTTTGACTCTTGACAAGGGCACGTCTACACTTTTGGGGGTGTGATTCCCCGCTTGAGATATACTTCCCCTGGCTCAGTGAGAGCTAGCACACTAAAAATAGAATATAGCCACAGCAGCACAAGCAGCAGGAGGGACTAGCTGCCCTGAGTATGTATGTAGTGGTCAATGGGTATGTACTTGTTCCGACTGTGACCATCCGTAGTAAACATTTGCAAACCCTCCTTTCCTTAAAAATAGCCTGCCATAGCAAGAATGGCACTTTTAACACTGAAACCGCCTTCCACCACAAAAAATGAATTAGAAGGCCTGAAACCAACCGACAACAAAGCCAAGCAGAGACTGAGATTTTTAACCTTAGAAAGGGAAAAGTCCACCAAAGGCTTCATTTTACGTAGAAGGTACTCAGAGACAGTGGTGATGCATGATGTTATAACACCCCCAGACAGATAGGTAACCATCTGAAAAAATAATTTGACTTGTAAACTGGATCCAGAAGAGATGAAGAGGGAATACATTCTGCATCCATAGCACCTGTCATTTAGGAACACAGCAGTTGCCAGACTGGATCAGTTTCATGAGCAGTCTCGTCCAATATCCTGTCTCCAGTAGCGACCAGCACCAGCCACTTCAAGGGAAGGTGCAAGAAACCCTGTGGTGGGAAATTATGGAAACCCTTGTCTGTTGTGATTGCATTCTGGGTCTCTGGTTTATTAATGGTGATTTGCACCGCTACAGTGTGTATTAAAACTAAATTAACCCCCTTTTCTTTACACAAAAAAGTGCATACTGCATGCAAGAAAACTAATATGACAAGAACATGGCTGTACTTCAAACATTCTAGTTTGGGGTGTTTGTTAAATTTTCTCTTGTGTTGCATGTATTACAGGATACCTCCATCTTTGTTTTTCTTCTTACAACCCGAGTAGGTGGTATTGGTGTCAACCTGACAGGAGCTGACAGAGTTATTATCTATGATCCTGACTGGAATCCCAGTACAGACACACAGGTAGGTTTGGCTCAGCTAGGTTTAAAATAAAAATGAGTATTGAAAGAGGTAATCTGTTTGTTACTTTAAATAATTAGTGAGAGATCAGTTGCTTCTATTTCAGTGTTGCAGGTGTTTGAGAGTGTTTGGTGCTCTTTTCTTTAGCTTTCACACTCTCATATGGCAGGAGAAACTGTCCCTTTTTCCCCTCAAGAGGTAAACTGTGGTACCGAATTAGAACACCTTAGCAGTGTATTTAATAAGCGAAATGGATGAATGATAAATGTTCAGAACACTATCAACTGCTATCTGAATCTCTAGCTGGGATTGGTCTCTCAAGACGTGTCTTCACTCCATGGAAGATCAAGGCTACTGATCAAGATCAAGGCTACTGATCAAGATCAAGCGCCTTGAACTCAGAGGGCGCTTCTGCCAGCAGCCAGTACTCCCACTCTTTCAAGGTGTAAAGGAAGCCGATGAGAGCATTTGCTCTCGTCAGTCTCCTACTATGGGGACGCTGCCCAGCTCGGCTTACGGTAAACTGACTCCAGCTACGTTTTCTACGTAGCTGACATTGTGTACCTTAAGCCAAACTGCTGGGTCTGCTGTAGACTTGGCATTAGTGCAAGTTTTCGTTATGCCATGTACATCTGACAAAGTTCTCTTATCTAATGTTATGCAATAGGACTTTGGAAAGTGCAGGGCCGTTAGCATTGTTTTAAAGGTAAACTCTATATGTTTAATTAATCTGAACATGTTTTTTGGCCAAATATTAAAGTAGCCTACACATCCAAAAACTACTTTGAAATTCTTCAGCTTTCTCGTGTGTTCAGATGGGAGCTGAATTCCCTAAACTCATCATTAAAAACATCCATGTCAAATATGGTTGTTTTCTATTTGATTGTAAATTAAGCCATGTATAAAGCCATTAGATGCTGAGATTGTACTGTTTTATGCACTACAGCTTTCTTTTTTTCCAAAATAGCTACTTTTCTAAATAAAATTACTCTGCAGTATTTTTAATCTCAAAATGCACGCATGTTCATATGGTTTAGGAGCACTACATTCAGCCTCTCCATGGATATCTTTAAATGCAAGTTAGGGTCATACCCGTCTGAAAATGGGGGGAAAATGTAGCTCCACTACACCATCGGCACAGCCCTATGAAACACCCTGCACCCTGGGTGGCCTGTGGTTCTGAGTACAAAATATTTTGTAAAACCTTCCAGTTTCAAGGTAAATCAAGGAAGAGTTAAAAACTGTTGTGATGCATGTATATACAGTACAGTTGATTTCTGAAATGTATCTTTCTTGGGGATAAGTTTACCCAAGGGAAAGCATGGTTAAGTAATATATTGATGCCTTTCTTGTTGAAATTATTCATAAATTTGTAGATATGGGTACTAGAGTCTTGTCTTTCTAGAAAGCTGGCCCATATGGATTTGTTCCTGTCGGCATAGATGCGTGATCATTATAGTCACTTGAGCTATTTGTTAAATTTCCAAAGTAGATGTAAAATACATAGTGATACCAGTAGCTCCCTGTGAATATGACCCTTTGCTTTTGGAGGCTGTGATCTGCTAAACACTTCTTTAATGCTCTAGGCTCGAGAGCGTGCTTGGAGAATAGGCCAGAAGAAACAGGTGACTGTTTACAGGCTCCTGACTGCAGGTACTATTGAAGAGAAGATTTACCACAGGTCAGTAGGACCAGTGTTCATTGATAACTGAGCAGTGCTGGAGACGGGAAGGTTGGAGAGCCTTGTCCATATCCTCCCAAAATGCAATCATGTCTGCAACCTTTCTCAAGCAAGTAGCAGCAATAGTAAGAGTAATATCTAGCTCTTCCATAGCATTTTTGTCTATAGATCTTGTAGCCCTTCAGAGGAGGCCAGTGTGGTTGTCTCCACTTTACATATAGGGGAGCTGAAGAACAGAGGTGAATGATTTCCCCAAGGTCGCACAGTGGGCCGATGGCAGAGGAAATAATAGAACACGGGCGTCCTGAGTCCCCAAATCTGATATTTATCTGGGAGTGCTGTTGCAGGAATATAGTTTAAAATCAATAAGATTTCTAGTATTATGCATGCTATATGATACATAGTATAAAAAAACAGAATAGCCACTAGCCAGACTTTATAGATTTGGTTCTTACTCCAAATATGAAAATGAGTAAGTCCCATGAAGAACTGGTTAGCATTCAGATGTATGGTTAAAATGCATCCAAACCCCTTAAAACATATACACTTCTAAATCAAAACTATTTTTAGCTTGTTTTGCCATTCAGCTATTGGAATAGCTCCATTAATGTGAACTCCAAATGAATGTACTTAGATATTTTCACGTCAGTTGGAGGTACATTTCTCTTTACAATGGGAACATCCTCTTTCAAAAGGCAGCTAAATGAGACACTCTAAATAATCCAATACCAGCACTTACGGAGAGGAGTTGCTATTTGCTTCACCACACAGACACCAGGCTTCCGCTGTGAGTTGGCTCGCTTCCCATCTACAAACATTGGTTCAGTTTGAATAACCCTGACCACACAGAGGAAATGGGGTCTGCTCTAAGGATCCAACCAGCCATCAGAAATTCAGTTCTTTGTAGAATGCTGCAGTGGACTCACTCCAAGCCTTGAGCAAGCAACTTTATTTCCCTTTGCCTCAGTTTCCCCATCTGTGAAATTGAGGTAATACTGACCAACCACGTGAGGGTTTCTGAAGCTTAATTGATTAATGTAAACTCCTTTGAGGTCCTCTGAGAGATGGGAGAATTATTTATTAGTAGTAGCATTAGTATTATGTATGAGTAGTATTAGTATTATGCCTTAATATAGTCTCAGAAGGATAGCCGTGATAGTCTGTAACTAAAAAAACAATCAGCAATGGTCCTGTAGCACCTTAGAGACAAACCAAAAAATATATAGATAGTATCATGAGCTTTCATGAGCACAACCCACTTCTTCAGATGACTTGTCATCTATATATTTATCTATATATTTTTTGGTTTATCTCTAAGGTGCTATAGGACCATTGTTGTTTTTTAAGGGTTTTTTGCATTTAATATTAGTATTGTTAGCATTATGTTATAGTTCAAAACCATACTAATCAGACCTTATTTTAACACAGATTTTGTTAACACAGTTTCCCTTCATGATGTTGACAGGACCTAATTTCATGGAATACTGTAGCTCAAACAAGCCCTAACTACAGGGGTGGATGAATGCTAATTATAAGCCTAGATCTCCCACTGCTGAGTAGAGTTTTCTGGTTGCTTAGTTCCTCTGGATGGCTCCTGGCCTCACCCCGGCCCCCAGCCGCTGTGGGGGTAGTCCATCCCGCACCAACAGACAGACTCTGTGCTGTGGCCCTGCCGATGTGATTTGTGGCCTCTCTAACCAACATCATACCATATAAACTTTATCACTTTGACAACTGCCCTCTTCTTTCACAAAGCTTCCTGATCGTTGTGTGGTAAACACACGCAGGGCGTTCAGTTTTAATGTAGAAAAAACCCTCTAGCTGTGAAGTTATTTACTACTTAGGATAAATGAAGTCTCATAGGACACTTCAAGATGGCGGGTACCTAGTGTGTTATGGGATTGCTGGAATGCAATAAATTCTTATGGTTAACAATTTAGTGGGTTGTTTAAAAGTTACTAACTCAGATTGTCTTTGTAAAACAAACATCTTCCTCCCACCACTTAATTGTTCTGTAGGGTAAAATTCATGATGATAAAGTTTTCTCCTTGAGCGCTGTATTCAGTGCTTAAGCGTAGCTCGACATTGTTTCATGCAAGCAGTACAATTTTATTTAATGTTTTTCCAGACAAATCTTCAAACAGTTTTTAACAAACCGAGTGTTGAAAGACCCAAAACAAAGGCGCTTTTTCAAATCCAACGATCTTTATGAACTCTTCACTCTGACCAGCCCAGATGGGTGTCAAGGGACAGAAACGAGTGCTATTTTTGCAGGTACATAAAATCATTTTACCTACACTGAAATCTAAATTTTGTACAAGAGACTCAAAATGCTTATTTATATTTACGTTCATACCTATATTAGGTACTGGCTCAGATGTTCAAGCCCCGAAACGCCAGTTAAAACGGAAACTTGAAAAGCCACTGGATTGTACTTCCAAACATGATCTGCATCTTAAGGAGCATGACTCACCTAAATACGATAAGCCATCAGATTCCTCCTCAGCAAGCCATTTAATGAATTCTTCTTCTAAAGCAATAGAGCCAGTTGGAGAAACCAAAGGAAACTTGGAAACTTTCAACCAAAACAGTTCTGTGAAAGATGATACACAAGCTACTAATAATATAGATTCACCGTTTAAAGAGGAGGAGAAAAGTATGAGAACGGCCGAGGGGTCTGTATTCCAAGCACTGCCAGAGAATGCACAGACTTCAGAGAATGTGCAGTGTTCAAACCCCACATTAATTGGTGAAATGAATAGGGCACCTAGTATACCTGCTGGGAGCGGACATAGTCTCATATGTGAGGCAGACAGCTCCCAGGGGAAACAGAATGGTAACTTGGAAGATGAACAGCTGGTAAATAATCCTCAGAAATGCACCTCCAAAACAAAGCACGGTATGGCTATGCAAGCACTTGAGAGCCACAGGGGGAGCTCTAAAAAGCCAAAACATCACAAAGGTGCCAGATTTGAAGGGGAACGCATCCCATATCTGGTGAAACAAAAGCAATACCGAAAGGGCAACCAAGAGGAGGAGGAAGAACAAAAGAAGAATGATGATTATGTCTTGGAAAAACTTTTCAAAAAATCAGGTAATCTTTTTAGTCATTTACACAACAATGCCAGGTTAGGTTAAAATACAGAAAATGGTTAGGTTAAAATACAAAATATAGAAAATCGGTTTCTAGCGTTGTAATGGCTAGCAGCTACAATGCAATAGATGACTTTTAAACATTTTCTTTAATGTAAATGATCTGATGGAAAATATTTCAGATTGACTGCTTGTACAGTGAAGAGTCACAGGTCTTTTTGTCCAAAGGGTTCTGAGACATGTTGAACCTTTGGTGAAAGGTGCAAGTTTGTGTTTGTGTTTTTTAAATAAGTGGGACAGCAGTATGGAGGTGCATGCTGGAGCTGAAGAAGTTAATGGAGTTTCGCTTAACTAGGAGTTGCGCTGAAGAGGGAGTTGCCCAGGTGGAGTTAGCCAATATCCAGCAATACAGTGGAACCTTTCTAATTTGTACTAACTGGGAGAGCCAATACGACTCAATGAATTTTGACCTCTCACGGCAATCAGAGTGGTTAGTTATACTTCGGTTCACTTGATACAATAGATATCTCTGTTATCAATGGATGTATTGAAATGCTGAATGTTTCCACTGTCAGTATAAAAAGGAATTAAGTGTTTTTAATTAAAAGTTCACTGCTTAAATTCTTACACATTCTTTCCTCCTGCTCCCCCTTTTAACACACTCCTCTAGGAATACATAGTGTGATGAAGCATGATGTTATTATGGAAGCTTCCAATCCAGATTATGTGCTAGTGGAAGGAGAAGCTACCCGAGTGGCCCAGGATGCCTTGAGAGCCTTAAAGATCTCCCGACAGCGATGTTTGGGAGCAGCTTCTGGTGTGCCAACCTGGACAGGCAACAGTGCTCTGACTGGTGCACCATCTAGACTAAAGTAAGATTCGTATGCAGATGGATTCGTATTCTGCTTTTTGTGCTGGTTATTTGCTCTGGATTTACTTCAAAAACTATACATGAGGTACAGGGCTGATTACAGGAATTGTAGTGAAATACCAGTTCTCAGATAAAATGTTTGAAAGTGCGTAAGTCCCATTTCCCAGTATTAGGTGTCTAGGACACTTTGGAAAATGGGAGCTAAGCCCCTAAATCTCTTAGGCACTTCTGAAAATGTTACCCGTTGTCTCATATAGTTGAGACCAGATGAAGATATAATTAGAATGAATGAGGGGTCCATATAAATGAAAGTCCCATTTTGGGGTTGTGATCATTCGAGCTAAGCCAGCTTCAAGCTGGATCAGTACTTGGATGGGAAACCTGCAAGGAACACCTAGTGCTACCGATGCTTTGCTGTCAGAGTTACTGGAGTATTCAGGCATTCCTGGGGGGCAGTGCTCTATAGCTGTGCCCCAGCCCCCAGAACATTCGTTGCACTGGGCTAGGGGGTGTCAGGTACAAGGAACCCAGGGGCTGACTTTGTAACGCAGTTTCCTAGAATGGCACAGGGGGGTGGCCTAGGTGCCAGGATCTGCCCCGCCATCTTCCAGTCGGACATAAAACCAAAGTCCTGGCTCATCGCCTGAAGCATCCCGTGTCACATTCCACATTAGCTTGGGTGTCAGAGCCTAGTGTGAATATCGGATTATACGGTGCTATCTAAAATGCCTCTTGCAGTTTCAATTGAATACAGCAAGACTTCACTTCCCATCTCAACCTCATGTGTGATATTGCCATATTAAACTGCTGCTCCATTGTCTGCTAGAGAGGCGAAGTTTGTAGATGAAATGTGTTTATAAATGTAAATTGTCTTGTGTACTGGACAGATTCCTACTGCTTTTGGGCTCTGATGGTGACAATTTCATCTCATGCGTGTGAACCCCTCGGTCTGTACTTTCTGCAGTTATTGATCACTAAAGGGGCAATGAGGTCCACCATCCTTGAAGGGGGCTCTTACAGCAGTAATTCACCCAAAGTACCTACAGAGTGTCACAATGCCTAGCTAGGAGAGAGATTGTAATACATTACTTCTCTTGCATGTTTTTAGGAGTAGGTTTGGTCAGAAAAGGAACCCCACTTTGCTTATCCCTCATTCATCGACTACATCTCGTGGAAAGAAATGCAAGGTAAAGCACAAGCACCGGTACTGCTTTATTTTTTACATGAGTATTAGCTGATTTATTTGAAACATTCTGACTTACCTGCCATAAATATCAATAGTTGTCTCATAAATAATGACCATACTTTGTATGTAGAATTCCAACGTTTTTTAGTCCTTGAATGCCGTACAGATTTGATTTCTTTTTCAAGATGTATCATCAAACTCAGTTTAGTCAGTGGCACCAGTCTTTCATTTCATCTTTCTGGGCTCGCTCTGTTTCAAGAGTAGAGTTTCTGTTTTAGCTCGCCAGCTACTGGCATACTTACTCAAGTTGTGAGATTAGCATGAATTGACTCTGATGTGTTTTAATTCACTTAGTTAACTCCTGCACTGTGTTGAGGTTGGTTGATTTTCTTTTGTGCAATGCCAGGCAAATTCACAAAAAGTTCAATAGATCCCAAACTCCCACTTTTCCCACAGTATCTATGTTTATTTGCAGGATGCTGATATAACAAGAAAAGAGAAGGCAAAGAAAAATATTCCCAGTGTACATTTTGACGGGAAAGTAGAAACAGAACCATCCTCCGGTGCACTAGATTCATCATCTTTGTTAGCTAAGATGAGGGCTAGAAACCACCTTATTTTACCACAAAGGATGGAGAGTGAGAGTGATGAGAATCTTCAGGCTTCTGCTCCACTCCCTACATCGACGGAACATGATGAATTGCTGGTGGATGTACGAAACTTTATAGCATTCCAGGCTCGTGTGGATGGAGAGGCTAGTACTCAGGAGATACTGCAGGAGTTTGAGTCCAAACTATCAACAGCACAGTCTTGTGTGTTCAGAGAACTTCTGAGAAATCTCTGTACTTTCCACCGAAGCCCGAATGGGGAAGGTGTCTGGAAACTGAAGCCAGAATTCCGTTGACCCTTTGATTGAAAGTGCATCTGTAGGTGCTTGACCAAAACTCTCCTCCTCAAGACTTTCTATTCATCTTTTAAACTGGTGGATCCTGTTTCGTGTTATGTTAATGTCTTAATTACTGACTTGTACTGTACCTGGTGCAGCACGTAAGTGTGTCCCACTGGAGACATAACTGACCAATTTCCTATTAACTGTATTTATGTGAAAAGTGCCACCTACCTCACAATTGAAACAATACAAAACCTTTTCTTTAAAAAAGAACGTAATGTAAATGGGCAGAGGAAGAGGTGTATTAACAGTTTATTGCAATAAGAGCTATGGATTTTGCTATGTGATGTCCGATTTTTATCCAGTTTCTGTGAAGTTCAGTCTTTCTGTCGATTACTTGACCGGTCATGGGGGAGGGTTGTGTGCACCCATTACCCCACTGAACAGAAACGTTAATTATGAACAGTTTCAGTGGGAAAAGATAATTTGTACTGACACAGTATCAAGAATCATTGAGAGACTTTCATCAGCATTGGAAATTTGCTTTATGGTATTGCTGCTTTCCTTTTTGCCTGGCATGTCACTAGGAAAAAATTCTGCTGCCATGAAGGTTTAATTGCAATAATAAAGAGCCAACAGAGCATCTGGATGAGTTGAGATTGGTAATGGGTTCTAGAATTCATTTGCCTATTAATCACCACTTCAAAGCCAGCCCAAGTCCCAAAGCACTTGCCTAGTATAATGCTTACTACCACAAACAGTCCCATTGAAACCAATGTGCTAGTAAGGAGTAAGTCTGGTAAGTGATGATTGCTAGTTGCCGTCCATGGCCTGTGTAATATAAAAAAATCTCACCACAGTCGGGTGTTAACTGTGACCGGTTTTCAGTCTTGAGCAAGAACCGAATTGGCCATGGAGAATGCACTGCCTTCGCATTGCTGGTGTGGTCCTTTCAGTTCAGGGCTGAGGCACGTTTGTGGTGTGTGAGGCAGCATGTTGTACCCCTTCTCTGGATAAAAACCTCAATCTCCAGGGCTCCCAAACCAGCACTAAATGACCATGAATTTCCCTTGAAGCAAGGAAGAGCTGGATTATTCCCCACCGCTGGCACCTAGAATCTCTCTGCAAGATGCCATGTGCCACATAGAGATTTGAATGGGAACGTGACACCCCTCGATGCCAGAAGGACATTCTTGCATTTCTTTGCAGCACCACTAAAACATTGTATCATTTTAAACTAGGAATAACTAAATAGCCCCTGGATCCCCTTAGAGGGAGAAAGGCAAAGATGATCAACTGCAGGTTTTCCTTTGAATTCATTAGTAAGATGAATAATAAATTCTATTAACTAACTTATTAAACTGAAGATAGAAGCAAAACTTAAAGGTGAAGGGTGAAGCTAGAATAAAAAGTGTGTTTACTTTCCTAGAAAGATGTCTCTTGAGGTTTTTTCCCCAAACAGGCTTTCTTTGTGTATTAGCCTAGAAGTACTGGGTCCTTGCTTCCCTCTCTTTGCTGAAAGATCCTTAGTGGTACGCCATTACCTGAAAAGCAATGCCACCCCAGACCCTAACTTGAGTTACATCTGTGCCTGCCCACACAAAGGAAAGGCTGGCCAAGAACTGGCATTCCCTCCACACTGAGTCCTGCAACTCAGCTTGCAGCCTATTGTGATATCCACTCTTCAAGGTCACTGAACTTGCTAAGGACTTCCAATGACCAAAGGGAACCAAAGAACTGCTATTTCTAATGCAGAAATGTCTAGAAAACATTGAGTCTGACTTCATGCACCAGCAAGGAGCGGTAAAGGGGCAAAACGTTTGTTTTTAGCCATTTACTTTAAAGATGTTTGTACATTGATTTTGATTGAAAGACTTCAGGGATTACGTGTTTATCTCCGGTGCCTTGCAAAGAGTTTGGGTGTCTTTGACATATATAGTATCATGAGCTTTCATGGGCAAAACCCACTTCCTCAGATGAGCAGAAGAAGTGGGTTTTGCCTACGAAAGCTCATGATATATATATATATAAAATTTGTTAGTCTCAAAGGTGCTACAGGATTACTTGGTGTTTTTGTTTTTAAGTTACAGACTAACACAGGTACCCCTCTGAGATGGTTTCACATCCGGCTTTCATTCTTAAAGGCATATCATATATTAGAGGGTGGAAGGTCTGTAGGTATCTCCTTTGATGTGTTCATGACATAAAAGGAGCTGTACGTGCTTTTATAATTCCTCATTTTTTATGAGCTTAATAAATGTCAATAGTAAAAACAAAAGCTTTTTCTAAGACTGCTTTACTTCCAGTTTTGGGGTTTAGTTGTATAAGAAGCTTTTTGGCTGGGTAAAAGTGAGAAGACCCCCTGGAAATGTATGATCATCTCTCCGTCGATGATCATACATCGAGCGGTCCATCAGATCCTAGAATATCTTTGAGGATGCGTGACTACAACCATTGCATGAGGTTTTGCAGGGTTTCCTTTGGCATGGGTAAGGGTAACTTTACTTGCTGCTTTAATAAAACGTAGTACAGATAAGACTTCGTACTTACGACTGTGACTATCCTTGGACTTGGTGTGTTCCTAGAGTCTCCCAATTTGACAGTGGCACCAAAAGTGGATTTTCACTCGGAGCTTGAAACTGTTGCAACCGGAGCTGAACATGTGGTAGTTTAATACAAAATTATTAAAATCAATTTAAATAAGTAAGTCTTCAAGCACCACTTTGCTCTGGAGCTGGAGGAGTGGAGGTCTCAGACCTGGATGGTGCTTGGACCTTGCACACAGGGTTAAACACCCAACATAGGGGAGTCAGATCCCACCCTGTGGAACAAGAGTCGATGCTGTAGGGTGACCTTTCAATGATTTTACCCTCTGCTCCTCTTCTGCAAAATTGACTAGAAATTTGCAAGACCAAATTATATCCTTACTGATAGGTCACCTTTGTCTGCTATAGTCCCTTGATAACTCGACCTTGGCTGGTTTTGACCAGTTTGATTAGTAGTGACATTCCTTGCACAAGGCAGGAAGATTTTCAAAAGCATCTTAACAAGATTTGTGCTCTTCAAGCCCATGGCAACTTGGAAAAATCTTTCACTAAATCATCACAGGTACAAAGCTTGTCATGCAACAGGCCAGGCCCTCAGCTGGTACAAATCAGTGTAGTTAGATCCTTCCATGGTGCAAATCAACACTCTTCCTTAGAAGTTAACGGAGCTATGTCAGCTTACTTTACATGAGGACACGGCCCATGGTGTCCAGTCCACCATGTCGATTATTGGCATTCACTCTTCCCAGAATATGCAACTCTTTAAACAGGTGCTTACTCGAATCCTAGTCAAGTCCAGCAATTTCTCCAAATTCCATGGCCGTGTTTTGGATCTGAGAGACTGTAATTGTCCATTTCCCAACACAATGAATAATTAAACAGGTGTGTTAGTGACAGCTCTGGCTCATTAAACATTTGGGAAATGTCTTGTGTGCCTGCTTCCAGTTGGGTTCTCCCATGCCAATAAGATCCTCTGCTTTTTACAGAGGACAATCTCGTTGAGGTTTTTTTGGTCAGCTGGACTCTATATATAGCTTCTGTGATGTACCTTGAGGAGAGGAGATATTGACCACTGTCCTCATTCTACTGTCCAATTCATAACACATTTTTTGGCAACTTCTGATCTCTAGCGTCTTGTAATTGCAGTCTGTAGATAACTGAGTCAGAAACTGCTCTTAGTTACACTGGCGTAAGTCTGGATTAGCGCAACTGAATCAGTTTTTCAATAGCTACCCACTAATTCAGCTTGATACTGTGAGTAAATACAGCCCCCATACACAACGCTGCCAAAATCAGAAGAGGCACAGTGCTGGGTAGAGTAAGGGAGCTTCTTTATGGAGAGAGATTTTTTCCGGCTTTTATTTGAGACTGAGTATCGAGGAAATCCATTCCATAAAGAAAGATGCTATCAAATATCTGTGAGGAAAGGCCACAGAGGAATCCCTTTTGGCAGCACCATGGTGTGAACATTTTCCAATAGATTAAACATGCGGCGCCGGAAAGCTGCAAGAAACAAAGGCAAGACACGATGCCGTAAGAAGAATATTGTGTATTTCTCAGTGAGATTCTCCAGAGAAATCTGCTGCCTCTCAAGGAAGCTTTCAGAGATGAAAACATCTTGGCAGCCATCGCCTATCCAGCAAAGATGCACCTTCTGGGGGGAAGTTATGAAAGGGAATGATAGATGGTCAGAATAAAAATGGTGAAATAGGATGGGCTTAAAAACAAGGGCACAGAGAACACAAGAGCAACTGGGGACCTCAAAGCTCTTCCAAAGACAGGATAATACCTTGCGCTGCTAGAGGCAGCTGGCATTAGTGTTCAGGGGGAGAGTTGGGTATGTGAATAAATAGCACTACAGGAAGTCTTGCGGTCCCCTTGTGTACAGGGCTGATTCCTTGTGGAATCTACTTAATGTTCCACCTTGAGCTGTGGATCGGTCACATCCTCAGAGTGAAGAAGATTTAGGCTGGGAGGTATACCAGTGATTCAGTAGGAAGCACTTTTTCTTGAGTCAGTAGTGAGCCAACGCTGCTGTGTCGTGTTAGGGGGCGCCTGTACAGCTGGCTGTGTTGTCCGATAGTATGTAAAAGGAGCTACTGACCACTAAAGATCCCGTGCCAATTTTATCCCTAGACTGGGAGTTGATTCCAAATTTCAACTCAAGTAATTACATTCTGCCTTTCTAAATTTCCCTGAAGTTTTCAATGTGCTACACTGGTGTTCACTGCCTCCCTTACCCGGTCACTGTGAGCTGCTAAAAAGCTGCAAGCTTTCCCCTGCTGAGTTGGTGAGTTTGAAGAATGAATTTCTGGCCTCAGAAGACGCTGGCCTGCTGGATGACCTTGGCGAGTCATTTCACCTCCCCGTGCCTTTGTTTCCCCATCTGTGCAATGGGGATAACAATGCTGACTGCCATTGTAAAGCACTTGGAGACCTGCGAATCCATTACAGGGATGTTCGAAGACTTCACCGGTGTTTCTGAAGTTCTTTTGGGATCCCAGAGCAGCAGGGGGTGGGGAGATGAAAGTGCTTTGGATTCTTGGAAAGGGTTGTACTATGGAAGCAGTGGCAACATGCCCAGAACTGTACAAAATATAAAAACACGGACAGTCCGTGCCCCACAGTTTCCAGGCTAAGCCACATCCTCAGGAGCCAGCGTGTGCTGGCAAATCTAGAGCTGGGAGCAAGTCTCCCCAGCAAACAGACACATGGTAAAAACCCTCACGTAGGGCCCCTTATTCTCTTGTCCACCACTTCTCTGCACTTGCTACCCACTAAGGGGTCACCGTTCTAGGGGCGGAAGTGATGCCTGCACTTCTGTCTTATTCTGAATTGCTGCTCTGGTGTGAGTCTTACTCCTTCAGCCAGGCCTTTGTGGATTTGTCCTCCAGGGTCGGAGCACGGTGCTTTTATTCAGCAGGAGGGAGGTTAATCCAATGGGTGAGCGGTTGGGCTGAAGAGAGGCTGACAGGCCGATTCGGACAGTCCCTCGTGCCAGTGCCCATCTCCCACTGGGGAGAGGAGTTAAGCCATGGTGGGAAGAGCGGCTGGAGTTCACAATGTACCAGCCACAGGGCTCTCCTTCCTGAACTAGCATCACGGACTACCATAGAATCGGGGCTATGGAGCGGAGACAGAGGGAGAGATTGGGGAAGGCTGCTGGAAGGCCCAGAGAGAGGCAAGCCCGCAGCTTTCTTTATTCCTAGGAAAACCACCATGCAAAAATGACATTCAAGTTGAAGGTATGTAACAATAACATATGGGTGAAAATCATTGCGGAAATGTAATTACAACCAAGCACTACACAGTCAGGACCTTCTGAGCCAACATCATCCTTCCAAGAAATCCGAACATGCTGGGGGATGTCCTTCCCACCCCCCTCTTCCCACCTGCCAAATGGCAGGCTCTCCTTGTTCCTTCTAGACAGCATCCGGCTCTTACATAGAAGTTATGAGGTGTCTGCAAAGATGCACACACTTGGGGTGAAGGTAGCTAAGGCATTCAAATAACCTTAACTCTGTCCTGTGTGAACTTCTTGGCTCCCACCTCTTATGGTGGTGTGACTGTGCCATTATAGCCAACCCTAGGGGTTGAGTAATCTTCATGAATCACTACAGGTTGAGCTAAATAGCCAAGTTCTACCATTGGAACTATAACAGACTCTCATCCTCTGTAGAACATTGACCAGTCGGTTACACCTACACTGGAATTTCGTACTCAGTGTAGTGGGGTCTGTTATCTCACATGCATTGAGGGTTTCCCCAGAAGCTGCTCTTGTCAATAACAGGAAATGTCTAACAGCACCTGATGCTTAAGGTGCCTAAACGAGGACCTCATGAAAGGTGGAAAAAATGGTGGCCTTTCCTCAACCTGTTGGCCATGCTGAGCTACCACAATGCCCCTGGAAATCAACAGCCAGTGCTCAAGCAAAATTGAGCCTAATGCTAATTTTAGTCAAAAAGGCCTTCTCAATAACTTAGCTGTTACCAGGCGGGTAAATAAAGCTTTCCTCCGACCACTGGAAAGCATCTAAGGTCCCTTGTCTCAAACAGGTCATCCAATGTACAATCCCGAAGGGCTCTGGGAAATTCCACGGTCTGGTAGAACATTAACTAATCCGGTGTTCACCACTCAGTATGCAGCGTGAGCTGGTCTAAGAGTTGACACCAGTTTTCACCACCTGAGACTCTGTCCCTCAGTGTAGACAAAAATAGTGTTTCTAATCCAGCTGCTGGCTGTGGTTAACGTGAGGGCCCACCAGCAGAGGGCAGAATGCTGCGCATGGCAGATCTTGGCTACCTCAGCTGCTGTGTTGTGTTTAACAAGTAATCCCCCAGTGAAGGCAAGTCCCTAGAGGACAGTGCATCCCTGAATGGAGAGGTTGACAGTGTCCATCTCTCTATAGGGTGCGTCTACACAGCAAAGTTATTTCGGAATAATGGCTGTTATTCCGAAATAACTATGCGAGCGTCTACACAGCATTTCCGTTATTTTGAAATAATTTTGAAATAATTTCAAAATAACGGACGGCTTATTCCAACTTCTGTAAACATTCTACAAAGAATAACGTCCATTCTAAAACAGCTATTTTGAAATAAGGCCTGTGTAGACGCTCCACTTCTGCTATTTCAAAATAGCCCCTCGCCAGGGCCATTCTAAGTTATTCCTCCTGGGGCTCTAAATCAAGATAGCATGTCTGCATTAGGGGAGCCTGCCTCGGACACATTTTGAGGCTTCTCTGCAGTGTAGACATGCTATTTAGAAATAAGCTATTTCGGAATAACTATTCCGGAATAGCTTATTCCAAAATAATGTGCAGTGTAGAAGTAGCCAGTGGGAGCAGGGGAAGAAAGAACAGAAGAACGGCCAGACTGGGTCAGACCAGCGTCCATCTAGCCCACTGTCCTGTCTTCTGACAATGGCCAATGCCAGGTGCCCCACAGGGAGTGAACAGAACAGGGAATCAAGTGATCCGTCCCCTGTCGCCCATTCCCAGCTTCTGACAAACAGAGGCCAAGGACACCGTTCCGACCCATCCTGTCTAATAGCCATTGATGGACCTAACCTCTGTGAGTGTATCTAGTTCTTTTTGAACCCTGTTATAATTGTGGCCGTCCTCTGGCAAGGAGTTCCACAGGTTAATTGTGCGTTTTGTATGAGGAAGTACTTCCTTTTTGTTTATTTTTAAATCTGCTGCCTATTCTATTCATTTGATGTGGTGGCCCCTAGTTCTTGCCTTATGGGAAGCAGCTCTCGGAAACAGGTACTTGAAGAGGGGGAGAAAGAGGAGAGACTAGCCAGCAACATTAGGTGAAATCATAAGGACAAAATATGCTCCTAGCCTCCTGTTTCCATTTTGAAGGCTAACTCCACCACAAAGAGGTCAGGTTGCAGTCCAGCCTGGGCTGTAGAAAGCAGCTTGATCTCCGCAGGAGAGGATTCCCCCGGAGGAGGAGTCTGACACACGGTTGCAAAGGGGGCACAGATGGTTCTCTGACACCAGCCCCCACTGCAAAATTTGGATCTGGCGCCAAATCATGCAATATTCCATGATGCTCAGGGATTGTGATTTGGTTCAGACCAGAGCTGCATTTGTGTTCAGAAGTTTGCTGGTATTCTGATCCCGGGATTTGGTTTACACTCACCCCTAAGGGGTAGTTACTTTTAGCCATGTTCATGGCCTCAAAATCCTCCAGTTACCAAAAAAATAGCAGTAAATCCCCATAAAGCTCCCTGCTCAGACTTCCCACTGTAACGCCTACGGAAATACCCCCACCCACCTATAAGTCCGTGCACTTAACTGGCACCTTTCAGCTGGCTTTCAAAGTACTTGCCTTGCCTCTGCTAATGAAACCATAACCCCCTAATTGAGTGGATATTATTTTACAGATGAGCTCTCTTTCCCCCAGATAGCTGGCCTCCTCCATACCTATGCAACTGCTCCTCCCCATTCACAAGAGGTCCATTACAAAAAGCAGCGTCTTAATGAAATTCAGAGGTAATTCTCCAAACAATATTGAGGATGAAGAAATAGTACAAAAGGACTGAGAGGGGTTAGACGCATGGGCAGCGCACGCCGCACCAGATTAATATGGGCTTGCTTTGTACTGTCACATGCACTGTGATGCCCAGCATGTGGTACCATGCTAAAAACCTGCTTTTAGATTATGTCCTTTCAGCAGAGGTATTAATAATCCCACGGTTCTCACAAAAGCAGGGATTTGCCTCAACATCTTCGGCCAAAAACACATTCCCATCCATGCCACTGTTATACACTGCACATTCTCTGTCCAGCTGCCAAGCCACCCCAGAAGTGGCTGCATTTCAGGGCTGTTGTGCATGTAGGGTTTCTTACACCCCTGAGAGCTGGCCAGGTGGGTGGTGCTATGGGACTGGGGGATGTTCATATTTATCCTCATCAATATTTTCTTTTTGTTTGCTTTGTTTTCATGTGCCTGAGAGCACTGACGGATTCACGCACCCTGGTTCGGAAGTGCACAGACTCATCTGCAACTATCTCAAGCCGATCCCCGGTCTCGGCACACTTCTGCTTGCTGTAAACAGGCCCACAGCTTTGCCACTCACGTTTATGATTGTATGGTAAGTTCGAGTGAGGTGGGGGTGACTGTGTGTGTTGTGCTGGGACAGTTGTGTTGATTTGTGGGCGGGTTGTATTGTGCTGGGAGAGTTGTGTCAATTTGTGTGGGTGTCAAAGGAGGGGTATGTGGTGCAGCAATGGGCGATGTGTGTTTGGGGGTCACTGGGTGCTGATTGTGTTACATCGGTATTGTGTTGGTTTGTGTAAGGGGGGTTGTGCTTGTGTTGATTTGTGCAGGTGGCAGCTGGGAGCATGGCTGTGGCCTCTAGGCCAAGTAATTCACCGTCTGTGGAATCTCTCACTTATATAACCAATGAAATGTGTGCATTCAAATTAACAGGAGAGTAAGGGTGGTGATTGGAGGAGTTACCTCTGACATCACAATGGTGTAGGATTTTTGGCAGGGCACAGACAGTGCACTGCTGTGCACCAGGTAAAGTCACAATGGCGGAGCCCTTAAAAATTGAACGGAAACAGACCGTGACAGCCAGAGACAATCCACCTTGCTCTCAGCCACGTTTGTCGTTCCTTCCATCGTCTTACGCTTTCCGGACATTTTAGGCTTCAACATGACACACCCAGTGACATTCCCGAATGCTTATTACAGAGACCGATACATTTATTCGGAGTGCGCTTCAATAAAATGATGCTTGTAGAGTTGCCTCATTTTCCAATCAAAATAATTTACGCTGCACCCTTACGTTTCAAAGAGTGTTTTTACAAGCAATGCACTAAGTCGTAGGATAAGCATGCGGTGCCCAGGTGGGAAGGAGAGTCTGCTAGGACTCTAGAGATTTGGGTTGTATTCCGGACTGTGCAGCAGATTTCCCATGTGACCCCGGCAAGTCATTCAGCTTCTCCCTGCCTCAGTTTCCCCATCTGGAAATGAGGCTGATAATAAGAGAGGAGCTGTCTAATGAGGCGGTACACCGCTGCCCCCTACTGGATGGATTTCTAAGGGGCTTGTTGCGGATCACAAGCCCTATTCTGCCAGCAGCTGGGAGGTGTTCTCTTCCTCTGAGTGGTAGTGGCTTGTGCTTTTAGAGCTGGAAGATCTCCGTTCTACACCAGTTGTTACCCCCGAAGTGCCAAGTTGCCACAGCCTGCAGCCCCTGACTACTAGGAAGCCGCAGGCAGCAACAGATTTGTTACTTGATACAAATGTATCATGGCACTAAAAATCTGTAAAATCCCCCTTCCTGCATGTGGAAGGCACTAAAGGAAAAGCCTAGTTCCATTATTATTTGACCCATTTTACAGATGGGAAAAAGGAGATGCAGAGCAGGGAACTGACTCGTAGAGGCACAGCTGAGAATACACAGGTTCTTCCTCCTATTGCACTACATAGCCTGGAAAACCCTGAAACTGATCTCTTGGACACAACTTGACTGATACCTCTCCTCCCAGGGAGGCAATGGGATGCAGGCAGGTGTGTTTTTATTTACTGAGTCTTGTCTATTGGAGAAAACTGCATTGCTTTGACTGAGGTGTGGTTTCCTTAACGTGGTGCAAACCCCGGCGTGAATGATCTTAAGTTAAACTGCCACAAGCCTTAATTGGAATTAAGTCAGTTAGGAATTGGTTTGAGCGCTCTCACAGGGAGCCAGGTGAACCCAACTACGAGCATCCATTCTACAGTTTATTCCAGCTTAACTCCCCTGGGTTAGACAATGATTTAAATTACACATACATGTGGACAGAGCCTAAGAGACCCCTGCATGGAGACAGGGGATCTGCTCCAGGGATCTTCGCTTAGTTCACCTGCTTCTGCTGCAGATGTTCCCCTTGAGGTGGGCATCTTATAGGAGACCCTGCTTAGCTATCATGAAGAGACTCATGTCCCCTGCGTGGGAACCTATACAGCTGATGACTACCAAGGGCTCCCATTGCCATGCTGTGTCTTTAAACCGGGGGGGGAGGGGACCTACAGCCTGGGGGCTGAATCTGGCTCCCCAGGCTCCAGCATCAGGGAGCCCCACACAGAAGCCAGGGGGACCCACAAAATTGACTCGCCTGGGGGCCCCTGCTGTGCAAGAGGCATGGGAGCATGTCAGTGAGATGGGTTTTGTGCCACCCCCGACGGATTTTCCTGTGGGTCAGCAGCCCCTGACCCAAGAAAAGGTTCCCTGCCGCTGCTTTAAACCTTAAAGCAGCCCAAGAGAAACCGATCGGGGCTCATTTCTCTCCCCGACCCCAGGGGGCATTGTAGGCCCAGATCCACTCCTGCCTCCCTGCATGTTGTGGGGCCAATGCGGTGGCTGGGAATTTGCAGCTTCTGGGTGGATCAGCCCCAGCCAGCACCTGCCTTTGCTTCTCTCAGTCTCTCTGCTTCTCCCCGTGGGGGTCTCTGACTCAGCTGGGCTGGGCCCCGCTCCAGTCCCTTAACCCCAGGGCCCGCCCTTCCCTCGCTACTACCCCCGAAGGCATTTCGCAGCCAGGGCGCTGCAGGCAAATGGCTTGTGTGATGCAGAGGAGAGCAGGGAAGGGACACGCCCCTCATTGAGACACAGCCCCTTGCATTGGGCCTTTCACAGGCCTTCAGCCTGGGGAATGGGGAAGGGCGTGGATCTCCCTGAGCACCTCCTGAGGAGTGTTTGATGAGGGAGAGCAGGGCTGGCTGGGCACAGTTAGCAGGGTGAGGCCAAGGCCTGAGAAAGGGGGATTGTGGCTTAGGCCTAGAGAGAACAGAAAAGACCCGCCCCCCCTTCCACTGATTGCAAAGGGACCAGCTGCCAAAGGCCTGGAATAAAGCCACCTCCACTTTGCCCCTTGCAGGAGCTCCGCCCCTGGCCACACCCCCCACCAGGTGCTGGCATTTGTCATGCAGCCCAGGCTGGGCTGCCAGTGACAAGGCTGCAGAGCCCAGCTCCGCGGCTGCTGCCTTTCTCCTGCCCCGGCCCGAGAGGACCCAGCGGCCATGGGGGCATCCTGGGACCTGCGCTGCCTGGCCTTGCTGCTCCTGCTGCTGGGCCAGCCCGCTGGCGCGGCCCGGGGGCCGGTGCGGACGCAGAGGACAGGGCTCCTCGCCGAGGCCCTGCGGCGGCTGCAGGAGGTCTTCGACATCGAGGCCCTGCCCCACGACGTCTTGCCCCACAAGAAGCCGCCCCAGTTCATGGTGGAGCTGTTCCACAAGGTGGCCGATTCCAACGGGATCACCAAGGCCCCGGGGCTGCTGGAGGGGAACATGGTGCGGAGCCTTGAAGACCGAGGTAAGCCCCTGGGGGTTGTGGGGGATGTCTGTGTATGGGGTGTGTGTCAGTGTGGGGTGTCGGTGTGGGGTGTGTGTGTATGTATGGGGGTATATGTGTGCATGGGGTATGTGTATGGGGAGTGTATGGGCTGTGTGTCAGTGTGGGAGTGTGTGGCGGTATGGGGGTTTGGGGTGTGTGTGTATGGGGGTGTATATGAGCATGGGGGTGTATGGGGTGTGTGTGCATGGGGGTTAGACTGGTGGTTTTCAAACTTTGTTTCCCATGACCCGGTTGAAGGAAATCGTTGAGGCTGCGACTCAACATAATTTGACAGGAGCGGGGGGGCTAAGGCAGCTCCCTGCCTGGCCTGGCACCGCAGACTGTGCTGTACCCCAGAAGTGGCCGCCAGCGGGCCCGGCTCCTAGGTGTGGGGGGAAGAACCCAGGGCTCCCCACTAGCTCCGCACTCTCATGGGCTGGGAACCTGCTGCTGGCTGCTTCTGGGGCGCAGCCCCCCTCCCCCCCGCTCACTTGATCCCCCTGCAACCACGAGCCATGGGGCCCGACATTCCACCCCCCCAGTGCTGGTTGCACCCCGTTGTTTGCAAACCCCTGTGTTAGAGTAAATGCGACAAGACAAAGCCAGGGAGGCAAATTCCCCCCCTCCCCCGGTATAACTCCACTGAAGCTAATGGGTGTGTGGGGAGAGTGAGGCTGTATATGGGGGAGTGAGGGGAATGTGGAAGGGGGCTGGGTGATATAAGGGGTTTTGTGCTTACCTGACCCCTATAGATAAGCTTTTATGTGGAACCCTTTTGCTACAGGCCCATTGCTACCTAGTGAATGCAGGGTGGGGGTAGGGAGGGAGGCACCTGCATTGCGAATTGAAAATAAACACGGGTGTGATTTAAAAAAAAAAAACTTTTAAAATCTCCTGTGCCCTTAAAAATCAGTTTGCTCATTAGAGGCCCTGGCTCTGGCGTGGTTATATGAGTTGGGTTGGCTGCGAAAATCCATTTTTAATACTATTTGTACCTCAGGGTCGTAAGCCTCCCGCTTATTTTACCACAGAGATTTGAATCGTTTTTTCTGTGCCCGCATGTGACCTCTTGCCCTCTCCTGGAAAGTCAGTGTCGCCTTGCTGGAACTGCAGTGTGGCTTGCATGCTGGCCTGGTTGTTAATGATCCCCTTTGGTTTCCAGATTATTTTGATCAGTCTTATTTCTACTTCAACATCTCCTCGGTCGGGAAGGATGAACAAATGTTGAAAGCCGAGCTCAGAGTTTTCAAGCTCAATAAAAAACCACGTGCCCCAGAAATCTTTTTGGCAACATTTTCTCAAAGTAAGTGGTGGGGGCGAGGCGGGGGGGGGGAATGATCTGTCGATTAATTATTCATTTGTTGTCATGAATAGGACGATGTCTTTAAGCGAACCAATTTTTAAAAAAGAAACAAGCATGGAAGAAAATGAGACTGCAACCACTTCGCGCCCATTAAATTGTTCCATGCTTCACGTGATTACTGCCAGCAATGTAGAAGTTGGATCTGTTTCTTTGACTCCAACAAGCAAAGAGATTCAGCCAGGTTTTTGGGGGCTGTTGCAATGCTATTGGGGCTTCCCCCTCCCCCCTAGCTTTTTGCAATAAAACAGCTCACGAAAGCTCATGATACCATCTATATGTTTTGTTAGTCTTTAAAGTGCTACCAAACTATTTGTCGTTTTTTAAGTTTATCATTTTTATGTATATGTACATTACCAAATATACAAGTTCTTATTTATTACTTACCCCTAAAAATATTACTGAAGGTTGCAGGTATATATATCTATAGTGCTTTGGATATACAGAGAGATCTGTATCTGTAGATATCTAGTAAATGTACACGACTTCTTGCTCTGATGTGAAACAGACCAGAAGCAACCTGTTAGTTTCAGTCCAGGTCACCAGACAGGGGAAATCCATCCTGGAAGTGAAGGAAATGTGTGTGTTTGATGTTGACTTTTTTGTTAGAGGGAATCAGTTGTCCCCCACTTAATGCTGTTACGCTGTATTACCCTATTTCAGGTGGAGGTGTATGAGGTTTTGGACAGGGGAAGTAAGCCAGAGAGAAGAACTCTCATTTCATCCAGACTGTTGTCGATGTACACCGAAGGCTGGGAAGTGTTCAACGTCACGCAGACAGTAAGCAGAGAATTCTTAGTTCCATTGTTTTTAATGCTAACGATATTTTAACACATTCACGGCCCTGGGTAGGAACTCCATGTATGCCACTGGGCTGGAAACTGAAACTTCAGGGCATTAGCAGAGACAGGACCTTAAGTTATGTAGCTCCAAAGCCCGATAAATTGAGCTAATAGAGGATCCTCTTATTATTTAGAAGCTGCATACAGCCTACAACAACCAAATAACCTTAACTCTGCCTATAGTGACAGCAGGCAATGACTACGTAGCTATGAAACAGCGAGGAGTCCTGTAACACCATAAAGACTAACATTTGTTTGGGCTGAAGCTTTCATGGGTCAAAACCTTGGTTTTGACCCCCAAAAGCTTATGCCCAAATAAATGTTAGTCTTTAAGGTGCCACAGGACACATTTTCACAGACACAGACTAACACAGCTACCCCTCTGAGGCTTGTCTACATAGCTATGTTTAAGGTATTTTAATGTTTGCAGCCCCACGGTAAATGACACCAATTTCTTGGAGAAATTGGTTTTTCATTTTTGTTGTTTCACTTACGACATCACTATAGGGCAGAGTTAAGGTTGTTTGGATGTTTTAACTTTATATTTTCCATACCTTAATGTCTCTGGATTCTTATAAGTGTATCTTTAACTCTAAATCTCTCTGGTTTGTAGTACTTATTTTGGAGATACCCTTAAATTATTGTGCTCTCAACCTTCTCTCCATCTGAAGCGATTTCTCTGGAGGCTGTTGGCATGTGAGGAATTTCACTTAACGCAACAAAATTACCCATCTGATAAGAGTACTGACTTGAAAATCTGTAGCATCAGCCTCATATGATTATTTAATTTTATCATGAGGATCATATTCACAAGCGTGCTGTGGCTGACCGGTCACATTACTTCTGATGTCCCAGTGGCCTGAGCCAAGAGTCAACCTGAGTCAATGACCGAGCTTTACCTGTTACTCTACAATAGTTAGATACAGCAATTGTCAATAACTTAGCGTGCTTGCTTAATTCTACACATGTAACCTGTGCATGAGATGTAAATGCGTTTTAACAATATGGAAGTTCTGGAGCAGCTGTATTTGTTCCATTAGTAAGATTACTTAGGAAAAGACAAGTCGGACAGAGGGTTCTAACTTCCTGATGAGGATCTAATCTAAAACTAATTTTAACTTGTAGGTTAATCAGTCAATTTGCTAGTAAATTCTCCAAAACTTAGAGATAAGGGCTGTCGTTTTGCAGAAGTTACAGACCTCCCCGCCGGCTCCTGCACCCATTTTGTGGTCATGGATGGTTGGCTGGTGGTCCGTGGAAAGGTTTGCATTGAGCAGGGTGGGCCAGAACATTTGACAGCCCCTGGCCTATTCCTGCTCCCCATATAAACATTATTTAATCCGAATGAGAGCGGCTCCTTCAAATGCCTTTTTCTTTTTGTTCCAAGGTTTCCAAATGGGTTGGAAACAGCAGCATGAACCACGGCTTCCTGATCACTACCACTCATGTGTCTAAGAACAAACTGGAATTCAACTTTGTCAGGTTTGCCAAGAGCCAGCACAATCTGCGGGACAGTCGGAATGCCTTCCTGGTCCTCTTCACCAATCATGACCGGCAGAGAGCTTCCCACTTGCTCCCCTCCTCCACAGGTCAGTCAATGCAACAGTAACTCTTCCAACAGGAAATCTCACTCGTTTGTTCTGCTACTGCCTGGTGCATTTTCTGCAGATTGTTTCATTAGTCAGATGCAGTTGCTGGCCCTGACGCTGATTTCAGTTTGCCGCTGTTAAGGTTGCTTTGATACAATCGTTTTATTATTTACATTCTAAGAACATCAGAGCGGCCAGACTGGGTCAGACCAAAGGTCCATCTATCCCAGTGTCCTGTCTGCCAACAGTAGCCAATAGCAGATGCCCCAGAGGGAGTAAACAGAACAGGGAGTCATTACATGATCCCTCCCCTGTCACCCATTTCTAACCTCTGATAAATAGAGGCCAGGGACACCATCCCTACTCATCCTGGCCAATAAGTACTGATGGACCTAATCTCCATGAATTTGTCTAATTCTTTCTTGAACTCTGTTAAAGTCCTAGTTTTCACAACATCCTCTGGCAAGGAGTTCCACAAGTTGACTCTGCTCTGCATGAAGAAAAAAGTCCTTTTGTTTGTTTTAAACCTGATACCTGTTAATTTCATTTCCTGGGGGCAGGAGGAGTGCACGAAGCCCTGTGTGCTCCCCCTCTTAGGAGCGGGGCCTGCTGCCAGCCACATCTGGGGCACAGTGCAGTCTGTGGTGCCAGGACAGGCAAGGAGCTGCCTTAGCCCCCCGACTGCTCACCTGATCCCCCTGCAGCCACGAGCCCCAGGGCCTGGCATAGGAGGGCGGATGAGACGATCACAGTGGTCCCGTCTAGCCTTGGACTCCAACTCTAGGGATGTGACCGTGCGCTCAAGTACATGGTCACACGCAGTCGCCTCTCCGTCCCCGCTGCTTCTGTATTCGAGGCAGCCGCGCAGGCAGGAGCCGGTACACGCACTGGCTGCCACTTCCCCTCCCTTGTGCGTAAACGTGTAGCCGCTAAAAATGTTCATTTTTACACAAATACACACGCCTTTTAACATCCCTAGAGGACGCCCTCCAGATTTGGTCCCGCATGTGGAGCAGCCTCACGCGTCAATATCTCCGATTTACAACCCCGTCGTTGTCTGAGGTTGGGTCTACACTTCCAGCTGGGGATGTGATTCCCCTGCCCATGTGCCTGTCCCCGCCCTAGCCCGTGCGACTATAAATAGCAGAGTAGCCATGGAAGCAGTGTAGTGGAGACACGAGCAAGCCAGGGGTAGCATGCACACGGCTAACCCATGCCTCCGCTGCCACTCCTCGCGCTCTGCTCTTTGCGTTTGTCTGAGCTCGGCGCAAGCGCCTCCGTGCACACACCAGGGCCTCCCGCCCTTCCTCATGGTGTAGCTGTAGCATAAAGCGTCCCTGCCGTTCCGCAAGCAGGAGAGTCGTGTTTAAATCTGTGTGTGTCAGGAGGACGCTCTCCTCTAAGAGCAATAACCTTGCCCCAACGTAGGGGCAAAACCGCGGCGTTCTTCCTGGCTCAGGCGTACTTACCCCATCACGTCCTCTCGCTTTTAGAATTCCAGCCGGCTGCGCCCGACGATGCTGCTTCCTCCTCCTTGCCTCACCAGAACGAGGTCTTGGCAAACATCAGAGTGAACAAGAGCAGAAGAATTCGGGACACCTCGGCCTTCTCCCCCAGAGACCCCATTGTGCCATGCCAGCTCAGCGATCTCTTCGTGGACTTCCATGAGATCGGTTGGGCGGGCTGGATCATTTTCCCACGTGGCTACAAGGCTTATTACTGCAAGGGGGCCTGCCTGTTCCCCTTGGGGGAAAGTCTCCGGGCCACCAACCACGCGACGGTCCAGTCCATCGTCCACACGCTGAAGCTGTCCAAAGAGGTCAGCACGCCGTGCTGCGTCCCGGACAAGCTGAATTCCATCAGCATCATGTACTTCGATGACAATGAGAACGTGGTGCTGAAGAATTACAAAGACATGGTGGCCGCCAGCTGTGGCTGTCACTGATGCGAGCCCTCTCGGCCGGCCACCGCCTGGGGTCCGGACTCCTCCCTGGGGCGCTGAAGGTGGATGCTTTGTGTTTGGGTTTATATCCTGGCGACTCCCAGCCAGGGGGTGTAGCACCCCCAGAACGCCTGGATCCAGCACCTGGGACCTTAATAACGTCGATAAGGGAGGTAGCCAGCCGGTCAGCGCTGAAAGGGCTCTACCACCGGGCTCTATCCATAGAGAGGAGACTGCTCCCAGCTCCCCGGACCAGCTGACTTGTCTAAGAGTCCTGTGCCCCCCGGCCTGCAGGGACAATGCAGGGGAGGGGTTGGGGGCTGCTTCTGCAGATACAAATCAGTGAGACAGAGCGGGACTGGCGTTAATCGGGGCCAGCACATCTGAGGCAGAAGGATCGTGAGGTAACGCTTCGGTCTGGTTAGTCTAGTTGGAGCAGGGAGCCCGGGTGGGGGGTGGGGTCTAGTTGTTAGAGCCAGAGGGCGGGGGGTTGGGTCTGGAAATCAGGACTCCTGGTTTCTATTCCCTGCTTGAAGGGGGGGTACCTCTGGAGCTAGTCCCCGGGCCGGGCTCACTCCCAGTGGGCGTATATGTCCAGTGCCCATTCCCAGGGAGCTAGGCCTCTTTAGACCAGCGGTGGCCAACCCACGGCTCACCCCTGAAAGTGCGGCTCACGAAGCCTCCCCACGTGCCCCTACAATCGTCCCCTGTGTGTTCACCAGGTGGAGGGGAGCCATCCGGTGCGGCAAAATGGCAGCATCCCCCTTTTTTTTTTTTGCTCAACAACTGTGGTTGGTGGGGAGCTCTTTTTTTTTTTGGTCAACCATTTTGGTGCGGCTTTTTGCATTTTTTCCACCACTGTTTTGGCTCTCTTCGTTTAATGGGTTGGCCACCCCTGCTTTAGACTATGGTTAGTGTCCTTCAAAGTCATCACGACACTAAACTGTGGAGACACTCGAAAGGCCTCCTGCCACATTCCTGCCCTGGCCCAGGAGATCTGGCAGGAGTTGGGGACTACACGTCAGGCAGGGGCAAACTCAGAGGGGGCTGAAACCTGGGGGGGAAGGGAGAGCAGAGGAGCTGGGTTAAAAAAACCTGGGATGGGGATGGAGAGAAGTGTATGCAAATTAAATCATGCATATGTATCAATTATGCAAATGTGGCATGGCTGTGTTTGCATAGGGTCCCTATTTGCAGGCCTACCGCCCTGAGGGTCAGGTCCTGCCCTGCTTACCAACAGGCACCCAGCAATCCTGAGCACACAGTGGAAGAGCCATGATCCAGCACCTGCCAGGGATATCAACTCTTGCATGGGCTTTTGCCCACACCCTCGGACACCTCTCGTTTCTGCCGCGAGAGGGGGACCCTGGTGTCCAGGCTGCTTTCTGCTGTGTGTAAAGGGCAAAAGCCAGCGGGGGCCTTTCCATCTCTCTCCACTTTGTCACGTGGTGTGCGGCTGTGGGGGGTGATGGCCGGCCATGCGGTGGAGACAGTAGAAATAGCAGAGCACCTTGTCAGGCGAGCCCTATCCTTTCTGCAAGTTCAACTGTCCTTTTCTGGAGGCTTGTCCGCTGCGGTGGGCTGGAGAAAATATTTATTCTCTAGGGAAATACTTTTGTGTCTGTAAATAGCAGCGTCTGTAACTGGCAAACTGTCCAGCTGTTTGCATTATCCGAATGCGAGGAATATTTGTAATGAATCTGGAATAGAGGACGTTCCATTTTCAATAAAATTATTAAATATGTCTTCAGTTTGTTATTGACCTCATAAAAACGGCCAGAATGGGTCAGACCAAAGGTCCATCTATCCCAGTGTCCTGTCTCCTGCCAGTGGCCAATGCCAGGTGCCCCAGAGGGAGTGAACAGAACAGGGAAACATCTAGTGATCCCTCTCCTGTCATCCATTTCCAGACAAACAGAGGCTAGGGACACCATTCCTGCCCATTCTGGCTAATAAGTATTGATGGACCTAATCTCCATGAATTTAACTAGTTCTTTTTAGAACCCTGTTAAAGTCCTGGTCTTCACAACATCCTCTGGCGAGGAGTTCCATAGGTTGACTGTGCGCTGTGTGAAGAAAAACGTCCTTTTGTTTGTTTTAACCCTGCTACCTATTCATTTCATTTGGTGACCCCTAGTTCTTGTGATGGGAACAAACAAATAACTTTTCTTTATTCACTTTTTCCACACCATATCCCCTCCTTAATCTCGTCTGTTGTAAAATGAAAAGTCCAAATCTTTTAAATCTCTCTTTATATGGGACCCGTTCCAAGCCCCTAATCATTTTTTTTTGCCCTTTTCTGAACCTTTTCCAATGCCAATATATCTTTTCTAAGATGAGGCGACCCGATCTGTACGCAGTATTCAAGATGTGGGCGTACGATGGCTTTATACAGAGGCAATAAGATATTCTCTGTCTTATTCTCTATCCTTTTTTAAATGATTCCTAACATTCTGTTTGCTTTTTTGGCCACCGCTGCACATGGAGTGGATTTTTTCAGAGAACTATCCACAGTGACTCCAAGATCTCTCTGTTGAGTAGTTGTAGCTAAATTAGCCCCCATCATATTGTATGTGTAATTGGGATTATTTTTTCCAATGTGCATTATTTTACAGTTATCAACATGAAATTCCATTTGCCATTTTGTTGCCCAGTCACTTGTTATATCAGTCAGTTTCCATTCTAAAGCCTTATTTAAAACAAGGGCGTAGCTGCATTTCAGTGTGGGGTGAAAAGATTCCTGACCCCGAGCCGTCTATTTGAGGCACATTCTGGAGCGGGCCCGAGGTTGCTTCCCAAGATGCGGAAGAGGCAAAAAGAAGTTTGTTTTGCAGGTGGCTGCGTTCCTCTTTGAAAAGCTAATCTTGATGCTAATTTTGAAAAACTTCCTGTCAGGGTGGTTACACACTGGAATAAATTGCCTAGGGGGGTTGTGGAATCTCCATCACTGGAGATATTTAAGAGCAGGTGGGATAGACGTCTGTCAGGGATGAGGACAGGGGACTGGACTCGATGACCTCTTGAGGTCCCTTCCAGTTCTAGTGTTCTGGGATTCTATGCTGTTGCATTTATTATTGGGACTAACCCTGGGAAGCCGTAACTGAAGGTCCCATCTGCACCCAGCATAGTTCAGACCCCCACACACTAGCCCAGTGACACTGAGTTACAAGCGCACAAACACCCTGACCGTGCCCGCAACACAATCACTTTCAATGCAACCGTGTCCTTCCCTGCACACAGCATAGAGTCACCTGTTTTCTCTGGGACATCTTTATGGGCCCCCCACTTGATTCAGATGACAGACAGAAGAAAGTTTTCTATTAAGGAGCAGATATAATTAAGTGATGGCTGAGCTGAATACTGGATAGCACAGTTCTGTGCCACAATAGGTGAAATATGCAGCCGAGTTACTGCCACTCGGTACTTTAAATTATTTTTTTTTCTGTGCCACTTCACAGAGATTCATTCTGGCCCATTAAACACTGATCATTAAAATAAAATCTATTGGACCTGTTTATCCTGGACTCTGTAAGGAAATGTGGTTCATCATAATGCCAAGGGGAAAACCGAGAACAGCTCCAGGACTTGCCATTAGGATAACAATGGTGCATACGTTGGCTTTGATTTTTGGAGTAATAAGACGAATCGCTTGTTGTTCAATAACAGCTCTAAGTAAGCGTTCCTGGATAAGACATGCTGGGTTGTGAGGCAGTGGGTTAGTCTAGGGAAGTAATCGCAGAACCATAGAAAACTAGAATTGGAAGGGATCTTGAGAGGTCATTGAGTTCAGTCCCCTGCCCTCACAGCAGGACCAAGCACCGTCCATCTTCAATATCTCCAGTGATGGAGATTCCACACCCTCCCCAGGCAATTTATTCCAGTGTTTCACCACCCTGACAGTTAGGAAGTTTTTCCTGATGTCCAACCGAAACCTCCCTTGCTGCATTTTAAGCCCCATTTAAGCTGCATTTAAGCATTTAAGCTGCATTTGCTTCTTGTCCTGTCCTCAGAGGCCAAGGAGAACAATCCCCTCTCCCCCTCCTCCTCCTTGTAACACCCTTTTAGATACTTTAGATAATAGTGCAGTTGATTAACCGATAAGCAAAAGCTTCTCGGTTAATGCTATAGAGTCTATAGACTATATGCATTTCCCTGCCCCAGCCCGCCAGTAATTTTTTTAGCAGGTTGGCCAACAGCCCAGCTCAGTGCTGCATCCGGAGCCTACCCCCACTTGCGGCTCTGCATTTAAAGTGTATCAGGAGCCAGGCAGGCAGCCCGGCTCATTCCTGGCTCGTGCCGGGTTCAGAAGCTGAGACCCCACCTGGATAGGAACTGCTGCCACCCCACACTGCTGCCTCTGTATCAGAGGCAGCAGCGCAGGGCGAGAGACAGCCGGTCCATGAGGGGAGCTGGTTTTTAAACTGACTCCCCTCGCGGACCAGCTCCCAACTGGCACCCCGCAGAGGCAGCAGCATGGAGAGGCAGGAGCGCACTGGCTGCCGGCGCCAACCCCGGGACTATAGAATAGTCGAGGAACCGATAAGAATCCGTGAGGTTCCTCGACTCTTCAGTTCACCGATATTTCACATCCCTGGGTTAGTCTCGATGCTTGCACCAAGCAGGTGTGTAGGTGACATAAGCAAAGCAGTAGCCAGAGATCTGACAGGCTTGTGGATTTCTGTCAGAGCGGACAGTGTGGAAAAGGCCTGGGACTCGTTTGGAGTCTACCAGTGGCTATTATTACCAATACTAATTTGTATAACGGTAGCCTCTAGAAGGCTCCGCCCCCCCATTGTTTTAGGCACTGTGTAAACACTTGGCGAGCGGCCGCCTCCCCCCTGAAGCGTTTACATCCTAAATAGACTGAAGGGCTTGAAGGGGGAATCCGCAAAGGGATTCAGGCTGTACAATGCCTAGCCTTTCGGCCCCTCGGAAATCCGTGGCAGACCCCTAGCAATTCACAAAGTCTGAGGGAGATGGCTCGCACCCCTCTACGATAAAGGGGAAGATATCGGTACCTAAGAATAGGCTCCACAAAAGCCAGCACAGTGGGGCGAAAGCTGCCTCAACTAGCCAAGGAAAGAGGTAGGCAGGAGGGGGAGGAGCGAAGCCCCACGTCCTCACAGAGGTAGGCATTAAATCCCGGGTGCAGGAAGGCCCCTGGCTCTGTTTAGTGATCCGCGAATGGGAACTTCCTGCGTGGGGTCTGGAGGCTGAGACGCCTGGTTTTGTGGGACTGAATAAGGCCTTCTGCCTATCTATACAGGAGGTACATAAGAACGGCTGTACTGGGTCAGACCAAAGGTCCATCTAACCCAGTAGCCTGTCTGCCGACAGTGGCCAGCACCAGGTGCCCCAGAGAGGGTGGACCGAAGACAGTGATCAAGCGATTTGTCTCCTGCCATCCCTCTCCAGCCTCTGACAAACAGAGGCCAAGGTAGTGGGGGAATCACTTAGCTGAAGGGTCAGCACGTTGATCTGGGGTGCAGGGGATCCAACGGCAGCTCCCCTCTGCCGGCTGGGGACAAAGGATTTGACCAGGGGTCTCACCTCTCAGTGGGAAGCTATGCAATATTGTGCCATGAGGCCCCCTCTGTTGTTCGTGTTGAAACTGTTCCACTCTGGATCAATGAGGGCAGAGAATGGTATAAATGATCGCCTTACAGATGCTTAGCGTATACATAGAGGCATATCATAAGCTGATAAAAAATAAAGCATCTGTGTCATGAAGCAATGGGACAGGATCTCTCTCTCTCTCTGTAAGGTTCATGGGAGTTTGGATGTCAGGTGGGGAGGGTGTATTCATTCTGCCTTTCTTCCCCTTGGGGAAATGCTTTGGGTATTTAGCTTTAGGGCTGTTGAGGGTTTAATTTCAGGGTTCTTTTTGGCTGTACTAGGCTATTGTCTGCGGCCCAGTGGGGAGGGGAACAGTTTGTGGTGGATTGAAAGAATGGGGTTTGCTTCATTTGGGCAAGAGGGGACAGGATAGAAGCTTTCAAGTATCAAAAAGGGTATTACAAGGAGGAGGAAGGAAAATGAGTTCTCCTTAACCTCTGAGGATAGGACAAGGAGCAATGGGCTTCAATTGAAGCAAGGTGGGACATTAGGAAAAACTTCCTGCCTGTCAGGGTGGTGAAACACTGGAATAAATTGCCTAGGGGGGTTGTGGAAACTCCATCTCTGGGGCAGGTTGGATAGACCTCTATCAGTCTGTCTACACTGCATTCCTCTTTCGAGAGAGGAATGCAAATGCAGGCGAGCGAAATTGCAAATGAAGCACGGATTTGAATTTCCTGCGCTTCATTTGCATAATCGGGTCCGGGCGCTATTTGGAAAAAAGAAATGCAGTCTAGACGCGGTTATTTGGAAAGAAAACCCTTCTTTCGAAATTACCCTTACTCCTTATAAAATGAGGTTTAAGGGTAACTTGGAAAGACGGGTTTTCTTTTGAAATAACCGCGTCTAGCCTGCATTTCTTTTTTCGAAATAGGGCATTTCGAAAGAGCGCCCGGATGCGATTATGCAAATGAAGCGCGGGAAATTCAAATCCACGCTTCATTTGCAATTTCGCTCGCCTGCATTTGCATTCCTCTCTCGAAAGAGGAATGAAGTGTAGACATACCCATAGAGATGATCAAGATGGTGCTTGGTCCTGCCATGAGGGCAGGGGACTGGACTTGATGGCCTCTCCAGGTCTCTTCCTGTTCTAGGATTCTATGATTGAGAGTTTAACCTATATCCATCGCCTGCCTCCAGCCTGTCCTTGTGTGGAGGAGTGTGTTGTAGCTGTGGGGACGGTGAGTGGGTTTAAAAACGTGATTTCTGCCTCCCACGAGCCGGGCCGTTAGTGTGTTTGTTGCTGTTTGTTTTCAAAGTCAGCCTCCTCTCTCTGTGTCCCTCCCCTCCAATGACTGTTTACCCGCAGTACAACCGCTTCAGCAGGAGGGCTGCGAATCTCTCCTGAATCTCTGTGGTTGGAGCACTCTCCTGGGAGCTGGGTCAAATCCTTTTGCTCCCACACGCAGAGAGGGGAATTGAACGTGGGTTTTCCAGGTCCCAGATGAGTGCTCAAACCCCTTGGCCAAAGTTAAAAAGTGCTTGGCTGCTTTCTCCTGATGGACTTTGAATGGGACCCCATCTGGGAGGCAGCCTGCTGGTTGTATTGGACTGGAGACAGACAAAGACCTCTCTTCGCTGGGTTGTGAATCACCCTGGGACTTAGGCCTGGAGGGGCCTAGAGAAAGGGTTGCCCAGACACAGGAATGCAGGCGCCTAGGGAACATCTGCCCTGGAAAGGTGAGTGCCGAGTTGGTGCAGAGTGGCCACAGCTGCCCGCAGCCAGCAGCCTGTGTTTCTACTGGTGGTGCACATCTGCACATGCCTTGGTGCATGGAACAAAATTTATTCCGCCCATGGATGGAACAAATTAGAGGGAACATCGGTGCTGATGTCCTCTCTCCCACAGCTGCCTGGGGTCAACGTGGAGCTGCTGACCCAAGGTGCCATGCCTTCCTGGACATGTTCACTCCGCTTACTTAATGTGGACTAGCCACACGGAGTGAGGAACCCCCCTTTGGTTAGCAGCATCCCAGACCTTACATGATAGCAGCCTCCTTGTCCTAAGTAATGGCTGGCTGAGGGGGGCTGGCACCCTCCTTTTCTTAGGAAGGGTGGGGGAGGAGCAGACCCCCTCACAGCCCTCTCCACCCCCACTCTTTCCCAACTTTCAAAACCTCCAATTCTGCCCAGCTGCAGAATCCACTGAGTAAGCCAATCCCGCCTCCGCCCAGCCCAGCTGACACGCCCTCCCCTGCCAATGCGGAGCTCTGCCAGTTAATTGGGGAGATTGTCATGTCAATGGCTCTGTGTAAAAATGTCACACCTAGGGGCTCCGCCATGGAGAGCATCTAGCAGGTGTGAATGGATGATTAGTGAATGAGTCAACTGAGCCTTGTTATTAAAAGCCATTCAAAGGAAATGAGAGGGCCTTGCCTTTCTCCCAGTGCACAGCCCAGAATGGGAAGTTTCTGTTCCTACGAGCACATGTGTGGATACAGGTGCAGGGAGGCCTGGATCTTTACTGTAAAAACAACAGCAAGTGACTTGCAAATCCCAGCTTTGACCCTTTGTCTGCGCTAGGAAGCGTTTCCAAACCAATGCTTTGATGCATTGGAATCTGAATGGTCTCCTTGCTCTGTTACGAGTTCAGAGTTGGAAAGTAAGAATCAACAGAGGGAAAAAATGTGGATGAAATTTAAAAAAAAAAAAAGGGAAAGGAGAAATGTGAAGTAGATAAAATCTGCTACCTGTAGGATCGAAACAAGGACTTGCTTAGGAACACATGCTTGAGTGACAGGACTCATTTTGTCAATTACAGCGCAGAAGCCGCCTCTGGCGTCATTGCATGCGGCCCAGCTCCCAACGCGCTTTTTAAGAAAAACGTCCTCGATCTTTGAAAAACGTGTCGTGACTTGGCGACCTGGGATGTCTCCAGGCATTTCAGAAAGGCATGGTGGAAATAGCGCTCAGAGGGGCAGCCGGGTTAGTCTGTAACTTTAAAAACAGCGAGTGGTCCTGTGGCACCTTAGGCCATGTCCACACTAGGAAACTATTTCAAAATGACTACATTTAACAAATTCGAACTAGCGTGTCCTCACGACGGGGAAGCATCGACATGAGTCCGAGGCAGGCTTCGTTAATGTGGATGCGCTACCTCAGACTTAGAACCCCAGGAAGCACTGGGGAGTAATTAGTTCGAATTACTTTGGAGAGTCGTTATTTTGAAATAGCAGCACCGGAGCATTCACACGACCGCTATTTCAAAATAACAATTTTGGAACTAACTTTATTCCTGATGAAAAGCAGGAGCACAGATTTCAAATCAAGCAGCCCACTGTTTTGAAATAACGGGCTTGGTAGTGTGGACGCTCCGCTTATTAATTCGACCTAAGGGTGGGTTATTTCGAAATAAAGTCCTAGTGTAGCTCAGGGCTTAGAGACTAACAAAAATATATTCCTTACATATGTTTGTTTCTTCTCTCTGATTTTCCAGGTTACTCAGAATACTTAATATAGCTCTTGGGAATTTTTTTTCCTGTTCATCTGTTTTTGCATCTTTGTATCCTCAATCTATAGAGCAGGATTATGTAGCAAATTTATTGAGAAGAAAAATTAGTACAGGTGGAACCTCTCTAGTCAATAACTCTCTGGTGCAGAAACATCCATCGTCCGGAATAATTTTAGTCAACCAGATGTCCACTTTTCATAGGTGTGGCCAAGTTTCTCCTGGTCCCATAAAGTTTGTTTACAGCCCCCAGGCCTGGCTCTCAGTGTTCTGTGCTGTTATTTAGCTAAAATTTACTCCTAACTGTCCTCTGACAGCCCAGTGAGCAGTGGAAGTGCTGGTAATGCTGCTAGACAATATTGACCTCCCGTGGTCTGGAAAATTCTCTGGTTTGGGACCGGTCAGGTCCCGAGAGTGCCGGATTAGAGAGGTTCAACCTGTACTTAGCTCAGTACCAGACTACATCTCGTTCCTGGTTTATCCGAAGTTGAGCAGGAAGCCCTGTCTATGTCACAGTGTTACTTAGCTTCCATTTATCCCGCAAAACTTTGTCTTGTTAAAGGTTAAGAAAACTGCATGTTTATTCCATAATGATCACAATGTGAAAGCATTGTTAAATTCTCATAAAATCACTAACGAATCTTTGAAGACTCCATGGGAGTTTCTCCCTCAGAGTTTACTAACTCCATAATTGCCTACATTCTAATCTGAAAGTGGTTGATGTCTTTTTATATGCCTTCTGTATCAATATACCAGCTGTTGCTATGTAGTTTTCTTCTTGGAAAAAAGAGTTAGTGTCTAATTAACCAGTTGTGTTTGTCAACCCTGAGACATTTCATGAGCTCGTACAATATGTCAGGGCTACTTCTGCTATTCTATGATATTCTCCTTCCTTTTCGAGCCCTGTTTTTAATTGGTTTTTACTAATGCTCTTTCAAAATGATAAATAATTTTAGAGGGGGATTTGAGACATCCCCAGTTTCTGTATAGAAACAAAATCATATTCAGAGGTGAATTTGAGGCCCAGACCAAACAATGACCCCTAGATCCCTGGACTCCTTCCTAGACAGTCACTTCCCATTCTGTATGGCTGTGTCTACATTGGCACCCTTTTCCGGAAAAGGGATGCTAATGAGACAAGTCGGAATTGCAAATGCCGCGGGGATTTAAATTTTCCCTGCAGCATTTGCATGAACATGGCTGCCGCTTTTTTCTGGCTCGGGGCTTTGACGGAAAAAAGCGCCAGTCTAGACGCGGCTCTTGCGGAAAATAAAGCCTTTTCCGGAAGATCCCTTATTCCTGATTTTAAGAGGCTGGGATTCATTATAATGCAAGTGGTATCATTTCTCTGCTCAGAGCCCTGCAAATTCTACCTACACAAGGGTGCTGGGAATCAGGGCCTATAGCAAACTAGTCTCCAAGCAAACTAATGAGCACAGCTGGCCTGTGAAACGCTTCTTGATTGGCTACAAGGCCTGGCTGTGGGAGGAGTCAACAGACTGGCTTCAGAGCCCAGCCACAGGAGTAACAATTCAGCAGCTGCTCCAAGTGTTGGCCCATGGCGCTGATATTTCTTGCTTGTTCTTGACCTTACTCCTGGTTTGGACCCAGCTGTTCCCTGATCCAGGAAACTTGGCTGTGGCCAGGGTTCTCTGTGAGCCGGGCGCTAGGGCAGCTGCCCAGGAGAAATACAAATGCCACCCTGCTGACTATGTGTTGTGTTTCTACTGCTGGTGCACTTTCACATACGCTGTGGTGCACATAAAACATTTATCCCGCACATGGTTGGAAAAAATCTGCTCATGGATGGAAAAGATTAGAGGGAACATCGGCTGTGACCTTTGGCTCTGATTCAGGACCGATCTTGATCCTTGGCTCTGCATCTGGCCTCTGACTCCGGCTCTGCCCTCCTATTCCTGGCTACTGACTTGTGCTCTAACCACCAGGCATGACTGCCCCTTTCCCAGTCGCTGACAGCATGATTCCGCTGAGGTTACTGGAACTATGTGCCTCAGTAAGGACTACTCATGAGTTGCAGGCTTTGCCTCGGTCTCACCAGTCTTTCAATAGTCAAAGTCTCTGGGGATCTCTAACAATCAGTTACACCGCTCTCGATTTGCTAATTGCTCAGGGGCATATTTTAAAGTTTAGGCCATAAACAGAGGGAAATGGTGAACCAGGTCCCTCTGGGGGAAGCCTGCTAAAAATTGCCACAGCCCTGCTGGCGCCCAGGAGCCAGCTTCGCATCAGCTGGAGGAAGGATGCTAACTCAGGAGATCTTTGTGCTCTGTCTCAGACCCCCTGTGTGAGCTGGAGTGGGTTGCTTTGCCTCTCCATGCTTTCTGAGTGCACGGAGGGGAAATAGCCCTGCCCTGCCTCACGGGGGCGTTGTGAGGACCAGTCTGTGAAAGTCTATGGGAGTGGGGAGCAGAGGAACACCATACTGGGATAGATCTCCCCCTTTTACTGACCTATTCCCCCTGCTTTGGGGCATAGCTGGGCGGGGTGAGAACTTGGCCAGCAGAGAGCTGCTTTGTATATTGTCAGCCCCAGCAAACCCCTGGGGACGGATTCCCTGGGAGTTACGCTGACCGTCACTCGTGGCTCTACTCTAGTGGATCATTGGTGTCTGCTGTCTCACCTCCTCTGAGGGGCAAGGTAAAGGCAGGTCTCCAGGTGAAGAAGTGCAGCCGTGGAGATGGACCTCTGTGTCCCAGCCAGCCACAGATGCCCCAGAAGCTGCCTGATTTCTCTGCAGATCTCAGAACACCCGTGCTGAATATTCCCTGGAGGATCTTGGAACAACCAACACTTCCTGCTCACTCCATGGGGAGGCAAACTGAGTCAGCGCCCTCTGCTGCAAGATCTCTCTGCATACCTTTGCAGGGCCATACCTAATGATATGGACCAGAGTTTGAAACAGTCACTTTCCCTTTCTATTTTGCCTGCGGTCTCTTAGGGAAGGAGCAAATACTTCCATTCCAGACAACACTCCTTAGGTGTGATAATGAAAGCATGGCTTCCTTCCACAGTCAGTGGAGGCCAAAACACCATTACCAGGGTACAGTGTTTCTCAATTTTATTTGGCCATGGAGCCCTTTTAAATGTGAAAGAATTTTGCAGAACCCCTAATAACAGTCTTGTATATGGAGCTGAAAAAGTAGACCACAAATAAGTACGGATAATAATAAACAAATGCTAAACAAGGTCATGAGATCAACACAAATGAAAATTGTTTTCAAATAAAATTCATAAATGCTTAAATATTATTATTTTTTAAAAATCATAAAATGTTATTGTAAAGGAATTTTCTTGCAGAACCCTTATTTTCACTTCAGAACACCATTTGGGAAACGCTGCCATAGTGCATTTTAAACCTGCTCTTGCCTGTGCCATCCGTATATACTGCTTGACTTTATTGCTGCTTTCCACCTCTCCCTGATTTGCAATCTTCCTTATTAGTCTCCATTTCATTAGACTTTACCCTCCCACTCCCAATTCCAAGAGCCCGATCTGGGAGAAGAGGACAATTTTGGGGAGAGTTTTTATGTGAACTGAGATGTCTGCTTCTTAGTCAAATTCTGGACAATGAAACAGGATAAGAGAGAGAGATTTGATACCTGTGAGTAAGCCTTTCCCTAGCAAAGGTAAAGGAGTTCCACCTTCTAAATTCAGACCAGAAATATTGTCAATAACTCAACGTGGCTATGTAGATGTAATACAAGTTTGCTACCCTGGTCTCTGATCACTGCAGGAAGACAGAAATTTCTTGTTATTTTCCAAGAGAGGGAATTTAAATGAAGCCGTTTGAAATATGGCATCCTCGTGGTTTTAGCTTTAAAAAAGTATTTCAGCTCTAATAAAAAAAAGGTTCTATGTCTACTGTAGTTCTGCTGTTGAACACGTCACATCCTTCATTAAAGCAATCACTGTTAAAACAGAGGGACATAAAGCAACATAGGATTTATTCCTTCATTAAACTGATGATCCGTATATGAAGCCAATTAACATGATGAGTCTGGTGAACATCAAGTGTAAAGAGGTTACAGAAAATTAAAAGCAGTCACCTTGGTCTTTAGCTAAAGAAAGAACACTTTTCCAATATAAATTATAGGAGTGTCCAAGCGGGACAAATCAGCAAATTTGGTTAATTGGAAAATACATTTTACTGCACATGAATTAAGGTAAAATAACCTTTTAGCATCTAGCTTGTGTTTGGGGCTAGGCAGTGAGCATCATCTAGAAAGCAAATGTTTTTGACAGCAAGAGGCTACTTCATCAAATTTTGGTCACTCCGAGTTTCTCCAAGTTTTGCCCAGTCAAAGCTTAAATCTCCAAAGATTTTCTCCATGCCTGATTTTGTTTGGTTCATCTAGGATGGATGGTCTGCCATGGGTGGGTGAGTCATAGAATCATAGACCACTAGAACTGGAAGAGACGGTGAGAGGTCATTGAGTCCGGTCCCCTGCCCTCACAGCAGGACCAAGCACCATCTAGATCATCTCTGGCAGATGTCTGTGTCACCTGCTCTTAAATATCTCCAGTCATGGAGATTCCACAATCTCTCTAAGCAATTTATTCCAGTGTCTAACCACCCTGACAAGTAGGAAGCTTTTCCTAATGTCCAACCTAAACTTCCCTTGGTACAATTTAAGCCCATTGCTTCTTGTCCTATCCTCAGAGGTTAAGGAGAACATTTCTCCCCCCCCCCCCCCCTTGCAAACTACAAGGCGTTTCCAGCTGTTTTTGCTGGAAGGTTCAAACCCAAAGGTCAAAAAAGAAAGCCTCAAGTCAGATTTCCCTGAGCTGGGCTGGAATATTGTTTTACTGCCCTGAGATCTGGGTTTTTAAAAAGGTTGGCCTTGGATAGTGTCTCTTCCTGACACTTACCGGCAGCAGAACTTGGGAGGAAAACAAGGGGAACAATCAAGAGCCGCAGGAAAGCAGCTTTCCCGGCGGTTACGTGGAAGAAGGGAAAGTTTGGGGTTACAACTTGAGCTGCGCTGTGTGAGTCCCCAAGGCGCTGTCCCTGGTGCTGAAATAAATCGTTCCGATGGCAACTGCTTGATGACTGGAGAAAAAGCCTCCAACTCAGCCAACTTTTCATGAGGTCCGAGCGGTGTTTGGAGCGTTGCAATTAAGCAGACCAGCACTTTTCCGTACTCCAGCCTCTCCCTCCTGCGATGCGCTGAATTTGCAGGCTTTAAACCGCTGGGGGAGAGCCAACCCAGCAGCGCGTCCCTCGCCAAGCGCAGGGCCCAAACGCGCCAGCCTGGAATTATGACTAGTTTATTAGGTGCTGGTCGGATCAAACACTCCCGCTTTCTTCCCAGGAGGTCAGAGAGAAAGGAAAAGGCACTTCTGGGTAGAGGCAGGGCGATCTGCTGGAGAGCAGTGGAGACAGGGCTGCAGAGGCGAAACCCATCTGGGACCTTCGGGGGGGGGGGGGAGGTTAAAGTAAAAACGACCCTCTGTGGTTGTTTTTGGGATCAGGTGGGGGCTAGGACATGGCAGGAGTTAATAGCCAGTTTGAATTCATAACCCTTTGCTGCAGCGAGGTCTGTCGCTGTAAAATCAGCGAGGAGTCCTCTCATAAAAACAACGTCCGGTTGGGTCCAGGTCTGTTGTCAGAGGGTGCTTGGGAAGATCAAACATGCACTGTACCGCAATGTGTCATGATCGTGTTAGACAGAGTCCCTAGCCTAGGGGTAGGGAACCTAAGGCCCGGGGGCCGGATGCGGCCCCTGGGTTACTTGGATCTGGCCCCCGAGGCTTAGGGCCTCCCGCTGAGCCCCTCGACTGATTTTTCTATGAGTAAGAGGCCCCCCAACCCCAAAAAGGTTCCCCACCCCTGATAGCCCATCTGTCTGAGTTCTTCTTGACGCACAACGAGCCAGATTTGAAGTCTAGGGCTGCTTCTTTCGGAGATTGTCCAATTCCCTGCAGCTCTACAGAGGCCTTTCCAGCGGCGTATTCGTGTCAATTTCACGCGAGCCTACACGTGGAATGACTCTGCCAAGACCTGTCCTCCAGCGCGCTGTGTTTTTAAAGGCCCCCCCCCCCAGCTCGCAGAGAGCTTGTGTAGGTTTGCTCGCCCTGACGGCTGCCCCTGCCCGGAGCCTTCCAGGGTTTATAAAATATTCAATCTGTGTAGTCTGTCCAAGAAGCAATTGTTCCCAAATAAAATCAAGAGTCTAGACGCAACACAGACACCAGAACTTATCAACAGTTGTCTGACTTGCATCTTCTGGTGCAGCTTGAGTGGGTCATCAGACCAACTTTATTTTCAGCGGTGCATAAATTAATTACACGCATTTAATAACCAAAATATCATTATCGTCCCCCTTTAATATCATAAAGGCTTTACGCCAGGGAAGCACTTAATAGTGCAGGGGGCCATAACAGGCCATTATCCTGGTGTAATGCTATTACAGAACCAATTATGCGCCATTATACTAGCTTCCCCCCCCCCCTTTCCAGTTTATGTGATTTGATCCAATCCCGCGTCCCTGCCTTGAAAATTTCATCTGGGTACTTTAAAGTGTAATTTTCACCCGGGCTGAGGGAAGGGCTCGCTAGCTCCCTCCGCTGCGCCTACGTCTCGGATGCCTTTTAAAAGTAATTGCAAAGGGTCCCGCCGCAGACGGGGAGCGAGCATAAATCCAGGGACCCCTCGCTGCGAACAAAATCAAACTTTGCGTTGGAACGATCGCTTGGAACGGCCAGGCGTGTGCGAAAAGCGCCCTCCTCCCCCAAACCCATCCAGCGGGCAATTAACCAGGCATAGACGCGATCGGTCCCCCATCACTCCCCGCCGAAAGGGGGCAACCCAAAGGGGGCGCAGGGAGGCTCTGGGAGAGCGAAATGCTTAGCAAACAATGGGATCTGGGGTGGTTGTTTTTTTGTTTGGTGATTCACATTCCTGATGTTTGCTGAGAAATGACGCTTTTTTTTTCCTCCTCCACGCACCACGTGGGCCATTTGTAGGGCCCAATAGACCTATCCAAGTTACTCACTGTAGACAGCGCTGGAAATAATCAGATTAAGGCCAATTATGCGTGAGATTATAAAGGCAAGTGCTGAGAGGCAGAGCAGGCTGTAGACAGATATAAAGACATCTGGCCACTTCCCCAACTCCACAGAGCCCTTCTGTCTCTGCAGCCAACGACTCCCAGCGTCTTCTTCCAATTACAAAACCACCCCACCTCTTCCTGGGGATTTTTGCTTCTCTTTGGTTGAGGTATGGAAAACGGTTTTTGCTTCTCTCTTCCTTCCTGGATTTGGGATGGCACGCTGTCTGCAGGCTAGGAGTTCTTTGCTTCAGAGGAAACGGGTGCCCAAAGTGAATGCAGCTTCCAGTGGATTGGATAATTTGAAATGAAAACAGGCTTTAGAGCAATGACAGGTTTTTTTTTGTTTGGGTTTTTGGTTTTGGTTTTTTTAACTGCTGTCTGCGTGGGTCAGAATAGTTTAGATTGGAAAATAACTTCTTTCTTTTTAAAGAGTCTATCCCTTCCTAGCTCTGGGTGGTTCTCCTTTATGTGTTTTATTTGTAGATAGATAGATAGATAGATAGAGTGTATGGAGATGGATGGATAATAGATAGATAGATACACAGAGTGTAGGGGGATAGATAGATAAATAGAGTGTATGGGGATAGATAGATAGATAGATAGAGTGTATGGGGATGGATGGATAGATAGATAGATAAATAGAGTGTATGGGGATAGATAGAGTGTATGGGGATGGATGGATAGATAGATAGATAAATAGAGTGTATGGGGATAGATAGAGTGTATGGGGATGGATGGATAGATAGATAGATAAATAGAGTGTATGGGGATAGATAGATAGATAGATAGATAGAGTGTATGGGGATGGGTGGGTGGATAGATAGAGTGTATGGGGATGGGTGGATAGTTAGATAGAATGTAAAAATAAACTTCTGTTAGTTGCTGTCCACTAGCAATCCATTCTCAGTTCTTTTAACATCACTGTGCGGTCCTGGAGAGGTTCATTTTCTGATGCACGGTGAGCCGGGGGTGCGGGCTCATCCCAAACTTTCTCTCGGAGAGGGCAGTTAATTATCTAGCCATTAATAATTATTTATCGCCAGATGATCTCTCGCTGCTGGGGCTTGTGGCTGTTTGGTGCGAAGGGGGGAGAGGAAAACGGGGGCTGATTTATTTAAAACCCGTTTTCCGTTCAGGAGCATGACTCTTTTGGCGTTTCTCCCGCAGCTCCGGGCAGCCGCCGGCCTTCGCCCGGCTCCTGACAATGTTTTACTTCCACTGTCCCCCGCAGTTAGAGGGTGAGTGTTGTCGCACGAATTCGTGTAAGTACCGGAGTTGGAGGGCTGTGTGTGTCACTGTGTGTGTGTGTGTGTGTGTCTGTCTCTCTGTGTGTGTGTGTCTGTGTGTGTGTGTGTGTGTGTCTGTGTGTGTGTGTGTTTAATGTGATTTATGTTGGAAGTGCCTAGTTTTTGTTGTCTCCCCCCCCCCATGACATTTTGCCACCTGCCTCCCCTCTGTAGCTAGGGAGCCCCCAGAACCGCCGCAGGCGACCAAGGAAAATGCTTCCCTCCCCTCCCAGCACAGATGTTGGCTTCACGGCTGTAATCGGGACCCTTTCGGGCCCCCTCCCCCCGGTAGCCAAAGGGGCTGCATAAATCTTTCATGCTGGTTTCCAGACGCGCTGCGGAGGGACTAGAAAAGGGCTTCAAATGGGGTTTTTTTAGAACGATCCGCAGCCGGTGCTGTCACCCCGGGACCCGATTTGCCCGGCCGAGGCGGGCTGCGCCTCTTGTCTGGGACTAAAACCCGATTCAACTCATTGAAAGTTCATCCGAGGCGGGGAAACCCGCGTGGGGCTAATTCGCCTGCTCCTTTGCATGGGCGCCTGATGATTAAATAAGGAAGGTTCCTTCCCAGCTGGTCCATTTTCACCCAGCAGAGTGGATCTTCCCCCCTCTTTTCAACCACTCCCAGAACTAGCCGGCAAAGTCGAGCCAGCGGGCAGAAGATGCCCGATCGCTTCCCCTGCTGTGTGATTGCTCACGATTTTTGAGTCCCCAGCTTTGCACTCGCATCCCTGTGACACCGGCGCGCCCAACTGTTTTAGGTGCGGCTCCCCCAAAACTCGCCTGGCCCCACGATTGGGCTCATGCGGCTCATCCCCGAAAAGCAGACATGCCCCGAGGCTTCCAAACATCGACCGGGGAAGCGAGCGGCCGGGCTGTGTTCGGAGATCAGCCCCAAGCCGATCTTGTAAATATCCTTCCTGAAAATTCTGCCACTCACCCACTGAAAGTAGTTTTCACTTGAAATCAGGGAGCAGAAACTAGGCATATGGGCTGGAGTTAAGGCTGCCAGCACCTTCCTTCCACAAGAGCCTTACAAATAAATTCTTTCGCCATCGGTTTTCTCGTGGTGCGATTTTTATACCATTTTGGAAAAAAGTATCTTGGCAATTTAAGACAAATTCTCTTTTTTTTAAGCTAAAAAAATGCTCTTCTAGTGTCCCCTTCCACGCAAAAGGGTCATCATTCTATATATGTATTTTGTTCTGACAATCGAGTCGCGAATGACTCACTTTTCTCTGCCTCCTATCTCTAGTTAGGAAACCGAGCGAGGTACTAAATTATTAGCCACTGTGCATACGGAGTGAAAAACTTTCTACGCACTGTGTACGCATCCTGGCTCTCTGGCCTGCGGATTCGGGCTGTGTGGGCAGTAGAGAAACTGACACGTTATAAATTTATGATTTTTTTAAAATATAGATCCTATTTCAGAGCGCTCCGACGGGTCTACAAGCATCCAAAGAGGAGGGGATAAGATGGGTTCATTCTTATTTCCAGAATGAATACACGTGCAAAATGCATGCCCGTGGTAGATTAAAACAACTCTTCTCGCACGTTGTAACAGCTCTTTGGCAATTTACACGTGCCAAATTGCATTCTAATATAATGCCAGCATGCCACTCGGCTAATTAGTCGTATTATGTTTAAAGAATTTGTTTAGTGAATTCTGAGCAAGTACCATTGTGAACACCATCACGTGTAAAATATGCCTAAAAGGTGGGGGGGGGAATTAAGCTGGGGCCACGGGCCATTTGATCAAATAACTCGCGTTTGTTCCTTTGTAGTTACGCGAGGGAAAGGACAATAGGGATAAAACCCCGATTTAAATAATGCTAAGTTCTTGGGGCCACACCGACACACAAAACGGTTCTGTTCAAAGCGAGGTGGCTGCGTTGTTTTAAATCTAGACTAGTTTGCCTCCCCATCTCCAGCCCTCCACCAACGGGAGGCGTTCCTCAGTGTACCCCCAGGGTTTGATCTGGATTATGGGAGAGCCATCCGTGCTGCTGTTAGAAAATCCTTGTACAAGAATGGACAGGAGTTCATTTCGGAATAATAGCGATTGCCCTAGTGCGAAGTCTGGCTAACACCAGCACCGCAGAGCCGTATTTCCCCGCTCTTCAAAGTTCAGCAGACGGCTGGGATTCATACTATTACAATTTATTTCTAACGCGGTCACGCCCAGATGATCCACGAGGACCTCACTGTGCTAGGAGCTGTACAGACATAAACTCCTGGGTGCAAGGACAGGTCGTTCGGCTTTTCAGGCGGCAGGGTTAGCAGGCAAAGCCTTAGCTCTCGTGTTCCTTGGGGGGCTTGTACAAAATAAGTTGTGTCGATTGACAAACATGGAACGCGCTGATCTGAGACTTTGCAAACCCGGTTCTAATTTTGAAAACACCTGGTTTGTTTCTAAAAGCTAGATCGATCCGCGCTCCGTCTCGCCAGGATGCAGGGCTGGAGCTCTTGTTTTATTCTTCTTTTTTAACCATGTAAAATAGACAAGAGTGTGACTTTTCCCCCTGTGCCCGCACGCAAAGGGTTCCCCCTGGTCTTTGACAAACACACGCCACTGAATCGCCAGCATAAATTATGGAGGGGAATGAATGCAGTCCGCCAGGTGAAAAGTTCACTGTTAATTCAGATCCGTGCAATGCGGGGTTACTCCGATTTACACTGGAGAGCCCCAGCGTTGTGGTCGAGTGGGAAATGAATGCACATGTATGTCAGGGTGGAGCCGTTCAGGTAAATAATGTGCATTTGATGGCGCGAGAAGTTAATTTAAGCATAATGAAACGGATGCGCTGATAGAGTCGGGGTATAATATGTGTCTGTAGATGTCCTGCCCCAAGGTACAGAAGAATAGTAATCAATTTGTGAGAGGGAGATCAATCATTTCTTTTGTCCCCGCTTAAACCACTTCATATAGGTCTGTCTTCTTTCTTTCTTTCTTTCTTTCTTTCTTTCTTTCTTTCTTTCTTTCAATAAGGGAGCATAAACCACAACACACAGGTTTAAGGAGCTGAGCGCCTGAAAGCAGACACCCCTCTGTTCCTTTGGGGGCATGCCCAGAGTGGTCCCCATAGCTTGTGTGCTGCCACCGCTGTTTCCGTAGCAGTGCCCCCGATTTCATTCAGCGGCGAGTTCTGGAGTGACATGGATTGATTGCACCCCACCCCTCCAACCCCCCCAAACTCAAATTCACAGCGGAGTGTCCGCCTCCAGCCCCTCCGCGCATTGTGCCTGGCGCAGGGTAAATGGAGAGGCCGAGTGGATGTGTGTAGTTGTGTACATTTAGTGGTGTTTTCGAGACAAAGACGGGCAAGGGGGCACAGGGCCCGCTGGAGTGCAGTGACTCCGGAGTGACTCCGGCTTGAGAGCGCCCCGAGGTTCTAGTGCGCGCGTTGCAGGGCGCAAGCAGCACCGGGTGACCCGCGGCGCTCTGGGCACAGCGCCCCACATTGCTCAGCCCCGATCTCTGCCCCCCGCAGGTTCTGCCCCCTTCGGAGGCCACTCCACGGGAGACTTTGACGACGGCTTCTTACGCAGGAAACAACGCCGGAACAGAACCACTTTCACCCTGCAGCAGGTACAAGCACCCTTGCCCTTCCCCGCAGAGCGCAGGAAAACCCGCTGGGATCCAGCGCCTGCCCCCTCCAGCCTGGCTCCCTCTGCCCTGGGGCTGTGCTATGAGGAACGCTGCACCCTGATCGCCCTAACCCCCAGTCACCCAGGCAGGCAGCAAGCCCAAACTCCTGCTCTTGACAGACGTTTCCTCTCCTGTCTCCAGCTAGAGGCCCTGGAAGCTGTGTTTGCTCAAACCCACTACCCCGATGTCTTCACTCGAGAGGAGCTGGCCATGAAAATCAACCTCACAGAAGCCAGGGTGCAGGTAAACACGCTGGTGAATTATTTAACTCTCCTCTTCCCCCCTCCCCCTTTGACATCATGACTGCAAGAGTGCACATTTGGCCAAAGAAAGCAAATGAAGACGATCTGTCATTTTCATGATGCACTTTAATAACATCAACATAATGTGGAATATTAGATTAGGTTGATTAATCGGTCATTCATAATTAACTAGTGATAATGTTCTACACTAATTTGTCCGCGTCTCTAAGGTACTAAATTACATCAATGCACATCCATTTCCTTGCTTTGGAAAAAAAAATAATAATAATAAAAAAAGAGAGAGCTGAGACGTGATTCTCCAAAGCAGCTTTGACCATCAGTACCCAGCTAGTCAATTGCACCGAGTCCAGTTGCCAGAATTTGCTTTCTGCTTCACTTTAACTTTTCCTCCCCTTCCACTCTACCTTCAAAATGCTTGAGGTGGCTTAGAAAAGCTGGCAGGGCTATTTAAACACTGTGAATTTGATCCCACCATTAGCACGGCCTTACTTCTTAAAAGTAAGTGTTCTTTCCCCCCAAATCCACACAGCTTCACTTTTTTTAAAGTGTTTCCAAACTCTGTTGAGAGCAGCAATCCTGCAGACATAGGCGGAGGAGGCATGCAATTCTGCAAGCATCCACCTCTGGTTTGCAAGCTATTCTTTGAGTACAATTATGTATTCATTTTATTTATAGGGCTTTTCAGCATGCTGGTAACCCCCCCACCCCCATGTAGGTGCTGGGGGTTAAGACTATGCAAAGATCTAATTGTAGGAAATATAATAGCTTGCCTTTTGTTCCCCAGGGTCATGTTAGTATCTCTTAAAACCCAATGGCTGAAGAGAGATAATGGAATTCACCGCAATAAATTGGGGATTGTAAACAAATTATTTCTCCTATAATCAGATTAGGCGATCCTGATTATTAAATCGGAACATGAATCATTGGTCATATGCGGGCAAATTAAACTGATTATTATTTGGGATTGAAAATCTCCTTTTGCCAGTGCATTGTAGGTGCTGGCTTCTTCTTCTTCTTCTTCTTCTTTTTTTTTTTTTTTTAAATAATGCCATTTTGGCTATTGGTGCCTAAAGACTGAACGGCAAATTGAGATAAATGGGACAATTACTGAGCATTCAGAAGTGGAAGATCATAACTTCTCTCTGGAAGGTGCAGGGGTGAGATAGGGGAGGGGAGAATTAAGGCTGCGGAGGGTTGGTGTGTCGCCTTGTTGGCTATTATGCAAACAGACAATAGATGCCGGCATTTGTTTAGTCTGCTTTCATGCAGGGACACAGGGAAACACAGAGGATGGGAGATATGTTTACATTACACCCCTTGCTCATTCAAATATGATTAATGTGCTCTAAAGCCGAGTCTTAATCGAAGATGATGTTGTCAAACAATAACTAAATAGGGAAATAAACGACTTCATCATGCTCTTTCCTCAGAAGCAGGCAACTGTCAGTGCAAAGTCATTAAAATATGATAATGAAAAATAGCTCAATTAAATGTTGTTATAGCTGTGACCTTCATTCAATTAAGACGCAGGAAAGTGTCTGCCGTTTGCTTTGCCTTTAACTGCCCGAAATTTAGAATATAGATAAAAATCATTATTCACCATTTGCTGATACATGCAATTAAAAGCCAGCTAAATAAAAACGAAGTTGCAGGAGAATAGTAATTATAATCACAATGCTGGCCCTATTGTGATCATGTACTAAATGGTGCATTTCCTGCCCAAGGGAAGCTGGCGGGCGGGAAGGAGGATTTCAGCATTGTCAACCAGTATAACTATTTGAAGGAAGTAAACACATGGGCTATGTCTACACTCGCGGCTTCTTGCGCAAGTATGGCCATTCTTGCGCAAGAATCCGCAGAGCGTCCACACTGCCCGCCCGCTCTTGCGCAAGGAAATTTACAGTACGGCGTGGTAAGAGAGGGCTTCTTGCACAAGAGCTACGCTCTTTTCTAACAGGTGGTGTAAGCCCTCTTGCGCAGGAGCTCTTGCGCAAGAGGGCAGTGTGGACGCTCGGCAGGGATTTCTTGTGCAAGAAAGCCCTATGGCTAAAATGGCCATCAGAGCTTTCTTGCTCAAGAGAGCGTCCACACTGCCATGGGTGCTCTTGCGCAAAAGCACAACTCGCATATGGCAGTGTGGACGTTTTCTTGCGCAAGACTTCTTGCACAAGAACCCTTGCACAAGATGTTCTTGCGCAAGAAGCTGCCAGTGTAGACATAGCCTAAGGGGGGAGAAAAAATAACGTGGAGGCTGAGAACTAGGAGTAATGCAATAAAATTAAGAATATGGATATTTAGGCTGAATAGCTGGGAAAAGTTTGACAGGGACGTCTGTTAGACTGGAATAATCTTCTGCAAAGATAATTTACCGTCCCTTGAGACATTTAAATGTGGACTGGACACAAACTCTGGAGCACATACAGTAGGCAATATCCGATCACTAGAAACCGGATGGAGCAAATGAATTCTCTAGGCCTTTTCATCCCCAAACTCTTTGATCCCAACTGAAACTTAGTAAAGATTGAGGCCTGAAACCATCTAAGTCCTTAGAACGGAGCACTTTAGCATGTGCTTACCTTTAGTCCCAAAGAAGTCCATGGGAATGAAAGTGAAGCGCCTACGAATGTGCTTTGGTGATACGGGACACTGTGTTGGATTGGGGCCTTACTACCGAAGAAACGTGTGTTTAAAAACACTCAATAGGAATATTTTTAAATATTTCCGAGACAGAAGTGCTGGTATTCCTAAGAGCTCAGCAAAAAGCCTGCCTTGGACCTATTGGATTGCCCCGCAAGAGAAAAGGAGAGGCGTTAGGCTAGCTGCAAGCGGTTATCTTACAGTAATTCACAAACGGCTTTGTTGCTTCATGTCCGGTTAAAGAGGGCATTTGTCATTGATGATGCTCCTCTTTTAGGTATGGTTCCAAAATCGCCGGGCTAAATGGAGGAAGACGGAACGAGGCGCCTCAGACCAGGAAGGCTCGAAAGAAACGATGGCGGAGGTGGCACCCCCAGTAAGGAATTTGAATTCCCCGTCTCCAGTTGAACAAACTAGGAACAAGAAGGAGAGCCTAGAGATTCAGCAGAGGTAAGGGTCATGAATGCATTAATACTGTGTCTGTTTAAACGTGCCCACCCCCGCTCAGCGCTGCGTGTCAAACACTTCCGTTTTTCTAAGTTACTTTCTCTCCTCTGTCAGCCTAAGCCGATCCGTTGGCCCCGCTGGGCCCTTCTTCCCCTCGTGTCTGCCGGGGACTCTTCTCAACACAGCCACCTATGCCCAGGCTCTGTCGCACGTCGCTTCTCTCAAAGGTACAGTGTCTGTGTTCAAATGGGGAGGGAAGGGCCAAAGTGGATTTTTCTGGGTAAAGGGCCCTGCTCCCATGGAAAGCCAAAGCCTGACCCTCCACGCTCAGGTGGGGAAAGACGCTGGCTTTGCTGGGGCTTTCCATGTGAGTGATGGGGGCACAACTGGGTCTTCCTTCAATAGTTTGTATTATTTTTAGCCCACACCTGCTCTCCTTACTCTAGCACAGTGGTTCTCAAAGTGTGGTCCGTGGACCACTAGTGGTCAGCAACCATCTTGCAGGTGGGCCACGGGCTTCACCTTCCCCTGAAAGTGGGGAGCCTGCACTGGCGCTCCTGCCCTGCCCCCCCAAAGGTTGAAGTGTCAGTGCCAGCTTCCCGCTGCGGGGTTGGGGGCGTGAGCCTCAGGGATCCGGCTTGAGGGGGAAGAAAGTGACTCCGTACGCTGCAGCTTCTCCTCCCTCTGGCTGGGGGAACAGCAGCGCAGGAAACCACGCACCTGGAGGCTTTCCCCACTGCTCCCATTGGCCAGAATCATGGCCAATGGGAGCAGCAGGGAGTGGTGCTTGGGAGCAGCGGGAGGCACGGAGCCAGATAAGCACCCCCCTGTCCTCCTTTTCCCCAGCTGCTGCACTCCCATCCCCCTCATACACTCCCTCCTCTTGAGACCCTTGCACCCTCAGCCCACTCCTGCACCCTCCCTTCCAGTCAACCCTGCATCCTTACCGCCTCCTGTACCCATTTTGTCATCATGGTTGGCTGTCTGGGGTCCGCGGAAAGGTCTGCGTAGAGCAGGGTGGGCAGTGGGCCAAAAAGTTTGAGCGCCCCAGCTCTAGCATCTAGACCAGGGCTACTCAACACGTGGCCCGTGGCCGTTTGTTTGCAGCCCACGGGGGGGAGCCAAAACAAAAAAGTAGTCAACATAATGGTCTTCTGTTAATATGTGTTTTAGTAGTTACATTCCTGGACTGTCATTGCTCATTGCTGTCGTATGGGTGGAAATCGGGTAAATGTTGCATTTTATTAATATCAGCAGAACTGACTTAAATGGGGCCTGCGTGTTGTGTAGTCTTGCCTTAATCTTTGTATTCATGCCTGTCAGTGTGAAAGAAGCTATTTGCATATATTTGCATGTGTATGCAACCACACTTTGGTTGTGGCCCTCGGCATATGCTGCGAGTATCATTGTGGCCCCCGGGGCTTCCAAAGTTGAGTAGCCGCGATCTAGACAAACTGAAGTTAGTGGCTTTACTCATAGGAGTAAAGTCAACCAGAGCTGGCCCTTTAAGCCGTACTTTACCTGCATTTTTTAGATTCAAACTCATACCGGTAAATTAGTTGTCCACATCCGTTGGCATTATCTGTGGCCTAGCACTATTGCTGAGCGGCCCACCTGTAGTCTGGGGCCATTGCTTTTGCAGAGGGGCTCTGCACAAAGCCCCAACTTCATCTTCCGGCACGGCAGGACCTCTTGCAAGACTTACATTGCTTGAGTGTCCGGGCGTGGAGCAAGACGGAGGTAATTTCCCGTTACTTTGGGCCCGTGCCTCGAGATGGGAACACTCACTCTCCGGGCCTCTTAGGGCTGCCAAAATGCTGCAGTCTGCATCTTTCAAAAATAAATTACCAGCCGATCCATTAGCTGTTCTTTGCCGAGCAATTTATAAGGCGAGGGGTGTAACCAGGATGAATTCAATTTATAGATTTTAGAAGACATGAAGTTCCATAAGACTGCCAAGCACAAAGTGGAACATTTCTGGGCCACATGACATATCCCTGCGTATGAAAGGCATTTCATAAGGGAAGTTACCCCACAGTGCAGTGCATCTCCTCGAAGTCAAAACTGAACCGTGTCCCCGTCAGAAAACTCTTGATTTGTGTTCAGGCGACTTGGACTGATAACAAGTGTTAAATTTCAATACACGTACCTGGGTGCCTTTTAATATATGCAAATGCGGAGCTCTGCCTTCCGGGCCAAAGGCAGCCGTTGTTTCTACATCTACCAAATCCATACTGGCTTTAAGACAGTGTAGTGGATAACCCAAGCGTGACACTCAGGCTATGTCTAGACCGCAGGCTTCTTTCGGAAGAAGATTTTCCGGAAGAGATCTTCCGAAAAAACTTCTTCTGAAAGAGAGCGTCCACCCTGCCAAAGCGCATTGAAAAATGATCTGCTTTTCGAATGATAGTGTCCACACTGAATTCATGCTATCTCACATTTAAGTTGTGATTACTATGGACAGAATGGCTACCAGGGCACCTGTGCTTTTTCCTCTTTCCTTTTCTTTCACAAGAACTCCCTCTTCCCTGTCCCCACACACCTTCTTCCGAAAGAACTCTTTTGGAAAAAGGCTTCTTCCTCAAAGAAAGAGGATTACCAATGCCGGAAAAACTCCTCTGTTCTTTCAAATTTTTTTCCGAAAGAACGTGATTGCAATGTGGACGTGAGTTAAGTTTTTTCAGAAAAACGGCTGTTTTTCTGAAAAAACTCTTCAGAGTAGACACACCTCTAGATGCACAGATCCATTCCTCTCAAACTCAAATGAGAATTTTTATTTCATACATTAGCTTCAACTTCCTAATTGTCAGGGTGGTTAATAAGCACTGGAGTAAATTGCCTAAGGAGGTTGTGGAATCTCCATCACTGGAAATATTTAGGAGCAGATTAGATAGACATCTGTCAGAGATGATCTAGATTAGGGGTGGGGAACCTTTTTTGGGTTGGGGGCCACACAGAAAAATCCATCAGGAGCCACACAAAAATGAGAAGAAAAAACAAACCAACCGATTGAGAAGGAGAAAGACACTCCTCTTATTCCTTCCCCACACCAGAGCCTGGGGTGGCCAGGCTAGTGGATTTTACGTGCTCCAGCCCTGCGGGGAGGACAGCGGGGAGGATGGAGTGCCAGTGCAGGCTCCCCAATACTGAGGGGGAGCCCCGAGCCTCGGGGACCAGATCCAGGCAAGCTGGGGGCCACATCTGGCCCCCGGGCCTTAGGTTCCCCACCCCTGGTCTATACAGTGCTTGATCCTGCCGTGAGGGCATGGGACTGGACTTGATGACCTCTCGAGGTTCCTTCCATTTATAGTGTTCTATGATTCTATGATTCAATAGGGGTTTTTTTAGCTTTGGTGTACGTGGGGCCAGATACGGGAGGAACCACACAGGGCAGTTTTGGCCACAAAACATGCCAGCGTAGATGAGGCCTGCTCCATGCCTGCAAAGGCCTCCCTCAAAGATCAGCAGCTGCGGAAGTGGTCCTGGAGACAGTGCAACGGGATTAAGAAAATTGCACCCGGGGTGGCGGGTCGGGGAATGCAGCTCTTGCAGTCTTTCTTGAAGGGGCACCTCACTGCTGTGAGGAGGGGTGCCTTGAAAGGACAACATATGTGATGAAAGGCAGACAGACGGGTCTGCTAGGAGTAGGTCATACAGCACATCTCAGTGCAGGCATATAGGAGCAGGACTTGAGTTACAAGAGGCCGGGGGCCAATGCAACAAACTTCTCCTCCTTTGGACTGTGGTCCAACCACTGGGACCGGCCTTGCAAGACATCTGGAGTGTGGAGCCAAACGGAATTTGTATTGACTCTGGATTTGTTTGTGGGAGCGAATCTGCTTTTGCTCTCCCCACTCACGAAAGCCCTGAGTCGGGAAACCACTTACGCACGTGATTGACTTTGCGTTTGCTGGGTGAGATTCTCTAGCCTGTGTTACTCGGGAGGTCAGACTGGAAGATCGTCAAGGCCCCTTGTAGCCTTACCAATCTGAGCCTATGACTTGAACTGGTGTCTTGAGCCAGGACCTAGGTTTGCAAATCTTGGACCATATCATAGCACCCCTTTTTGGGCAGACACCCTCATCATTAGGGCTAAGCTCTGGTGGGTAAAATACTGGTTTCTGACCATGCTGCACATTCAGATGCATCATTGACAAACCTCCTATTTGCCGGATTGCACCCTGAGCTGCCCGACAAATTAGTTTCATGGGTTAAATGATGCTGTTGGGTTAGAACTACCCAAGCAGTTGGGTTACAACTACCAGGCGCTAGCCCCAGCTTGGGCATGATCCTTATCTCAGCTCCAATAGCTTTTCATTGCTGGGATGCTACTAAGTTACTCCTGCTTTCCACCAGTGTGAGAGCAGAACCAACCCCCCGATGCCAGTGCAGAGGGGAAGCAAGGAAAAAAGGGGAGAGACAGCGTGTTTTACGAAGCTTGTAAATCATGTTTACATCTTGTTAAATTCAACCCCACCGGAGGCTTGGTTTGTCCTTCCCTTCCCGCAAACTACGAGGAAGTTATATTGATTTGGGCATTAATTTGTATCCCAGGACAGTGGGGAAAGAGGGAAGAATCCACCCCCTGGGTATATATTACATTGAAGATATGCCAGTTCCCTGCATAGATATTACATTTTTATCTTTGGAGACGACTGAAGTGGAACTGCTTTGAGAATCACGTTGCAAGAACACTCAGAGCTTTCTTCGGCCACCGTTACACCCACTGAGTGGGACCTTTTCTTGGGAGAAGTCCCATTGAAATCAGTGAGATGCTAGTCTGAAATGCTAGCTAGTAAGTGGCAGAATCAGGCCTTCCATTTTTTTTTTTTTTTTTTTTTTTTTTTGGCGGGACGGGGCAGAGGAAGGAGGAGAAAGGAGAATCAAGGAGAGTCTAATTTTGCAGGGAAGATTGTACCATTTTTGCAAAGTTCAGGAGTCTGGTGACTTTAAATGCTAGGATCTTTGTCATGCTGGTTACCAGTGACAGCTTTTGGGTCAGCTGAAGTATTTGCATCCTGCGGGGGCAAGACAGGGCTTCCAGAATCAAGGTGCCCTTTCCACCGAAATACATCAGCCAGTGTGTCTCTGTGAATGGGAGCAAGGGATCTACATACCCAGGCCTGGGAAAACAGCCCCTGCTAATATGTTCCTCGGTGAGGCAGTGAACGTAGCCTGCCTGGCAAGCAGCGATTCACAGATGAGCGGCGCACACCCAACATTATTGGAAAGTTTCCGTTACTTTGCAGTTCCCAGTGGGAAAAAGGATTTGCGGGACGGTCTTGGACCACTGGGCCATCTCGTTCAGCACCAGGCTGGTACCAGTGGACAATATTTGATTGATGTTTTAGGGGAAGGCAATTAAAAATTAATGCTGCTACTAATACAGGATGATAATGATGATTCACCTAATTAGCCATTATTTGAACCCCTCCTCTCCCAGGCTGATTTTCATCCCTCCCCCTGAAAACTCGACAGCTAGGGACAGCTTATGTAAAGAAACCAAAACATTGTCTCCTCTTGGTTTTGGATCACCCGGTCTTAGTTCTCCAAAGCTACGCACAAATGCCATCTGGATCTGCCCCCTTGGGATGCAAGCCGTCGCGGGCTGGGGGCCTTCCCAAAGGAAGACCACCCAACCGAGACAAGAAATCTTGGCCTAACCTCATCTGATTCCGGGGTTCCTCCTCAGGAAACACCACTTCCCTGGCACAGCTTTGCTACTTTTTGGCAGTGCTACTTCTGACTGAGGAGGGAATATGGCTGTAGAGTAGAGCAAAGGGAAAGAGCCCAACACCGCCAGACCTCTGCTGGTTCAGGAATTCAGAGCTGTTCCAAAGCGTAACAGTCCCACTCAAAGGCCATCCGGGAAGGAAACAAACCCTGGGTACTATAACATTAGTCACGGCCCAGAAAAAAGACTGTTCTTGATTTTCAGCCTATATTCTCCCCATATTAACTGTATCTCATTAACCCCTTCTACCACCCTGCACAATTCCTCTCCCTCTGTAGTGTTTATCTCATCAGACACTGTATTTAGACATGTTTCAGAGTGATAGCTGGGTTAGTCTGTATGGGTGTGTCTAGACTACGGAGTTTTTTCGAAAAAAGTGGCCTTTTTTCGGGAAAAAACACACAAAAAAACCCACCTTCACCAGCATCTAGACTGCCGTCGCGGTCTTTCGAAATTAAATCGAAAGAATGTGGCGGTTTTTTCCATATTGGTAAACCTACTTTTATGAGGAAGAACGCCTTTTTTCAAAAGAGCTCTTTCGAAACAAGGCATTCTTAAATGCAAACAGGGCTTTTTCAAAAGAGAGTGTCCAGATTGCTTGGGTGCTCTCTTTCGAAAAAGCGGATCGCTTTTTCGAAAGTCTTGTGGCTGTCTAGATGATCTCTTTCAAAAAAGGCTTGTGGTCTAGACATACCCTATCTGCAAAAGCAACAAGGATTCCTTGGCACCTTAGAAATGGTGTCCCTGGCCTCTGTTTGTCAGAGGCTGGAGAAGGATGGCAGGAGACAAATCGCTTGATCACTGTCTTCGGTCCACCCTTTCTGGGGCACCTGGTGCTGGCCACTATCGGCAGACAGACTACTGGGCTAGAGGGACCTTTGGTCTGACCCAGTACGGCTGTTCTTATGTTCTTATGTTCTTAGAGACTAACAGATGTATTTGGGCATAAGCTTTTGTGGGCAAAGACCCACCTCATCAGATGCAAAGAGAAAGAGGGTCTTTGCCCACGAAAGCTTATGCCCAAATACATCTGTTAGTCTCTAAGAGTATGTCTAGACTACATCCCTCTGTCACCAGAGGGATGTAAATTAGACATACCGAAATTGCTAATGAAGCAGGGATTTAAATATTCCGTGCTTCATTAGCATAAAAATGGCCGCCGCTTTTTGCCGCCGCGGCAATTTGCCGGCAAAAAGCAGCAGTCTAGACAGGGATCAGTTGGCAAGGAAAGCCTTTTCCGACCGATCCTGTAAACCTCGTTGCACGAGGCATGTCTAATCGGTATGGCGATTTCGGTATGTCTAATCGGTATGGCGACAGAGGGATGTAGTCTAGACATACCCTAAGGTGCCCCAGGACTCCTCGTTGTTTTCGTATTTAGATAGTTATCATGGAGCTTCTTTTACCCTCCCCCCCATGAGAGCTGTACATTTGGGAACAAACATTTAGCAGTGGTCTCTTCAATCTAGCAGAGAAAGGTCTAACTCTCTCCCAGGGCTGGAAGCTGAAGACTGGGGAGAAGGAGTACATTTCTGATGGCATGAATAATTAACCACGGGAGCATTTGTCCAAGAGTCACAGCGGATTCGCCATCTCTAACCATTTTTGAATCAAGGCTGGGCGTTTTTCCGAAAAAATCTGCTGTAGGAATTTCTTGCGGGGAAGTTCTGTGGATGATCACGTTGGTTCCTTCTGGCCTTGGAATCTATCAAGCTAGATGATGCAGTTTATCAATTGAAGAATCAGCATGACATTTTTAATTGGGATCGGCCTTTAAGAGGGAGATGTAGCCTCATGTTTCAGGATACTAGTGATCCACGAAGGACCCGGGGTAGGAAATAGCTTGCCTTAGGCCACCAAAGCATCCGAGCTTGGGAACCATCAGAAAATGGACTGGTTGGATCCCCACTATGGCAATTCCTAGGTTTCCCCTCTGTTCCAAGATCAATCACTTCCCATCAACCATGCATCTCCAGCCCATTTAGCAGATTTAATTGCCGAGCTCAACTATGAAGGGGGAAATACTAGCTTTATTTATGGGCTGCGTAACAACAGCCATCAGGAGCAGCGAGTGTTCTAAATGGAGAGACCTTGGAGCACCTCCTTAATGGATGAGCGTATGAATGCAATTCATTAATGGGAAGGAGGTTATTAATGCGTGTAAACAAGAATCTCCGTTCTTAGCGGAAGTGCTCGGCCATTCTTGCAGCGGAGGCCAAAAGCGCGTCCGTTCCATCCAGCTGAAACTTCCTGAGGACCTGCGCGCCACGGGGCCGCGTATGTGGAGAAAACTAATTACACTTATGACTTCCATAATTCACTCCCAGCTTGCTCGCTCTGTTTTCAGAGCCGCCCCGCGCCAGGGACGGAGAAGCAGCGTTGCGCATTCGACGCAGATATTCCAAAGCAACCCTGATTGGTCTCTTTCATGGCTTGTTTGCTGCCGTGCTGGCAGCGGGGAGAAGCATGGAGGATTAATTGTGTCGTGGCCAGCAAGAGGGCTAGAAACGTCGCTCTGCTGGGCTTCACTTTTTATTAGGGGCAGATGAGGAGAATTTGTCAAATGTCAGTTGGGTAGCGAGAGATGGGGAAAGAACCATGCAAGAGCCCACGTTATTTTTGAACTGATGTTTACAAGATGAAGGGAGTGTTGTTAAGTGTAAAATTAGGGGGCTGCTCTTCCCGGCTCTGTCACTAATTTGGACCCTGCTTCAGGAAAGCACTTAATTACGTGCTTAAGTGCTTTCCTTAGCATGGGACGCGGGGCAGTTCATTTCAGTCTGCATCTCCTGCTAACTCAGTGGTCTGGGAAGGGAGGAAAGTCACTGCTTTGCTCACAGGTGGGCTGCTGTTTTAAGGAGGAAGGCTGGTCCAGTGGTCAGAGCATCAACCTGGGCTCAGCTCTCTGATCTGCTACCGATTCCCTTTGTGAGCCCTTGAGCACATCATTTGGTCGCTGGATGCTTCAGCATCCCACGGACAAGATGTAGTAGCACTGCCCTACCTGGCAGGGATGTGGCGAGGATAAATGCATGCGAGAGTGTGAGGTGCTGAGATACCATGGCAAAGGGGGCCAGAGAAGTAGCTACAATCTGAGTGAAGCAGGTGGGAGTTTTGCTGTTGATTTTGGTGGGAAGGAGGGTCAGGCCCTTTGTACCGTGGCTTTCCTCAGGGGGATGGAGACACTGATCCGCATGGCAGAGGTGGTGGGAGGAGGGAATCCTTCCCGGTGCAGGATTCCCTCCGGCCTCACACAAGGCGAAGGGTTGGCCCCGGGTTAATGTTTGGAGAGGACTTGAAGCTGCTTAGGGAAAAGTCGGGGGGAGGTGCTAAGTTGGGGTTGTTTCTAAGGGCGATTGTTGCCGTCAGATATACAGGCCCGGCTCTGTGGGCTTCCCTGCCCACGCAGCCCCAGGCAGAATTTGGCCACACGTTCCTAAATGATTTTTGAATTGGCCCAAACAGGACAAAGAGGCTAGATACAAACTCTTTGGAGTCTCTTCTTGTGTGTTTGGGCACTACGGATACTGCCCGAGTAATAGGAATACGGGGAAAATAAGCGACCCTTTAGTGTCAAATGTGTGCGTACAGTTCCAGGGACATGAAACCCTCGCGACTAACCTCGTCCCAAAGTGGTATTGTATGACAACCAAAACTCACATTGAAATAACCGGGCCAGACCCATTTTGTCTGCTTGGCACTGCACCCATGGCACCCACCAGTGGTAAACCTGGTGGCGTTAGACAGAGCGAGGGCTGCCAGTCCGGCGCCACCTGTCCCCAGCGTCCAACGCAGAGGGAAAGAGATGTGGGCGACATACCTTGACATGAGGGCACTAAGGGAATGTGAACGGACAGCAGGCGGGAGGCTGTTTGAAGTTCCACTCGTGGTCAGGCGGCGGTAGTCTGGAGGAGCTACAAAAGTTAAGCAAAAGGCCACTTTCCCCCTCCCGCCGGTCTGACCTGATTGCAGGGAGGTGCACTGGCTGTGTGTAGTGCTCAAGGAACGAAAAGTCAGGCTCCCTTTGAATCAGATCTCAATAGCTATTTGAAGTCTGTATTTTGTGTGTTGACTGGCTGCTGTACAGTCCTGCTAAACAGCAAGGTTACTGCGTGGGGTTCACATGGGTGCAAACAAGTTGAAAGAAAACAACTGAATATTATAAAGAAGAAACAGTTGAACTCTCCCCTCCTGCCCACTGCTGTAAATTAAACAGCCCTGGATTTTACACAGTGATTTCCGAGGAACAGAAAGTAGCAAAATACTCCATTGCCCAGCCTTCGAGATTTTAGGCTCCAGCTAAGATTTTGTGGGAGGAGATGGATCAGTTTTGGGCTTTCAAAAAGAAGACGATCGAGTGCGTTTCTTAAACTATTGAGCTAAAATAATCTGTATTTTAAAAAATATTCCTAAATCGATATATGCCCTTGCTCCAGTTCTGCTTTGCTAGGTTGACTCTGAACATTAACACGACATAGCCTGAGCAAAAGGGTTCTCTTGGAAACCCAAATTGTAGTTCAAGTACCTTTACAATTAAAATGTGCTGTTGGCTGAGACAAGACAGAGCTAATTTAATTTTTCCTGTCAGTCTCTGTAGTAGATCAATTAAACTGCCAAGTGGATCAAATATTTCAGACTGTATTTATTACATTAAATATTTATGGCCCGGCCGAGCCTTTAAAGCATGATGTCATAGAGGAATGCAAGGAGGTTTCGATCAGGTCAGCAGAATTTGCTGTAACTTAATGGAACCCTACGTGTGTATTTTAATTTAGTATACAGGAGGCAGAAAGTTCTTGAAATAAAGCAGTTCATATGCAGCCTGATCTGACTCCCTTTCGATGGAAGGACGCTCCCAGATTTCGGGGGACGACAGATCAGGCCCTCAGGGAACATCTACAATGGCACAGCCGCGGCTAGCTCTGATCAGCTGACTCAGAGTCACAAGGGTCAGACTGTGGGGCTAAAAATTGCAGTGTAGATGTTCAGGCTTGAGCCCAGACATCTACCCAGCAATTTAACAGCCCCACGGCCTAAGGTCAGATCAGCTATGGGTTTTTAATTGCTGTGTAGATGAACCCTTAGTAATTATGAACAACTCTTTATTTTCCAACAATGAATAGTCCTGTGGCATCTTGGGCTATGTCTACACTACAAGATTATTTTGAAATAAGTTATTTTGAAATAATAACTCCTGAAATAACTATTTCAAAATAGCGCATCCACGCTCCAGGGAAGCCTCGAAATTAGTCGGAGGCAGCCTCCCTTAGGGCATGTCTACACAGCATTATTATTTTGGAATAACAGCTGTTATTCCAAAATAACGTAGTGCATGTCTACACAGCAAGCCCGTTACTTCAAAATTAATTCAAAATAACGGGCTTCTCACTCCGACTTCTGTAAACCTCATTGTACGAGGAGTAAGGGATGTCGGGAGAAGAGTGCTCTATTTTGAAATAAGTGCTGTGTAGACGTGTAATGTGGGACCTCGACTTAGGGCACATCTACACAGCAGGGCTAAACTTGCAATAAGCTACGCAACTTGAGCTACGTCAATTGAGTAGCTTACGTCAAAAGAGCATATTTCGACTTTTGGTGCTGTCTACACAGCACTTATTTCAAAATAGAGCACTCTTCTTCTGACTTCCCTTACTCCTCATATAACGAAGGTTACAGGTGTTGGAGTAAGCAGTCCTCCAGCTCAACATTATGTCGACATTATGTCGAAATAACTGCTTGTGTGTAGACGCGGACTATGTTATTTTGGAATAACATTAGTTATTCCGAAATAACACTGCTGTGTAGACATAGCCTTAAATACTCAGGAAGTACGGGGGACTAATTAGTTTGAATGACTCCGGGGAGTAGTTATTTCAAAATAACAGCAGCATATTTATTTATTTATGTATTTATTTATTTATAGTATCATGAGCTTTTGTAGACAAAACTCACTTCCTCAGATGAGCTTGGGTTTGCCCACGAAAGCTCATGATCCTATATATATTTGTGTTAGACTCTAATTAGGCTATGTCTACACTGGGAAATTATTTCAAAATGAGTTATTTCGAAATAATAACTCCCGAAATAACTGTTTTGAAATAGGTGTATTCCTCTTCACAAGTAGGAGTCATTCTTTTGAAATATCACAGCCCTTATTTTGAAACAACGGGCCTCGTAGTGTGGATGCTTGCCTTGTTATTTCGAAGGAAGGAAGGCGTGTGCCCTAAGGGTGCGTCTACACAGCAGGGCTAACTCCGAAATAAGCTACGCAATTGACGTAGCTCAGGTTGTGTAGCTTAAGTCGAAATAGCTTATTTCGGCTTTTGGCGCTGTCTACACAGCAGGAAGTCCGAGGTAGAGCACTCTTCCTTCGACTTCCCTTACTCCTCATAAAATGACGGTTACAGGAGTCGGAGTAAGAAGTCCTTTGGCTGGACATTATGTCGACATTATGTCAAAATAACTGCTTGTGTGTAGATGCGGACGATATTATTTCGGAATAACGTAAGTTATTCCGAAATAACGCTGCTGGGTAGACGCATCCTAAGGTGCCACAGGACCACCATTTTTATTTAAAGTTACAGACTAACACAGTTACCTCTCGGAGACTCTATTTTCCATTTGTGGTCTATGCACCCCCAGATTATTGCAGGGAGACAACAGGCAGCGTTCTTCCCTGGCATATGTGAATGAATATCCCAGTGAAATCAATGCACTCTTGCACCCCGGGCACACGCGGAAGCATGTCGAAAGCCCAGGGACCGATTCTCATGTTGTTTATGCTGCCTTAGGCTAAGATAGCTCCTCTGGCTTCATTGTACTTCCTGCCCATTTACACGGCCTCACGTCTACCGTTCACACCACTCGCCACTGTGTATCGGTCCAGCCTGACCCTGGAGCAACGCCACTCGTTCGGGTTACGTAATTCTGGATTTATACAGGATAACCGAGATTGGAATGTGACCCACCATCACGCAGGCATTTTTAGTGGCAAAGGAAATTAGGCAAGCCGTTCATGGATGAATTATTGATGGGGGTAGCCATGTGTTCACCAGGGGTAGCTGAACTTGCATTCGGCGGCGGAAAGCCACTGGGTAATAACAGACCTAATTATTAAGCAAAGAACCTAGATTGGTACTGAAAACTGATAAATATTTTATCCCTTGCTAACCATGGAGCAAAAATTATTCTGATTCGATTGAGTCTATTCCCACTCGTCTGAACTCAGCCCGGGCGGCCTCATAAGGGGAGAGACTGATTTCTACCGCCCCTCTCCTCCCCTACCACTGGCGGAATTAAAGCTAGTCTCGATTTGTGCTACCTGGGCCCATTTCCTTCCCTTCCAACGGACTCTGATTGCGTGATGTCGGGAGGTCGAACGTTCTCACCAACATGAGCCAGCGGAATCGAGAAAGGGACTTGATGAAGCAGCAGGACTTTTCCGTCTTGATTCGGGGCCTAATCCTGCTGCCATTGGAGTCAGTGGCTGCTGATTGGGCTCTCAGCTCCCCCACGGGGGTTCAGCTGGGGGTTCTGCAGGGAGTTCCCGGCCCGGGCATTCAGCACTGGGGAGCACAGCTGGCACGCCCCCACCCCCACCTCAATTCCTACACCCGGAATCCTATCAGCAGTGAAATGGACATTCTTGTCCATTTCACCCCCCCTCTCCCCCCGACTGACAGCCAACAGGCGATGCAAGTAAGACACCCCGCGTCACCCCAAATACATCGACCTAAGCCTCACACCTCTCTCGCCCAGGCGGATTTACTCCATCAGCATAGCAAGTGAGTGACCGTGGCAGAAGGAAGACCGTTGTGTGTACACTTACATAGTTAGGTCAAAGTTCAATACATCTACTTCACTTTACAGTGTAGACTTGCCTTGAACTTCAGTATTAACTGCACTTGGTGGCCAGTGGGAAATAATGATGGTGACACAAATACACTACTCACATTCCTCGCTGGATTGTTAAAAGAACTGCCGCATATTAGCGCTGATATTGCAGTAGAACCTACCAGCCACACCCAGCTTGGGTCCCATTTTGCTACTTCCAGGACGTACAAACAAATAAGGATTGTCCCTGCTGAGCTTTGGGTCAGCTCTCACTTTGAGATTTAATTTCTGGATATTTTCTTTTCCTGTTTATCGTCCATAAGTGAGAAAAAAGCAGCAAAATGTCTTCAACGGCTGGAGAAACCTAATTACATTTTTTTAATTGTAGAGTATCATAGTGCAACTTCCTTTCCTAAGCTGTCATGAGGTGCTGCTTTGTGCTGTTAAAAAGTTGCTTCATTTCACCCCAGAGGTGGCCGCATTTTGATGGGGTTAAGTGTGCTTGTGCGTAGCAAACATTATATACTTCACGTGACAGACTGGGCAGATTTTGTTATCAATCCTTTTTTTTCCCTCTGTGCTCAAAACTTCACCGGGTTACTAAAATTAGAAAGCCATAACATTCAGTAGGCTGTGTTGTTGCCATATTCATCCCAGAGTATTAGAGAGGCAAGTTCGGTGAGGTGATCTCTTTTAATGGACCAAATTCTGTTGGCCGAGAGACTCAAGCTTTTTCAAGCTTGTACAGAGCGTCTTCCAGTCTGGGAAATGGACTCAGAATGTCCTCGCTAAATAAAAGTTGGAGCAGATTGTTTAGCTTAGTTGACACATATTTCAAGGTGAGGTGTCCAGTAAATAAGTCTTCGGACACGGGCATGGCAGGGAGTGGAGAGGAGGAGGAGGGGAGAAGATAAAAAAGCTTGGGGCAGAGAGGACTGGGGGTTATAGATTGTTGTAATGAGCCATAAATCTGGTGCCTCTACTCAGTTTGTGATTTTTAGTGTCCAGCAAAGTTATGCATTTACGTTCTCGGGCTTGTCCTTTGGAGGTGGGGTATAGATTTCCATGGAGGATGAGAACAGATATAGAATGACCTGCTTCGCGATCACCCGCCTTGTCTCTACAAAATTCAGGGTCTGATATAGGGATGTAAAAGTAGATCTGTGTAAACGGTTAACCGTATCGGTTACCGTTAACGGTTTCACGCAGGCTCCCGCCCTGCTCCTGGGGAGCCGCTTGCCACCCTGCGCTGCTGGTTCTTCATCAGAACCAACAGCGCTGGGCTGGCAGCCAGCTCCCTGGGAGCGGGGCTGCAGGCGGGAGCCGGTGCGTGCCGGGAGCCGGCTCGGATACAGAAGCAGCAGCATGGGGTGGCAGTAAATCTTACACTGCAGAACCTGCAGTGCAGCTGGCTCCCTGGGGGTAGAGCCAGCCAGCTCAGCTCCCGGGCAGATGGCTGTGCCGTGGGCTTGCGCCTGCAGTGTGTAGCTGTGTAACCGCAGAAATGGTCAGCGGTTACCCAACTGCAAACTTTTTAACATCCCTACCAAACACTCGCAAGGCAGAGATGTTCAGGTCACTAACGTCAGCAACATCTGCAGGTTTGGACTGAGGATGCCAAGGGCTGGGAGGTCTACGTCTTTGTGCAATCCACCAGGGCCGGTACACCTGACCACTTTTTGTCAAAATAACTTTCCTTGCTCAGGGTGCGAATAAGCATCCCCTCTGAGGCCTGGTCTATATGGGTGCGTCTACACTGCACCGTCACTCGAAATAAGCGACGCAATTTGAGCTACACAAATCGCGTCGCTTATTTCGATGCTATTTCGAAATAGCCTATTTTGTCGTTGGGCGCTGTCTACACAACACCACATTTTGAAACAAAGCGCTATTCCAAAACGTCCCTGACTCCTCACGGAATGAGGTTTTCAGGGGCGTTGGGACCGCGAGCCCGAAATAATGGGCTTACTGTGAAGACACGGGATAGCTATTTCGGGATACTCCGGTATCCTGATATAGAGCTGCGGTGTGGAGGTAGCCTGTTAGACCAGGCAGGTCGCAAAATGCATAGCTGGATTCAGCGTATCTGAAGCCAAGCTATGGCAGCGTTTACACTGTGGGAGGCCAATGGGAGTACATGCTCCCTTCAGCTTCCCTCACTCCATGCAGAATGGGGTGTACCAGACGCCAGCGGCGGCTGCTCTCAGCACTCGATTTAGGGGTCTACACTAGACCCACTAAATTGAACGCTAGAAGATCAGTCTCCAGAGGGTCAATTTTCTCTGTAGTGTAGACATGCCCTGAGTGATGTAAATTACACCGACCTAAAAGCTGGTGTGGCCTGCTCCGGCCAATATAGCTGCCATCTCTCGGGAAGTTGGTTTTGCTATGCTGACAGGAAAGCTGTCCTATCAACACAGCGTGTCTTTCCCGCGGCCTAGCTGCATCGGTGAAGGTGTGCTGCAGAAATGTCACTTCACTGATCTCACGCTCTGGATCTAGGAGTACTGCAGGGGTTAAAAAGACAGCTCAGTTATATTAATAAACTCTCCACACTTAATCCTGCTTCTTCAGAAGGTGTTTTTCTCCAGAAGCTGGCCGACGAGTAACTAATATCCAATAACGGTCTCTGGGAAGTTTTGCTAATATCCAGAAAACAAACAACTGTCTATAAATTCATCTCAGGCAGACACACGCTGACCCCCAGCACTGAGGTTAGCACTGTGATAGGAGGAATACCTGCACCATGCAGGTTATAAAATCCATCGCTCTGTCATGAGCCATTTAACTTGGAGATTAACGGCTGAAATTAACTCAAGTCCTTGGTTTGGAACGATCAGATGTAGGCACCGCATTGCATCCGGGGTTCTGTGTCGCGCCATGGCCTGGCTGGGGATTAACATGTTGGCTGGGGGTGGGATTCTGCCCTGACTATGGAAAGGGGCACAGAGGAACTATGGGGACTGCTGGAATCCCTCGAAGGAATAATTCTGGCTGTGAAACTCCCCAGGAGAGGGCAGGTTGGAGCTTCAGCAGAGCCTCAGTTTGTCCCTGAACTCCCCACCCCTTTCAGATGCCAAGGAGGTGTTAGTGGGGACTTCTATGGGATTCTGGCTTGCTCAGTGGTGCAAGGAGAAGTAGTCACAGACAACTCCAGTTGTGGGTTATGTAGCCCACACTTGCCAGTTTGTTGAGAAGTGGCAGCATGGGGAAAGCAGGCAGAGAAAGACGGGCACTTCTGGGACGTAGAGAAGGCAGAGACAAGTTGCCCAGAGAGGTGGAAGTTGACAGCATCTGGGAATCTGCCCAGAATGGTTTTATCTCTCGAGCCAGTTGAAAAATCTTGGTCCAAGTGGTTTTTCAACAGGAAATGCTTTGTTCATAAAACTCATTTTTTTTCATGCCATTGTCTCGTTTTCAATGAGCTTTTGTTTAGAAAAAGAATCCGCAGGAGGGGCAGGAACCATTTTGACATTTCTGGAAAGGAAATTCATTCCCCAAGCCCTTTCTGATTCAAACTGTAATTTATTGGATATAAATTTTGGTTTTAAAAAGTTAAAAAAAAAAGTCCAAATCAAAATGCAGCATGATTTTCTCAAAACAACCTATTTCAACTGAGCTAAAACGACGCTTGTTTCAGAAGGGCATGCTGTGTAAAATCTCTCCATGCTGGGTTTTCATTCCGAAGGGCGGCAGATATATATATATATTTTTTTTTTTCAAAAGCTTAACATTTTCCCGAGGTGGGAAATCCATTTTCCTGCCAGCTCTACGTTATCATGATGCTAATTGTGGCTTTTCAGGGGTGGAGAATCTGGTTTGGGTCGGGGGCCTCTGACCCACAGAAAAATCAGTCAGGGGCCACACACAGATTTTGTGTGCTCTGGCGGCGGGGTGGCTGGAGTGCCAGTGTGGGCTCCCCCAAGCTGGGGGCGGAGGGAGCCTTGAACGTCAGAAAGGCTAGGAAATAAGAAAGGGATAGAAAATAAGACACAGAATATCTTAACTGCCCCTGTATAAAACTATGGTACGCCCACATCTTGAATACTGTGTACAGATGTGGTCTCCTCACCTCAAAAAAGATATTTTGGCCTTGGAAAGGGTTCAGAAAAGGGCAACTAAAATGATTAGGGGTTTGGAACGGGTCCCATATGAGGAGAGGTTAAAGCGACTGGGACTTTTCAGTTTGGAAGAGAGGAGACTGAGGGGGGATATGATAGAGGTATATAAAATCATGAGTGGTATGGAAAGGGTGAATAAAGAAAAGTTATTAATTAGTTCCCATAATATAAGGACTAGAGGACACCAAATGAAATTAATGGGTAGCAGGTTTAAAACTAATAAGCGAAAGTTCTTCTTCACACAGCGCATAGTCAACCTGTGGAACTCCTTGCCAGAGGAGGCTGTGAAGTCTAGAACTATAACAGAGTTTAAACAGAAGCTAGATAAATTTATGGAGGTTAGGTCCATAAAAGGCTATTAGCCAGGGGGTAGGAATGGTGTCCCTGGCCTCTGTTTGTCAGAGGCTGGAGATGGATGGCATGAGACAAATCGCTTGATCATTGTCTTTGGTCCACCTCCTCTGGGGCACTTGGCGCTGGCCACTGTCGGCAGATGGACCTTTGGTCTGACCCAGTACGGCCGTTCTTATGTTCTTATGTTCAGGAGCCAGATTCAGTCAAGTCAGGGGCCACATCCGGCCCCCGGGCCTTAGGTTCCTGCTTTACACTCAGGAAAAGTCCAGCTCCCATTGCTGTGAATAAAGGAGCATCTCTTGAAGTCAAATAGCATTGTGGGGGTTATGCCAACCGGGGACCCAGCACGGGTCGCGACACCGTGTTATCTGACTCTGACACTGGCTTGTCTCTTCCCTCCCCACCAGGGAGTCCTCTGTGCTCCTGCTGCGTTCCTGACCCCATGGGCCTCTCCTTCCTCCCCACCTATGGCTGCCAGAGCAACCGCACCGCCAGCGTGGCAGCCCTGCGCATGAAAGCCCGGGAACACTCGGGAGGCCGTGCTGCAGTCTGCCAACCTCCTGCCGACCGGCGGCGGCAGCCCCCCCCCTCCCGCCAAACCTGGCCCCGAGGCCAGCCCGGAGAACGGGTCCTCTCCAGCCAAGGAACAGATGGATGGAGACACGAGCGTATGAGGACGGAGGAGCCCCCACCCACCAGCCTCCTTGCAACGAACCCTGGGCCTCAGCCTCGGGACGCGCCTTGTTACAGACGGCGACGTGGGCCCTTCCGCACCAGATACCCGGACTGGATCCTGGGGCTCCAACGCAAATCTGAGGGGACTCCGGCTGCACATCACCCCCGCCCCGCCCCGCTCCCCGCTTTCCTGCTGCCGCTGTAGATTTATTCCTTTGATTTACCGGCACCCTCTGTGTTTGGAACCATCTGTGGCAGCATCTCTAGCCTCTTTGCACCCCGAATCCTCCACGGCTCCGGCCTGCTCCCACTGAACTCAGCAACGCCCCCCAGCCTCGGCTTTGTCCGGAGCAGGACTGACCCCAGACACCTTTGGCTTGGCCTGAGACAGTGCTTCAGGGTAGGCCGGGCCTCCCTAGCTCGGCGTCAGGGGGTGGCTCGGAGCTTCCTGTGTGGGATACCCCTCCATTTCCCAGAGGAGAGGTGGCAGCTCTGAGGGAATCCCTTGGGGGCTTGTCACAGAGCATCTGCCTCTCAAAATGGCGGTGCCTAGAAAATGGCAGGGAGCTGAGGGGGTGGAAGGCCATCTAGCATTGATATGGACCCTGACGGGGAAGGGGATTGGGCACAAGGGGGTTGTGGGGTGACCTACTGCATTGCCTTGCAGTGGGACTCCCCAGCTCTGCTCTCGGCCAAGCCGGCCAAAAGCTCTGAATTGTAGGGCTGTCACACAGCACGGCTCCTGCCGTCTACGATGGGATGGGGTAAACTGAGCCACGGACTGTGTGTTGGGGGGCTGCCCTGGCACATGTCCCTCTACCCCAGAGGAGAGCATATCACCCTTTGCGTGTCAGTTTTGCCTCCTACTTTCCACTCTCCCCAACTTCCACTGACTCCATCCCAGCCAAGAGCGGCCGGAAGAGCAGAAAACGGAGGCAAACGCATTCCAATCCCACGAGGAAAAGCGCAGCTTCCCTCGAGCATTCCAGCCGGAGACGGCGCTCACCAGCTCAACGAAATGGCTAGAGATCGCAATCCCGGCACCGGGCTGTTCCATGCTCACATGTTTCCATGGGCGGTGGCTCTTCCAGGGAACGTTGGAAACACAGCAGCAGCACGGCCAGCTCGCAAGCAGTAATGTAAGCATCAGACCGGCCGTGGCCGTCGTTTCCGGAAATGGAAAGGCTTTTTCAGCTGGGATGGTGGAGCTCTGAAAAAGTCTCCAGGAGAATTCCACGCCGTTTTGCAAACGGGTGTGGAAAGAGAAGGTGGAAAACGGAGCAGCCCTGCGTTGCCAAAGGACAAACACATCCGTGTGTGGGATGAGGAAGAAAGGATTCCTAGATCTTCCTTTATTCTCGCCAAAACCAGGCTGCTCTGTCTCTTGATGCTTGCGAATTTACTGGAAAGCCAGGAGTGGGTCTTAATGTGCTGGCTGTGTGCACTGTAAGAAGGAGAAATTGACTCTACTGGAAATGCCATCTTCTTTGCAGCCCGGAACGCACCCTAATCATAGCACAGAGGAACGAATGCTCTAGAACGCAGCTTAAATTGCACCGGAGTTAATGGAAAGCCTCACATTGACTTCAACCGTCTTTGGATCAGGGCCTAAACGAATCAAGTTACGGAGCCAAAATGAGGCCTGGTGCAAAAGGGGGAAAATTCCATTGAAGTCAATGGAGCTGGGTTGCTTATTGTAAGGGCTGGCTGACGTTGGCCCCTGATCTCCGCCAAGTCATCGGCAGTGCTGCATTATCCAGCCAGGCACCGGGCTATCACTTTGGGTCTCATCCTGTCTGATGATGCACTGAGAGCCTTCTTCATTAGACAGAGCAGTGCTGAGGACTTATTGATCTCTGCTCCGGCGAGCCAGGCCTGGAATCGGACCGGGCGGCCTGCTATTGAAAGCCAAAACTCTGCTCCTGCCTCTGGGATCTCTGCTGGCCCATGGTGTCTCGCCAGCCCTGCTCAGTGGCAGGATTCAAGCAGGGAGCATGAATGAACATGAGACCCCTCTCGGCACCTTTCAGGAATGGGCCACGAATGAAGAGTAAGCGCAAGTGGAAGGCACAATCCTGATCCCGTTGACACAGGCTGATCCGGGGCCTGGGTTTTATTTTCTCCTTCAGCCTGAGCACAAGGAAAACTCCACTGGGTCTGGGCCTTGGTGGAATGGGATTCGTTTTTTTAATTCGGCCCTTTCTTGTACTTTTTTCCCTGCACTGATGATAAAACCGTGTCCTAACCAAGGGGGAATGTGCAATAGCTTTTGATCATCATTGTTGTTCGAACGCTGCTGAATGGTAAGTAATGAAGATTTCACTGACTATAAATTATCTGTCAATTCAAGCTATTATTATTAATTTAAACAACAGCAACGAACCAGATCCTTCCTACCACCAAAGGAAAAACAAGTGTCTGTCTTAAGGGATAGGGAAATCACCCTTTTATCAGTCATAATTTCTGTTTTAGATTTCTGGAGAAGAAAAAAAAAAGAGATGTGTTTAAAATAGGCAAACCCAACTTCATTTCAACATAATTACTTTGCATTCAGTTGCTCTCCAGCCCCTCTGTACACTAACTCTTCAATCTAATTGTTTGATTAAACTCGTATTTCCTCCAGAAAGGTACATAAATAAGTGAATTGTTGAGCAAATTAAGAATACTTAACAGCATTGCATCTGAAAAGTAGTTATGCTGATTAAATTTTCTGTCCTTGAGGATTTTCAGGAAATTACTTTTGATCGTCAATAACACAATTAAGTAAACTACACGCACATTAGCATGAATAATTGATAAGAAATTATGTATTACCACGAAGCACTGATTTAATAATTCATGACGCGACACTCTAGTGACTGTGCAAAACTGGATAACATCAAAAAAGTCTGCCTGATGTTGCTGGGAATGCTGGAATTACAAGTGACAACCGTAGTTTTGTTGTACAATAAAGAAAAAAAAGTATCTGATGCATGTTGTAGTTTCTGTTTGTTTAATAAACAAATAAATTTAGAAAAAGAACCCCAAGAAAAGTTCTGTATTTTCATTCATGCAGTGTCTCCATGAAAGGTTCTGTTCCATTGATCCAACGCTGATTCTGCTTAACCATCTAAGTTATTGGAATGGGACATTACTCCAGGATCCGAGGTTGAAACTGTGACAGCTTGCAATTTTTTAGAACTAGGTGGCTCAGCCTTTTGACTCCCCAGTTTCTGATGATTCTATGAGTCCAGTACGATGCCAGGGAACCAACTTCAACTAGCATAAAATGTAGAATTTGGATTTGCACTTCCTGGGCTTACAGCACACCATCTATTGGAGACCCCAAAGCACTTCACAAACTCTTGCAACCTCATTTAGAAGAAAGCAGATATTCTCATCCTCATTTAACACAGAGTGAAATTCATCTCTCACTTACGGCTGCGTGAATCCAGAGTTTGGTGGAGTTCTTTGGATTTGCCCCTGTGTAATTGAGAAAAAAGTTTGGCCCCCAAAGGATAAGTGACTTGATCAAGGTCACAGGGTGACACAGCAGGAGAAACTAGGCTAAAATCCCCAAGTCCTGAGGCTTGGGCCCCCCTTTAATCACTAGACCTCACTCTCTTCCAAACTGGGGAAAGCTCACTGCAAATGGGACACGCAGCTGCCGCCTGAGCTAAGTGTACTTGGAGATGTGGTACAGATATATCAGAGCCATGTCCCTTACGCCCCTCCTGGAGTGGTTGTCTGAGTAGCGCTATGATTTAGCTTGGCCTTTAAAAGTTTATAACTCAGCTATAAAAAGTCACTCAGGCTGAAACCCGGCACAAAAGACCCTAGCCCCGACAGATGATTTATACCCACGCCTTTCACGGCCGATGTTTTTCAACTCTGGGAATGAAAAATAGACGCCTCCGGTTTGGGAGGCATTTCACATGCAAAGACTTTTTTGGGAAATGACGGACTTTGGTTTGGGCTAACGTACCACCAAGCGATTTAATTGTTCACTGACCGATACCGCTAGTGTGAGCGAGGTGTCGTGAGAACAGGCTAAGTGCACACTTCACCTACGCCGTCCAGCTCACACTCACACAGAGCTCTGCCAGTGCCAGCTGGTCTTGATCCACAACCCCCCTTCTGCTATTCCAGTCTTGGAATCCACCAGAAACACAGCTCCGATGTCCCTCCACCTCACCTGGGCGCCTCCCCCTCGGCCACTTCCCAGCCCTGAGTTCCCCCTCACACTCAGCTCCATCAAACATCTATCAGGGAGGATCTAGATGGTGCTTGGTCCTGCCGTGAGGGCAGGGGACTGGACTTGATGACTTCTAGAGGCCCCTTCCAGTTCTAGTGTTCTATGATCTAAGACTAAGTTGGTGAAATCCGATGATAGAACCTTCCACCAGTTTGGAGTGTCTGCCCGGCTTTTGACAGTCTGCTGAGGTTGGTATGTGCAGGCTGTGTCTATACATACAGCCAGTGCTTTTTTGGTAAGAAAAAAGGTGCCGGGACCCTGGGGCAAACTTGGTGAGCACAAAAAAAAAAAAAAAAGGAAAACTTGTTGAGCCAAACAAACAAAAAAAAAGTCAGTCGCGGCCCCTTTAAGAGCCACAGTGCCGCGCTGGGATCCGGAAGAAAAAACGTTGCGCGTCCCAATCAGGCTTCCATCAGGAGCCGAGCCGCCCCAGGAAAACAGGTGCCAGTATGCGTGGGGGAAATCACATTCCCTTTCTGTGGGCTGGGAAAATAGGTGGCGGTACGCCGTTCTGGGCAGTACCATCACAAAAAAAGCACTGCATACAGCAGTGCCATTGCAGCGCCTCTGGTTAAGATGCTTCATGCTGATGGGAAAGAGCCCTCTCATGGCATAAAAATAACCTCTTCTACAAGAGGCAGAAGTGCAGACATAGAGCTGTGCACACACATGCTTCTGTTGGTGTAACTTACATTACTCATGGTGGTGGAATAGTCACACCCCTGAAAGACATGAGTTTTGCCGGCACAGGCTATAGTGTAGACAGAGCCTGAGTCATGAGCCATTCCGGACGGCATGACAGGGTCTCCATCTAGATCCACATCCAGACTTTGCTTCGGGCCTTTTCTCTAGAAAAGGCCAAAACAAAATCCGGACTTTGTGTTACCTGGGCTCTGGGGAAGTTTGAAGGTAGAGCAAGATGAATGTGGCCGCTCATCTCTACTTTCCCCTGGTTTCCCCACAATGTGATCTCCAAACTGGGAACCCGAGGAAGCAGTAATCCAAGCCCAGGCAGCACCTTTATAAAGGCCAGGCTTGCCTCAACTCGGGAAGGACAAAGGTGCCAATGGAGAAATCTGGAGTGGAAATGACTCCGATGAGAAAGGGAGTGATCCTCGTTCAATTAGACAAGAGCACAAGGAAAAAGCACGCCCTTAAGAACTGCTGGGCAGGAGGAAATTAACAATATGGGGGACCGCAGAAAGAAAGGGAAGGGACAAGAAAAAGCACGCAAGACTTCTCGTGTAAATCATCGCTGTCAGAGCTACCAGTCCAGGCATAGAAAATTACACGACGAGCACCAAGGAATTGACTAAAGATGCGGGAATCAGGCATAAAGGGAAATTCACGCTGCCACCATGACCAAGATCCTGCCATTTTGACTCATTTTTCAGAGTTAAATATTTTATACAGAACGGTTTTACCAGGTTAAAATATGCTGAGATGAAGACTGACTTCTAGTTTAGAATCTGTCTCCATCTTCATCATGCACTTTGACTGTACCTGCCCCAGGGGAAAGTACCTGAATTCAGCCTTCTCTTTTTCAAAGCATTGTCCACACATACAGGGCCTGGGTCTAGCAGTTAGAGCACAAGGCAGCGAGCCAGGATCTGGTGGTCTTTAATTCCAACTGATTCGGTCTCTGCCTGAACTCTTAGCCAGTACTCAGGGCCTGAAGGAACGGGCGAGGTGAGTCAGGTATAACTTTGGGGTGAGCCTGTTTGTTTACAAAGACGGTACAGAAAACAAAGCCCGTGTCCCTGAAGGCAAACGGAGCTCGCCAGTTTCCTCGTGCAGAAACCCCCACGCCTGTGCCTGGCAAATTCAGACCAGCTCTGCTCCTCTCTTGCCACGTAGCCCTGTGCCTTAGCAGCTAGTCTCATATTGTTGCCAGGTCCTTAGACCTTAGTCCATCCCATCCTTTTCAGCTCACTGGGCTACCCACGTTCTCCAGGCTTGCTCATCAGCTGCCATGTGACCTAAGTCCTCCCTTTTCAAATTATTTTTTTCCGTGTCATTGGTAATCAAACGCTTCCAAGTCTTCCGAGGTCTGCCCCTCTTTCTTGCTGGATTTTCTGGCTTCCAACTGAGACCCATAATCGGTAGTGGGTTACGATCCATTCGTGACACATGGCCTAGCTATTGATGTCTTCTCTTGCAAATTATTTACCATAGAGACCTCGCGTTAGCCATTTTTCCACCCTCATCATTTTTCTTTCCTTATAACTTACTCCTAATATTCTCCACAAGCTCAGGGCTTAATTGCTCCTGCATTTAGCTTGAAATAAGTGTTTCCCTTTAGTTTTACCCACCTCTGTGATTGTCTATAGATCTAAGACCCACTTCCTGGAAGCCATTAACACCTCCCCACTCAGCACTGTACACAACAGAGGGCAGAACTGACCATCGAGCCGATACCACTGACAATGAAACGCCTCAGACTACAGTTCGGTAATAGATGGTTTCATAATTCCCACAGGTGCAAATGGGAAGCGACTGTTTTTCCTGCCCATGCTTCTCTTGCTTTATTCTGTGTGGAACTTTCTTGGCTAATTAAATTGTATTTGCTTTGTCATCGGAACTGGTTCCCCTTTCAGTTCTTCTGCTTAAGAATTACCCTTTATTAAACTTCAGCATCCAGGATTTCCCCAAGAGATGAACACTTGCTACAGCAGCAAATTTATTAGTCCTCCCCTAGGCAAGGTAGAGCCGGAAGGTTTTTTTTTTAAATGCACAAAGGGTTTTTTTTTAGATCCGCACGTGCAAGAGTTGGTACGTCAAATGAGTTCCAAAGCCACCTTTAATGAAAAAGTCCAACTCTGCAAAGATGCCTCAGGCTCATAATTCTTGCCCGTTGGTATCGAATCCAGCTCATCCTGGCACCCACAAACAGAGTTTTTCTTTTGCTCAGGAGTACTCAATCCCGGTTCAACCCCAGACCCGACCCCCGCTCTTCTCCATCCCCTAAACCTCCACCCCACTTCTTCCTATCCAATTCTGCCAGGGGAGCTGGCAGCCTCCACAGGCCCCTGGATAAAGTGGGTGGGGCCTGGCTCAGCAGTCCTGGAAGGGGCGGGGTCTCAGACAGAAGGGGCGGGGCTGTGGCAGCCAGCCCTCACAGCAGCATGGAGGTCGGCTGTGGCGCTCCAGTGGCAATTTAAAGGGCTGGAGGCTCTGGCCACTGCTGCTGCATTGAAACACCGGGTCCCAGGGCAACGGACTCCTTAGTCCCCTCCCATTGTCAGGCCTGAATTCTGCCTTCTCCCTTGTCCCCACTCCTCCCTGCCCACCCCACATGCCACAGAATGGATGATCTCAGGGGGTGGGAGGCGCTGGGAGGGAAGGGTAGGAGTTGAGTGGTGGGGCTACCAGCGGACAGGAGATGCTGGGGGGGGAGCACTGACCGCCGAGGGGTGCTGGGCTGGCACCATCTGTGACGTAGTGGGGGTATCTGGCTAGTTCCTATGCTGGCTCTGTGGTAATCCCCAATGGCTGCCATCGGTACCACAGCCCAGAAGGATGAGTCATTATGCAAAGAGGGTCTCTCAACCTGTCTGACCAGCTACCCCCAGGAGAGAGACAAAGGAAGGGGAATGCTGCCCTGGCTGGGGCAGGGCTGGAAGAGAGTTTAGTTTCTGTCTGGGATCATGGAGGAACCAGCCTAAGCCAGGGCTGGGATTTAGGGGCCCAGTCTCCCCCATCTCAAGGGGGGCTGAGGCATCCTAGACCTGCCCTGTAACCAGATTACATCGGTGCTGTGCTGTGCTGTGCTGTATCCTGGAGAAGGAATAAACTCCCTCCATTCTACGGGCTGGTGGAGTCTGTTCGTGCCATTACGGGGGTGCAGGAGTCAGGGGACCCCAACGCGTCGTCACACTGGTGTCAGGAGCGGGATGCACTGCACCCCGTGGATGGAGCATCCAGCGGCAAGCGACAAGGCGCAGTAGAAGCAAGAGCCGTGGAACCAGGCGTGCTGGAAACAGAGCGAAGCGGTTCCTGAGAATCGCGCAGCAGCACTAGACTGGTGAGTCTGCACCGAGGGGACCAGCGGGAGATGGCCTATACCCAACTGCTGAAGGCAGAGCTGGTGAAGCTGTGCAGAGAGAGGCTTGCCTGTGCGGAGCGCAACCAAGGCCCAGCTGATTGCCCGGCTGGAAGAGAACGACCAGCCACAGGGCTGGGATCCTGTCCCGTGGGGAACAGCCAGACCCCACTGGGAGCGTGTCAGGCTCGGAGAGGGGGCGGAGCGCTGAGAGGCCGAAGAGACCGGACTGCCTCCCAGGGGAGCACTGCAAGCCGTAGTCCGCCGGGGGTCCAACTCGGAGCTGCGGCGGCTAGAAATCCAGCTGCAGATGAAGGAATTGGAAGTCCAGGACCGTAGAGAGCAGCGACAGCATGAGCTGGCCATGGCCGAGCGGAGAAGCGGCAGGGCCCCAGCTGCGCCGAGTGCAGATGAGCCCCAAAGGCCCGGGCGGCCAGATGCTTGGAGAAGCTCGTGGTGGCCCAATTGAAGGACATGGGCGACATAGACGGGTTCCTCAGCTCCTTTGAGAGGGCCTGTGGACTGCAACGGGTCCCCCAGCTGACTGGCTGCAGGAGCTCATCCCGCACTGAACCAGGAGGCCACCGGGTGCTCAATCAGCTGGAAGACCTACAGCCAGGGATTACAACCGAGTCAAGGAGGCCCTGCTGCACAAGTTTGGGCTGACCCCGAGATGTACAGGAAGAAGTTCCGGGAGGTGCAGAAGGAGCCACGGAGACCTATGTGGACCTGGCCTCCCGCCTGGCACAATACTGCCGCAAGTGGGTGTCTGGAGTCGGAGCCCAGACTGCAGAGGGGCTGCTCAAGCTGTTCATGATGGAGCAGTTCTATGAAGCATGCACACCCAGACTGAGGCTGTGGCTCAAGGACCGAAGACCAGAGACCCCCCAGGAGGCCGGGAGACTGGCAGATGAGTTCACGGAGAGCCGGTCCGGGTGTGAACGGGAGTCCCGGAGAGAAAGGGAATTGCACAGAGACTGGATATCGGCTGAGCGACGGAGGGAGTCAACTACGAGGCGAGCCCAAGGAACAGGTCGTCTGTGCCCCAGAGAACCAGCCAGGGCCTGGACAGAGACAGCCCAAAGCCTAACTTGCCATCGCTGTGGGCAAAAAGGCCACAAGAGGGCTCAGTGCACCAGGTCCCATGACCTGGGACTTTCCAGGGCTAACTGGCTGGGGCTGGAGGAAGGGCAGGCTGCCCCAGAGGCAGGGGCTGGCAGGCAAACCTCAGCTCAGAGTGGGGGGAAGGATGCTCAGTGCACCCCCCCTGGGAGGTCTGACCCTCGGGAGGCGGATTTCTCCGTGTACCGTGTGGGGCAGGGACGGCCCCTGCGGAGCGAGTGCCTCATACCCCTGGAGGTGGATGGTAGGAAGGTGACGGGTTTCTGGGACACGGGGCGGAGGTGGCGCTGGCCCGATCTGACATAGTGGCCCCAGACCGGATACTACCCACACGCAGCTGACCCTGAAGGGCATACGGGTCCCGTTTAAGGTGCCTGTAGCCAGGGTGCATCTGAAATGGGGGCCAAGGAAGGTCTCAAGGAAGTGGGGTGCACCCGCACTTGCCCACCGAGGTGCTGATGGGGAATGACCTAGAGGTGGCCCCATGAATCCCAGCGGGCTCTAGTCACTGCCCGGAGCCAGAGCCAGCGAGGGCTGGCAACCTGGATCCAGGAAGGACTCTGGCAGGGTCCCCAGGGTCCCATCACCGTGGACACGGGGTCCAGCCAAGTGGGGACCCCGGACCTAGGCAAAGGTGGGGAACAGGTCCCGATCCCTGCCCCAGCGGCTGAATTCCAGGCTGAGGTGCAGGCAGACCCCTCCTTGCAGAGGCTGAGGGACGAGGCTGGCCTCCGGGCAGCTCAGCCCCTGGGGAGAGGAGGCCAGGAGAGATTCCTGTGGGAGCGGGGATTCCTGTTCCAGGAATGGCTTCCCCCCAGGAAGGTGAGGGCATGGGGGGTCCAGCGGCAGCTGGTCGTCCCCCAAAAGTATCACCTCAAGCTGCTGTATTTGGCCCATAACATCCCCTTTGCGGGCCACCGGGGGATCCGGAGCACCCGGCTGAGGCTGCTCCAACACTTCTACTGGCCGGGAATATTCGCAGCCGTGCAGCGGCACGGCCGGTCCTGCGACTCCTGCCAGAGGCGGGAAGGCCCAAGACGGGAGAAAGCTGCTCAGGGCCCCTACCCTGTATAGAGGAGCCTCTGGGCTTGCTGAGAGAGTTATGGGAGGAAGACCCCGGGATGGAGCGTCGGGGTGGAGGCCGCCCTGGCTGTCCAGAGGAGGCTCGCTGGGCTCATGGCCCGGCCGAGAGACCCTGGCCAGAGATCAAGGGCCAGCGGAAGGATGGGTGCGACCACAGAGGACAGGCCTGTGTCAGTCGCCCTGGAGCGATGCAGCGAGTGGACAGAGGAAGCCAGTTCATGTGGGGCCTCGCCACGGCCGGCCCGAGTCAAGGGGAGCACCCGTGTCCCCAGGGCGGGTTCCCACGCAGAGGACCCGAACTTCCCTAGGTCACGAGCGGAGTGACCCTGCTCAGTTCGCTCTCGGAGGGGAGAACTGTGACGTAGTGGGGTATCTGGCTAGTTCCTATGCTGGCTCTGTGGTAATCCCCAATGGCTGCCATCGGTACCACAGCCCAGAAGGATGAGTCATTATGCAAAGAGGGTCTCTCAACCTGTCTGACCAGCTACCCCCAGGAGAGAGACAAAGGAAGGGAATGCTGCCCTGGCTGGGGCAGGGCTGGAAGAGTTTAGTTTCTGTCTGGGATCATGGAGGAACCAGCCTAAGCCAGGGGCTGGGATTTAGGGGCCCAGTCTCCCCATCTCAAGGGGGGCTGAGGCATCCTAGACCTGCCCTGTAACCAGATTACATCGGTGCTGTGCTGTGCTGTGCTGTATCCTGGAGAAGGAATAAACTCCCTCCATTCTACGGGCTGGTGGAGTCTGTTCGTGCCATTACGGGGGTGCAGGAGTCAGGGGACCCCAACGCGTCGTCACACCATCCCGCTGACTGACTCAGTCAGGTTTCTAAGGCCCGGTCCACACCGTCCCGGCTTCCCTGTGGTGCCACAGTGGGGTAGCTGCACCGATGCAACGTCAGCAGCTTAGGCCTCCCCCAAAGGGTGACAGAGAAAGCAGCTGTGGTCAGGCGAGCTTCGCTCTTCAGGGCTGGCGCTGAAGCTGCCAGCTGGGGTCAGCCCAGGATGGGGAAGCTGAAGGAAGTGCTGAGGGAGGGGGGAGGTTGGCATTGGCTTCTCTGGGAGCAATGTCCACCCCTGGTTCTTTCAACGTACCCTGACAACCCAGACAAGGTGTGTGGGGGAGCATAGGTGGGGAGGGAAGGGAAGGCGGGGGGGGAGGCAACACCCCAGCCCCGCCCTTTCTGCCCAGTCTCCACCCCTTGGCACTACAGGGAGGTGAGGTGGCATGTGGCCCCAGCACCATGGGGAGGGTGGAGGGCGCATGGCCCCAGCCTCGGGCACTGGGGAGGGCAGCAACTCTCCGCCTCCAGTACGCCTACAGTAGGTGTTCTGGGGTGGAATGTGGGCGGGGCCAGGCTGGTGGTTTGGGAAGGCAATGCCTCCCCCTGCCTAGTGTATCGGCTGCCCATGGTGTGGGGTGAGGGAACCCTATCAGACTGTGGGAATTACCATTGCTCCCTACAAGAGCAAGCCGGAGAGAGCGTCCAAACAGAGCGTAGTACCCCGTGTGAATTAAAGCCAGCGGAATAAAGCAAACTCGTGTGCGGATGCTCGTTTCGGGTCGAGCGGCAGTGTGGCTTGCTTTGGGGTAGCTCAAGTCAACAGGCATCCTTTGAGAGAAACGAAAGCAAGAGCGGCCCCATGGGGGAGGGGCTGAGGTATTTGGGTTCACAAGGCCCTCCTTCGGGGTCACCTAGGAAGAAGCATGTGATACCAGAGTCCTGTCTCCTGGTTGGGTACTGCAAGCTGGCACCCTGTTGCAGGGGTTCCTTGTGCCACACAACGCACACATGCCATTCCTGCCTGGGGGTTTGGTCTGGGACTAGAACCCTGGTCCTTGCATTCTGAAGCCACGGGCCTCTGCCACCTGAGAACACCTACTACTCATGAGTGCAACAGCTCCCACCCCCCCCGAGGTAACAGGCACACCTGGGAGTAACAAGCATCCTACAGCAGAGCGGCCAGGGCCAGCTCCTCACAGGAGGGGAGGCGTTTGCTGTTGCTGAGGTGGGTGTTAGCGCCCGTCCTGTTGTAAGGGCAGGAGGTTGCTAGGTAGGGGGGTATGTTAATGAGGTCTGGGGGAATCCCCCCTTCTTCACAACTCGGCCTGGCCCCCACTTTGGTCATCTTTCTGCCTTGGCTTTGAGGGTAACTGCTCCTTGGCCTCCTACCCTGCACGCCTCTCTGCAGGGCAGAGCTGAGGGGCAGCCAGCACCCACCACCCAAGGAAGCTGATTGTGCCTGAGGGAGACTTGGGCCTGGGGGTGGGGCTCTAGCAACCTCCCTCGACAGCAAGAGAGAGTAAGGTGCCAAGATGCATATACATCCCTCCCCCCAACAAAGGAGCAGATGGCCCAGAAAGGGAGCTGGAGGCTCCCAAGGAGAAGCAGAGACTTGCCCCCTCATAAGGGGCAGGACAGGGGAACTAGCAGCCCCTGAGTTGGTGAAGAGATGCCAGGTAGGAGAGAGAGGGAGACATAGAAATGGAGACACCCCCACTCCCCCCACTGTGGGGGGGGGGAGCAGGGCAGGAGAAGAGACACCCTCTCCCCATGGAAACATGGACAAAGGGCAACCCATGTATGAAGAGGGTGGAGAGAAAGCCCCAAAGGGGGAGAAGATGGTGAGACATCCCTTCTATCTCCTACCTGCCATGAGATCCCCAAGGGGACAAGGGGAGAATGAGCAAAGGGGGAAAGGTTTGCAAGGGTGAGGGGAGAATTGTAGGGGAGACCTGTCCCCAAGGGAGGTGTGTGAGGGTGAAGGCCCAAAGGACAGCGTAGTGAAATGGGGGTGAGGGTGAAGGCCCAAAGGACAAGGTAGTGAAATGGGGGAGTCAAGGGGTAAGAGAGATACCCAGGGGTGAAAGGAAGGGGACCAACATGAGGCCCAAGATAGGGGAAAGGGATTTGGGGGGCACCCCTGCGAGAAGAAAGACCTCAGGGATGGGACCTGAGCAGAGAGATCCCAGGAGGAATGAGGAGAGAGACCCTTCAGGGCTGGGGCAGGAGAGGAGTGTTTGGGGGAAAAGGGGAAGAAAAACCGAAAAGCAGAAAATTAAACTGCAAAAGAGACGATGGGGCTGAAAACTGGGGGGAGCAGGAGAGAAATCCAGGAAGACCCAGTGAGTTCCTCCTGTTAATTATTAATGACATGGCAACGTGCCCGGTGCTTGACAGATCATGCAGGGCCTGCCCTGAAGAGCTCGTGATCTCAATACACAATGAAAGGGAGCAGGCAGCCGTGAAAACGGGCGCGACTGGACCAGAAAGTGGAGCATGTGGCATTCAGTTTGGATCATTTTTAGGTACTAAATTTTTTAATAGACAACTTGGTGCTGAAACATTACCTCAAACTGTGCACCTAGGCCCTGATCCTACAGCCAGACTCATGCAGAAAACCCCTGAGCAAGTGCCTCACCTGCCTGCAGAATCAGGACCCAGGATCAGGGCCTAGCTGCCCTGGTCCTGCAGGCAGGTGAGGTACTTGCTCCAGGGTTTTCTGCATGAGTCTGGCTGTAGGATCAGGGCCCTGCTGTTTGAATCAGATTTATGTAACAGGAACCTTTCAGGGAGTGTGAACGTGGACAAGCCAGGAGATTGGAGCGACCGGACTATAGGTAGGTGAACGTGGACGCTCTGCATCTCTGTGCCTGAGGAGAGGCAAAACCTGTTAGCTTTATGTTTGTGTGTAGGCTCCCTTTACTATAAGAGCCTCTGATTTTTACTGGGAGGATCCTTGGTGCGGCAATCTAGCGCTAGAGACTACAACTCCCATGAGCCCTTGGGAAAAAGGAGGGGAAACTGTTGCATACTTCCAGGCAGTGCAAGGAGAGAGTTGGTGAGCTCCAATTTGGAGAGAGGAGCCATATTGCTAGTGGGGAGCCTTTTCCAGTGCAGGAGCTATTGCTGGAAGCTAGAGCTTGTTGGGGCTTGGATCTAGCAGGCTGCTTCCGGGGCTGTTGGGGATGGTTCCTGGCCGGGAGAAAGCCTGGCTGAGATGGGCCTGCATAAACCTGCATAGAAGTGAGTAACTGTGGCTGTTTGAGAAAGTACTGCCTGAGACCGAGCCCAGAAAACAGTCTGACTCTGGGTCCAAAGAGAGGCAGAGTGATCTGGTGAGGAAACCCGAGTTGCTGGATGGCCTGACGTAGCCTGGCAAGGCTCAATGCCAGTGGGATAAGTTTCCTTTCTTTCTGTGCACTTTGTTAATTGATGTTATTCAATTTTAGTCTGTTAAATCCTGTTTCTTTAAGTTGTCAAGTGAAGGTGTGTTAATTCTAATGCAATCAATTAGATGTATATTACTGGATTTGGAATTTGATCCTGATTATTCCTGGAATAAGTTGATTGCTGGAGGCTCCCAAGGCACGCCAGTAAGGGCCAGCCAGGTGGAGGCACCGCTATTGTACATTCCTTTAGGAGCAAGGGGGTGCATAGGGGATCCCCAACTATCCGGCATCACCACTGGGGTGCTCAGGATCTCCTTTTATGTTAGAAACATCAGGCACACAGAGGAGCGAGGCCTGCGCCCGAGTCACCCCGGAAGGCCAGAGGGGGTTACATGTGTTTCAATGTTGTGAATCTTCTTTTATTGTGAGTCTTGCAATATTGGATGGTTTAATTAAAGCCCCAGCTCCCAGAGACAATCTCAGCATTTATCTAAACCAGTAAATTTCCAGCCCTTTGGAAAAAATTCCCCTATCCCAGTTGGAGCTAAATTTGGCCCTCTCAGCCAAGTCCCAGGTCTGAGTGGGCCATGGAGAACACATGCTGCCCTTGAGGTTGTCTTGCTGCGGGGGGGAGGGGATGATATTCTGTGGCTAAAAAGAGAAGTTCATTCTCCAGAGGGGTCCATGTAACTCTATTTTATTTATGAGCAGGGCTAATTAACTGGCATAATAGCCCCTTGGCTCTGCGGCGACGCGATATATGGGATAGTGTCATATCCTACGCAGCCTGGGGCCCACGAGAAGCCGACAGCCGTCAGTGTGAGGCTGTCAGATGTGAGGTCGTCAGAGTGTCAGACCAGCCCCACCTCCCCACCAGAGCTCTGCCACATCAAGCCATCCCGCACAAGGCCTCTCTGCTGTACTAGCAGGCAGGCGACCTGTTCTCCTGGCCTTCAGGAGGGCTGGGGGCTTTTCTCCTCAGCCTGCTCCTTTTTAGAAGGAAAAGGGGGTTGCCACCTATCTAGTTTTCTCATCAGCATCCCTTGGGCCGGGAGCTGCCCTGGGAAATCTGTCCGGGTGCTCTGTGCACATGGCAACTCTCCAGTTTTAGGGGCTCAGATTCATCCTGAAGGCCCTGTGGTTTTGTACCTCAGAAGTGGCAACCCGAGGAGATGGGGTGTGTCTGCGTTTCAACCAATCCCTACTCTAGGCCCTTGTTGCCCCTTGAGCCAGCTGGTTCCTCAGTTCATTGTCTTTCAACCTCTTGTGCGCAAAGAACAGTCGAAATGTAACGACAGAGAAAAAGCTGGAACAAGTCCCGTTTATTTTGCTGTTGTTAATTCGTACATACAGTTTCATCTGCACACTCTGCTGGCCACAGATATTTCAGGGACAAAGCCTGAACAGTCAGGGAGCGGTTGATAAAATCCCGACACGTGGCCAGTTACATCAAAACGCATTCCCCAAAACCAGCCCAACATTCAGGCGGGAGAAAATGCCACTTGGACTCTTGGGGTGAAGGGGCCGGTGGTGCGGAGGCCCAGCCTGTGTCTGAGGAAGTGGCATTTGGAGGAGACGGAGTTGTGGCCGCCTCAGAAGGCAAGAGGAGTTAGTTTCAAAGGACAGCAAAGGCCGGTCGTGCCCAGAACAAATGATTAGGGAATCTCTCTCAATCCCCTCTCTGGTTCAGCTTTGGGATAGGCCATGCTCTCTGAGGAAGAACCACGATGAAAAAAGTCCAAGAGCACTGGGAAATGCAGCATGCACTTGTAAGACAAAAAGCGGCCTTTGAGAAATCAGGCTTCATAAACTATATTCAATCTGCTGGACCTCTGTACATTCAAACACTCTATGGCTTCATTAGGCCTGTCATTTCTGTTCTGGAAAGAAGGTAATGCAACTTTGTTCTAGATTCATTAGTCTAGAAACAGCTTCGCTCTTGTGTTTAAAGTCCCAGTTATTCTTTGGGAGTTAGACTCCCAAACCGGTGACTGCCTACTACTTTTTCTGACTATTGCACATTCCCCACACGTCACAAAAAAATCAGAGCTACAATCCACACGTTTGCAGCAGGATCAGGGAAGAGGGATCGTGAGTCACAAAACTTCTAAGTGCAGTGATGTAAAAAATCTAAAGCATTTGTCATTGGATATCACTTGATTTTCTTCTGGTGCACAGACATTTGATGTTAGTGACAAGAACCATTGAGGTTAAGTAAAAATAGAAAACTGGCAGTGCCAGTTTGCATATAAAAATAAATCTAAATCAACTGCATTTCAAAAATGGATGGAAAGAATACTATGACGTTTGTCCAATACCGAGATCTTCAGAAGCTGTAAATGGGTGCACCTCCATAGAAGGCAATGAAATTGCACCGTTTTCACTAGCTGAGTATCTGGCCCCCTATTTTTAAGAATATAAACCATACTTCCTTCATTATTGATATGCATAATATAGCTTTAAGAAAGTGCCATACCATCATAAACTATTGCTCATTTTCTCATTAGGTACCTTGTGCTTTTAAGATGTGTTCACATGAAATATAAGCACCAAGCATTTTTAGTTACTATTAATAAATCTAATCTGAATATATATTTTTCTGACGCTAACCCAGAATTCCACGTCAAACAGTATTTGTGCCCCCAGTAGGGATGTAAGTGACTATCCGGGGAACAGAGGGGGAGCAGGAGCTGGTGCTGGGGGGAGCTGGCTTAAAAGCCACTTCCTCCCCCAGCTCCATCTCTGTGTGGGGGCAGGGGAAGTAGAGGTGTAGCGGGGGATTGGACACAAGCTGGGAATTAGTTGATTCCTGGCTAGCACCCGGTCCCTCCCTCCCACTGCGCTTGTGCTTTTAAAATACATTAACAGTCATCAGGCTGGCGGCTGTTAATACATTTAAAAAGCACAAGTGCAGCAGGGGGGACCAGGCATGAGCTGGGACAGCTGATTCCCGGCTCATGCCTCGTCCCTCCCTGCCCCCCGCACTTCAGCCTTTTAAATGAATTAAGAGCCTAGCGGCTCTTAATACATCTAAAAGGCAGAACCACAGTGGGGTTAGCCCCGCTGCAGCTCAGCAGACCGCTCATCAACTAGTAGATGGAAATTCCATTAACTAGTCGATTAGCTGATTAAACGCCATTTAACATCCCTACCCCCTAGGGGGTCTGATGGGGTCACTGGTCATATATACAGAGTCATTGCTGTACCTTTTCCCCCACAGAAGGAGCCTACAGAAAATTCCAGACACATAACAAGACTCCTGTTCAGATTTGTTTTCAAATCTCTTGATATATGTTTTCTTCTTATTTCTATGTACCTTCTCCGGTGTCTACTAGGGGTTTAAGCGACTAGTCGACTACCCGATAAGCATAGGCTTAGCTGGTAGTCGAATCACTACTCAGCTAGTCGCTTCCCCGGCCCCCTGTATCAGAGGCAGCAAGGTCGGGGGGTGGGAAGAGGAGCTGGTGCTGAGGGTAGCTGGCTTAAAGGCCGGTTCCCCCCAGCACCATCTCTGCGGCGGAGGAAAGGAGAGGCAGAGGTGCAGCGGGGAAACGGCAAGAGCAGGGACTGAAGCAGCGCCCGCTTACACCGGGTCCTGACTGCTACTCCTCTGCCTTTGAAATGTAGCAAGAGAACTTTGGGTGTGCACAGAAAGAAGGAGTATATTGCCATACAGAATTTCTTTTTACACAGCCAAGTATTACTGCAGTTAAATAAAGCTGTTTTAATAACTGATTGAGTCAAAAAGGAGGGGGGGATTAAACCATAATTATTTAATGACAGTAGACTTGGAGATTCCAAAAATTAAAGCTTTATCACTGCAAAAACACAAATTATCAACATCACATGTCAAAATATACAAAGTAAATATCCTTCAATCAAATTCTAGTAAGTTCTAAAGCAGCATTCTTCTTTCTATAAATTTGGATAATTATTGATGGAAATATTTTTTTGATGGCTTGCCTGTTTTCACTGAAATCAACATTTACCAATGAAACTCTAATCATTCCAGGCCTACAGATATGTAATATTTATCCTTCATACTTGCTTTGTGCTTGAAGAGCTGCTGTGTTGTATAAAAGCTGGCACAGCAGACAATAAAATATAATGCCTTGAGGGGCCTAGGAGACCTACTGAGGTCCCTTCCAGTCCTACAATTCTAATGTGGAGGGTGCCATGTAAGAAGGTTGCAAAATATTGGCAAGAAAATAGAAGAGCGTTCAAACCTGGACTCGTGCCTTACCTCCCCTATTTGAGAAGGAATCCTTGTTCCTGAAGCACTCATGTTTTACAAATGCTTGTGCTCAAAAAAGAGCCCCTTTCCCCAGGGGGACCTGGAATGCCTTTTTCTGAGGTAAAATGAGCCCACTCCAAGTCAAAGATTGCATAGAAATTGCATTTTCACAGACTTGTTTGCTTATACTTAGGCATCTTGTTGAATTTCATCGAAAACTCAAACCTGAGAGGTGCAAACTGGCCCCCAAATCACAGCGTCACATCAGTTTTGCACGACCGTGAAAATTTGCGTGAGAAAATAATTTAGAGCCCAATCCAAAACCCACTGATCTAAACAGAATGATTCCTGAGGAGTGGGACCACCGACCCGATGGGAATTGTATCAGTAGACGCGGGCAATGAAAGGGAGCATTTGTTTGGCTAACATAGGTTCTGAATGTAAAGATGTGTGTTGCGATGGGCAAACCTCAGGTGGTTTAAAATCCACCTTCAGTTTGAGAAGTATCCAAAAAGTGAAGCTTAATCAAACCTCTTTGGTCTATATCATGAGAACGAGCTCTCTCATGAGAAATCCAGAAATTCCAGGGCTGGTTAGACTGTGCCCAAGAACAACCTCCGTCAGACTTACGATTATAGTTCTGCTTCTTTTTCTCCGTTCTTCTTCAGCTATAGAGAAAAGGCCGGATTCACCCCTTATTTGATTGTAAATCAAGAGAAACTCTACTGAGAACAACTGAGTTATTCTGGTGTAAGAGGAGAATCGGGCCCAAAGTTATTCTTCCAAAGAGCTTTTACTTTTACATTTTCCCTTGAGGAGGACAAAATGAAAGGGAGGAGGATTTAAAAAAAAGAAACCAATGTGCAGAAAAAGAGACATTGATAAGCAGACATATTACTGTGTATTGTATTTGCACCATCATGTTACCATGCATTTCTGATTAGGCAGATCTTTGACAAGGTACCATCCAGTATAGGGTGAGAAAAAGAGCTTAGAAAAGGATGGTACAGATTTGATACAGAGCTTTCTGAAAAACCGGATGCTCAAAATAAGTTGCTTTCTTACGGCACTTTCTAAAAATGAATAACCTGGCTGTTCCTTGTCACTTTTTTTAAAACCACAGAATGCAACAGTCCAAAATAAGGAACACTTAAACATTTCTCACTTTTAAAAAAAAAGTTAGCTTTGTGTTTCAGTAGTGCTTTGTAAGAAAAAGAAAAACCTCTGAAAGACAATGATCAAAACTCCTCCCAGTCTAACAAAACCTATTGCACCTGCATCTCCTTCAATTTTGCTCCTGGGTGGACTTTTTCCAGGCCAAGTTTCACTCTGGAGTGAAGTTTGAGAGCTATGTAACGAGAAATTCCTGAGACTAGGGGCTGAATATAGGGAAATATTTGTCCATCTCAAAATGCTAGCAGCAGTTTAGCAGGGATGCACAAGTGTATCCGATGAGTAGAGATGCTGCTTTTACTTGTCAATGTTTTGGGTTTGCTTTCAGTTCAGGTGCTGTATTGTATAACTGGTATACAACCGACTAGTCATTCATTTCTGGCTTGTCAGCGTACGCCAAAAAGTGACTCTCTGACAGCTATGGCTGATGTTCATTGCCAGATATTGTCTATTTGTAAACGTGGTTTCGAGACAGAGTGAGGAGTCGTAAGTAGAGTTAGCATCTGTTCTCAGAATTCTTACAGTTTGTCACTTGTCACACCGTACCACCCGAAAAACTGGACAGGATCATGTCCATTTTTGCAATCCTTGTGTCCCCAGTGGCAAAGCTACAGCGGTAGCAGCCGCAGAGGGTGGTTTCAGACCATCAGATTTTTATTTTGACAGCATAGTCTCTTTATTTTATTGATAAGCCAGGGGTTTACCCCAACAGCAGACTTCCTCACAGTGACATCTCTCCCCTTTGGAGTCACAAACCTTCCTTCTCCTTCTCCTTCTCACCCAAACCGTGCCACAACCAGATCCAGACGGTTAGTGTTTACAAATAATGAGTGCATGTCTGAATATATTTATATTGAAAATAATTTACCATTTCAGGGCTTAAGAGATCCCCTCGACAGCGAAATCCTCTAAATCACCGATTGAAATGATGTCCATGCATATAACTGGACTTGTGTCTTCTTGACAAGTACACTGAGTTTCATCATCGTGCTGACTGTGAGAGTCAGATACAGGTTCAATATAGGGTTGGCTCTCTGGGGATGGAGACTCTCTGTCTTCCTCCTGCCAGTCTTCAGCTGGCATGCCTGGGACGTTCTGCATGAGCGAAAAAGGTTCAGACTGTTGGGAAGTTGATCTCAGAGTGGGCACGGATACAGGCAGCTCACTGGGGTACAGGACGCAAGGAGGATTCACGTTTCCCCAAGAGGCTGGTTGGTGTAAACCCCTTTCGGCGGAACGGACTGGGACTTGGATGTATTTGCCGGTGTCTGGCTCGTAAAAGGTCTTTAAATGAACTTGAGCAGCTAGGTCGATGATGAAGTACTCCCCTGAATCGGGATCTTGAAGGAGTTTACGCTGAATTGCAGGTAAAGAGGGCGTGGGGCTAACTGATGGGGCACCTTTGAGTCTTACCAGGCTAGATTCTGAAGGAGGACAAGGTGAACGGGACACAGGAGATGGTGGAGAATGGTTCCAGGGTACGGGGGATAATGGAATCTGTCCAGCCTGGGATGGCTTTCTCACCGCAACATCTGTCTGCTCCGTTGGAAGGCTCTTCTGCTGCACCTCCATCTTTTTTCTCTTGTTGGCTAGCCTTTTGGCTCGCCGCAGGGCCTTTTCGCTTTTCGGTGGCACTGCGGGGGGTTTGCCCAGCGGTTTCGCCATACAACTCTGGGATCGCTCGTTTGTCGGCCTTGAGTCGCTGGTGTCCTCAGCCAGCAGGCTCCTCTGCATGGAATCGAGTATTTCCTCTGCGGAAATGTCAGCCTTGTTCTTTGTGACCACATTCAACAATGCGGGATTTGTAATCTCCTCTGCCTTCATTACACGCGAACTGGCAATTTTCTCTGGCAAGGGACTGTTGACAGCTGAGTGTACGATGCTCTCTGACCTTGGGTTTGTTACAGGGGTACACGCAAGATCATCTGACATCACAGGTGTTTCTTCCAAGTGTCTGATGTCTCCTGGAACATCGCTGGTTACAGGGCAGTACACGTGGTTCTCTAACATAGAGCTTATTGCAGGAGAACTTATCTCCCTCGTGATTATTTTTTTCGCACATGACCCACCTCTCCTATTGGACAAAAGATGATTCTTAAAATAATTTTTCTTCTCTAAAGGGGGACCCAGTTGGCGTTGTGCTGAGCTATCTTCTAATGCTGACTTTGGCCGTGCTAAGTACTGCTTTGCCCTTCCTACCTTGGGCTTCTCTTGGCTTCGGTGAACATTTTCCTCGTTACTTTTCCCAACTTTATTTAATAAAGTAGGAGTCACTTCCTCATCTTCTCCCAACGTCCTTAATGAAAAACTCCCTACTTCTTCAGAAAGGGTGGGCTCCCATGTTAGGTTGGTGTTATCTGTCCCTTGAAAGCCCATGCCGGCTGGAGTAGACACCAGCGCATCCCCATTTCTGATGAGTCCATCTTCTCTTGCATCCTGTTCTTTTATGTTCCTCGATAATGACCACTCAATTTCTTGAATGCTGGGTGTATCTCGGCCCTGCCTGTAAAGCGGCTTGCCTTTCTCTACAGTAGCTTCCAGTTGTCTTTGTGTTTCCCTGTAACTACTACTGACTGTTTCTTCTAGGGACAAGGACCTAAGGAGAGGCAGCTTGATGGTTTTTATCACAGGGGTGGATTTGAATGTGTTGTCTTTAATCAGAAACAGACTGGGTTTCAATGGATTGGAAGATTGTGATGTTGGCTCTTCTGCCTTGGGGATGGGAGCATCCTTGTTGTCTTCTGTTGCAGAATTCACACTACTGGCCTCCTCCCTCTTCTCACTCGTCCACCTCTCTTCGGTCAGGCTTTCGCTTTCGTCCAGTGCCACCTTTCCCTTGCTCCTCTCTTCTGTACTAGTGTCCCCATTACTAAACGCATACAGTGGAACCTCCTCTTTCTCTCCCGGTTTCCCTTTCCTACTTGGCTTGTCATCTACATTCTGTTTCCTTCTACTCCGCTGGCTTTCTTCCAGGCATGCTTTCTGGAACAGCTGAATCAGCGAGAAAGGGTCTTCCTGAAATGGCTGATCGACTGTGGTCACAAAAGAGTATTCAGAAGAACTATTGCTGGTCTTGCCTTGATTTTCATTGCTGCTTCTTAAATGGCTTTCACTTTCATTGTAAGGAACATCATCTTCTGCTGGTGGAAGGAGTTTGGGGGGGATTCCATTCTGACTTTCCGCATCTCTTTCACGTTCATGGCCTTGTACGCCGGAATTATACGTTTGCATTTGATGCGCGGCTATTGCCTCTGCATTGTCTCTAATGTGGCTTTTCAGTGAAGGATAACGTTGACTTTTCCTTAAACCATGTTCGTTTGACAGGTATCCAGCAAGAGAGACGTTTTCATTGTACTCGATGTCTTTCAATGGATCTTTGTTATTTGAATGATCCTGTTGCAAATTGTCTTGATTTTGGTAAAATGCAGGATCGACTGTTGCCTGGGGTGAACTTACAGAAAGGTAATTGTCTGTGAAGTATCCCTTTAACTTGGTTGTATTGTGCTTTTCCTGGATAGTGTCTGTTGGTACAAAAGGTCCACAGCTTAATTCATCTCTCTCGGCAAACTCGAAGCTACTGTCTTCCGGAAAAGTAGACACCATAGCATTCATGTTTACACTCCCTTGTTTTGTGTTTTCCTTAGCCTTGTTTTTCTCTTTTAGGAGGGGCGAGGGACTGTAAGTGCTTTTCACTCGTTTTCTGACATCCTTCAGGTTGAATAATAAACTTGGTGCTTTAGATTTGTAATTATCCCGAGATAGATACTCACTAAATCCACTTCCCTCGCGTTCTTTTGCTGCTACAGGGTCAGGCATTGGGGGTGTCACACTCACTGGTTGATTTGCTATCTCTTGTTTTGAGGGTATGATTGGGGTTAAAAGTTTTGTGATGTTGAAGGAGGGGCTAATGGAGTCAGGGGAGTTTCCCTGTTTATTTTCTGCGGTTGTGTCAGCAAAAGGTTCCACAGCAGATGGCTTTTGATAAAAAGAGAATTCTTCTCCACTGAGGGGTAACTTTTCATTTGAACTCTGCTGTGCTTTCACTGTGGCCCCCTTTAAATTCCTCTGTCTCCTCCACGGTGGACAGACATAGTCCATTTCAGGCTTGGTTGCCTTCTTCTCCGTGCAAGTGATTTGGGACACAGGTGGTGGTGGAGAAGGGGCCTTGTATACAGGTGATTTGGGGAGACCAGAGACCTGGGGTAGAGATGCTGATGGGCCAGAGATGTGGGGTACAGGTGCTGGTGGAATAGGAATCTGAAACTCAGCTGCTGGAGAGACAGGGACAAGATGACCAGGTATTACTGGAACAGGGACCTGAGATATAGTGTCTGGCGGAACATAGTCCTGGAATTCAGTTGTGGGGGGAAATTGATCTGTTAGGAAATCCTTTTCCTGAATTCTAGCCCCTGAGACTTTTCTGTGTGGTGGTTTACGTGCAGATGTATAGGATCCTTTAACCAATGGTGTTTCTTCAAAGCGTGTAATAGCCTCCTTTTTTGGTATAATAGCTGCAAACTCCTCTTTTTCACTCAGTTTATTATGATGGTCATTCCATGATTCAAAGGCGCTGTTCTCACTGTGAAGAAAATTGCCCTTTTTTGCTGGTTCTTTAACTTTTGCGCGCCTGTTTTTGGCTGCCTTTTTAGAAGAGCTGGTGAGATTTGCCTTAACCACGTTGGACATGTCCATCAGTGCAGGATGATCAACATGTGGGCCAAAGTAGCTCATATCAATTTTATTCTGCCTTTTCTGTACCTCGTGTTTGTCACGGAGCCAGTGGTTATCTCGATATACGTCAGAAAATTGGGAAAGTTCCCTCTGCATGTTGAAAAGCGCTGTATCGTTCCAGAAAGCTATGTCATTTCCCTGAATGAATCTGCATTTTTGAGAGCTGTTTTTAACTGGCAGTTTGACTGCTACCAGGGAACTTTCTGGACACTGGTTTTCAGTCTTATCAAATGTCTTAATCAAACAGGACACTTTTGAGGCAGGTTTGTTTTTCCTTGGACCAGCTGCTGGTAAATTTGGCTTTTTCGTTTCCGCCGTGCTGTGTTTAGCAACCTTTTTCTCGTCTGGCGCACGTTTTGGTAAATGCTGGAATGTTGAAGCCCAAGTTGTATGCTCGTTGTTTTTTGATGATAACTTATTGTAGATGTTGCTTCTCTTGATGGCATGGTTCAGCGTCCCTTGGTGAATTTTACTAGCGAACTGGTAGGTGATGTCCGTCGAAATGACAATCTCCAATTCATTGTTAGATGCTTCGAGTTCTGCCACGCACAAACTCTTGAATGCTCGGTCTGTGAGGCTGCAGACCTCTCTGTCTGTATCATCCAGGAGGCTCCCTATACTAGAAGAGTCACTAAGTCCATCCGCGTGTTTCTTATTTCCCTGCATTGTCTTTGTGAGTCATGAATAAATTATCCCAAGCATTAATTTATTATGTCAAATAGGCAGAAGATCCTGTTGGATATTCCCACTGGTCTGCAATGTTTTCTCCCAGAATTCTTCTTCCAGAACGTATTTGCTTTACATTAATTCACCTTATGGAATCACAAAATGGGAGTTTCTTCTCTGCAAAGCCAACAGACAAGAAAATACCAATGAGCAGACTGTACAATCATCTTGTCTTACAGCATCTTCCATTAATTTGATCCTTTGTTTAATCAAATCGAAATCTCAGGAATCATATAATTAATATTTAAAAATACTTGGTCACCTTCAATGGGTATCACTGGATAATTCAATCACTGGAAGGCGCTGTTGAATTCATAAGAAAAACAGGGATCTCTGTTCAGCTGTTGATTTAAATGGACTTAAGTGCATACTTCAAGTTAAGCATGTCTTTAAGTGCTTTGCTGAGCAAGGGCCAACACTTTTACGTGAGAAGAAGAGAGGCAGTTGTAGTTTTAACACACGCAAGCATGTGAAACCCTAGAATCACCCTGAACGGGTGTGAAAGCTACAAACTGCTTTGTCTTTAGCCGGGTTTTACCACATATCAAATACTGAATAATACACGGGAAGACGATAGAGTGTGTTCACTATGGGAAAAATTAAGAGACCCTGTAATAAAGATTGAGCAAAAACTAGATGTTATAGGCCAAGATTTAAAAAAAAAAAAAAAAGTGAACCTACAGTAAGGATCCTATTAGGGAAGTAAGTCATCTAGCTGCTTCCTCCCCCTTGCTGTGTCTGTATCAAAGGCAGCAAGCGGGGCAGGGGGGGGGGCAGTGAGAGCAGGAGCCAGCGCTGTGGGGAGCCAGCTTAAAACCCGGTTCCTCCCAAAACTGTCTCTGTGGAATTCTATCGTCTACTCAATTAGCTAATTAACCGCTATTTAACATCCCTAGAGCCTAATAAGTGGTTTGATTTTTTTTTTTTTCCAAAAGAACCAAGCACCCAACCATTCCCATTGATTTCAGGGGGTGAGTTGATCATCTGACCACTGATTTAGGTGCTTAACATGAAAGTTCAGGGTTTCAAGTTATACACAAGCTGTTCTTTCAGCTTCCTTCACCGGCCCTGAAGAAGAGCTGTGTGGAACTCAAAAGCATGACCCTTCCACCAGCTGAACGGAGACCGGCCAAGGTAGTACCTCACCTCCCTTGTCTCTGTTCTGCTAAGGCTCCTGTACCAGCCCAGCCCCAATGATATCCATAGAGTTGCCCCTGCTTTCCCCGAATTCACAGGCGATCTGTTAAGGACATATTTATCCCCAGCGTAAACCCACGTGCATAACCGGAGTTACACCAGAGCACAATGGGGTCCGTGGTGCATTAACAAATCCCAGGCAGTTGCTCTTGCCACAACATACTGAAGCCAAGTACATTAGACCGCAGTGGAATTGGTGCCTTGAAACCAAGGAGGCTGCTAACATCAGCATAGCCAGCAGGAGGCAGGAGTGCCTAGGGGAACTCCAATAGATCCACTAACGGAGCGCATGGAACAGTGGTTCTCACTTTCCAGAGGAGTCCATAACCCAAGTCTCCCAGTGTTGTTAATTCAGTCAGCGGCTGTCCAGTGGATTAATGGGAGGCCTGGTATTATGCAAACGAAGGGGCCACATTTTTCTACACCAGCCTGCTGAGACTGACCAGGGCTTGCCAGGGGGTATGCTGGACCTGCTAGGCAGGCTGATGCGGCTTTCTTCTACCTCCAATGCAGACCTTGTCTTTTAGGCCCAGTAGAGCCCTCAATTAATTTTGATTCCCCTTGTGTGTACGTTTAATAGCATGAGCCAGGCAGCTGAATTAAACACCCACCATAGAGCTGAGAGATGAAATCCAGATCCAGATCTGAGCTTCCCCCTCTGTTTTGATACAGGGGTCCTGTTTTGCCCATCTCTACTTTACAGAGGCCTCCTGTAGAAATGGCTTGACAGCTGGACGCTGGGATTTCAATGAACTCCCCAACTATGAGTCAGTGGTAGCCCATGTCAGGGATATTTCAGGAAACAGCCTTGGTCTAATGGATTATTCAGATTTGTTTTCTCTCTCTCTCTCTCTCTTCAGTTTTAACACTTTTATCCTCAGCAAACCTATTCATAGGCCACATCTTCACTTGCGGCACTGGAGATCGATCTTCTGGTGTTCGATTTAGCAGGTCTAGTTAAGACCCGCTAAATCAAACGCTGAGGGCGACTCCAGTCCGCAGTTGCGAGGAGTAAGGGAAGCCGATGGGAGCGTTTGCTCCCATCGGTCTCCCTCTGTGAAGACGGAGCCAAGCTCGGCTTAAGATAAGCCAACTCCAGCTACAAATTTTATGTAGCTGGAGTTGCGTACCTTAAGCTGACCTTCCAGGGCTAGTGTAAACCAGCTGACCTCAGAGGACCTACTTCAGATTTACTCCAGATTCAGACCACACTCAGGCAAAATACTTACTGTTACTCCATTTTTCCTTGTCTGGGATTTCTCTGATGATGATCAACTTTCCTACCCCGGAATAAAACAGCTTGAGTCAAAACAAAGAGAACACCAATGACATGCTGTCCCATTCTTGCTGGGGCTCTTACCTGTGATGTGAATGGATCCTGCAGGCGCATACCTTTTATGTAATGTTGTTGTCGGTGCTTGAGTGTATTTAGAACTTCCTCTCATGCTTGCATGTAGCCTCATTGCTGCCCATTTTTAGTGAGGCATTAAAAATAGCTCCGTGAAGTAGATTTGGCAGAAGTAGGGTTGTAATGTGTTTTCGACCTTCAGCATTTTTGACCTCTAGTGAACTCTGCAATTCAAAAACAAATGCTTTGGTTTGTGCCGGCTGAAGTAGGTGTGACTGGTTCATCTATTGGAGCTATTCATTCATTCGTTCACAGCATAATAACCATTTTAGTAGCTAACTGCTGTTCCGTAATTCTCAATTTAGCACCGTTTTACACATAATCAGCGCAATTGGCAATGAGCTCTGAGGCTGCAGTAATTTCTCTTTGCTCCACTTTCTCAGCTTCTCAGTGGAAGTTAGATGCCTCCTTTTGAGTAGCTATACTTTAATCCTTAGTGCACTCAAGACAACAGGCTTAATTATTCCATACTGGTTCTTGTGTCCCTCAGCTTAACACCTCAGTGTACTTGGCTTTCCCTTACTGGTGCTTGGCCAACGCACCAGTTGAGGAGGTAGGTTATATTGGCAGCCTAATCCAAGGAGGAGAGATGTTTTATACAGTAGGAAGACATGGAGCAGCTACAATCTGAACCTCTCTAGTCCGACACCCTCAAGACCTGACCGGAGCGGAACCACAGAATTTTCCGAACCACAAGAAGTCAATATTGTCTAGCGGCATTACCAACACTCCCACTACTTCCTGGGCTCTGAGAAGACATGGAGGGGTAAATTAGAGCCAAATAACAGCAAAGAACACTGAGAGCCAGGGCTGGTGGCTGTAAACAAACTTTAGGGAACTGTGAGAAACTTCGCCACACCCATGATAAGTGGACATCTAGCTAACTAAAATCATGCCGGACCAGAGAGTGCCGGACTAGAGAGGTTCAACCCATAGTACCAATCCCCTCAATTTCCCAGCAGCAAGAAATGGGTTTTTCCCAGCCCTGTACCCTCCAGCACACAAGAGAAACCCTTGGAAATTAGCCAGGTATTAAACAGAGAACTAAAGTAAACGATGCCTGTCCAGCTGCATTTAGAGAGACAGTGCAGGTGAGGTAATATCTTTTAGTGGCTCTTTGATCCCATAGAGAGAAGTTGGTCTGATAAAAGATATGACCTCACTGTGTCTTTCTAATATTCTGGAATCAAGATGGCTACCACAACCCTGCACACAGCCGAACGTACTGCAGAAACACAACAGTGCTTCCTGTATTTTGGCCAGCAGAATCTAGTATTCACCCCAACAGCAGGCAACACAAAAAGTGTAAGGGGGAAATCTTGAGAGCTATGAAAATGAACAACAAACTTAGCTTTTTTAATAATTGCCACCAGGAAAGCTACTGCCGCCAGGTTCGACCCCTCAGAGTAATAGGGTAGGGAGCCTCTCATCTTTAGGGGACTCATCTCATGGCAGCCCACAGTGATTAAAGCCAGAAATTTGTTACTACATGTTTGGCATTTTGAGGCTACGTCTACACTACACCTGTTTTTCGGAAAAAGGTATGCAAGATGCGCTCCGCAATTTGCGTACCTTTTTCCGATTCTTTTTTTGGAAGAGGCTTTTCCGAAATTTGGCCTGTCTACACTGGGCCAAATTTCAGAAAAACCTCCTCTTTTGGAAGAGCCCTTCTTCCTCGTGAAACGAGGTTTGCAGGGCTTCCAAAAGAGTGCGTCTGCTCTTCAGAAAATTTTTTTGGAAGAGCAGACGTGTTCCCTGGATGCGGCAGAGTTTTTCTGGGATACTTCTGGTATCCCAGAAAAACTCCGTAGTGTAGACATAGCCTGAGAATCTATGAATTGATGAGTTTTAGTGTAATTTCTACTGGACAATGCCACCCTTCCAACACTAAGGAGAAGTCTACACCGCAATTAGACATACGTGTCTGCCCATGTTGGCTGACTCCGGCTCTAAGTTCCTCAGGGGCTGTTGAGTTGTGGTGTAGAGGCTCAGACTCAGCATGGAGCCCAAAGTAGAAGGGTCCCAGATCTTGGTCTGTAGGACAAATGTCTACACTGCAATTAAATAGCCACTTAGCCCCATCCTGGAAAGCCCACGTCAGCTACTAAGGGTGTCTACTCACAGTGGAGACAGACCCTTTGTGGCAGTAGAAGCAAAGAGCAATGATTGACTGAGCCGTGGTCACGAAGCACTTCTCCCTCTCCGAAGGGTGGCCCTTCGTGCCTAGAGCTACAAAGATGCTTACAAAGGGGCCGTGTATGGGAAACTCCCCCTGCTGTGTCTTGGGCTGCCTCTTTCCTGGGGAGAACCCCGAGAATGTCCAGCACGTTTTAGTGAAATACCAACAGACTGAAGTTTCCACCATGGATTGACATTCACCCAAAAGGATACGCAAAGATCAGAAAGACAAAATAGCCAAGATTCTGTGTTAGACATGGCGTCAAGTTTCCAGGTCTGCACTTTTCCAGAGCATTCAGATCTGGGGTTTTGGTTAAGCCCGTTCTAGAGATGGGACCAATGGTGAAGTTTGGTGGTACAGATCGAGAGCCAAACTTCACCCAAGGTCAGCTGGATCCGGTGCTTTGAGTTCAGGCCCATAGCTGTTCAGCATCTACCTGTGTGGTTGGGATCATGTGCCTTTTGGCCACTGCTGTCTTTGGCCATAAAGACAATCGCCATTACTAATGCACAAGAGCAGAAGAGCATTAAGAACATTTTAAGACCTTTTGGAGAGCAAGCGGTCCACCTAGAAAGAACAGCAGCTAACCACTGTTAGAAAAGGCACCGCAACAGGTTTAACCATTAGCAGACATGGCATTGTGAGAAAAAGCCTACCAAGTAGATTAAAACAGACTGAAGCCAGGTCTACAATAGCGGAGAAAATCAATGCAAGATATGCAACCCCAGCGACGTCAATTGCATAGCTGGAGTCGACGTACCTTGCACCGATTTTTTTTTTTTCTGGGGCGGCCCCACAGCAGTAGGTGGTTGGAGCAAAATGCTCCCGTTGACTTTCCTTACTTTTCACAATAGGGAGGAGTACTGGTGCTGAAGGGGGCGCCCTTAGCATTTGATTTAGCAGGTCTAGTAAAGACCCGCTAAATCAAATCCTGGAGGGTCGATCCTCCGGCAAGTAGAGAGGTGGCCTTAGAAACATTTTACGTGAGCTCTCCATGACAGACTTTCCCTGAGCCTGGATACACCACCACAATCCTCACTTTTTTTTTTTTTTGAATTGACTAATGCCGACCCCCAGAAGCTCTAGAAAGGCTCTTCACTGTTGTGATCGTAAGTGACCCTAGCAAGTGAACCCATAATGTAGCACCTCACAGTCGCTGCTGGGTGGGCTGCAAGGTGTATTCCTCCTTTGTAGGTTGGTTTTCAGGGGACCATCAGTTTAGTCATGACTTAGGGAAAGCTCCCACTGACTTCAGTGGGGATGATACATGCATGAGGAGCTCTCGATTGAGTCCTGTATGGTTGGGGTGGAGTGTATTTTTGTTTTTGTGTGTGTTTGTTTTTACATCTCTACTAGATACCTGTTCTGGTGGGTTTTTTAGACTGCTTTTGGTTGCTGTGACACACACTTTAAGTGGGCACGCATCAATGTTCCCTCTGATCTTTTCCATCCATGTGCAGAATATTTTTTTTGCTTTGTGCACCGAGGCATGTGCAAATGTGCACCACCAGTAGAAACAAAACCCACGCTGTGGGCACTCTGCTAATCTGCTGGGCAGCATTTGAATCTCTCCTGGGCAGCCGTAGAAGCACCCGGCTTACAAGGAACCCTGGCACACAGGTACTTTCAGAGGTAGGGTGCTCTATGTACAGAAGTGAAGTCACAGCAGTAGCAATGGGGCGTTCACACTAGCGCAAAGAACCCTTCCTCGTGGCAATGTATCTGGAAGCCCTCTAAAGAGGCCAAAATGAAATAAGGGGTTAAGCATTTTAAGAATACAGTGTAATCTGTTAGAGGACCAGAATGTTCAGCGACCCAAAGGCACCCAGCATGATACAACAGCTGAAATATTGGACAAAGAAGCTGTTTATAACTCTTTGAGTAACCTGGCGAAGCTGCATTCCTTTACCCTTTTGGACGAATAGGGCAGCCAGCTGCACCCAGTGAAGGCCTGGAATTGCATTTGAAATAGCTGTAAAATTCAGGCGTGGATCAGGATTCAAACAGTTCCATTTAGGGGATTTTGTGTCTGGCCTGTGGTAGAGGCAGTGCCGGCAAGGGATAAAGTTGGGGACTGGGTTGGCAATACTGCGTCGGGCAGGGTTTCCAGCACCAGCTCCTCTCTGCTCTGAAATAAAGTGCTGGTTTAGAAATGTGAATATTTAAGGGAGCTAGCGCAGGGAGGAAAATTCACCCTTTTCCCAGGCTGGCTTATGGCCGGTTTTCAGTGGAGCTCTTCCATGCCTTTTGTGATGCAGAGATTCGGTTACACAGGCTATTCCTGGTCTGGAAAGGACTGCCTGCCTGCTTTTGAGCCGCAGATCAGTCAAACAACAGAGCTGACTGCAGGCCGGGGCGGGTGACATCACTGTTGCTGCAATGTCTGAAGGCCGGTTTTAATTTTTTCTCCTTCGGGTCAGCGTTTGGTGGAAATGTCGCACCATGATGCATCGCTGTGGCATTTTGGCAGGGGCCCTGTGTGTTACATTATAGCCGCTCGTCATCAGCCGGGGAGGAGGGTGTCTTTGTATTTTTGTGGAATGATTTCTCCCTGTGGCGCTTGTGGCAGGGGGTCTGCAAGGAATCCCAAAATGTGCCTCCACAGGGTGACTAGCGGGCGAGGTTTATTTAAGGGCATGCTTTGCTTACGCTTACGATGGCTGCCGCTTTGCCTGCTGTGTGTCCTGGGTCTCCGTTGGTTACAGCGAAGGGCTGTTCTCTCTCAACTTAAATCAGGGGTGGGGAACCTAAGGCCCCTGGCTTGCCTGGATCTGGACCCCGAGGCTCAGCGCTCCCCCCAGCATCGGGGAGCCTGTGCTGGTGCTCCAGCCCCCCCCAACCATTCCCCATGGGGCTGTGGGCAGGAAGTCGCCAGTGGCCTCCCTATTCAGCACAGGGACCACTAGGAAGGGTGGTGTGGTCAGTCATGAATCACAATATCATCATAATTTTGCAGAAGGGGAAACTGAGGCACATGGGCTGAGCTGCCCCCCCCCCATGGTATTTAGGCACCTAACTCCCATTGATTTAGAGTGGGAATCAGGCTCCTAAATACCTTTTGATCTGGACCAAGGAGGCTGCAGTTCCTTGCGAAAGGTCACCCCGTGAGTCCCCGTCAGGACTGAGACAAGAACCCAAAACGCCTGCACACGAAAATGCAGACACCTCCTCTCGGGCGTGGGAGGCCTCACCCCAGCAGTGGGCAAGCTGGGATGCCTGGCATGAAGAAAACTCTCCCCACCCCAGGCATAATGGGTCAGAGTCTCAGCTCCGTCAGAGCTCTGCTCGCCACAACGGAGGGGCGGGAGTCAAAGGGGGTTGTAATTCCTCGCTCCGACGTCCCCAGCCATGACAGGCCGAGGCGGGGGGGGGCTGTGCCACATGGACAGGATTCCATGGGCTCTGCAGAAAGCGAAATTCTGGGACGGAGGTTGGGCGCAGAAGGGAGCGGGGGGTAGAGGACTGGGGTGCGGGTGAGGGCAGGGGCAGCGTGTGACGCTTCCCCCTCCCACGGTGTGAAGAGTCACATGGAGCAGCCAGTCCCTTTGTGGCATGGGGCTGCCCATGCCTGAGGGTTCCGGGGCGGGGCTGGATGGAAAGGCTTGCTGGGCCAGATACGGCCCGTGGGCCGTATCTTGCCCGGGCCCTGGATGAAGGAGTCCAATGCACGCAAAGTCTGCCACACTCTATTCTGAAAGGGACCGCACCTCTTCGTCAGATGCAAAGAATCAAACTGCAGCAAGTGAAACAAACACAGAACCATTCCCCCAGTTGCCCTAGCAGCTTAATACAGTAAAACTCCAATTGTCAGGCATCCAGTGGTCCGGCACTCCTAATAGTCCGGCACCAACTGGAACCCGGAAGTGCTCCAGCCAGCCGGACAATTGGAGCTCCTGTGAGCCCCACGCGAGTGGGGCTCACTGGACCGGGAAAGGGAAGGGGAAGAGAGGGGAAGGGGATTATACCCCTGTGATGGGTCTGCCAGGACCCGCACTGCGTCCGGCCGGGGGGCGGGGGTGGCAGGGAACGGCCTTTTCCCGATAGGGAAAGAGAATTTGACAAGTGCCGGCAAGAGGAGGCAGTGTTGGGCGTGATGTGAAAGCTGAACGTAACTCACCAGGGAGTGTGTTCGGGGTCCCCTCTGGCATCCGATCCCCAGAGGATGGGGGGCCATGACAGCCCCCCGCTGTTGAGCCATCTGTTTGGCTCTCGCAGTAGCGGCAGGTGTTGTGCTTCAATTCCCCCACTCTGCCGGCATTTCCTTTTTTGGGGGGTGCCACGTGGACGGCCCGTTTCATTGGGAAGGAGGAAAAGATTTGCTGGTACCACAATGGATATTGGAGGGAAACGTGTTTTTGCTCCTCCTCTTTATGCCATCCCATAACCTGCACCCGGCCCGTTGCCTTGGAAACAAATAAGAGCCTAGGAAGTGCAAAAACACATCCGGAATGGGGCCAAACCGCTGCGGGGACCCCAGCAGGGGGCAGAACACCTGGTCCTTTGAGCCACCAGAGCGGAAGCCCACAAAAGGGGGTGATATTTATTATCAGAGACGGGAAAGCAGGGCAGCTCTTGTCTTGATCTGCCTGCCTGGAGGAGGGATCTCTGCAGCGGCCTCCATGAACAGCAAGCAGCCAGGGTCCATGCAGTCCCCAGGGTGAGGGTTGGCCGCCCAGATCGGACAGTCACCGGCCTGTATGATCTTACAGAGCAAGACCCTTGGGGGATGATCCCACAAAGACCTGGGTTCCTGGATTGACAGGCCAGGAGGAGCCACTGGGGTCATCCAGGCCAGGGGTTCTCAAACTTCCACGCGCCTGACATTAAAGATGCCTGCACCGCCCTCGGAGTGGGGGCCGAAGCCTGAGCTTGCCCAAGCCCCGCCACCCCTGACAGGACAGGGGCAAAGCCAAAGCTGGAGCCCCACCACCCTGCACTCGGGGGGGCCAGAGCTGAAGCCCAAGGCCTGGCAGGGGGCCTGTAACCTGAGACCTGATGTCCTGAGCGCTGGTAAGTCGAACACCAGCCCCGGTGACCCCATTAAATCCGGGTTCTGACCCAAGTTCTCCCTAAGCTGTGCAGCTTCCCGTTAAGCCCCATGCCAGGGCTGCTAGGCCCCGCGCCAGGCCTCAGGGCTGAAGCGGGAAGAGACTACAACAGGGTCTGTGCGGGTGGCAGTTGGGGACCAGACTTTTCTCCCTGCACCCAGAAATATCTTAATCTGGCACCGTTGACCGGGACATGTGCTATGGTCACTTGGGTTTTGGTGGCTTCCTCTTTTGGTGCCTATCTGGCCCTTTTTAATGGTTGAAGCAGAGACCTTGTTGCAGTTTTTTATCTTGTGGAAGGGGGGAAAAAATCCTATTTCTGGATCCTAAGGAGCTGAGTGAAGCCCAAAAAGTTCTAAGTACATACAACGTCTCCTGAAATCCAGGCGAGTTGCGGGCACGTAGTATCTTGCACAGCTGTGGCCAGTATTTCCCAGGGAGCTGTTTGGATGAATCGGTTAACAACTTGGGAAATGTACAGAACTTTCTAAAGATCCTGTGAGATCCAGAACACCCCAGGGTGGATTAAACCCAACTCCCCTGCACACAGAATGGCCCGCTAACCTTATCGAAAACCGTCTCATGCTTTTATTTATGGAGGACTCCTTCCCTCTTGCTCCCTCACCAAATGCGATTCAGTGGCTTCCTACAAAATGCATCCTAGGAAACTGTACTCTGTCTGCACATAGAAAGTAGGGAATATCAGACGGGGCATCCGAAAATGCCTCTGCAGTACAATCATAAACCATTGAGCATCCTTCTTATACGGGCCCCAGGCACAGAACTTCTAAGTTATGCTGGGCACACCAGGCCCGATTCTAACTTGATCTGCATCCCATGGAACACCACTGGGCTCAGAAGGGTATAAGTCAGTGGAGAATCCGGCCATACACAGATGAAAACCAAGAACCAGTTTCTCCAAATCCAGCCCCTCTCTGTGCACTCCTGGGACATAGACGGAGGCGTTTACTTGGTTATTACTCAGCAAACACCCAGGAGATGGTCTGGGTAAGGGCTGAGAGAAACAGAGGACTGAATTCTTCCTTTATTCCAGGTTCATGTCCCTGTGTGGTTTCACCAAGTCCACTAGAGTTATGGCAGAGTATGTGGGAGCAGAATTTGACCCTGAGTTAGAAGCCTCCCAATTTGAGTCACTACCAATATCTAGCGTCGGGGAGAAAAGCCACCAAACTTTAGGCCTTTTAACGTTAATCTGGATCTGACTCTCTGATTCTCGTTCTTGTGATTCTGCATTTCCATGCTCCCATTCCCCCGTGCTCAGCGCTCAGTAACACCAGCACAGAGGTAACCCTAGAACTTCACACCAGATGGGACCATCGTAGCTTCCACTCTGACCTCCTGACCGACTCCGCCCCGCCCCTGCGCACTGACCCGACCACCGAAATTAGATCAGCTGCTCAAGCCCTGAGAGCTGGCGCAGCAAAGCGCTCTGACCTGAGAGGGATACATGGCTGGGAGATTTAGTTTCCAAGGTTTCTTGTGCAGGCTGCATGGATACAGCTATTTCAGACGGACTCCCGGCTGCAGCCATCAAGCCAGTAGATTAGTCCCTGTCACAAGTGTTTTACCAGCCAAGGTGCATGTCTGAGGGAAGGACAGGATCTAAAACTTCATATCCATGCCAGTGTGTGAGCCAAAACACAAAGAATCACTTTTATTTAGTAATATCTTTCCTCCGAGTATATCCTGCTCTTAAGAATTTGTCTCCTGCCTCCACCGTAATGCTACGAAATGAGTGCCGAACCAGTCTAGTGCCTACATACCAGGGGGGATGTGTCTGGAACAGCTGCTCAGCCATGAAATAACCTTGAGAAGACAGAACACAGTGCTCTCTCTCTTATTGCCTTTTTCTAAAGAGATCTCTGATTTTGCATAGGCTTCCTTTTAATGAGCCGACTCACCAGTGGCCAGAATTTCCTCCTCTTTGGCTACGTCTAGACTGCAGGCTTCTTTCAGAAGAAGCTTTTCCAGAAGAGATCTTCCGGAAAAACTTCTTCCAAAAGAGAGCGTCCACACAGCAAAAGCGCAATGAAAAAGCGATGGGCTTTTTCGAAAGATAGCGTCCACACTGATCGGACACTAGCTCGCATTTCAGTGGTGATTACTGTGGACGGAGTGGCCACCAGGGCACCTGTGCTTTTTTCTGGAGGCTTCTTCTTTGGAAAAAACACTCTCTTCCATATCCATACACGCCTTTTTCGGAAAAAGGCTTTTTCCTCATAGAATGAGGTTGACCACCATCGGCAAAACCCCTCCTTTCTTTCGACTTTCTGTCGAAAGAACACTATAGCAGTGGGGACATAAGTACTGGTTTTTCTGGAAAAACAGCTGTTTTTCCGGAAAAACTCTGCCAGTGTAGACATACCCTTCAGCTGTGTTTGGCATGAGTTTCTTTCCGGGCGATGGTTGATGAGTGAGTTGGATTTATTGTTCCACGGTGGGAACCTGATGTGATCATTTGGTCTCAGCACTGTTGCGGGACGTCTGAGTTCCTCTGCTCTCTTTCAAGGCTGCGTGCTGATGATCGAAATGTATTATAATAACAACGAAAAAGGCAAGCAGCTCGTTCTAACCAGAATCTAGGCCTGCTCAGAAAGAGACGGTATGTTGTGACCCATCCCATACACTGCATCACATCTCCAAGGTAAGGCCAGTTCCCTCTCTGTGCACCCATTGCTCCAGCAGGTGTTTGGGGTCACTGAGGATCGAGGGTGAGGAACCTCAGGCTCAGGGGCCACATCCAGCCCCTGGCTTGCCTGGATCCGGCCCCCGAGGCTCAGGGCTCCCACTGCAACATTGGGGAGTCTGTGCTGGCACTCCAGCCAGTCTGTGCTGGCACTCCAGATTTTGTGCACTCTAGCACTCCGTCACCCTCCTGCAGGGCTGGAGTGCACAAAATCTACTAGTCTGGCCCCCCTAGGTTCTGGGGAGTGTCTTTCTGCTCCTCAGTCAGGTGCTGCTGTCAGTGAGGGTGTGGGGTTTGGGTTTTTTTGGCTTCTCACTTGTATGGCCCCCTGACTGAGTTTTCTGTAGATCAGCGGCCCCTTCCTCAAAAAGGGTTCCCTGCCCCTGCGGTAGAGGTTTCAGAACCCAGAGTCTATGGTTGAATTTTGGAGGCCCCCCCAGTGAGGGATTATTGTCAGGTGCTCCTTCTCGCATTTTCTCCTCCTTCCCTATTTGCCATGCATAGCTGGGGTGGGCAAGTGGCTAGCAGATGTCTCTCCTGGCCTGGCTGAGAAGATGGAAAATGCCTTCAACCAACTTGATTCCCAGAGATGAGCTTGGCTAATTGCTGGACGCTATGGCCAGGTCTTCGCTAAACGGAAGATTGACACTGCTGCGATCAATCGTCCAGAGTTTGATTTAGCAGGTCTAGTTAAGACTGGCTAAATCAAACTCAGAGGGTGCCCCCATCAGTGTCCAGTACTCCTGCTTCTGTGAGGAGTAAGGGAAGCTGATGGAAGCGGGAAACTCGAAACAAGGTACAGGCTGTCCTCTCTATAAGTCTGATATGTTCCAAAAAACTTGGACTTATAGCAAAACAACTTAAAGTGGGGAATTTTGTGCAAATCGGGTTGGTTATTTAATTTTTTTGTGTGTGACTTAAGAGCGAGGAATGGGAGGATTTATAATGTAGGAACTGATGCAAGTGTCAACGACTTTAGTGTGGAACGACTGTATACCACGGCGACTTATAGCGGGGACGGCCTGTGTGTGGAGTTGCGTATCTTGATTCAACCTTCCCCTGTAGTATAGACCTGGCTTGAGAATCGCTAACAGAGCCCCACTCAGTGCAGACAGGAAGCAGCCGATTCCACGGTCCTGCTGAGTTGAGGGCTGCCTTCCAATCAGAATCAGCTGGGGCCCCAAAGGCCAGGCCTGCCTCCGTGCACATCTCTCCCGGCAATTCCCTTTGGTGGAAACTTACCATAGGCCAAAGCCTAAGTCATTGTGCAGGGACTGAAGCGAAAGGTTTCAGTTCAGGGGCAGATGTGCCTGGCTCACAATTTCAGGATCTGATCCATTCTCCTGTAAAATCCCAAGCCCCTTCCCATGAAAATCTAGAGCAAAACTCCCATTATTTTCCAGAGATGTAGGATCAGTGCTGGCTTCCCTTGGCACGGCAGAGCTGCCCATGTGCGCACCTTTGTACGGACGCTGCGTCCCACGGTGTGACTTTTCTTCCTAGCCCTGAGCCTTGTGTAGTGACAAAAACGAAGGCATGACACCGAGCTGAGATGTACCATGGCTTGGGCGGAGGGGGGCATCCAAACGAGCTAACGTAGATGCAGTCTAAAATAAAGCTGATACCCGAGCAGGACTGACTCTAAGGCACAGCAACCCAAGTGTGATCCAACGAAAGCCGATGACAGGGGCAGAGCTGGAGAGGCAGGATCTACAGTAGCAGTGAACTGGCAGCTGCCGCTGTGTGCTGACTCCAGGCATTACCTTGGTGCGTGGCCAGGGTTCATTTGGTGAAGCTACTTTAGAGACTTTGCTAACAAATTCAAGGGCATTTCCCCCTCCTTCTCTAATTGCAGAACATCAGCTATAAAGCCTCCAAGCAACGTTCTGCTCCAACTCGCTAGCATATCGTTCCAAAAAGCTCTGGCCGTAACATTTGGGAGCATGCACAAGGCAAGGAAAAGGGTGGGGCGGAAAGACAAGGAAGTGCTGATGGGAGGTTGCGAGTTCAGAGACTTGGAGGTGAGTCTGCCCCACGGCTGAGGCCACTTCTGTGTGTGGCTAGATGGCTTGGAATCCGTGATGGGAGAACGGAGATGGAACCCTGCCAATCTGTGCCTCCGTGTATGTCACAGGCGCTAGGGAACTTGGTGAGAGAAACACCCCCTCTGCCCGCCCATGACCGCGTGGGAGGACAGCGAGGGAATTCTGAGAGAAGGGAAGCCGTTCTCCTAAGTGTTAGGGGAGAGGGCACCCTCTGATAATCTCGCAGATGGATTCTGGAAGGGAGCAAAGATCTGAGCTTCATACAGGGCCTGAACTTTATGCGACAGGACCTCACCCCCTTAATCACACAAGCGGCACACACGGACCCGACAAGCGGCTCAACACTCTCCAGCCGATCACCTCCTAGCTAGACACGAATCCTGACGTGCATGCACCATCACACAGCTTGTGCCCGCCAGCTCCCCGCAGGCAACCCGCTCTGGCCAACTGCAGTTGGCACAACTTCACGGAAGTAAGTGGAGTTACAGCTACTGGCCTCGGGGCAAAGCTTGTCCACCAGCCTGGCACAGCTCCCCATACCCCAAGATCTACGTGCTCAGTTACATACACCTCGGCTAGCATTGTGCACACATGGGTCTCGAAACGCACGCTGCCTCGCGGCGCAGCATGCACACGCTGGAAACACACGTCTCCCAGAAACACCTCCCACAATGGCACAGAGGACACAGGAGAGACATAAAACTTCACATCAGATCTATTGAGGGCAGGGGACTGGACTTGATGACCTCTCGAGGTCCCTTCCAGTTCTAGTGTTGTAGGATTCTATGTTGCATTCTACAGTCCAGTATGTCTATGCAGAAAACAGAATCCTAAAGAGATTTTAAAAATCCAGTATATGCAGAAGACAAAATCCTAAAAAGACTAAATAAACCACCCACAAAATTTGCCTGATCAAGCAACTCTTCATAGATCCATACACCTGGATAATGTGAACAAACGATCCCACATTTCAGTCGAGTGGATGTTCTCCAGCCCTTTCCTGGCTCTCGTTTCTTTTTGATCTGCACCCTTGCTCGGTTCTGGTAACACCAGCATGGACTTAATCAAACCTTGAGAGCGGGCAAGGCAAACAGGTCAGAGAAATAGGGCTGGGAGAATCCATTTCTGGCTCATTTTGCAGGGTTATAACTCTTTCGTACCCACTCTTTGTTCTGGACTTCAGATTCAGTAGGTAAGTCCCTGTTACAAATAGTTTGCTAACCAAGTGAAGGGGGAGAAGCATAATGAAGACCCTCAGATACCAGAGTAACAAACAGGGTAGATTCCATTGTATTTTGGACCACACACAATTAAATGTATTTTACCTATTGGTATTTTCTCAGGGCTCAGCCTTCAGGTCTTTGTTCAGGTTTTTCGGTCTTTATGCAGACAAAATTCCCAGTCAGGACTGAGGAAAAAAGTACACGGGCTTCAGGGTTGGACCCCGTACTTATTACTTTTTTTGCCATACATTTTCACCCCATCTCTGTTTTCCCCACTCTTGCTTTCCAGCAATGATGGCAAACTAACAACTCGCCCCTCTCATTAGAAAACTAAACCTCTCACAGGCAAATTCAGCTTCTGTGCCCACCAAAGGCCTAGGTTTAGAATTCTCTTCCCTCCTCAGCTTCCTTACAGGGCTGCCTATTTCCAGCCCATTTCACCAAACATAATCAGTCTGGGTTCTCAAGCTCCAGTTGAATAGTTTGTCCTTTTTTTTTTTTCTTTCTGATGAGCTTTGCAGCTGGGATAATAAAATACAGTTCCCTACGCTGGCAGACTGAGATGTTCCTGCAACAACTGGCCTCTTAAAGCTCATGTCATTTAAGCAATTTTCCAGTGATTAAAATTGGATACATGTCATCGTTCTGGTCATTTATATCAGCCCCTGTGCCTTGCCTGCACATGTGAGCTAGTTTGCTTTTTCACGTCCTTCATAGCACACTCAATGCTGTCTATAAAAATTTTATTTGTTTTCTATTTGTCAAAAAAAGGGAAAACATTCTTCTCCCCCTTGAAAAAATACTCTACCCACATCCCCCAAAACTGCAGAATGATCTTTTCTGTATGCAGGCACCAGCTGCGAAATCAAACCGATTTGTAGTTGTTTACCACATGATATATAGCTAAGCAACACACTTAAGAGACATTCATAACAACATAGTAACCTTTTTCAAGGAGCAAGCTAGTTTTCTGTATAACATTAGATTTTATTCCATAAACATTACTAACGTAAACAATCACAAAACCCCATCAACTTCCCATCTGTCGACTCTAGGGACGATTCCGCAGTCTCCAGACTGGGAGGAGATGGGCAAGAGTAACCAAAGAGTCTTTTCACCTCTAATTACTGTAGGAAAAAAAATATAAATGCTGCTTAACGTTTCTCATCTGATCCGTTTCACAGTTGATACTCAAGTGCGCACGCGCTCGCTCACACACACACACACACAGAGCATTAGCCATTTATTTTAAAAGTCCATGTAATTTTCCCTCTTACCTTCTGTGCTCCAGTTTCCTGATCAGAGAGAGGACAGCAAGCTGTACTTTCTTCAGCTAAGCCGGCACCCCATTGCATAGAACAGCAGCCTGCTTATAACTAACTCTTCTCATTATTTTCATGCTCCATGACACCCTTTTTAAAGTGACTCCTAATGGGAGTAAGAATTGAAAACAAAGCCAGAAAAAAACCTAGAGGAGACAAGCTCTGAGCCCTCCCAAACCTGACCAGCCAGGTGAAGTGAAGTGAGCAAGAAATTCAAAGTTACTAAAATGTTCTTAAATAGATTTCAGGCCAGGGGAAACCAAATGGAATTCATGGTGGGGAAGAAGCAAACATACGTATTAGAATAACCATGCGGTGTCAAGTAACAGACATACTCACTCACCAGCTATTTTTACATTGCCAGTGGTAATGCTTCAGAGATACTTGGCAGAAAATGTGATGTGATTAGCCGGCCGCTGCCAATTATTCAAACCTTAAAGCACTGCGTTTTTAGGTCTCCCGATGGTGGGTGCAAATGTTGACGACAGTGACCATTAAAGCCAGCATCTAAAAGAGGAGCTCATGAGTAACACCCAATTGTCCCAAAATGCCAGGGCAGAAATAGCTCATTAGTCATTTCATCATCAGGCCCCGACCAGTGTATTCTGCATGCTTTGTGTAAAGACCCTGCCTTGTGTCATTGTCGTGTGCGGCCGTCGTTCACGAGACACTGTTGTTTGGAGTTCACCATGAGACGTGCAGCAAGGTATTAAATAACTGAAGGAATGCAGCAAGAAGTCAGCGAGCTCAGTCTGGGTTTGAGGAACAAACCATGGGATGTATCCTGGGCAGTGCTGAGACTGAAATCACAGCCCCACGCTTGCTGTAGCAACAGTCAGAGGCAGAACCTTCCCGATTAAGCACCTGTTCCCACTGAAGATCGGGCCCTTTGCTTGTGGCATTATAAACAGGAATTCGCTGCCAGTGACATTAACAAATCACCACTACCTGGATAATAACCACAGCCATGTAGCCGCCGATATCTGAGGATCTTCAAGCACTCTGTTGTTCTTCTTGAACTAACCCTCACCAGGTCACTGTGACTAAGCTCCGCCTCATTACTACCATTTAACTCATGGGGAAACTGAGGCGTAGACTAGCAAAGGCCCATGCTTTCAAAAGTGGCCTTTACTTGTCCATACCCAACTTTAGTCAACTTAAATGACTCTCCGAGAGTCCCCCAAAGAGTCTGTAGCAGAGCCAAGTCTGTGCTTCAAGTACTAGGCCGTCCTCTGTACATCACGGGCCAAATCCTGGTCCCACTTAACTCCCTGGCACCTTCCCTTTGTGGCATCTAGGTGGGGCCTGGTATTGCTCACATTTCCAAGTGCCAGACGCCCTGATGGCGCCTACACCGTGAGAACTGGAGCTTGAGAATACCCCCAGACCTGTGAGAATTAATGTTTGTGGCAGAATGGGGGAGAAAAAGAGCTCCTCTTCTCGGCTCTGGGGGTGAAACTGAAAGGTAGCCAAGTGTTCATCAGGCCTCCACGGACACCGATGAAGGGGAAACCATCCCCTTTTCACACCCCGCTTTGAGTAGCTCTGCCATGTCTCCTCTAAAGACAGAACAGTCCTGCTAGGAAGAGAGTCAGGTACTGCCTAGTCTCTGCCAACCACGTCCCTCCTGGAGAGGTGACAGAGTCACAGATGAAACTCACTCATGGCCTGGGAGGAGCAGCTGGCTGCTTCATGCAGAGGGGATGGCAGGGTGTCCGAGCCTTATTGGCAAGAAAAGCAGCACGTGGAACAACTCAGAATGGTGCATTACAGGTTGAACCTCTAAAATCAGGCACACTCTGGTCCGGCAACATCTGTGGTCTGCCATGGCCAGGAGTGTTGCTAGACCAAAGAGCCCCAGCTGGCCAAGTTCAGGGTCTGGGCTGGCAGGGCTTGGCGCAGCTGGGCCATTTTTGCATGGCTGTTTCACTGTCTAAAACGGCACCAGAGGGGAAAGGAAGTGGGTGCGCCCTGGTGCACAGCTCCCGCAAGAGCTGGCTGAGCTGCGGCAGATGCCAGCGGGGAGCTATTTCAAGAGCTGGCAGGGACCCAGTTTGCGTGAGGACAGTATCGGTAAGAAATGTTGTTACTTTCACCGCTGAACTGCACTAATGCAGGCGGCCAATTTTGGAGGACGGGAACACGTGGCAGGCGCCTGGAAGGGGCAAAAGGACACAGCGAAGATGCACAGGAAGGAGGAGGAGCCTCAACCAGATTGGCAAAGCTTCTTATCTGCAGCGGTAGGTGCTTAAATTCCCTTGAGAAACCAGGCCACCCTCGGCTGCCGTGGAAGACAGAGGACATTTGGCACCTTGCAGGAAATGAACAGGACCTCCCAACATCCACAGGCAAAGCCATACTTAAGCTAGTTTTAATCTGCACCAGTGCATCCGTCCACCCGTCTCAGTACACACTAGGCAGCTACCCATATCACCGCGGCTTCACTGCTGCTGTTACTTGAGCTTGCTTTAAACCAGCTAGACTCTAGCTCCAAACTGGTTCAGGCATGTTTACATGGGTTGCAATCACAGCTCCCCACTCCAGTGTACACTTAGACGAAGTTTGCATATCTGTTCACAATCAAGGCAGTGGGCACATTCATGTGACCAATCAAGCTGATAAGAAATAAAGAACTGTGTGTGAGCATTTCACATTAGCCAGGCGACGATATTAGGTGCTAAAATGTTAAGTGCAAATGCAAGCGAGTGATACTTACCGGTGTAAAAACACAGGTGCCTGAAATGTTGCAAACATCCCCACCGGCAGCACTTTTACAAACCCTTCCTTTCAGAAGAGAGGCAGGAGAAATGCAGCGTTGCAGGTACCACCCCAGTGTTTCCTGTTTACAAACTTCAAAGCAAGAGCAGAAGGGGAGACTATGGGCTAATTAAAATAGTTGGCCATCCCTGATGGGGAAACATACGGCACTATTTTTAGGGAATCATATGAGAGATTGTTTTGAAAGCCCCGCATGCTGGAAGGCAAGTCAACATGGCTGGGTCACATGGTCTCTCTTTGTGCTCCAATCTGCCATCACCACCTCACTCAACATTTCAGGCAGTCCTTTGAATTTTACACAACAAGTCAGATCAGGTGGCGTGAACGAGTCCATGGCATCTTTCACAAGGCCGATAACCCTGTCATGTGTCCTGGATTCCAGTTTGGTTCTGAGAAGATGGCACAAGATCCATCTCTCAAACAAACCCCCCCAAAGTTGGGGGAAACTCAAAACTTTATTTATTATTTATTGGAACTACAAATCCAACTAAGACTGGGGCTCCATTGTGCTAGGCACTGACTACATGCATAATTGGGGTCTCCCAGCACAATCTTAAAGACAAAGGAATGATTTTGTTGCTTTTTTTTAACCACTGGAGAATGGAGGGGCAGAGAAACTGAGTGACATACACTTCTGTCTTCTTACAGTTCAGTCTTTCACCCACAAAGCCACGGATACAATATTTATAACATTAAGCACACATTTAATTGGGTTAACTAACTCCTTTTATCAGATATGTTTCCTGTCCCAAATTGTTGCACAGTGTTGCTGTACAGCTGCTGAGTTCCACGTCAGAGGTGGCTGCATTTCAGTGCATAAAGATGTACTGCATGCTTTAGAGCAGCGTTTCCCAAACTGTGGTCCGTGGCCCAGTACCGGTCCTTAGGAAAAAAAATACCGGTCCTTAGAAAAATTATCGTGCACGATCCTATAATTTGTGTGATGGGGTAGCAGCCCCCCTCACTGCTGAGCGTGGCGGCGCGGCCGTCTTGGGAGAGAGCCTGCGGCCGCGGCGTCTCTGCCGGGCATGCTCCCGGGCGGTGGAGCTATATCCGGCGGGTGCTAGGACCCATGGAAAAGGCCGGGCACCATGCGCACTGACGCAGAACACCCGGCACCGGACGCAGCCGAGGGAGCCAGCGCTGGCTGGTAAAGCGGCCGGGATTGGGGCCAGGAAGGGGGGTGGAACAACCCACCGGACACGTAGGGCCAGTGACACTATTTGCATATTCATCATTTGCTTAATGAATATGCAAATATGCAAATAAATGTTACCAGTCCTCCAAAAGCTTGTGAATGGGTTTACTGGTCCCCAGTATCAAAAAGATTGGGAACCACTGCTTTAGAGCATGAAGGCACTGAAGGAGTCAGGAGGGGAATTACAAGCCACTAGCGGTGTCAAAGGCTTGGCAGCTTGCTTGAACCTAGCCGAGGTTTTCAGCCCATGATTTGCCTTGCATCCTTATTGAGGGTTGCTGTCCTTGCCTTGTGTCCTTACAGTAGTTGCCGAATAGAGCTGACCAGAGGCTAATTCCATTTTGATTGATAAACGAGAGAAAGGAAGCAAGACTCATTTACAAGGCTAAAGCAGGCAAACGTAGTTACACACGGATGAGTCTCAATCGGAAGTTTCATAAAGTAATAGAAACTTTGGTAAAAACAAGTTCCCTAGGTCCTTTAAGGCTAGCCCGGGTGTTGCATTGGGGATCTTTGCTTATGCTTAGTAATCATTGCCCATTGGAGTCCAAATAGCATAAAGATACATTTCCTTCTTGTTAGAGGTTTTTATTCCCTTTCTACCTTGGGCTCCAAGTTTAGCTGATGGGAGGAGTCCACTTGCAGGTCTCCTCTTTGTTGCTCCTTCTGAAAACCTAACAAACATGTCTGGTCGTGGTAAGGGAGGTAAGAGATGCAGAAAAGGAAGCACTAAGCACCATAGAAAGGTACGGAGGGACAACGTCCAGAGTATCACAAAGCCAGCTATTGGCCATTTGGCTCGTTGTAGGGGTGCGAGGTGCATTTCTGGTCTCCTTTACGAGGCAACTTGGAGAACGCTGGCGGTATTTTTGAAGAACATGATCCAAGAGGCTTTTATTGACACCAAGTATGTGAAGCAGAAAACCGTGACATGCGCTGAAGCCCTCAGAGTCCCACTCAACGGATGTGGAGGCTAACCCTGTGTCCGTATTTCCCAGGAAATAGGTCCCCTCTTGAGGGTGGTGGGGGAGAGCAATCGGCAAGGTTTTTGTCCTCTTCCACGTTCCACAAGAGTCGGCCTAGTGTTCATGGACCTTCTCTGATGGGTCGGACACATCTCCAGGAGAAGACCAGCATTTCACACTAGCTCATGTCTCTCTCCCATCTGGTGTTTTACATTTACAGAGGCCCACGATAGAACTGCTCCAATATCACCGTATTTGATACAGGTATTATCAGGGTGATGAATGCCGGCAGCGATTTACAAGCATCCCATAAAGTCCGGACACATTCTTATCATTCTAATGCCCATTCCAACGCTGACACAGAGGAGAGGCAGATAGATTCTGTCTTTGTCAGTACTCAGTTGAGGCCTGGGGAACTTGTCATGAGCTGGCACTTGATAGGCGAGGGTCCCCTCCTCCCCATGCCATGCTCTGTTACCCTGTCAAGATGGTGGAAGAGCCAGAAAAAGGAGAGCTGCTGAAGCGATGAGCTGATTTCCATCCCCTTCCATGCAGAGTGAAGGGCAAAATGTGCCAATAACGTTTCTAAAATGATAGAGGGAGAACTCTAAACGATCTTGAATTTGCCATCCACTCAACCAGGGGGCAGTGCCAAAGGAAAAGCGCAGTGCAGGACGCCGCCTTTAAAAAAATGTATTTGGTTGTAAGGCCTTGATCTGACTGCTGTAAATGCAAGATTAACAAGCATAGAAATGGCAGGATACAGAGAATATCAGCAACAAATGAGATCAAGCGAGGCAGACACAGACTGGCACAGCAAGCGGTATTCCCTGTAAGCCCTGGGCTTGTGCAGCCACTCAGGAGAGATTCAAATGCCCCCTTCCTACAGCTGATTAGCAGAATGCCTACAACTAAGTTTTTGTTTCTGATAGTGGTGCACATTTGCACATGCTTTGGTGCACATAGAAAAAAATTATTTCACACCTGCATGGAAAAAATCCACACATGGATGAAAAAGATGAAAAACTTGGTTGGAAAGATCGTGCACACACTTCGCTGAAGAAGGCTATTAAATAAGGAATCTTGGGAGGCAAGAACAGAATAGAGGAAGAGAAAGGTACAGCTGTGTAAAAGACAGGAAATAGAAAAATACGTTGCTATCAAAAAAAGGAAATCCTGCTCTCAGGCCGGTTTGAAACTGAGTTTGCAACGTTGGACCGAGTGCTGGCTGTAAAGTCTCATCAACAATCTGGTTTGGAATCCAGATCAATATTTTGGAGCAGACAGAAAAGAGACTATCCACATTTTTTTTTCAGTGCCTTATATTCAAGAGCCCACAGTAATCCAGGATTACTCTGGTGAGAAAAGGTACTCGTGGGTCCACACAGGGAAAACAGTGACACTGACTTTATGCAACTTTCTAGGATGGCCAAAGTAAAAACACTGAATCCCTCCCTTCCGTTCTCTGCCCTGTCTCTCCTCTCCCCTCCAAAGCACTATTTTCCTCTTATCTTTTGCAGGTAGGGCAGAGCGATCTCACCCAAGAGGATTTAAATCATTCATTTAAATCACTTGACTTTTTAAAAAAGTTTTTAAAAGTTGGGGCTCTGTAAAACTAATCTGAAAATGTGTGGTGGTGCAACTTTTGATTAAAATGATAACGCTCAGGTGTTTAATGCCACTGCTGGTAGAGTCTTTCACTTGAATTGTACAAAACAGCTATGAACCAACGATTGCAAATTAAGGCCTTGATCCTGGAAAACACACGTGCTTACTGTTATTATGGGGAGTTGTCTGCTAGTGATAAAGCTAAACATGTGCAGAAGTGTCTGCAGAATTGGGCCTTGAAGCAGATACGTATTTTCATGCAACGAATAATATCAGTAATTTCACTGGGACTCTGAATGTACTTAAAGTTAAACTTGTGCTTTCAGGTTTGCCAAGAGTGGAGGCTACATCTGCATTTGTACTAAAACAGTGGTCCCCAACCTTTTGGGGCTGCCGGGCGCCCGGGGGTGGGGCTGCGCACGCACCGGGCGCCCGGGGGCGGGGCCATGCATGCGCCGGGTGCCCGGGGCCAGCACTGGCATGTGCCATGACCCCGGGGCAGGGGCCACCCATGCGCCAGGGGCTGGCACCGCGCATGCTGCGCACCTGGGGCTGGGGCCGCCCATGCCCCACGCGCCCAGGGCCGGCACCGCGCATGTGACATGCGCCCAATGGTGGGTCCGGCCCAGATTGTTCGGCGGGCGCACATAAATGGCCTGGCGGGCGCCATGGCACCTGCGGGCACTGCATTGGGGACCACTGTACTAAAAACTTTGTGGCATAAAACATTCCTCCCGACAAGATAACACTGCAGCAGCATTAACAATGGAACATTATGAATATGTTGAAAGTTTAAAATAAAGTACCAGTACCCTATTATCCAAGCCCTGAAATTAGCAATTAAAATGAGAGATTGTAAACTTTAAGATGAATAGTTGTATTTTTGTTTAGCTTAAATCCAGTAGGAATCCATGCCAGCCTTTGCTGAGATAAGGCACCCTGTAGCTGAAGTAAGACCATCCACAGAAAGGTTGCACCTTCTGCAGTTTAATTCAGAATGTAAAATAATACCTCTAGGCCACATCTTCACTTCCTGGAAGATTGATTCTGTGGTGATTGATCTTCTGGAGTTTGATTTAGCGGGTCTAGCAAAGACCTGCTAAATCAAACGCTGAGGGCGCCCCCATCGATGCCGGAACCCCGAGTAAGGGATGTCGACAGGAATGTGACCTCCCCCTGTGAGGACGGCGCTGAAACTCAGTTTAAGGTACATCAGCTCCTGGTTTTGGTTGTTTTTTTAAATATATAGCTGGAACTGTGTACCATAAGCCAACCTTTGGCTGTAGAGTGGACCAGGCCTTAGCTAAACAGATGTGACTTTCTTATGTAAACAAACCTTAGGATTCCAAGTAGTTAAGTCATTCACCCAAGGTCACACAATGAGTCTATGGCAAAGCCAGGACTAGAGTCCAGATGTCCTACCTTCCAGTGCTAGGTCCTACTCATCAGATCATGCTGACTCCACAGCTGGTAAAATCCAGGGCAGAACGTTCATTAGTATATTCTGACTTCGGATAATTGCCCAGTAGGATTATCCTGCCTCTCTACATCTGCCTACCATGCTAGGAATATGAGAAGATTCCAGGATTGTCTCTCCATGTGTCACTTTGAAGCCCAAAACGTCACAGCACCAGCGTGAAGCGATGGGAACAGCTACAAGGATGGCCGAGGGCTCTTTTTGTTCACAGTATCAACAGGTTGAATCGTCACTGGGATCTGTGGTCTGTGAGGCCTGGTCTACACTTTGTGGTAGATCGATGCGGCAGCGACCGATCCACCACCCGTTGATTTATTGCGTCTGTTTAGACATAATAAATCGATCTCCGAGCATGCTCCCATCAATGCCAGTCCTCTGCCAATATGGGAAGAGTAGCTGGTGTGGATGGAGAGCATCCCCTGCTGACCTTACTGCATGCAAGATGCCGTGGTGGGTATGTCGATTTCAGCGACGCTACTTGCATAGCTAAAGTAGATCCGTGGGGGTGTTAGCATTGACAAAGCATTGACAATACTGTCCTGTCAGTCATTTGGGGCTTTTTTTACATATATGATTTTATGAATGACTCCATGTGCCAGCATGGGCTTTTGAGTACTGGTAGTAGTATTCCCCTTTATTCAGCACTGGGGAAGCCACATCTGGAGTATTGCGTCCAATTCTGAGCCCCCCCATTACAGAAATGATGTGGACGCAGTGGACAGGGTCCAGCGGAGGGCAACCAAAATGATTAGGGAGCTGGAGCACATGACTTATAGAACGCTGGAACTGGAAGGGACCTCGAGAGATCATCAAGTCCAGTCTCTTCCTCTCATGGCAGGACCAAGCACCTTCTAGAATGGATTATCCCTGATAGGTGTCCTTCTGACCTGCTCTTAAATATCTCCAGTGATGGAGATTCCACAACCTCCCTAGGCAATTGATTCCAGTGTTTAACCACCCTGACAGGTAGGAAGTTTTTCCTAATGTCCAACCTAAACCTCCCTTGCTGCAATTTAAGCCCATTGCTTCTTATCCTATCCTCCGAGGCAAAAGAGAACAATTTTCCCCCCTCCTCCCTGTGCCACCCTTTTACATACCTGAAAACCGCAATCATGTCCCCTCTGTCTTCTCCTTTCCGAACGAAACAAGCCCAATTCCTTCAGCCTTGCCTCATAGCTCATGTTCTCTAGACCTTTCATCATTGCTGTTGCTCTTCTCTGGACCTTCTCCAATTTCTCCACATCTTTCTTGAAATGTGGGGCCCAGAACTGGACACAATATCCCAACTAGGGCCTAATCAGCGCAGAGTAGAGCGGAATAATGACTTCTCGTGTCTTGCTCACAACATTCCTACTAATACATCCCAGAATCATGTTTGCTTTTTTTGCAACAGTGTCACACTGTTGACTCATATTTAGCTTGTGGTCTATGACCCCTAGGTCCCTTTCTGCAGGACTCCTTCCTAGACAGTCGCTTCCCATTCTGAGTTGTATTTCCCTAGTTTATTGGTGATAAGGTCATACGAGACCGTATCAAATGCCTTACTAAAGTCTAGATATACCACGTCCACCACTTTTCCCTTATCCACAAGGTTTGTTATCCTATCAAAGAAAGCTATCCGATTGGTTTCACATGATATGAGGAGAGGCTGAGGGATTGGGGCTTGTTTTAATCTGGAGAAGAGAAGGGTGAGGGGGGATTTGAGAGCAGCCTTCAACTTCCTGAAGGGAGGTTCCAAAGAGGATGGAGAGAGGCTGTTCTCAGTAGTGACGGATGGCAGAACGAGGAACAATGTTCTCAAGTTACAGTGGGAGAGATCTAGGTTGGATATTTGGAAAAGCTATCTTTTGGGTGGGAAAGCATCGGGATGGGTTCCCTAGGGAGGGGGTGGAATCTCCATCCCTAGAGGTGTTTAAGTCCCGGCTGGACAAAGCCCTGATAGGATAATTGAGTTGGGTTGGTCTTGCTTTGGGCCGGGGGTTGGACTCAATGTCTCCTGAGAGCTCTGTGAGCCCTAGGATTCTATAATTCTATCGATTAAAGTACCCATCTAGTGCCATATAAGGAACAATAACAAAACCTTGTGCAATTATCTTCTACTGATTTCAATCCCATCTTCAGTTGGAGGAGGATTCATTCTTCTTCACTTTCTACTCTACACCGTTGCCCACCATGGCCTGGACTCTTTAGCAGCTGGTACATTCTACCCCAGCAGTGGCTTTATGAATGCAAAATATTACCATTCTCAGGGGATGGTGAGAATCACAGCAGTCCACCTGAGGGGAAGAGACACACCTCTGCATGCTCTGGTCAATGTTTGACTTTACAAGCCATGAGAGGGGTGACCTGACAGTGATCAAAGCCTTTACCCGAGACCGTCCCACTGGAGCAAGGAGACGTGAGTCAAGAATTAGGAGAGAGAAGTGAAACCCAGCGACGGAGGAGAATCTCAGAGGAGAGGTGCTGGGTAAGGAAAGGGGAATAAGGAGGCATAGACAGCAAGGCAAGGGGGACTCGGAAATGTCATGGCAGAATAAAGGCAATGATGGAATTGGCAAAACGGAGCTATTGCCTGCGTCTTACAGTTGGTCATGATCTTTTGGTCGTGATTCCCGAATGTCGTGATTCCCGAATGTCGTGATTCCCGAATCTGAAATGTCGTGGCAGAATAAAGGCAATGATGGAATTGGCAAAACAGAGCTATTGCCGCGTCTAACAGTTGGTCGTGATTCCCATTGATTCCTCTAGGACTGCTCGGGTAAGAGATTCCTCAGGTGTGAATGCCTCGGGTAAGTGAAGCTTTGCAGGATTAGCCCTTTAATCATGAGAGTGACTGGGATGTTCAAAGCAACCTAAGGGAAATGAGCACCCCAAATCTCTTTGATCCGGATGGGAGTAGAGCACCTAACTCCCTTAGGACCCTTTGAAAAATCTCAACTCAGTCTTGGCATAGAATCTATCTCCACGTGTAAGCAAGTGGACCACGTTTTCCAAGCTGCATCAGAGCACTGTCGTCGGGTCCTGGCTGAACCTTCCCCTGCGACGACTTTGTGCAGGACTCAATGATACGTATGGAGCAGTGTGTCTGTGCGTGAAATCTTCACTGCAGACCACGCGCTCACAGGCTGTCCTGTTAGCAAGTGTAGGCAATTCCACTCCTTGCCTTTGCCATCGCTTGGTGCTTTGGTCGGACAATACTGTTCTGGTTGACTTCAATGCAGCAGGATTTTGGGTTAACATTTTTTTTCCTACAGCTTAAAGTGCTGACAAGATCAAAACGTGAGCACTTGTTTATTTGTCAGGTTCACACCTAGGTTTGTATTTCTCACTGCTGCTTAGAGGCAGGAAGCCTGTCAAGACCCCAAAGAGATAAGTATCTGCTAATCATTAAGCAAAGAAAATCTGTCTTACAGAGACTCTCCCTAAAACAGCCAGACAAGGGACAACATAGGAACAAACACTCCCCAACTGGCTGACCTTGCACTGTGTCTGTTTCTCACTGTTATTTAACCCTTCTTGTCTCTCCCCATATTTTGCTCTCCATCTCCTGAGTTAGTGGCAGCAATATTGTCCAAGGAAATAACTCCACCTCCTGCCCAATCAGCCGCCTACAAGGCCTTTTAGCAAGAGCCAGTCAGCTGGCAGGAGTGATGCAAGCAAACGTATGCTGTTAAAAAGACAGAGGTCTCCTTTTCGAAGGGCATGTCTGCACTCACTGGGGGATCGGTGCTGCAGCAATCCATCGCCCAAGGTCAGTTTAGTGGGTCTAGTGAAGACCCGCTAAATCGATTGCCGATCGCTCTCGCCTTGATTCTGCTACTCTACCAGAAAGAGAAGCAAAAGGGAAATTGACAGAAGAGTTTCTCCCATCAACCTTCCCCGCAGGGAGAGCCCACGGTAATTTGATCTAAGGTACGTCGAAGCCAGCTACAGTGTTCGTATAGCTGGAGCTGAGTGAATCAGGCCGACATTGCTCTGTAGCATTGATTTGCCCTATGCAAAAAGGATTTCCTCCACTGCTCTTGGACAGCCCTGGAGAGTGGCAGCCTCCCGGGCCCAGGATTCACGGTTCCAGCTGGGCTAAGCCCAGCCCAGGATCTGGGAATGGAGGAGAGGGCAGAGTGTCTCCGTGTCGCCTTTGTACCTCCCCATTTCTTGAGGTAACGGGGGACTCTCACCGTCCCGGGGGTAAGCCTAGGAGCTGCCCTTTCTTGCACTGCACTAGCCCTATAGGGGATGTCGCAGCAGCCCAGAATATCTGGCGTCATTCTCTCCTGAAACATTCCCCCAACTCGCCTCTAGGCCCAGGTCTGAACGGGGGCAGGGCCCCGTGGAACCCGCCACGGATATCCCCAAGCAACCTGCCACGGTGGCAGTGGTGAGCAACCGGGAGCGGCAGCTCCCCGTGGGAGCCTCTTTCCCCGCCGTGGGCTGACCTGCTTCAGCCTTTGCCCGTGGATTGCTGGCCAACGGAGGTGGTCAGCAGGCTCAGAGGTGAGTCAGGTGGGAGAGTGAATGCGAGTCCCACACCCGCACACAAAACCCAATAAACAAGCTCTCCTAAGGGAGCAGACGCTCTTCTCCTAGCAGTGCCCAGGGGCAGACCTCACACCGTGCCCAGCAACCCGTTTCTGGACACCACGCGTCTCCTTTCACTTCCCTGCCAAGACGTTGTTTTGGTCTAGCTGTTGGTTGTTTGAAAGGAAACAGCCCAGACTCTGAATTTCCTTCCATTTCTGGGTTTAATTCATGGCCTTAACAAGAGCAGAAGGCAGGTTTTTGTGGTCACCTATATTCCCGCGTGAATAATTTTCAGAATATTACATGTAGCGCGGAAAGAAAAAAATAAATTAACGGAAGAAGCCCGCATGGCACACTCGAGAATTTAACTGCCATTTTATTACATATACCTTAGAGTTAAAGTTTTCATTTTCTTTTAAAAGAGAGCAATATATCATTTTCGCCCTCTGTTTTAAAAAAAATAAGAAAAATGATTTATTTTTTGTCTTTAAAGCAGAGTAAAGGGAAAAACAAACCATGCTCGAGTGACATTAACCAAACCCCCGTGATTTCACAGTAATAATATAAGAATTCTCTTTTTTATTATTAATTAATGCCATTATACAGCACCTTTTTTTCCAAGGAAGAAGCATTTCCTCTAAGGATCTAAGGAAGCACATTCCAATTCTAATTAACTAATCCTCACATCTCCCCTGTGAGCGATTATCAGCTGTAATGTACTGATGGGGAAACTGAGTCACAGAGTGTTTGCAGATTTGATTTTCATAGGCGCCACGCACCTGCTGTTCCCATTAAGTGGTTTGGCCAAGCTCACTCAGCTAGTCACTGGCCGATCCAGGAATAGAATTCAACAGTGCTGACCAACATTCACTCTAATCTTTTCCATACATGTGTGGATTATTTTTATCTGCGTGCAGAATAAATTTTGTTACATGCACCATAGCATGTGTGAAAGTGCACCACCAGGAGAAACAAACACCTTTGGGCGCGTTGCTATTCTGCAGGGCAGCATCAGAATCTCTCCCAAGCCACCGTGCAAGTGCCCAGCTTACAGGGGACACGGGTGATGTCTCCCAGTCCCCTGATCCGAGCAGTCGATCCAGTGCCTCCGTGGATGTACCTGTGTGTAGCAGCATGTGTACACCCAGGACAAACACAGTACAAGCTCCTGCTTCGTATGTGTCACATGGGCTGCTGGGTTGGCAGCGGGGAGTTTTTAAAAGCAGGGAGGCATTCGAAGGCATCTCTCTACAAGAGTCGGACACATAGCCGAGCCCGAGGCAGAACCCTTGCGGAGGATCTCAGTGGCTAGACACCCGGCACAGTTTCCAAATGATTCTTCAGTCAAACAGCTCTCCCCCACTGCCGCATGTTGCAGACGGGCAGGTCTATATTTGGAGGTGGATATTTTCCCAGGAGCCTCGGGAGGAGTAAGTTCAGAGCATTTTGCCATGATGGACACCCACACATGTGCCCTAGCAGAGGGGAAGTCAGCCCCGGCTTATTAATACACAGAGACGCTTCCAATCCAGTTACAGCATCTGCTAGTAACACATGTTCCCCGCTTTCCCCCGGTAAGCAGCTACATTCTGAATGCCTGCCTTAGCTCTTACCACAACTGGTAGCTCCAAAGATTTCTCTAGAGGAGCTTGTGCATGGAAATGCCCCGCTGCCCCGCGTCGCTTTCAACCAAACACCCAACAGTCGAGGATTTCACTCTGATCTCACAATTCCAGAAGAAGCCTTCCCTGCCTCCTCCACACCTTCCTTATGATTATTGACCACCATGTAAATCAATGTTCCCTGTCATCTTTTTCATCCAGGTGTGGAATAATTTTATGCGCACTGAGACGTGTGAATGTGCACCACCAGTAGAAACACAAAATCTAGCTCTGCTTATCAGCTGGGCAGCATTGGAATTTCTCCTGAGAGGCCGCACAAGCACACAGCAGATAAGAGATACTGTTGTGAATGTGCATGGCTCCCATATTATAGTTCTGCTTAGGAGAATGACCCTGTTAAAAAAAAAAAAAGGCTCGGAGGCCGGGGCGGGGCGAGGGGGGGGAGGGGAAATCCATGTTTATCAGCTCTCAGTGAGCCCAGATCAGATCAAACAACGTTGCTGGCTCTTGTGGCTTTATGGTGAGGCTCGTGAGATCTGGAGTCACGTGATTGTACAAGAATCTGAGCCTTCCTTTGCAAAAGACAAATACGTTTAGCCCTTCAATTGCCGAGAAAAGCCGAGAAAAGATTTTTTTTTAATCATGATTTTTTTAAGGAGCTGTTTTGGAGCAGATCAGAGTATCAGGCGTTGACTTTGTACCTTTCTGGTGGGGGAATGTCTGTCCACTCAGCATGTGCCCAGCAAAAGGCAGGACGGTCTTGTGCATAAGGCATTGGCTAGCAACTCAGTCCCCCTGAGACTCAAATAAAGGATCCCCAAACTAACAGGGCTGAGAAGCTGCACTGGATTGACAGCCCAATTGCCCTCCTGACTCGATGACCGAATTTTCATTGCTCATGTTCCATACTGCAGAGTGCCTCAAGGCAAGTCTGTCCCCGGCTGGGTGGAAACTAGCCAGAGCTGAGGTGGGAGAGCTCTGTTTGGAGGTCACCTCCTGGGAATGGCCCCACCCCTGAACCTGCCTCAGTTTCCCTCTGCCACAGAGTGAGAGTAGCTGATTCAACACTCTGTGCCCTTTGGAAGTATCCCCTTAGGGAGTAAAGGGATGAGGTAGTTCAAGTACGAGGTAATTAAGTAATTAGCTGGTTGAGTCAGCTGGAAACAGTTGAGAGGCAGGAAGGAGAGGTTAGGAGAAGGTGGGCTGGAAGGAAGGTCAGAGACCCCAGATTTGCTCATCCTGTGAATGGCTAGGCTGAGGACTTGGAGGAAAGGCCTGATGCTGTGGGGAACGGATACTTACAAAGCACCCCGAATAAAGCCCCGGGGGTGTGAGAGGCCTGCGTGCAGTAAGACTCCAAGGTGAGGCAGCTCTGCCTTGCGGCAAACCGGGCCTAGCCCGGTGGTGGAGAAGGACGGGAGATGGGAGCTGACATGGAGGCGCGCTGGAGCGGGCAGCTTGGAGGTGCTCGTGCGCTCGGTAGCGGCCGAGCAGAAGGAATTACGGACACCCCTCCAAGAGCTTCCTGAGGCCCAGTGAGGAGAGAAACCCTCCGAGTTCTCCAGGGATGTATGCCAGGCCAGCGGCAGGGGCCAGAACAGCTCTTGGAGGAACTGGTGAGTCCCCTGGCGGTGGGCGCGGGTCTGTGTGAAATGGGCCTGATGGAGAATTCTGGGGCCTTTTTATGCACAGTTGAGAGGGGGGCGTGAGGGGTGGCCTGGGAGAAGAGGCCACGGGCCCATTGATTGGCTCCCTCCCCGCAGGTGGAACCCATGGTGCTGAGCGAGGGACTGACGGACAGTTATGGTCTCCTCGACCGAACGGGAGCTGTGAGCGCCAAGGTGGACAGTGGGGATGTGACCGAGGGCCTTTGCCTCACAATTACCAGACTGGGTGACTTGGCGATGGAGGCCAGATGGCCGAGGTATCAGGGAGGTCAAGGATGCTCTAATTTTGGAGCCCCTCTTACAGCATCTCCCAGAAGCCCCTAGGGCTTGGCTGAGGAAACCTCACCCCCAGCCTGAGAAGGAGCCGTGGAAACTTGTGGAGGTGGGAGTCCCTAACAATCAACCATCGCCGGTCCAGAGAGCAGGAATGGAGGGTCACCAACCGTCAGGCCACAGGAAGAGAGACAGGATAGGTAAGGAGGAGACCCCCTTATTGTCTTATGGCCACATAGAACCCCAGGGTGGGCAGAGACCTCAGGAGGCATCGAGTCCAGCCCCCTGCCCAAAGCAGGGCCAACCCCAACTCCATCATCCCAGCCAGGGCTTTGTCAAACCAAGACTTAAACACCTCTAGGGACGGAGATTCCACCCCCTCCCTAGGGAACCCATCCCAGGGCTTCGCCCCCCTTCTAGGGAAATAGTTTGTCCTAATATCCAACCTAGACCTCCCCCACTGCAACTGGAGACCATTGCTCCTCGTTCTGTCATTTGCCACCCCCGAGAACAGCCTCTCAACATCCTCTTTGGAACCCCCCTTCAGGCAGTTGAAGGCTGCTCTCAAATCCCCCCTCACTCTTCTCTCCTGCAGACTAAACAAGCCCAAATCCCTCAGTCTCTCCTCATAGGTCATGTGCTCCAGCCCCCTCAGCATTTTGGTCGCCCTCCACTGGACCCTCTCCAATGCGTCCACATCCTCTCTGTAGTGGGGGGCCAGAGAAATGTGGGCATACGTACGCCCAGAGAAATGTGCCCACTCTTCATTCATGTTGCTCCTGAAAATACATGAAAAGTGAATCCCCATTCTCATCAAAATCATGGCGCGATCCATCTCTCGGCTAGTTGGAGGAGGCCGGGGGATTGGTTCGACCCTGCCATTTTGGGAAAGGACACGAGCTACCCCGCCAGCTGGCAGCCCCAGAGCAAGTGAGATTGTGGTTTTAATGCATATTGCTGGGGGTGGGGAGGGAGAGGAAGTGTGTGTGTGGGGAGTTCCTCGTAGAGGCAGAATGCTAACTAAGAGGCTCCCCGCTGGGCAGCAGGAAAGTTAAAACGGTTTGTTTGGAACATTAATATTGCAATGAAAACTAATTAAGCCTGGCGCTGCAAAGAGGAGCTCGCCGGAGACTTGCACGGAGGCAGTTCGGCGTGTGCAGGCCTCCCGTGTCAACGGTTTCGTGTGAGGGCAGAACCCGTTGAAGAGATGGCGGCTGGGCTGAGGATCTTAGGGGAGTTTGGCGCCCAGCCCCCATGGGAATTCAGTGGAAGTCAGGGTCCCGGCTCTCCTTAGCCCCTCTGCAAACCCCAGCTGACGTCTGATCTCCTCCCGGCCAAGAGCACGCGTGAGAAGAAGCATTTGCCAAGAGAGTTCCCTCTGTCTGCCTCCCTCTTTGACTCGGTGCCTCCCTGCCCACCTTCACGTGAATACGAGGGGGCATCGCCGCACCCACTCCGACCGCACCCTCGGACATTTGCTCCACGAGCCTGTTCAAAAGTTTGCTGCTCAATGAACCCGCGGGTGCTTTGTTCCAGCCGCTGCGTAAATCTCTCTCCTTCCCAGCTAGCTAAGACCTCCTGCGTATCTCCTCCCGCCGTCTCACCTTAGCCTGGTCCTCTGCAGTTGTCTGGAGGAGCCTTCCTACATCGCTTGCCCACGCCAGGTCTCCTGGTAATTTCAGGTGTCAGCTGAGCAGGGTTTTCCCCTAGTGGGTGCCTCGTACTTCCCCTCGGCTTCTCTTTTACTTTGTTAGTTTCCTACCTGTATTGTTTAACTTTATGAAGGGGAGTCTTAAGAGCATAAAAATGACCATACTGAGTCAGACCAAAGGTCCATCTGGCCCAGTATCCTGTCTGCCCACAGTGGCCAATGCCAGGTGCCCTAGAGGGAGTAAACAGAACAGGGAACCATCATGTGATCCTACTCTTGTCATCCATTTCCAGATAAACAGAGGCTCAGGACACCGTTCCTATCCATCCTGGCTAATAGCCATTGCTGGACCTAACCTCCATGAATTTATCTTGTTCTTTTTTGAACCCTGTTAAAGTCTTAGTTTGCACAACAGCCTCTGGCAAGGAGTTCCACCGGTTGGCGCTGCGCTGCATAAAGAAAAACTTCCTTTTGTTTGTTTTAAACCTGCATCCTAGTCATTTCATTTGGTGACCCCTAGTTCTTATATTCTGGGAACAAGTAAATAACTTTTCCTTATTCACTTTTTCCACACCAGTCATGATTTTATAGACCTCTATCCTATCCCCCCTTAGTCTCCTCTTTTCTAAGCTGAAAAGTTCCAGTCTTTTTAATCTCTCTTCATAAGGGACCCGTTCCAAGGCCCTCATCATTTCCAGAACCTTCTCCCGGAGGAGTGTTCTCAGGAGAACCCAGTGTGGTTATGCCCAGCGTACTGCGGGGAAACGGATATGAAAGGAAAGAACCAGGAGTGGCCCAAAGTGTACTGAAAAGCACGCCCATGCTCCAAAATGAGGAGAGGAAGACCGACCCTCCCCCCAGCTCCAATAGCAAAAAGCCTAAGAGATGTCTTTGTGGCAATGCTTAATCCTGCAAGATGCCTTTGGCTGGGAGTCAGCACCGAAGGGCAGTCACCACGTCGCCGGACCAAGTCGGTTGTGCACTGCTTGACCAGTGCAGGCAGCAGCTAGGAAAATGCCCTACAGTGTAGGCACCTAGGGGCATGTCTATGCCAGGAAACTATTTCGGAAATAACAAAAATCGATTTACTAACTCCTGAAATAACAACATCGAACTAGTGTGTCCACACTACGAGGAAGCCTCAGAATTAGTCCGAGAACGGGCTCCGTTAAGGCTTAGTCCGAGGCGTAGCACCCCACAAAGCACCGGGGAGTCATTACTTCGAACGACGCTGGGGAGTCGTCGTTTCGAAATAGCAGCACCGGAGCGGCCACACGGCCGCTATTTTGCAATAGCGATTTCGAAACGAGCGTGACTCCCCAAGGGAAGCAGGCGTACAGATTTTGAAATAACCAGCCCGGTATTTCGAAATAACGGGCCTGGTGGTGTGGACGCTCTGCTTACAAATTTGGCCGAAAGGGGGTTATTTTGAAATGACTCCCCCTAGTGTAGACCAGGCCTAGGAGATGACAGATGCTGCTTGGCCAGGTAGCATCTTGTTACGATGCCAGGCAGAGCAGTGTGCTACACCCCAAATCACCCAATTGTAGGGGTTCCTGGGTGGGGCTTGAGAGAAGCTCTCTTGCTCTGTACATTGCAGGAGACCAGGAACACACGGGCTGAACCATTTCCTCTCCCTCTGCATTCGGGGAAGCCGCCTCAGTCACAGCCTATACTGTCTCCTAGTCTCCGAGATCTCATTCTTCAGGGAGGGGCTCAGGTTACAGAGGGCCGGCAGAGAGAACCTACAGGAGGCAAGCGTGTACTTGGGCTTGCCCTTGGATATAGGACACCTGCCCTAAATTTAGATGTCTGCATTTAAATTGACCTATGCCTCCATAAACCATGCCCATTCGCCCGGAGAAATCCAGCAGAAATGTATTGCCTTTGTTCCCACCCCGGTCCCAGGGAGAGGGAGCCAGATAATTCGGTGACATCAGACACTTGCGCTAAATATACTGGGATTCTGAGAAGCGGCATTCCTGTTCTCCCGTCGCTTTTCTCACTTGCGCCTCTGATCCAGAGCCCGTCAACACCGTTGTTTTGGGATGACAAATACCTGCCGGAGCCTGGCCGGCTGGCATCACCTCGCATCCCCTTCTCTGGGCTCGCGCACGCGACGTCGCGATCACAAAAGCAGCCCTTGTATACAGAACGCTCTAGGTTACATGCTCATCAGGCAGCAGCACTTTTGGAAGAGTCCCACACTGCCTCCTGGTTGGCGTAGCTCAAAGATACCTTGCCGAAGAGACGGTGAGCTATGAAAAGGGGCAGGCGAAAGAGACGCAGGGCTGTGATCAGTGTTTCCTGTAAGCTGGGCTCTCGTGCGGCCTCCCAGGGGTGATTCCAATGCTGCCCCGCTGATTAGCAAAGTGCGGCCAGCTAGCTGCATGTTTCTATGGGTGGTGCACATTTGCACATGCCTCGGTACACATAACAAAATTTATTCTGCACACGGATGGGAAAAAAATCAACACATGGATGGCAAAGATTAGAGGGAACATTGGCTGTGATCACCTGCTCGTGTCCTTTGTACCTCCCGCTGCAGTTTGTCTAGCGCCCGGAAGATCAGGGAGGTGTTGCATACACCCCCTCCACCTTAAACTTGCTGGTGTGTAATGGTAGCCTGGAAAGGGGGGGAAACGGCTGCCATGTGGAACACCCCTAGGTTATGTTGCACGCTGCTCTATGATGGACAGATTAGACTGGTTTTTTTTGTTTTGTTTTTTAAGGCTGTAGTCCTCCCTGTGCAAATCAAATCAAACCAGTCTGCAATCTGCCATGTAGCAGGGCAGGGCGAGGAGTGGAGTTCCCTCTAATCTTTTCCACCCATGTGCAGAATACATTTTTATGTGCACCGAGGCATGTGCACCACCCGCAGAAACACAAACCTAGCTATGGGTGCTCTGCTAATGAGCTGGGTTGCATTTGAATCTCTCTGAGTGGCTGGTCAAGCGCGCAACTTACAGGGAACATGGGTGAGGAGTGGGGGATCCTGTCAAAGTGCCTAGGGAAAGGAGAATTTGAGACGGGGTCCCTACCAGGGCTTCTTAGGAGGCAGTAGAGAGAGGTTGGGTTAGCAGGTGGAGAAGGTCCCTGTGCACTGCTCTCATACAAATACGTCAGGCTGCCCACCGCCAGGTGTTAATAATGCAAACGAAGCTGGAGGCAGTGGCTGTCACTAGGTTATGGGTAGCGATAGACTGAGAGCAAGTAACTTCAGTGAGAGCGAGGTTACGGTCCCTGCCCACCATTTTCCCCATGCTGCTCAAGCAAGACCTCCGGCTTCACCCGTGACCGACCATCCTGGTGCCATTTCCAAGGCCAGGTGTCTGCGCGAGGCCTGTTTAAGCACCAAAATCCTCCTGGAGGAACCCGAAACAGGTGTTCAGATCCCTAACGTGGATAATTTAGGGGACAGCCGACAAGGGGACGGGCTAACCTGAGGGGGGGAGGGCATTATTGTCATGTACAGATCTATGCCATTGGGAACCAGACTGAGCGGCCATCTTGCTTTTCCATCGGCCCCTGAGCAACCTTGGTCTTGTGCCCGAATGGGAGCTGTGTGGGGCTGGGGAGGAGAGGGAGAGGGGCGTATTTCAGTGCAGAGAACAAATGAAAACATTAGGAGAATGGACAGGAGAGAAACCAACGGAGGGCGTACTTGTGGCAGCTGATTGAAGTGTTATTCCAAAGGAGACTGAGTATCCCCTCAGGCAGCTGCATTCAGGACTCATTGACTTCAGTGGGAGATGAGCTCTCCAGCTGAGGGGATTATGGGCCTCTGATACATTGTTATACTATTTGACTATTGTGTCAGTTTTGCTACATGCACGTTTCTTTCTCCAGTGGGCTTGTGTAACTCACGGATAAGTGCTCTTAGCCCTCTCTCGTGGCCCCTAGCCAGAGAGGGTACGTTTAGACTAAAGGCTTCTGTCGACAAAGAGCGTCTGGACTACATCCAGTTCTGTCGACAAAGCAAGCCACTTTGTCGACATGACAGTGTAGACGCAAAGGACAGTGTAGATGCAATAACGCCTTCTGTCGACAGAACTCTGTCGACAAAGGCGTTATTCCTAAATAGAATGAGGTTTACCGCCGTCGACAAAACTGCCGAGTTCTGTCGACGTTATGTTGACAGAACTCGGCGGCAGTGTAGATGCAGGTATAGTTTTGTCAACAAAAGTCCACTTTTGTCGACAAAACCCTATAGTCTAGACACACCCAGAGAGGATGGGTCTGCTACTGCCTCAGCTAAGAGATATGGGGCTTTAGCTCATGAAGTAGAGGCTCAGACACTAAACTTCCTAGGATCATTTTCAATTCATAGTGTAACACTTGGTCCAAGGTGACGGGGGTACAGGCCCATTCTGAGCGGCACTTAGGAGGTGAAGAATTCCCTCCGCTTCCACTGAGGTGAAGATCTGAAGTGGGTCTCTGCCCCATGGATAGAAGTCCTACCTCTCAGGACAAGGGGCTGTACTTTAGAGCACATGCAGGCTTTTATGTGCGAGAATGAAGGATTGGTTTATTTTACTAGGTGTTTATGGAGGAAGCCTAATGCCTTCTAGTGCTTTTCTGCGTTCGTTAACGGTAGCAAGAGAAAACCCGCATAATTTTAATCCCAAAGCAGGGCGATTGGCGGGTTTATGCCTATTAGCTCCCATTAACGATGCAATAATCTGCTTCATCTCAGGAGAAACACCCGTTGGTTTACGTTCAGTCTTTGGGCAAATGTTAGTTAGCATCAAAATAGGCTGGAGTTAAATCTAATCCGATGTCACGCGTGGCGTTTAAATTAAGCAAACCAAGTGGCAATTACCTCAGAGCAGAGCTAATACTTCGTTCAGCTGCCTCTGTTTTAGGTGAATTCGAAAATTCCACTTCTAGGGTGAAACGAAGGATGAACTTTTATTTAGAGACACAAATTAATGTGATGTGATTTGCATGTTCTCCTTCTTTACTGCCCCCTGGGATGTTTCCTAGAAAGAAAATCATTGCTACTTTAACTAGCATTTGAACTTAATTCGTTTTCTCACCAGTGTAGACATAACAGCTCGAACTGGTTGGGACATGTTATATTTTTACATGCGAAGTTTTGACATCTTAGCAGAACCAAAAACAGAAATATTTTTATTCAGAAAGGCCACCGGGGTGCCTCATGGGAGTTGTAGTTCAGCTCTTCTCTAATGGCTGGCTTCCTACATCTCCCAGGACCCACCACGGTTGGGTCTACCCTCTTGCTGGGTGACTTGAGGCAGTATGAGAGTTGCTTGCAGTGGTGCATCATAGGAGTTGTGTCCAAGCTGGCATAGCTTTAATTACTCAGAGGGACTTTCTAACTTCTCTACAGTTTAATAAAGTTTTTTTAGCTGTGAAAGAATCTTTGAGCCAAAATGAACACACCCTGCAATGCAGGGCCCGATCCTGCAGACTCTTAGGCCTAGCAAGAGCGATGAAAGAATTTAGACTGCTCAGACGCCTGTTAGGAGTAAACACTCTGCTTTGTGTAAAAGCTGCCTCGGAGCTTTTGAACTTACCGTTCGATAGTTCGGAGTTATTTTAAGACACCGCCGGGGTTATCAGAAACCAGCCCCTATGACATAGCCTGGCTGTCTGGGACGTTTTTCATGTTGTATGCAAAACCTACATAGGAAACATTGCCTTGATACTACCTCAGCATAGGCCTTCCATCAGTACAGGGACAGGGCGACACACCCAGTGCACCTGTTCATCCGGGGGTCGCCTTGCCTTAGGCTCACTCCCCCGATTATGAACTCTTTGGCATCTTCCCCAAGGTTTCTGATACGGGTTCCCCCCTCCTTAATCACCTGGCTGAGCTGGGTACAAACATTAACAAACTCAGCTTGGGTCCCGTGGGGAAAAAAGGATGGGATCGTGTAAGAAAAGACTGTGCCACCATGACTATAGAAACAGGGGTATAAGTAAGGTGGCCAGGGGAGCCGACAGCCTCGCCAGGCCCCTGGGCAAAGTTGGGGGGGTGGGGGAGCTGGCTCAGTGCTCCCCTTCTGGAAGGAGCAGGGCTGTGGCAGGGTGCACCCCCTGCCTGCCCTCAGTGCTGATTGTAGTGCACCCTGCCATGCCCCCTCCTCCCCAGGCAGCCCTTAGAGCCTCCCGGAGCACACTGCGCGGTGCTCCGGTGGCGATTTAAAGGGCCCGGGGCTCCTGGCACTGCCGCACTAGTGACAGTGGCAGCTGGGAGCCACATGCCCTTTTGGAACTCCGGGCCCGGGGCAACGACTCCCTTTGCACTCCCCACTTGGCAGGCCTGGAGTGGGCCCAGGTGACCTTCCATGTGGCATTCCCACCACTCCAGAGCTTGACTTGGCAGTTCTTTTAATGCTGTGCTTTGCGTGGAACGGTCTAGGGTTTTAAAAAAGCAAGAGGTAAAACCAGACTCTGTTACGTGCCCTTGTATTAGCCTCCTGTTTTGCTTTACCAGCGGGGCGTGGACTCTGACTTTTCAGCCCGGTCCCCACGGGAGCTAAAGGAGTTACTATTTTAGCAGTCACTGCTTTCCTGTGTGAACCGCCCACCAGAGACGGCTGCAGGAGACATGGAAACAATGAGGGTATGTCAACACTGCAAAGTTAATTCGAAATAACAGACGTTATTTGGAATTAACTTTAATAGAGTCTATACATGCAAAACGCTATTTCGAAATTAATTCGAAATAGCGGAGCGCTTAATTCGAATTTGGTAAACCTCATTCTACGAGGAGTAACGCCAAATTCGAAATAGCTATTTTGAATTAAGTGCTGTGTAGGCACTTAATTCGAAATAGGGGGCCTCCAGGCCTTCCCAGGGAGCCCTGGTGGCCACTCTGGGCACAACCAGGAAAACTTACTCTCCTCTCCCGCAGCCCCAGAGCCATTAAAGGGGTAGACCCCGGCCACAGTGCCTGTGCCAGCTCCAAGCCTGCCAGCCCAGAGCCAGCAGTGGCCACCGGGGCCCCTGATCCAGTGGCCCCAAAACATGAGCCAGCAAGCCACTGGCAGCCAGCCCTCCACCGCTCCCCAGGAGCAGTCTGCCAGCTCCCAGGAGCCTGACAGGAGCTGGAGAAAGCGGGCGCCTTCTTGGTCCAGGGTGGAGATCATGGACCTTATTCAGGTTTGAAGGGGGGGTGCCCCCAACGTTCATGATCTCCGCACTAGATGGAGGAACGCAGCCGTCTATGGCAGGATAGCTGCCAGCCTGGCCACCAAAGGCCACATGCGAACTCAGGAGCAGGTTAGCATGAAGGTCAAGTCGGTCCGGCGAGACCCCCAACCCTGAGCCCTGAGCTTCCCTTCCCCCTTGTTTCCCCCTTTCAGCTCCCTCCTCCCAGGTTTCCCCCTCCCCTCTCCCACCCTCCCTTTCCCAGTCTCCCCAGAGGTTCATCCCCGTTTTGTTCAATAAACCCAGTTTCTATTTTTGAACATATGTGTCTTTTATTTGTGTCAGGAAGGGGGGCTAGGGAGGGATAAGTGGAAGGATGGAGGGAGGAATGGGGCATGAGCCCCTGGTGGGGAGGACTGGGGTGGCTCTGCGGGCTCCTCAGGGTGGATGCTCTCCCTCAGGGCCTCCTGGATCCTGACAGCCCCCCAATGGACCCCCCGGATGGCAGCCTGCAGCAAGTGCAGCTGGGCTGATGGCAACGACCCCACGAGACGCATCGGCATGCCCACGGGCAGCTCTGGCTCCATGTGGCTGAGTGCTGTGGTGTCCTGAGTTCGGGCACTCAGGGCACTCCAAGACAGGACTGCTTTGCTGTCCCTCATCGAGGTAGACAAGCAAGCGGGGAACGCTGAGAACTGTCTGTCCGGGGTGGGGGTAGGGTCCCTTTAAGCAGGGAGCTCAGTTAGCCTCAGGCAGCAGCCCCACACACTAAGTCCTAATCTGATGCCCTGCCAGCACTGGTTCCGGCCAGCCTTAATTTCGGTTCAGGGTCCACTCAGTGTGGACGCGCTATTTCGAAATAGGTTTAGTGTCTAGATGCGTTATTTCGAATTAGTTCATTCAAATTAAGCTATTTCGAATTAAGTTAATTCGAAATAGCGCTGTAGTGTAGACGTACCCTGAGTGATCAAGGCGATAGCAGCCCCAGTTGACACAGAGCGTAGCCAAGGACAAAGATACCGGGGCTCGTTCTTCAAGGCAGTGTGGCTAGGGGATTCAGGTTCTACTCTTAGCTTGCATAACTTGTCTGTCAGGGAGGTGATTCACCGGAAATGTTGTACGTGTGGTTTCCTCCCAAAGGAGTTGTTTTTCATCTGAAGTTGCGGTGGTTTGGATTATCCAGCTCACTAGGGCTACGTCTAGACTACAGGCTTCTTGCACAAGAAGCTTTTTTTGGAAGAGATCTTCCGCAAAAACTTCTTGCACAAGAGCGCGTCCACACTGCAAAAGTGCATTGAAAAAGCGATGCGTTTTTGCACAAGAGAGCATCCAGACTGCCTGGATGCGCTCTCGCAAGTAAGCAGTGATTGCTATGGACAGAATGGCCACCAGGGTACCTGTGCTTTTTCCTCTTCCCTCTTCTTGTGCAAAAAACCCGTCTTCCCTGTCCACACACACCTTTTTGCGCAAGAGCTCTTGTGCAAAAAGGCGTTCTTCCTCGTAGAATGAGGATTACCAATTGCGCAAAAACCCCTCTCTGATCCTTCGATTTACTTGTGCAAAAACGCACTTGAGATGTGGCTGCTCAGCGAGTTTTTGCAGAAAAACAGCTGGTTTTCCACAAAAACTCTGTAGTGTAGACATAGCCTGAGTATCCTTGATGCACTTAACGCGGTGGTTTCTTCACATCAAACAGAGAAACGTGATTCCAAAAAGCGATGAGCCGGCATTTTGCTTTCGGAAAACTTTCTCCATTTTTTTTTAGCTGTTGCCTATCTAAGTTTGCTCAAGGAATGCTAAACACGATCTAGTTACCAGGCACCAAGAAATAATTGTGTGCTGCTATCCTGGGAAAAGGGGAAGAAACGAACAGTGTGGTAGGCCACAGCTCAGCAAAGACAGCTTCCCTGAGAAGCCCTGCTTGGTTTAGAAACTCAGCAAGAGCCGAGACTCTCAGAACTCACACACGGTTGAGTCAGGGCTCGTATTGCTCCCGCGCTTTCTTTTATGCTCCGTGTATGTGTCCCCTGAGGCGTTTAGCTCTCTTATGTCTCCGTTTGGCCTGTGATTGCATCCAACTACAGGCCTCCCCATGTAGAAGTCAATGCGGGGCACGTTCACACTGAAAGGGGGAAGAGAGGCAAAGGAACGAGGAGTCAAGTAGAAGATGGCTGAGTGAGAGACTCGTACACTCAGAGCTACCCCTTGTGCGTTCCTTGAGCGGTAAGAGAAGGGAGGTGCTGCATAATTGGTGGGGTGGTATTTTCTTTTGTTAGTGCAGCCAGCATCTGTTACTCGGTTGCCCTGCTAAGGCATGGAATCCCTCAGCTGTTCCAGCAAAGCCAGAGCCCGGACAGTCAGAGGAGACAGAGAAAATAGCAGAGGAAGAGCAGCTGTGAGATCTCAAACGTCGTCCCAACTCCTTCCAGATGTTCAGGGCAGAAGAACCCTGATGCGACCAGCCTCAGCAGGTTTCCTTCCACTTGGGACTCAGGGGTGGCTGTTGCCTGGACCCCGTTCCTTGTGGGCAGGTCGAGACGTACCCGAGGAGCCACGGACTTGACATCACGGGGTTCCCTTGTGTTTCTCCCGCTGCGCTTGGGGTCAGAGCATGACGTGGGATCCTGACTCAGTGAGGCGCTCATTTCTGGTCGAAGACCCTGGAACATGAGGCTGTCTCAGAGTTTCAGGGTGTGTTTTTCCTCAGCACATCCCCACAGGGAGAGAGAGATGGCTTCATGGGCCTTTCACGTTTCTCGGTGCGGGTCTCCTTGTCCCCCCCTTGCCTCCAGCATGAGGGAAACCTGCTTGTGCTTAACCGGGTGTCCACTGCCTGGTACTGGCAGTCTGTTGCCTCCCTCAAGAAGTCCTGTGGCACCTTATAGACTGACAGATTTATTGGAGCATAAGCTTTCGTGGGCAAAGACCCACTTCGTCAGATGCATGTGGTCTTTGCCCACGAAAGCTTATTCTCCAATAAATCTATTAGTCTGAATCTGCACAAACAACGAGAAGTCCTGTGGCACCTTATAGACTAACACGGCTACCCCTCTGATACTTGTTGCCTCCCTCAACAGTCTCCTCCGGGGGATGCAAGCCCTACCTTTGCCTTCAGTCTGCACTCCCTAGTCCCTGAACTCCACTGAATGGCAGAGCCTCTTGTCCACAGAAAACTCACGTAATGCCAGGGCCGCTGTCCCAAGGGAACAGTGTACGCAGCCATGGGAATGAGTCAACTCTGGGTCAGCCTCTTGTACCAATACCACAGAACTGAGAGCGTTCCAGGAGCAACACTTTTCCTGTCAACAAATCAAGAGCCAATGGGAACCGCGGGGTTACACACACACAGAAATCAGAACGGGATCTTGAGAGTCTCCGCTTGACAGGCTACCTGCTGTCTGAATCAGTGTATTTCACCCCAGACGTCCTTTGCAGCATGTCAGCCGTGTGGCCCTGTTTTCAGGGGTGCAATTGCATTGTCCAATTACTTCCCACGAGCAGGATGCAGGGCTGTCTTCCTTGCCTTCCCTTGTTGTCCCCAAAAGTCATTGTCCCCATCAAAAACAGCCGATCCTCTCCTTTCTAGTTCCCTGTTGCTTTTGTAGGGCCCCTCCCCAGCCTTCCTATGTAAGTGGGGCTTCCATGCCGCTGGCTTGCAAACAGTGCTTAATGTACAAGTTGACAGACCAATGACAACATGTCTTTTGTCTGGCAGCAAACCTGTTTGTCATCTCTGCCTGGATCCAGACTTGGGGAACACGTTTTCAGTGGCAATACCTAAAGCCTTGTCTACACTGGCAAGTTACTGCACTGAAACGTTCTTGCTCAGGGGCGTGAAAAATCATACCCCACCTCTGTGAGTGCAGCATGTTTCTGTACAGTATCTTGCCAGTGTAAGCTGGCTCCACCCAGCACTGTGCTCCTCACGGGGGTGGTTTTCCTACACAGGATCGTAGAGTCCTAGGGCTGGCAGAGACCTCAGGAGTCATCGAGTCCAGCCCCCTATCCAAAGCAGGACCAACCTCATCTCAGAGCTGGAGCTGTGACCATATGGTCACATTATACAGACAAAGCTTAACTCCCTACAAGCATATATATACATTCACTTCCCTATGGCTTTAATGACCAGCGTAATCCTGGGGTTCATGTAAGACCTCACAGGACCATAGAATCATAGAACCATTGAAGATTAGGGTGAGAAGAGACCTCAGGAGCTCATCTCTGGTGTTCCTTGTAAGCCGAGCACCTGGGTGGCCATCCAGGAGAGATTCAAATGCTACCCAGCTGATTTGCAGAGCGCCCGCAGCCAGCAGTGTGAATTTCTAGTGGTGGTGCACATCTGTGCATGCCTCAGGGCACACAATACAATTTATTCTGCACGTGGATGGAAAAAAATTAGAGGGAAGACTGGTTATTTAGTCCAGCCCTCTGCTCAAAGCAGGACCGACCTCAATGAAATCATCCCAGCCAGAGCTTTGTCAAGCCGGGACTTAAACATCTCTTAAGGATGGAGATCCCACCACCAACTTAGGTAACCCATCCCAGTGCTTCCTCACCATCCTAGGCTTTACTGAACCAGAATGTACACACCAGGATATTCTTGGCAGTAGGCATTGAAGGATTTGTAGGGTCAAAAGGTCCTGAACGGTATGAATCGTCTGAATATCGCCTCCCATGGAAATCTTTCCAGCTCTCTAATTTCTGTTGCCTGTCTTTGACGCCCTTCTCTTCCTGCTATGCCCTCTGCAAGATGGAATCACCAGAACTGAACAGGGGTGAGAACCTCCTATTGATTTTCTGCAGTGGTATTAGACTGTTTTCAGCATGGTTTCCTTCCTCCCTCTTAACGTTTTTGTTGGCTTTATTGGCTGCGTTGAGCAGATGTTTTCAACTGAGCTGTCCAGTGATGGCCGAGCCTTTCCTCTGAGTTGTTCCAGTTAATTTAAAACCGGTAAGGCATGTGAGTTGTTCAAAATCTTCCTCCCAGTATACATTACCTTGTCAACAAACACATTCATCAGTCTTCATGCGGCCCATCTGTTTTGACTAAATTAGGTCCCTTTGCGGTCCCTCTGTCTTGACCAACGTGCATAAGGTACCATACGCAAATTTTGCCACACCGCTATTCACCCTCTTATAAGAGCACTAAGAAATACAGAACCTCTTGGCATTACGCCATCAACTTTTTGGGATGTTGGAAACTGACCATTTACTCCTACTCTGTTTTCTGTCTCGTGGCCGGTTTCTACACAAGTACCCTCTTTCTTTTGTTGTCCTTATATACACCCCTGCCTCTGTAAACTTCACTGCAACTCCTCTGGTGAAGTGGGTTTTACCCGTGAAAGCTTGTGCCCTTCTAAATCAGGTAATCTCTATGGGTACGTCTAGACAGCAGGGCTATTTCGGGATACTGGAAGTATCCTGAAAGAGCTACTCCGCATCTTTTAAACGCACCCATTATTTCAAAATATTTTTGAAATGTTGAAATAGCCCACTATTTTGAAATTTGGTGCTGTGTAGATGCTATTTACAGCTATTTCGAAAATACAATCGAAATAAGATACACAATTTGCATAGCACAAATTGCGTATCTTATTTCAAGTTTAGGGTGCTGTGTAGACGCACCCTAAGGTGCCATAGAACTCCTCGGCAGAGCTGGCCCAAGCTACGGGCTGACCGCGCTACCGCCCGGGGCGCCGCGCAGGGCTGCCGAACCAGGCGGGGATGGGGCCGTGCATGCGCCGGGCACCTGGGGCACACGAACGGCTCAGGCCAGCCCTGCTCCTCGGTGGTTTTACTCCGACAGAGCATTTGCCCCCTCAGCCCATCAATGCTTAGTTTCCAAAATAGCCTTTTGTGAGGGATATTAGAAAAGACTTTAAGAAAGTCCAACTATCTACGTCTTCTCCTTTATCCATTATTTTGGGGGTATGCTCAGAAAATTACTTGGTGAAACTCCAGTTTCCTTGACAGAATCTATGCCGATTGTCCATATCACATCTTGTTTAATTGCCCCTCTATCCACTGGTAGTTCCAGTGATGCTCTCGAAGGCTTCCTGCTTCTGATACGCTTGTAACAGAAAGTCAGATGGAAGTGAGACGAGCCAAGTCTTAAAGCAAATTCCAAGAACTATCTGCCATAGTCTCTGTTCCTTCCTATTACTTTGGCTTTCCATTCTGTGGAGGGATGCTTGTTTGGCTTGTAAATCTTGATGAACCTCTACGCATGACCACACGGTCCTTTTCTTGTCTTCTTACTTCTCTGTTCATTCAGGAGTTTCGGTGACTCTGTTACGATCTCTTACGTTGCCGCTGTGCCGAGTCCAACCGACTCCTTACCTCCGGTGGTGTCGGTGGTGCTCAGTCGCCTACAGGATTAGGCCTTTAAGAACCATCCTGATCTACGCAGCTAACCCCATTGACATCACTGCTCGCATGAGTAAGGACTTCTAGGACTGGGCCCTACAGGGCTGCATTGTGTAATCAGGACCATCTCCATGGAGGTCAGTGGCGTTACACTGGTGACTGTGGAAGCCGAATGCCCACTTGCGTGACCACATTCCTTCTGGTGGCCCGTTGTGGTCCAGTCTCCCAGCTGTCTTTTTAAGAAGCAATTTCACCAGCTTCCATGGGAACTCTCAAATGAGCTGGAGCTGGCATGCTGGGCCCTCGTTTTGGCGCAAAAGCATTCTGCACAATTTGCTTCCATTTCCTGCTTGTTTTGCAACTTCTGGGTGGATTCGCTTGGCTCAGGGAGACATTTTCCCTGAGCCTCTGGTGGAAGGGAAGAGCTGCATTGTAGCAGGTCTCTAATTACAGCCACCATGACAGTTCATATGCTACGGCAATAAAAATAACCATAAACCTACCTAATCATTAAAGGAAAGCAAACAACTCCTCACTGTATCATCACGCCCAGGTACTGGAGTTGCTAATAAACCAGGAAGAGCATTGGGGCATCGAAGGAGCATCTATTGTATCTCCACAGTTTCTTAAACAACTTTAGAGGCACATTTTTATTAAGGAGAAGCAAGGCAGATGATCTTAAACCTCAAGAAAGAGTGTGCATAATAATTGTGTGCTCCTCTAATGCTCTCTGAAGACCTATTCCGGGTCCATTCTGAAAGACAATAATATCAAGAAGTTCTGCAAACTTCCTCCTAATGAACACATGCCAATTTGAGACCAAGAATTCTGGCCTCCGAGGACAAAATAACCACTGCTCTTAGTCTCTGGGTGTTTTGCTACTTTATTTCAGAGTGATTCAAAATCTAATTAAATTTCTAAACTCTAATGAAATTACAGAAGAAAAATCATTTAGGATTATATTATATACAATTACTCATGGCTGCAAATTACAGTTAGCCTCTTTCACCAGGGTAGAGTCTCCGGAGAAACCCTTGGTATTCATATCACATAAATCTGACACTACTCCCATTATTCACAGGTCAAAGGTAAAAGTGGAATTAATTAAACATATCTATCCTGCCCAGTGGCCGGATGGTGGGGAGTGGGTAATGGAACAGAGGGCTGACCAATAATGACTGTGGTTTGAGTCCACATTTCTCAGATCGGTCAAGAATCAGGGTAAAGCCATTGTAAGAGCTTTTTAAGCATGGCCCATTCTGATCAATGCTCCTCCGTAGTGGAGAGATACCGTGAACGAGAGTTTGAGCGATACGGAAGCGTCCACATTGAGTGGTGCGTGTGGTCATTTTCTTGAGCTATCTGAAGCATTTTAATAAGCATTAGTAACAGAAAAACCTCACAAGGCTCCAGAGAAACATGCAGTTCTTTACCCTGGTACTGCAGCACTGTGAAGTGCTATGGGGTGAGATTTTTCTTAGAGACTCTGCTAATTCCTTCCTCCAACTGGGCCAGAAATACAGCACAATCAGCCTTTCTCATGGTATTGTGCTGCTTCTATTTCTAGACCCGGCCTGAAACAGAAAGCAGTGGAAAGCATGAGCAATGAGAGGAGGGGAAATAGTCAACCAATCTAGTGTGAACCTTAAATAAACAGATGGGCTCCGTGCAAGTTTTGGATCATGTTTTATTTTAACCAACTCATTTTGCCCTTCTTTAGCGTCCGCGGAGGCAGCCTTCGCCTTGCTTTCTCGCCCACGCTCTCTCTCCCAAGGAATTGTGAGTTTCAAAAGTGTAATTTGCTAGCTAGTGAGGGGTTCTTCAGCACGGCCGTCTAGAAGGGGTTTGATGAATGCCCCCTTCTCTATAACTAGTTTGTAAGGAATTGCCTTCCGAGATCAGAGCTGTGGTCTAGCCAACCCGGTGTTCTGTCGCTGACAGTGGCCACCACCAGATGCTTCAGAGGTAGGTTTAACTCCCCCCCCCCCCAGAAATGTCCTTTACATAAGAACGTAGGGTGCGTTTACACTGCACCGGTTTTCCAGAATAACGGCCATTATTCTAGAAAAACAATACTAGCGTCCACACTGCAACAGAAAGTCGAAATGACGGAGGGCTTTTTCCGACAGCAGTACACCTCATTCCACGAGGGATAAGCCCTTTTCCGAAAAAGCTTTTTCAGAAGGGGGGGGGGGGGGTGGATGCTCCATCACTGCTATTTTGAAATAGCCCCTCCCCACGGCCATTCTAAGTTATTCCTCCCCGGTGCCTCCTGGGGCTCTAAATCGAGATAGCACGTCCACATTAGGGGAGCCTGCCTCTGACTTATTTTGAGGTTTCCCCTGCAGCGTGGATGCTCTATTTTGAAATAAGCTTTTCCAGAAGATGATATCGGGAAAAGTTTATTCTGGAAGAAGCTTGCAGTGTGGATGTACCATTACTCCTTTGACCCTGGTTTTCCTACATCTCAGTAAATTGTTGCAACCACCACTTGGAAATGTTTACCTTTTGTGTCCGTCCCTCTCCCACCCACCCGCCCCCCGCCACACTGCTCCCTTCTTCCAAGTATGCACCTGTCCCCAGCATAGAATCACAGAACTCTAGAACTGGAAGGGACCTCGAGAGGTCATCGAGTCCAGTCCCCTGCCATCACGGCAGGACCAAGCTCCGTCTAGACCAGTGGTCTCCAACCTTTTTAACTTCAAGATCACTTTTTCAATTTAAGTGCAATGTAAGATCTACCTCAGTGGTCACCAACCGGTAGATCTTGAAGCCTCTGACACGGGATCCTGACTGGTTTGGCTGGGAAGCTATCAAGTGCTGGCACTTCAGTAGTCCCTCCACCCACTGTCATGCTGCTCCTGCCCTCTGCCTTGGAGCTGCCCCCGGGAGTCTCCTGCTTGCTGTGCAGGGTGTAGGAGAGAAAAGAGGGGGAGCTCTTATGTCAGGGTGTCCCTCCTCCCCCCACCTCTATACCCTGTCTCCACATAGAGAGAAGGGAATGGAGGGTCTTGGCAATGCAACTCTCTGTCACTCACACACACATTGTCCTTCCCTCTCATCTCCCAACCCAACACACATGTGGACGGTTGTTGTTACTTCTTTTACTGCTCGTAGAGTGGGTTAGTTCTGGTTTTTGACTGTCCCCGTCCTGAGCCTCCTCCTGCACCCAACCTCCTGCCCCAGACGTGAGTCCCCCTGCCCCCCAACTCCTTCCCAGAGCTTGCACCCTGAAACCCCTCCTGCACCCCAATACCCCACCCTGGGCTAAGCCCAGAGCCCCTCCTACACTCCAAACCCCTTGGCCCAAGACCAGAGCCTGCACCCCAACCCCCTACCCCGGCCTGGTGCAAGTGAGTGAGGATGGGGGAGGAAGAGGGATGGAGTGAGCAGGGTTTGGCCTTGGAGAAGGGGTGGAGCAGGGGCAGGGCCTCAGAGAAGAGGCAGGAAGGAAGTGGGGTAAGGGTATTTGGGTTTGAGGTAGATCAGTGGGCTCCAGCCTTTTTAACCACAAGATCACTTCTTCAATTGAAGTGCCCTGCAAGATCTTCCTCAAACCCAAATCCGCTTGCTCCATCTCCTTTCTGCCCCTTCTTTGAGGCCCTGCCCCTGCTCCGCCCCTTCTCTGGGGCCTCACCCTGCTCACTCCATCCCCCTTCCTCCCTCATCCTCGCTCACTTGCACCAGGCTGGGGTAGGGGTTGGGGTGCAGGCTCTGCTCTTGGGCCAAGGGGTTTGGAGTGTGGGAGGGGCTCCGGGCTTAGCCCAGGGTGGGGAACTGGGGTGCAGGAGGGGTTTCAGGGTGCAAGCTCTGGGAAGGAGTTTGGGGGTAGGGAGACTCACGTCTGGGGCAGGAGGAGGTTCTGGGCTGGGACAGGGGTTCAGGAAGCAAGCTCTGGCTGGGCTGTTTAACTGAGATGGCTTTTGGGTGGTGGAGCAGTGGGGTTAAGGCAGGTTTACTCCTGCCCTGGCCCTGCACCTCTCCTGAAAGCAGCTGGCATGTACAGCAATGGCTTCATGTGCTGCCCCTCATCCACAGGCACTGAGCCCACAGCTTCTACTGGCCACGGTTCCCCGTTACTGGGAGCTGCAGGAGCGGTGTCTGCAGGCAAGGACAGCCCATGGAGACCCCCTGCTCTGCCTCTCCCAGGGGCTTCAGGGACATGCCAGCCACGTCCAGCAGCAGCAATTACCACGGGGATCATGACTCCAGCCATGCCAGGTTCGGCATTTTAGAACTCACTGCTCCAAGAATGAAATGTAAGCGTAAGAGAGAAATGCAAATGATGAAATGCACAGACCAGTCCAAAACCAAACACAACCCACTTGGCAAGCAGTAAAAGTAGTAACAACAACCCTAGAGGTGGTGTTGGGTCAGGAGATGACAGCACAGGACTGTGTGTGTGTGTGTGAGAATGACAGAGACACACACACTGTGTGAGAGTGACAGAGAGTTGCATTGCCAAGCTCCATCCATCCCCTTCTCTCTGTGTGGAGAAAGGGTACAGGAGTGGGGGGAGGAGGGACACCCTGACATCAGCGCCCCCCTTCTCCCTCTTACACCCTGCACGGGCTGGAGGAGGCTCCCAGAGGGGCAGCTCCAAGGCAGAGGGCAGGAGCAGCATGACAGTGGGTGGAGGGACAACTGAAGTGCCAGTGCTTGATAGCTTCCTGGCCAAACCAGTCAGGATCCCCTGTCAGAGGCTCCAAGATCTACTGGTAGATCCCGATCAACTGGTTGGTGACCCCTGCTCTAGTTCCAACAGGAATAATTTGGGGAAGTTCTCTGGCCCATGCTATAGACGAGATCAAACTGGCCGAGTACAGTGGCCCCTTCTGGCCTTCAACTCCATGAATCCATTGAGGACCGTTTGCTCTGAGAGTCCCTGCAGGGCAGATCGTTCTCTTCAAGTACGAAAAAGATTGTTCTGAGGAGGAGAGAGGGAAATTCTTCTCATTAAACTCTGAGGACAGGACAAAAAGCAATGGGCGTAAATTGCAACAAGCGAAAAACTTCCTAACGAGTTCCGTTCTTAATCATCCTGACAATTGCCTAGGGAGGTTGTGGAATTTCATCAGAACATCAGAACGGCCAGGCTGGGTCAGACCAAAGGTCCATCTAGCCCAGTGTCCTGTCTGCCCACAGTGGCCAATGCCAGGTGCCCCAGAGGGAGTGAACAGAACAGGGAATCATCAGCTGATCCCTCTCCTGTCTCCATTTCCAGATAAACAGAGGCTAGGGACACCATCCCTGCCCAGCCTGGCTAAGAAATATTGATGGACCTATTCTCCATGAATGTAACTAGTTCTTTTTTGAACCCTGCTAAAGTCTTGCTCTTCAACATCCTCTGGCAAGGAGTTCCACAGGTTGACCATGTGCTGCATGAAGAAAAACTTCCTCTGGTTTGTTTTAAACCTGCTGCCTATTAATGTCATTTGGTGTTCTCATGTTATAGGAACAAGTAAATAACTTTTCCTTACTCACTTTCTCCGCACCTGTCATGATTTTATAGACCTCTGTCACTGAAGATATGTAAGAGCATGTCTGTCGGGGATGATCTAGATGGTGCTTGCTCCTGTTGTGAGGGCAGGGGACTGAACTAGATGTCCTCTGAAGGTCCCTTTCAGTCCTATGATTCTATGCTTCTTGTCGGTAAACAGAGGCACTGCAACTTCTCTTTCCAGGCACTTGCTTGAATCAGTGTTTTGTTAGCCCATGAGGGATGTCCTCTAAGTCCTAGATGGCCAGAACACCTTACCCGGCGGCCAGAACATAACCTACAGCCAGATTTTGTGAGTGGTTGGGATCTGGGCTCAGACGTGTCTCTTTTACAGACTCTATGGAACAGTTAAAGTGGAGCTCCAAAAATCTGGCAGCGTTCAGGGAGTTTCTGGCAGGCAGCTCTTATATCAGCTGGACCAGGACAACCCGCGCGTGACAGTCGCACCCCTCTGGATTTAGAGGATTACTGCAAAGACCATTTCACGACTGTTAGCTTTGCTGGTCCGTCCTCGGGTGGGAAAGAAACCTGGTGAGGATGTCAGGTTAGGCTAAAAAAACAAGAACTCTGTGCCGGGCGGAGGCTGTTTGCAATCCATCGTGTCCATGCCACACTCACAAGCAGGGATATTATTGCTACCTTGAGCTTAAAATGCCAAAAAGGGAACTTCCACTTGCAAAGGCAGACACTCAGGAAACAGCAGCCACATCCTATCACACGCACGTGACCCGAGTTGGGTCTTGTTGTTCCCTGTTGCAAAAGACAGAAATCCAGCAAGCGTGGCGTGAGATCGCTGGGTGACTGCAACTTGCCATGAGCTTACTGGCAAGGTGGATTCCTGTGCTAACTCCGTTTCTGCTTCTCCTCTGTAAGTGAGCCAATGTATTTGCTTTCTCTCTCTTCCCACAGGCTAAATATTTAAGCTCGGGGGGGAGAGGGGCGGTGCCCTTCTGTTGATTTATTGAGCCTCCTGGTGCTGTTGATTTCTCAGCTGGATGATGTGCGCGCTCTGGTCGAATGCCTCTTTCTGTGCAAAGAGATATTTACTGAAGGGTGTGCTGTTTCTAGACGGAGTTTCGTGGCCGGAGTGTGGCCCATGTGAGGAAGCAGACACACCGGACCAAGAGGCACTGGTCCATTACAGACCTGCGTCTTTGCTGGGGAGGAAGCGGATGGCTTCGGAGCCTCCGCCCGGGAGTTCATGTACAGGGCAATCCCAAAGCAAGAGGCTGATGTGCAGTTTGCTTGCAAGCCCCTTTCTTACCTCTCTGGGCACCGGGTTGAGGTTAGACAGACATCCGCCCGGGAGGATCTAGACCAGGGGTCTCCAACCTTTTTAAGCACGAGATCACTTTTTGAATTGAAGTGCAATGTAAGAGCTACCTCCAACCCAGATCCCCTGGCCCCACCTCCTTCGTATCCCTGCTCACTCCATCCTCCCTCCCTTTCACCGGGCAGGGGGTTGGGGTGAAGGCTCTGGTCTTGGGCTAAGGGATTTGGAGTGAGGGGGCTCTGAGCTGAACCTGGGGCAGGGAGTTGGGGTGCAGGAGGGGGTGCGGGGTGCAGGCTTTGGGAGGGTGTTTGGATTCAGGGGGCTCATGACTGGGGCAGGGGTTCAGAGCTGGCTCCAGCTGGACACCGCTTACCTCAGGTGGCTCCTGGGTGGGGTGCCGTGGGGCTAAGGCCGGCTTAGCCCTGCCCTGGCCTTGCATCACTCCCAAAGGCAGCCAGCAGACTCCATCCCAAGCTCTGTCCCCCGCGCCTTCATTCCATGGAGATAGAATACAGGATGGGAAAGGGGGCACCCTGACATCAGCACCCCCCCCATCCCTTCCCTGCTCTGTACCGCGAGCAGGAGGCTCCGGAGGGTGCGGGGGGGGGGGGGGGGTAGCTCCAACTCCTCCAAGGCAAAGGGCAGGAGGTGCGGGGAGGGGCAGCTGAAGGGGCCTCTTGGCCAAACCAGTCAGGATCACCTGTCAGAGGCTCCAGGATCTACCGGTAGATCCCGTTCTACTGGTTGGTGACCACTGCTCTAGACAGTGCTTGGTCCTGCCGTGAGGGCCGGGGGACTGGACTTGATGACCTCTCCAGGTCCCTTCCAGTCCTAGTGCTTTATGATTCACATGCCTGTTCTGCAGAACTTTCTGATCAGGACATCTGCCAGCCGAGGAGTTCAGAGTGCTTTGGGCACATTCACCCTCACAGCTGCCCTCTCCTGAGACAGGCCCGGTCTCTCCGATCCCATTTGGTATGTGGGAACACTGAGGCACATCAGGGGGACCTGTCAGAGAGAGACGGACTAAGAAGAAGCAGAACAGAACTTGCAGTTGAGGCAGACACAGGCAGCCAATATGCACATTAAGCCTGTTTCTATTGATTGGAGGTTAGGGGCAGCATTGCCTGCTATGACAGACCTTTCAGAGGAACATGCCCCTGTCTTCCTCCCCCCTGGGAGAAACCACAGGAAACTCTGTAGCCTCATACACCCTCAGAGAATTTCACCAGTGCAGCTTGCAGGAGCCTGAGACGTGCACACAGGTCTTTCTAGTTCAAACTAAAACACAGGGTAGATAAGGGGATCATTCCTTCCATCACCGAAATGCAACCAGCTCTGGTGGGGGGTGTGATCACAGCGCACAGCAACACTCCCACCGCAGGGAATAAAGAGGCGTACCAAACCCTGCGGAAACTACAGGGAGAGAGATGAGGAGGCAGATAAAGTTTTTCCAGAACACCAGTTTCAACAGCCCTGCTCTTTCTAAGAGACCCAGGGGATCTTGAATGAGTAAAAGTTCTCAGGAGCTCAGCTTTTTTTGTCATAAAAAATCAGCTTCTCCAATAGCTGGAGCATGGGTAAGAGGTGAGACATACTGCCAGCCAAATCGCCAGCAAGCTTGGGGTTTTCTTGGAGGTCCTAAGTCCAAGCACGGCAGAGCTGGGCTTCACCCCGTACCCCAGATCCAAACACCCCAGAGCTCAGGGAATCCTTCTTGGAAAAAATGTCTCAGTCTGGTCGTTTGCAAATTTGTGTTGTCTTGAATTGTGAAATACAGATTTTTAAAACCCTTCTCATGCCGCCATCTATAGAAAAGGCATATTGCATTGCATTACAGCACAAAATAGAGCCATGGCATCCCTCCATACAGCACTACATTGTGTGAACCTGCCCTGCCACAACTGGCACGGGTGTGGGGGGAGTTTGGTGCTACCCCTTTCTGATACCCACAGCTCTTGAGGACGTGGGGTGGGGAGAGCAGTGGGAGCATTCGCAGTGGAGGTTCTTAGAGACGACAACTGGTTCAGGTCCCACTCATGGAGACATTACATTTGTTCTTTCTTGGACAGTATTTTAAATTAACAAAAACAACAAACAATTTAGACTGGAAATGCAGATCTCACGCTTTGAGGTCCTGACTCCATCAGACCTTTTCCTTTCCTTTCAAGTTGGTTGGATTCACCAGAATGTCATGCCGGATTTCAGGTTGAAACAAGAACTCAGAGCCACACTCGATTAAATCTCCTAATACAGATTGTGAACTGCTTGGGGCAGGGACGATCTTCCTGTTCTGTGTTCTCCAAACACAATGGGATGCTGGCCGGTGACAGCACACCACCATGATACGAGTAAATAATAGTGCATTTGCATTACTGCACAAAGCTCATATTGCCCGTGAGTTGGACAACGAGGGGAACGGGACGAGGAACCCTTATTTGGCCCAAGTTTGCTTGAAAATGGTCCAGAGGTTGCTCCAAACCATGGATCGTTCTGTAAAGCTGCAAAGTTCTGATCTAGATCGAACTGTTTCCAAAGGTACGGGACATTCAGACCTGGCAGTTATGCCGGGCACATTATAAAGACGGGGGCCCATCGTAAAGCTGGATCTGGGCTCCTCCAAAATTTGGGAGGGGTTCAAAGTTATCTCCTCCACTTTCACCCCTTTCTGCTGAGAAGTTGCAACCATTTCAACAAACCTAAGCTGAATGTGTGTGTTAGAACAAATGTGCCGGCAATGCGGGATTCAGAAAACAACCTGAATTTTTAACTTCACTTCCATATAAAACTCAGAATCAAATGTATTTAAACAGGACCTGCTAGCTATGATTAAATCTTAATCCAATCCCGACTGAAGAGTATGAATTGAAAGCATCATCCCCATTCTTGTGGGTTTCCACAGGCCCCTGTTCCTCCCCTTTTAAAAAGAAACTAATAATTAAATCCCAATATATTAAAGTGACCTACATGAAATGTTCCATGTAAAATATGATTCTTGCCATAAAACACATAATCCACCACTGGTTTAATTCCATTACAAAGCAGACATTAAGGTCTCTGTATTAAGATCATTAGGATAATAAAAGTAATTCAATATTACTTTTATTATGTTTGAATTTAGAACATTCTTCATATGAGCAGAAAGAATAATTAAGGGGATGGGTAGAAGGAAGGCTTTTTTTTTAAATGGATAATGAAAGAAATTCACTTGCCAAAGCAAAGAGAATTAAGTTAGTTTTTAATTTAGAAGCCAAGTATTCCACACCCTTTCCTCCCATAAGTCCTTTTCAACATTGTTTTAATTTCCTCTTTTGTAACTGCGACACTGGTCACACAGTGTTGTCCACTCTTTTGTTTTTTCATCAACTTTCAGCTCCTGGAGTCATGTGACTACAGTGGGAAAACAAGTCATTTTTCTAAAAGTATGTTTCTAGTTCTCCTGAGTGCAGAGTAAAGTTTTAACATGTAAACATTGCAGGCTCAACAAACAAAAAAACAAAAAAAATGCCAACATTTGTTTGGCTTAAAATCTCATGATTTTAAGGACAATCTCAAGATTTTCTGAAGTCTTAATAGGTAGAACCTGGCAAATCCATGGATATCCGCTTTATGTCCGCCGGTATCTGCATCCGCGGATGTGGATAGTCATTGCTCATGTTTGTGGATACAGATGCGGATATAAAATTTTGTATCCATGTAGGGCTCTGTTAATATGCAGAGCTAGGCCGTATCGTCACTCAGTGGAAGATCGATGCTCCTGCAATCGATCTTCTGGTGTTTGATTTAGCAGGTCTACTTAAGACCCACTAAGTTGAACTCAGAGTGTGCCCCTGTCAGCAGCCAGTAATCCTGCTCCTGCAAGGAGTAAGGGAAGCTGATGGGGGCGTTTGCTCCCACTGTGGGGACAGTGGGGAAACTTGAATCTAGGTATGTCAACTCCAGCTACGTAATTAACGTAGCTTGAGCTGCGTATCTCGATTCAACCTTCCCCTTTAGTGTAGTCCTGGCCCTAGATTAATTCCAGCCTAAATCCATTGTCAATCATGAGATTAATCCAGGCTTCCAGCTCTAGAGTTGGGAGTAGGGTTGCCAGATGGCTGAAACAAAAATACCAACACCCCCGGCCCCCCCTCCAAAAAAACCACCGGGAAAAAATTTTGTTGAAGGAAAAAAAGGGGGGGGAACCAAAGTTGTTGAGCAAAAAAAAACAACCAGACACGCTTCATGGGGAAGGGGGCCAGGAAGGAGCGGTGCTGGCCGGGGCCTGGAAACAGCTAAGGGGGCCCTTAGCAAGGGGGCAATGGGGCTGGCTGGGGAGATGGGGGCCAACAGGAAGCAGGGCTGGAGGGGAAGGGGCTGGCCACGGGATATCGGGGGAGGGGGACCGGCCGGGAGGGGGTGGAGCTGGCTGGGAGTAAGGGGGTGGGAAGCACAGCTGGGGAGCGGGGCTGGGAGGGTGGCTGGGAGGAAGGGAGCAGAGCTGGCGGGGGCAGTGCAGCGGCGCTGGCCGGGGAGATCAGGAAGAGGAACAGGCCAGCGGGAAGCAGAGCTGGGGGCGGGGCGGCGGGGCTGGCTGGAAGGAAGGGGGAGCAGGAAGCACAGCTGGTGGCGGGTGGGGTGCAGCGGCGCTGGCCGGGAGGAAGGGGGGGCGGGAAGCAGAACTGGGAGGGTGCAGGGGGGCTGGCCGGGGAAGATCAGGAGGGGAAGTGGGGGAGAACCGGCCAGCCGGGAAGGGGAAGGGGGATGAGCAAATTGGCTGGCGGGGAGCGGGACTGACTTGGGCACCTGCTGTCTGTCCCGCGCAGGCTCCTGGCGTCGCACGAGCGAGGAGGAGGCTTCCCCTCCTCCTCACGCTCAACCGACTGAGGGCTCCCGGCAGCAATCGCGGCCCCGCCTCCCAGCTGGGACTCCCAGCCGCTCCCCCGCCCACGCCAGGCTTCCGTCCGGTGCGTAGCCGGAAAAATCAGAAAATACCGGACATTGCACATTGCACATGTCCGGTATTTTCTGATTTTTTTTTACCGGACAGAGTGCGCAAATACCGGACTGTCTGGTACAATGCCGGACACCTGGCAACCCTAGCTGGGAGCCCTTTCTCTGTTTAGCAGATGGGTAAAGGAGACAAGAGCGTGCCCCCCTTTGCTGTACACTTTTAAAACCTCTGCACAAAAGCCCCATCTCCGTGTCCGTGTGCCCAAAAAGGCCTTCTTTTTTTCTTAACCAAAGCTTTCGCCGAACATTTTCATTTCCCTAGAGATGTTTCAAACAAAAACTAAAACTGTGTGTGTGTGTGTGTGTGTGTGTGATAGAATTGTGAACTTTGTTAAATCAACATTTCCCATTGTTTTCCCCCCCTTTGAAACTGTCCGTGAAAACCAGTTGGCATTGTCTGTTTTGCAGAAGCAGAATGCTCCAAGTGTAGGCCGGATCTCAACAGCTTTGTGGGAAAGGCTGGAGCTAGGCAGGGGGCCCTAGGAAGAGGTGGGAGGATGGGGCAAAGGGGTTCAAAAAAAGTTCCCTCTCCTACCTTCCCATTTTCCCTTGTGAGAGGACGTTCCCAAGGAGACCTTTCTGTCAGCAGCTTCATGCTGCAGGCTGGACTCATGGCGTGGGCCGGCCTGGAGCAGATGTTTTGCCTGGGGAGGTTTGGCAAGCGTGGATCTTTCCTTCCCAGGCCGTTTAATAGGGTTGTCCAATGTGGAGTCGCTCTTTGGTTTCCAGGACTGGGAATGACCCTTTCAGACCTGGTGCCAGATGCTGCGGGACGTCCCCAAGAGGGAGTGTTCTGATAAGGCAGCTGTGCTCGACACGCATAAGGGCGGCAACTCAGGGTGGTGGGGCAGCTCTCGCACCCCCTGGCTTGATGAAGTTTCCATTGCAGACAGCGTTCACAATGTGGTTCGAGAGCTCTTATCTCCCCCGTTATACAAATTGCTCCAGGCTTCTAGCTGCAAGGTCTTCGATACGTGTATGAGCCCTGTGCGCTGCTATTAATTGGCCACGCGATCATATTGCAGGCTCCCCTACTCGCTGTGTTGCTCAGGTAAGTACAGTCGCTAGTGGGACATGCTGTAGTCTCCTAGATAATCTGACGGGCCGAACCGTGTGTGTTTCAGATTTCTGTAGCGCCAAGGTCTCCGCGTCGGGAACGTCAGAAGAGGAGGCAATAGGTGAGTCTGTTTCAAAGTGTGACCTTCCGGGTGGGGAGGAGGGACTGAGAGCGAGCAGGAACAGCAATAAATACATGAGACGTGTGTGATAATGAGAGCAGCGGGGGGTGCAGGTCGGAACCCCAAAGGGCAAGAGACAGTCCGAGCACCTGGCTTTTAAACAGAGTGGAACCAGCACGTGCTTCATCGGTCCCCTCGAAAAATGCGTCTCTCGAGTGCGAGATTCCTTGAGTGGGAGCCTCGCGGCTCCCAGGCGTCCTGACTGTTCCACGAGCATTCCCGGGAAGCGGGGTTATAATTAAAGTTGAAGTACAGGTGCCAATGGAAAGAGGTTGCACACAGTGATGCTGTCATCTGGCCGTTTAAACTACTATTCATCGTAACGCAACACCTAGGCCCCAAACCAGCTGGAGGCCCCATCGTGTTACCTGCTGTACAAAATACACCATTATAGACAGTCCCTGCACCCTGGCCCACCCACGGGGAGGGACAAAGTGGACAGTTGCCCTGAGGCCTGGTGATTCAAAGGGACCCCAGGCTCCAGCCAGCACTGTGGTCACAGCGGTACCCGTAACCCTGAGCCCTTTAAATTGCTGCCAGACTAGGCGGCTTTTTGGACTGCCTGGGGACATGGGGGCACCATACAACGCGATCCAGGCAGCTCTGGCAAGGGCACCATGGTCTGGGAGGCACTGAGCCCCGCCCCGTCTGCCCTCAGCCCCGCCCCTTCTGCCTGAGGCTCCGCCCCTTCCAGGAGTATGAAGCCACTCCCCCCTCACTTTGTCCAGGGACCCGGCATAGCTGTCGACTTCCCTGCCTAGTCCCAAAGACCTTACGATCTAAACAGACGAGGTCCCATGGATAGAGCCCTGCTCAGATACAAAATGAGCCGCAGATTTCTGCATCCACATCAGATGCAGACGCAGATGCAGAGACGGATGCAGCTACCGTCTCTGCCCGCGCGCAGGGTTCTAGCTACGCAATGTGTCTCTGCATCTGTACCCACAAAAATGAGCCATTTGCATCCTGACGGACCAGCCGCCAGCTTCATCTCTAGCCCACGCTGGCTCTCTCCTTGGCCCGTCTCACTGGTTCGCACACGTCAGCAACCTGCCATGGGTCCCCCAGTCACCAGTTCCAACGAGCGCCGTTCTCCTGCGGCAGTGGGAGGTGTGAATTAGCACCGCCCATGTATTGCCGAGGAGGGTCGCTAGCTAGCACCATGCATTCAACTTGTTCCAAAACAGGAACACGAATGTGGCCATTTGTCAAGAATGAGGCTCAGGTTCACTTTGGAATCTTTGTTTTGTGTCCCCCCTGCCCGTGAAACACCAAATCGGTATTTATTATTTAATAAGATGCATGCCGTGATTCATTTTCATTTCTCCTTGCAGACACCAAGTATGTAATCATCGGCGTTACTCTGGGAGTCTTCCTAGCAATTGGTTTTTTGGCTCTAAAGTTCTGCATCATCAAAAGACAAGTGATCGAAAACGATTTTGTAGGTAAGAGAAACACAGTCTTACTTTTTGACCTCCAGGGAAATTCTTCTCATCCATCCAAACACCCCAGAGCTGAGGGAATCCTTCTTGGGAAAAACTTCTCAGTCTGGTGGTCTGCAAACTTGTGTTGTCTTGAATTGTGAAATATGGATTTTTAAAACCTTTCTCAAGCCACCGTCTATAGAAAAGACATATTGCATTGCCTTATAGCACAAGATAGAGCCATGATACAATTTCGTGTAACCCGAGCATGGAAAAACAGATACAAGAAAGACATCCCCGCTAAGGGAAATGTAATTATTTTGGGTCCCGGGTCCCTAGAAGATATTCCCTTTAATGACATTCCTGTGATAAATTCCACTGACACATTCTCATGTTCTGTAGCATGAGAAGCACAATCTGTCAGACAGGCAAGGAACTGATGCTAATCTAGCCTGTTTAGATGAAGGGGAATGTTATGTGGGCAGCCTAAAACCATGAAAACCATGCCACGTATTCTTAGAACCAGAGAATCAGAGAACACAAGAGCTGGAAGGGAACTCGAGAGGTCATCGAGTTCAGTCCCCTGCCCTCACAGCAGGACCAAGCACCGTCTAGATCATCCCTGACAGGTGTCTATCCAGTCTGCTTTTAAATATCTCCAGTGATGGAGATTCCACAACCTCCCTGGGCAATTTATTCCAGTGTTTAACCACCCCGACAGTTTGGAAGTTTTTCCTAATGTCCAACCTAAACCTCCCTTGCTGCAGTTTAAGCCCATTGCTTCTTGTCCTATCCTCAGAGGCCAAGGAGAACAATTTTTATCTCTCCTCCTCCTTGAAAACTGCCTGCCAAATCGCCACCAACCATTTCAGTATCTTGGGGTTTCCGTATTAAAAAGAAAAATATTGTGAAAGACAGTTGAACACTCACAGAAAGGAAGAGAGCATGGCTGGGTATTTGCTTGGCCATCCCTTGTCGGCATTTGTAAACATTTGTTTCTGCGGTTGGAACACTGTGGTTTATCCTCCTCCATAAACAGAAGTAAACGCTTTGGAAACGGAACAGCCCTCTAACTAACCCCTGCCGGACAAGTAGCTTAGTACAGGGGATGGCTTAGTGCGGTGGTTTTCAACCTAGTTTCATTGGCGGGCCCCTGAAAAATTGTCAAATGACGGTGTGGACCCCTTTGGAAATCTTCCACACAGTCTGAGTCTGCAGAGCAGGGGTGAAAGTAATTCCGATTTCCTACAGGTACTGTCCTGTCACAGCTCGGGTCCCCGTCAGCTCTTTAAATAGCTCCCTCTGGGTTTTGCCACAGCTCAGTCAGCTCTTGACGGAGCTGTGCACTGAAGCGCATACCCTTTTTTCACCTCTGCTGCAGACCACCCCACCCCAGGGACCCATGGACCACAGATACCACTGGCGGAATGACTTCAGCGTGGCAATTGATTGTTTGAAACCACAGGGCCAGATCTTACTAGGGGTGTCTCAGCCCTTTCTTCTAAAGTAGGGAACTTGATTCTTTGCTGTTTAGTGTAAATGTCAGTCTTGAAAAGGAGAACTTGGATATCCTGCCCTGTTCTGCATTAACAACGAGGAGTCCTGTGGCACCTTATAGACTAACAAATTTATTGGCGCATCAGCTTTCGTGGGCAAAGACCCATTTCGTCAGATGCATGTAGTGGAAATTCCAGAGGCAGGTATAAATATACAGGCACGTGAAAAGAAAGGAGTACCAGTGTACTGTTCCTGTATATTTATACCTGCCTCTGGAATTTCCACTACATGCATCTGACGAAGTGGGTCTTTGCCCATGAAAGCTGATGCGCCAATAAATCTGTGAGGGTATGTCTACATTGCATTCCTCCTTCGAGAGAGGAATGCAAATACGGACAAGTGATATTGCAAATGAAGCGCAGATTTGAATGTCTTGCGCTTCATTTGCATAATCGCGAACCGCCGCTTTTCCGAAATAGTGTATTTCGAGAAAACAAATGCGGTCTCCACAGGGCTATTTCGAGAAAAAACCCTTCCTTTGAAATAACCCTTACTCCTCAAAAAATGAGGAAGGCTTTTTTCTCGAAATAACCCCGCGGGGACGGCATTTGTTTTCTCGAAATACGTTATTTTGGAAAAGTGTCGGTCCACAATTATGCAAACGGAGCGCAGGAAATTCAAATCCGCGCTTCATTTGCAATTTCGCTTGTCTGCATTTGCCTTCCTCTCTCAGAAGAGGAATTGTCTTAGTCTATAAGGTACCACAGGACTTCTCGTTGTTTATGCAGATTCAGACTAACACGGCTACCCCTTTGATTCTATTCTGCATAGACACTGTAGATTTGCTGTTAAGGGGATGGGGGGCTAAATTTCCCTTAATGCCACTACAGAACAGTGCTGAAAAATCACCTCCATTCCTCCTAATTCCTGGAACATCGAGTATCTTGTTCTCAGAATTGTCTTTTGCTCTCTTTGGGACTGATGAGTGAGCCCAAAAGAGCGGTGATATTAGCTCATGTGTCGTCTTGAAAAAGATCGATATCACCTGTTTGAAATGAAAGGGTTCAGAAAGAAAGTGGACAGTTCTGTTATACTGGGTTTGATCTTCCTGTGTCCGTTGTGAGACTACATCCCCTTTGATGTTTGCCTCCATGAAATTTGGCGCCCCCCCTTAATTAGCTGTAATACCTAGGTACTCACAGCCCCACCACCATAGTACCTGAACATGTGGATCGGCTTTGCATTTCTGCCCTTGGTATCTTACTTAACCGCCTTTTCCTGCTGTTCTCTTTTCAGAATCAGACAACAGAATGGATAGAAGGTAAGGGTCATTTGCTGTCAGCAATTCCTAGCATTTTTGGCATGCCAAATATGAAAGTTCAAATTACTTTCTCCCTCTATGTATGACTAGTGACAGTCCTTTAAACAGACATCCATACAAGATACAAAGCGACATGGAAGTCACTAAGGGTGAAATTTGCAATGCTTTTTAGTGCAGTTGTGCAGAGAATGGAAATTCAGTTTTACTGAGAATTTCCAAAGTTGTTTTCAGTTGGATTAGGAACAAAACCCCAGAATTTCAGAATTCTGAGAGAGAAAATTCATCATGAGTCTGATGTTTTTTAAATGTGTATGATATAATACATAATACAAAATAAAAAAAATCAAGCCGAACTTTTGAATGCAAAAATAAAATATGTTTTGCTTTGAAGAGGTTGAAATGGGACTTCTGGAGGGAAAAAAAAGAGGGCGGAGGGAGACAAAACTTCTGCAAAATCGACACAGTTCTGTGAAATGTTTTGATTTCAATGGAACTGCATTCGGCCACAGCAAATTTTCTGACCCTCTGTAGTCTTGGAAAAAGCTGAATTGCAACTGTTCCAAATGAAAGGGTTCAGAAAGAATTTGGACAGTTATATTGATCCCCCTAAAGATGCAAATCAATGCCTAGTGGGAATCACCTAAACACCTGGACAGGTTGGGTGCCTGACTGCTATGGAAACAATTGAGAGAGAGAAGGTAGGTGAAGTAATATCTCTTATTGTGCCAACTTCTGGTGGTTGAAGGGACAACCTTTTGAGGTCCACAAAGCTCTTCCCCAGTTCTGAAGAAGGTAACCGCAGCTAAATACAAGCGTGGCAGATTGTTAAGCAGAAGGGGTCCACATATAGAATCATAGAACCTAGAACTGGAAGGGACCTCGAGAGGTCATCGAGTCCAGTCCCCTGCCCTCATAGCAGGACCAAGCACCATCTAGACCATGTTGGAGGATGGAGGATACCAATGAAGTGAGCAATTAAGGGCTCTCGGGCAGCAGGGCCTGTTACAAATTGTTACAATGAGCCATAAAACTCAGTTAAGTCCATGGGTTTGAGTGTCCAGTTGAGTTATGAATTGAAGGTCCTAGGCTCGTGTTGTGAAGAAGGTTTCCTTTGAAGGTGAGAACGGAGGGGCCAGCTGGGGAGTGATCGCTTTGTGAGACATCCCCCAAGGGGGACAGAAAAAATATAAACCCCCAAACCTCCCTGTGTGAGTTCATCGTGATTATCTGGTTTCATCCGCATGGCGGTGGGTGGGACGTTTCGTGCGCCGGTGAGGTGCACCACTGTCATGAGAGGCATGCGTAGGACCCATGGCTTGTTGTGTGAGGGATATTGATGGCTGTAGCAGTGGAGATCTGTCTGGAGGTTTTGCATCTTGTTCTGGCAGGATCCGATAGTGCTTTGAGTGGCTGTGTCCCGGTCCATGGGGAGCTTGCTTGTGACGATGAGTTTGGCAAGACTGAGGGATTGTTTGAAGGCCAGAAGAGGGGACCCAGGGAAGTTTTTCTGTCTAGATGTGGTCCTCATTGAGGGTGTGTCTAGACTACACCTCTCTGCGGACAGAGAGATGTAGATTAGGCACATCGAAATTGCTAATGAAGCGGGGATTTAAATATCCTGATCCCGTAAATCTCATTTCACGAGGGATAAGGGATCTTTGGAAAAAGGCTTTATTTTTCGAAAAATCAGCCTCCAGACTGCCGCTTTTCTCCGACAAAGCTCCGTGCGGAAAAAAAGTGGCAGCCATTTTTATGCTAATGAAGCGCGGGATATTTAAATCCCTGCTTCATTAGCAATTTCGACGTACCTTATCTACATCTCTCTGTCATCAGAGAGGTGTAGTCTAGACACACCCTGAGTGTGGGCCAAAATTTTGATGATACCCAGTGTGGGGAGATACGGGGAAACTAGGGGTATGCGGTCAACGGATATTTTATTTCCATATTGAAGTGGATTCTCTTGAGACATTTTGTTCATCTGTTCCATAGGGACACCCCACTATGTGTCTCGTTCTCTGGTTTCAGAGGCAGAACACTAGTGGTGAGGGACCTTTCATCTGACCCAGCAGGACAGCTCCCATATGCCTAAGAACCAGTCATAGAGCTGAAGGCCAGGAGGGACGACCAGGCCATCCAGTCTGACCTCCTGTCTGTCACGGGCTCAGCCCAGGGATGGAACTGGGACCAAATTTCACAGGCTCAGCCCCCAGGAGACTAGACCCTCCCGCGTGAGAACGATTCAGCTGCGGAGAGTAGGTGCTCAAGACACGCCAGTGTCTGGGACAATGAAAAGTGGACAGGCCCAAAACCATTGGCTCCAATTGACTGTGTCTCGGAACAAGCCCCTGAACCTTTCCGTGAATGCTAATAATGTGGGTATGGGCCTGTGTAGGTTAGGAAGTGGGACCCACACGTCCCCTGCATACAACATTACTTTTTGGTCTATCTGCCTAGTCTTAATACTCCCTCTAACCCAGTGGTTCCCAACCTTTTCCAGATGTGGACTTATTTTGACAGTTCAGGAAGACTTGGTGACCCAGGGCAATTCAAGAACGGGGGGAGGAGAGGGGGCAGAGCCACCTGGGGAGACACTTGGCGACCCTTTTGAAATGTAATGGCGACCCATATTTGGGTCCCGACCCATAGGGTGAGCAGTGAGGTGGTAAAGTTTGCGGATGATACTAAACTGTTTAAGATAGTCAAGACAGCAGCAGACTGTGAAGAACTTCAAAAAGATCTCACCAAACTGAGTGATTGGGCAACAAAATGGCAAATGAAATTTAATGTGGATAAGTGTAAAGTAATAGAGGTATATAAAATCATGAGTGGTGTGGAGAGGGTGAATAAAGAAAAGTTATTTATTAGTTCCCATAATAGAAGAACTAGAGGACACCAAATGAAGTTAATGGGTAGCAGGTTTAAAACTAATAAAAGAAAGTTCTTCTTCACACAGCGCGTAGTCAACCTGTGGAACTCCTTGCCAGAGGAGGCTGTGAAGGCTAGGACTATAACAGAGTTTAAAGAGAAGCTAGATAATTTCATGGAGGTTAGGTCCATAAAAGGCTATTAGCCAGGGGGATAGAAATGGTGTCCCTGACCTCTGTTTGTCAGAGGCTGGAGAAGGATGGCAGGAGGCAAATCGCTTGATCGTTATCTTCGGTCCACCCCCCCTCTGGGGCACCTGGCGTTGGCCACTGTCGGCAGACAGGCTACTGGGCTAGATGGACCTTTGGTCTGACCCAGTATGGCCATTCTTATGTTCTTATGTAAACCCTGCTCTAGCCACGCAGCCCTGCATGTGCGGGCCGGCAAGTCCAGGGCTGGGCCGGAGAGCGACCAAGATAGCAGGCAGTCTGTCATGGGAATGGTTCTGATTTCTAGTGACTGGGGACACCCGCCAGGAGGCGTTTGTGGGGAGCAGTGGTTCTTAGTCAGTCCAGCCGACTGTATCCCTTTGAGGAGGCAGATTTGTCCTGTATTCCCCCGGTTTCACCTGACTTAGAAACGACTTGGTTCCCAAAGCAGGCATCTTATTAAACATACAGAAGTGTCCCAGCATCCCGGGACCACCTGTGGACTGCAACCTGCAGATTAAGAAACACTCGCCTAGGTGCATTGAGTACCTCCCAGAAGACCTCTGCCCCAGTGGTGCGCATAATCCTGGTTGAGAACCACTGATGAAGAGCAGTGATAAAATGTCCCTGCATCTGTGTTCCGCCTAAATTTTCTTCTAATTCCAGCCCGTTCCTCCTTGTCATGCCTCACACACAATATTTACTCTCACTCGCTCTAACATATTCCAAACTGGGGCAAGCCACTATTATTCCATTAAAGTCCATGGATCTACACTGATTTACACCAGCCAAAATGTTTATAAACTTCAAATCCTGCCACCGATCGATGTGCATTTAGTGCACCACCCAGAAGTCAATCATTCCACCCCCCCTAAACTTCTCTGTAGAATTTCTTTGGATTGCCCACATCCCAGAAGCACTTGCTAAACAGCCAGAGAGATTATCTCCTTACATGCCTGAAAGTACACGCAGCCCAAAATCACATTGGCAGTTCATTAGGAAGTAATTAGCGGCATTTGCCCCTTTATTTACACAGGTATATAGCATTATTTTTAAGCAATCAGCTCGTAATAAGATGCCTATAGACACACTGGGGTATTTACGAATACTTTGAGAGCATACAAGTTTTTCGGCAGCATGCTGTCAGTTAACGAACCAGTCATTTAGGTGTCAACTGATAATTATTAGGTGTCATTTAAAAAAAATTAATAGCTCATGTCAGTTTCAAATGCCATCTTGGTGTAAGCTTGGTAAATTACAATGCCTAAAATATCATGCAAGTTTAATGTATTAATAAAAATGTCTGGGCACATTTAATGTTGGCAATATTTTGAGTTAACTACAGTACATGGCAGACAGATTTATTTTGACAGAAAGAGACAAAGAAAGAGAGAGAGACAGAATAGTTAGTAAGAAAGAAAATAAACCGATTAAAACCTTTGCCAATATGAATTTGTTGACTCAACAAGTCCTGAGCAAAATGTTCATCAGCCCTACAGCTAGCGCATTGTATCAATCATCCATCGCCAATGTAAATCACTCAGTATGAGATCGTATTTTAAATGCAGGGCACCAGTCACTGGCATATTTGAGGGAGGAGGGAAGGCGTTTGGCAGCTGCAGAGTCCAACTACCAAGCCCAGCAAGGATTTTTTTTTTCTTTTCTGCTACTAGAAAGACCTCTGAATGTTGTTATCTGTTTGTCCATCTTATTTCTTCCAAGGTAGTTGCTGCCTGTGACATTGGCGGTAAGGCTGGTGAGGTACCGGTGCTCTTGTGAGTTATGGCTTTGCAGCATGTTTACCATTCCTTTGACTAACATAAAGCATGCAGAATCGATTGGAGTATGTATTGTAAACCCACTCTTGCACGGAATCGGAACTGCTTAATCGCGTATCCTACTCCCTATACTGTAACAGCTAATGGGGATTCTTTGTCCTGTTGGCCAAGTGGTAGAGGATTGTGCTTTTGGAATGGGAGGAGCTGGGGGTCTCTTTTCACTGTGATCATGGAGTGCAGCATATCTGTTCATTTTAAGCACGTGGAATGCACCAAATCTCCTAGGACCTTGTTTTCCATCAGCTAACCCACTGAGAACAATTAAGTCCTTGGCAGCCACATATTTCTTATAGTACGATAAACAAAAACAAGTTCCAAGGAAAAGCAAATCCCCCTTCCAATAGGTGCAAAAGATAATTCAATAGCAAAAAAGCATGCCATTCTCTGTACAGCACCACACACACAATTTACTCATAAGCGAGGCATGCACGTTGCAACTATCAGAGGTGGACAAAGTACCACCCATAGGACAACTGAGATCCGTGGCGTTCTACAAAGTGGCTCGTGGGCACCCAACATCAAGGTGCTGCCACTAGAAGATGTGTCCAAAAGTGCCACTCGCCATCATAATCCAATTAGCCTCCACTTGAATCAAGACGCCCTTCTGGGCTCTGTTTTCTCCATGAGTCGAAACGTCTCCTCGCGCTTGGTTTAATAGGGCGCAGAAAGTTGGTTCGGACTCTTGGCCAGCGTCCCGCACTCTGTGAAAGACACTGGGCTTTGCATGCCTAGCCGCATATACTGTACAAACTATTCACACCCCGCAGCATACGTTCCATCTCCACCCCAGGGAGGGCTAACATCTCGGTCACTATACCATTCATTGAAATTGGATCCGTTTCAGAGGCTGACGTATACTGTACTGCAAACAAGTTCTTCGAGAAGAGCTCTCAGAGTAGCTAGATCCCAAAAATACACTTGCAGAGGAATTCTCTTTCTCCAAGAGCTCCTGTCTTTTGACCGGTTAACGAAGCGTTCCTTCCCTTAGTGTGAGGGGGTGAAGCGGTGAATGAGATTTTGCACCCAGAACTAGCCCGGGGGCTAGGAATTTTCTGCCACTAACGCTCACTCCGATGGGGGTACCTTTCTACCAAGTCATTTTACATAGGCCACTGACTGGCCAGCAGCTAGAAACTGCTTCCAAGTTCAACCACAATCTACCTCCGCTGCATCTGAAGCAGCGAGATTACGGGAGGCATCGGAAGGAATGCCAAAATTCGGATTGTGTTGCGATTGCCACGGAGAGCAGGATTTAAAACCTGCCCTTTCCCAAATTACGCGTGCATTTACTTTCCACATTGTCAGAGGCCAACTACATTTGTCCTCCTATTTTCGTGTAAAATCTGTGTGCAAACTTCAGAGTGGTGACCAGTGAGCCCTCTAATTTTTCCCATCCCCCCGAGCGGAATGAATTTTGTTATGCGCACCAATGTGCAACACGGAGGGGAGGTGCGACACATCGTCTTCATATTGGTGCACATGACAAAATGCATGGGATGGGGTGACATTTTACAATGGGATGGGGTTGGAACTGTGGCCCCTCTGCCCCCCCCCACACACACTCTTTCAAAACATGTAATTATCCCCTTTATTGGTTGCTGTCACAAGCTGGCCCTGTTTCCTGTTCTTGATGGACTCCCCTCTGTTGAGGGCATCTGATCTCTGGATCCCATGTGCTTCTAAACCCCGTTATCCGGATCGAACCAGGCCACAGTTGCTAGTTCTGAGTCCCTGACACACTCCCAGCAGAGAGCCCATGTCTGACACCTTTCCCTGGGACGTGGGGCTCTACAGCCTAGACACCTGACTTCCCAAAATCAACCCCCCTCCCCCCCAGCCTTCCTGAGCTCCCAGGGGCCAAGAGTTCCACTTCAGTACGAGCACTCTGAGCTTCTTAACGAGGCCTTCCCAGAACAGCGTGGCAGGCCAGCAAGCAGGACACATCACTTTTACTCTCAAGACAGTTTGTTGATTTAAAAAAGATCTGCAGCCCTCAAATTTTTTTCCATCTGTGTGCAGAATAAATTTTGTTATGTGCACTGAGGCATAGTTAGATGTGCACCACCGTAGAAACACACGCTGCCGGCTGTGGGTGCTCTGCTAATCAGCTGGGTGGCATTTGAATGTCTCCACCCAAGCGCTCAGCTTGCAGGGAATACCATCTGCAACTCCCGTGTGCTTTCCTTAGATGCACTTCTCCCTCTGATCTGACCTCTTCTGTGAGTCAAAGGTCTGGGGTCCTCTCTCCTGCCCTCCAGCTGTGGGCCTGGCATCTGGGGGAGGACAGCCCTCCCTTTTCACAGAGCATCTCCCTTTCTCTGGTGCAGTTTGCCACATGCCCAGACAACAAAATACTGACCCCACTCCCATGAGTCTCACTCGAAGAAAACCCATATCCCTGGAGGCAGGCTGGTTCTCACATGTTGTTAAGAACATAAGAACAGCCATACTGGGTCAGACCAAAGGTCCATCTAGCCCAGTGTCCTGTCTGCCAACTGTGGCCAATACCAGATCCCCCAGAGGAAGGGAACACAACAGGTAATCCTCACGTGATCCCTCCCCTGTCACCCACTTCCAGAGAAACAGAGGCTAGGGACACCATTCCTACCCATCCTGGCTCATAGCCATTAATGGACACAACCTCCATGAGTCTATCTAGCTCTTTTTTTGAACCCCGTTAAATTCCTAGTCTTCATCCTCTGGCGAGGAGTTCCACAGGTTGACTGTGTGCTGAGTGAAGAAAAACTTCTTTTTGTTTGATTTAAACCTGCTGTCTCTTAACTTCATTTGGTGACCCCCCCTAGTTCTTATATTGTGGGAATAAGTAAGTAACATTTCCTTATTCACTTTTTCCATACCAGTCATGATTTTATAGACCTCTATCATATCCCCCCTTAGTCTCCTCTTTTCTAAGCTGAAAAGTCCAAGTCCTTTTAATCTCTCTTCATATGGGACCCGTTCCAAACCCCTCATCATTTTTGTTGCCCTTTTCCGAACCTTTTCCAATGCCAATATATCTTTTTTGAGATGAGGCGACCCCAACTGCACACAGCACTCTAGATGTGGGCATACCATGGGTTTATATAGAGGCAGTAAGATATTCTCTGTCTTATTCTCTATCCCTTTTTTAATGATTCCTAATAGTCTGTTTGCTTTTCTGACGGCCGCTGCACACTGAGAAGGTGTTTCCAGAGAACTACCCACAGTGACTCCAAGATCTCTCTCTTGAGGAGCTGTAGCTAAATTAGTCCCCATCGTACAACTTGTTCCAATTTGATGGCCCTGGAGGACTCTTTCCTCATCCCTCCGTGGCCTTCAAGGCAGCCTGCGGAACAGGCTGCGCTTCTTAAAGGCAGCCTGGCTTTCCCACACAGAGTGAGACACCACCGAATTAAGTTCTTCGTGTGAGTCGGACATCGGTCTTAATTCTCCAGTGGAGCCGGTCCGATCAGCACGCTGTCAGCCGGTACGTCCCGACTCCCTGGCGTTCCTGACACCCCAGGGCCACTGGTGCGAGGCGGGGGGAAGGCAGAGAAGACGCTCCGGAGAAGAAAACAAGCGACCACAAGCCTTGCCCTACTTTTCTCGCTCACAAACACCCTGTGGCTTGCCAGCTCGGCCCTGCCCTCTGACCACACGCAGGAAGTTCCTGAGGTGGAGATAGCAGGGATGAGGTGGGGGTTGCCTGCCTCCTCCGCCTTCCCATTCATTCTCCGCCCTGGCCCCAGCATCCCCCCTCAGGCCCTTGGGACTTTTCTCACTTCCCCAGGGTAACCTCCGCACCCTGGCTCAGCCTGTCGTGAGCACCCGACACACCGGTGCGTGGTTGCATGCGGCTTGAGCTCCCCTCCCCCGCCCCAGTTATCCCGCTGCCCGCACGGCCTCCCCCGCCGTGGGGACGGCTGAGGGGCTCGGATCAGGTCACCCAGCAACGAGAAGCTCCACGCTGCCGGACCATGGACGGAGAAGTCCCCTCGGATGAGCCGAAGGATGCTCTACAGAAAGGAGCTTCTCTATGGCTTCTCCTCACCAGGCCTTTTCCCGTTCCACAAGGCCAAAGGGCTGTTCTCCCACTCCCCCCGAAACTCAAAATACAACTCCCCCCATGGCCTGCTTCATTTACCTTGTGGTCTTGGGTGGGGGGGGGGACCCACCGTGCCTCAGTTTCCCAGTTTGTCAAATGGGGATCACATCACTTAGCTGCTTGGTAAAAAGCGTTGACATCTACCAATGAAAAGTACTGTGTCCGGGGGTAGGGATGGTGGTGATTACATCGCACACCTCAAAAACGAGGGCACCAAGGTTCTCACTGACCCGGGAAGCATGACGGTGTAACGAGCATGACAGTAACACGGTCACAGTTGCATCGCACTGTTCCGCTCTGCCGCTCCTCGGTCCCTCCAGCCCCGCCACAGATGGCGCCGCCTACGCCGGCCCTTCTCTGCATGTCCCCCGGAGGCGGCTGCTGCCTCTCTTTCTGCGGATGCCAGCGCTGCTCCAGCTAACCTCTCTGGGATTCCAGACTCTCCTGCATCGTCACTGTCGGACGTCTCCCTCTCTTCCCGCTTACCTGCTCCAGCTCAGCATGACGGAGGACAGGATAACTCCGCAGGACACATCCGGGAGATCCACAGCTGTGTCAGTCTAGTAAACATTCATAAGAACATCAGAATGGCCGTACTGAGTCAGACCAAAGGCCCATCCAGCCCAGGGTCCTGTCTGCCCACAGTGGCCGATGCCAGGTGCCCCAGAGGAGTGAACCGAACAGGTAATGATCACATGATCCCTCCCTTGTTGTCCATTCCCTGCCTCTGACAAACAGAGGCCAGGGACACCATTCCTGCCTAGCCTGGCTAATAGCCATTGATGGACCTAACCTCCATGAATTTATCTAGGGTTCTTTCTTGAACCCTGTTACAGTCCTGGTTTTCACAACATCCTCTGGCAAGGAGTTCCACAGGTTGACAGCGTGCTGCGTGAAGAAGAACGTCCTTTGGTTTGTTTTAAACCTGCTGCCTATTACCTTCATTTGGTGATCTCTAGTTCTTATGTGATGGGAACAAATAAATAACTTTCCCTTGTTCACTTTCTCCACACCTGTCATGATTTTACAGGCCTCTATCCTATCCCCCCTTAGTCTCCTCTTTTCTAAGCTGAAAAGTCCCAGCCTTTTTAATCTCTCTTCGCATGGCAGCCGTTCCGAACCCCTCGTCGTTTGTGTTGCCCTTTTCAGAACCTTTTCCAATGCCAGCCGTGCAGCCCATCGAAAGAGGCAGGGCACCAAGGAGGCGTCAGGCCTTAGAGATGCACAATTCCTTGTGGGCCTCCCGGCCTATATGGGGGATAGACAGAATCATTTGTGAAATCTCCTTGCAGCGTACGGCATACTTCACTCCTCCGGCCAGTCAGTTTCACTGGCAAGTATGGGTGGGATCGCACTAATATTTGCTACTCCTTGTATCTTGTGGGGAGCAGCTGGGCTCTGCTCCGTTGGCGGCTGGGTTAGCAGTTGTGGCTGGACCGTATCCGGCTGCCCAGGTGAAAAGAATTCCGATTCCTTCCTACTCCGCTGCAGCGCCCCACGAGGGCCCGCCAGGCCCTGAATCTCTAACTAGCCCAAACGTTTACTGAGCCAGAAGATGAACATACACGTTGTCACAGTCAGACATCTGTTCTGACGGTCCCCTTCGAGTCAGGGCTGTCTCGTTCTTTCCACTTTGACACAGACTCGGCTACCATCTTTCGGCAACACACCGGGAACACTCCCCGTCCCTGGAGCTGCCATGGTACAGAAGCGCCGAGTACGTTTCAAAGAACAGCCAACCACGCACTCCTAAGAGACACGGACACTTTAAAAAAACAAAAAAAGCCTCACAAAATGGCAAAACACTCACAATTACAACTTGCACACGGAACCCTGGCTCCTGTTCTATAAGCCAGAAGGGGCTACGTAGTTTGGACTCTTGAATAAGACAGGCCGCCGAGTCTTACCTGGCGATTCCTGAATCAAGCACATAACTTTTGGCAGAGCTCATAGATCGCGGAGGGGCAAAGCGCTGTTGTTTCACACTGACTTTGAGTAGATTTCTTTAGTTACGTCTACCAATGAGAATGTCTGATCCTGCCTCTGTGCCGTATTTCCCATCAGATCATTTTTACTCAGTTTTGCTGATGTCTAACACCAAGTGAGCACGTGAAGAGAGCGTGATGGGGTACTAAGTGTTTGTTTCTTTTATTTATCACTAATTATTGCCTGGCTGCTGATGCAGCCCAATATGTGCACTTTGCTCATAAACACACCTAGTTCAAGTGTTTCAAGCTGAAAGAGCTAAACAACACAAGATTAGAGAGACCGCAAGAAAATTGTTACACTGAGACATCCATGGCCTAGAACAGAGTGGAAGAAACCGGCAACTTCCAGCCTGCCCATTCAGTACTACGCCACAAAAAACAAGTAGCTCAAATACATGTTGTAGCAATGCAATCCCCAAACATCAAGGAACTCACCAGTTAAGACATTAACCTGTACAGGACCTCATTTTATTTACCTAATTTGCCAGTCATAATACCCAAGACATACAGACTGTGCCCCCTGTGATGAATGCTTTGTCAGAACTAGAATCACTCACAGCGCATACGTCCAATTTCTGATAGTCATAAGGTACGTCTACACTGCAGGGGTTTTTCAGAAAAACGACCGTTTTTCCAAAAAAAACTTCACTTATGTCCACACTGCAATCGCGTTCTTTCAGAAAAAAAAATCAAAAGAACAGAGGGTTTTTTCCAACATTGATAATCCTCTTTCTACGAGGAAGAAGACTTTTTGTGAAAGAGCTCTTTCACAAAAAGGTGTGTGTGGACAGGGAAGAGGGGAGTTCTTTCGGAAGAAGAGGAAAGAAGAAAAAGCACAGGTGCCCCGGTGGCCATTCCATCCATAGCAATCACAGCTTATATGCGAGAGAGCGTCTGTTCAGTGTGGACGCTATCTGTCGAAAAAGCAGATTGTTTTTTCGATGCGCTTTGGCAGTATGGACCAGTGTTTCTTAAACTCTGTTCGCGGCACACTGGTGTGCCACAAGGTAGTCGGAGGTGTGCCGTGGAGAACAACAGAGTTCAAAATGGCTGCCCTTAAAGGGGCAGGTGACCAGGTGACCTTTTTTTTTTCCCCTGGCTCCTTTTTTTGTTTTTTTTTTGCTCACCAAAAAATCCTTGGTGTTCCTCATTAAAAAAAATTTTTTTTGTTTGGTGTTCCTTGGTCTTAAAAAGTTTAGGAAACACTGGTGTAGACGCTCTCTTTAGGAAGACATTTTTTCAGAAGATCTCTTCCGGAAAAGCTTCTTCCAAAAGAAGCCTGCAGTCTAGACATAGCCATGCTCCGATGCTAACTTGTAACTGAGATGTCATGCTTTCTCTTGTACAGATCCTGTACCTATATCTACCATAACTAGGTCTTCATCTTAGTGTAGGCAGAGTCGAAGCATATCGAGAGAGGGCAAGGCATTGAGAGACCACAGCTATACTCAGTTTGCCAGCGAGAATAATCCCAACCAGTTTTATTTTACATGGGGCAATGCATCCGTTCGCAAGTCCTCTTCCACCTTCCACCAGTAGAGTTTGATGCCATCTTCAAAAGAAAGATGAGTTTGTTTGGCTTTTTAAAAAAAAATGCATTTGATCCTAACCTGGCAAACACTTGCATAACTTTAACTGAGCACGGACAGCTGTTTGATTTCATCTGGGGTAATTGTGTAAATAAAGTCAGGCAAATGCATAACTGTTTGCAAGATCTGGGGCTGTGTTTGCTTTATAGAGGCTCACTCAGAGGGGGGAAAAAAGCTACTTAAATTAAATTCAACTAAATCAAATTAATGTTGTGGGGTGGCCAAACTTACTGAGTCGCCGAGCCACATACAACAGTCTTCGGAAGTGTGAGAGCCAGAGCGTGCTTGCTGGGGTGTCAGCCCTGTGGGACATGCCTGACAGGGAGTTGTTGGTCTTCAGACCTCCGCAGGGTGTGGGGTGTCACCCCATATAAGGTGCTGCCGGGGCTCGGGGCTTCTGATACATGAGGGCCACTGAATGCAGATTCCTGAGCATTATTCTCAGCTCTGCTCTGGGCCTGTACCTGTAAAATGCAGGTCATTGCTGGGCACCTGTGAAGCTGAGCTCATACTAAGAAAGCACTCGGATGGAAGGTGCTGGAGAAATGCAAGAGGTGAAGGGCCACATTCGCGCGCGCAAGTCGCACGACTACTCCTCTCTCCCCCCTGCCTCTCCCCTGTGGGCAGCCCTGCCTGTGTGAGGGCATATCCGGGCCTCACGTCTGTGGGTGCTGTTGGCCAGAGCCGCCACTGGCTTGCCTGTAGGAAAAAGGACAGGAAAGGGCCTGATTCGCTTCTCATTCCTGTCTACACTGGCGTAACTTCAGTTCAGAAGCACCGGACGGTTTTCTGAGCCTCACCCTGCTCCTTCCCCTTTCCTTGCTGGCGCATGTCTGTCCCCTGCACCGAGAGGGGTCCTTACGTTGCCCCCTCCCCGGTTCTTCTCCTTCTCGCTCCCTGTAGGCGAACCTCATCTCTGTCCCACTTCCCCAGGAGGCAGCACAGTGTTGGCAGGTCCAGAGCTCGGGCCCAGCACACAGCAGGACGTGGGGTCCCACCCTGGCTGAGCTCCCAGCCTCGGGAGACTGTGACATGCCTGCCATGGCTGCGCCAGGCCATGCATGCAGCCTAAATTCTGGGGGGTTGGGCGTCATGGGAACCCCTGTTCCCTTAGTGGATCTCAGTGCAAAAATCAGTGGCACATTTTTACCAGCAATCAGCAAGGGCCATGCACAAACTGTCCAGGAGACAAGCCTAGTGAAATCCGGGAGGAGAGGCATCCCGGTCTGCTTCAGTCTGGGACAGGAGATGTGTTACTTACATAAGGGCATTCCCTTAACTTATGAGCCAGTCGGCAACCCGAGGTGTAACTCTCTGGCCTCTGGCGGAGTTACTCCCACTATACACCAGCGTAAATGAGAGGAAACTCAGGTCTCTGCTTTTTCCTAAGGGCTCCAATGACTTGTATTGAATTTCTCTGCTCTTGCAAAAATCTGTGTTTCCTCAGCAGTTGGCCTTTCACAGACTTTTTTCCCTCCCTTCGTGCAATGAGCCAAGCTGTTTTTTAGAAACCTTTTCTGCCTGCCAAGGCTCTTCAGAGCTGCTTTCGGGCAGCCCTCTGAAAAGGCGTTGGTCCTGAAGGCAGAGGATTACAGACCTCTCATTTCCAGGAACTGACACTAGAGGGAGGAAAGCAGAATCAAAGCTTGGAGCAGAGAAACCAGGCGGGAGTCAGAGGCAGAAAAGAACCAGGGTTCTGATGGGTGGATTCTTCGAGGGAGCCCTTGTGGGCAGCTGATCCTGGACTCTCACGCCCTGTTTTATTCTCTTATGCTTTACAGGTCACCCGTGGCATCGTCTGGGAACAGGTACGTTCTGCGGAAGGGGCCAGGGAGGAAGATCTCAGGGTCGTTCCCCGGTCTGGTGCAGTGGGGATGGGGCGGGGGTTTTGTCTTGGACGTGGTCACAGCTGCCCGGCTCGGGGCATACCTACCCTGCACACTAAGCCCCGGCGCAAGGCAGACAGGGGTCGGGCAGTGTGGACGCATTAGCATGGCTCGGAGCCGGCCCGCCAACAGGCAGGGGCAAAAGGGCAGCTGCTCTGAGGCCTGGTGACTCAAAAGGGACCCCGGCTCCCAGCTGCTGCACTGAAAATGGCAGCGCCCAGAGCCGTGGGCCCTTTAAATTGCCGCTGGAGCCCTGGACGGCGCGCGCCAGGCAGTGCAGAAGGCCTGGCTGGGAGAGGTGAGCCCCCCAGATCCACCCCTTCCACCTGAGGCCCCGCCCCTTCCAGGGGCCCAAAGACTTCCCTTCCCCACCCCTTGCCCAAGCCCAAACTCTGTTGGCTGCTCTGGCTATGAGACCTAGATCCAGCACTTGTAAACCCAGATTTACCATGCAATGTGGACACTCCAGCGTAGGCTTGGAAACACTGAGTCCATTAGCCCATGTCCCACAATGCAGTGTCGAAGTGCCTCTGTAGCCCTGGGCATGTCACTTAACCTTTCTGGGCTTCCCCCCACTGTAAAAATAAATAATAATATTTAAATAGCCTCCTTGTGACATTCCTGTGAGGGAGGTGTTTTAATGTGGGTAACATGTTGGCAGGTCCTTGGGCAGCAAGCGGCAGAGAAGCCTAGAATGATTTTGTTATGAAGTGCCCTTCTCTGTAGGCATCCGTTACGGGTCTGAGGTTTAACTTGTAAATTTCCTCCAAGACAACTCCTTTGCCCACAAATCTTATGTGGATTTTGAATGACCGCGGGGGAAACGGGAGTCCATAAAAGTAAAATACAGAAGGGAACCCTGACAGACTCCTGCTTCGCTGTGTTATGCTATTTATGGGACACGATATCTGTATGCTATAGGCCAGCACTGTGAGGAGCACAGCCAGTTTTATAAAATCCAATCAAACCAGCAATTAACAAGGAGAGCGCATCTCTGTCCCCTTTCCAAAGCAAACCCTTGTGAGTGGGAAAAACTCCTGGGAAAAAAACCAGGAAGCCACTCACCTTATCTTCCTTCAGATCCCTCCCTTCGCCTCAGTAACGCCACCTATATGGCATGGCCATTTGAAAATGGTTTGGCTAGGTCAGGGGTGGCCAGCCCTTTCTGGGCAAAGAGCCAAGATAGCAGTGTATCCAGCGTGAAAAGCCAGGGCAAAGTTGTCGAGAAAAGAAAAAAAGCTCTGCCCCTTTAAGAAAATATATTTAAATGCATTTAGAGGCTTTTTGGCCACAGCAAGCTCCCGATGCCCGCCATCTTTAATTCTACATCTTTCATGGCCGCGCCGGATGGCTCCTCTGCCCAGGTCAGCACAGGGAGCTGGGAGGAGAGGGCCATTTTTGAGGGTGCGGGGGTGGCTTATGAGCCACGGTGGGGCGGAGGGGGGTGTGGAAAGAACTGCATGCGGCTCGCAAGTTGGCCACGGCTGGGCTAGGTAGTGAGCTGAGACCTCCTGCTTATGGGGCATCAGTTTGCCCTCGCCTTCCTTCTCTTCAGCCTCAGCTACTTCTTGCCCTTTGTCATAAACTAGGCCCTGTGCCTGCGAACACTTAAAGTTAAGCACATGCGTCTGAGCAGCGGCGTTTACTTCAATGGAATTGCCGTTGCAGTTAAGCGCATGCGTAAATATGTGCAGACGAAAAGCCCTAGCCCTGGTCTACACTAGGGCGTTATTTCGAAATAACCCCCCTTAGGTCGAATTAATAAGCGGAGCGCCCACACCACCACGCCTATTATTTCGAAATACTAGGCCACTTCTTTTGAAATCTGTATGCCTGCTTTCCCCGGGGAATAACGCTAATTCCGAAATAGTTATTTCGGTAGTGTGGACGTGCTGGTGCCGCTATTTCAAAACAACTACTCCTCAGAGTCACTTGAATTAATTCCTCCCCAGGGCTTCCTGGGGTTCTAAGTCAAGGTAGCGCGCCCACATTAACGGAGCCTGCCTCGGACTCATTTCAAGGCTTTTCCGTAGTGAGGACAGGCTATTTTGATTTTGTAAAATCGAGAGTTGTTCAATCAAATTTAGTTATTTTGAAATAATTTCCTAGTGTAGATGTGCCCCTGCATTGTTAGCTTTTGGGGACACAACTGTCTTTTACTCTGCAACCGGGCCCTGATCTTTGGCTGACACTGCTAACACCCACAACAGTACAAAATGAAAACTAATAATATACATAACCTCACATATGAACTAGGGGTCACCAAGGACATGAATAGGGAGATGGCAGCAGCAGCGCAGATGGGGCGCTAAGTCTGCTGTGAACGGTGATATTGCCAAAGTTTCTTTGCACCCCCACTTTCTATTAAACAGTAACTATTTAAAAAAACTTTTAAATAAAAATGTGCTTTAGTCTTAACTGAATTATTGTTATAAACTGAAAAGTGGTGAGAAAAGGTAAACTCATGTAAACAAATATAAACTCTTTTTTATATAAAAGTAGCATTTAAAATAGACCTTCTATTAACACTAACTCGGAAGTTTGCTGTGCGAAAGGGGTCGTTAATCCAAAAAAATTCAGAATAACGGATTATAATATTTAGTTATTAAAAATATGAATAGATATGATTAGAATATCTAGTTATTAACAATACGTTTTCTAAGCTCTAGCGTTAGTATGTTACCCATGATCACTGCTTCCACAGGGTGAGCAAGGAAGTCTTGTTTACCTATTGTTATTTCTGCTTTTTCAGAGAAGAAGTCAAGTTACAAGAACAGCAAAACTCACCCAACCACTAGCCAGTTTGGAATGAGCTGTATTCGGACTGGACAGTTAGGTCTTGCGGTCCCTGATGTCTGCATCAAGGGGACACCTTTGTCCTCAGGACTGTCTCTCCATATGCAATTTTTTTTGCAAAAGTGAACCGAGTGACTGATTAGAGGAAAAGCTTTGTAGCGTGCACAACCGAAAGCCGTCTCTGCACTCAAAAAACATTGGGCATTTATACCATGTGCTTGAGGATGAAAGAATGATGGAAATACCCATTTTCATGTTCATTAAGAGTTCCTGTTTGTAAATAAGAGCTTATCTATACTTATCCAAGTATCGGCGCTCCAGGGATCGATTTTCAGGTGTTCAATTTAGTGGGTCTAGTAAAGACCCGCTAAATTGAATGCTGAAGGTGCTCCCATAGACCCTGGCACTTCTTGCAGTCATCAACTTCCCGCTGTGGGGCCACCTCAGAAAATCGATGTAGGGTACGTTGACTCCAGCTAGGCAATTGTAGCTGGACTTGCATATCTTGACTTGGATTTTCTCGGCCAGTGTAGACCTGGCCTAAGTGATAAGTATATGATTGATTTCATTTGAAAATAAAAGGTGACCCAAAACTAGACACAGGTTAAAGCAGCCACATCCAGCTGCATTCACACTGCAAGGCCCTCAGAGATGGGGCTGAATGGAGAGGAAACGGGAAGGACCAGCCCATTGCAAATATAGGGGCCATTTGCAAAATGTGGAGCAAGGTTTAGTTTTCAAACATCAGACCTGGGGTATAAAAGCTATGGGTGTTCTGGTCCTGGGCCTTCATTCTGTACCTGAACTAGAGATAATGGGACATAATCATAGAATTATAGAACTGGAAGGAACCATGAAGGGTCTAAAGTCCAGTTCCCTGTCCTTACAGCAGGACCAAGCACCATCTAGATCATCCCTGACAGGTGTCTGTCTAACCTGCTCTTAAATATCTCCAGTGATGGAGATTCCACAACCTCCCTAGGCAACTTATTCCAGTGTTTAACCACCCTGACAGGACAAGAAGCAATGGGCTTAAATTGCAGCAAGGGAGGTTTAGGTTGGCCATTAGGAAAAACTGCCTATCATCAGAAGCTAAGAAGAATAGATATCTGAAAGCTGTTATCATGTCCCCACTCAGTCTTCTCATTTCAAATTAAACAATCACAGTTCTTTCAGTCACTCCTCATAGATCATGTTTTCTAGACCTTCAATCATTTTTTGTTGCGCTTCTCTAGACCTTCTGCAGTTTGTCCACATCTTTCCTGAAATGTGGTGCCCAGAACTCCAAATGAGGCCTAATCAGCGCAGAGTAGAGCAGAAGAATGACTTCTCGTGTCTTCTGGTACGTCTAGACTACATGCTTCTTTCGAACGAAGCTTTTTCGAAATAATCTTTCGAGAAAGCTTCTTTCGAAAGAGATCGTCTAGACAGCCACCACTTTTTTCAAAAAAGCGATCCGCTTTTTCGAAAGAGAGCACCCAGGCAAGCTGGACACTCTCTTTCGAAAAAGCCCTGTTTGCGTTCAAGAATGCCTTTTTTCAAAAGAGCTCTTTTGAAAAAAGGCATTCTTCCTCATTAAATGAGATTTACCGCTGTCAAAAAAACCGCTGTGTTCTTTCGATTTAATTTCGAAAGAATGCGGCAGCAGTCTAGACGCGAGTGAACTTTTTTCGAAAAAAGGCCACTTTTCATAGCCTTCCTCATAACTCTTCTGTTAATGCATCCCAGAATGAGGTTTGCTTTTTTTTTGTTTGCAACAGTGTCACACAGTTGACCACAAGCTAAATATGAGTCAACAATGACCCCTCGATCCCTTTCTGCAGGACTCCTCCCTAGACAGTCACTTCCCATTCTGTATGTGTGCAATTGATTGTTCCTTTTCAAGAGTGGTACTTTGCATTTGTCCTTATTGAATTTTATCCTATTTACCTCAGACCCTTTCTTCAGTTTGTCCAGCTCTTTTCACTTATAACCGCGTCCTGAGAGCCATCCGTATCCACATGCAGTATATGCAGCCGGGTGGGGCACCCAAAAATTTGGGGCACTGCTGGGTCTTAATGTCCACCCGCCTGCCTCTTCCGGAGAGGATCTAGGTGAGTTAACAGTGTCAAGGCCTGCAGAGCTATGAGCAGGCACTGAACCTGGGAAAGAGCCGTTCCCGTGGTAACGGGGCCATGTCACAGGCGTTTGCCTGTTCCAGGTATGGACTGTCAGGTTCTGAATTTCCCGTGGCAGTTGACAGGACCGGAGTTTAAAATATTCCAATAGTGTGCTGCTGAAGATTATAAAATCACATCCCTAAAAAATGGCCATTCTCCTACCCCGGGCTGCCCTTGGGCATAGGGCCCCGTAAATCCTAAGGACGGGCCGGCCGATCCTCCAAAGCACCTGCAACCCCTCCTAGCTTGGGGTCGTCCCCACACTTTACAAGCGGACGCTCCATGCCATGGTCAGTGATGAGGCTGTTGGACAGGACTGATCCCGGAGGGATGCCATGCCTTAGGCCCTTCCAGTCTGACGGGGAACCCGTGATATCGATAGTCGTTGAGACAGCGGGGTTGTATGTTATATGTATGTCTCCTTGTCTGATGCCGTTTGTTGGGGAAACGTCACACGTGTACTGACTCATTCTGATGTCGCTGTTATCCTACTATATAAGGAAAGCCCCCATACCATTTATATTAAGAATCCAGCTGTATTTTCAGGCACTTGAGTTATATGGGCCCAGGCTTCAGGAATATTCCTGGCCCAGGGGCCCAGCATCAGCAACATACGGGGCAGGGTCTCTCCCCTGAATCTGCCTGGTGCCCCTAAAATGGCCCAGCCCCCCCTCCCACGCCCCACTGGCAGCACAGCAAGACTAGAGCTGCTTCCTGCCTGCACACTCCATGCAGCTGCTGACATATCCCTGTGCCCTGGGATGGGGGAGGGGCTGTGCCTCCACGTGGTGCCCCCATCTCTAGCATCCCTACAGCCAATGGGAGCTGCGGGGGTGGTTCCTGAAACCCCCACCTCGGAGCCTCTGCCAAAGCGGGGGTGCCCAGGGACGTGCCGCACCCCCAACCCCGCCTCCTACATCCCCACCCATTCTCAGAGCCTGCACCCCCCACACTCCTCCCACCCCCAAACTCCCTCCCGGAGCCTGCACCTCTCCTGCAGCCCAGCCCCTCCCCGCCAGCGCCTGCCAGCACCCAGCACCCAACCTCCATCCCAGAGCCCACCCCAACCCCCCACCCAGACTCCCTCCCAGAGCCATAGGCAGGTGTGGGGAGGGAAGCCATAGGCAGGTGTGGGGAGGGAAGCCTTCATCCTAGGCTTGCTTGCTAAATCTGGATTAGAGTCAGGACTCGTTCTCAGGCACACCCATATCAGTCTGGAGTAACTCCACTGAAAGCAGCGGTGCTTCTCTAGTTCTGCACCAGAGCGTGTCCTTTAATTGGATGGTAGTTTTAGGAGTATTAGCCTGACCCCCAAACTGGAAGCACTGTGTCTCAATAAAGACAGACCACTTGTTCAGGTTGTACAATCAGAGAAACGAAGGCCTCAATGCAGTAATTCACAGGAGAAGACTCACCGGATCCAATGTGGTGAAGCAAGTGGTGAATGAGATCTTCAATGATCAATGCATATTCATTGCTTGGCCATGTCCTAACTGCACAGCTGCAGTTATGCCAATTGTTTGCACCCATGAAGAAAATTAGGTTTCCTGTGTCTAAAAATTTTCTGAATGACAAAAATATTATTAGTTCTCTACCCCGCCAAGGAGGGGATTCCAAATGTGTCGGTGAAACAAGTCCCCCAGGAGCTCTTTGCCTCAAAATACACTTCATGGTTCCTGGCTCAGAATGAGGGTTTTGCAGCGGAGACAAAGAAAAGAGCGATCTTAGAATAATTTGCCTGGATTCCCCAGGTGTCTTTTAGCCGACTCGATAGCAAACGCTGCTAATGAACTGCAATGTTAACAGATCACCTAAAGCAGTAATGTGATACTTGTAAGTAATTTTGTGCGGGGAGGAGAGAATAAACCATCGGGTAGGGTATCTGTTAATTGATTTGCTTCCTTTAGCATCATTTTAATTAAGGCTTCTGGTTTGGAACAGGAGAGAGGAGGTGGTCATGGAGGGAGGCTGTACCTTTACTTATCTATGAGCAGCGATTTCCTTTATTCCCCCTTGCCGAATACGTCGGAAAACGAGATTGCTGTTCGTGCGCTCCCTCTCCCCCATGTTATTGCTGTCAGTGGGCAGGGTTGGGGACTCAGGGCTCATAATATAGATCAGGGAAATTCAAAGGGCCGACGAATAATACTCTCGGGGAACATGAGCTAGGAGTGATAAATATATTCTGGGTGGGCATTTCAAAAGCACTCGGGAGAGGCCTAGCTCTGCTCCCACTGAAATCTCCCCCGCTTGCTCCGTCTCATAGACGAAGGGTATAACAGGCTGGTGCAGCTGCTGCTGTCCCACCACCGGACAGCTTGGCCATGGTGACCCTACGTGGGCTCCACCTTTTCCCTTCCCTGCTCCAACTCTTCCCCAAAGCTCCCCCCCCCCGCCACTTCCTGGTGGCCAAGTCCCTCTTCTCATCTACAGCCCACCCGCCACAAGTTCCTGCCACTCGACGTGTCCTTGGCAGTGGTGGGCACCATGCAGAGGAGGGGGTGGAGATGAGGGACTTGGAGAGGACATTGGGAAGGGACTTTGGGGAAGGGGATGGATGCAACGAGCAGTGGCAAGGTCGGGGGATGCAAGTAGGGGACACCTGGGTTGGACTGTGAACGGGGCCATGGTGGCAGCAGTGGGATCATGGGATGAAAAGGTGGGACAGGGAGCTAGCCTCCCCCAGGGGAAACTTCACCCTCTCCTCTATCTCGGAGGTGTCTATTTAGACTGCAAGCTCTTCAAGGCAAGGCCTGGCTCACTGTGGTTCTTTAGTGCACTAAAGTCAACGTTTTCGGAAGTGCTCGTTAATTCTGTATTCTTCTAGAGGGCTTTGACCCTGCACCATTGAACTCAATGGGACTTCTGCCCACGATCAGGTCCTATTTGCGTGCCCAAATGGAGGCACTTTGTGCCTGGTTTTCAGAGACACTGAGGACCCAAAGTACTCAGTGAAGTCACTGGAGTGACTCTGGATTCATACCAATGTGAACAATTTCAGAATTGGCTCTGATATGCAGACAACTACAATAATTTTTTCCTACTGGACCATGTTGCTTCCTCCCAGCAGGTGTACAGAATAACGCTGTATTGGCTCATTTAGATGACAAAACAAACGTTTAGTTGTGTGTCACCTGCTAACAGAGTTTCACACACACCTTTCATTTTTAACGAGAGACGTAAGAGATCAGTGCAGTTAGTGGTACATAGCTGTCCAACAGCACTTGGAATTGTTCGCTAGACAGAGTCAAATTCTGCTCCCAGTTACACCACTGTAAATCAGGAGTAATTGTTGAAGACAATGCTCTCACTTAATGATATCGATAGATATTAGATATAGATATCGATATCTATATATGAGTGCTAGCTCTTACCATTTAGCAGGAATTCTTGAACAAACAAACTCACAGGCAGACACACAGACAGACAGACAGACAGACACACTCTCTATATATTTTCTTATGGCTTGATAATCTAGGTATCGGTGGGTTAGCACAGCTGGGAATAATAATGCAGACACCTTGATGCCAACTTTCATGCTAGTATTAGGAGTTTCACACTGTTTGGCATGTTTCTGAAATCCCCAGGTCCTGGAGTCAGGTGATTATGTGAGATGCTTCCCTTTCATTGAAAGTGAAAAGGACATTTTTAACCCTCCTCGTTGCAGAGAGAAGCTTAAAAGTGTGACCCCCCCACACACACACCCCATGCACCAGAAAGGCTCAGAAACTTACACAGCAAAAGTATTTTGGGGGTTCTTCTTATCAGTTATTATATATAAGCCAATCTCATTGTTTGGGGTTTTTGGAATATTCGGGGTGAGGAATATTTCAGCTAACTACAGAAGCACTTTTGTTTACTAATGGAGAGTGTATAGAGGCAGCTTTTCTGCTATAACTGGTACTGCTGTTCCCAACCAAATCCCATTTTCCCCAGAAGCAGGGAGCACCAAACAACCCCGACAAATGCAGACAAAATGATGGGGTTACACTGGTTCTTGCCACTTGGGGTCATTGTGGATGGAGCTCTGAAAACATCCACTTCATGTGCAGCAGCAGCAGTCAGAAATAGCGAACAGAATTTTAGGAAGCATTAGGGAGCATGTATACTATATTCTGTTTTATTATCTAATGCCACTATATAAAACCATGGTACACCCACACCTTGAATACTGCGTGCAGGTCTGGTCACCCCATCTCAAAAAAGATATATTAGAATTGGGTAACGGTGCATAGAAGGGCAACAAAAATGATTAAGGATGTGGAGAGATTAAAAAGACTAGGACGGTCCAGCTAAGAAGAGCATCTATGAAGGGAGGAGGGTATGACTGAGGTCTATAAAATACTGAATGTTGTGGAGAAAGTGAATAAGGAAGTGTTAGATAAAGGGGTAACTAAGACATAGGGGTCACCTAATAGAAGCTAATAAACAGCAGGTTTAAAACTAACATAAGGAATGCACATTCATCCTGTGGAACTCATTGCCACAGGATGTTGTGAAGGCCAAGAGTGTAACCAGGCTCAGAAGGAATTAGAGAAGTTCATGAAGGTGAGGTCCATTGATGGCTATGAGCCAAGATGCTCAAGTGCCCATGAAGCTGGGACTGGATGTCAGGGGGTGGATCTCTTGATAATTGCCCTGTTTGGTTCTTTCCCGCGGAAGCACCTGGCATTGGCCATTGTCAGAAGACAGGATACTGGGCAAGAGGGACCGTTGGTTTGAGCCAGCCTGGCCGCTCTTGTGTTCTTAATTACTTCCTGAGACCAGGTGCACATGGAGGAACCGGATCCTATCAGATTGTCTATGGGTATGCCTGGAAACAGCCTCTCCTGCAGCCAGCACACCCAGTCTCTGGCACAGCCTAGTGGGAGCTTTCTGGGAAACCATGTTCCAACGATTTCCTTCTGAGCCGGGAGGGAAAGTCGATAGTGAGAGCGAGGGGGAAAGCGATACGCTTGTACACGGCTGGCTTTTAAATGCAAACGTCATGTCCATTTCCAGATACTTTGACAGGCCAATGACGGGAGGGCTGCTCATTCCTACCTCCTGTGGGACTCCTCTGCTCTTCCACCGAGTATGTTCCCTGGCCTGTCTCGTCAATAGAATTGTGTTTGGCTTTGCCCTTCAGTAAGTAATATCAATGCCTTCCGAATCCCAGCACAAAGTATTCATGAATGCGTCGAGTCTCATGCAAAATATTTTCTGTGTACAACGAATGGCACAACAACGGACATCCACCCGAGCTGCGTAACTCTCCTTAACACACCGCAACCACCTGCACACCGGGCAGCAGGCGCTGGAGAAAGAGACCGTCCTTCCGAACACTTTCTTGCCTCTCAGCCTGTCGTGAACCAAACAGAAAAAACCCCTCCTATCCGAGCACCCATAAACCCAGCTCTTAGAATCATGGAATCCTAGAGCAGGAAGAGACCTCAGGAGGCATCGAGTCCAGCTCCCTGCCCAAAGCAGGACCAACCCAACTCAATCATCCCAGCCAGGGCTTTGTCAAGCCGGGACTTAGAAACCTCTAGGGATGGAGATTCCACCCCCTCCCTAGGGAATCCCTCCCTTTCTAAATGTGGATCTCGCCGTGCTTCCCAGTTTTACAGCTCAAATCCTTTCTGTTTGTAAAAAAGACCCTAAAGAAAAAGGGTTTGCTAGTTAGGCTAAGGCCGCTCTTTGTTCCCACTGTAATGAATGCTGCCCCTGGAGAGGTTGGGTAGCAGGGCTGAACTTTGACATTAGAGTTACACACATTTCTTAGCTGAATTAAAAGACCAGGGGCACTGCTGGCAGGAAGTGATAGTTTCCTGAACTTTATATGGCCTAGCCACTGGGGGGGACAAAGCCACTTCGTGTTAACAGGCGTCCGAGCCAATCGGCTCTCACCAGTATTTGGGGCCTGCAATTCTTCCTTCAGTTTCAATGGGAATTTTTTACATTTAGCTTACTGGGAACAAGATTGGCCACTTTATGGCATACACATACATTAATAGCAGCAATTTAGATGACGGCATAGGGAATACACTTATAAAGCTTGTGGATGATACCAAGCTGGGCGGGGTTGCAAGTGCTTTGGAGGAGAGGGTCATAATTCAAACTGATCTGGACAAAGTAGAGAACTGGTCTGAGGTAAACAGGATGAAGTTTAATAAGGACAAATGCAAAGTGCTCCACTTAGGAAGGAACAATCAATTTCACACACACAGAATGGGAAGTGACTGTCTAGGAAGGAATATTGTGGAAAGGGAACTAGGGGTCATAGTGGGCCACAGGTTAACTATGAGTCAAGAGTGCGACACTATTGCCAAAAAAAAAAAAAAAAAGCAAACGTGATTCTGGAAAACATTAATAGGAGTGTTGGGAGCAAGACAGGAGATGTAATTCTCCCGCTCTATTCTGTGTTGATTAGGTCACAGTTGGAGTATTGTGTCCAGTTCTGGGCACCACGTTTCAAGATAGAAGTGGAGACATTGGAGAGGGTGCAGAGAAAAGCAACAAAAATGATTAAAGGGCTAGAAAACATGAGCTATGAGAGAAGACTGAAAGAATCGGGCTTGTTCAGTTTGGAAAAGAGACGACTGAGAGGGGACATAATAGCGGTTTTCAAGTACCTAAAGGAGTGTTCCAAGGAGAAGGGAGAAAAAATGTGGCACCTCAGATGATAGGACAAGATGCAATGGGCTTAAATTGCAGCAAGGGAGGTTTAGGTTGGACATGAGGAAAAACTTCCTACCTGTCAGGGTGGTGAAACACTGGAATAAATTGCCTAGGGAGGTTGTGGAATCTCCATCACTGGAGATATTTAAGAGCAGGTTAAATACCTGTCATGGATAATCTAGATGGTGTTTGGTCCAGCCGTGAGGGGAGGAGACTGGACTTGATGGCCTCTCAAGGCCTCTTCCAGGCCTAGCGTTCTGTGATTCTATGACTATTGACGCTTGTCTTCTCAGGTAACTTGGATCACAAAACCCCAACAACCATTTGTTCTTGAAACATGCAATCTGTGATGTTGCTCATCCATTAACTAAGCATCGGGGTCACCGTCACAGCCAGGTTCAGGAAAGCTTTGTATCGCTGAGGTTATAGGATTGATCTGAAAACGATGGCTGTGCAGGAAAGGGGCAATTGACCGATTGCCACCCTTGCGTTTCAGATTGAGGGAGCTCCATATAGGCCTCCACAAAAAACATGCCAAGGTCAGACCCAGTCTGGAAGCAATGCTAGGCTTACACCAAGCAGCCGCTGTTTGTCCTGTGCTCCTAGCCCTTCCTGCTGATTTATTTATTATCTCCCCCTGCGTTATTTGTCATAATCTCCGCCGAGTCAGGCCAATTAATCATGGCTCAGAAAAAATGAGATTTCTCACAAGGAGATTATCTGTCTCTGACAAACGAGGGATAATTCAGTTAGCTTCCTCTTCGAAACATTATTAACCGGTTTGGGTAAATTAGCCCACTTTGTAATGTGGCTATAATTTGGGAAGATTGAACATGTCAGTCGGTGCACAAAATCCTGTTAATGGAACATTCCCGTTGCGATTTTATTGTGGTGGGAAGGGGGTTGATTCTTTTCTGGAGGGAATGTCATCGGTATGAACCTGACCGGGCTCTAAAGAAATTACCCGTAAAAACACCAGTTCTAAAAAGCAAACTTCATCACTTTCCTGAATAGCGGACTACTCTTGAATTGGGGTCAAAACCTGTAGAATTAAATATTATGGTCAGTTAATCAATTTTTGTACCATCCTATAGCATACACACCTATGTGTATATACACACATTTATTACAGTGTATAATCGCTCCATTTCTGGGATTCCTCTGGGACTTTTCGTCCATATCACCAAATGCCAAATAGACGTACAGGAAGGCAGGAGTGGCCACAGCCAGGTTTCTCTGTACACTCTGCGCTGGTGCGGCCACCCAGGAAAGATTTAAATACTGCCCAATTGATTAGCAGAGCACCCAAAGTGCCCCCTGCTGGCAACATGCGCTTTTGCTCGTGGTGCACATTCTCCCATACTTTGGTGCACATAACACTATTGATTCCACACAAGGATGGAAACATGTAGGGTACGTCTACACTAGCCCCCTAGTTCGAACTAGGGAGGCTAACGAGGGCGACCGAAATTGCAAATGAAGTTCTGGATTTAAATATCCCGTGCTTCATTAGCATGTTCCCGTCCGGTCGCCATTTTGGAAAATGACTAGCCCGGAAGAACTGCCCGCGTCTACACGCGGCAGAGAAGGGCAATTCTGAAATTAACTGGTAATTCGAAGTAAGGGGTTTATTTCAGAATCGCCCTTCTCTGCCGCGTGTAGATGCGGCAGTTCTTCCGGTTAGTCAATTTCAAAATGGCGATCGACGGAACATAATGAAGCGCGGGATATTTAAATCCCGCGCTTCATTTGCAATTTCGGTCGCTCTCGTTAGCCTCCCTAGTTCGAACTAGGGGGCTAGTGTAGACGTACTCTTAGAGGGACTATTGCATGTGGTGCTATATCTATTCAGTTCTAGAGGATGGGTTGAGAACCTGCTGAAATGTTGTTTCCTGGTTAATTCTTTCAGCTCTTTTCATAGTGGGGTTGCCAACTTCATACTACAGGTTGAACCTCTCTAGTCCGGCACTCTCTGGTCCGGCAACATCCGTGGTCCGGCATGATTTGAGTTAGTCGGATGTCCACGTATCATGGGTGTGGCCAAGTTTCCCGCAGTCCCATACGTTTTGTTTATAGACACCAGTCCAGCTCTTCATGTTCTGTGTTGTTATTTAGCTCAGATTTACCCCTAAATGTCTTCTAAGAGCCCATTAAGCAGTGGTAGTGTTGGTCATGCTGCTAGACAATATTGACCTCCCATGGTCTGGCGAATTCTTTGCTTCAGCACCAATCAAGCCTAGAGGGTGCTGGATTAAAGAGGTTCAAGCTGTAGTGTAAATCTATTGGCTTCAGTGGCCTCACTCCTGATTGACTCTGGATCAGAATTAGGCTCATTCACACTGCCGTTAATCAAAGGCTCGGAAACCGATGGAGCATCCGTGTGTCATGCAACAGAACAAGGTGCTGTATAAATGCACAATAATGTGACACAACTCAGTTCATTCCTCCAGAGGACTGGCGGGGCAGTGTTGAAACTGTGGCTCCGTTATCCCTCCCTTCTTTGTGCGTTGGGTGTATCCAGCCACATGTCCGAGGCGGAGGAAGAAGAACGCCAGCTTTGGGCTGCCTCTGCTTCGATTGCACTGACAAACTCAGGGGACACAATCGCAGCTAGAGGAGGGGTGGGGCATGCGGGGGAGAAACAGCATCTTCATTTTGTTCAAATCCTGCCTCGCCCATTCTTGGGCTGCCCCACCTTGCGCCTCCTTTCGTAATTGCCCCCAGAGGCGAATGCCAGGCCACAGAAATGGATGGGGCACAGCACACAGGCCTGCCTGAGCACTGTCTGTTACAGCGAGCGCCTGAAGACGCGCAATCTATTTCATTTAGCCCACGGAAGCTGACGGGGTAACTGACGAGGTCACACTCTGCAGTAGAAAGTCTGCTAAATTAAACAGCAGAGGTAGATCCAGATCTGAGGATAGACGCAATCAGGCTGGAGGGAAGTTTTTGGGCGGTAAATGTAATTAACCATTGGCACAGCTACCGAGGGAGAGGGTGGATTCTACATCGTCTGGACCAGCGATGGGCAACCGAGGCTAGTGAGTGGGCCACATGAGTGGCCTCCTTCATCTCCGCAAGGTTGTCGTGACCAAGACGGTCTCCCGGGATGGGGCAGTTTGCTCACTGTGCGTGCGTGCCTAGAAATTGCGGGATGCGCCGATTGCATGGTAGCAGCGCTTTGATTGGACACCAAGGGAGCGCCCGGCTCTGACAGTCAGTGTTGTGTGCAGCCAGCACGCACCTCTCTTCATGAGCGTGTCACTTTAATAATACTAGTAGGAAAAAAACAACTCAGAAACCGGCAGGATCTGGAAACCCTGCGCATGGGCAATGGTAACAAAATATCTCATGGGCCACACCTAGAACCCTGATGGGTTGCAGGTTGCCCACCGCTGGTAAAGAGACTTTACAACAAGACTGGGTATCTTTTTTCTCACTCAGGAGTGATGGCCTTGCTGCAGGGATCTCTGGGTGAAATTAATTGGCTAGACATTCGTTGGGGCTACATCTAGTCTGCAAGCCTTTCGAAAAAGCCTCTTTCAAAAAAGAGCATCTAGACTACAACCAGTACTTTCGAAAAAGCGAGCCGCAAAGCGAGCCGCTTTTTCGAAAGAGAGCACCCAGGCAGTCTGGATGCTCCCTTTCAAAAAAACACAGTTTGGATTAGATAGCGGCTTTTTTCGAAAGAGCACTTTCGAAAAAAGGCGTTATTCCTCGTAAAACGAGGTTTTCCACGGTCGAAAAAACTGCCGCGTTCTTTCGATTTACTTTCGAAAGAACACGGTAGCCGTCTAGACGCAGGGGAAGTTTTTCCGAAAAAAAGGCCACTTTTTTCGAAAAAACCCTGTAGTCTAGACTCACCCTTGGTTTGGTCCCGTCTGACCTTAAAAAAAAGTATCTATGAATCAGAGGCTTTGTTTCCCAAACACTAGCTTTTCACAGGGTAAAGGGGGTGAGTTTATTTTTTAAAAAGTCCTTATTTGTAAAAGTTTGCTTTTTAAATGCATCTCAATGCATCCCAACCTAGAGGGTAGAAAAGCCATAGATTGCCCTGTGTTAAAAGTGTGTTTGAGAAACACGCTCCTGCTGTTTTTAGAAGATATCGTGCCCAGTAGTTCGAGCCCTAACGAGCAGCACGTTAGGTTTTATAGACCTAATATGAATAGAAATGTTGTCATGAGTGGCTCATAATTAAGTGATAACAAAGGGCTTGATTCTGCATTCAGTTACCTCCAGTTACCTGGAGTCGCTGCACTGAGGTCACTGGAATTGCTACGGGATGCAAGTGGTGGCAGTGGGAGAAGAAAGAGGCCCATTTTTTATTGAACTATTCCCCCGCTTTGCAGGAAAATAGATGTCTATATTAGCATGACTCAAGGCCCTGCTGTCTTACTAGAGGAGCAGTGTTGAAATGACACTGAAGCGAGCAGAGAGTGAGGCATGATTCCTTAGCTCTCCCTCTTGGTGCTTTCTCCAAGCCCAGGTGGATCCAAGCCAACAGTCTCCCTCCTCCAGCCCTCCACCAGCTTGCAGGCTTTAGAGCAGCCGGCTCGTTTTTCAGAAAACGACTTGCCTAGGACCAGATTCAAGGATGGTAACATGGAGGCTTCTCTTGTGCCAGCCTTGCTCCAGGAGAAATTCAAACGGACCCCAGAGGGAATGCTGCCTTGAGGAACCTTCCTAGCCATTTGATCTGGCCCGTGACCGGCCCAGCTGGCGGCTCCTTCCCCCTGCCAAGGGCATCTGGAGAGAGCCACCAGCTGTTTTGAATAGTGAATGATTTTGCACACTGCCCCGCCCCCAGAGTCCTGATTGGCCTGAGGGCAGGGGTGCATGCGAAGTCTCCTCCCCCACCAGGGGCACATGGCGCCTAGAGAGAACCGTCCCTTCCCCCGAGGCCCTGCCCCTTCCAGGGGGCGGAGCCAGCCTGCAACCACGAACCAAAGTTGATGAAGTGGCCCCCTGCAAAACTGATTGTCCATCCCTGTGCTAGGGTGTGAGTAACAATACAGGAAAAGCTCTGTTAAGCGATTGGGCCAGATGTGCTCCCACCCCAACATATCACTCTGGCAGATTCATTTGTCCGCTGCAAAGGGGCAGGGGGGGAATTTGCAGGTGCCGTGGCAGGCCGGCGAACATGGCTGCCACCTCCCAAGCCCCCACAGGGAAGCATAATGCGGATGAAAAGGCACGTAACGCGGCGGAGGGACTATCTCGAGGTGGAGCTTCTGGCTGGTGGCATAGCTCATTGCTAGGTTTCCAGAGGCGATGGTAAATCAGAGCCACCCACTGACGGCCCTAATTTCTCCCAGGGATTGCGATCCATTTCAAGTATGCAGCTGACTTATCTTTCCGGGAGTGTTTGGAATGTACCCTACCTGTGTGGTTACACGTAGAGGTGACAGGAAGCTGGCATCCTGGTGCGCAGCTCCGGCAAGACCTGGCTGAGCTGTGACAAAAGCCAGCGGGGAGCTATTTAAAGAGCTGGCAGGCCCCGGGTTGCGATAAGATGGTACCAATAAGAAACTGTAAGTTACTTTCACCGCTGGTTATACACTGACACTGTCCTTTGAAAAACTGGCAAATGCTGAGATTCATTCCAAAGCGCATCTCTGCCAGCACTGTACACTGGAACTTAAAATCCAAATCTGGCCCAAGATCAGCAACTTTTTAAGCCCTTTCACATGGCTTATTAACCCGCCAAAGGTAGCGTCGTTTACAATGGAAATAGCGAGAAAGTGCTACAGATGTTATTCATTAGTGGGACATCACTCACATTTCATCTTAAACCAGCAGCCTGCAGATTTTTTAATTACAATGACTAATGGCTCATCTGCTGTGCTTAGTGTGTTTTGCAAGTAGGCAGTGTTTTAACTATGGTTTTGGATTTTATTTACTTTCCTAAGTTGGACTGTTGGAGAAGGCAACTGTAGTTGTAACCTGCGAATAGATCAAAGGGACAGAGAAGGTATTATCAGAAACATGTGTGTCGACATCTGTAGCTGGTAAGCAAAATGTTATGGTTCCCCATCTTCGCTCAAATTACTCCTTCTCTATGATAATATTTCTCTACCACATAATTGCTGTATATTTCAGAGCATGCACCACGTAGTCCTATTTTTAAAAAAGATGTTGTCTCCCTTGTTCCTCCCGACCAACTTTCATTCTTTACAGCAATGTTCTCCTCTTTGAAAATTACTTGCATATGCTGCAGCTTGTATTATGCTTATTTACTAATGGCCATGCTGCAGGAAGCTTAGTTTTTGTTTTCTTTTTGGTCAGATTGTAGATTGCTGGTTTCGGCTTGAAAATCAAGCTAACAGTGCAGAAACCTGGCCACCACAAGGTTGGCTAAGACAGAGGATTCTATGAAAAGAGTTGTTTTTATAAAACATCAACAAAAAAATCTATGAATAACAACATCAAAACCAGACATGTAAAATGCCTGTTGTGTGATCTTAACCCTGGCTAGTATCTTTCCCCTGACTATTCCCTATAGGATAGCCTCAGTACTTTGTCCTCAAGTTTTCCACCAAGTTTGTCTCTTGCACTTTTTCCGACGTTGCTGCCACAGCTCAAAAACTAAGCAGTGTCAGGCTGGGTCACTATTTTGCACGGGAGACCTCCACGGAACGATTCAGTGATGCAGGAACTAGTACGTGGCCCCCTTCTCTGCAAACCACTGTTGAACTAAAAGGCACTAGGCCACCGGAGCGGCTCGCTGTCAGATGAGATGTGAAACGAAGGCCTAATGGTCCATGGGCATAATTAAAGTGTTTAAGTGGGTGGCAGCATGGGTTTGGTTACTTTGAAAAGTTCTGTGGCACCTTAAAAACGCACACATTGATTTGGGCATAAGCTCTCGTGGGTAAAACTGACTTCATCAGATGACTGGAGAGGAAATCACAGAGGTTGGGATATACAGATGTACTAGCATATATATATATACTAGCCAATTAGCCCGTCATAAGACAGGATTTTCAGGTCTCTCCTCCACGTCGGTCTTCTCTCCTGAGCCTCCGGTCTCTCTCTCTCTCTCTCTCTCTCTCTCCTACTGCCTCCCCCTCTCAGCTCTCCTCCGCCTCCTGCCTCTCTCTCTGTCTCTCTCTTTCACTTCTCCTCCCCCTCCTGCCTCTCACTCGGGGGACTGCGGGGCCCAAATGGCCATTTGGGTTCCGCACTCCCCGTGCTGCATGGGGGTGCGGAGCGCAAACGGTCGCTTGCGCCACTTGCTCCCCCGCGGTGGCCCAGCTGAGTGGCGCAGAAGTCAGCCGAGCGCCACGGCGGGAGGCGAAGGGGGGCGGGGCGATGATGTTCACAGCCAGGGGGCGGGGCCTGGAGCCACTGTCATGCCGCACGTCACCGCCCCGCCCCCCTTCCCCTCCCACCATGGCACTTGGCTGACTTCTGCGCCACTCAGCCAGGCCGCCACGGGAGAGCAAGCGGCGCAAGCGGCCGTTTGGGCCCCGCACTCCCCCTGCAGCACGGGCTGCCCAGAGGGAACAGTCAGCATTTCAGCAACAGCGCCGCCCAGAGGGAACAGCCAGCATTTCAGGCAACAGCGCCCCCAGAGGGAACAGCCAGAATTTCGGCATTACAGACTCACAGACACTGGGCTACTATATATTATATATAATGGACACAAATCAGACATCAGGAAAGGTAACATACAAAAACTGGTAGGAGAACACTTTAATCTCATGGACAAACAGATTTCAAAGTAGCCATCCTTTTACCAAAAAACTTCCAAACCCGACTCTCAAGAGAAACAGCAGAGCTGCAATTCATTTGCAAATTTAATACCATCAAAGTAGGACTGCATAAGGACTCAGAATGGTTCTCTCACGACAAAGGCAATTTTCCCTCTTTTGGTATTCACCCCTTCCCATCAACTGCTGGTAGTCAGCCACTTCCACCCTGACTGAATTGGCCTTGTTAACACTGGTCCTACACTTGATAAGCAACTCTCCTTAAGAACATAACATAAGAACATAAGAATGGCGGTACTGGGTCAGACCAAAGGTCCATCTAGCCCAGTAGCCTGTCTGCCGACAGTGGCCAGCGCCAGGTGCCTCAGAGGGGGTGGACCGAAGACAGTGATCAAGCGGTTTGTCTCGTGCCATCCATCTCCAGCCTCTGACAAACGGAGGCCAGGGACACCATTTCTATCCCCTGGCTAATAGCCTTTTATGGACCTAACCTCCATGAAATTATCTAGCTTCTCTTTAAACTCTGTTATAGTCCTAGCCTTCACAGCCTCCTCTGGCGAGGAGTTCCACAGGTTGACTATGCGCTGTGTGAAGAAGAACTTTCTTTTATTAGTTTTAAACCTGCTACCCATTAATTTCATTTGGTGCCCTCTAGTTCTTCTATTATGGGAATAAATAAATAACTTTTCTTTATTCACCCTCTCCATGCCACTCATGATTTTATATATCCTTCCTTTTGATATGCTAGTATATATCTCTACCTTTGTGATTTCCACTCCATGCATCTGATGAAGTGGGTTTTACTCACAAAAGCTGATGCCCAAGTGAATCTGTTAGTCTCTAAAATGCCACCGGACTCCTCGTCGTTTTTAGAGATACAGACTCACACCGCTCCCCCTCTGAGACTTTGGCTACTTTGTGAGTCCCAAACTTTTAATGTTTTAATGTTTTTAAGGACATGTTTAATGCTCCTCTGGGAATGCACTCAGCAGTTGCCTAAACACCTTCCACTATAATCCCATGTTTCCTTTGAGTTGAAATTTTCCAGGCTTGGTGTCTGCACCAGGTTGAGGGTTTTTTTTTTGTTTGGATTGGAAAGACTGAGCAAGACGGGTTCAGCTGCTTGAAACACAGAGTTTTGCCAATGTTAACATGTTTCAGATGGGTTTTGTTTAGCAGCTTTAGCAGCGCCGTGGTTAAGAGATGGCACTTGAAATTTGTTCGGGGGAAACCGTTTGGCGATCCGAAAGGTGTCTTATGGACACCAAGCCTGGACACCAAGCCTGGACACTAGAGGACACCAAATGAAATTAATGGGTAGCAGGTTTAAAACTAATAAAAGAAAGTTCTTCTTCACACAGCGTGTAGTCAGCCTGTGGAACTCCTTGCCAGAGGAGGCTGTGAAGGCTAGGAATATAACAGAGTTTAAAGAGAAGCTAGATAATTTCATGGAGGTTAGGTCCATAAAAGGCTATTAGCCAGGGATAAAATGGTGTCCTTGGCCTCTGTTTGTCAGAGGCTGGAGAGGGATGGCAGGAGACAAATCGCTTGATCATTGTCTTCAGTCCACCCCCTCTGGGGCACCTGGTGCTGGCCACTGTCGGCAGACAGGATACTGGGCTAGATGGACCTTTGGTCTGACCCGCTACGGCCGTTCTTATGTTCTTATGTTATGGTCTTATGGTCTTATGCTGACTGCACGCAAAACCCGCCAGATTTAAGCCAATGTATACGACAGAAGGAGAAAACAGGCCTATACTTGTTCGATTCTTGCTCTTCATCTGTGAAAATCCTGCACACACTGCCTACGCCATCACAGGCAGAATGATACACAAGGGCAAGATGGAGCTGTGTTCAGACAGGAGAAAGGCAACATGGCCCTTCCTTGAGGGAAAGCAGCACATCAAAATATCTTTTGGCCTAGTTCTAACGGGCTGGAAGCCCAGACATGGTGCCTTCGAGTCTCCCCTCTTCCACTGTGTAATATAAAGAATTCTGTGAACTTCCCAACCTTCTATTATTGAACAAGTCTTAAGGAGATGGGCAAGTGTCCTTCCCCATCCATCTCCGTAAGCGGATTTCCAACAACACACCCTTTTTATAAACTCTCAGATTTACCCTTGTCTATAAAAAGACACCTGCGGCTGCCCAGTTTTGTGCCTGGCAAACCCATGTCTCCTCTCCGGAGCCATACTGTGGCTAAGAAAAAATCTGTCTGCGTGCATGGCTACAGTCAAATCTGGCTTCCTCTGAACACTCAGCAAAGCATTCTTAAATTCCAAACTCTCTTCCATTTTCAGAGCGTATAAAAGAGGGTTTCCCTCTGTTACAAGGTAGCTGCTTTCTGAGAACAGAACAGGCCCGACGCAGCCAATTAAAGGGGGCTGGGCTAAACCGGCGCTCAGGAGCAGCTCGAGGCGGGCTGCTGGCAGCTGGCGCCCTAGGCGGAATGCGCGATCGGTGCCCCCACCGCCATAGCCCTCAATGGTGTGACGTCATCATTGGGTGCCCCGTTGAACACGGCACCCTAGGTGACTGCCGAGGTTGCCTGCATCCACGGGCCGCCCCTGCCAGCGCCTATAAAAGGCCGCCAGAGGACAGGAAAGAGGAGGTGGAAGGGAGTGAGGGGAGAGGCTGTACCTGGGGAAGGGAAGCCAGGGTGGAGTGAAGCTCACTCCTGTGGCGGGTCCTTGGCATGAAGGGACCGGTGTTCCCGGAAGCAGCCGTGGGGCTACTCCTCGGGGAAGGGACCGGAGCTGACTAGGACTGGGAACTGCCCAGAGCAGGTGTGCTGGAGAGCCTGGGAGAGGAGGCTCGGAAGCCGGAGAGAAAAGGAACGAGCTGCAAGACCGTTTGGTGCGGCTGTGTGAAGAGAAGACCCCTTTTCGGAGGCACCTGGGCATGGAAGCGAGTGTTTGGAGGCTCGGCAGAAGCCCTGTCCTGGGCATCCCATTTTTCACCTTTAAGGAGATGAAGAGACAGCTGCACAATATCGTAGCTGCGGTTTTCCAAAGGAGAGAGCCAACACACTCTGCCTTCCGCACCAGCATATTTTTTCCCTCCAGGCAGCTACTGTATTATGCATCCTCAGGCGTGACATGCTGCAGACCACGTCCTGAAAAAGAAACAGACCAATAACATTAAACCCGAATGAGTAACATTTCCCTCTGCTCAAAACCATGGGGAAAAGCTTCAAAAGGAGCAGCAGAGAGCACAGACGCGAGGCGACTTTCAGATCAATTAACCCGGTTAAAATTTGATATGGCGCAGAGGGACAGAGGACAGGTAGCCCAGAACAAGGAGGGAAAATGTAGTTATAGAATAAAGCCCTTTAAGATCATGGTAAAATTCCTATGGACTCCAGGGGCAAGAGTGTAGCTCAATCAAACGAGGAGGCAGCATGAAGGAGGCAGAGGAATTACTTAAGATGGTAAATGGGTTTCAACAAGAATGAACATAAGAATGGCCAGACTGGGTCAGACCAATGGTCCATCATCCAGCCCGGTATCCTGTCTGCCAACAGTGGCCAATGCCAGATGCCCCAAAGGGAGAATGCCTGGATGAGACCAAAGCAAAGGAAAACAAAGCTCAGAAAGACAGCACAGTCTGTTGGACTGGGGAACTGACTCTGGATGGACATAATTTGGGGTATTTATAATGGGATTGGACCATGCATTTGGGGAACGGCTGCTAGCACCGCATATTATATTATTACCATTGCCTGAGACGTCACACTAACAGACTGCTTTCAGATGCCTATCGCTTTCCCTAACTTGAACCATCGGGGCTGAAATTTTACATGCTAGGGGTCTGCCTCCGGTTGACATAATGTGAAGATTTTCAGCAGAAATGGGTCAGCCAGTCCTGGAAGCAAGGCGTGGAGAAAACCCATTGTTTTGCCCATATAAAAAAACATTCTGGGCCCTTTTCTTAGAGCAGAGGTGTGAAAATTGCCGGGGGAGGAGCCTTTGAATCAGGTCTGTGCCTTTGCTGTCCCTGTGAAAATCTGCCTCCGTTTAGCCACTGAATAAAGGCAGCCTGCAAATGCACAGAGATCGTTTGGATCTTTGCAGCTAAAAACTCTCAAGAGTCCATCTGCACCGAGCATGCTCCAGTCTGCATGGGCCGGGGGAAGGAAAACGGGGGAGGCAAGACTTTGCCTGAAATTACAGCTCTGCTGTGGGGCAGAGCAGGGTGGGGACTGGAACTGAGAGCAGGGGCTGGGATAAAAAGACAGGACTGGGACAGAGAGGGGTTTGACAAGCCTGGACAGACGAGGGACACGCGTTTGCAGGGGAACAAACGAAAGGATCTGTGACCATTAGAGCACACTTCCCTTCCAGAGTACAGTGGAACATTATGTCCATGACTGTCATTCTTCTGCTGTCAACAGATATCTGTAAAACCCGTTGGCTTCCCCTTCTAGTTTTGGCCCCATTAGGGGATAACAACCTGCTACTGCTACCAGTTACTCCGTTAGCAACAGTGACAGAGGTGATGGGTGAAAAGGTTTTAATGCTGTGGAGGAGGCACAAGGGGATTCGGCATGTTGCCATATAAAGGAATTTTTGGTTTTGTCACTTGCTTAAAAAATAAACAGGACGTGACACAAAAACCTACGATCAACGCGCACTGATAAGGAGACTAAGTCAAGCACTTAGGCTACGTCTAGACTGCATCCCTCTGCCGACAGAGGGATGCAAATCAAGCACTTCAAAAGTGCAAATGAAGCTGAGATTTAAATATCCCGTGCTTCATTTGCATAAACATGGCTGCCGCTTTTTTTCGAAACAGATTTTTCGGAAAAAAAAACCCGGTAGTCTAGACGGGGAACTGTCGAAAATATAACCCTTTTTCAAACGATCCCTTATCCCTCATAAAAAGAGGTTTACAGGATCTTTTGAAAAAGGGTTTATTTTTTGAAAGAGCTGCGTCTAGACTGCGCTTTTTTCTCGAAAAATCTCTGTTTCGAAAAAAGCGGCAGCCATGTTTATGCAAATGAAGCACGGGATATTTAAATCTCGGCTTCATTTGCACTTTTGAAGTGCTTGATTTGCATCCCTCTGTCGACAGAGAGGTGTAGTCTAGACACAGCCTTAGAAGCTAGGAAATACCAGCTTTAAGGTTGCCGGTGTAACCTTAATTTTTCCCTTTTGGGTGTCCACTTTGCGAGGCAGCCTGTAGTTACGTGACTGGTCACACTCTGCCTCCTTACGTCTCATTTGGTTCCCATGAGTCAGGCAGATCCCGCTCCTTCTGTGCATGGATGGACCTGCTCTAGGGAGGCATCAGGGCTGTGATGTGAAGGAGGCTGCTGTGCAAAGGACTCCTACCTGGTTTGTTGCTCTTATTCCTCCTCAGATGAGTCTACCCAGGCGTGCTTCCTACAATACGCCCGGCACCCCTTTGAAACGGAAGGGGATTCCTCAGAACTGGGATACTTTCCTTTTAATTAACAGACGGTAATTGCACTCAGCACTTCCTCTGAAGATCTCAAAGCACGTTACACTAAACCATCCCCACAATGAACAAGGCCCGTGAGCAATGTTCCCTCTCATTTTTTTCATCCATGTGCAGAATAAACTGTGTTATTATTGGGATATGTAAAAATTAGTAGGGGTCTGGGATGGCTATACACTGGTGGTTAAGGAGTTCAGCCACAGTAGGCATTACCTTTGAACATGTTTTTTCCTTTTGTTTCTGCAGTCTGGAGAGATAGAGTAAGAGTCCGGCCAAAACAGGTATTATCCTTCCTGATGTATAAACATGCTCTTTCCCTTCATTTTTGTAGCCTAGAAAAATAGATAAGCATGCAGTTGCTCTTCTTTGTTGTGTCTTTTACTTACCTTCACTGTATATGATTTTTTCAGGGTTGCATCTCTTGTAATCTCTGTAACCTATTGATTTGGAAAGTTTGCAGTGTCGAAAAGTGTTGATTTAATTAGAAAAGTTGTAAATAGTAAGTAGGCGCGGGTATAATAATATTCATCACCTGCCTGTTAATATTCACTGGATGGGAGTTAACACTCTAAATAAGGTTTTAAGGAAAGTAGTGATAGACATGTGAATTAACATACTGAAATAGATAAAAGGGTGTAATTGGTGCCAAATTGTGGCCGCTCGGACGTTGTGTTGAATGTCCGAGGTAAATGTGCGTGGGCAATAAAGCAGTTCCGTTTACCCCATCCTCTCCTTGGTCGCCTGTTTCTTCGCTAGCAGTTATGCGCACTGAGGCATGTGTGGGCTCCCTTCCAGCCCGTGTCAGCCCCATTCAGCTACGAGAGCAACTGCATCAAGGCACTGGAGAAAAGCAAAGCCCCCCCGGTAGAAACACAGGCTGCCGGCTGTGGGTGCTGTGAGCACTCTGCTAATCAGCTGGGTGGCATTTGACTCTCCTGCGTGGCTATGAAAGCGCTCAGCCTACAGGGAACACAGCCTCTGAGGTAGCTAAGGGATAGGTAGGCAGCCTTCCACCCGGCTCTGAATGCATTCAGTTCTGGGGTGGAGCATGGCAGCTGTTGACTTCACGTGCTGTGCCCTGTGAAAGAAGGACACTTTCCCAGCTGACGTTGCAGGGAGACACCCAGCCTGTAGGGATCGCCGTCGGAACTTGGCAAGAACACCCACACTAAGCCCTGCTCTTAAAGGGAGCATTGTGTGAGCTTTTCTGACCACCCGTGGCCTGGATTCTTACCTGGCATCCAAAAGGCAGCGGCAGCAGCAGCCACGCTAACCCCCCGCTGGGCCATTTGTTCACGAGGGATTCAGGACGGGGAGGACCACCCACTGATCCTCCGGGAACGCTTCCTCATGCTCACAGGTGGTCTCCCATTTCAGTCCTATTTGGCCTACAAGAGCAACTGCATCACGGCAGCGAAGGAAAGCACTGCTTGGATTCCCACGACCCGCCGCCACCGCCGGGGAATCGTTAGCAGCTGCCAGAGTTCAGAAGCATCCTTCCTGGCCGGCGACAAAGCAGGGCGGACAGCGGGCACCTCTGCCAAGGACATTCCTGTGGCAGGGAAGGTTTCCCTGCTTGTGCCGCGGCGCGTACGGGGCCGCGCACCGCGTGGGCGCTGAGCATCCTGCCCGGGATGTGTTAGAAAATGCAAAACAAACCACCAAGTGGCCGGAGTCCGGGTGGAAACCAGAGGAGACGAGCGAGCGGAGAAAGTGACTCAGGAGACTGAGCGCGCCGCCCGGCGCCACCTGCCACAACCCCGCAACGCGAAGGGTGTCCGCTATCCAGAGAAATAGCTCCACGCCCGCCCAGACAAGAGCACGCTCCACGCCCTGGGAGCCAAGAGGGAAAGGCTGCGACAGGAAAGGCGTGGCAGAAATGGCTTCCTAGACGAACAACTTGCCCCCAGACCAGACAAGAAAGGAGCCCACGATCCAACGCCAAGCTCCGAAGGAAGCCCCCTGTGACGTAGTGGGGGGCTGTCTGCTCTGTAACCTGGGGTCCCCTTGCGCTGTGATGTGTGATTCCCACTGACTCACCCACATGTGGATTAGCCCAGACACCTGATAACAAGGCTCTTTCCCAAGGGGAGAGACAAAGGAAGGGAGGCGGAGATGAACACCTGGTTTGGGGGCAGGCTCTGGGAGCGAGGTGGTCTTGGGCTGGAGCCATGAAGGAAACAGACTAAGGAGGGGGCTGGAATCTAGGGGCCCAGGGACCCCATCTCAAGGGGGCTGAGGCAGCCTGGCCCAGACTCCTGTAGCCACATCACGTCTGTGCTGTATCCTGGAGAAGCAAGAAACCCCTTCTGTTCTACTGGCTGGTGGAGTCTGTTCTTGCTGCTACGGGGCTGCAGGACCGGAGGGACCCCAACGCGCCGTCACACCCCCTCCTGGGTCAGTTGTACCCACCGGGGACAGGGACTGGAGGGGTCTGACTCTGCCCTTCTGGCAGCTCTCGGCATGGCCCCCGAGGCAAGGGCAGCTTTGAACTCTGCTTCTCTTGTTTATCTCCAGTAGGTCTGGTGGGAGGTCACCTCCCCCTCCCCCCGGCTACTCCCAATGCACTGCCTGAGTGGGCTGAATGCCACCGGCCGGGTCCATCTCTGAACTGCACCCCCCCAACCCCTCTGGCACCACACTGCTCGCTTCCTCGCCTTGCGTCCCCCCCAACGCCCCTACCATCACCTGGAGAGGGGGAGGCGACCCAGTGAGCCGGCCTCTGCTTCCCTCTGGTGCTACAGCTTGTGGGGGCTCTGTGCCGGTGGATCCTCCGTGGAGGGGTAAACATGTGGCATAGCTCCAGGCCTTTCCCAGCACATGCCCGGGAAGACCCAGGCACACACCTAAGTAGAGTGCCCTCGGTTGCAGCCCCTTTCCCCGACTCCCCTGCTGAGTTTCTGCTGTGCTTTTCACCACGCCTTCGATGCGCACACCCCCTCCAAGGCTCCCCAATGTTTCAAGGCCTTCTCCTCAACCTGAGGCTGGCCAAGACAGCCATCCACCAGACCGGGAGGGCGGCACTTGGCTGGGAAGTCTGCTGTGACCATGGGGCCTCTTTCCGTTCCCTCATCGGCTCATGGCCCTGGACAGTTTCTCTGGGCCCCTCACTGGTAGGACTCCGTGGAAGAACAGCAGACACGGTCCAGGGTTCTCTGCTCATTCGTCCCCCTTTAGCGCCCTTGCCCAGGCCCTGGGACCTCACTCCTGTCCCGTGTTTTTTTCTGAGCTCCTCTGAAAATCCGTCGCCCCCGCTGAGGCTCCTGCGGCAGACTCTGACTGTACAATCCTCCAGTCAGAGATCCAGCTGCACAGCCCAGGAGACTCATGGCACATTCTCCCCAGGCCACAATATGGTACCCCCCTCAAGCCCCATTACTCCCCTGAAACTGGGTCGTACGAGAAAGCCACCTCCCCGCTCCCAGCGACTGAAATGGGCCAGGGCTCTGTGGAGGCAGGAGGGAGATTTTGGGAGGGTAAAGCAAAGCAGGTAAACAGGAGAAGCTGTCTTGAGAAGATCAGTTGGGGGAAAGGTTAGCAGGAGCAGGAGGAATGGGAATAGAAGCCTTACCCTGGGTGGGTGAGGAATTAGGCCACATCTCCACTTACCAGAGGATCCATGCTCTGGCCAATCGATCTTTCAGGGTTTGATTTAGCAGGTCTAGCAAAGACCCGCTAAATCAAATGCTGAGGGTACCCCATCAGGACTGGTATATCTCATGGTGGGGAGGAGTAAGCGAAGTCAGTGGGAGCCTTTCTCTCCTCAACCTCCCACTGGGAGACGGAGCCAAGCTCTGTTTAATGTAGCTGGAGTCGACCTACCTTATTTACATAACTGGAGTTGCGTGCCTTAATCTGACCTTCCAGGAGCAGTGTAGTCCTGGCCTGAGAATAGTAGCTTCTCCAGGGAATGAGGAGAAATTGCCAGCAATGCCCTCTTCCTCCCATAAAAGACAGGACTATGCAGCACTTTAAAGACTAACAAGATGGTTTATTGGTTTATTAGGTGATGAGACCATGGAAGCTCATCACCTAATAAACCATCTTGTTAGTCTTTAAAGTGCTGCATAGTCCTGTCTTTTGTTTCAGCAAGACCAAACTAACACAGCGACATCTCTATTACTCTTCCTCCCATATGTCTGCATTACAGGACAAAGCCAAATGAAGCTATGCAACTTTACTTCGACTTTAGCTACGCAATTGACAGAGCTAGCTTAACTCGGCCTCTGGCGCTGTCTACGCAGCAGGAAGTCCGCGGTAGAGCACTCTTCCTCCGACTGCCTTTACTCCTCCTGCAATGAGAGTTACAGGAGTCGGAGTACGAAAAGCCCGTTATTTCGAAATAAGCGGCTTGCTGTGTGGACACGCACGCTGTTATTTCGAGATCACGCTGCCGTGTAGACATGCCCATAAGGAGACTGCCGCTCCATTTCGGTGGGGTAGCCTGGCGGACGCCTGTGTCGGGGTGGGGACGGGGGTACCTTGCAGGGGAGCAGGAGCCCAGAGCCTGGGCCGGCCAGCCGGATTCTTGCCCGAGCGCAGGGGAACACTATCTTCCTGTCACTTCTGGTCTCAAGAGACAACTCGAGGCCACAAAGGCGTCCAGTGCGGCATCCATGCAGGACAGAGCAGCGCAAACCAGGCCTGTCCCGTATGGAAGAGGACCAGGGGCGGGGAGAGGGCTGGAGCCAGCAAGCAGCCCCTGGGCCAGCAGCAGGGAGCCTCAGCCAGCTGGGAAGGGCGGCCTGGCCTCCCCAGCCGAGGGGGAGAGCGCGCTCCGCCTGCCACCCTCCGCACAGCCCTGCCGGGAGAGACCCGCGCGCCCTGCCCGCGGGAGGGTCCCGGAGCAGCCCGGGCGCAGGCTCCATCGCTCGGGCCGGAGGAGGAGGAGGGACGCGGGGCCGGGGGGAGGCGGAGGAGGAAGGGGAGGGGAGGCCGGACTCCGGCTCCAGCGAGCGGCAGGCTCCGTGCGCGCTGCGGGCGATGCGCCTCCTGGCTCTGGCCGCGGCCGCCCTGCTGGCCCGAGCGCCCGGCCCAGGTGAGGAACCCCCGCGGGGCTGCGCACCCCGGTGGCTGGCGGGGCGGGGTGTGTGTGTGTGTGGGGGGGTGCTTGTAAGTCACAGCCCCCGCGGGCGGCCCGGGGAAGGGGCTCCCCGCGGCCGGGCAAGGTTGGGGGTCGGCCCCCTTCCCCAGTCCGCCGCCCCCAACCCCCTGATCCGCTTGCAACGGGGCCGGGTCCCTGCGCTTGCCCTAGCGCCTCTGCGGTTCTCGGCCTCGGCCGGGGCCGCTTGGGCTCCCACCAGGGGGTCAGAGCCTGGAAGCTGGTTCAGCTCCTGGGCCCTAAAGTCTCCTGTCCAACGCGTCCCGCCCCCCCGGGAGGCGAGGAAAGCCCCCCCCCCCAAAGAGTTAACCCCCAAGCCCTCCTTCTTCGGAGAGTTTGTGGCCATTGCCCCGCCTGCTTAACCAGGCAGGCTCAAAACGGGTGCCAGCCTTGAAACCAGACCGAGCCTGGCTTGCCTGGCGCTAGCGCTGCACCTGGCATGTGCCGCTCAACTCCCTGCCACCCAAGCCAGTTGTCCTTTCCACCTTCCTGCGCAGGGCCCCTGAGCTGCGCCCTGCCCAGCGCGGTTGACTCCCGCAGGGGGGGCTGAATCAGAGAGCATGTTGCATGTGCTAGGCACGCACAGTGCCCCCTTGTTATGTGTGTCTAGGGGGGACTCTGGAGCCGGGACAATTTTCCATGGGGTTCGTGTCTTGGGAGCCTAAGTCGGGAGAAAGTCCATCGACTCTGAATATCATTGAGAGTCCCTTTTGAAAATGGGACGTGGGCTCTTTTGTAAAGGTTACCTGTGGCTTATATCAGTGCCTTGCATGGGGACAAGTATCCGAGGGGTAGCCGTGTTAGTCTGAATCTGCAAAAACATGCATGTGACGAAGTGGGTCTTTGCCCACGAAAGCTTCTGCTCCAATAAATCTGTTAGTCTATAAGCTGCCACAGGACTTCTCCTTGTTTCTGTGACTTATGTGCTTCCCAGCTATGGGGTTCACTCAGATATTAATGATGATTAACAACAATTAATATTCATATGAGCACACCACTCCACAATTAATATTCGTATGCGCACTCCACTCCAGACCTACACTTCAGAGTTTGGGGATCTTCCACGCAGAGATTTCAATTTGCTCCATTGACTCAGATTGTCTTGCTGAGAAGTTCCAAGTTTTGAAGGAGACCAGAAGCATTTTGCTTCAGCCTGGTCTGCAGAGCTAGGCTGAGAAGTTGTCTTTGAGACAGGGGCGCCTCCTGTTACCAATATTTCAGCACAACTGAAACCATCTGGTGGCTTTTTGTGATCCTTCTTGCCGTAGGCTAATTATTTTCATTGAAACAAAGGATCAAAGGATTTCGCTTCTTCCTGGATCATCTTCTCTCCCTTCCTTGCACCGCGGAGAAGTCGTAATAATGCAAACTTGGACACCCACATTGCTTCATGGAAACCAGCTACAGAGCTGGCCCCTTCCTCCCTCCCCACTTGGGTCTGAGGAGCACTGGCAGAAACTCCAAACATCAACCTGATCTCTCCCTCCACCCCATATCGAGTGATTATCCCAGCAAGCTGGGAGTTCAGTGCCCCCTTCTGAAAAGCTAGCAGGAATATTCTGCCCAGCAATTTGTAGAGAGGAGTATAGAAAGTTTTGGATCCTCCAGGCATTTGTGCGTAGCAGTAACTTCACTATCATGAGCCCCGGGGAAATAAATGGGATTCGTGTGCCTAGGTATTTGCCGAGTCAGGTCCATAGCTCGTGCAGTCCTAGGAATCTATGAATGTATCAACCACGTCCTGAATCTTTGACTCATTTTTTAAAAACTTCTTCCATGTGCTATAAATAGTTCCCGTCTCTGGCAGTGGTAACAGCAAGCCCTAAACTCCTGTGGTGAGCTCTGTCCGACGACGGCATCTCCTTGGATGTACAACTTTCTGTACTTGTGGACAGTTTTGCTCCCTTGAGTAATATCACTGACCTAGACTATGGCTAGTTGGGGTCATGCATCTTCTTACAAATCTGTTCAAATAAGAGCCATTAAGTATTACGGGTAATAAACATTATCCTTATTTTCCTCTCATTTTCTCTTTTTCCATGGCTCTATTTTTTTTTTAAAGACAAACACACACACAAAAAATACTAGGCATTGAACTCGCCGCCCTCTGCTCTCTCTGTTTGCAAAGTTTCACCGCTTGCCCAAATTTCTCCCCCTTGGCAGCCGCAATCTTGTACAGTCTGCAAACTCAGCAAGGTGTGTGTGGAAGGCTCTGCACTCTAAGGGCATGTCTACGCAGCAGGGCCAATGCCAAAATAAGCTACGCAACTGGAGCTACGTTAGTTGCGTCGCTGAAGTCGAAATAGCTTTATTCGTTCGGTTTTTGGCGCTGTCTACACAGCAGGGAGTCCGAGGTAGAGCACTCTTCCTCTGACTTCCCTTGCTCCTCGTGCAACGAGGAGTCAGAATAAGAAGTCCTCCAGCTCGACATTATGTCGAAATAACGGCTTGCTGTGTGGGCGCGGACTATGTAATAATGCTGCTGTGTAGACATAGCCTAAGGCTGTGTCTACACTGGCGCGATCTTGCGCCAAAGCGGCCCCTCTTGCGCAAAAACTTGCTGCCTGTCTACGCTGGCCATGTGTTCGTGCGCAAGTAAACTGACGTTCTACTGTATAAAATCAGGACTTCTTGTGCAAGAACTCTGGCGCTCCCGCTCAGGAATAAGCCCTCTTGCGCAACTGTTCTTGCACAAGAGGCCAGTGTAGAAAGGCAACGTGAATTTCTTGCGCAAGAAAGCCCGATGGTTAAAATGGCCAGCGGAGCTTTCTTGCGCAAGAGAGCGTCTACACTGGCACGGATGCTCTTGCGCAAAAGCACATGGCAGTGTAGACGCTCTCTTCTGGAAGAGTTCTTGCGCAAGAAGCTGCCAGTGTAGACGTAGCCTAAGTGGTGGAGTATTCTCCTCTAGCGGGAAGGAGCCTGTTATGCGAATATCCTTCACTTGGCGCTAAGCCAAACTCACTGAAGTCAGGGGAGGCCTTACATGGTCTTCAGTGAGCTTTGGCTCGCAGCTTGCATTACCGAACGTGTCTACAGAATCCTTGTTCTCCCCAGATCTCCTGTTGTGGCTCCCCAGGCTCCATCCATCACTCTGTTTGTTTTACAGACAGCATTGCCTAACTCTTAATTAAAATGCCCTGGGCCTCAACTACACGAATCTCTCCCTCCCACAGCAGCTCTGGTGATAGCAGCAGACTTCTTGGCCTAAAACGTCCTGCTGTTGCTAAGTGTTTGGGCCAAACCCTACATGGCTTACCCATGCAACTGGTCCTCTGGAGTCTATGGGCCTTCTTGCTTGGGAAAGGGGATCAGAATTAGGGATGTTAAAACATTTTAAATTAAGCAATCGTTACACTTGTGGGGGCAGGCGGGAGCCGGTGCACATCCGTGTACACGGTTACATGTTCACATCCTGAATCAGCATTAGATAATTTCTTAGAAGAAACCCCAAAACATAACAAAAAGTTAAAACCTTAGACACCTGGAAAAGAAAGAAAGAAAGAAAACTTTTATACTGGGGCCGATAATCATGTAGCAGTGATTAGCGACATTGGAGATTTGCCTTTGCTGGTCTCTGCCACGGCAGTATTTGACCTCCTCTTTTCTATACGCTGCCGAGTATTTTTTGGCATTGGAGTCTGTCTAGTTTTAAATTACCCCAACAATGGGCTCTTACATTCGGCCACAATGAGAGTTGGTCAACTTTTTTTTTTGGGGGAACAAAAAGTGTACGCATCCAAAAAGGACAGCCTGCAATGGTTTGTTTTGAAAACTTTCAGGATGTTTTAGTAATGTCCGATCACATTTTGTAGTGTGCTCAGTTGACTCGGCCACGTGGTTTTGGTCAACCAAAAGATTGAAACATTTTAATAATGCTTGACAAATAGGTCAGGAACATTTAAACTTTAAAGTGTCTTTTCTTCTAATGGAACTAAATTTCTCATTTTTTGATCAGCACCGTCCACACCCTCACAGATCTCATTTAGGGGGTAATATTTTTGAGACAGCAGGTCTTTTTTCCTATCTCACTGTAAAGTGTTTTATTAGTGCGCGGTTAGTGTTAGACAACTAAATAATAAAAGTATCATCACCTCACTGCAGGCAGGCCTTTCCTGCTATTCTGCCTCCATTTCCTTTATTTCCACCCCCTATTTCTACTTATGCTCTCGCACAATCCAAAATGATCTCTCTCTAGGGATTTACAACTTTCTGTACTTGTGGACAGTTATGTTCCCTCGATTAATATCGCAGATCTACACTATGGCTGGCTGGGTCATTCATCTTACAAATCAATTCAGATAAGGGTATTTTTATTACCCGTCATACTTAATGGATCTTATTTTCCTCTCCTTTTCTTTTTTTTCCAACAGCCCTTTTGAAAAAAGAAAGATAAACACTAAAAATGCTTTATAAAAAAAGGCCCAAAATAATACAAGTGTCCATGGTATTACTGTAGTACTAGTAGCTAGCTCTTCTCATCTATAAATCTCAAAGCACTTTACAGAGGTCAGTTTCTTTCTTTCTTTCTTTCTTTCTTTCTTTCTACACTCCTCTATCTATTCATCCTCATACAATCTGTCTATCTATCTACCTACCTATCTATCTAGCGTACAACTTAGTTGCACAATTGAGTTGTTCCCACACCCCTTTGACAGCAGATGGAAATACTTGACTTGCTTATTTTGAAGATAAGTATATGCTTGTGTTGCAGGAGATGATGTCAGATGAAAATTCTCTGCCAAATGTTTATCCTCTCTTGGTTAACCTGTTCCTGGTTGATGTGCGGGAAAAGTAACTGGAAGGGAGAGACCCATTCTCCCTTGGTTACACAAATATTGTTATTGTTTGTACAAGCAATGCAGAGAGGCAAGAGTATGACCTCACGTTTTCAAAGTGCATTTCATTCTGAAGGACCCCAAAGGGGATTGCAAGGACCACCTGCCTGATTCTGAAATGCAGCTACAGCTAGGGTAGAGAGCAGCTCATTGTTTGATTACACATTGGAGATAACCTGTGGAACTCATTACCACAGGACAAGATTGAGGCCAAGAGTTTTGTAGAATTCAAAGGTAGATCACAGATAAATATTAGAAAGCAAGAAGCAGAAGTATGATCTCTCATGCGCCAAGGTAAAAATCAGTGTGCGTTTGACAAAGCCAGGATGCATTTGCCTCTACATGTCGAGATGTCATAATGGTCTTTTACGGGATAAGAACTAGGGTTTACCAAATGAAGTTAATAGGTAGCAGGTTTAAAACAAGCCAAAGGAAGTATTTCTTCACACAGTGCACAGTCAGCCTGTGGAACTCCTTGCCAGAGGATGTTGTGAAGACTAGGATTTTAACAGGGTTCAAAAAAGAACTCGATAAGTTCAGGGAGGTTGGGTCCATCAATGGCTATTAGCCAGGATGGGTAGGAATGGTGGCCCTAGCTTCTGTTTATCAGAGCCTCCTTAGATCTCAGGGTTTAAAAGCTCACTAGAAAGTCTTTACAAATTCAATTGCACGGGCCTCCCCGTATCTGCCGACGCAGCTGTTTGTTGACAGCGGTGCTTGGGTGGAAGAGTCTCATGAGCTGTTCTCTCTTTTGCAGATGGTTGCGAGGCGCTGAATGTGACAGTTTCGCCAGGCCCGACCGTGCGCTACGCCGAGGGAGACAACGCCACCCTGTATTGTCACGTGTCCCAAAAGAGACGGACCGACAACTTGCTGGCGGTCCGATGGGTGTTCTCCCTCTCCCCCACGCAGGAGTATCTGATGATCAAGAGGACTAAATTTGGGGTTGTCCAGTACTATGGAAACTACAGCCACCACGTCCACAAGCAAAGACTTCGCCTTCTCGAAGAGAGACATGGAACAATGTACAAGTTCCTAATTCTGCATCTCCGGCCAACGGATCAAGGCCATTATATATGCAAAGTCCAGGAAATTGGCAGGCATAGGAATAAGTGGACTGCATGGTCGAATGGCACAGCAGCTACTGAAGTGAAAGGTGAGGATGCCACTGAAGTTATGGAGTCTGCTCCTAACTTTTTTCTTGCTCGTTATTATTAATTGGATAGGTGACAGGGGTGGGATCACTGGATGTTTCCCTGCTCTGTTCATTCCCTCTGGGACACCTGGCATTGCCCACTGTGCGAAGATAGGAAACTGGGGTTAGGTTTGCCAAGTGTCCGGTTTTCACCTGGACAGTCCATTTTTTTTGGCCCCTTCCGGTAAAAAAACCCCCGAAAATACTGAACATGTGAAATATCCGGAATTTTCTGTTTCTCTCGGACGGAAGGCCGGCGGGGACAATCTTTCCCTGCCATGTCTGGCGTGGCCGGGGAGAAGCGAGGCGCACGGGGATTCTTAAAGGAGCAGCGCCCTTTTTTTTTTTTGGCTCAACGAAGTTTGGACTCCGGGGTTTTTTTGTTGTTGTTTTTTTGCCATGCTCAGTATTTTTGGTGAAAGCATCTGGCAAGCCTAACTGGGGTAGATGGGCCTTTGGTCCGACCCAGTCTGGCCATTCTGATGTTCTTAATTATTGGTTTGCTCCCCATGTCAAATTAATACAGAAGGTGCTTGAAGTTAGGAGTGTCTTTCCTGAAAATCATTTAGAAATAAATCATATGGTATTTAGCATCATAAATAATAATTACACCTCACAATCAAAAAAGCAATTAAAGCCAACACATAGCAGGCAGGTTTTGAACCTGTGTAGGACTTCACCACTGTAGATTTCTAGACCGTTACGTTAGCTGTTCAGCCAGAACGCTGATCGTTAGCATTACTGTGCGCTCATTCACGCTTAGGTCTCAGAGAATTTGAAAGAGGGGCTAAACAATAGCGTTCCCCATTTTAAACATGGGGAAACTAAGGTACAGAAAGAGGAAGTGAGTTTCTAAAGGTCAGACCAGGAGTCAGTGTCTGTGCTGGGAACAGCCCCAGTTCTCCATTCTGCCTTTAGAAGAGTCCTGCAGTGCACAGAACTTGATGCAACTGCTTTTGGTTCTAGTCCCAGTTAGAAATAGCTCAGGCACCGTCTCTCTTGAATGCAGTTTCTGGATGCTCTGCTCTAGTCTTGGCCTGAAGCAAAAGTGGGAAAAGCATGGCTCGGAATGTTCCAGAATCGCCTAGAAAGGTTGTGCGGTGAAGCCCAGCGTACACGTGACCTAAGCTGGGCCTTCCAAATCCAGATCTCCGGGTTACCAGCTGCCCCCTTCTCTGAATGGCAGGACATCTCCTTTCCAGTGTTATTGTATTAGGAGCAGAAGCCTTTTCCAGCATTGCTTGGGTCTCTCTCAGGGCAGGGGGTTGGGTGTCGGGGGGGCTCAGGGCAGGGAGTAGGAGTGCAGGATGGGAAGTGACTGCCTAGGCAGGAGTCCTGCAGAAAGGGATCCGGGGGGTCATAGTGGACGACAAGCAAACATGATTCTGGGCTGCATTAGCAGGAGTGTTGTGATCAAGGCATGAGAAGTCATTCTGCCGCTCTACTCTGCGCTGGTTAGGCCTCAGTTGGAGTGTTGTGTCCAGTTCTGGGCCCCACATTTCAAGACAGATGTGGAGAAATTGGAGAAGGTCCAGAGAAGAGCAACCGCAATGATGAAAGGTCTAGAAAGCATGAGCTATGAGGCAAGGCTGAAGGAATTGGGCTTGTTTCGTTTGGAAAAGAGAAGACTGAGAGGGGACATGATAGCAGTTTTCAGTATCTAAAAGGGTGTTATAGGGAAGAGAGGGGAAATTGTTCTCCTTGGCCTCTGAGGATAAAACAAGAAGCAATGGGCTTAAACTGCAGCAAGGAAGGTTTAGGTTGGACATTAGGAAAAACTTCCTGCCTGTCAGGGTGGTTAAACACTGGAATAAATTGCCTAGCGATGTTGTGGAATCTCCATCACTGGAGATATTCAAGAGCAGGTTAGGCAGACACCTGTCAGGGATGATATAGACCATGCTTGGCCCTGCCGTGAGGGCAGGGGACTGGACTTGATGATCTCTCAAGGTCCCTTCCAGTTCTAGTGCTCTGTGATTCTAGGAGTCAGGGCAAACACAACCAGCCTTTGGGAAAGCGTTTTTGGATCTGGATTTCACAGATTTCACATCAGAAGGCAGCAACACTCAATTTTCAGTGTCAGTGCTGGCTGGAAACCCTCTACGTTTAATAGACGGTCCCCTCATAGCTACAGCTGTACGGCAAAAGGAAGTATGAGAAAACTCTGGAGTTCCCCTCCTGGAATTTTCTACAGCCCTGCTGGTGCTTTATTTGCTGTGTGTGTGTGTGTGTGTGTGTGTGTGTGGAGGAGGGGGGTGGGGGCGTGTTTTTAAACTAAGAAGCAGCGCTACATATTTAGGAAAACTTACTTCTAATTAACGAGTGTGTGTTTCTGAGGGGAAAATGAACTTGATTCGCCTCCGACTTATCCCAGTTTTAGACTGATACCAGTCCACTGGCTTCAGCGGAGCACCTCCTGATTTACAACTGCATTGAGATCAGCATCAGGCCCAGAGGTATCATTTAGTTAATATCGTGTGCCAGAGAAACCTACAGCATGTTTCCCAAGGTGCTAGCTACCGCCTTCTAATTAAGCTTCCTCTGTACTAATGCCCAGAGGGAGACAAACAGTGCAACAGATAGATGATGTCTATCGATAGCTCATAAATGTCACCAGTTTTCACGTTGCTGGCTCGCAGATAAAAGACAGAATATGAAAAATATATGATCAAGAGTAAAGAGCGACTGCATTTTGCCCACTAATGTTTAAACCTGCCTTGATTAAACTCAGGAGATTAAAGTAATGTGCCTAGCTGAAGTTATTAGTAGTTGGGGAAGCTGTCCCAAAGTTCTAGCGTTGAAGTCCAGTTCGGCTCAGTGCCAAAGTGTATGAATGTGGTTTTGTTTTTGTCATAATCTAAACCATCTGATTTTCTCCAGCCAGCAAAATTTGGCCAGGAGATTTCCACAAGATTTGGTAGGAGCTTTTCCAGGCTTCACGCATGCAGCCAGTCGGAAATAATGTGGCCTGATCTAAAATCTCAGATCCTCACTTATTTTGGGGAACACACCGATCCAAATCTGGAGCTGCACTTTGCTTCTAGCTCCTTCGCTAATGACCCCAGATCGTAATTCCCTCAGTTGTTGGAGCAATGCAATGATAGATCTCAGTTTCCCTCTAGACAGTGCCCAAGTTTTGGCATTTCTGCTTCTGATCCTGGTTAAAATAGGGAAGGAAGCTCTGAGGATGCAAATAGGAACGGTAACATGTGGTCAGAGGGGGAGGGAAGAGACAGGTCTCACACTTCCCCAGACCTCAGAGAGAGCTTGTGTTGAGTTTGAGTCCTGGCCAAGAGTGTGTGTCTTTGTTTCTCCACGTGGTCGGTGTCCGCAAAGCAGGGTGTGACACCTCAGCATCTTCCAGCTGCAACTGGATTTCCCGTACAACCTATCATAGGGCCTCCTTTAACACCCCATGAAGCCCCTGGATGGACTTCCACAGATCTCAGTGAGATTGGGTCCTACGAGCGTCTTAAAATAAAAAGCTTGTGGTGAATGGGTATGAAGCCAAAGGAAGGCAGCAAAAGCATCACATGGTGACTTGTGAAAAGTTTGAATTTTCACAGCCGGGAAAAAACTGATCTACTGAAATATATGCCCCGTTTTGTGGCAAGGACAGAGGGGAAAAGTCATACAACACTTACTGACTGGAGTCATTCCTCTAGTTAAGCAATGGAGGATCGTAGTTCCCAGAGTTCAAATTGCCATGTGAATGCCTTATGGTGGCCATTACAAAATGACTGGCACTCATGGCCTTGAAACCCCACCTTTCCTGACGGGGGAATTTTACTGGGAACTATGAAGTTCATGCATTAAAAAAAGACATTTTCTCCACTGCAGAGCCTGTGGACTCTTAAAATTCAAGAGCTGTAAGAGGAATTCGAGGCAAATCCTGAGTCAGGCCCCAGAAATCATGAGCTTTTAAAGCAATCACAGTTTAAAAAAAAATACGTTTTAGGTTCTTTTTTTATGGTGCCTGCTGGTGTTTGAATCACATTTTCCAGCTTTTCTCTGCTGCCACCAGGGCTGGAAATTCTCACAGCAAACAAAGAAAGCTGAGATTTCCCTACAGTCACAAGCCCTGGGGAGCTGGGCTTTAAGGGGGAGCCCTGACGCCCAAACGTTGTGAGCATCTCTCGAATGTGGTGATCTTCCAGATCTGGGTGTTTGCCTTTGTAGCTCTGACTCTGTGTCAAGTGACGGTGGCCAGTCATCGTCTCTGTCGTGACTCAGCAGTGTGCGGGACAACCTTCCTGCATGTGTCACAGGCTCACAGCCCTGCGGCGCTGTCAGGCGTCCAACCCGGCACCAGATAGGATTCCTCCTGTGGTTGAATCCCTCAACCAGCCATGGTGGTGCCTTGCCGCCTCTCCTTCTCCCTTCCTGGTACTCCCCGCCGCCACGAAAGAGCCAGACGCTGTGGGGAAGGGGGTGGGGCGGAAAAGTGGGGCAGCCGCCTCAGTCTCCCACCCATGGGCAGCTGGGAAGTGGGTGTGAAGAACTTGTAGCTCCAGGGCTGGGTATAGGGCTGTGTCTAGTCACTGGGACTGTAGGAATGGGGAAACAGGACCTGTGGGGCGCTGGAGCTGGGCAGGACATCTCCTGGGCTGTCCACACCCCATAGGCCCCTGGCATCAGCTGCTCCTAGCCCCAAGCACTGAAGACCTCAAGGCCCACGGCTCCCAATTTTGCATTCCTCTCTCCTGGAGGGCCCCACATCCGGCTGTGCCCCGTGTCAAATCCACACAGTACCCACTGGCCCTTCCTCAACCCAACCACCCTGCTCCGCCAATTGCCCCCGAAGCGTCAGCTCTGGCTACCTCAGGCTGCTCCCCGGCTCTGCCTCCCCTCCCTCCAAGCCGGCCACAGAGGGACGTGACCCAGAGAGCGGCTCCAAGCCCTGCCCTTTTCCTTCTCCGCTTCTCAAGGCCCGGCCCGAGGTTGCCTACGGAGCTGGGGGACGTGGGACTGAAACTAAACAGCCCGGGAGCCTCGGCTGCTGCACTCCACAGGCCCTTGAATCAGGCCAGGCGGGCAGAGGCTCCGTACGTGGGAAGGGAGCTGGGCAGGAGCCTGGGAAAGGACGGGGTGCGCTGGCAGAGGCCGCGCGCTGAATTCCATGCAGGCTGGGGGGGCATCACCAGGCAACCAGCTCTGAGCCGCAGACCCGAGAGAGGCCGCCCCGGCGGCTTGGCCAAACCGCCTTCCTCGGGGTTTCCTTTTTTACACAGAACAAAGAGCGTCGCCTCTTGAGTGTGCGTTCGTTAAACTCTGTGCTGGGGAGCGGGGCCAGCCTTGGAGACGGAAGGGCTCTGTGGAGCCTGCTGGGGACGCGCCGTAACTCATGCCCTGTCGGCAGCCGATTGGGCCCGGCGGAGCCCGTGGCACGCACGCCCCGCTCACCAGAGTCGCCGCCAGGGTGCCCTGGACGTGGGCGCCCAGGCGGCTGCTTGGGAGAGATCCCAGCTGAGCACCCACAGCGAGGTGTGTGTTTCCGTGGGATGCCGGCGCAGCCTCTGTCAGCCGGGAGCTTTCCCCTGCCCCATGGGCTCCCCTCACGGACCAGCTCCCGCTTGCCACCCCACACAGCTGCCTTTGTATCAGAGGCAGCAGCGTGGGGCGGCAGGGGGCCGGATGCGCACTGCCTGCTGGGCCCCACCCCTGGGGACTGTCAAATAATCGTGTAACCGCTACGGTTTGGCGCGGTGACATGATTATTCAATTAAACGATATCTAACATCCCTAATATGGCCTGCAGTGTGGTAGCAAGGAGCCTTGTGAGAGAGGGAAACTGAGGCAGGGCAGGCCGCCCCGCCTCCGGCCATGGGGGCAGTGTTGAGGTGAGAGTTACCCTGGTGCGGCGCTTTTGCGGGAAATGCAGGCACGTCCCGTTCACGCCCCCAAATTCTGGGAAGGGTCCTGGCTGTTGAGGGGGACAGTGGAGACAGTTATGGCATGAGGCAAACACTGCTGTGCCTCCCGCTATTTTGTAAAGGCTCCTAACTTGGTCACATCCAAGTCAGTTTTCTCAGGAACGCTCCGAAGCACGTCTCCTCTGGAAGGCTATTCCCCCCTCCCGCTCCCCGGCGTTTTAGCACTGGAGCCCGTTAGAGATTTTTGTTAATATACATGTCGCTGGGAAAGGTGATAGGGGTTTCTCTTCTTTTTGGCCTACTCTGTGGAACCTTTTTTGCCCCACAAAGCCATTCCCTTCGGGGGCCAGGTTTGGGAGCATGCAGCTCCCCAAAACAGAACTTGGGGGGCGTTTATATTTATAGACAGCCTCAGCGACAGGGCTTCCTGCCCACCCCCGCCAGACTGTCCCCCACCCCACTGAGCCATGGCTCAACTTGATTAAGTAGAATTTGAAGTATTCCAACCTTGAAACTCACCTCTCACGCCTGACCAGATGTCCCGATTTTATTGGGGACACTCCCAATATTCGGGGCTTTGTCTCTCACCCCTCACCCCCATTTTTATCTGGTCACACAACCGTGCAGTTGCCAGGTGGGCCAGCATGGCTTGATCACCAAGGAAAAAATGGGGAGGGAGGGAGAAGAAAAACGGCGGCGGAGAGAAGGTAGAAGTAACTATCAAAGGGGCCTGTCAGTATTTAATGTATTATCATTTGCACCCAAATCGTCCCTCCGATTCCCCCCTATTTTCTCTTGCCTTTCAGTTGAGTCCTCAGTTTCCTAGAGAAGTAGGCCCCAGCCTCGGCCCAATCTCACACGGTGTTTTCTCTTTCTCTCGTCCCTTTCTGGTACAGTTTGCCCCTCCATCCTGCCAGTCTTCTCCTCCCCTCTGGAATGAGCTGGTTTATATAGTCCTCAGGCCCCGCCCACTCCCAGCAGCCTCTGAGAGGACAGAGTACTGGGAGTCATCTGCTCAGGGTTCTTTCCCGGCCCCCTCCTCCATAACAGTCCACTCTGGCACAGCACCTGATCCATCTAACACGTTGCTCTTCCGAATCAGCCCATTTGTCTCCCGTCACAGCCCAAGGTGGGACAGGGCTACAGACTTCTAGCTATTTCTGTTGCAACATCGCCCGCCTTCGTAGCGCAACATCAGGAAGCAGTTTGGAGTCACTTCTACGGGAGCGGCAGAGACTCGGTGCTAGGCAGGGTCGAGTCTTGCCAAGCGACATGCTGCCACTTTATCATCCAGGAGTTTCAGCATCAGGCATGAACCTCCTGCAGAGCAGTCCAGGTGAAATCCTGGCTTCGTTGAAGTCAATGGGAGAGCTCCCGTTGGCTTCAGTGAAAGACTTTCACCTTCTGGGCACCGTTTTCATTCTACCGTGTTTATTTGTCCCTCGCAGTGTTCTCATCGAAAGCCACGGAAGAGCCCACCTATGGGAAAACCCACGAGGCGTGGAAGTTTTTTGAAGGTAAAGATGCATTTTATGTTCTCCCTTGTTTCCATGTAGTTTCTCATTCAGACACTGGCCGTGGTTGTATTGTGGTAGCAACTGAGTGCCCCAGTCGGGATCAAAGCCCCGTTGTGTTAAGTGATACACAATTTCCAGCTGCTCCCTGAGAGCGTAGTAAAGGCCACCACTTCACCGAGTTCTCAAAAAGAAACCCAGGGACCAATAAGAAACTGCCCTGTATCTGGCCAATAGGTGAGAGAGCCGTGCAAACACAGGATTCAATCCAGCTTGGTGCTGAGTGCCTCTCTCATGGCTCAGTTCCCCAACCTGGCACTTGGAGTGTAGATATGGGGGCTGGCTAGCAGAATTAACTCTGTAAGAACCTGTCTCTGTAACTCCCAGAGACAAACTTGCCTGGTCTCAGTTTCCCTGAGACCAAAAAAGAAAGACAATTGGTTTGCTGCCACCATCAAGTGTAAATAAAAAATATAAAATAAGCCTTTTTCCAGGGAAGAGGTCACTTGAACCCCACTCCCTGAGGCAAAACGGTCCCCCCTCCAGGCCCAACCTCCATTTTGCTTGGAGTTGGGAAAACAAACAGGTAAACCATAGAGAACAATGAGGCTCTGCTCCTCCTGGGTAAATAGGCACGTAGGTTTAAGGACACAAAAATCAACCAATACAGGTTAATCAAAACAAAAAGAAAACACTTTTAATATCAAAACAAAACTACTGTTGCAAGCATAGTAAATGACTGGGTGTTAAAAGCCATGGAGTGAAATAGACTCAGGGAAAGTCCTGGGCTGTAATCCTTAGTTACAAAAGAGAAAAACAATTAACCAGCTCAGACATGATTTCCAAACTTCCAAACAAGGAAAACAATAAAACCTGACGGACTATCTAAACTTTTTCCAACTTACACATTTCAAGGAGTCCGTTACCTGGAAAAAAACTGTTCTGATTTCAAAACAAAGCAAGAGAGAAAAAAAACCTCTCTCTCGGTTTGAAATTCCTATCTGCATTTCATTGGCTGAATGCCCGAAGCCCCCTCCCTCAGGTGCATCTCCAGAATTGCTTAACCCTTTCCTCACTCTCCAGGTAAGTCAGACTCCTTAGCAACTCCTATTCATGACAGCCTTTTCCAGCATACCATACCGCCTCATCTTCCAGTGACTTCTGTGGAGGCTGGCTGATGAGTCGAGCACTTCTGAGACTCTCTGCAGTACATTGTAGTAACAAGACAAGCAAATGATGCCTGGTCTGGAGCATGGCCACCCATCTCCCTAAGCAAAGATAACCTCTCTGGCCCTAAGATAACTCCTGTTTAGTGCTGTCTGCCACAAGCCATTTGACCACTCCGTGACTCAGTTTCCCCTCTGCATAACAGAGTAAAACTGGCCTACCTCACAGGGTCGGGGGTTTCAAGGCAATTAGTAAAGCATCCTTCAATGATGCGAGCGGTGTCCATTGTATATTAAAGGCAGGAAGGAGAAGAAACATGAGGCCCTATTTTAGAAGGCAGTTTTCAAAAGGGCTCCATGCTGGCCAAAATCTGTGATAGTCAAATACTCACAGACATCAGTGTGAGCAGATTTAGGCTTTTAAGCTCCCCATCCGATTTGTCTTGCTCAATTTAAAGGTTGGGGGTAAGATTGTCAAAGACAGGTAGGTGCCTAACTCTCATAGACTTCCAAATTAGGTGCCTATGTGACTTAAAAACGTCTCAAAATGTTACTCTCAATTCTTTGGGACTGGCTGGTCTATTTCTGTCTTGCACAGAAGGGGTCCTTCTCCCTGTGTTGCATGTGAGCCGGGCTGAGGAACTCTCGGTTTGCCTTTCAGATCTATACGTCTATGCCGTGTTGGTGTGTTCCGTTGGTATCATCAGCGTCCTCCTTTTCACACTGGTCATCCTCTGCCAGTCGCTGCTGAACAAGAAACGATCCAGAGGTGAGTGACAGGAAGTGCAGCCCGGGGTGGGGAAGGGATTGGCTTGTGGAGGAGAAAAGTGAAACCATGAGAAGGCAGGAGATGAATATGGAAAGAGGCGAAAGAAATCAGCTTCCCTTGGATTTACAAATAAAATCCGCCAGCTTCAAAGGTGGGGGAGGAGGGGGGGAATCCCAACTGATTTTCTTCCAAAATGGTGAACGATTTCTACGGACATCTGTCAGGGAATAATTGTGATATAAAAAAAACCATTGAAAGGAAAGAAAAGTCCGTTTTCATTTTGTGTTTGCATTGCTATTTGGTTTTCAGAACAAAACCAAAGTTTGATTACCCAATTTTTTGTTTTGATTAAAAAAATACCCTGAATGTTGTTGAATCAGGCATTTTGAAAATATTTTTACTTAAATTCTCCCCCTCTCCCGCATAACTACAAAAATTTGATCAGCTCTAGTTATGCGGGGAAGGGGGAGAATTTAAGTAAAAATATTTTCAAAATGCCTGATTCAACAACATTCAGGGTTGTTGTTTTTTAAAAAAACAACACCACACACACCTTTGTTTGAAGAGACGGGTGCAGAGGGTGTGTCCAGGGAGGAAAAAAAAGACGGGTCCTAAGTTTGTAAATCATGTAGACCATGGGTTCCCAAACTGGGGGGTGTGCCCCCCGGGGGGGGGCGTGAAAAATTCCAAGGGGGGAGCGAGGTGACCCAGCCCCTCCTTCCCGTCAGTCCCCTACCCCCGCAAGTTTTGTTGCTATTTCGGCCCCGGTCTGTTCCCTTTTTTTTTTTTGCTCAACAAGTTTTGCTGCTATGGGGGTGGGAGGGCGTGAGGGTTTCTCAAAAATCAAAAAGGGGGCGTGATGCCGAAAAGTTTGGGAACCACTGATATAGACAGAGCTGTAGTACCTGTTTGCTCAGAGAGAGCAGGCCCATTTCTCTGCCTCAGGGTTCAGCCTCACCCCCCGCTTGGTAGCAGTGCGCAGTATCTATCTCCCCGGGGGTGTTAATTAACATTTTCAATGTTGATTGATTAAACGCTAGGTTTAACCGGTTAACCCTGGAGCAGCCTCTCCCCCGCCCGCACCGTTCTTACGTTGTTAGATTGGGCTCCAGTCGTATACAGCCGTTCAGGGACTCCGGACCGTGGCTCAGGGCGGGGGGAGGAGAACGGGGCTGTGCCCCCAACTTCCCCACAATGGAGTAGACAAGGCGCGCCAGACAGGGCAAACCCTGCCAACTAGCACGGGGCAGGGGGACTCCCCAAGGGACCTCTCCTCTGTTCCTTCTGGGATGTGGGGGTGCGCCACCGCCTCAGGTCTGGCAGAGGAATCAGATCACACGAGCGCCCGGAGTTAGAATAATGAATGCTTAGAAAAAACCGGTTCTGTGAGGGAGATAAAGCCTCACGCTTCAGAGCCAAAGCTAGTCTGAGTATCCCTTCATGGGCAGCCGATTCCCTCGTTCTCACGCCATCCTCTGCTCTCGTCTGGCAGGTGCCATGCCAGAGCTGCGTGCTAGGAACCCCAGCGGCTCCCCTGGGCGGACGGTTTAGTTTTTATTTCAGGCTTTTGCACAGAGACATATTTTCACCAAGAGCTTTGCGGACAGAGTGCAGACCTGAAGCCTCACGAGGGAAAAAAAAGCTTTTCAGTCCAACAGTCAGCCTTTAGTGATTCTCCGTAGCCTGCTGTCCCTGGGCTGGGCTGACCACTGGCATCTGAATGGCCCAGAACTTCCTCATCAGCCTAATGCGTGGCTATCGCTAGCAGCTTTTGGCGGGTAAAAGTAGGCATCTGTTCAGTTCCAGGCGTGGCTATGCTAGGACCTATCTCTTTGTAGCGCAAAATTCCTGGATCTGTGAAGCTGCATTTATTTATTGTTGCTGTTTTTCCCCCCTTTAACAGTGAAGCATTATCTGGTGAAAAGTCCCCAGAACAGGTATGAAAATGCACTTCTTTTTTCAATAATTTGCTGTACCAAGCGTGTTTTATTTTCACTGGGGGCTCCAAAGAAGCGGTGTAAAATTCCAGTGGGGTTGGGTGAAAGTCAGTGGGGCTCCTAAACCTCTTTGGCACTTTTGAAAGTCATACCTAGCACCTTTTACATGGGATGTGTATAAAACTCCCAGCGTTCTGTTGTGCACTATAAATAATAGATAATGGTGAAGATGATGATGATGGTGTGGCTACTTCTGTCCTCAGACATTTATTGGATGGAAATCCAGCTCCGGATTTCATACACCTCAAAAATCATCTGTTCTCATCTCTAGCACAGAATGCTTGGCTAAGGGGCACAAACTTAAGTTCCCTTCCATCTTTGACTTCCCATTGTGCAAAGAAAACTTCACTGAAAGGAGAAACGTAGCCCAGCAACCAAAGCCATACACGCGTTAACAGGAGTGTTGTGAGCAAGGCACACAAGGTCATCTTTCCGCTCTACTCTGCACTGAGTAGGCCTCAGTTGGAGTATTGTATCCAGTTCTGGGCATCGCATTTCAAGAAAGATGTGGAGAAATTGGAGAACATCCAGAGAAGAGCAACAAAAATGATGAAAGGTCTAGAAAACATGAGCTATGAGGGAAGACTAAAGGAATTGGGCTTGTTTAGCTTGAAAAGAGAAGACTGAGAGGGGACATGATAGCGGTTTTCAAGTATCTAAAAGGGTGTCACAAGGAGGAGGGGGGGAAATTGTTCCCCTTGGCCTCTGAGGGCAGGATAAGAAGCAATGGGCTTAAACTGCAGCAAGGGAGGTTTAGGTTGGACATTAGGAAAAACTTCCTGCCTGTCAGGGTGGTCAAACACTGGAATAAATTGCCTACTGAGGGTGTGGAATCTCCATCCCTGGAGATATTTAAGAGCAGGTTGGACAGACACCTGTCAGGGATGATCTAGACAGTGCTTGGTCCTGCTGTGAGGGCAGGGGACTGGACTCGATGACCTCTTGAGGTCCCTTCCTGTTCTAGGATTCTATGCCAGAGGCCTGTATTGGTAGCACGGACCAGCCCACCACAGTGGCATGGCTAGAAATTCAGCGAACTGTAGAGACAGCCAGAGAGGTAGAAACGGGACGTGTTCAGGTTATAGGAACTCTGCAAGTCACCTGGAAAGCTCATGGGACGATAGGACAATGGGGAGGGGGAAGGGTTTTAGAAGCGGGAGGGGATGTTTTTGGATGAACTCACTGAAATGTGTTTCGATCGGTTAATGGTAATGGACCAGGTCGCGGCCTCCTTTGGGACATATACTGACTGAGATAAGGGGTGGGTGGAGGGGAAGGGACACGCCCCTGGCTGAAATTGGGTAAGGTCAGCGTGGCTGTGAGAGGCCTGAAGAAGGAAACTCCAGTCTGGATTGCAGGAGGAAGTCTCCTAGCAGATAGCACCGAGACGGCATCCCGATACTCCTGTTTTTGTCGGCCACAAGTACGCGCCCTAAGGCCTGAAGCCCCAAAACAAATCTTCCGGAGATGGGTCTGCCAACCAGAGGGCAATATAACCTCATCCCAGCCTGGATGGGCCACCAGATGGTATCATGCAACCAGCTAGCTGTGACATCCCTTCCTGTCGGCTAGCAGACAACACTGCCAGGCCTTGCCTCCCCCTTCAGAAAGCGCTCAGTCCCGACCGCAGGAAGGCACTGAACTCTTCCAGCAGGGGGACTTCTTGGCTGGGCACTATTCCATGCGGATGCTGTCGAGCCATGCACTCGTGCCGGACACAAGAGGGAAGGCATGAAAGGCATGTTGGTGTGGGCAGATCCTTCATCGGTTCTTGCTGGGATTTGAACCACCAACTTTACAAGCAGAAAGAGAGCAATGCAGCCACCGGAGCGAAAACTGGGAACATCTGAACGGCCTCCAAACTGGATGATGTTTGCGTGGAAGAGTCCCTCAAGGGTTTAACACAGGGGTGGGGAATCTAAGGCCCGGGGACTCAGGGTTCCCTCTCCAGTCCCCCCGCTTTTGACTTGTGTGTGGCCCCTGACTGATTCTTCCGCGGGTCAGTGGCCCCCGGTCCAAAAAAGTTTCCCCACCCTTGGTTTAACAACATGCAACAGAATTTCAAAAAGGGGGAGCTGGGAGGTTGTGCAAAGAAACTACTACGGCTCGTAGAGCCAGGATTTTCAGGAGGCCCTGGGCTATTGATTTGTGCTCCTAAATTTCTCAGAATCCCACCCTGAGGCCCTTTCAGATGGGCGTTATGGTGGTGGCGCTCTGTAGGGAGTGACCCTCGGTTTTACAGCTTTGCGGGGTCATAGGAGAAGGAGAAAAGCAAAGGACTTAAGTGACTTAGGAGCCTAAGAGCCAACCGCTCCTAAGCCACTTAGGTGCCAAATATCTCTAAAATCTGCCCCTAGCACCCATTCATACCACTGGGAATGAAGCACCTAAGTGCCTTTAATATCTGGCCTTAAGGCTCTTTTGAAAATGCTACTGTCTTTCGAGAATGGAGCCATTCTGCCAGTCTGATCTGGCCTGCGCTCTGGCTTAGCACAGGCCAGCGATTTTGACGCAGCGATTCGCGCGTACAGCTCAGCAGCTCGTGGCTAAGCTAGAGCAGAGCTCCGAGAAGGCTATCCCATCGTCATGTAAAGACCCCGAAGACTGGCGAGAATCCACCACTTCCCTGGATCGTATTAAGCACTGAGTCCCCGTGCTCGAGATTCCTGCCATCTAACTAACACTGGAACTGAAGTGGAAAAAAACATAACAGCATTTCTGACGACCGGCCAAGCCCAGACACAGATGCTTCATAGCAATGCAAAGAAAGCAGAGGCTTGCAGCTTTCCAGTGACGTGAAGCGTTTGTTTGCAGCCTCGGTACAGGCTGAAAGATATTGGACCTTAACTTCATCACGCGTCCCTTGCTCTGGAAACACTTTTTGGCTCTGGTCCCGGACTAAATATAGCAAGTCCTGGATCTTGCCAGCGTAGTGTTCAGTCCCCGCTAATGGGATAATTCGGGCATTCATGCCTAGCAGCCTAAGTGAATTCACAATAAAGCAATTGATAGTTCAAGAAGAGCCAATGCAGCGCAAGGCTTTGATGTGAATGACCCGTCTTCTGGGACCCGCCCAGCCAGGGCATCGGCAGCATGGATCTTGTTGTTCATCTTTCCCTTCACTGGCCATGGCTGCTTGTTTCTGTTTTGAAACTAGCCTCTCAGAGGAAGCAGGAAGGTGGGGGGGGGGGGGGGGGGGGGGGATTCAAATAGATCAACGAGGACAAAAAGAAAGGAGAAAATTAACCCACTTGAAAAAGCCCACCAGTGCCAAGGCAAAAATAAGAGTACTGATTTGTGCTCCTAAATTTCTGAAAATTCCCCCCCCCCCCTCGAGGCCTTCGCAGAGGGACGTTACAGTGGCAGCGTTCTGTAGGGAGTGACCCTTCGTTTTGCAGCCAGGCGGGGGTCATAAATTAAGGAGAAGGAGAAATGCAAAGGGCGTAAGTGACTTAGGAGCCTAAGAGGCAACAGTCTCTAAGTCACGTAGGTGCCAAATACAGTAGACTTCCGATAATCCGGAACCTTTGGGACCTAGGTGGTGCTGGATTATTGGATATGCCGGACTATCAGGAGGTACTATAAGCTGGTTATATACACACAGTATATACCGTATATAAAGTGTTTTTAACCCTTTTTATTGTACATACTGTAATGCATAAATTTAGTCATAGAATGAAAGAATAAATGTACAGTACAGTACTCACCATTATTGTTGCGAAGCCTTTGAATACAGAAAACAGAGGATACTATGTACAGTAGTGTGCAGCACTGGCTAATCACTTAAACTATTAATCACTTGAACTATTAATACAGCACTTTATTCACTTAAACACAAAAATTATACTTAATACAGCACTTTATTCACTTAAACACAAAAATTATACAATTCAACACTAATACAATCTGTAAATTATTCACTTAAACACTTAAAAAACCCACTAGGCTCTTGCCATTTTGATGCCAGACTATCGGGATTGCCATACAATTGGATGCCCGACTATTGGAGTTTTACTGTATCTCTAAAATCTGATCCTCGTGCATAGTAATTCCACTGGGAATGAAGCCCTTAAGTACTTTTAAAATCCGGGGACGTGTAGCTTCTGCTTCAAATCCACATACACCACCTTGGTAAATCATGGGGTACATCTAGACTACAGGCTTTTGTCGACAGAGGCTTTGTCGACACATACTGTTGACAAAGCTTCTGTCGACAAAGAGCGTCTAGACTACATCCAGTTCTGTCGACAAAGCAAGCCACTTTGTCGACATGAGAGTGTAGACGCAAAGGTCAGTGTAGATGCAATAACGCCTTCTGTTGACAGAACTCTGTCGACAAAAGGCGTTATTCCTCGTAGAATGAGGTTTACCGCCGTCGACAAAACTGCCGAGTTCTGTCGACATTGTGTCGACAGAACTCGGCAGTAGTGTAGACACAGGTATAGTTTTGTCGACAAAAGGCCACTTTTGTCGACAAAACCCTGTAGTCTAGACACACCCATGGAGTCTGCTGTCCCGCCCGTGTCTGGTGTAGGCGGAGAGAATATTGAGAAAAATCAAACCGCAAATATATGCAACTGAACAGGGGGGAATGGAATCACAGTAACCAAAAACTGCAGGAGGAGACAGGGTTCAAAGCAGCAAGTGGCAGGCTTCAGTTAATGTTCAATGTGCGAGTAACTTTTATTTTCCACCCGATAATTAAGATAATTTCTCTCCTGGAACGTGATCCCGAGTCCCACGGAAACTATCCAATCCAGCCACGAGAGAGGCTGATTGAAAATGACTTGCTAGGAAAGTGTGAGAATCTAGGGGTGTGAGCATCCATCGAACGCCCCCCGAACCAGTTTACACGAGACTCCTGCAAACCCTGACTATTGAGTTGCACATAGCTGAGGGCCTGGCTAAAGACAGATCTGCCTCTCCGCTCAGCCTGTGGGACAGATCACATCTGAACCAGAATCCAGGTCCAGATTGCATAGACAGGGCTACCAAAGGGACTATCCGAGCACCTGACCTCACAGTCTTCCAGGTGTGGATCCATGCAACGCCCCGGTAGGGCAGAGAGGCTAAGATCCTCAGAAAAGCTAAGTTCCATTCCGATGTAATGGAATTTAGGAGCCTAGACGTCTTTTGAAGAGCCAAACTCAAACTTGCCCCAGGTCACACAAGGACACTGTAAAAACAAGGAGGCACCTTAAAGACAGACAGATTGATTTGGGCATAAGAGGTGTCTGACGAAGTCGGGGTTTGCCCATGCAAGCTTATACCCGCACAAATCTTTAAGGACTCCTCGTGCTCCTTCTGCTTCAAATCCACATGCAACTTTCCTGGCTTGAGCCCTTCTCTAGTTACCCTGCCATAGCCTGGTGGAGGGGAGAGCACTTGACCAAAGCAAACCCAGGAGAAGCGGTGCTTCCCGACAGAGCTGTAAAACAGGGCACGTTCCCAGCTCTTTCAGGAGTCTGAAATCCAGACGACGGACCCACAAATAACCCTCTCTCTCGGTGCTCTAACCTTAAAACAACTTCCCTGCCTATTTCCCCCCCTCCCCCCCGCGATTCCCTGCTTTGCCTTGCGCTCTAAAAGCCCATTAGCTCCTGCGTGGAAAGTATCACGTGACACAAAGTGCAAACCAGGAGGTGAGGGGCAGCCGTGGGGGGAGGGAGGATTCCAGTACATATAAAAAAGACTCTTTCCTTTTAACTCTGGACAAGAGAAGCAAGACAAAGCCCCAGTGTTTCTGAGCCAAGGAGCCTTTACGAATCTCCCCGTTCTGTGGGAGGAACTAGATTCTGAAACAGCAAGTGCACCTGTTGTATCTGCCGGGGCCAGTTAACCCTGCACAACCCTGTAATAAAAGGACACGCCATGCCTAAGTTTCTCGGGAGCTTCTCTTTCACGTGGCCAGGCAGGAATAAGAACAAACGCACTGGCCTGACACAAAGCTCTCTCGCATTGCTGCACTGGAAGGCACAAGCTCCAGAGGATAATATTTTTAAACCCCGCGTATGCTGCGTTAGCGCAACCCTTCCAGTGCAAAGTCATTTTAAAACAATCCGGTCTCCTTTTTCATCAGGGCTTGATCTTTTCTTTTTGGCGTGCGGCTGTTCGGTTGCGTTTCCCCTGGGGGTTTTATTGGTCTGTTTCCCTTTGCAGTTTTTATGTGGTGACCAATTGTTGGTGGTCTCAGAGGGGGAGCCGGGTTTGTCTGTAACTTAAAAAAAACCAGGAGTCCTGTAGCACCATAAAGACTAACAAAATATATATATACATAGTGTCATGAGCTTTTGTGGGCAAAACCCACTTCTTCAGATGAGTCAAATTGCTGGTGGTGTGTAGAGAGGTCGGCGTGTTCGTATGTTTCAGCAAAAACCATGAGGAGTCCTGGGGCACTTGCAAGATGATCAAAAAAGCCCACGAAAGCTTATGCCCTAATAAATTTGCGAGTCTTTAAAGTGGCCAGGACTCCTTATTTTCAGGTGGTGCTTAGAGTCACAGATGCACTTTTTTTGTCACCATCTACATTGTTTGTTATCTTCTAAGGCAGTGATTCCCAACCTTTTTCCCATGAAGGAACCCCTAAAATAATTGTTCATATCCCGAGGAACCCCTACCTCTGAAAACGTTTGCATGGCCAGAAAAAGTTGACAGCGGGGAGCGCAATTCAATTACTGCTAAATTATTGTCAAGAAAATATATATATATATATATATCAAATACATGTCAGCTTGCATTGTAAGAATTTTTTTAATAACAGCTCTTTACAATCAGTCACTTCTCTTCCTGTTTCACTCGTACTTGGCTCTGATAATTTTGATTCATTTTCACTGTCCTCTCCTTCACTGACACACCTTCTTTTCATATATTTCCACATTTTTAAATTTTTTTTATTTTCGACGGCCATATGAAACTACTGTTACGTAGGTGAGAATTTAGATACAAGAAAACAACCACAGTTTCGGTAAAAACGTTAATTAGAAAACTGCGCAAAGACTACAAATCTACAAAATAGCGAACGACCTTAACGTGCACTAGAAAAGACTAGAAACGCGGAGAATTCTGGGAAGCAGAAGGGCAGGCACAATACAACTAAATATAACCTTAGATACGAACTGAGCAAAACAAAACAAAGAAGCAGTTGGTAGCGTAGGAAGATTACTCCAGTATTGCCAATTGCTGGACAAAAATTCCCACGATATTTCGAGGGATATTTGGAATTGTTCGCGGTATTTCAAAATGTTTATTTATTTATTCCACGATTTCTCGCGGAACTTTTGACGATGGGCGGAACCCTGGTTGGGAAACACTGTTCTAAGGGGCTGCAGAGTATTAGTTGTTTTTTAAAGTTTTTTGAGATGCACAAAGGAACTTTGAAATTGCTTCTCTCCCTCCCCCCGCCACTTACTTTGCATGGCTGAAATTAACATTCAGAATCACCTAAACCATCAAATCTTCACTTTTATAAAGCCTATAGTTTGGGCTGAATAGTCCAAGCATGGCGTCCGTCCAACCAGTGAACCCGATTCTGTTCTGAGGGATGGCCATGTTCTGGTCTTAATAGAGATGTGGGGTCATGTTGCCACACACTTTCCGTCATGCCTTGGGCACGTCTCATAGGCCCTGCCCCTTCAAATCAGATCCTCCACCTGCATAACTCGCATTGAGACCCCGTAGTCTCTGTGGGCCTGGGGTCCCCATGAGGGAAACAGCACTTTCCTACCTGTGGGGACGGGGGTGGTGGGGAGGTTGCAGGTTGTAACATGGAGATATGGTCATTGGAGGTCTGTAAGCATCACGAACAAGACATAATTGTCTAAATCTGGCCATGTGGACACCTGGCACTTCCTGGGTTAGCCAGAGCGGACGAAGATACAAGCCTATTGACCAGATAGCCTGGGTACTAGAAAAAAGAGCAGGGCCTGGTGGAATGGGGCAGAAATTCCCATTTTTATAGATTTTCAAAGCGTTGTGGGGTCAGGATCCAGCCGTTTTCCACGGCCCATGTCACCGCAGTTGGCGTGAAAACGCTGGGTGGGAACGTGCAGGTTTCATTCTTGCCCTAACCACCCTTCTTTTCGTTTTCCAGCTCTGGCGAGACGGTCACCAGCGTGACGAGTCTGTCCCCGCTGCAGCCCAAAAAAGGAAAGAAAAAGAAAGAGAAGGTTGAGCAGCCCCCGGCGGTGCCGGCCAAAGGTAACAGCCGACAGAGCCGTGTTTCCAGCAACGGGGGTGATTGCATAGGAAGGGCGAGGCCTCGGGAGCCAGGACTCCTGGGTTCCATCTTAGACTCTGCCGCTCACCGCATGAGCGAGGGCAAATTAATTCACTTCTCCGTTCCTCTGCTTCCCCCCGTGACAAACAGGGTCCCTGCCTTCCGACAGCTCCGTGCTTTGTGATCCCCGCTGGCGAGGTGGCGGAGAGAGGGGATTTGTTATGTCAGCTCGACTCGGGCCAGGCCATGCTGTTTAGACCTTGTTTGTCTAGGGCCAGCAGGCCCATCGATGGTGGGGGCTGGAGGGTTAGAGAGAGCGATTGCTCCAGGTCCCAGATAGAGCCCTGGAACCTTTACATTGCCACCAGAGCGCTGGGGTGGGGGAGCAGCATGGCGCACTCTGGACAGCATAGAATGCTGGCTGCCCCGAGGCCCCGCCCCTTCCCCTGAGGCCCCGCCCCTTCCCCTGAGGCCCCGCCCCTTCCAAGAGCGCGGCACCCCCTCCCTACCTTGCCCAGGGGCCCATGAAGGCTATCGTCTCCCCTGACTGTCTAGTGCTCAGCACCCAGATAGGGGCCAGTTTTCAACTGGCCACCTCCCACCCGTCAGCTCCCATTGTGCCACGTAGTGGGCAGATTTTCCAGAGAAAGTGCACCCGGTGTGCGGAATGCCTTAGAAAATCCTGCCTGGGTTGTAGGGACTGAGCCGGTGGTAGTCTAGTCCCCAGGGCCTGATTTTCAAAGGGGGGTTCACCGTTCCCTCCCAGGCCAGGCTGCAGGTCCCCGTGTGTGGCTTGCCGAGCTCCCTCGCCCACGCCGTGCAAGAGGTGCCGTTTGCACGCACGTGTGAGTCGTAGCACTGGGAGATGCACGAGCACGTCTCTACACACAAACAAGAGCCGGGCTTTGAAACTGGTGTTCAGAGTTTAATAACACGTCATGATTTACGTGTGGGCTTTTTGCTGCTGTTGCTAACCAGGTTTATAACGGCTGATGCACATGCTAACAGTATTATCCCAAATTGCATTATGTGAAGTAAGCTCTTGATATTTATTTTTATAGCTCCAATTGCCAATACTGTTCAGAAACCTAAGCTATTGAAACCGCAACGAAAAATTACCTTGGTGAGTAGCCTTTTTATATAACTTTATTTCCCCCTGTGTTCCTTTTTCTCAATATAATTTTGGCAGCATTACTAACACTTAGAGTCCAGAAAGTTGTGAGCTCAGCTTAAAGATCAGGAGTTCATGTTAAAGTCATAACCTTACGGAATTTCCCCTTGGTCTTGTGGTGTCTAAGCTGCCAGCGTACACAGGGGTCTTGTTTTCAAGCTTGTCTCTGCCATCGTGAGGGCTAGGAATATAGTTTTTTGTAAAATGAAAGCTGCCGTTTGAGTTTCACATTCCTCCAAGAGCGGGGGCTTTGCGAAAAATACCAGAGCGTGTGAGATTTGTGAGGATGCTGTGAGAATTGGCAACGCTGGTTTTGAACGTGTTGATATATAGAATATAGGGCCTGATTCTGCTCCACACCAGTGCGATTCAGGAATAACAGAGGTAAGCACAGCAACACTAGCGTAAGAGAAAAAGACACTTCTAAGGCAGTTTGGTTTGTTTGAAAGACTCATTCACCCACCTCCAGAGACTGCCAGGCTGATGCCACGCCCTGGCTTGCTGACGGATGTGTCGCTGTTCCCTTGCATGCCCCCATCAGTCTGTCGGTAGTCATCAGTTGTGTCAGACCTTATTGTCAGCTCTCGGGGACAGAAAACAGGTGGGGGTTTTTTTTGGTTCTGTGTTTGTACAGCACCTACCACAATGGGATCCTGGTCTCATGGTTAGTCTGCAGGCTCAGATGATCAAGAATGTAAGAACGGCCAGACTGAGTCAGACCAATGGCCCATCTAGCCAGGTAGCCTGTCTGCTGACAGTGGCCAATGCTAGGTGCCTCGAAGGGAGTGAACAGAACAAGTAATCATCAAGTGACCCCTCTCCTGTCATCCATTCCCAGCCTCTGACAAAGGGGAGGCTAAGGACACCATTCCTTACCCATCCTAGCTAATAAATTCATGGATATTAGGTCCATCAATACTTATCTAGTTCTTTTCTTGAACCCTGTTAAAGTCCTAGTCTTCACCACATCCTCTGGCAAGGAGTTCCACAGGTTGACTGTGTGCTAAGTGAAGAAAAACTTCCTTTTGTTTGTTTTAAACCTGCTGCCTATTAATTCCATTTGGTGACTCCTTGTTCTTATAACTTTTCCTTATTCACTTTCTCCACACTCGTCATGTTTTTACAGACCTCTATCCTATCCCCCCTTAATCTCCTCTTTTCTAAGATGAAATGTCTAAGTCTTTTTACTCTCTCTTCATATGGGACCCGTTCCAAACCCCTAATCGCAAAATATTCCACACACGCAAAATATTCCATCCCTCAACCTATTGCTTCACTCTGCATTTGCACAGATCTCTGCGGGTTCACCATACACGAAGGGGAAGGCTTTGGTCTCTACTGTGCATGGACCTCTCAACCAGACCCTCCCCGAGCTGCCAGACCCCAACTCACAGCTTCCCCCGGGTGTTTAGTGAAGAGGGCTCCCAAGGCAAAGAGGGAAGATGTTCACATTACCACAGACTTGGTCTGTCGCTTGCACTAGCCCCTGTTGAGAGCCTGGAGAAATTCCAGCACATACCTGCCCCTTTCTGCCCCCACCACTTCCAAACCCGCCTCGGTGAAACCCCCCAGAGGAACCTCTGTGAAGCCAGCTTGAAGAGGGGCCGCACCCCGGAAGCCACTCTCCACTCAACAGCGCGGAATGTGGCATGTACTTTACGGGGGTGTTCACTCTAGTACCTTGGGGAGAGAGGTGCTGATCCCCAATGAATCAGCTGGACCTCAGAGATCATCTGCACTAGATCCATGCTCCCAGGGGCTGGGTGGTCCCTTGATGATCGTGGAAGGAAAGACTTGCTTAGATAAAGCTGTGACACCATGGGATCCTCTCACAAGCCCCTTCCCTCTCTCCTCACGACTGCCAACCTGACATAGTTGTCGTCCCTTCTGACGGAGACAGAGTGCTCCGGAAATCCTAAGCCATCCAGGTGGAATTCGGCGGCACACTACCCAATAACTCCCGTGTTGTGGGAAAGGTTTTATAATAACCTAAATACCAGCAACATTATTTCCAGAGGACATGTGCTTTAGGTTTCTGGCAGGATGTTTATAATAAGCTAGAGAATTTCTTTTGTGGTTAATGTGCTCGAATTGGTTGCAATTGAATTTTACAAAAGAATTAAAGAAACGAATATGGGAACCTGCATAAAATACGGGCATAATCTCGACTGAAAATTAAAGAAAATAAATAAAACCCCCATAATATTGCATTCAAATTCACAGCCCTGCAGACCTTTTAAAGAAAACTTTTCTTAGGACATATTGCTCTTTTTTTTTTAAATCTGGAATAAAAACTGTATGCTTCCCTTGATGCTTATGCATTCCCTGGGTTCTCCTTTCCTATTAGTGACAGCAGGAGATGTGCGCAGATCAAAGGAGGCAGAGATGCTGAAATGCAAGGAGGGATGCATGTTTAGGGGATGGTAGAAGCTCGGACGCCTGCTTTTCTTACTCTTCAATGGCCAAATTCTGCCCTCCGTGCCAGTATTCCCTGTAAGCTGAGCGCTTGGGCGGCTACCCAGGAGAGATTCAGGTGCCGCCCAGCTTATCAGCGGAGCGCCCATCGCTGCCCACAGTCAGCAGCATGTATTTATACAGGTGGTGCACATCTGCACATACCTTGGTGCACATAAAATTTATTCCACACACAGATGGAAAAAATTAGAGGGAACATTGCTCCATGTCCTTGGGGATCTTCTGTTGGAGCCAGTGGCAGCCCTGTTTGTATGTATCCAGAAGTGCTTAGTCTGATAAGTCAGAAAAACTCATTCTTCCGTGGTTTCACACTTCTTCCTCCGGGCTGTCTGACTGGGCCTTCGGCTCTTTCCCAGAGATTGGCTTTGGTTGTCCACCAGAGGAGCACAGAGTTCCAGCTACGAAACAGAGTCTCAGCACAGCATCCTGGGTGTCTGCCACACTGTTGAACTTCAGCGTAGGCCCTGATCTAAGGAAGTCAATGGAAAACTTCCTGTTGGATTTAATGAGCTTTGGATCAAGATCCAAACTTTGTCATCCTTAATCAAGCAAAATTCCCACTGACACGGAATCAATCTATCTATCCATCCATCCCCATACAATCTATCTATCTATCTATATATCTATCTATTATAAATGGAAAAAGTAGAGAAAAGGGCAACAAATATTATTAGGGGTCTGTAACAGCTTCCATATGAGGAGAGATTAATAAGAATGGGACTTTATAGCTTGGAAAAGAGACAGCTAAGGGGGGAGATGATAGAGGTGAATGGTGTAGAGAAAGTAAATAAGGAAATGTTATTTACTCCTCATAACACAAGAACTAGGGGTAACCAAATGTAATTAATAGGCAGCACATTTAAAGCAAACCAAAGACAGTATTTCTTCACACAACACACAGTCAACCTGTGGAACTCCTTGCCAGAGGATGTTGTGAAGGCCAAGACTATTAACAGGGCTTAGAAAAGAACTAGATCAATTCATGGAGGTTAGGTCCATCAGTGGCTACTAGCCAGGATGGGTGAGGATGGTGTCCCTAGCCTCTGTTTGTCAGAAGCTGGAGATGGATGACCGGAGAGGGATCACGTGATGATTCCTTGTTCTTGTTCACTCCCTCTGGGGCACCTGGCATTGGCCACTGTCGGCAGACAGGACACTGGGCTAGATGGACATTTGGTCTGACCCAGTGTGGTCGTTCTTATGTTCTTAGAGCATATGTTTCTGTATAAATCAAGCTTTTTCTTCAACGTGGCTCCCTACAATAAGCATTTACTTTTAAGTTTAGCAAATGTAGTTAAAATTTCACGTCACTATAATCTTCTAAAGAAGACACTGAGGACACATGCCTGGGGAGAGCAGATTAAAAGCATTACAGCTGAAGTTTTCCTAAATACACATCCCTTTGACCTTTGGATTCCAGGAAAATGTTCCTGGCACCACAATCAACCGTAGCAACTCCAGACTCACTGCAGGGAGAACATGAATATCCTCTCCTAGGAGCTATCACTACAGCATAAATTCAGGGTTGTAAGTATCAGCGAATTGGAGACAATCTGATCGCTGTCTTAGAAATAGACGCTTGTGAAAAAAAGAGGCACTATTTCAGCTGCTGCTTTTCGATTCCTTGCTCAGGGAAGCACTTTCCAATATTGGGCAGTTACTTTGGAGTGACATTTTAAAGCTAGTTGTTTTAGATCTACAACCTCTTGCAAGCGTGGGAAGAAACTCATCCTTTAAAACCGTGGTTCTCAACCAGGGGCACGCGTACCCCTGGGGGTACGCAGAGGTTTTCCAGGGAATACAGCAACTCCTTTAGGCCCGGTCTACATCAAGGGGAAAGTCGACTTAATATTCGCAACTCCAGCTAGGTTAATTGCTTAGCTAGAGTCGAAGTATCTTAAATGGTGTTTTGGCGCCATCCACGCAGCAGGAGGTCGAGGGGAGCACACACTCTGCCGACTTGCCTTACTCCTGGTGAGGAGCAGGACTACCGGCGCCAATGGGGGCGCCCGCTCAGTTCGAATTAGCGGGTCTTCAGTAGACCCGCTAATTCGAACCCCGGAAGATCGACCTCTGGAGGGTTGGTCTTCTCTACAGCGTAGACGTGCCCTTAAAGCGCTAACTTGTCGAAGCGCCTGCATACGCGATTTCTGAAACTCCTCTCTTCCGAGGGAAAATCTGGCTTTGTGGCTGGATTTCCCCATTGGCTATGAAGTGCTGGGTGGTCGAAAGCGCCGTGCCTTGGCCAGACTCCGCTCTGATTGAAACCAACGGGAGTATTCCCAGTGGCATTATCGTACGACCCCCGTAGCCCGTGTTGCACGCCGACCCCCTCTAGTGGTTGGGTGGCAGAATAGCGGTGGATGAGATTGCTGCGGCAGGGGGCCTGTTAGCGCAGGCTTTTCGATCCCAGGCGCTCGTGGTAGCGCTGCTGCTGAACTGCAGGCCGTTTCCTTGCTCAGACACGGTGGAGGGGGAAAGGCTCCATCCCGCCCAACTCTCAGGCTCTCGGGAAGGGCAGGACTGTGGGAGTCTTGGAAACATTTTCCACCTGCCCCCTGGCCCTGTGGGGGGGGAGCTGTCAAAATCTAGCCATTCACTTGAATGGAAGCAGAAGGTGATCTTCGGGCTCGATTTTTGAATAGGCGTGTCTAAAGTTAGACACACAAACCTCCAGGGAGGCGCCTCTGAGAGCGTGTAGGAGCCAAAGTCCCGGGGTGTTTTCCCAAAGCAGATGGGAGATGCCTGAGTACAGATTTCAACCCCTCGTGTTAGTCAGGCCCTGGGGCCACTATTCAAACCTGACTATGTGCCACTTGGGCAGCCAGGATCCCCACGGGGCCTCTCCTAGCCACTGGAATTGGCACTCGCCTTCGCCAGCCCCACCAGATGCGGGGGTCGTGGTGGAGAATCAGCTGCACACGAGCTCCCGGCGGGACGCTGCGGCTACAAGGGCTCAGGCGAGCCTGGGAGGCACAAACAGTGGACTGTCGAGAAGCAGCAGAGAGGTGACGTTCTCTCGGCATTTGGCCCCGGCGTGTCGGCGGCTGGAATCCCGTGTCCCGCTCCCCACGCAGGAAGGACGTGGAGGAATCGGCGCTGGGCCAGAGAAGAGCCGCGCGAATGATGAAACCTGCCTTGCCGTGAGAGGCGGAGCGCCGTGAGTCTGTTGAGCGCACCAGAGAGAAGGCGGAGGGGTGACTGGATCTCAGTCTAGATGTGTCTGTATTTTGTTTCAGCTATGCAATCAGGAGCTCTTCTGTCCGGCAGAGCAAGGTCCAACATGATCCAGTGGCTGGAAGATGAAGCGAGAGGCATTCAGACTGGGAAGAAAGCAGGCAGGCTGGACCAGGAGGGTAATCCAACATCGGAACAAGTTACCAGGGGTCACGGTGGAGTCTCCATCGCGGACACTTTTAACATCCAGGCGGGGCGTGTTTCTGAAAGCTCTGTGGGAATTATGATGGGGCACCTCTCTGGGCTACGTTATGCAGGAGGCCAGGCCAGATGATCATCATGGTCCCTTCTGGCCTGGGGCTTTGTGAATGGAACCTCTTTTTGCCCCCTATGTGCCCAGCCCCACCTGTTAAACAAGGGGAAGTCCCCAGACAGAGCTCTAGGCAGATTCCTGCTTGCAAAGTCCCGTGTGGCTCATGGCTGCCTGAGGGCTGCGGACTCATAAGAATGCCGTGAGCAGAACCAAACCCTCCTCTTACGTAAGCACGTAAGAACAGCCAGACTGGGTCAGACCAAAGGTCCAGCTGGCCCAGTGTCCTGTCTGCCGACAGTGGCCAATGCCAGATGCCCCAGAGGGAGGGAACACAACAGGAGTCATCGCATGATCCCTCTCCTGTCGCCCATTTCCAGACAAACAGAGGTTAGGGACGCCATTCCTACCCAGCCTGGCTAACAGCTACTAATGGACCTATCCCCCATGAATTTATCTAGCTCTTTTTTGGAGCCTGTTAAAGTCTTGGTCTTCACCACATCCTCTGGCAAGGAGTTCCACAGGTTGACTGTGCGCTGAGTGAAGAAAAACTTCTTTTTGTTTGTTTAAAACCTGCTGCCTATTCATTTTACCTCTTCCCCAGCCAGGGCAAAAAAAAAAAAGTGAAGTGGAGAAAAGGAGGTTTTTAAGTCCTCAGGGTGGAGCATAGGGGCCTTCAGCCTAACCAGCCTAAGGAACCGTAGGGAATCCCAACCTTGTGGCTCTTGACAGCTCGCAGCTCCCAGGGGTTTATTCCTGGCCACGCTGAGTATCATGATGCCATTGGCTCTGTGCCAAAGAGCTGTGTGCTGCTGCCTCCCGGCCCCCGCCCCCCTGCTCGCCATCGGAAGATGCAAAGTTACTGCATGGGAGTTTGGGCTGCATCTGGCAACATGGACTCTCCTAGGAATTCCTACCGGACGTTCTGTAGGCCACATGGATAAGCTGCTGGCCAGGGGGCGCTACATGTCCTCCCACGGCGCTCTGCTGAGAGAGGATGTGAGTGTGTTCCAGGCCCCCCCGCCCCTACTCCCGATAGCTACTGGCTCTTTAGCTTTGTAGCGACTCGTGCCTTTTGTTTTTGCAGGCCCCCACGTCCGTTCCTGGGGTTGGCCGGCATAGCGGCTGTCCCACATAGCGCTGCTTCCAACCGCCTGGGCTTGTGCGAAGGATAGTGTGGACCAAGGGGGCCTCTTTGGTTTCATTCCTTTTCGCTGCCTGACTTGTGCTGTTTCATCCCTTCCCTGCCTTTCTGCGGAGAGGACTGATGATCTGGCCTTCGGGCTGGGGCGATTCCAACAGGCCCGGAGAGGCCGGCCCGTGCTTTGTGCTGCTGTAAATATTTGGGATGTGGCACTGTGTATTTATGCGTCTAGGCCGCACCATCTGGATAGCATCAGCCCTCTTCATGCGGCGCGGTCCCAGAGCATGAGTTCAAAACAGGAAGTTACTCAAATATCAATGGAAGGGACCCAAGCTTTGCGTCTGGCCTGTGCACAAGAAAAGGAGCGAAAGAGTGGCTGTTTGGGGAAATATCAAGGAAAAAGGCATTTATAGCATCTGGGCATGGCCGAGAAACTCAAGGCATGAGAGACTGGATTAGATTTGGTGTCACGGAGGGAGAACTTGGAACGGTTCACGTCCGAGAGCGTTTGGATCAAGGAAGCAATGTCACGACTCCTGTCTGCACGTGGCGTTCTTACTCTAATCATCTTTTCTCTCCAGCAGCGAGTGACACCTCACAGCACGGTGCAGGCTCCCACCATGAGCTACCGAGGCAGCTGTTGGCAAGGCAGCTTTAGGAGATAGCTTCATTCCCTCTCTACTAGTCCATATACCCCTCTAGCCGACCGGGGCCGGGCAGAGGACAGTCTCGCTCTGAAGGGCGTGTGCATACATTGAAGATTTATGCAGCTCTGCGAGGTACCATATATTTGTGAAGGCCAGAACGTAAACAAGGCGTAATTCACCAGGATAAGCACATTTAGCTGTCTCCCCACCTCACCCGTGGTGCCGTTGTTCACCATCCCGCCCCGATCGTCCGATAGCAGTGCCTGATTTTGGAGAGTCTGAACTTCATTGTTAACGTCTATCCGATGCAGTAGTGGCCAAGACTTTTCTGTCCATGGAGCTCAATCAGCCTTTTTATGACGGATACAGGAAGCCCAAATGGCTGGGTTTAAAAAAAAAACCCCAACCTGGTTGTTTTTTAAATGAGAAATTCACACTCAGTGCAAGTTGGAAGACACTTTGAGCGGAAAGTTAGTAAAATGGTGAGATCGCAAGAGCCAGGAGAGTGAAAGTTCAGCTATTAAGGGAGGGGACTGGCACGGGCTCCTTTGGACAAAGATACCCTTGCTTAAAGGTTCGAAACACTTCACTCTGTCAGCAAGAGCTCACAATAAACCTCCCTGAGTCTTCCCAGAAATTCTTCAGCTAACCCACGCTTGACATGCCTGATAATTCTAAGATCAAAAGTAAATAGATTTAAAAAAAAAACACCTCAAATCTTACAGGCCTTTCTCGCATGCCATGAAAAAAAAACAACGCATGGCACAAGTCCATTTTTAAAAAACAGTCTTTTCCAGCGCCCCTCTGTTATCTCAGGCAAAGTCTAGACTGCAGACTTCTTTCGGAGGAAGCTTTTTTGGGAAGAGATCTTCCAAAAAAACTTCTTCCGAAAGAGAGCAGCCACACTGCAGAAGTGCATCGAAAAAGCGATCTGCTTTTTCGAAAGGGAGCGTCCACACTGAATGGACGCTCTCTCGCATGTAAGCTGTGATTGCTGTGGACGGAATGGCCACCAGGGCACCTGTGCGTTTTCCTCTTTCCTCTTCTTCCAAAAGAACTTCCTCTTCCCTGTCCACACACGCCTTTTTGTGAAAGAGCTCTTTTGCAAAAAGCCTTCTTCCTCATAGAATGAGGATTACCAATGCCGGAAAAAAACCTCTGTTCTTTCGATTTTCTTGCGGAAGAATGCAATTGCAGTGTGGACGTTCTTCAAGTTTTGTCGGCAAAACGGCCGTTTTTCCGACAAAACTCTGTAGTGTAGACATACCCTCAGATGGTGAGTTATGCAAGCCATCGATCAGGAATGAAATAGCTAGCAGCGAGTTCTATTCCACAATAGTCTCCCAAGCAAAGTCCCATTTCTGGAATAACTTAAAAACCAACTCGAAGAGCAGTTGGAAGGAGAATCATGATGGTGGTTCTGTGATGTATGTTACACTGTATTGATCACGAAGCCTGAAAAAAAATTGGTATTTGCCAAGAGGAAGGCTTTGAATCTAGAAACCTGGCTTTGGAAGTGATTTCGTTTCTGAAGAATTCATTTTTGGCACCCTTTGGTCAGTCATGGTTGTGGCAATGTTGCAGACTCGCCCACATCGCTTGGAAACGCAGAAGGTGAATGGCCGATCATTCATTTCTCTCCTCTTCCAGACCCACCAATGAGATTGGTTGTTACTCAGGGGGTGGAACCGTTCCATAACAGAAGATTAGCATTTTCCCAGCTCTTACTTTGCCCACATGCTCCCAAACCTAACCAAGATGAGGAATTGCGGCATTAGCTCTCTTTCCCGGCGTGTCTGAAAATTTGTTTTCACTAAGCAAACCAGCAGAACAACATTAAATGTGGCCAATGATTGAAATACGGAAAAGTAGCTAGAAACCTCCTCTTTCCCCCCAAAAACCTAGATATTATAGGACCTTTAAAGTAGCATTGGTTTCCATGTACCTTATTACCCTTTGCTGAAAACTGTACACACATCTCAGGTTTGAACCTCCTGTGTGTTTCCTCATATTTTCAATCAAATTATTACATACTAGAAATATGCATAAGGGAAATTATTCTACACATTTTATGGTGTGCTGTGGCTTGTAGCAGTAATTGCAGTACCTTTTCCACTTATGAAAGTACTAATTTTATTTGGTTTTATTGCTTTTCTAGATGCAATTATTTATTTAGTGTGTTTTGGCTTTATTAAATTATGTTTACTATAGGAACATCATAAAAATGTATGAAAGCAACACATCAGCCAGTGGTGCCCAATGACCTGTTTGGGGGAATCTAGTGTTATTTTTCATATCCAAACATAATAGAATAAAGTAGGAATAAAGAGATAATCTACACTAGAAAACAATGCAATTTTAAGATAATGTAATAAAACACCTGGACAATATGATTTCCTAAATCTTAGATCTAAAATTTACATGAGCGGGGCGTCGGGGTGGCTATTTTAGGACACACGACGTTTTCTAACTGGAAACAAACGTGAAATGTAATTAAACAGCAGAGGGGAATGCAAACCTGGTTGAGTTTGCCCCAAGCAATTGATTTCTACAAAGCTATGTAAATATTTCCATTGCAAAGGAAGAACGGGCAATGCAGAGCTTTAAACCGGCAATGGCCAAATTTGCAAATCTCGCCAGATTTGTTCTTGGGAAGGTCTCCACGCACAACATGCAATTTTATATTTAGGGCCCAATCCAGCTCTCGCTGAAGGCAACAAAGACAAAACACCGGTGGCTTCAGGCAGTTAGGGTGGCTCTATTACTGTATGTTTTACATAAATGCTTTGCATGTTCTTACTGTTCTGCTTAATGGGACATAAAATTAGCTGAGCTCCCAAATTTAGGTTTTGTATTCAACAAAAGCCAGCCAGAGGAGTGGGAGGGACCAGAAGGTTATGAAACTCCTAAAGGGAACTTGAGTCTAGCAGACAAAGGCCTTGTCTGTACTTACCAGAAGATCGACTCTCTGGATATCCATCTTCCGGGGTTTGATTTAGCGGGTCTAGAAAGGACCCATTAAATTGAAAACTGATGGCACCCCTGTCGACCCAGTACTCCTCAGAGTCGAGAGGAGTAAGGGAGCATGGGTGGTCGGTGAAGACAGGGCTGGGGGAGGTGGGCGCATGCTCGCCACAGCCTCCCCAGCCCCGGTGGAAGGCGCACCGCGCCCTGCGGCCCAGCCGAGCCTAGCCCAGCCTTTCGAGCACTGGGGAAGGGAGGAAGCAGGGCGTGCTGCACCACGTGGCCCGGCCAGACCTCTCCAGCCCTGAAGGAAGGAGGAGGGTGCACCACACAACCAGGCCTGGCCTCCCCAGCCCCGGAGCACAGGGAAGGGCAGGCACTGGGGGCAGCAACACTCCACCCCCAGAATGCCTACAGCTGGCAGAGTGTGGGTGGGACTAAGCCTGGCTGTTTGGGGAGGCGGAGCCTTCTCCCACCTTACATACCCAACGCCCATGGACGGGAGAGTTTCTCCCATCGATCTCCCACTGTGGGGCCGTCCCAGGAATTCAGTCTAAGGCACATCGACTCCATCTATGAAGTTCTCCTAGCTGGCGTTGCAAATCTTAAATCAAATTTCTCCCCTGGTGTAGAGCTGGCTAAAGGCAAAACAAGATCCAGTGGTTGGAAGTTGAAGCTAGATAAATTCAGGCAAGAAATAATGGGCACAGTTTTTAACAGTAATGGTAACTAACGGTTGGATCCACCTAGGGAGGTGATGGATTCACCAACATTTTTGCATCTTCAAATCAAGATGGGATGAAAGTTTTTGGGAAAAGGATGTTCTAGTTCAATCACAAGGTCCAGCCTTGATACAAGAATCACTGGGTGATAATGCAGTAGGGCAGACTAGCTGACCACAGTACAGCCATCCTGGCGTTAAATCTCTATGACCAAGTCTACACTGGCAGAGAAAATTGATGCAAGTTATGCAACTCCAGCTACAAGAATTGCACAGCTGGAGTCAATGTTCCTTGCATCGGTTTTCTGGGGCATTCCCGCAGCAGGAGGTCAACAGGAGAAACTCTCTTATCGACTTCCCTTCGCGCGGAGTTCCTTGGTCAATGGAGGTGCTCTCAGCATTTGATTTAGGGGGTCCTTACTAGACCTGCTAAATCAAACACCGGAAGATCAATCTCCGGAGCACCGATCTTCTCAGAAGTGAAAACAAGCCCAATGAAAAGGAACAGAAATTTCAGACTCCAGCTTTGCAGCACTGTTCTGGTGCCTGAGATGCAGAAATTGAGGTTAAATGGGATTTGCTCATGCACTGAAAGATAAATACGTGAGGGATTGCAGGAGTGAGGTCATCGGTCTGATCCTGCTAAACACGCTTACCCACCTCTCTTCCCGTGAGCCGTTCGACTGCTTCAGTGAGCCACCTCTTCCCACAGCAGACCCGACCCGAGGCCAGGGATACGGAAGCAGACCTACAGAGAGGATGTAGCAAAGTAAGCGGCAGTTCTGACGGTCAATGTGGTGTGCAGTCACATTACTCACGTCACGTGGCATTGCTTTATGTGCGTGGCACTTTAGTAATACTGGTAGGGAAAAAACCAACTATGCAGTCAGAACCCCCTGCGCAGCAGTAAACGACGTGTCTCGCAGGCCACACGTAGAACCTCGATGGGCTGCAGGCGGCTTATTACCCACCACTGCTCCACAATAGTCGAAGAAAGCAGATAAACTGATAAAGCTGGAAATTAGCACAGTCGCCTCAATGTTGCTGGCAGTGTTGTAGCTGCCTTGGTCCCGGGATATTAAAGAAACAAGGAGAGTGAGGTTGGCCCAATCAAATATTACCTCACCCACCTTGTCCAGCCTATCCCAAGGGTTTTACTCACAAGAACGATAATACCCCACGTGCGGTTCAGCCTTATGCTCAGTTCTATCCAGAGTTTGTACAATGTTCAAACTGTTCATGTCCATGCTTAGACTTTTCTTGGGGCACAGTGCATTCTGGGCCCAGCAGTCAAGTTCACTTCCTTTATTGATTACTAGAAGTTTTTCCCCGCGTTGCTCGGGTGCTTAACTCAATTAATTTTTGTTTTTCTTCATTTAGCATTGCTCTGGGGTGGGGCTGAGGAGGAGAGGTGCAGGGTGCAGGCTGCCCCGGGGAGAAAGGACAACCCCAGCCTTCTGTCACTGCAGCAGCTCGGGGGGGAAATGAGAAAACAAACATTCAAAGGGCAAAATTTTGAAAAACGTAGATACAATTTCCCCAACAATATATTCATGATATTTTTTTCCCCCTTTCTTTCCTCCCAACCCCAGGGAGGAGTATGCTGGCTCACTGCAGCATAGAGCAGAGAGAAAAATAAGGCCTATTGGACCAGATTTGTAAAAGTATTTAGCCATCTGGTTCCCAATGAAAGCCATTGGAGGTAGGCATCCGAACACCTGTAAAATCTGGCCCGTTATGTAGGACACTCCAGCAGTCCTTTCAACTCAGCCGTCCTACTGGAAGGGCCATTAGAACCTCCTAACTGTTTATTTGAGATTTAGATTCAATCTCAGGAAAACCTTCCTAACGGTAAGACCAGTAGGACCATGGAACAGGTCGCCTAAGGAGGTGGTGGAAGCTCCTTCACTCAAGGCTGCCAAAAGAAGGCTGGAGAGCCATCTACCTTGGATGGTCTAGACACAACAAACCCCGTGTCTTTGCAAGGGTTGGCCCTTGCGATCTTCGCTAACCCCGTGGTTCTATTTTGTGGTTCTGTTTTGTAGCCGAAAATCGCAGAGGAGAGTTTAACGTACGCCGAGCTCGAGCTGATGAAGCCCCATCAGAAAGCCAAAGGGGTGCCCACCACGACGGTCTACGCCCAGATCCTGTTTGAGGAGAACAAGTTGTAAAGGCCAGCGCCTGGCCAAATGTTCTTTGGCCGGGCTCTATTTAATTCTTGCTGTGCTGTCTATTTATAAAAGAAGTCCTACAAATGTCCTTATTTTTTTACTGCCATTCATGCACTTCTATATTTTTATGAGACTTTTTAAAAAACTGTAGTGGAAAGGAAATGTAGCAAGGAACATGACAAACAGTTGCCACAGAATCCATGTTTGTAGCATTCAGCAACCCCCTGCGTGCAATAGAGTGATGTTCCATCTAGGTCATTTGCAATGTTATTTCTACTTTGGTGCACATCTGAGATCTGAACACAAAAAGTGTCCAGTTCAGCTAGAGACGTCCACAGCAGAGCAAGCTAGAAAGGATGTGGTGTTTGGATCCACCTGCATAAGCCTGACTCCCAGGGCGTAAGTTCAGCAGGTTAGGAATTTTTTGATGACATTGATTAAAAAAAAATCAGAAAATGTTAATTTATCAAAATCAAAACATTGCCCGGGAAAGAGTTGGTTTTAATGAATTTTTCAACGTAAAAAAAGTTTCGAAATGGTCAGAACATTTCATTTGGATATTTTTCTCAATAAAAAAGTCCGGCGCAAAACTCCTTTTTTTGTTTTGAAATTGAAGCTAATGATAGTTTAACACAAATAAAGAATTAACAATGGTCAACACGGAAACAAAATGTTTTGAAATTCTCGAAACAAACCATTTTAATTGACCCGAACCCATGTCAGCCCCTGTGCTCCCCGCTCCCGATTTGTGAAGATTGTCAAGATTTTAATTTATCATCCAGATTCAGGATGGCATTTATATAGATATAAAGTTATGTAGGGCTAGAAAAGCCGTTTCCCACCCAGCTCCAGTCAAAACAAAGCCGTTTCCCACCCAGCTCCAGTCAAAACATCCCCTCCCCTCACCCACCAGCTTCCTCCCAACCCTTTACATCCTTGCCTAGGTCAGGGCTGGGGAGGTAGGGGGCCGAGCCTACAGTTCTCTAGCATGTGGTGAGTTGGGACCATCTCGCTTCTTCCTGCTCTCTGGACTGCTGAGAACGGATCCCCCTTCTCCACTGGCTTTTGGTGCTAAGCTCCAGGGCCTCTCTCTCTTTGTTGCCTGGCAAACACGCACAGCAGCGCGCTCTGCCTGGAAGGAGACCTGTGCCGGGATTTTCAGAAGCACATGAGAACGCTGAGAGTGCGTCTACACAGCACAGTTATTGCAGAATAACGGCCGTTCTTCCGAAACAACTGTGCGACCGTCTGCACAGCCATTCCGTTATTTCGAAATGATTTTGGAATAACAGGCGGCTTATTCCGAAATCTGTAAACCTCATTCTACAAAGAATAACGCCTATTCCGAAATAGCTGTTTCGGAATAAGGCGTGTGTAGACGCGCCCCTGCTGCTATGTCGAAATAGCCCCTCGCCAGGGCCATTCTAAGTTATTCCTCCCCAGTGCCTCCTGGGGCTCTAAATCGAGATAGCGCGTCCACGTTCGGGAAGCCTGCCTCAGTCTAATTTTGAGGCTTCTCTGCAGTGTAGACGTGCTATTTCGAAATAAGCTATTTCGGAATAACTACTCCGGAATAGCTTATTTTGAAATAGCCATGCAGTGTAGACGTAACCTAAGTGTCCAATGCCCATTGCAGGTCAGTGGGAATTGGGTTTCCTTCTGCCCCTTTGTGGCCTGTCTGTCATTAGTCTCTGGGTACGAACGCCAAAGACAAAATTTATAGGTAGGCTTCTACAGACACTTTGTTTTGGGTGCGAGGAGCCCTCCGCAGGTCTCTGTGACGTCAACGGAAGCTGTTGGGGCCTCAGCCCCTTCCTTGAGGCTCCTGCATAGGGACTTCGGAGCTACACATTTTGCCCCTCGTTTTTTTGAAACTCGTGACCGGATTGGCCGAAGCCGCCTTCTCGCGGGCTGGTTGGGCCTTTCTGATGACATCACAGCCAGGCATTGGTGCCCAACAGTGCTGAGGTGGGGTCCCGCCTCTGAAACAGTCAGACGCTACCCCGTAGTCAGCGGAAGAGAGACGTTGATGAGGGAAGGACACAGCCAGCAAGGTCAGCGCGGTGGGGAAGGAAGGGGCAGCTATGTGTGGGGAGGATGACAAAGGGAAGAAGAAACACCCCCTTAGCTCAAAAACTACCTCCTCTGAAGTGCAGCCCCTCCCCAACCCCTTTTCCCACCCAATTGTGAAATCTCTCTCAGATCCAGAGTCACCCCCAATCCTGCCCCCCAAATGCCTAACCCCTGGCCCAGGCTCTAAAATCCAATCTACATGCAGGGAGCCTTCTCCCCTGGGTTACCCCCTTCCCCTTTTGATTGTAAGTCTTATGGAAAGAAGCTAGTATTTGAGCTCCAGAATCCCTTAGGTTCTTCTGAAGATCTCTCCCTTGTATTCTAAAATCACTTTCCCCACTCGTTCCTTTTTGCTTCAGATTGTAAGTTGACGCTTCGGCTTTGGTGGATTTTGGCAAAATTGTGCTCTCGGCTGCACATGGAGGGCATGTCTACACTGGGGAGTCATTTCGAAATAGCTCCCCTTATTTTGCAAGAACAAGGCAAGCATCCGCATGACCAAGCCTGTTATTTCGAAATAAGGGGCTTGTTATTTTGAAAGAATAACTCCCGCTTGTGAAGAGGAATACGCTTATTTCGAAATAGTTATTTCGGGAGTTATTCTTTCGAAATAACGGCATAGTGTACACCTGGAATTATGGCAAGTCCTTATTTCACTTGTCTTAGGGTATTCTTGTGCTCCCCAGCCAAACTGACCATGTAAGACTTTATTTTACCATGTGTCTTTAAAAACAAACTGTGTTAAGATAAGAGGCTATGTAACTATGTAAGGCTGCAAAGTAAAGCACTCAAAAAAAAATCAGGAAGTACCAAAGTTGAGGTCACTTGTACAGTGTTACTGCTGATCTGTTGAAAATACAGTATGTTACTATGCAATCTTTAATCACATTGCATTATTTCTGCAGGACCCTGTTTCATTCATAGCTAGGACGGCAGAAATTTTGCCTGGAGAGCACAATTTTGCCTTTATGAGGTTCCCTGGGAACAGATTGGTTTTTGTATAAATCAACTATTTAAGCATCTTTTTAAAAATAGGGACCTAACATTTTACATAATCCATGTAATTTATCTTGTAAGCGTGGTATGTCTAATGCAGGCATCTGTCTGTTTCCATCGCATCTCAGTTGCTTTGATAAATGAAAGTGTTAAGAAAAAAGTAGATGAACTTAATGTATAATATTAATACCATATTCAGCCCTTTTTCAGAATAAGCAATTCTTCTCAGTCTGGCCCCGATTTCTGTAAGTAGTTGGTTGCTAATAACTATTCGAATGAATAATATTCTTGCCAGTTAAAATGTGATGCTCTCTCTCTAAGTGGGGTGATATTTTTCTGCTCTCTGAGGGCACATCTACACTATGTGAAAGATTGACACTGCCGCAGTTAATCTGGGGTTCGATTTAGCAGGTCTGGTCTAGACATGCTAAATTGAACTCAGAAGGCGCTTTTGTTGGTGCCAGAACTCCTGCTTCTCATGAGGAGTAAGGGAAGCCAATGGGAGCGTTTGCTTCCGTCACTGTCCCGCTGTGTGGATGGCGCAGGAACACGATTTAAGATACATCGACTCCAGCTACGTAGTTAACATAGCTGGAGTTGCGTATCTTAATTCAACTTTCCCCTGTAATGTTGACCTGGCCTGAGTGACATATGTTTTGAATGTGAGACTAACCCAGAATTAACAGTGCTCTTCTGATGAGAATATTTTAATCAATAACAATTTATGCTAAAATTCATGAAACATTAAAGGATTGTTACAGATATTTTTGCAACATCTAGATATTGACAGAATCCCTCTTGAAGAGTTGCTTTGTCCATGTGCATATTGGTGAATTTCACCCTAATGAATAATCTGACCTCATAAATATCAACATCAATGACCTGTTTGTGAGCTTTTCTTTGTGAAAATATCCCCAAATCTGGTTTTTAAACAATTTTGGGCACAGAGGGTTGGACATTGGACCTCTTGTTTAGAAAAAATGCAGTAGACTACGTTTAATCTTTCCCAATAGTTTAATGAATATCTTTGTTCATATACTAAGGTTATGTGTAGTCTTGTTTACATTTGATGTTTATGTTTCCCCAAATTAACAGTTGATTGAGCTAAATAAATTACCTTTCTTTTTTTGGTAAGAAATTCAGTCAGTCTCTGTAGAATTTTTGCTTGCTATGGAGAAGTCAAATGTTGAGTGGGAAATTCCATGATTTCTCAATTTCCTTTCCAAAATGGAATGAAAAACAAATTGAAAAAGTTTTGAATTTCCTGGGGAAAAAATCTGATCATTCATTTTGGGTCCAGTGAATCATTTAATTTAGATTACATCAAAATGTTGTGTTGCAATTTTGACATTTTAAAACGTATGTAATGTGAAATGTTAAATAATTTAAATGAAAAGTTGTTTGGAAATAGAAAATAGAAGCATTCAATTCCAAAGAGGTCAAAATGGGCCTTATCAAAACACTTTTTTTCAATTTGTTTAAACAAAATGTCATCAAAATTGGCATGTTTCCATGAAGTGTATTGCCTGCAACCGACAAGTATTTTCCTACACAGAAGCAATCCATTATACATTGAAAACTAGTTCCAGTAATTATTGAGAAAGCTTCGACAATCAGTGGAAAAACACGAGTCATGGAGTCTAGTATCATGTGTCTCAGTCACATGGCTCTGTAGGGCCACAGCAACCATGAGACTGAGGCTGTCTGTAACATCCTCAGGAAAACTTTTCAGAAAGGCACCTCGGTGAGACATTAGCATCTTCCAAGAAGGCTTACCAGTCTTCCTAATGGCCCTTTCCAGCCAGTCAACTAGACTGATTGCATCCTCTCTAGTGGGCGTTCCCAGATGACAACACATTTGTAACGGATGCATAGACAATATTCCTAACTTCGGATACTAAAAGTGGGGGCTGGCTCTGTGCTCCTGGAGGGGGCAGAGCCTCGGGCAGAAGAGGTCTCAGGTCCTCATCCCCCACCAGCCAGCTCTTAGCATTGCCTGGAGCCAAGAGCATGCCCAGGGCCCCAGGCGCTGCTACAGTAGCGGTGCCGGCACCCAGGCGCCTTGGACCCTTTCAAATCAACACGCGGCAGGGCAGTTCCCTCTTCCTGCACCCTCCCTGCCGTCGGCAGGCCCTGCCCGCACCCAAGTAGGATAATCACATGCGGTAAATCATAACCTTGCCAATGACGTCTCACCCGACCCATCTTGCATCAAGGACATCTTAATTATGCCATATTCATATCGCAACCATAGCTCTATGAAAAATCGGGGGCATAGTCTCACACAGTCGATTTAACAGGAGAGACAGGCCCTCTTGTGCAACTTCGCTGGCTTCAGTGGCATTACTGCAGAGTTGAATGTGGCCTGTTATCCTTGTATATGCCAGGAGCTCCCAGGAAGACGCTCGACGCTTCACTGAGCGGTAGTTGGACTCCGCTGAGTCACGCTCCTTGGGCTACTCCTCCTGTTGTCATTGGCACAGTGCGGCCCGGTGCCGAAATGTTAACAACTGCAGCTCTATTAGCGCCAGGCCGATTTAGCGGCAGATTGTTAAATGTTAATGTGCTGCACTCTATCGCTTTAAATAGAATTAGAGATGTTTACAGCTTTGCTTAAATGCACCTTGTTCCTCCACATTAAATTTTATAGCCAGAACCCTCCATCAGCAAATAGTAGTAAATCACATTAGTGTCAGAGGCGAGGTGGGGGCAGATTCTGCAGCGCCAGGAAAGGGGGAGTGTTATTATTCTTGATTACAACTTTCTACTTCGTAGGTGTGCCTGGAATGTCGTTATCTCCCCGTTTACAAGGGGCTCGTTGGTTTGAGAATTACGAACAGAGTTGCGGGGTTCTCTTCGTGAAGGACGGTCGGGTTCTGCCCTTCGCCAGGGCTTTGCCCGGACAGCAGAACTCGGAAGGAATGCCGTTGTGTTTACATGCATAGGTCCTGTCCCGGCCTTTTTGGCTTTCTTTGCATTCAGTCCTCGCCCTAGCCGAAGTCAACGGGAGTTTGGCCTGCGTAGATCCCCAAAGAAGAGCCCGAGGAGCTGACGGGTTTATAAAGACACTACAGGAAGCAGATGGAAATTTAATTTACATACCCAATTTGTGGGCCCTGTTCTGCTGCCTTCAGAGCTCCCCTGGACCTCAATCCATGAGCGTAAGGGCTGCAGAATCAGGATGTGACTGTCCCACACAGGGCTGTCCTTACCCATATGCAGAATATGCAGCTTTGTAGGGCACCTGAAAACTTGGGGCACCGCTGGGTCTTAGTGTCCATCCATCTGCCTGTTCCTATCCCTGCTCTGTGGTGCTGCTTCCTCCGGAGAGGATCCAGTTAACGGTGACAAAGCCTGCCAGAGCTATTAGCAGAACACTGACCCTGGGAAAGAGCCATTCAAGCGGTAGCAAAGCCTTATATTCTCAGCTTAGAAAAGAGGAGACTGAGGGGGGATAGGATAGAGGTCTATAAAATCACTCCTGGTGTAGAAAAGTGAATAAGGAAAAGTTATTTACTTGTTCCCACAATATAAGAACTAGGGGGTCATTAAATAAAATGAATAGGCAGCAGGCTTAAAACAAACAAAAGAAAGTTTTTCTTCACTCAGCGCACAGTCGACCTGTGGAACTCCTTGCCAGAGGATGTGGTGTCGACTAGGACTTTAACAGGGTTTTAAAAAAAGTGCTCGATAGAGTCATGGAGGTTAGGTCCATCAATGGCTGTTAGCCAGGATGGGTAGGAATGGTGTCCCCAGCCTCTGTTTGTCTGGAGATGGACGACAGGGGAGGGAGCATGTGATGATTCCGTTTTGTTCCCTCCCTCTGGGGCATCTGGTATTGGCCACTGTCGACAGAGGGAGGTGGGTGGGCTCTGGAGTGGCTCAGGGGCTAGGAAGGCTGTAGCTGATGAAAGCTTATGCTCCAATAAATCTGTTAGTCTGAATCTGCATAAACAACGAGAAGTCCTGTGGCATCTTACAGACTAACACAAGCATTCAGCTGACAAAGATCCCTGGCAGTGGTGTGAGGGCTCTGGCTGGGAGTCAGAAAAACCTCAGTTCTAGTCTTAGCTCTGACACTGAGTGTGTGTGTAACCCCTGTCAAGTCACTTTGCCATATTGGGCCTCAGTTTCCCCATCTGTTGAATGCAGTAAACACCCAGGGCATCTGGGCTAGATGGACCTTTGGTCTGACCCAGTCTGGCTGTTCTTATGTTCTCAACAAGCATTGGCCAACCCCAAGTATATCCTGAATTTACTGTGCTAATCAACAGGACCTTTGTTTAAAATGTGCTTTAAAACGATTTCATTAGAGCATTCCCGAAGACTATAAAATCATACCTCTCAAAACTGCCGCCCCCCACCCCCCCCGCTGCTATTTGGGCATAGGGGCACCAGTTTAATAGAACTGCCTAGGGCCCAGTAACTCCTAAGGAGAGCCCTAGCCCATAGCACATTTGCAAGGCTAGTCTGTTTAACCCCAGTATGTACGATAAAATGTGTAATTCCGCTCTGCTGCCCTCAGTGTTACCTGCAGGTACAGTTATTCCCTGCACTTACTAATTCCACCTAGCTCTTACCTAGCACTTGACAGACCTGGGTCTAAAGGGCAGGTATCCTGACCAGTGGTCCCTCTAATTTTTCCAGCGCATGTGCAGAATGAATTTTGTTATGGGCAGCAATGCGGAGGTGACTTTCCTACTGGGGTGCACAACAAAATTTGTGGGGTGGGGCGGAGGGGTTCAGAGTTTAGGCGGCGGCTCAGAGCTGGAGCAGAGAGTTGGGGTGCAAGGCAGTGTTCCCTCAATTTTTTTCCATCCCTGTGCAGAATAAATTTTGTTATGTGCACCAAGGCATGTGCACATGAGCACTAGCAATAGAAACACATGCTGACAGCTGTGGGCGCTCTCCTAATCAGCTGGGAAGTGTGTGACTTTGTAACAGAAGGCTGCACAAGCATTCAGCTGACGAGGAACACTGGCAGAGTGTGAGGGCTCTGGCTGGGAGTCAGAAAACCTGGGTTCTAGTCTTAGCTCTGCCACCGAGTGTGCGTGCAACCCCTGGCAAGTCACTTTGCTATGTCGGGCCTCGGTTTCCCCATCTGTTGAATGCAATAAACACTCGTATCAAATGGACACTGTGAGGCTAGTTTAATTAGTGGCTACAAGGCAGTGTCTTTGAATCAGAGGGGTCCGTATGAGAGGACTGGCAGACTCACATAGATGATGGAGAGCGTCTATTCCTCATGACTTCAGAACACTGTGTATTCTAGGAATCGTTTCGGTGACAAGCCCCTACCAAGTCCAGCGTCTATTGAAGGCTGCAAAGCACTTTGCTCCCGTTACAGTGGCCAGTTCGAAGAACAGCCGGACTGGATCAGATCCAAGAATCATCTGGCCCAGTAGCCGGTCCCCTGACAGTGTCCAGAGCCGGATGTTTCAGAGGGAATGAAGAATAGCTATTCAGTGATCCATCCCGTCACCCAGACCCAGAACACGAAATGTGCAACCCTGAGCACCTTGGGTAAGAGGCATGGATGGTCCTATCCTTCCCAAATGCTAATTCTTTTTTGAGCCCAGTTGTACTTTTGGCCTTCGCAACCTCCCCTGGCAGCGTGGCCCACCGATGGACTGTGTGTTGTGTGCGGAAGGCCTTCCTTCTGTTGGGTTTAAGCCTGCTGCCTATTCATACCAGGGGGCGACCCCTGGTTCGTGGGTTATGTGAAGAAGTAGCTAACCCTTCCCTTTTCGCTTTGTCCACGCCGCTCGTGATGTTCTAGGCCTCTCCCACATCCCCCCCTCAGTGGTCTGTTTTCTAAGGTGAGCAGGACTGGTCTGTTCAATCGCTCCTTTCCCACTTCTACAGCATGGCCCTCGGAGCGCCTTGCAACCACGACAACAGCCAGCAGCCCTGTTCAATATGGCCCGAGGCCTGGCTCTTTGGCAGCTCGCTCTTCACTGGCTAGACGCCTTCACCCCAAAGCAAATCACCCGCCAGCTTCCCCTCACGGCAGGGCGTGGCATTGCCGGGCCTTCTCCACCGCTGGCTCCACCACATGCCGGTCAGGCCCGCAAGCGGCCCGCTTCTTCCCGGGCCTTGGCTCTGCGGCTAGCCCGCTTTCGGACCCAGCCCTTCCAGGGTGCCCCTAGGTCCAAACAAAGCAGAACAAGCTACCCCACCCAGCCTGGGTCCGATCCTTAGCAAACACGTCCCCGCCCTCCCAGGAATTTCGGCTTGGCTCCTCAGGCCACTGACCCTCAAGGCTTCTTCACTGGGGACTCCCTCCGCGGCCCATTCTAGCTCCCTCCTGCGGCTCTGCCCTATACATCAGCTGCCCTGCTCCTCCTCAGCGGGGTCTCAGCCTTCATTACCCGCGACACACCTGCCAGCTGCCCCCAGGTGCATTCATTCAGCTCCCCTTAACCCTTTCAGTGCTGGTGTGGAGTGTGCACGCCCGGTGCAGAGAGCCTTACGCCCACCCCTCCATACGAATTGCATTGGCATAGCAGGAGTGTGCCCCAAGACAGAGGCAACGTGAGACCCTCAGAACTCAGCAAATACAGATTTAGAGCTTGTCGAGATCGCCCTCGGGCGTAATACCGGCCTCCGAGCAGCCCCCAGCCCCTGGCTGCTGGTGGAGCTAGAGTGTCCTAGAAAGATCCATTCCGCTGGCCCCCGTGGGGCGGGCTGGCTCTGGGGACCGTCTGGATCAAGGAGGATGGCTGGTGGCTCAGCCCAATTCCCTAGTCTGTCCTTTACCCCGAGGGGAAGTGCCAAGTGGCCACGCCGCCCGAAGGGGCCGTCAGATCAGACACACAGGGTGGTTTCCAGCGGGCCAGAAAGGACGGTTCACTTCTGGAGGTAGGGGTGCGTGTGTGCGTGTGTGTGCGTGTGTACATGGGGCGTGTGTGGGTGCTGCCGTTGGCGCAGCTCTGAAAGGTGCAGCCAGAACGGGCCAATTTCTCCACTCAAAACGCTCCCGGGAAAGTGTCACTGGGGGTGAAATTTTCAAAAGGAACCAGAGCGTCCCAGTTTGGCCCTCACAGCTCCCAATCTCCCGGCCTCGCCCTTGGCCACCCGTTCCAATGGCTCATCAGGTCTCCATGGTCTCCCCGCTAGCTCGTTGTCTTGTCTCGTTGCCTCAGTAGCTCCCTCGGCGGCCCCCTCTTTCCCCTACCGCACTGTTCCCCAGCCCAGCGTCCATTCGTCTCTTCAGTCACCCCTAGTTCCTTTCTCCTCCCTGGCTCCCACTCCCAACCTGCTCCCTCTCCCCACAGGTCCTGTTCTTGCCCCCTCAGATCTCCGTCTCCTCCTCCACGCTGCCCGCAAGGGTCACCGAGAGCACACGAGGAGCAGGCTCCTTGCTCTCCGTGGGTGCCCAGCCCCACCCTGCCTACAGCAGGAGGTAGGGTTACCAGATAGGTTTCAAAAAAATACCAGACACACTTGATCTCAGAATGGGAGTGGGGGGGAGGGACCGGCCGGGAGGGGAGCGGGGCTGGCCGGGAGGAGGTCCGGGAGTGGGGCTGACCGGGAGATGGGGCAGGGCCAGCTGGCGGGAAGCAGGGCTGGCCAGGAAAGGGTTAGGGGCGGAGCTAGCCGGGGGAGATTGGGGGAAGGAACCGACCAGCGGGGAGCGGGGCTGGCTAGGAGGGGGTCGAGGGGAGCGGGGCTGGCCCGGGTGCATGCAGATCCCAGGGTGCTGCCTGTCCCGCACACGGTCCCGGCGGGGCGCGCGAGTGAGTCCGGCCCCGGGGATTCCATCCCGGCCCCGGCCCTGGCCCCGGCCCGCCCGGCCCCACTGCGTAGCTGCGTACTGCCTGGCTGGTAGACATGCTCACGCAGTACGCGACTACGTACTGATACTCCTGATTAAATAGGTTTGATTATTATTAGAAAATACCAGACATGTATATGTCCGTTTTTTTCTCAATTTGTTTACCGTACAGAAAGCTCAAATACTGGACTCTCTGGTTCAAAACCGGACACCTGGCAACCCTAGCAGTAGTGACAGAGCAAGTCCAATTTCAGCCCCTGGGTGGAGCATATTCACTGGCTCAGTGGGGCTGGAGCATGCCCAGTGAGCACAGACCCTTCTCTGATTTTAGCAGCTCAAGCCAAAGCAGGCTCTCCGGGGCCTGTGTGAAATGCAGTTTTCAAAGGCGGGGGTGGGTTTTCCTGCGCACAAGGCCATCCTCACTGACCAAAAGCCACCCGGCACCTGCCAAATTTCCAGTCGTAGGGCTGGTCAGAGAAGAGCCTGCCCGAATTGTGTGGAACACTGCAGAGCCATGCATTTTCCCGCAGGCGGGAACTGTTTTGGCTGAAAACGTCTAAAAAAAAAATCATCTCGTGGCACGCACCAGGTATGTAAAATTTCAGCCCAAACAGTGAAAGTCTGGTAAACTATAAATAACTGGAAACAGGGGCTTGGAATGGGAAAAATCAGGCAACCTTCATAACGAGGGGCACTACCAGCCCTGTCTCTAATAATGAACTCAGTCTCCTGGTTATCAATGATCTGACACTGCAAACTGCTGCTGTTTGTGTCCCCGGCAGAAATCCACAGGTGCTGGATGTGCCGAGCATACCAGAAATGGATCCCTGTAAGCCATCGTTTTGACCTGCTGCTTCTGGGCTGGTGTGATCCAAGGGAGCTAAATCAAAACCCCCACCGAGTAAATCACGGCCCGCAAGACAGCGGCAAATGTCAAAGGCCACGTCTATGTATCACTATAAAAAATAACATTAATTGGGATGCGTGGCAATTTCCTCTACAACCCCTAATTAGGTTAGATAAGAAACTAGCAGCGACTAAGTGCTATAAATGTCTAAATTAAGTTATTTTGAAAGTGCCCAGCACTTTGACATTTGAGAGTTCAGAGTAATTGGGGTATTGAAATAAAATTGCTTCTGTTATTTAAAAGGTCATTATCTTCTGCAGTTAGATAGATGAGGACTATTTTCCACTCTACTGAGCCGTGCTGTGTGGTGCAATTAGACCTGCTTGAGTAGCTTTCTAGAGGGCCTACTCCCACTTATCACAGCTCTGGCATGGGCACACAGAGCTTGTAAATATACAACCCAAATATCAAGCGCATGCTCAGCTCAGAGCTGGGATCCGAAACCCGCAGTGCGACCCCAAGCCCCCAGGCTCAGAGGCAGCCCCTCTAGATCTGACCGATCGGCGAAGGGGAATGTACACGCCGGCGCACCCCGGTGTGCACGCTGGTAAGAACGTGGCTGGCGGGGGGTGGAGTTTGGCATGCTGCCAGCCCCCATAGACAGGTCTGGTTCCCGCACTGGTACTGGCCACGGGCAGCCCATCCTCCACTTCTGGACCCCACCCGCACAGGAGCCCAAACTACCCCCATCGTCCTGGGGCAGGAGGGTGAGAGCCAGCCCCACAGGCCTGAGCCAGCAACCCAGAGCCCCTGGGCAGAGTGGCCACTGGGCCCCCAGGCTCCAGTTCTGGAGCTCGGGCACCCAGGCAACATGATCCTCACCCCCAACCCCGGATCTGGTGGCTGGGCAGCAGAGTGGCCATACCCCCAACCCCGAGCTCCCCCCAGACCTGACCCCCCCCCACTCCAAACTCCTGTCCTGCTCCCACACCACCCACTCCGTCCCCAAATCTTGCAACCCCTGCCCTGACTCCTGCACCCCCACATTCCCATCTCTACCCCGAGCCCCCACCTCCAACCCCTGCCCTGACTCCTGCACCCCACATTCTCATCCCTACTCTGAGCCCCCCCACACACACCCTCCAAACCCCTTTTCTGCTTCCCTCACATCCCCACCCTGGGCTCTGAGCCCCCACCATCCCAACTCCTGGCCCTGTAAGCGATGGAAGTTACTTTCTCCCCTGGCTAGCAGCCCTCAGCCTCGAGGGCCCCTTGCCAGATGCTTTCAAAAGACAACCCCGGGATCTGCACTTTGTAACGGTGCCAGACACTAAAACCCATGGACTGAACCGAGACGCTGGATTTATGGCTTATTACAACAACCCACTCGCCCCCCTCCACCCGCCACGTCCAGCTTTTCTTCCGTCTTTCTTCCCGATGACTGGCAGGGACTTCACAGGCCTCGTCACCTTGAACGCTCCCTTGCAATAGGCGCTAACTACTTCCGCCAACCAGCGGTGCCAGGCCTACGCCACAGACCTAGCTTGGGCTAACGGCGTCACTGGGGGATGTGAAAAATCCACACCCAGGCCCACCCGGAGCGACTCGGTTCTACCGCCCGGCCCGCCCGCAGCGCCGCTGCCATTCCCTGGGGCCTCTTGATTGGCCCCTCAAGGGCCACTCGCCTGTGATTGGCAGGTGCCCTGATTGATTGCACCTGGGTGGAGGTGTCGGCTTTTTTTTTTTTTTTTTTGTCTGCCAGCAGCCTGTGTCCCTTCTCCCTGGATTTGTCCGGTTCAAACACGTTTAATAGCGTCGTAGAGTGGGCATGAATAACCTCATGTATACCAACCACGCATGCATTATTGCACCGGCGTTAATAACCAGCATGTTGTCTGCACTTCTGGGGTAGCGCATAAGGGGTATTGTGCACACACATTATCACCAGAGTGTGCAGGGCGTGACACGAGAGGGCACCTCGTGATTTCCCCTCTCCCTTGGTAATTATTTGTGGTAGGGAAGCGCTGTCTTAGCGTTTGCATTTCCACAGTGGGGCCGACAGCCAGTGTGAGCCCCAGGACAAGGTGTGGGCGGGGCCACACCCAGACGGGGCGGGGCCAAAGGCAGACGGGGTGGGGCCAAGGGCAGTCATTCTTGAGCACCAATCAGACTGCAGCACGCCTCCCTCCTCCATGCCCTCAGAGCTGCGCGGAGCGGTCGAGCAGTGCTCCGGCCCCCCGGCCGCAATTCAAAGGGGCCTGGGGCTCCAGCCCCTTTGAATCTCAGGGACCTGGGGCAACTGCCCCCGTTCCGCCCCCTTGCAGTCAGTGGGCCTGCATCTCCGTTCAGCTCGGCGCGCCACAGGGGCGGAGTAATGGACAGGCCCTGCCTCCGCCTGTGTGTGATCTAAATAGATAAGACAGACGGAGGACTGGAGAAAGGGTTACATCGCATTAGCAGCGTGAATGCCGCGGTGGATGGCCGGCGCCATGTTAGCCCCCTCTCTCCCCGGCCCCCAAAGGAGACTAGATTTGCACAGAGCGAGGGAGCAGCACGTTCTGAAAATCAGGCCCCTTGAACCACTTTCGGAAACGTCAGGCCCAAGCCAGGGCCCTCCAAAGGGAGAGGAACCATCCCGAGGGCTGGGGGTCAGCTCACGCCCTAACTCGCTCTGTAGGTCGTTTCCCCATTTCCTTAGCTGGGGATAAAGCTACGCCAGGGGTCTTTCATGAAGTCAACAAGGGGCCTTGTAATTGCTAGTCAATTGACGGGAAGGAGCAGTTTCCATGGTGATGGGTGGCTGCATAAATCCTTTTAGATACATGGCGAGATTAGATTAGATTAGATTAGATTAGACTGAGACTGACCCACCTTTGTGATATGCCGTGAGATCCTCGGCTGACAAGTAGGGTTGCCAGGTGTCCGGCATTCACCCGGACAGTCCGGTATTTTCACCTCCTGTCCGGTAAAAACATTCAGAGAATACCGGACACCTACAATGTCCGGTATTTTCTGATTTTTTCCCCGGCCGGGAGGCAAAAATGCCAGGCACCTGGCAACCCTACAAACACTCAGTGCCCGGCCTCCTCCCCCCCACCCCCAAGTCCCCTCCCAGCCCCCGACCCCAGCCCCCATGCTTACCTGGTTCCACAAGGCTGCCGGCACAAAATAGCTGCCGACCAAGGGGAAGCAATGCTTAATAAGTCTTGGAGTCCTTTTTTTTTTTGCTCAACAACATTGGTCTCCCCCCCACCCCCCGGCCTTTTTTTTTTCCTTCAACAGAATTTTTTCTGATTTTTTGGGGGGGGGGGGGGTGTTTGGTATTTTTGTTTCAACCCATCTGGCAACCCTACTGACAAGTACCGATGACGGTGACGTTTGCAAGAAAACTTTCCCTCTGAAAGTTCCAGGCAATTAATTCCACCTGGATTTCTCACAGCACCACAAATTCTTTTTTAATGAGGACGTGAAGGCCCTGCAGTGCACTAGCAAGCCCTCAACGATTGCTTCGCTGCCTGGGCTTCATTAGCCCCTTAGAAAGCTCCAGAAATCAGGGGACACTGGCAATAGAGGCAGCATTCATAACGCAAGCAAGCAACGCAGCCCAGAAGAAAAGTCCCACGCCGTGCGGGTCAGGAAGGCATTTTTACCGGTTGCAGGGCCACGTCAGCTGGAACTGATTTTTAAGGACACGTGGGGGCGGGGGGGTTCACCCTTTCCCCTCATGGTGTCAACCCAATTTGCCCAACCCGCCAAGCACAGCTCGACGGTATCCCGCTGAAGGGAGCCGTCCGCCACGGAATTGGGACAAGCCATGTAGGGAGTGACGGCCACAACTTTAATAGAGTTCAAGAAAGAACCAGCTAAATCCACGGAGGACAGGTCGATCAGTGGCTATTAGGCAGGATGGGCAGGGATGCTGGCCTCTGTCAGAGGCTGGGAACGGGTGACAGCGGAGGGATCACTAGATGATTCCCTGTTCTGTTCGCTCCGTCTGAGGCACCTGGCGTTGGCCACTGTGGGCAGACAGGACACTGGACCGGATGGGCCTTTGGTCTGAGCCAGTGTGGCCGTTCTGATGTTCTCTCTCCCCCAGATCCGCTTTGTGCCTCCGTGCTTGGCTGTTGGGAATCGGGGTGTCTCAGCAGCTTCCCTGCCCTGGCGGGTTTGATACAGGGCTTTCTGGAGCTCCCCAGCGCCCGCGAGGAACTGGGACCGATCCCCTCCCTGAAACCACAGGACTCAGCTTCTCACTTGGAAGCCGGCACAGCCACAAGGACAGGCCTGCAGTGGAGGGAGGGCTGGAGGGCAGCGAGTGGGGAAGGGAATTGCTGTTTTTAGCAAGGCACCAACTCCTATGTAGCTATAGCAGCCTCCTCATCTCTGCTTCCCGGCCGACCCGAGGACGCCCCGCCAGCGCCCTGGCCAAGTGTGCTGATAGCCCGGGGCCAAGATCAACAGGCAAACGCAATCCCCCCGAATTTATCTGGAAGGAGCCACTGGAGGTTTCAAAGGGCTGGTCCTGGGACGGGGAGGCTTTCGGGGAGAGGCTCCCTGGTGCCCAATCCGGCCTGGTTTAGGATCCGGCAAAGCCAGCTGCAGGCGCTTAGGAGCTGGGGGTGACCTGGCCCCCGGCTCCGCTCTGCCCCACCCAGCCCGGCTCCAGGCACCCTGCAGTGGCACGCCCGCGCGTGTGTGTGTGTGTGTGTGTGTGTGTGTGTGTGTGTGTGTGTGTGAGACCCCTCCTGCCACCCCGTGCCAGTAATCCCTGGTTCACGTTGGTCAGGGGAGGAGCCTTTGGGCAAGGGGGTGGAGCAGGGGCGGGGCTTAGGGGAAGAGGTGGAGAGAGGCAAGGTGGGAGGGAGCAAAGGTGGGGTGGGGGCGGAGCCTGGGGGGGGCTGCCCTGGGCCCTGCACCAGGGGCACTGCAGCTGGGGATGTTGCCCCAGACCCTACACCCCGCCCTAGGGGCAGCCCTGCTCATTCCCTGGAGATCTGGGCTAGCAGGCAGGACTCCCCTCACTCATTCCCAGCAGCCGGCCGGTGCGATGGGCTGGAGGACCTGGCAGGGCGTGGGGCCGACCCGGGGGGGGCGGCGCGAAACGGCTGCCAGCCCCGGAGCTCGGGGGGGGGACAATCGATGAGCGCCCTTGGGGAAGGCTCTCCTGTGTCATTCCCCAACAGGGGTCAGCGGAGCGGAAGTGTGTGTGTGTGTGGGGGGGGAACAGAAGCGCAGCGCGGAGAAGTCGGGCGATGCCCGCGTGACGGGGACACGCACCCCAACGCTGCTCCCGCACGTGTAGCCCTTCATGATGATTATTTCACTGGCAGGCGCGCCCCTGCGTGGGCCAAGCATCCTTTCTGGGACCCGGTACAACTGCGTAACACAGACCCTGCCTCCCACGCACACGCCACACTGTACGGCCTCCGGGCCCTGGGATAGTGTACGCTCCCCCCCGCAGGGGGCCTTGCACCCCAGTTATAGGCCAGGACCCCACCGCACCGCTGCCTGTGAGCTGGTACAATATTGTCGACAGACTTCAGCGCCTCTGTGGCTGGAAGGGGAGGCCTGCTCTCCGCATTAACCAGTGCACTTTTGCAGGCTCCTACTTTCCCTCTGGGGGCAGGGGCTGTCTGTCTCTATGGGGGGCAGGGACGACCCCATTGGGGGCACTAGAGCCGTGCAAAGAATGGCTCTATAGTCCAGTCCTTGGGTTCGCAGTTGCCTCCTTTTGCTCCCACGTAAGCTCGTGAAATGGGCTCTCCCGTGTCGCAAGCCTGGGATCTGAGCTGCCTCGCAGGAGAGTGGAAATCAGCAAGGGGGGGCGGGGGGCAAGGAAACTCAGTGCCTCTCGTGGCGTTGTGGGGGAGCCCGAGGTGAGCTGAGGAGTGTAATGTGGCCTCCCGTGTCACGTGGGAACTGCCAGAGTCGGCCGGAGTCTTTAACACTCAGAGCCAGCTTGGAGTACTTAATATGGCTGGGCCAGTTGCAAAAGGACATTCTGGCCCCATGAATGGACCCCAAACTCAGTGGGGGGATGCCAGGGGCCCTCCCTCCTCACCATGGCCACTGTACTCAGCTGCTAACCTGTATGGCTGAGAACGCCCCGGCTCACACTGAAAACAGGTAGCCGTGCCTGGTGAGCTGAACAGAGGCTACAGACTCCGATGTCCCGCAGCCTACTCCCGGCTCTGCCACTGACTTCCTAAATAGCCTTGGGCAAGTCACTGTGCCTTTCTGCCTCAGTTTCCCCACTTGGTGAGTCTAGTACTCACCGACCTTACCCGGTTTGTGTGGGTTCACTGGTCAATGGCTGTCGATGTCTTTGACGATAGGACACGCTATTTAAAAACTGCTACACGCGGTGAAAAAAAAAAATCAGACGCTAGGTGAGTCTGGCTGAGGGCCCGTCACCAAGGCACGCCAACTTAGGTGCGATTTCAGACACAGGAAGAGGCAGGTCATAAATTCCCATCTGTAAAAGCCGGTGCCAGGGTGCTGTAAAGATAAAACTGTAGTGCGGTTGATACACTACCGCTGGGAGCCCCATTTCACCCCAGAAACGCTCCGTTGCGGTTAATAGTTCCTTCGTGGGCCCATGGTTTGCAGGACAGAAGGCAGGAGCACTGTGCTGAATGAGGAGGATGGAAAGAAATGCTGGGGCAGGGACTGGGTTAGCTGCGGTGCTTGATCCGGTGTGTGCACAGGCAACCCCCACACCTCCTGGGTGTGGTGCATTGTCCCAGAGAGTGGCCCCCAGACCGCGTACAGAGAGAAAAAAAGGAGGGTGCTCTACAGCAGGGGTGGCCAACCCGTTAAACCAAGAGAGACGAAACAGTTGCGGAAACAACGCAAAGAGCTGAACCGGAATGGTCGAGGGGGGGAAAAAAAAAGACGCTACCCCTTGAAAAACCTCAGGCAGGCTTTTCTGGCCACATCTGGTGCCCATCGGCCGACGCCGTTTTTGCCGTTCCGGCTGGCTCCCCGGCACCCGGTGAGCACGGGGGCCATTTGTAGGGGCGTGAGCCACACTTGTGGGGTGACTAGCTGCATGCGGCTCGCAAGCCATGGGCTAGCTACAGCCTTAGGTGCGAGCCAGCTGGCTTGTAGTGCAAGCTGTAGGCTCCAGCATTAAGCTCTAAAGGTACCTGGTTTGATGCCCCCCTATTGGCACCTTGCACATAGAGGCAGGACTCACACCACAAAAGCCCCTATTGCAACCTTGATGTGCAAGAGGGCTGTGAGCTGTCCTCTACCTGGCTTGGCCTCCCCTTGGAGTGCTTGGCTATGCACAACCCTTGGCATGTCTCCGAGGGGGCAGCTGTGTGAGTTGGTCTCTGAGATGCCCCAGGACTCTGTGGCGTTTTTGGGGATACAAAGAGGCCGAGCTGTGGAAAAACATTCTCTTCACACAACTCGTGTCTGTGGGCGGGGTCCTGCTGTCCTCACCTGTCGCAGGACCCCCAAGGCTATGGATTAAGATTTTGAGCTGCACAGCGTTCCCTGGAAGAAGGCCGGAATCCAGGCCCTAGAAAAACACGCCTTCCCCTGCTTGGAATATCTTTGTTAATGTCGTCCAGATGATTAGCAGCGCACCCACAGCCGGCAGCGTGTGTTTCTGCTGGTGGTGCACACGCCTCAGTGCATGTGACAAAATGTATTCCACGCAGGGTGGAAAACTGTTGCGCGGCGGTCCCTGGAAAAAGCCAGGAATGCAGGGCCCTGAAAGAGGAATGCACTCCCGCCCTCTTAACAAAGTGCTGCTCTCCTGAAGCGCGACAGGATGCCAAGAACGTCAAGCCAGAGCCTGGCTCGCTGATGAGCGCCTCGCCCCTGGGAAAGCTTGGCGCCCTGACAGAAACAACATGTTCTCTGCGGAGCGGGAAGTGCGTATCGCTGGGAAAGCGCCCGCTCCCTTTCTGGGACGCAGGGGAGGCAGGCCCCACCGCGCTGCCAGCAGGAACTGCTGAATGCCCTGCGCGCTGCACAGCACAGGAAACCCACAGGCGAAGCACCTGGCCTGCTTCCTCTAGCCGGAGAGAGCCGGCCGCCCGGCCGCCGCTTTCGCAGGTGAATTTTGCCCGGCTCTGAGCTTCTGCTGCAAACTGGACAGCGATGCACAAGCTGCCTCACAGGTCGCTTGCGGTGCGGGCCAGCTTGCTAGGCACGGTACTTACCACTGCCCTGGTTCCTGTAGAAGCTGGGCCTCTCACCGCTCTTCCAGCATCCTGGAGGGACGGCAGAACTAGTCTGCCCATTGGACAGATGGGAAACTGAGGATCTGGGCCTTAGTTCCTCTGTGTGTCAAAGGCCCTAACATAACAAACCCATCACATAAGCACTAGGGGGTCACCAAATCAAGTGACTAAGCAGCAGGTTTAAAACAAAGCAAAGACGTTTTACTTCACACAGCGCTCAGTCAACCTGTGGAACTCCTTGCCAGAGGATGTTGTGAAGACCAGGACTTTAACAGGGTTCAAAAAGGAACTAGATAAATTCATGGAGCTTAGGTCCAGCAATGGCTATTAGAGGAGAGGGCCACCGCTCCTACCCACCCCAGCTGTTTGTCAGCGGCTGGGAATGGGTGACAGGTGAGGGACCAGGTTCCCTGTTCTGTTCACTCCCTCTGGGGCACCTGGCATTGGCCACTGTCGGCAGATAGGACACTGGGCTAGATGGACCGTTGGTCTGACCCAGTCTGGCCGTATTTATGGTCTAATGTCTGTCGATTTCAACAGCAAGTAGGAGCCCACACACCCCTGAGGGACCGGGAGCACCAGGGCAGCTTCCTGTCCTCTGACACACACACACACGTCTGCCTTCTGGAGCATGCTTCTGGCTCTTTCCCTTTGGGGCAATAGGACCAGAATACCGCAACGGAGTCCCGGCCCTGCTGGGCCCCAGCTGTCACCCTACGTCTGCCCCAAGGCCTACCTGGGGTTTGGTTACACAAGAGAGCAATGTTACCACCAGTGTTCCCTGTAAGCTGAGTGCATGGGCCGCCACCCAGGAGGGATTCAAATGCCACCCAGCTGCTTAGCAGCGTGCCCACAACTTTCCTCAGCTGGCAGCCTGTGTTTCTACTGGTGGTGCACACACCTCAGTGCACACAAGAAAATTTATTCTGTGCAGGGATGGAAAAATTAAAAGGGGCCATTGGTTACCCCCCCCCCAGCCTCAAGACGCTGTCCTAAAAATAAACGTGCAGCAATGTGATGGCTGGGGGCGCTTTGCTCTGCATCCGTTAGTTGGCGTCTGTGTGATTGCTTTCCTCTCACCAGGTGCTGACGTGCCTGAGGACCAACGTTCCCCTGGGCCTAGCAGGCCCTGCACCGGGGCTCTGGCTGCTGGTGCGTCTTACGTTCACAGGAGGAGTCTGACAGGCCCCCAAAGCAAAGGCAGGCCCAGCAGCTGGCCTGGGTGTAGAAAGAGCAACGTTATTTGCGTGTCTCGTGGCCAGAGCCCAGAAAAGGGCATGAGAGAACTGGGGTGTTGAGCCAGGTCAATCCCCGCCTGTTTAGCCTGGGAGCTCAGCGGCAGGGTCTAGGAGGCTCCAGGGAGCCAGAGACGAGGCTGAGGCTGGGGAGGAGGCACCAGAGGAGTTCGCCTGCCCACAAGGTGCTTTTCAGCCCCCGTGTTGACCCTGCTGTCAGCGGGGTCACCGCACTGCAGCCTCTCCCTGCTGCGTCATGGCGGGGGCGTAGTCCACAGAGCCCAGACTAGGTGCTAGGGTGGGGTGGGGGTGGGGAACTTTGCCCTGAGGGCCACATCAGGTATAGAAATTGCCCCAACCCTCACATCCACCCACCCCTGCTCCCCACGCCCCCTGGGATCCCCTGCCCCGTGTCCAACCCCCTCTGTGCCCCGTCCCTTGACTGCCCCTCTCAAATCTCCCCCCACTCCCTGCCCCCTTGGGACTCCCAGACCCTAGCCAAGTCGCTGTGCCCCACCCCTCTGGAATCCCCACCCCCTCACCCTGCTGCTGGGGCTGGCAGTGCAGCAACCAGGCTGGGGGAACTGAGGCAGCAGGGCAGGGGGACTGTAGGGGAGGGGCCAGCTTCCCCCTTCTTGTCTGTCTGTCGCCCGCCCAGCTTGCCTGACCCCACTCCCTGGCCGGAGCTCAGGGGCTAGACTGAAGGGTCGAATGGGCCAGATGTGCCCCCCAAGCTGTAGTTTGCCCCCTCTGATCTTGGCTCCATTGCTAACCTGCTAGTTGCCCCAGGTCAGCTGGCACCTCAGTTTCCCCAGCTGTAATCTGTTGTGGGGATAATGACACCTCCCGTCCCCCCTCCAGCCCCGGGGAAGGTGGGAGCCCCAGCCTAGCTGTGCTGTGGGGACTCAAACCCACAATCCCAGCCTCTGGCGAAGGAGGCCTTAGCCCTTAGGGCATTTTCAGCAGATGCCTTATCCCTCCCTGCCTTCAGGGGATGTCAGCACCAGCCCCGGGGAACCCCCTGCCCTGTAGCCAGCCCCTCGGGGATCTCTGGAGGGAAGGGCTAGGCATTATTGCTATCCACGCAGAACAACTGAGCACATAGCCTCAGTGCCTGCTAAACGCAGGCGCCAGACCTGCTCACCGGGCTGGAGAGTAGAGCCTGAACTCAGCTCCTGTAGGTCCCCAGAGGGTGGGCTGGCTCTTGCCAGCCGAGTTTGTACATAGGGCTGAGCCGCCGTGTGCCACCCCCTCTATGAGTAGAGAACAAGCTACAGAGCCAGCCCCAGACAGCTGACACCAGAAGGCCCCTCCTGGGGCACGCCTGTCACCCACTGCAGAGGACAGGATGTCTCCTCTTCTGGGAGCAGCCGGAAGCTGCAGGCCCTGGCTCTGCAGGGAGTGAGACGCTGACCCCCAGGTTTGTTTTGCACAAGGCAGTGAAACCACCAGCCCCGCCCCCGCGCTGAGCCCCCAGCCCCCCTGGGTCCTGCTGACAGGGCCGTTGCTTCAGCTCTGAGCCCCCACCTCCCTGGGGCCTGGAAGCTGGCTTCCCTCTGACAGTGTTAAATAAGCACCGAGGCCATGGCTTTGTAAACTGCCACCAGGCAGATCTGAACCCCAGACCTGCAGAGCTTAGCAGAGGCGCTGCAAGAGCCTGAGCTATAAAGCCAGCTGGCGCCCAGCCCCCTGCTGCAGAGGTCCCTTAGGCAGTGGCACCTAGACCACAGCAACAGCTAAGACCAGGACGGTGACCCACACTAGGTGTGCATGTTCCACAGAGACTGGCACCACGGAGGCCTCGCAACGAGCAGATAAAAGCCACCACGTGTAAGCGGGGGAATGGTCCCGCTATTGTGCAGAGCGTTCCTGGCTTCTACACCATCCCGGTGAAATGGACCAGTGAAAGGATCTGAGTCCCCGCTCCCACTTCCTTTACCCCACGGCCTCCCTCATCCTGAGGGCTCCCCTGAGTAGCAGAGTCCTCAAAATCCCAACAAGGCGGGGCCCAGGTTTTCTGGGGCTGAAGCCCCGACCTTGTCGTCACTTGGGGCAGGAGCTAGGGTGTCCCCACTCCGGGGTGCTCTCTGCACACTGCATGCTTTCTTAGCCTTGCTGTTCAAAGCAAATACAATTTATTAAATGGTACGAGATGATCACTGGGCCATGTCTACACTGGTGGGTTGTTGCGCCAGAAGTATGCAAATGAGGCTAAGCGTGGAATATCGCCAAGCCTCATTTGCATACCTAATGAGCCGCCATTTTTGCAGAAGAGGCTCTTGCGCCAGAAGGAGCTGTCTACACTGCCCCTTCTTGCGCAAGAAAAACCCTCTTGCGCAATGCCGTTATTCCTGAAAATAATCAGCGTAGCAGCTTTGCGCAAGAGGGTTTTTCTTGCGCAAGAAGGGGCAGTGTAGACAGCGCCTTCTGGCGCAAGAGCCTCTTCCGCAAAAATGGCGGCTCATTAGGTATGCAAATGAGGTGTGGCGATATTCCACACTTAGCCTCATTTGCATACTTCTGGCGCAACAACCCGCCAGTGTAGACATAGCCCAACTGATTAAAAAGAAAAGAATAAGGAAAAATGAGACCACACAGACCCGCTCTGTAGCACGGGGACATCACAAACAGCAGTCTGCGGCGTGTAAGGACAGTTCACAGTCTGTTCCTTATGGGTCCAAGGGTTCTCTCTCAGGCCCTGGCTGTGCTGCAGGTGGGACACGCTTGCTCTGGCAGTGACCACACGGCCTCAGGCTCTAGGTGGCAGGACCCCTCTCCCAGTTGGAGTTACAATCCCTCTCCCAGTCTGGCCTGCAGGGCCTCTTGGCTGGTGGTGTCTCCCTGCCCAGAGCCTCTCCCCCCACTTTGCTGGCCCCAGCTGCTCACCACACCCAGCTGCAGACTGTGCTGCTTTGCCAGCCTCCGGCTCCTTGCATTGCTTCTCTGACCCCTTTGGCTCTCAGGTCACTGCAGGTCTGCTGCTCAGCACAGGGCCTGCGCTCCTTGGGCTGTGTGTGCCTGGCTCTGGCACTGCAGCACTGCCCCTCGGCACAGCTGGTGCTCCTTGGGCTTGGAATTTCCGTCGACTACTCGATTAGTCGATAAGGGGGCGGTCGCTATCCGGTTGCTCTTCTGCCTCTGAAATGTACAAGTGCCGCCCGCAGCTCCTGTACATGTCAAAAGGAGAGAGGCAGCGGGAACCCACGCCGGGGGGGAAGCAAAGCAGCCACTGGAACAGGTTCCCCTCTGTGCCTCTTCCTTGGAAACGTACAAGAGCCGGGAGAGGAGCCACAGGGAGAGGAGCCTCAGAGGGACCGGCTCCAGCGGGACTGGTTCAATCCCCGCTCGTGCCGTTTCCCCTCTGCCTAACCTGCCCCCCCACGGAGACGGTGCAGGGTGGGGAACCGGCTTTTAAGATGCCTCCCCCCAGCATTGACTCGTGCTCCCGCCCTTGCTGTCTCTCTCTGATACAGGGAGCACGCGCCGGGGGAGGAGCAACTAGTCAAGTTCCTACTCAACTACCCGATAAGCATTTGCTAATCGGGTAGTCGAATAGCCGCCTACATCCCTAGGCGGAACCGGCCCTGGGCCATATGTCCCCACCCCTGCTATATGGACTGACACCCCCCACACGCCACTAACATCTTGATTGCACCTGGATCATCTTGTCCTCTGGAAACCCTAATACCCACCCACAAGCAAGACTGTTTCGCAGTGCACAGCTGGTTTCCCGTGTTAGCACCCTGGAATCAGAATGGGGGTTTTACCCACCAAAGCATATGTCCGAATACATCTGCCAGTCTCAAAGGTGCCACCGGACGCCCCGTGGTTTTTGCAGAGGCAGACTCACACGATGCCCCCTCTGAGACTTTCCAGTGTGAAGAGCATCCTGCATCCCAGCGCCAGGGTTCCGGAGCCACGTTTAACACAAACGCTCGCGTGCACACACGCACATACACACCCGCGCACAAACAGCTGGATTTTATTTAGTGCAAAACTCGCTTTGTACAGGGGCAATTCACGTGCGGTTCAAATGCACGGGCCGACGCGGATCGGTTTTAAACACACGTCAATCGCATTCACCTGCTGCGTTCTGTACAGCGGCCCAGACTCCATAGCCCAGAGCGGGTCCCATTGCAGCGGGGTACAATTCCCGTTGCTTTCCCCGGGAGCAGGAGACCTGGTCTCGTCCCGGAGAGGTGGCCGATAGAGCACACACGCTGCAGTGCACCAGGGCAGGAATTCTCACAGGCCAATTCAGTAAGGAGGGTGGGACATGGGGCACGGGCCGATCTGGACTCTCGTACCTGATTACTCTTAAGAACTGGGGGGAGCTGTGGCAGAGGATGCCAAATTCTTCATCTGCTCCCAAACTGACCCTACAACCTTTTCCGATTTGTTTCACTGCACCATGGGTGGCAGGTGTCACAGGTAAGAGCTGAGGAAGGTTGGCGCCACGCTATTCCAGGCTGGGACGCTACCCTGGGGCGGGGTAAAGTGCCAGCGATCACATTGGCGGGGGCTGGACAGGGGCTAGCAACAGCCAGTAGGGAGCGAGGCTGGGCTCTGGTGGGCTAGAAGGGAAGGGACTTGGCTGGATGTGGGAGGATCTGGGGGTCTTGTCTCCCCCCTCCACGTGGTCACCCACTGCCCGTGCATTCCACTCCGCCTTCCGAATCTTGTAGACGCTGCGGGACAATTTTCTTTCCATCCACAGACACCAGGCAGGGCTGGGGACTGAGAGTTCCTTGTTTCTTCCTACCCTTCCACGGCCCAGCTGTAGATCCGGCCCCTCTCGTCGCCAACGAGGAGCCTGGAAGGATTTCTTGGGAGAGAAAAGAAGAAAACAGCAGCGGTCAGGAACAGAACGCAAGGCCGGCGTGCCAAAAGCCTGGAGGCCGCTCGTGCCAGCTAGAGACAGGCCCAAGCTCCCAGCAGCGGCAGCTGGTTTCAGAGACTGTTTCCCAGAGTTCAGTGGGGTTTGGATCCAAGGTTTGGGTTGGCCAGTGAGATCTAGATCCGGACAGCCCAGCCCTCTAAGATTCATTCAGCTCCCGTGCAACCAAGCACCACTGCTAACACATGAGTTTTGCCAGGCAATTCTAGCAACAGAGTTCTCCAGTAAGGGACTGTAGCGGCTTTCTCCCCCTGACCTCTCCAAACCCCGCATGCGCTCGGGAGCCTCCAAAGGCTGAGAAGAGGGCACAGATCCCCTCCCCCCCGCCCCGGGTTCCCCAAGTCTTCGCCATCGAATGAGGCTGTTTTTACAGAGTCACTGAAGTGCTGCCACTTCTGGAGAGGAGCCCAGCGGCCGTGTCCCCGCGCCGCGCACAGCGACTTTAGAGGGCAGGAAATGGGGCTGAACCTTGGCGCTGCTTGAAATGATGGAAGATCGTTAATGAGGCCACAGATGCTCCCTGAAATCTGACCCGAATCCAAGAACCTCTTCATTTCGGAGACTAAAAGCACAGAATCTTTACAGAGCCCTTCTGGTCAAATCTCCCCGAAGACGGCTCCAGTGGCCCCGAGCCCTGAATTGGGACCGCGGTTTCACCCTGCTTCTGCATCTTATTAGGACAGGCGGATTTTACTTGGGTATTTTCACACATAATAAAAAACAGCTGCAGCTCAGGTCAGGCGCCTGGAATCACTGGGGATACGACGTCGCCCCCTGCTGGACATAAGACACGTGGCAATGGGCGTGACCGTACCTGGCTACCGCAAGAGCCGTCACTGTGGGATTGTTCTTAGCCGGTTTCCCAGTCAAGGCGAGGCCGAGGTTCAGCTCCCGGCAGAGCAGCAGCTGCTGCCCCAACTCGTTACCTGCAACACGAGTTCAGAATAACTATTTAGCCCCCGTTTGGCGGCGGAGGGGTGGGGATTATTTACGGTCAGCAAGTTGTGAAGTTGAGGACAAATATATTTAATCTTGGCCGGCGCTGTTGCGGAATAGGCCCGTCCCAATTTAATTTGCAGCTATGATAGTTACATGTGCTGACGTGCGGCTGTACCAATTGTGCGCTAAATTGGATTTGTGCATTATTGCTTTCTAAATTGCATGCCTAGTTCAGCAAAATTGTTCATCAGTGTTTACTGGCTCTGTGCTTAATAAGATGCCCCAGAATACCTTGCTGCCAGGATATAATGCAGCCTGTAATTGCCTACTAAAAAGAAATTACATAAAGCCCCGGTATCATCAACTTATCAAAATCTGCTCATTACAGAACCAATAATTAAATGTGCGTCCACACACATAGACACACACCCCCAACGACGCAACTCCGTCATTGTTACTTCAGTCTTCTGAAGGGCCACCTTTTGGATTAATTTGTTTCCTAGTAATTGGGTAGACTGAGAAGTGGGAATAGCAGGCCACCTCAAATCATCAGGAAGCCCCTTGAGGAATTTTTGGGAGTGTCTCCTTGCTGTAATTCAACTTCATGACGGGCTAATAATTAACGACACTGCTACAGGTGGATGCACGGGTGAGAAAATGAATGCGGGAAAGTGTGTGTGCGTGTTCAACAGATCCTCTTTCGCGATGCCTGGCTGGTGGGGCCTCGCTCACATACTCAGGGACGGGTTTAAATGATGGTTGGATGGGCAGGAACCTCAGGGATGGGAGGAGGTTTTATCTTCCTCTGCAGCAAGGTGTGTGGTTTGGCTGTGGGATCCTCTGGGCATGTCTCACCTCATCACAAGAATGGTCAGACTGGGTCAGACCAAAGGTCCATCCAGCCCAGCGTCCTGTCTGCCGACAGTGGCCAATGCCAGGCGCCCCAGAGGGAAAGAACAGAACAGGGAATCATCCAGTGATCCCTCCCCTGTCATCCATTCTCAGTTTCTGGAAAACAAAGCCTAGGGAACACCATCCCTGCCCATCCTGGCTAACAGCCATTGACGGACCTAACCTCCATGAATTGATCTGGTTCTTTTTTGAGCCCTGTTAAAGTCCTGGCCTTCCCAACATCCTCTGGCAAGGAGTTCCACAGGTTGACTGTGTGTTTCAGGAAGAAAGACTTACTTAAATCAGCTACCTATCAATTTCATTTGGTGACCCCCAAGTTCTTATGTTATGGGAACAAGTAAATAACTTTTCCTTATTCTCTTTCCCCGCACCAGTCACAATTTGATAGACCTCTATCATCTCCCCACGTAAGTTACTCTTTTCTAAGATGAAAAGTCTCGGTCTTTTTAATCTCTCTTCATATAGCAGCCATTCCAAACCCTTCATCATTTTTGTTGCCCTTTTCTGAACTTTTTCCAATGCCAAGATATCTTTTTTGGATGAGGCAACCACATTTGTACACAGTATTCAAGCTGTGGGCGTACCATGGATTTATATAGAGGCAATAAGAAATTCTCTGTCGTCTTCTCTATCTCTTTTTAAATTATTTTTAATGGGAGTCTCCTCTTAGGACACTAAGGGGGGAGATGATAGAGGTCTATAAAATCATGACTGGTGTGGAGAAAGTAAATAAGGAAAAGTTATTTACTTGTTCCCATAACATAAGAACTAGGGGTCACCAAATGAAATGAATATGAATAGTTGGCAGGTTTAAAACAAACAAAAGGAAGTTTTTCTTCACACGGCGCACAGTTAACCTGTGGAACTCCTTGCCAGAGGATGTTGTGAAGACCAGGACTTTAAAGGGTTCAGAAAAGAGCTGGATAAGTTCATGGAGGTTAGGTCCATCAATGGCTGTTAGCCAGGATGGGTAAGAATGGTGTCCCTAGCCTCTGTTTGTCTGGAAATGGGTGACAGGGGAGGGATCATGTGATGTGTTCACGCCCCCTGGGGCACCTGGTATTGGCCACTGTGGGCAGACAGGCCACTGGGCTAGATGGACCTTTGGTTTGACCCAGTCTGGCCGTGCTGATGTTCTCTCTCCCCCCTCACACACACATGTTAAAATGCCCTCGGAAAATAACAGCCCTGGCAGGCCATTGGCTGCTGTACCTGTCAGATCAGGGACGTTTGCCTCTGATTGCTTTTATTCCCACGCCAGCCAGCGCGGTAGCTTTCAACACATCCTCAGCCGCCAGCTCACAGCTCCACTGCTAATAGCTTCGCCAGCCGCTCCGCAGAAGCCAGTGGAGGCGGGGCGGGGGGGGGGGGAGGGAAGGAAAATAAACCTGTGCTCCAGGGGCCCCCCTGCTGGCCTCCGCTGGCCTTGAAAAGCCTCCTGCTTCATTGTGGGTGGCAAAGACATCCCTAAGCCGGTCCCTCCAGCCAGGTGCCATGTGTGGCCTGGCTCCTTCCCGGCCTCAGGCCAGGGCGCTTCATCACAGCCGGCAGGGCCGATGTCACGGCAAGAGGCTCTGTAGCGCCCCGGGGCCTTCGGCCCTTATGCGGCTTATTAAGCACATGAAGTGTATTGAGCTGCTAGGTCAGAGCTCACTTAGCCTGGGCCTGATCCTGCCTGAGGACTGAGCTCCCCCGGCAGCGTCTCCAGGCAGTTCAGGACGCGAGGTCGCCGGCGGAGAGGCAGTGCGGAGCTGACTCTGCCCAAGCCTTGCTAAGGGAACCAGGTCTCCTGGGTTCCCGGCCGGCACCGCCACCAGCTCCCAGCCCCTCCGGGCTGATCCCCAGGCCCGCGCGCTGGTGCTGCGTTCTGATCCGTGCATGGCGGTGCGCCAGGGGGTCGGGAGCAGCACGCAGACCGGTCTCCAGGACAGGGACAGCCGCAGGGGGCATCTGAGTGAGCTGGGAGGGTGGGAGGAGACCGGGGCGACAGCAGGAGGGGCGGGGAAAGGCCTGGAGTCTGAGGCCAGCGGGAGCCGTGGGTATCCCCAAATAATCCTGGTGCCCCCACGTACTGCAAAACCCCCACAAGGTTCCTGCCAATCTGACCGGGGGGGGGGAGAATTCCCCGCTGCCCCCTCTATGGGGATCAGTTAGACCCTGTGAGCGGGAACCAGCCAGCCACGCCCCTGAGAGAGAATGTTTCGTGCCCCGTCCGAGCCCAGCATCCCTCGCCAGCCGTTACGTATCACGGGAAGGGCATAAACGGGGAGGACACCCCTTCCTGGCACCTGGCTAGCAGAACCCCTGAAGCCTGAGCTTTAGGAACATGAGGTGAAATCCAGACATGAGCCTCGGGGAAGGAGGGCTGAATCCTGCTGTGCCCCCGACAAGCAGCCCTGGCATGGGAGTCGCACTCAAACTGTCCAGCATCTGTCTCTCTCTGTCCCTACGGGCTCCCATTCCCAAACCCTTCTCCTGAGCCAGAGGAACTGGCAGACCCCTCTCTCCTGCTCCCGTCGGAAAGGCGTGCTGAAAAGGAGACTCACGGTCCCCCTGTGGATCTGAATTCGACCCTGTGACCTCCCCTGTGAGGGCGTTCTTGGCTAGGGCCGGCGTGGACCTCCGCTTGGGAGGAACTCCGGAGCCAGGGATGGGACTGTACGGTAAATAAGGAAGTGTTATTTACGCCACGTCACACAAGAACTTGGGGTCACCAAATGAAATTAACAGGCAGTGGGTTTAAAACTAACAAAAAGAAGTATTTCTCCACACGACGCACAGTTCACCCGCGGAACTCCTTGACAAAGGATGTTGCGAAGGCCAAGACTATAACAGGGTTCAAAAATGGGTCCATCAATGGCTAGCCAGGATGGGCAGGGATGGGTTAGGGTTAGGGTCTGTCTGTGAGGGGCTGGGAAGGGATCACGTGATGATTCCCTGTTGTGTTCACTCCCTCTGGGGCTCCTGGCATTAGCCACTGTCAGAGACAGGACCCTGGGCCAGATGGACCGTTGGTCTCACCAGGTCTGGCCGTTCCTGTATTCACCCAGAACGCTCTGCCCTCAACTGCAGCATTCCAGAGAGACACCTTGAGATTCGGGACAGACCCTCTGCTCCCCCCTCAGGCCCAGAGATGGAGCGGATGGGATGATGGGCGGGGTGAAGGCACCGGGAAAGCCCGGAGGCCGCTGACCGTGGCATGGCTGTCATGTGCCCCTGGTGGCCGTGGAGAGCGGCTACCCTGCCCCACGGCTCCCAGGGGAGTTATCAAGATGAACTCAATCCAGCACAGGAGCTGGGTTTCAAGCCCTCTGCTGCCACGTGCCTTTGACAGGGCACGTGCTCCCCATACGGCAGGAGAGACCTTCCTTGTGTCTGTAGCAGCGGGCAACCCACACGCCCGCTGACACTGGGACAGTTTGGATCTGGCTCCAACTCTGCTCTTCACTCACTGCTGGCCACGGGTAAAAGGTCCCGCTCCGGCGCCAGGCGAGGCTCCAGATGCTTCTACCGAGCCCCGCAGCCTCCAGCCCGTCTCCCTTGGTTTGGAGCAGCGATTGCAACTGCAGCGACTCACCCGGCATTTGGCCCTGCCAGAGCCAGGATGTCACACAGGCTGGAAACATCAGGACCTTCACCAGGTGGGATCCGGGCTGCGCTCTAGCAAGGTTTGGTGGGGGATGGGGAAGGAGGGTTCCTCAGTTTCTCTGACTCTCACCCCCCTGTCCTAGCCCTAGCCGCTTTCACAAAGGTGCAGGGGAACAACCCAGCAGCCTTTCGGCGCAGAGCTGTAAAGCTATACCTTTGTCACCCAGATCTTCTCTTGCAGCTTTTGGTGACCTTGATCCAACATCCTGGCCTGAGCCTTTGGCATAGTCTGTCTTCCATACCTGTGTGGGTGAGAAAGGCGGGATTAGAAACTGGGGTGGCGTAAGCAAGACAGACATCAATTCCGGGGCTCAAGGGGTATCTGGCTTTGTCTGCACGACAAGGTGGATCCACATGGCAGCCATCTATCCGCTGGCAGTCGACTTATGTCTGCACAGATGCGACAAATGGATCTCCGAGCGCTCTCCCATCGATGTCGGTACTCCCACCAAGACGAGAAGAGAACCCGCCATCGATGGGAGAGCAGCCCCCGTTGACTTTACCGCACGCAAGGGGCCACGGTGAGGACGCCGACTTCAGCGACGCTATTTGCGTCCCTGAAGTCGATCGACGGCGCTGGTAAAGCGTAGGGCACAGAGTCAGGGCAAAGGTACAAGGGCTGGATCAGAGGTTGGGAATACTCTGTCCCTGTTCAACTGCCAGGCATCTGCTGGAGAGCTAGACAGGGATTTTCTTGGGTTTAGAATGGGACTTCCCATGTTGAAGTTCCACCAGCAGCCTGAAAGTAGGGCTGAGAGCGATTTCCTTGTCTCCCACCGCGTGTCCTTCCCTTTGGACACACTCACTTCTGAGATGCACTGTTATGTTTGTCTTTGTACCTAACCAGCCTGAACAGCATTTTCCACACAAATCCTCAGACAGACAAGACGTCTCTGGAAGGATGTCGCTCCCAAACCTTCCCCTGTTCTAGAGCAGGTGGAAAACAACGGACTGGAACTTTTTTTCCCCAACACCACTGGCTTTTCTGATGAACGAACTCTTTCATCCTTCAGTCTATTGGTGCCCCAGGACGACTCCTTGTTCTTCCCCTTTGGGTCAGCCTTTTTTGTTTTCGGTCAAACCCACAATTTTCCAGTTTTGGGGGGACAAAAAATAATTTGTACTGAAAATTGCTGAGGAATATTTCAAACCAAATGACATGAGTTTTGTGTCTTTCTAAATTTGCTGTTCCCCCCACCAGCTGCACAAATTCCACCCCGTCCGCTCTGGGTTACACGATCACTGTTTCATTTGTAATGTGTCGAGGGGGAGATAAGGAGCCAACGAGAGCCCCTGCCGCACTCGGTATGGGAAATCCTGCCTCTAACCCACAGACAGCTTAGCAGAGCCATGCCACCTACCCTCACCATCCCGTCTGTGCCCCCCGTGACGACGACACCACGCGGGTCCCACTCCATTCCTTCAGCGAAGCAGCAGCAAACAATGTCTCCCTCCAGGCCGCAGGCAGGGCTGATCCGTGCCAGAGGCTGGCCGTTGACGGTCCACAAATGTAAACAGGGTCCCGCACAAGAAGCAATGTCACCCTAGAACACACCACCCTGCATTATTTCAGGATCCTGCCTGCTCTCTTTTGTGGAGATCCATGGAACATGGAAACGCGGGCGTTGGAACGGCCTGCTTAGGAAGCAGAGATCTGGGGGAATTCACGCACAAGTGAGCTGAGACCCTGCCGTTCAGTGCAAGCCAGAGAATTTTCCTAATGACGTGCAAGCAGTTGTGTTGCTGAGGACAGATGGCAGGTGGCGTTTTCATTCCTATCAACACCCCTACTAGGAGAGAGAGAGAAAACTGCGACTCTTCAGCTTGGAAAAGAGAAGAGCAAAGGGGGAGATGACCGACATCTCTAAAATCATGAGTAGTATAGTATAGGGAATAGGGAAGTGCTAGGTAGCAGGTTTAAAACAAACAAAAGGAAGTAGTTTCTCACACAATGCACGGTCAACCTGTGGAACTCACTGCTAGGGGATGTTGTGAAGGCCGCAAGCACAACTGGCTTCAAAAAAGAATCATAGAACACTAGAACTGGAAGGAACCTTGAGAGGTCATCAAGTCCAGTCCCCTGCCCTCACAGCAGGACCAAGCACCAGCTAGATCATCCCTGACAGGTGTCTGTCCAACCTGCTCTTAAATATCTCCAGGGATGGAGATTCCACAACCTCCCTAGGCAATTTAGTCCAGTGTTTAACCACCCCGACAGGTAGGAAGTTTTTCCTAATGTGCAACCTAAACCTCCCTTGTTGCAATTTAAGCCCATTGCTTCTTGTCCTGTCCTCAGAGGCCAAGAAGAACCATTTTTCTCCCTCCTCCTTATAACACCCTTTTAGGTACTTGAAAGCTGCTATCCTGTCCCCTTTAAGTCTTCTCTTTTCCAAACTAAACAAGCCCGATTCTTTCAGTCTTCTCTCTCAGCTCATGTTTTCTAGACCTTTAATCATTTTTGTTGCTCTTTTCTGGACCTTCTCCAATTTCTCCACATCTTTCTTGAAATGGGGTGCCCAGAACTGGACACAATACTCCAACTGAGGCCTAACCAGTGCAGAGCAGAGCAGAAGAATGACTTCTCCTGTCTTGCTCACAACACACCTGTTAATGCAGCCCAGAATGAGCATGGTGGACAGGCCTGTCGATGGCTTTTAGCCAAGTGGGTCAGGAATGCAACCCCATGCTCTGGATGGCCCTAAGTCTCCAATTGCGATATGCTGGGACTGGACGGTAGAGGACGGATCACTTGATTGCCCTGTTCCATTCATTCCCTTTGGAACACATGGCATTGGCCACTGTCGGAGAACAGGACCCTGGGCTAAATGGATGATTGGTCTGGCTGTTCCTACCAGCCCCTTCTAGCGGGGAATTGGAGGGGACAGGAAAACAACAGCACGTCTGAGACGGCGGATTCAGGCCTATCCAGACTGCGGATGAGACCGTGGGTCTAAATTAGTCTCAGCTCGCCAGACGTGGATCAGGAGAAATGAATGGAAGCCACGGGGGTCACAGGTGAGCCAAAGGCAGGAGTGCCAGGGACTCAGCTGCTGGGCTTCTCAATCCAGCTCACATATCAAGACGTTTCATTTTACTATCCAGCCCCGTGCGGCTGCGGCTGCTTAGCTACTTGTCTGTGTTGTTGCTTTTAGTGCTCCCTTCGCATCCAAAAGAGTACTATCAGCAGCCTCCGTGAAAGGGACAATCTATCGATGAGCAGCGCAGGATGTTTTTACGTGGGGAAGAGCCGCCCAAACATGACCAGGACAGGTTCCTGGATGCATCAGGGGAAGGATGATAAATGACGTTCTTACCGTTGACTCGTTGATGGCCACAGCAGAGAGACCGGCCCCGTGGTCCGGGAGATGGGTGATGTGCGTCAGCTGGTTCAGGTCCCATACGATGCAGGTTCTGTCCATGGAGCCGCTCACAATGATGCTGTAGGTCACGGATGCAGCCAGGCAGGTCACATCCTGAGTGTGTCCGTACAAAGCCTAGGGGTACAACACAACCCACAACCACAACCAAGCAGCTGGGTTACTAGGGATCTGCATTCCCGCTGGGATTAGTTTAGCAAGGACACGTGATCTGCTCCACAATATTAGAGTCTACAACGGAGCTCCCCGGTCCTTAACTTACAAATGGGGAAACTGAGGCCCAGAAGGTTACCCAAGTTTCTCCAGTGATTCAGAGGTGGCAACGGACCCCAGATCTCCTTGTCGCTACACCTGAGACATAGCCACTTGACCACACTACCTTGTATAAACCACCCTTGTACATTTTCAATCCTGGCTACCAATGTAAAATGTCTCTTACCTTTGCCTTTCGGGCATTACGAAGGTGAGAATCATGCATTGAAGTTAAAACTGTTCAGCGTTTTTTAAAATGTATCAATAAAAAACCCCTTTCAATGAGATTTTTGAGACATTTCTCCTTATTGTTCTACCCGATACAGACCATCTCAATATTTTTTTCAAATACCGAAGTTTTGCTTCATTAAAAAAACAGCCTTTTCTGGGAACCTTCCTGTTCAACATTACTTGCTGTCTGCCCCCGTTTTGTAAGCATACAACCATGAGAGACACGGCCAGTTAAGTTTAGCCCCAAAATGTAGGTCTTTCATTAAAAAAAAACCTTAATTTTAGACAATGTATTATGGATAGAAACAAATACATTCGTGGCATGTGATGGACATGATGGGCGGATTTGGTTTTACACCCAACTTGCAGTGATGTACATGAGGACACAAGGCATTGAACAATGGAAAATCTGGCTCTACTTGCTTTTTTTAAAATTCCTGGGCCTGATTTTCAGTTGTATGAATCGTAGAATCATGACTGGAAGGAGCCTCGAGAGGTTATCTAGTTGGCTATGTCTAGATTGCCGGCTTCTTTCGTAAGAAGCTTTTCTGGAAGAGATCTTCCAGAAAAACGTCTTTCAAAAGAGAGCGTCTACACAGCGAAAGCGCAACAAAAAAGCGATCTGCTTTTTCAAAAGATAGCGTCCACATTGATTGGACGCTAGCTCACATTTCAGTGGTGATTACTGTGGACGGAGTGGCCACCAGGGCGCCTGTGCTTTTTCCTGGAGGCCTCTTCTTTCGAAAAAACTCCCTCTTCTTTTTGGAAAAGGCTTTTTCAGAAAAAGCTTCTTCCTCGTAGAAAGAGGTTTACCGCTGTCGGAAAAAACCCTCCGTTCTTTCGACTTTCTGTCGAAAGAATGCAATAGCAGTGTGGACATAAGTATAGTTTTCTGGAAAAACGGTTGTTTTTCCGGAAAAACTCTGCAGTTTATGAAAAACATACCCATCCAGTCTCCTGCACCCATGGCTGGACCAAGCACTATCTAGATTAGCCCTGACTGATGTCTGTCCAACCTGCTCTTACATATCTCCAATGACGGAGATTCCACAATCTCCCTAGGCAATTTATTCCAGTGTTTAACCACCCTGACAGTTAGGAACTTTTTCCTAATGTCCAACCTAAACCTCCCTTGCTGCAATTTAAGCCCATTGCTTCCTGTCCTGTCCTCAGAGTTTAAGGAGAATCATTTTTCTCCCTCCTCCTTGTAACAACTGTTTTGTAGTCAATGAATGCTGAACACCACACCAGAGTTTTAACACTGATTCTAACTTGAGAGGTGAATTCCCAGGTGGCTCTCTCTGCGTGGGTCTCAGTTGTCTTCTCAGAACACGTCTGGCACACGCTCTTGCAATATCAGCCTGGCTTCTGCTGTTTGCCAAGGTTGTCAGGATAACAGCATTTAAACCGGAATGCCTTTGGTGGACATGCTCGGTCGCAGGCTTGAAATGGGCCCGAGATACAGGCTTAGATCTAATTCTGGACCTTAACAAAATATGGGCTAGGAGTCAAAGATAACAGTACAATAGGGGATTTCAGCCAAGCTGCGCAAAGTTTTCATCCGAGTCCTACTGCCCAATTTGAGCTTTGGGGGGTTCCGGGCTGTGGGGCAAATTGGGGCAAGTTTGGAACTTCGGGCCATCCTGCGAGCGATTTAGGGGTGCACCCAGTGGGGTCTGTCCCTGCACTAGCCGGAACACAGTGGCTGCTGACCAGTTTCCCCTGGAGTCTGCTTGGTTCACACACAAAGAGATCTTTTTAACGTGTCGGAAGCCGCTTGTTCATCAAAACCGAACCTTGGGCAGGAAACGGGTTGGTCTGGACCAGAATGTGGTGGGGACAGTTTCTGAGGGTCTCGGATGGAATTGAAGAGCGTGAGACACGCTTCAGTGAGGAATAGTCCACCGGTGCAGGCACTCACCTGGGGCGTGGGGGACCCAGGTAAGTATCCTGACAACACGCTACTGACTCCTCCTCTTGCTCTCTCAGGATCTGCTGTCAGGCCTCTTCCGCCACGGGTATGGCACCCAGAGGCTCTGAGCCACTGATGGGGGAGTGAAGTCTAGTGGCTTTTAGCTCGTGGCTTTGGCCCCTCAGGTCTCAGGTTCAATTGACGAGCTGGGTTCCTCGGCGCTGCATGTCTCTAATTACATTAAATATTCAGCGGGCTGCAGAGAGGGAGGGCCTCCATGTGTGAATCTGAGCAGCCATGTGAGGCGGAGAGTCTGGCTTTGTCCACGCAGATACACCCGGGCCCGGCGAGAGGGACGAAAGGGACACCTTCCCTAGGGCTTGGCAATTCAAAGGAGCTCTGGCCACCGGATCCCGGGCTCTTTAAATGGCCGCCAGAGCCCCGTGAGTGTCCTGTGGAACTAACGGCTGGGGGGCGGTGCTGAGGACTGGTTGCCCTGGCCCCGCCCCTAATGTTAGAGGCCCTGCCCTTCTGCCTGAGGCCACACCCCTTCTGGGAGCACCCTTGCCCGTGCGGGCTGTTGGCTCCCCTGGATATACTAGGCCACTGGTGCGACCCTTGCTGGCCCAGGTCTACTGATCGGGGCCTATGCGGAGGTCAGGCTATGGGGCTGGCAGTGCGCACCTCTCTGAGGTAGGCACCGGCCCATTCACACCAAGCCGCTGAGCTCTTATCCAGAGTTGGGACCTTTGTCATTAGTTTTTTCCACCAAAGATTTGCAGGCCCCTGCTCTCGGAGGCCGGGCAGCAGAGTGACAGCGCAAGGGAAGCCACCCTCCTGGGGCTCGCCCGTTCACACAGAGGCAGGGAATGCGGCTCTCTGGCCACGATCGCAGGATTTGGGTGCCGGTGGCAGGAGTCAGTGGTCACCGTAAACGGGGCTGGGCTAATCCAGGGCCGTAGCCTCACCCCTCCATACACTGGCCAGGAACGGGACCGGCACCTGCCTCAAGGGTTCTGAGTGTGGGTCACCCTTTCTGAGGCAAGTAAAATTGCCCCGGTGGCTACTGTGGCTCTCAGGGTGCACCACCAAGGCCGCACAAACCTCAGGAGGCAGCCGGCTGAGAAGGGAATACGCTCCACCCAGCGCCTGACTTTTATCCCCGTTCTAAGAAGAAAGCCTTAGTCCCTTGAGATGGCTGCTAAGCGAGTTGCACGAGCTTCCTCGCACATCAGCTTTACTTAAGCAAGACCATCGTTTTGTTCAGCAGAATAAACAACCCGCAGGAAACAATCGCTTGTAAATCACTTGGAGACAAGTCAGGGCATAGTTCAGCTTCACGTCTCCATGACTAATGCCTTCGAAAGAGAAAAGAAATGCGAGCAGGGTTTGGCCGTGCACGATCTCATGCCAGTACCTTGTGGAATATGGGCAAGATCATTTAATTACGGCGTAATTGGTTCGCAACAGCAGCGCCTCAACACTCTGCCGTAGGTTGTGGACCGCTAACAGGACTGGCAAACCAGTAAAGGTAAAACAGAACCTTTGCCCAAATCTCCAAACTGTTCTTGATCTCCAAAATGTATTGCTTAGATTTCACCCTAGTGCTGTTGCTTCCACTTCTCTGTGTCCTTGGTTCTGAGAGAAAGCAGATGGGCTAAAAAGTTTTGGAGACAAGGTCTTCTGATGGTATTTTGGAACTCCTCAGAAGCAGGAAGCATTAAAATCTCATGTCAGGAGCTATGTTCTCTCTGCCCATCCATGTGTGGATTTTTTTCCATCCATGTGAGGAATAATTTTTACATGCGCCGAGGTATGTGCGAACGTGCACTACCAATAGAAACTCAATACCTAGCTGTGGGCGCTCTGCTACTCAGCGGAGTGGCATTTGAATCTCTCCTGAGTGGCCATAGAAGCTCACAAGGAACACTGGTCAGGAGTTGTTTGAGTTGTAGTTTGTGCCCCAATTTGCATGGCCAAGAGGTCCAACTAAATAGATAACATTCTGGGGCGCGGCAGGTCTCTCCAAGCTCAATCCAAACTTAGCCAAACTAAATAGGCTCTTCTCCTGGACCTGGAAAATCATGAGTTTTCCCCTAAGTCTGTTCTGCAGGAACAATGGACAGAGCAGATTTCTACGGCATGAATAACTTCATGTCTCCCACACCCCACAAACGCTTCCCCTTCTTTCACCTGAGGGTAACGGAGGCGCGTTATCTCATTTGGCTTAAGAGCAAGAGACAGCAGGTTGCTGTCGATCCCTGATGAACATCAAAAGTGTCCTCATAAAAGCAGCCCAGAACGTCACCGTGTCAGGCCTGAAACCCGATGGCGTATCTCCACTTTTATGGGGGTATAAATCCACTGATTACAATGGAGTTACCCCAGCCACAAACTAGAGAGAAAGGCAGTTTAGATCGGGATCCAGACTGTGTCATTTGTGCCTTTCCTCCACCTGATGGGAGTGACACGGGAACCCCACCAAGGTTCCAAATTCAGGCGAGGTAAAGCATCCTCAACTTTGGTTACTTAACCGAACCTTCTTGGTCCAAAATCCTGAGCTGGGAATCTCGTTAGCAAGGCCCTTCTCACAACGGTTGGGACTCCTGCCTCCTGGCCCAGCCAGAGGAAAGGACGTGAGAACCCGCTGAGCAATACATAACGAGCCGGATGGAGCTGGGTGGGAGAGGGACGGTGTACTTCGGATGTCCAAGAGTTGATGGCCTAGTAAGCCACATGAGTGAGAAAAAGGTGTCTGCTACAGGCCAGCACAGCAGACTTCATCTGGGGTCCAGATCGGGCAGCCGAGCAAACAAGAATTCTGCTTCCCGCAAGCAGCTGCTGTGTTTTGTATTGAACCTGAAACCTTCTTGGTGAAAGAACCAGCGCGACGGCCACGCCCTCCAGAACAGCCAGCAGGTAGGGCTCTCCCATGGCTGAGAGTGAGCCAGGTTCAAATCATGCCCTGAGCCCCTGCCCAGAACCGCCCGCAGCCAAGCCACGAGACACAAAATTACAACATGGCAGAGCATTGCTACTCAGCCCCTGAGAAACCGTCCGTAAAAGAGTTTCGTGGAAAACGCCGTGTTTCTGTGACAAAACCCCCAAAGGCTTGGTTTTGAAAAACCAGCAATTCACATTGCAAAGGTGTTTTGCCAAAAAATTCCTAACTAGCTCTGGGCTACATCCTCCGGGTCCATTTGTGATTGTCAGTTCCTGAGCGGGTGGCAGCCACTGCGGGTTTGGGAACAAAGTGTGGAGGGGGTCTGGTTCTGTGCCATGGAAGGGGCAGGGCCTTGGGTGGGAGGGGCGGTGCCCTGCGGCACTCAAAGCCGCGTGAAGCTCCCGGCATGGTACTTCAGCGCTAATTCAAAGGGGCTTGAATTCTGGATGCTGCTGAAGCTCTGGGCCCCTTTGAAATGCTGGGCCCTAGTGCAATTAGCCCCTTTGCCCCTCCCCACCGCCGGTGGGCCTGGTAGCAGGTTGCTATGCAGTGTCATGCCATCTCTACCATCTTTCTCTGCCACCCTGGTAGAGGAAGGGTTTTCCTCTAAGCCCCGGCCCCGCTCAGCTCTCAGACCTGTGCTTAGGAAGCTGGCCCGTCAGGTGAACCGTGGTCCGTACCTGTCTCAGGTTGAGGCACTGCACTTGGTCCTTGGCCAGCGAAAGCTCCCAGACACACACGACGGCGCTCGTTCCGGAGGTTATGATGGTTGTTGGCGTGGGGCATGCCGCACAGAGGCACTTGCCCCAGTCTGCCATGCACTCGAGCGTCACTGTGTTCTGCAGAGGGTAGAAACACGGGCAGTTGTTTTGGGGGCCCAGGAGAACAGCGTTTCAATTTTTACAGCAGGGTCAGGGCCAGTGAACCAAGCTTTCCTCCTCCCTTCAAGGCTGGGAAAGGACTGGTCCTCCTACCCATTGGAGAGAACCAAAGGAAGGGGAGGGTCAGTGCAAAGAAAGGGCCCAGTCCTACAGGATGGGGGACTTCCTCAACTCACAGAAAAGTCGAAGGAAAGAGGGAATTTTCCTCTCCGCTCTGCCCTCGCAGCCTGTGTGCGTAACAGCAGGGCCATGTGCGGGAGCGGATCCACCTGGCTGGATCGGTGGGATGACCCAGCAGTTAGGACACTCAGGGTACGTCTACACTGCATGCTTCTTGCACAAAAACAGTTTTGCGCAAGAGTTCTTATGCAAAAGTTCTTGCACAAGAGAGCATCCACACTGCCATGCGTTTTTGCGCAAGAGATGTGCTTTTGCACAAGAGCGTCCATGGCAGTGTGGACACTCTCTTGCGCAAGAAAGCTCTGATGGCCATTTTAGCAATAGGGGTTTCTTGCGCAAGAAACCCGTTGCCTGTCTACACTGCCTTCTTGTGGAAGAGCTCTCGTGCAAGAGGGCTTATTCCTCGTGGGGAGAGGAATAACTCTTGCGCAAGAAGCCCTGTTTTCCGACGCTGTACTGTAAATTTACCTGTGCAAGAACACGCGTGCAGTGTGGACGCTCTGCAAGTTCTTGCGCAAAAAGCCTGCAGTGTAGACGTAGCCTAAGGGTACGTCTCCACACAGCAGCGTTATTTCGGAATAACCATGCGAGCGTCTACACAGCGAGCCCGTTATTTCAAAATCATTTCTAAATAGCGGGCGGCTTAGTTCAGTGTTTGCAAACCTCGCTCCACGAGGAATAACGCCTCCTCCGAAACAGCGATTTTGGAGCAGCAGGAGTGCGGACGCTCCATGGCTGCTATTTCGAAATAGCTCTTCCCCCCAGCCATTCAGAGTAATTCCTCCCCATTGCCTCCTGGCGCTCTAATTGAGGTAGCGTGTCCACATTAGGGGAGCTGCCTCGGACACATTTCCAGGTTTCCCTGTAGTGTCGACGCGCTATTTCGAATTAAGCTGCTTCGGAGTATTTCTTCCGGAAGAGCGTATTCCGAAATAAGCGTGTGGTGTAGACGTAGCCGAGACGAGCACCCAAGAAACACGTCCCGTTCTCTGCTTTGCAAGAGGCTCCCTGTGTGATTTTTTCAATTAGCCGCTCTGTGCCCCGTCCCTCGCTTGTACAATGGGGTTAAGAGCAGCTCCCTGCCCAGAGGCATGTTGTGAGGATAAATACATGACAGATTCTACAGCGATGGGCGGGGGGGCCAGAGAGGCACCTACAACAGAGAGAACAACCTACTACTTACTCGTAGGTAGAGGAATCGCTCAAGTGTTGGATGCAGAGATCCCTGGGTTCTGTGCCCACTGGTGACCCCCCTGGGTGGACTTTGGCACAGCCAACAGCTTAGAACACACGGAGCTTCCAGTGGGAACAGGACAGGTTTCTGCTTCTTTGAGCATCTGACGGCTGGTCCCCTAAGCTGCACCTTAACCGCCGGCCAGCCTGCCTTTTAAGAGAGAACGCTGCTCTCTCCTCGGCAGCTGTGCTCCAGCCTGCCAGCAGCCCTGCGACGGGTGTGGCTCATTCCTTACAGGAAAGACACCGGAGAATCAGATTTCTAGGGGAGGCTGCATTTCTGTACTCAGTGGGAGCACAGTGCTAAGCCTGGGGGGGGGAGGAGGGGGAGGGTCAGAGACGGTCATTAGAACGGCCACACGGGGTCAGACCAAAGGTCCATCCAGCCCAGCGTCCTGTCTGCCGGCAGTGGGCAGGGCCGGCTCGAGCCATTCCTGCGCCCTGGGCAGCGGGCGCACGATGCATGCGCGGCTCCGCCCCTTGGCACACTGTGCACCTTACAGCTGCAATCGGGCGCACGGCACCCCTTACAGCTGCCATCAGGCGCCCCACATAGGATGGCGGCTGCCTGGCTAGCCCCCCCCCTTAATCCGGCCCTGGCAGTGGGCACTGTCCTATCCTCATTGCAGCAGAAAGCTCTGCGGGGCAGAATTTCTCATCGGGGCTGTCGTTACGGCCGATCGCACGAGGTCTAGGTTTCAGAGTAACTGAGACCCACCCTTCCCCCAGTCACAAGCCACTTTTCATGGAGCTTCAGGCCAGAAGGGAACCTTAGATCCACCAGTCTGACCGCCGGCGTGGCACGCACCATTACATTTCACCAGACAATCCTCTAACAAAGCCAAGGACCCCAGTTAAACCCTTTCAGCCCCGCAGACCAATCTGTGGTGTGCCATAGGCCACAGACACAGAGCAAGAGAGAGACCGGGGCGCCTTCAAGGACCCAGGGCCCTGCCTTGGCAGGGAATCAATTGATTAGGTGGGACATATGAAGAGAGATTAAAAAGACTTGACTCTTCAAGTTAGCAAAGAGGAGACTAATGGGGGAGATGATAGAGGTCTATAAAATCATGACTGGCATGGAAAAAGTGAATAAGGAAAAGTTATTTACTTATTCCCACAATATAGAACTAGGGGGTCACCCAATGAAATTAATAGGCAGTGGGTTTGAACCAAACAAAAGGAAGTTTTTCTTCACTCAGCGCACAGTTAACCTGTGGAACTCCTTGCCAGAGGATGCAGTGAAAGCTAGAACTTAAACAGGGTTCAAAAAAGAGCTAGATAGATTCATGGAGGTTAGGTCCATCGATGGCTATTAGCCAGGATGGGTCGGAATGGTGTCCCTAGCCTCTGTTTCTCTGGAAGTGGGAGACAGGGGAGGGATCACGTGAGGGTTACCTGTTGTGTTCCCTCCCTCTGGGGCACCTGGCCTTGGTTACTGTCGGCAGACAGGGTACTGGGCTGGATGGACCTTTGGTCTGACCCAGTGTGGTCGCTCTTATGCTCTTTTGACATGCCCAGATGTTTCCAGCAGGAGATCCACTCCCCAAGCTGCAGAGGAAGCTGAGAAACTCCGAAGTCCTTGCCAGTGGGACCTGGAGAACTTTCCTCCCACCCCCAAATCTGGCCACTGGTTGGACCCTGACAAGTGAGCAAACCCCAGGCAACTAAAAGAGGATTCTTCATACTACACAGAGCATTGTCCTCCCTGGCCGGTGTTTCCCACCCCTCGGCCTTTGCTCTGATTTACCTTGTCGGTGCCGTAGCTTCCAAGGCAGCAGGTGAAATCATCAAAGCCCCAGCAGAAGGTTTTGGTCCAGAGCGGGGGGATCAACACTTTGTTCCTCTCGACGGCCAGAATGCTCTTCTCGCTGGGGACGATGTGTCCGACGGCTCCCTTGGGCGCCTCTGAGCGGCAGAAGGAGATCACAGCTCAGCCCATTGTTTCCAGAGTCACTCCCCGGCACCCGTGTGTCTCCGAAACGACGCTGGGTCGTGTGACCAGCCCCAGAGGCTAAAACCCACCCTGGGGGCGAGATGCAGTGACTTTCTAGGCAGGACGATGCACCTAGAGGAGGGGGGTGAGGCCAGGTGAAGCCAGGTGTTTTCTCCTCCCAGGGACTAGCCTGGGACCAGGGGGAAGCAGAACAGGTGGGCCAACAGGACTGCTGGGGGGCAGGGGACTGGACTCGACGACTTCTCGAGGTCCCTTCTGGTTCTAGGGTTCTATGATTCTATGGGCCACCTGACTCCTCCCCTGGCAGGATGGGGCAAAGGGAGAAACTGCGGTTGCTTGTGTCTCCCCACCCCAGACAGTGGTAGAGCACTCCCTAAAGGGCAAGGAGGGCAGAGGGGAGGCAAGTGGGGTGAAATAGGAAGACATTTGACTCTGGGAGCTAGCCAGATGGGCGGTTTATGGGAGAGGCTGCTATGTGGGGAGGGGACAGTAACTGACAAAGATCTGCACCTCTGTCAATTGCATCTTCTCTGTTTGTCTAGTTTGTTTGTTTCAGATATAAGGATTATCTTCTATTCTATTTGTACGGCACCTGGGCCCTGATGCTGGCTGGGGCATGCAGGCGTACTGGCAGACAGCAGAACTGGTCAGAATGTTTCTTTCCAAAATGTTTTCCCTACGCCCCTCGACCCCGCCAAAAAAACAAAAAAAACCCCAAAACTTTTCTTCTTAAAAAAAAGACACGATTCATTAAAAGAGTTTTGGTATCGCAAAAGTTTTTGATGACACTGAAAACTTACAAAATTTCATGTGTCAACATTTCGATACTTTATTTTCTCCTTACGTCTCCCTGAATTCAACAGAATGGGTGTGTCTAGACTACAGGGTTTTTTCGAAAAAAGGCTACTTTTTTAAAAAAAAACTTCTCCTGCGTCTAGACTGCAGCCGCGTTCTTTCGAAAGTAAATCGAAAGAACGCGGCAGTTTTTTCGATCGTGGTAAACCTCATTCTACGAGGAATAACATCTTTTTTTGAAAGTACTTTCGAAAAAAGGCGCTATTGAATGCAAACTGTGCTTTTGCGAAAGATAGCATCTAGACTCTCTTTCAAAAAAGCGGCTTTCCTTTTAAAAAAAACTGCTTGTAGTCTAGACGCTCTCTTTTAAAAGAGGCTTTTTTGAAAGATTTGAGTGAAAGGATCTGAGGGTTCATTTGTTTGTTAGATGGTTTTCCCCCTTTTTTTTTCCTTCAAATGTCTAGCTTTTCAAAACTGCCTCCACAAGAGGGAAGTCAGGGCATGTCTACACTAGGAAATTATTTCGAAATAATAACTCTGGAAATAACTATTTCAAAATAGCGTGTCCACGCTACAGGGAAGCCTCGAAATGAGTCCAAGGCAGGCTCTGTTAATGCGGACACGCTACCTTGACTTATAGCCCCAGGAAGCATTGGGGAGGGGTTAGTTTGAAGGACTCTGGAGAGTGGTTATTTCAAAACAGCAGCAGCGGAGTGTCCACACGACCGCTATTTTGAAATAACGATTTGGAAATAAGCGTTATTCCTCGTGGAAAGCAGGAGTTATTATTTCGAAATAACGGGCTTGGTAGCGTGGACATTACACTTGTTATTTCGAAATAAGGGGAGCTAGTGGAAGAAACATTTCAAAAATTCCGAATTAAAAAAAAATCGAAACTTTTAAAATATCGGTAAAAAGGAAAAAACTTACTAAGCCTTCTTCTGCTTTGGATCACAGGCAATAAGGACTTAAACATTTTTAATTTTTTTCATGAAATTATTTCTCCCCCTTTTCAGTCTTTCCTTCTCTCTCATAAAAGCTGCATGACATGGCGATCTGGATGGGGTCAGTTCGGGGCTTTGCGAAAATCAAGCCATGCCCAGCTGGATGGTTCAAATGCAGCCAGCTCGTGGCCGGGGCCAGGATGTGGTTTATACGTGAAGGAGACGGCTGGATTTACCGCGCTGCCAGCACCTTTGATTGTGACAGGAGAGAGCTTCAGATGTTGCGGGCTGCTGAGCAGCAGAGGCATAAGTCCAGCCGAATGGAGAGAGGAGGCAGACTCTTTCCCTAAGGCATTTTTGCCCGTGGCATTCCTGGACGGGTGAGGTTTCGTGAAGAGCTAGAAGAAAGGAGTAAATATTTGAAAACAACTCGCCCTGTTGTGCAGCGGCTACATCTGTCTCTCTGTGGTACTTCCATGCCCACCAGCACCTCAGCGTCTGAACACCGCACCAACGTCCCTGGATTGAGCCTCACAACATCCGTGAGGTAGGGAAAAGCTCCTGTTCCCGTTTTACACATGGGGCGCGGAGGCAAAGGGACTTACCCAAGGGTACTCTAGAAGTCTGTGGCAGAGCTGGGAATTGAACCCAGGACTCCAGAGTCCCAAGCAAGCACCCTAACAATGAGGGTTGCAATTGGATCACAGGTGAAACAAGTTTGTGGTCTCAGCCAGGCCCACTGACTGGTTTCCTATTGCTTCGCCTGCAGCTTGATTTCCTCCCAGCTCTGTGTTCTTCCTCACGCTGCTGGGAGTCAGGGGAAATGCAGCCACCTGGCCTCATCTCTAGGAAGTTCTCGCCAGCGAGATGTCTAGGGGAAATAGCTGAGTGGCTTTTCTTAACGGGGGAGGGTCGTTATTTTTTATGTCTCTGCTGCTCAGCCCTCCTGCTGCCATAGTAGCAAGATTGATTGTAATGAGACAGCTTCAGGTTGCAGGCTGCTGAGTCAAGAAAGCAGCTTCTTTCCCCCGTGCTAAAATTAAGGGGATGCCTCAGCTACTGGGTGGATCGATGGTGCGGCAATCGATCCATTGGGGATCGATCGAGTGGGTCTAGTGAAGACTGTTGACCCAGCGCGGTGCAGATCTAAGCTATGTTGATCTGACTTATGCTGCTAATGTAACTCAAATTGCATAGCTCAGATTGACTTGTCCCCTTGGGTCAGGTCTACGCTGGCAGAGAAAATTGACGTGCAATATGCAATTCCAGCTACGACAAAGTCAACGTACCTTACATGAATTTTCTGGGGCAGCCCCACAGCAGGAGGTCGATGGGAGAAAAATCTCCTGTTGACTTCCCTTACTCCTTCCCAACTTCCCTTATTCCTCATCTATGGAGACTCTTTCAGCATTCGATTTAGTGGGTCTTCACTAGACCCACTAAATCGAACCCCGGAAGATCGATTGCCAGATGTTCATTCTTCGGTCAGTATAGCCAAGCCTTTAGTGTAGATCTGCCCTAATGTTGAAACTGTCTAGCAAGAGGATAAAGAGGCTGGCAATGGAACCACGTGGCTCAAACTTCGTGTACTTCTGCAAATCCTACAGCAATCCTGGATTCTCCATGAGCACAAAGTTAGGAGGACTGGGCTGCACAGGATCCCTTAGCTTAACCTGGCTTGTGCTGTTCCTTGATTAGTTCTGCACTCACCTACACCCCAGCAAACCGGTGCGCCCACCGAGTGATCAGGGCCAGCCCAAGCCATTCTTGTGCCCTGGGCGCATGGCACATGCGCGGTCCCTGCCCTGGGCGTGTGGTGCATGAGCGGCCCCACCCCCGGATGCACGGTGCATGAGCGGCCCTGCCCCCGGACGCGTGGCGCATGCGCGGCCGTGGCCCGGCCCCCGGGTGCCTGGCAGCCCCAAAAGGTTGGGGACCACTGACTTAGAGAGAGAGAGAAGGAGTTCCCTCTCCAGCCTTTGCTAAGAGCCAGCTGGCTTTCAGACCAAGCTATAGAGCAGCGTTTCTTAAACTGTGTTCCGTGGTACACCGTTGTGCCGTGGAGAACAACAGAGTTCAAAATGGCCACCCTTAAAGGGGCAGGTGCCTTTTTTTTTTTTTTGCTCAACAAAAAATCCTTGGTGTCCCTCATGAAAAAAAAATTGTTTGGTATTCCTCGGTCTTAAAAAGTTTAAGAAACACTGCTATAGAGGCTCATGCACTAAGCTCCAGAGGTCCCAGGTGTGGTTCCGCCTGTCAGCGTTGCACAGCGTGCAAGTGGGGGTAACCCTACCAGGACTCCATAAGTCACGTTGTCCTTTTCACCCGGCCTCCTCTCTAGCCCCTGCAATTAAAGCAATGAAGCGAAGGGACAGGGGAGGACCAACAGGGGGCGGTACCTGTTTCGGTATCTGCCCGAAGTTGCTGACAAAGCCCAGGATGGTGCTTTTGATCAGAGGGTCGCTGGTGCTGTTGAGGTCCACCTTGTCTCCGTAGAAGTAGGGGTGAAAGGTGTTCACGGCCTCCACGGCAGCCGAGCCGTGCTGCTTGTGGCCAAAAATGAGATCGATCCAGTGATGGAGATGGGCACTCACGTAGTCACTTTCCAGCGCCTGGGACCAAGAGCCAAAGGGGGTCAGAAAGGGGCACCTGTCGCAGATCTGACACCGGGCGGGCAGGGCGAATACAGAGTTAGCCGCGGGGAAACCAGTGCGGCGGGATGCTTCTCGCTCTACGGACAGTCACCTTGCAGCACAGGGCTTTTCTTAAGGCGGGTCACTGGGTTTTATATCACTGAGGCTCCACAAGAATTGCTCCCAAGTGGGCTCAGGTGCTAACTCCACCTCTACAGACCCGCATTCCAGGCCTGGTGCGGGTAAGAGCCTCCTGCCAGAGCCCTGCCTCTGGTACCCCACCCCCTCCTGCACCCCAACTCCCTGCCCCAGGTCACCACCCCAACCCTCTGCACCTCCCTGCCCCAGGTCACAGCTCCCTCCCAGGCCCTGCACCCCTCCGAGACCCCTCCCCCCAGCCAGAATCCTCTTCTGCACCCAGACCCCCTCCCAGACCCTGCACCTCTTGATACCCCTCCCCCAGGCCAGAATCCTCTCCTGCACCCAGACCCTGCTCCCCAAGCCAATGGCAGGGGCACCAACCCGCCCAGAGGGGCAGGGCAGGGCAGGGCAGGGGGGAGCCTGTTGCTCACATAGAAGGGGAGCTGCATATGAGGGCTGCGTAGCATTGGCAGGCTGAGTCTGCTCTGCCCTACAGCCCCGCTCCCTGCCATCCCTGGGCACTGGGAGCCCCCACGCTGCCCCTCAAAGGCACTGAAACATCTGCCCGGTGCTTTGGAACCGCCGCGGCCCGTGCAAGGGTCACCGAACGAAGCCCATAGGCACCGTCAACCTGCATACGGTACTAACCTGTCTGTGCAAGCCGATAAATTTATAGGGGTCTCCGTCCGCCCAGGGCGGGAGCTGCACATCCCCCAGCACCGTGCCATCCTGCATGCTGCCTGCAACAGGTGCCAAGGGAAGATTAGCTAGACAAACAGCCAGAGTCATTGCTCAGTTGCAAATGGAGACCGGCTTTCCCCAAAGCTAAGCGAGCCGGGGCCAGATAATTTCCTATGGGCGAGGTTTCTCCTTGTACGGTTCTGGGTTCTGGCTGGAATATGGACGTGGCCTCCTAAAACACTCCTAAAATCCTGTTTTCCCTGGGGATTCCCCGGCAGCTTGGCAGATCCAGACAGAGCCAACAGCTGATGCTAATGAGAATGCAAACTCGCGGATGCCTGCCCAGAGCGGAACCTGTGCAGCACCTCCCTGTGCTACTCATGACTAGAGCCCTGCACAGCTACGCAGTTTGTATCCACATCCGTGGATGCAGATATCAGACCATGTGCAGGGTTCTAGAAAGGAAATTTGTATCCGCATCCCTAGCTGCAGATACCGGCGGATATAATGTGGATCTCTGCGAATTTGCAGGGCTTTCATCATTACCACAATAAAATCGCACCGTTCGCAGCACAAACTCTGTTCCCACCTCAGAGCAGACTGGATCCAAACCGTCCTGTCGGCACGTGCTTTATTTAAACACTAGTTCTATGGGCGGCAGCATGGGGCCGTGCTAATTGCGGGAGATAATTACTAAAGTAGGAGTTTAGTCCTGAGTCCCTGTTGTATGAATCCTTACATTGATCTCTTATACAGCGCTACTCAGAGCACTTCACGGTCTTTCAATGGACTCATCTTCGCACCCCGATCTATTATCACCATGGTACAAATGGGGAACCGAGGCACACTGATAAGTGACTTGACCAAGGACACACAGGTTGCCTGTGGCAGGGAGCTGAAATGTATTCTCCAAGGCTCTAGGGCAGTTTCTTCACCACTGGGACACCCTTGCCAAGCCTTCTGGGCATCTCCACAGAAGACAGCCCTGAAATGGGAGACTGTAACCCAATCCCTTTGAAACCAATATGCTTTGGGTCTGGATTCAAATTTCACAGCTCAGCCTACCAGGGCAGCTGCAACGGCCAGATCCCATCTCGCAGCCCCGTGCTGGCAGGGGCGCTCGCCCGCCTCTCGGCCCTTACCAAACTCAAAGTGATTGCAGTTGGTTAGGAATTCGGGCAAGTAGAAGAACTCGGGGATGAGCTCGCGGACATCGCTCATGTTCTCTCGCGACGCCGAGTCCCAGGCGTTCTTCACACTGTGGAACATCCGGTCGGCTACGTCGAAGCTTCCCCCCTGCAGCCACGAGGAGAGACAGACAGACTGAGCGTGCCCCCCCGTGCGTAGGGCTGCATGACCTTGCCCTGACCGAGAGGCAGGAGCCGAACCATGGCCCGCTTTCTAATGGGACTCTAGGCAGGTAGCTGGAAGGGCCCCCGTTGATGCGGTGCACCTGGGAGGGGAACGCGTCTAGCATGCGGGGCTTCGCCATCAAGCAGCAATGTGGCTCTCCTACATGACCGTGGCCAGGCTTTGGGACACTTCCTGCGAGCCGGCGTGCTTCCATGCACCCTCCCGCCCCCTCCCCCCCATGCTGAATGTTATAGGCGCTTCCTGAATAGGGATGGTTTCACAAAAATCAGGGCTTTCGGAAAAGCCTCCCCTTAAGTTACGCGGGAGTTTGGCCTAGGATTGAGACCGTGTTAGAGTTCCGGGGTCATTTCCAAACGCTGAGCGCAAGTCCCATTGACTCCCAAAGGCACTTGTGCTCCTAAGTCGCTTAGGCGCAGCGAGAAAGCCCCAGCCCCTCTTGTATTTCTGTTGGGATCGCAAAGCCCGCCTCTGAAGCACAGCTAGTACAGTCACGCCCTTGGTCCAGGAACAAAGACAGAGATGCCGCGCTGACACCGCAGGGGGACGTTTGCCCCGCTAGGACTTCAGCCTCGGGCCCACGTGCACCCTGGTGAAAAGTGCCCTGGGATCTGCACGGGCCACGAGCGCTTAGGTCCACCGCACTGCCTGTCCGATCAAAGCCTCCCTCCACACGGCCGATACTGACTCAGAACGGGACACACCCACGCCTTTCTGTGGTGGTCTCCCATCCACAACTAGCCAAGCTAATTGCGGGAGATTATTACTAAAATAGGAGTTCAGCCCTGAGGATCACAGGAGTCCCTGTTGTATGAATCCTTACATCGATCTCTTATACAGCGCTACTCAGAGCACTTCACGGTCTTTTAATGGACTCATCTTTGCACCCCGATCTATTATCTCCATGGTACAGATGGGGAACTGAGGCACACAGACTATAAGTGAAATAAAGAGAAGCTAGATAATTTCATGGAGGTTAGGTCCATAAAAGGCTATTAGCCAGGGGATAAAATGGTGTCCTTGGCCTCTGTTTGTCAGAGGCTGGAGAGGATGGCAGGAGACAAATCGCTTGATCATTGTCTTCGGTCCACCCCCTCTGGGGCACCTGCTGCTGGCCACTGTCGGCAGACAGGATACTGGGCTAGATGGACCTTTGGTCTGACCCGCTACGGCCGTTCTTATGTAAGTGACTTGACCGAGGAGACACAGGTTGCCTGTGGCAGGGAACTAAAACATATTCTCCAAGGTTCTAGGGCAGTTTCTTCACCCCTGGGCCACCCTTGCCAAGCCTTCTGGGCATCTGCACAGAAGACAGCCCTGAAATGGGAGACTGAAACCCAAACCCCTTGAAACCAAGATGCTTTGGGTCTGGATTCAAATTTCACAACTCAGCCTACCAGGGCAGCTGCACAGGCTGTTTTTCTTAACTCCCTCTAGAGCCTGGAGATGTGGATTAAAGATTCAAACTGCAACACTCCGAGTAAGTTGACTCTTGGAGGTAGGGGTGGGGCAAACATCTCCCCGCTCATATCATCAGGCTAGCGTGCTAAAAATACTGTGGCCGCAGTAGCACAAGCACTGGCTTGGGCTAGCCATTTCTGTTCGTACCCATGGGGTCTAGATGGGTTTATCCTCGGTGTGGCTAGCCTTTCCTGCCACAGAGTGGCCACACTATCATTTTTAGCACCCCAGCTCGATGAAGACCCGCATGGTCTGCCTACGTGAGCTAGGAATCACAGCCCACGTGCAGCCACACCCTGAGAGACACTCTCGAAAGGAAACTCCACACGGCCCCTTGTCCAGGGCCTGGGGGAACTCCATGACTTAACCCAGAATATTTCTCCAGCACCACCACAGAACGTCAGCCAACGGTTTCCCAAGTCTCAGGCAAACCCTGGGGAACATGGGCTTTCCTGGTATCTGGGAAGGGAAGGTTGGCTCTAGAAGGCGTTTCGGCAGGGCAGGAAGGCGGGCCTGGGGGGTGGGACAGAGGTGTGGGACTCAGGAGGAAAGTCACTTGTGCTACACTGCACTTCAAATCCCCATTGGGAAAACGTGTCTCCTCCTCCCGAACCCCGCAGGGGCGCTGAGAAGCCAGGGTGCAGTCCTTAGGAGGGGCTGAGAGACTGTAGCCATGAGGCACACAGGAGAACCTGGACTGATCGTCCGAACTCATTTCCCTCCTGCTGTTTGCCCACGTGGTGATAAAGAAGCAATGAGGGGGCATGGGAACAACCTGGGCTTCGCCACCAGCCAGCACCCTGAATTCCAGCCACCGGGAAGGTCGGAATCTCGGGGCAGCTAACAGTGGCTTCCAATCCAGCTACGGTGCCGCGACCACATGCTCAGGGTTCAGCTGATCGCCATATTTGGGGTCGTGAAGGAATTTTCCTCCACGGTAGATTGGCTGAGGCCCTGGAGGTTTTTCGCCTTCCTCTGTAGCATGGGGCACGGATCACTGCTGGAGGATTCTCTGCATCTTGGGGTCTTCAAACCATCGTTTGAGGACTTCAATCTCTGAGCTATAGGCGAGAGGATTATTCCAGGAGTGGGTGGGTGAGATTCTGTGGCCTGCGTTGCGCAGGAGGTCAGACTAGATGATCATAATGGTCCCTTCTGACCTTAGAGTCTATGAGTCTGTGAGTCCCTTTTCACCCAGAGAGATGGTGGCTTTGGGTTCAGCCTGCATTGGCTTGGTTTATAGCAGGGCCAGGCCTCACCACTCCAAGGAGGCCTCTTGGCCCACCTCAGGTGGGGAGACGGGGCCAAATGAAAGACGGCACAGGGGGCTATTTCCGGAAGCTGAATTCTGGCTCTGACTCGCCGGACCATCGGGCCTCTCCACACAAAACTCCGTCCCTCAGCTTCCTTGAGCCCTGGGATGGGAGGGCTGATTCCACAGCTGGCCGCTTCCCCAGCTGGGTCGGAAGGTGAGAATTCAAACACTAAGCCTGACAGGCCGAACGTCAGCGGGCTTGAATCCCAGCGACGAATCCTTTGAGGGACAGAATTCCCCAGCCCCTACTTGTCCCACGCGCTGTCGGCTTGCTGTGTCCTCGCGCTGAGCTCCGGGAGCGGAACCCATCCGTGCGCCTGTGGGGCAGGCCCCAGCTCTGCAGAGGATACGAGGGACCCGTCGCACACGCAGAGGGACGTCCCTTTTGCTCAGGCTCCAGTAGTTCATGCTTTTAACTCTGGAGGCCTGCAGTTCGGTCCCTGGCAGCCAGCTAAGCGTGACAGATTTGCATGCAAGCCCGTAAGGATCTGCCTGTTGCTGGCTGATTAGGATAACTCATTGCCTCTGTTCACCTCCTCCTGTTGGCTTCAGGAGCTAGATCAAGAAGACTGGGATCAAGAAGTTCCTTTCTAGGTAGTTACAGGTGACTGAGGCTTACCTTTCAGGGCATTAAATATCATAGAAGCGCAGAACACTAGAACTGGAAGGGACCTCGAGAGGTCATCAGGTCCAGTCCCCTGCCCTCACGGCCGGACCAAGCACCGTCTGGATCAGGGCTACTCAACTTTGGAAGCCCCGGGGGCCACAATGACACTCACAGCACATGCGGAAAGCTGCAACTTAAGTGTGGTTGCATATACATGCAAATATATATTCAAATATATGCAAATAGCTTCTTTCACACTGACGGGCATGAATACAAAGATTAAGGCAAGACTACACAACACACAGGCCCCATTTGAGTCAGTTCTGCTGCTATTAATAAAAGGCAACATTTACCCGATTTCCACCCATCTGACAGCATTTTTAATGAGCAATGACAGTCCAGGAATGTAACTACTAAAGCGCCTCTCAACAGAAGACCATTCTATTGACTACTTTTTTGTTTTGGCTCCCACCCATGGGCCGCGTGTTGAGTCCCGCGTAAATCCAAACCGCACCCAAACCCAAACCGCACCGCAGGCCGCAAACAGACGGGCTGTGTGGCTGGCAGGCCATGTGTTGAGTAGCCCTGATCTAGATCATCCCTGACAGGTGTCTGTCCAACCTGCTCTTAAATATCTCCAGGGATGGAGATCCCACAACCTCCCTAGGCAATTGATTCCAGTGTTTCACCACCCTGACAGGTAGGAAGTTTTTCCTAAAGTCCAACCTCAACCACCCTTACTGCAGTTTAAGCCCCTTGCTTCTTGTCTCAATATAAATATAAAAGTTTAAGTTTAAGTAACACATAAGCATCCGTGCAGGAGTTGAGCAGGGGGGTGAAAACGAGACAGCTAGTCCTTCACTTCAATGCACTGTAGAGCAAACTCCACTTTTGGGTAAGCAGTCAACGGAGCTTACGCTTGGATAGGGGAGACTTTCCACTCCAGCTCAGGGGATCACAACTAATCCTCTGGCCAAGATCTAGCTAAGAGATAATTTGATGCACAAGGTCATTTTGCTCTTGATCAGTACCAGGCAGGGACCCTTGGAGTCAAATTCACGTTGAAATTAAAACAGGGTAGAAGGAGGTCTATAAATAAATCAACAGCTAACAAGTATCTCATTGAAGCATATTAAAGGGCTTTGTATATTTAATCTTCACACAGCGCCCTGTGTCGTGTAGTGATTGATGCTTTTTCATCTTTTTTTGCAGCTTTTATGAGCGCTGATGGTAATCTCCGGAGAAACAATATGATTTGTAATAAAAAGATTACCTGTATTAAATAAAAATAATATATACATAGGAAATGCTGTTAGTGTGACAAATCTGGTTAAAGATATTACCACCAAGAAAAAATGTGATTTTTTCCTGGGCTGTCTAATTCGTTTTCAGGAAAAGTAATATCTTTAAAACTTAAGCCTGTATTATTTATAAAGGAAGCAATAACTGATTTTCCCATTTCTTGTATTAATAAATTTATTTGCATATATTTATATCAGAATTAATGGGTTTTCTCTCTCTCTTGGAATACAAAAACTGCACCGAAAGGGAAAAAGAAATTCCTGGAATTGCGTTAGGTTTTTCAGCTGCACATTAACATAAACTCTTACAGCTTGGGCCGCATGGCGTGAGATCTAGGGTTTCCTTCCTTTTTGTGAAGCCATTACAGTCATCAGGGCTACGGGTGAAATTAAACACTGTCACAGCCACAGTACGACAGTGGCAGGGCAAAGCAGTTAGGGAAAAGCATTCCCCAGGGAGAATGTAAGTTAGAATCAAACTGCATTCCTGTAAGAATGAGGCTGAGAAAGTACCGTTGATTATAATGTTGGGGCCTTAAATCCAAGGAGTTTTAAGTGCATCTCAGATGCCTATGAAGGCACAAAGCTTTAAAAGACCCTTTTCTTAGATGTTCACTTACTAACCAACCCGCTCCTTTAGATGGCTGGGTGCGATCAGCTCTATGGGCCAGTGGAGTCAACCTCCCCAGCCAACTCTGTTTGAATCAGGCCCATCTTAAGACACTCTCCTCTTAAAACACAGCCCTCATCTCTGCCTCCTCCTTCTCTCCTGACTTCTTTAGAGCCCCAGGGCAGTGTTATGGCTGGATCCCCCCATGTCCACATGATTACTGACACCCTCGAGGAACTCTAAGAAATCGGCGAGGTTTGATTTCCCTCTGCAAAAGCCATGTTGGCTCTTCACCCAACATGGCGTGTCGGTGTGTGGGATAGTTCTCGTCTTTGCTCTACTTTCTACCAGCCTGGCCGGGACTGAATTAGGCGTGCCTGCCTGTAACCACCAGGATCATCTCTGGAGCCCTTTAACAAGATCAGCACTACATTCGCTTTCTTCCAGTCCTCCGGTGGAGGGCTTTGTTTCAGCACTCGCAGGTAGTGTTCCCGCCAGCAGGAGGTGCTACAGTTAGACGGCAGTGACCAGAGCAGTCACTCCTCGTATGGACCCAGCTGTAAGTCCCAGTGGAACCAGTTGTGCCCCTCACGCCGCTCAGGTTTGCTGCTCCCCTGCCTGCCCCTGGGAGTGAGCAGCACCAGGTAGACGCGGGGAACGACAACCCCGGCTCCGATTTGCGCGCGTTAGTGCACGGCCAGCGGAACAAGGCAGCTGGCGGAACCAGCCAGTGGTTCAGCCAGACCCAGAGCAAGGCAGGTCCTTGGGCGCTTGTCTCAGTCTCGGGCACTTTTACAGCCACCTACCAAGCACACACAGACTGGGGGCTTCTTATGGATCCAAAGCGCCGGGGGAAACCGCTGCCTCCGCGGCTCACAAAGCCGTCGCCCGCTGCCGGGAACAGCCGACTTCACGGGGCTTAGTGCTCAATTAAACCACTTTTAATTGCTAAAAGACCAAGGAAAAAGAGCCCCGCTGTCGCAAAGCATTCGGAGAGGGATGCGGCCGGCCCTCCCCCGTCTCACAACAGTCCCCAGGCACTTCAGCGCCAAACAAAAGGAGCCGTGGTCGAGGCCCAGCAGCCCGCAAAGCCTCCCTCGGGGTTTTGTGTGAGCCCTGGGCTCAGGTTCTGCCACTGAGCGTTCCCCAAAGGGAGCGCCAGGGGGCCTCCATCAGTACCGGGCTCTGCGTGGGACATCCCGGAGTTACACGAGGATGAAGGGGCGGGTAGCGAGCCAGCCGCTGGAATCCAGGAGCAGCAGAACCTGCTCCGCGCAAGGGAGGTCAAAGGCTGCGTCCCGTTACCTGGAGTGAGCAGAAGGTCTGGGTGAACGGCTCCATCCGGACCAAGTACGACGCCACGATGATGGCGGAGGAGTAGTGGGTGCAGTAGTGACACTGGGCCGACGGGTCTCCTGGACAGCAGAGGGGATCAAGTCTCGGTTGGAAACACACGGCCATTGGACAGCACAGCCGCAAAACACCATCCTGCGGAGGGGCAGGGCTTGAAAGCCAGAGGTGTGCAAGGATCCTCATGCCAGGCCACAGCCAGTAGGAGGGGTGTGTGTCACCACCACTGGGTAGATTTGAACCTGGGACCTCAGCACAGGAGCCTCTACAGCTAGAGCTATAAAGCCAGCTGGCACCCCGCTCCCTTGCTCTTATCTCTGTAAGTGGTCTAAGTGCCCCTGCATGGGACAGTGACCCACACTAGGGCTACATCTGCACTGCAGGTTTCTTGTGCAAGAACTTTTTGCACAAGAGTTCTTGCACAAAAATTCTCGAGCAAGAGCACGTCCACATTGCCGTGTGCTTTTGCGCAAGCGCGTCTATGGTAGTGTGGGTGCGCTCTTTTGCAAGAAAGCTCTGATGGCCATTTTAGCCATTCCCGTCCACACTGCCTTCTTGCACAAGAGGGCTTATGCCTCGTGGGGAGAGGAATAACTCTTGCGCAAGAAGCCCTCTCTTCTGATGCTTTACTCTAAATTGACCTGCGCAAGAACACGCATGCAGTGTAGACACTCTGCAAGTTTTTGAGCAAGAACGGCCGTTCTTATGCAAAAAGCCTGCAGTGGAGACGTAGCCTAGGTGTGTGGGTTACATGTGCACACACAACCAGACAGGTACACTGCTACCAGCTAGGTGCACGCACAAATACCCATTCACACCCGGGATGCAATACTGGAGGAGAGCAGAGGCCCTAAAGCGTCTCTGAACCTCTTGCCCCTGGATGCCTCTGGAGTCCTCAGTTACTATTTGGTTGCATTTGCAAAAGAGTGATCTCCACATCCCCAGCTATCAACTGCATGGCCATATAAGGACTGGATGGCGTCACAGGTAACCCCTACCACCAACATTCCCTATTTTTTTCCGTCCACGTGAGGAATACATTTTATGATGTGCACGGAAGCCTGTGGGGATGTGCACCACCAGTAGGAACACACGCTGCCGGCTGTGGGCGCTCTGCCAATCAGCATGTGAATCTCTCCTGGGTGGCCGCCCACGCGCTTAGCTTCCAGGGACCCCTGCCTACGGCCCTGCGGATGAGACCAAGTTGGCGGATGCCTTAACATTAGCAGAGCTCGAATGCCCTCGTCTTTCCAGGCCACCTGCCTGCTCCTCCTCCACCTCCCCAGGGCTCAGTGCACGCCAGGCCAAAAGGGGGCACAGGCCTGGCAAACAAAATGGCGACATCTGAGCCGTGGCGCTGCACATGCCCTGCCTCTCGGGGCGCAAGCAGCCAGCCGGTGCTGCTGCAGGAAGCGGGCAGAAATTCCACCCCCCCACAGGAGCCAGAGTATTCTCGGGGGAAGAGCCCAGTGGGTCCTCACCCCTCCCTTCCTGTGAGGCCTTTGCTCCCCACCCGGCCTGGGGACACACCTTTTCCAGCCCTGCACCCCCAATCCCTGCCTCATCACCCTGTCCCCCCAGAAACCGCCCGTTCCCCAGGGGCCAAACTGCCCCCCCCCACATGACCAGTCTCCGGCCTCAGGGCGGGGGCAGGGCCTAGCAGTGCAGGGCACTTGGCTCCTAATAGGGGTGACTCCCATCCTGTCCCCCCTCCCCATGTCCCACAAGTCCACAGCTTAGCTTCCTGGGGCGCTTGCTGCCCCCTCATGCCAGCCTTGCACTTGCGACTCCCCCAAAATCCAGGGGTCCTGACCAATGTTTCCGCTGACCCTTTCCAGCCACGTGCGGAACAAATTTTATATTCCCAGAGGCATGGGCACCACCAGGAGGAGCACAGCCCGTGCCGGGGGGGCCGGGGGGGCTCTGCTAACCAGCTGGGCAGCACTGGATTCTCTCCTGCGCGGCCGCACAAGCCCTAACCGGGGAGCCTGGCCGTGAGCCCCAGGTTGCGGAGCACTGCTCTAGATGACTGGAGTGCCCCTGGCAGACCTCTGCATCCCCCCCGGGGCACATCAGCCCCCGTTGAAACCCCCTGTCCCCAAGCGCCCACCTTCGCTCTTCTCCACCTCGTGGTAGCGCTGGACGAACTTGCGTTTCCTTTCCAGGGTCTGCGCTCCCATGGGCTTGGAAAGGTCGCGGAAGGTCCGGGGGCTCGCCAGGTTCAGCGCCTGTAAGGCCAACACAGGGGGCTGAATTCTCCTGCACCCCCACTGCCCACGCTCGGCTCTGTGCCCTCCCCAGCCACAGGGGTCCAGTGCGTCCGGCCCCCCCAGATGCCTGAGCTCGGGGCTCACCCCCTCAGAGCCGGGGGGACGCCCTCGCCAGCGTGGAACGCCTCCACATTGCTCCTGGGAGTAGCCTGGCCCCCGGGCAGGGCGTGCACATCTTCCCGGCACACGGGGAGAGGCGGCACAGGGAGCCAGGCCTCGGGGAAAGGCAAAGGCCATCACCCCTTTGCTGGCCGGCGCATGGGGCAGAACGTATCTGCCTGCCGGGGCAGAGTTCCAACGGCTCCCAGGCGCCCCTCCCAAGAGAGGGCCGGCTCTTTGGAGGCCGCGTGTGCCTGCGGGCGGACCGTGCGTGGAAGGAGGCTCCTGCACAGAGGGCGCCTCCCCACGGCTCCCAAGCGGGCCCAGGCAGGCAGACACGGCCCAGCTGAACACACGGCCGTGTCTCCGCGAGGGCCACGCCCGCGCCCACGTGTGTCGCTGGGGCCCGGGCCGCCCTGTCCTTGGCCGGCTGGCCCGCGTCGCGGTGGCTACCCTGCCGTTCTGAGCCCGCCAGCTCAGGTCCGCCTTCACCTGCTGCGACTGTACCTCCCCATTGCCGGAGAGTGGTGCTCGGACTGGCATGGCCTCTCCTGGCTCCCGGGGGGGAAACGGGGCCCGCTCTTGGGGCGGGCGCGGGCACGGGCCGGCTCGGGGAGGGGCGTGGGGCCTGCTCTCGGGTGGGGAATGTGGGGCCCACTCTTGGGGGACAACACAGGGCCTGCTCTCTGGGGGAGCGCAGGGCCCACTCTTTGGGAGCGCAGGCCCACTCGGGGACATGGGGCCCACTCAGGGAGGATGCGGGCCCGCTCTCAGGAGGGGGAATGTGGGGCCCGCTCTCGGGGAATGTGGGGCCTGCTCTCGGGGAACGTGGGGCCCACTCTTGGGGGACAACGCAGGGCCTGCTCTTTGGGGCGGAGCGCAGGGCCCACTCGGGGGACATGGGGCCCACTCTCAGGGAGGGGATGCGGGGCCCGCTCTCAGGAGGGGGAATGCGGGCCTGCTCGGGAATGTGGGCCTGCTCGGGGGAAACGTGGGGCCCACTCTTGGGGGGACAACGCAGGGCCTGCTCTTTCGGGGAGAACGCAGGGCCCCCTCTCAGGGAAGGGACGCGGGCCCTGCTCTTGGGTGGGGGGAAACGTGGGGCCTGCTCTCTCCTCAGCTGTCTGCAGGGACAGGAAGGAGAGGGGGTCACGGCCCTGGCCCTGCGGACGCACCCCAACACTCAGGTCAGTGAAGAAGCCTTTGCACAGCTTCTCCTGCAGCCAGTACCAAAAGTGCAGCGCCCCCAGTTGCTCACCTGGGAGTGGTAGTCAGCCAGGACCCAGGGGAAGACGGGGTACTGCATGTAGTCGTTGTAGGTGCGCCCGGCCAGCGTGTTCAGGTACATCAGGTAGTCGAAGTTACTGATTTCTCTCCTCTGCCATGTCGGGGAACAACCATCACAAATGTCGAGGTGAAGCGGCTGTAGGCTCCATGTGACTCAGCCGGAGCGAACCCCGCGCAGCCTAACCCCAGCTCACGCGCACAGCCCGTTGGGCCAGGGGACTATTTTTATTGGCAATGAAAAAGTTTCCACTTTCTCCAAACTTGGTCTTCCCAGAGTTTGGGGGGTTTGCAGTGGAAAAAACAGCAACTCAGCAAATCGTCTTAGGGATTTGCAATGAAAATTGCGTTTGAAATCAGCCGAAATACCCTTGTGAACAAAAAAAGCCAGTTTTCACGGAAACGTTTTGAACCCAGAAGGGCGACCATCTCGCCTCGCCGCCCATAACCACGGAGCGCTTTGGGGTCTTTTCGTTCATTTTGAACGGTGCCGGACTGACAGTCCTAACAAGCGACCCCCCCTTGCTAGCCCACCAAACAAACGCAGCCAGGAAAATCCACACTGCAAACTTCCCACGTGTTGTCCCCAGCGTGACTCTGACGCGGAGAGACCTGTCTGGGTGAGATGGGGAATTCATTCTTGTACAGGTGGAATCTCTCTGGTCTGGGACTCTGGCCCGGTAACACCCGTGGATCGGCAGGACCATGGATGTTGCTGGACCGGAGAGCCCCTGGACCTGGGAGCCGTAGAAGCCTAGAGGCAGGGAGAGGAGCTGCGGACCCCAGCGGTCTGGGGCAGCAGGAGCTCCGGTGGCCATAGGACTGCCAATGGAGACAGGATGCTGTTGGTGGCAGGGAGCGGAGCCCTGCCAAGTCTACTGACAGACCCCAGGAGTGCCAGATTTGACCTCCTCTGGCCAGGCAAACTCCCTGGTTCGGGGCTGGTCAGGTCCCAAGGGTGCCAGATCAGGGAAGTCCAACCTATAGCCCAACTGTAGTGGTAGTTTTTGTGATGATTATTATTGATATTTGTGTCATGTTGGCACCTAGGGGCTTCAAACAGAGATAGGGGGCATGGGGCTTCAAACGGGGATAGGGGCATGCGTTTTGCTAGGTCTCTCTCTCACACACACACAGACACACACACACACACACGGGGATAGGGGCATGTGTTTTGCTAGGTCTCTCTCTCTCTCACACACACACACACACAGATAGGGGCATGTGTTTTGCTAGGTCTCTCTCTCTCTCACACACACACACACACACACACACACACACACACAGGGGGATGGGGCATGTGTTTTGCTAGGTCTCTCTCTCTCTCACATACACACACACACACACACACACGGGGATAGGGGCATGTGTTTTGCTAGGTCTCTCTCTCTCTCACACACACGGGGATAGGGGCATGTGTTTTGCTAGGTCTCTCTCTCTCTCTCACACACACACACACACACGGGGATAGGGGCATGTGTTTTGCTAGGTCTCTCTCTCTCACACACACACGGGGATAGGGGCATGTGTTTTGCTAGGTCTCTCTCTCTCTCTCTCTCTCTCTCTCTCTCACACACACACACACACACACACACACACACACACACACACACACACACACACACACACACACACAGATCGATCAGGGCATCTGTGCTCCAGAAACTGGACGGAACCCACCAGCTCATTGTGCAGGCACTACAAAGAGGCCCCAGCTGGTAACAATGCTCAGCTGGCCGCGATGCCCGTTGGCCTGGAGTCTGAGCCCTCAGAGATGGCAGCTGCTTTGCAACTCTGGAAGCCTTCTCAGGCCTCTCCGGGGCCCCTGTTCAGCTGGGCCACAGCGTTACACTAGAATCCATCAGCAACTCCTACTCAAATCAGCACACGCCGACATCAGCCTAAACCAGTCCCCCTACACATTAACTAAACGCTCTCACTGGCGCTTTGTCTACACTGCCAGTTTTTGCGGCAGAAAAGATGCTAATGAGGTCGCGACTCATGCTAATGAGTCCCTCATTAGCGTATTTTCTGCCGCAAAAACTGGCAGTGTACACATAGCCTGGATCTTCTTCCAACGATCTACTCTGCGCCCTGGCTGAAGCCCCTCATCGCTCTAGCATTGGAGGTGCGTCGTAGGGTACAGTACGGCTTTCAGCTGGTTTGCTGGAGAGCCAAACACACACAACGGTTTGACTGCTATCCCTGGGGAGGCAAATGCTGGCAAACACCCTGCAGAGCCAATGGGAACCAGCGTGGGAGGTTGGGGGGCTACGCTGTCTTCTGTGGCCATCAAGATCTTTATCAGACACAGTCTGGAAGCTACAGTCCGGACACGCAGCTGGTGCAGGAGAGGGTCACTGCAGTGAAATCAGTGGAGCTTGGATGATTTACACCTGGATTTCCTTCTACACGTCTCATCATCTTGACTAGAGGGGCCCTCTTAGGCATCACTGCAGCAAAATCCTGAAGCTCGAGGTCCATCGAGCCCTGTGTCGCGTCTCCAATGTTGACCAGCACCAGCTGCTTCCTAGGAAGGTGCGGAGGAACCCCACAGTACCCCAGTGAGGGCTAATGTGCACCCCAGAAAGGGACTCACCCCTGATCCCTAAGAGTGAGAGGCTGACGCTAAGCCCTGCAGGAAGAGGTTTGCACATTAAGCAGTACGGCTGGATTCCTAGGACACAGCAGTAGGGCAGAAAGACTCGGTCCTTTTCTTTCCTCTACTCGGGACTGACCTGGTTTGAGCAATCAGAGAGTTAGCCAGAGATGGTCTGCATTTACCTGCCACTTCTGGAGCATCGTCTTTTCCCCTCCCGTGTTCTTCCTGCAGGACACAGAAGATTTTATTGTCACCGTGTGCTGCAAAGCCCCCGGGGAAGGATTCAGAAAGCATGCCCATATTCCAGACCCTCCTCCCCCATCCCCAAAATTGTACATTACGAGAGCATCAAAACTGCACTCCACAATCCAATGGTCAGACGGCAGCGTCGTACGATGGGTGTTTCAAAAGCTCTCAGCTTCAGCTTGTTAAATCACGGAGAGTTTCTTCTCCAATGTCAACGAGAGCAGAGTTAGGTCAGCATGCCGCCATGTGAAGACACCCATCCATAATTCAAGCTGGGTGGAAAAGGGTTTTCCTATCCCCTGAAAATTTTCAAGAGTTCAAAGAAAAATTCCCCCATCCTAAATCCGGGTGGGAAGTTGACATTTCTACAATTTTCATAAAACAAAACATTGATGGCGTGAGTCAATTAAAATACGCCATTTGGGGAATTGTGAATTTTTTTTCTTTCATTTTCATCCTTTTTTCAGTCTCAGCTTAAATTTCCCAACAAAAAGTCACTTGGAATTGTTCTTTTTTGAAAATGTCAAAATGTTTCCTTTTGACCATTTTCAAACTCGTCTTTTCCTACGTTTTTTTGAGTTGGGAGCTGCGTCAAAACTGACTTGGTTTAACACTTTGGGTTTCCTCAGACTGAAAAAAAAATCAATTATTCACCCAATTGTCTCTGTAACTGTATAATTTCTATTGGCTACACTAATGTCTCAGACTAAAGAGAAGTATTATTTTACCTGTTGCCAAGACAATTTTTTTTTCTTGCAGACTATGGGGTTGTTCTCTTCGGACAAACACTAAAAGCTAGGATTGATTCGCTCTCACCACCTAAAACTCCATGTCTCTTTTTTCAGTTCCCTGGCATGACCAGACAATCAGAGGTTAAGTTTATAGCAACCATGCATACAAACAAGAAGTTTCATTCCCATCTGATACGGGAGACTGGGTCTTGGCTCTTTGCCCTAAAGACAAGAGGATAAATGCTTCTCTCTGTTGCATGGTGTAAATCAGCAAGGACTCCACTGATTGCAATGGAATTACTTTAGATTTGCACCCCTGATTCTAAGCAGCTGTTGGCCCAGGAATTCAGGAATTCTAACGTAGCAAATTGGAGGACTATTATAAACACCTGCAATTTGTCGCATAGTTCTCACGTTCCTATATGCTGCTCCCGCTCAGTCTTCCAGAGTTTTAGAGGCACCACTCTATAGCGAGAGGATTAAAATACTAGATGTTGCAATGAACTGGCCCAGAGCGTACAAACATTTACATGTGTATGTCGCTGCCCTCTGCTGGATGGAAACAGAACTGCTCCACTGTGTATCATAGGCCCTATATGCCTAACAGCTAATGGAGATTCTCCAGAGGCCACTTAGAGCTGTGTAGCACTGGCAGAGGTCTAAGTGGCCCCTGCAGAATGTAAAGGGATTAAGGAGTCAGACATGCTCCTGGAGATATTCCCATTTTAGGGATATGCCGATGGGCTGGACACAAGAGCCCCGCCCAGTCTCAAACGTTCCGGAATCCGGCGCCACAGCGTGATGACTCACAGAGGCCGGAATGTTGGCCGCAGGCCTGGGACGTTCAAGGCGATTCCTCCCACTTCCCCGACCATCTTTCATCAGCCAACGTTCCTCCAGCCAACACCTCCCCGGCTAGCCCACTGCCGGCCGAGAGTAGATCAGCAGCAGCCACCACACCTCCGTGAGTGCACTTACAGGGCTCGTGGCCAAACGGAAAGGGGGGCAGGAGCTTTAGACACGTAAATCGCTCTTCCAGGGGGGTGAATTTACCTGGATTCCTCAGACGCTTCCATCATGGTCCCCCTTTGCCTGGGCCATCCGGGGAGTGATTAATTAATCCCTACCCCACGAACATCGGCCTATGGGTGACGGTCAAAAGGTCCCATCAAAGCCCTGGGGTCAAATCCTGCCTCTAACGAAGTCCATGGTAAAACGCCCATCGATTTCAGTAGAGCCACGATTTCACTCCTTTGGGTTTTACTCAACTCTCAAAAATTCCAAAGTCGGCAAAACAAGCAGCTGTTTCCCTGCAGATTTTCCAGCTCTGCACTGAACTGAAAATACAGAGAGCCCTTTCGCTGGAGTAGCAACAACCCAGCATCTGCTCCCTGCACGGATCAAGGGACGCAGGGATATGCAGAGAAGTAACCGCTTTCTCTTTACACTTAACCCGCGTCTCCTCAAGGTTCAGCTTAGGCGACATGTGAGCAGAGAAGCAAGGTTATTGCTGCTTGATTGTTCCAGTTTCCCTGTCCCTATACGCCTGCCCCGCTCCAACGCTGATGGGAAAATATTAAATATGTAAATAATCAGAATACTATTCAAGCGCTTGAACTTTTGTAGCACCTTCTACTCAAGGATCTTCACGAATATCAGTCAATTTAGCCTTTCAACCCTTCCCTGGGAGTTAGGGAAATATCTGCCCATTTGACAGGTGAGCAGACTGAGGCGGTCTTCCTGCGCTGGATGCTGATTATGGGATCTGGGGCAAGTCACTGCTCCGTGCCTCAGTTTACCTCTTTGCAACAGGAGGGTGATGCTCGTGACCCCACTCCTAAGGCTTCGCTAATTTCAGTCAGATTGCACTGAGAGCCTCAAGTGGAAGGAGGTACAAAAGTAGATCTTATATTTACAGAACGCCTCTGACGCCACAGCCCTGTCACAAAGTTATACGAACAAAGGGGTACCTTATCCACTAGGGAAATGTCGCTCCCCACCACAGGCTGGGCAGTCAAGTATAGTATGTATATTTTGACCAGCACTGGGGGGCAGATAGGCTACATTCCCCAAGGCTGGACGCTGGCAAGCACAGACTGTCCTGGAATCTTTAACAAAGACCAAACATTCTCAAAGCGTTCCCTGGTTACACACCTCATGTGACAGAGGGAATCTCTGGCAGCCCCTTGCACCACATGTGGAAATCAGAGCTATTTCTCTTCCCCCGTTAAGTGATTGGTTCGTTTTTGAAGCCATCAAGCCGGCCACAAAAAACACAAGCTCGTTACCCCAGGCCGAACAGAAGAATGAGGGTGAATTCATGCGGCATAACAGGAGACGCTCTGGTTCTGGTCGGAGGGGAGCAGAGGCCGCTCTTGCCAACTGCTGCAATGTTTGGGGTCACTCTTCCGGCTGCGTCTACCCCCTGCCTAGCCGGGTGCCAGGGATCGACACAAGGGGGTGACCTCGGAAGTGTTGTACGATCCGAACCCCCCACGGCAGGCACCTCCCACCTGCACGACAACGGAGTTCGAATCATTTAAACCCACAGCGAAAGCAACCAGCTCCGTCCCCTTCTCCTCCCCTAACCCGGTTGCAACGGTCCCCTTCTCTCGGCATAAATTGCACCCTGACTTTTCCAGGCCTTGCATGCCGCTGAGTCCGCTCCGGCTCCCGTCTGAACCTGCATGTTGGAACCAAACATTATGCTAATGATCGCCAAGGACCTGGGATTCCGGTTGCTTAGGAACGAAAGTTTCGCACGCTGTGGAAGGAGAGCTGAATAGGGTGACACTGTAGCTGGGTAAGTCCTTCGAAACACCCTCCCCTCTTCCCGCACACAAACAACGATTTCTTGAAAGGTTGCCATTAAAAAAACAACGGGGGGGAAGTTGGACTTTAGAATTGACAGGCCTGTGAAAAGCAGAGCTGCCCGGGTCTCCCCCGCAGCCTGGGGGTTTAGTTACACACCCGGAAGAAGGACCAATTCATTATGCAGAGAAGACTAGCCAGAAAACGATTGCAGGCGGACTGACCATGGAAGCTCAGATTCTGCGGCACAGACCAAACAGACAGCTTGCGACGTGTCCGCGTCTGGAATAGATGCGTCCTGGGCGTGAGCCGGTAAGATCTCAGACTGCCCTATCCAGGCTCGTGGAGAGGAAACAGTCTTTACTTTTGGGGGGCTGGGGAGGAGAGCGTCAGTTTGCAAGCGTGCACGCTGCAGGTCGATCGGACGCAGCCTGGGAAGTTACAGGAATTTAAAGGGAGCCGCAGTTCCTGCTGGCTGACAGGACCCATTTAATCTAATCCAGCCCCTGTTAGTAGAAGCCGTGTTTAAGCGTCAGTGAATGAATCTCTCTTTCCTATTAAGTTTTAGCAGACCACAAAGAAACAGTAACAGGCTCATAAGCAGGCAAATGAACCTGGTTTGCAATGCGCAAAGCGCAGGATTGGCTAGCGCACGAAGGGCGTAACGCAAAACTCGAACGGCACCTGGTTCGGCGTTTGGTCACATACCAACCTCGAGCCAGTGTGTAGGCCCGAGCAGTGTCTGAGCACAAAGCAAACACAATGAGCAGCTCGGAGCCACCAGATTGGTAGAGGATGGGTAGCTCAGCCGCTGATCTGTGTTTGGCAAGACCCCACGGATGGGAAGGGTTTGTCCCTGGGCTCTGTACCCATTAGGGATGTTAAAAAGCGGGTCACTGGTTAACCGTGTAACCGCTGAAAATCTCAGGAGTTACATGCTGCAGGGGCAGAGCCTGCAACACAGGGCAGCAGCTGGCTCCCCTGGGAGCCGGTGTATGCCGGGAGCTAGGTTTTAAGCTGGCTCCCGGCTCCCTCCCCGCTCCCAGGGAGCCGGCTACCACCCCATGCAAGCTCTGCTGGAAGGGGGGGCAGCCAGCTCCCCAGTAGCGGGCGGGAGCCTGCGGGTAACCGGTCATGGTAACCGACGAGCCCAGGCTTATCTGTTAACCGTGTGAATGGTTACCCCATGCCATCCCTAGTACCCCCATGGTTATTTACCTAGCCCCAGCCATGTGCCCCAGGTACGGGTATGTCACCGGCCCCAACGAGATCAACTAAAATGAGCAGAGGAGAGGATGGGAAGAGACCAGAGAAGATCCAAACGGGTCCATACAGCTGAGTGAGCCTACGTAGGGGCGCTAGAGTAGCTACATGTTCAGGCGGAGCAGAGGGGCAGGGAGCAGAAATTTACCCTGGACGATTGGGGGCAGAAGGAGTCACTGTTGCAGCTTTTCCTTCCTTGCACCATCCCAGAGGAGGCAGGGCCGTGCTTCCAACCCCCCGCCAGCCCATTCCACACACACCTTGTGCATCAGGTGCGGCATGCCACAATGGGGGGCCAGATTGGACATCCCGGAAGCACAACCAACCCCGGCCCCCACGGCAGTGCGGCTCCCCGCCACCCCCCACTCTGCCCTGTGCTGTAAAGGCCCTATCTAGCCCCGGGTGTACGGAGAAACGGGGCTTGATGTCCAGGCTCTTCGCAAGGCAGCCCCTCCAGCAGTGCCCCCCGGAGGGGGAACGCAAAGGATGAGCAAAGAAAGCTCCGGGGTGTTCTGATTCTTGGGGGGGCAGGGCGTGTCCCCGGCCCAAACTCTCTGGCCGCTCCCCGGCAGTGTAACTGAGCTGTCCAATATTTAGAATTAACAGGCCCTGCCGGATGGCCCCGGCCGTTCCTGAATTTTTCATACCACTAGCTGAGGAACTGCAGCCCTTCTCTTCAGCGCGCACCAGACCGACACGGCTAACCAACCCTCATTCTGTCCGACTGCAGACGCAGGAAATGCTGCTAATGAGTTTACGAGCGAGCGGAGGGGAAAGCCTTCCCTGCCATTTGGGCCCCCGCACTTGGGAAGAGCGCGAGTGCCCCACTCCGGCAGAAATCCCGCTCTCCCCTCTGTTACTCCGAAGGAAACATCCCGTGGAGATTCCAGACGCTCCCCGGAGCCAGACCCTCTGGCGGAGATGCACTGGGCGGGGAGAGGGGAGGCACCTGCTGCCTTTGGACGGAAGCAATGAGGGGCCGCATTCGTCAAGGTATTTAGGTGCCTAAAGAGGCAGCTAGGCACCTAAATACCTTTACCAAGCTGAACCTGAGTACGGCCCCTCTTAACCCGGCGTGTGTCTGTCTCTCTCTGACTCACACTAAGGATGTTAAAATGCAGTTCATTGACTAGTTGAGTAGTCGATGGAATTTCCATCGACTAGTCGATAGGCACTTCCGCATTCCTCCTTTGAAATGTACAAGAGCCCCAATAGGGGCTCTTGTACATTTCAAAGGAGGAATGCGGAACTCCGTGTACAGCCCGGGGCCAGCGGGAAGTTCGGCTGACTCCGGGCTGCACACGGGTGCCTGCTTTGAAATGCACAAGAGTCCCCAGCGGGGACTCTTGTGCATTTCAAAGCCATGGAGGCCGGGGTCAGCGAGGGACTCACGGTCTCCCGCTGACCGCAGGCTCCATGCTATGGGCTCCCCTGCTCCTTTGAATCATGCAGAGGCGTCAGTTTCAAAGGGGCAGGGGCCGCACAGCTGATCAGCTGTGTGGCCACTGCCCCTTTGAAACTCACACCTCCACGCAATTCAGAGGGAGGCAGGGGAGCCCGGGTCAGCTGGGGAGTCCCCAGATGACCCCGGGCTCAACGGCAGCTGCCCCTCTGAATCGCGTGGAGGCGGCGTTTTTAAGGGGCAGCCTGCCACAGGGCTGATCCTGGGATCAGCTGTGCAGCTGCCGCCTAGGGGTTTCAAAGTGGCGGCGCTGCCACTTGGAAGTACTCTTCCCCCGCCCCGCCGTAGAGGCAGCGGGGCGGACGCGGACTGACGAGTCGACTAGTTGACATTACTCTCCAATAATAAGCAAATACTTATCGGATTGTCGACTAGTCTTTAACACCCTTAACTCACACCCGGCAGCTGGCTTGCCAGCCAACGCAGCTGGTTCATTAGCTTGAGCACTAGAGGCTTAAATGTCCAGCCCTGACAGTTTCCAAATTTAATCCCAGCCATGACGCAGCCGGGGGCAGCGACGCACAGGCGCCGAGAAGGGTTACACTGGATCCATTAGTCAAGTAACAGCCCCAGCCGTCCTGCTGCCCTCTAGCTCTCCATGGCCTGGATAGCACCCCTCACCATGCGCTACTCAACCAGCAGCCCTGACCAAGACCGGGGTAGAAAGGGCCCCTTTGCTGGGGAGAGGCCAAGAGCACACAAGCATGAGCCCTGCGGCACCGTTCCACCGGGCTGCAGTAAGGACACGGCCCGGCCTGCCCATCGCCAGGGGAATGGAGCCTGGCACTGGAGAGGCAGGCTTGTCCTCTGTTGACTTGCTAACCCCTGGGTTTTCCAACGGGCAAGTTCAGCAGGGGTCTGTGCCGCTCGAAGCAGCGTGAGATCCTCGTGGGGCTGCTACCGGACAGCCAGCGCGAGGGCTTTGCCATGGGGCAGAGGGGAGGGATGGGAAGATACCACAGCAATGGAGCCCAGATCTTACGTGGGATCTCGTGGGGGTTGGTCCTGCTTTGGGCAGGGGGTTGGACTTGTTGACCTCCTGAGGTCTCTGCCAGCCCTAGGATTCTAGGGACCCCCTTCTCTACAGCCCCCAACGGTGGTTTCACCAATGCGGACACTATTGCTGGGACGTGGGAGACCAGAGTGTAAGGCCCAGCCCTGCCACCGACTTCCTGTGTGACCTTGGGCATGCGCCATAGTCTCTCTGTGCCTCAGTTTCCCCTTTTTCCAGTGGGGAGACCAACCTATCTTAGCTCACAGGGGTGGGTGAGGATCCATGCAGTAAAGACTACCGTGGTCCAATAGCTGGGTGGAGTGATGGGTGTCTATGGGGCTAGACAGATAAAGGCGCTGATGTCTATCAAACAATATTAAAAATCCAAGTGGGCGAAAGATCAGAACCCGGACTATTGCTTCCGACGTGGCAGGACCCATTCAGCTCTCAGCAGGATGGAAACCCAGCGCTGGTTCCCGAACTTCCCCTAGATGCTCTCACTTCAGAAGGCCTGGCGGGGTGACTGGCATGGATCCCCTGCCTTCGCATTGTTCGGGGCTCTGGCATGTAACGGAAAGGAGCCGATACTGTCTCAGCTCCACTCTGAGCTCCCCGAGATGTACTTGCACATGATTAATGAGTAGCCAAAAAGCCTGAAGGGCTTGTAACGAAGCCTTTCTAATGGAGAAGTGTGTTGCAGACAAATCCATATTGCTTCCCAAACAATCATTCATCAACGCCGTGATTGGACGCTTTCCAATTAAATGCGGGGGCCCCCGATCAGCTGGGGATTAGCCAGCTGTAACCTGGGCTCCTCACAGCGCCCCAGTCGCTGCCGGCGCTGTCACTCGTGGCAGGGAAGTATCTTACTGCCTGCCCTGCGCACACGTATTGTCCGTTACCTTTGAAGACCTCCCCTACTAGCAAAACAATGAGTAGTCCTGTGGCACCTTAGGGTACGTCTAAACAGCAGCGTTAGTCTGGAAGAACTGACGCTATTCTGAAATAACAAAGAGCGCGTCTGCCCAGCAAGCCGTTATTTCAAAATCACGCCGAGCTGGAGGACTGCTCACTCCGACTCATGGCAACCCTCATTGCACGAGGAGCAAGGGAGGTGGGAGGAGGAGGGCTCTACCTCGGACTTCCTGCCGTGTCGACCGCGCCAGAAGCGAAATTAAGCTGCTTCGACTTTAGCCACGCAATTGACGTGGCTGAAGTTGTGTAGCCTCTCTCGACTTTCGCCCTGCCGCAGAGAGGTGCCCTTGGAGACTAACAAAACAACATATAGCGCATCGTGAGCCTTGGAGGAGCAGATTGGGAAAAAAGCAGGGGACCCTCTCAATTTATACCAAAAAAAGAAGGGAGAGGGGGGAAAATACCTGTCAATGGTAGAGCCGGTGCTAATGAGGCTGAGCAAGTGGGCTGGAAGTGTCCCGTACTCAGCTTTGGATGCCAATTGGGTGTTGAATGTAAGGAGAGCAGGTTTTATTATGGGCCATCCAGCTCAGGGCTTTCTTCAAGCCTTGTGAGACCATGTCAGATTTGCAGGTGAATGTCAATTCCCCTCTCTCTGTGTAGTTGGCTGGTGAATTTCCTTGGTAGCAGAGTGGCTACTTGCAAATCCAGGAGTGCATGCCCAGGCAGGTTAAAACGTCCCCTGCAGGTTTGTGTGTGTTCCCATTCCTGATGTCTGACTTGTGTCCATCCCGCCTTTGGCACAGAGACTTTGCGGTGTGGCCCCTACCCAGGGCCGAAGGGCCTGGCTGGCCCCGGATGGCATCTCACACTGGTGGATGTGCGGTTGTACGACCCCTGAGGTGGCGGCGGACGTGGTTCGGGCCTGGGATGGTGTTGCTTGTGTAGCTGTGTGGACAGAGCTGGCAAGGGGTTTATTACAGGGGCAGGTTCTGAGGCGTGGTGCAGGAGAATGTGCTTGAGGCTGTCTGTAGGCGAGGACCGGCCTGTCTCCCAAGGCCTGCGAGATGGAGGGATTGTTTTCCAGGACAGAGTGTAGATCGTCACCGAGGGGTTTAAACTGGGCGCTGTCAGTGGTGACCAGTGGTGTTCTGTTATTTTCCATGTTGTTTTCCCCCTACTAGTGACACCCCTGAGACCGTGGTGTATTACCAAAGGCCCGGGACTCCATTCAGCAAAGCCCCGTCCTTTCTTATGGGCAGGATTTTCAGAAGCATTCCACGCATCGGAGGCAGGTTGGCTGTTCTACCGTAGGGTGTTACGCCACCCACCATCGCCATGGTATCTGGGGTCTTCTGAAAATCTGGCAGCAAGTGTCACAATAAGTACAGCCAAAGGCTTGCATTGGCTCCAACCGGCATCGGGCCAGGTTGTAAGAGTTTTAGAGCCTTGCCCTCCTGTAGCATCGCCTCTAGGCTGATCTCAAAGCATTTGAAACTGCCAGGACACCCTTCCCAATGCGCCGTCTGCAGCATCTCCATTGGGCAGGGTCTTCCCTAGCACGCAGGGAGGGCAGCCCCCAGCGGTGTTTAAGGAACACAGACCATCTTTCCTTTAAAAGTCTCTTCTCTGGTCCCACGGTAACAATTCCATTGCAAAGCACGACATGAAACTGTGCTAAGATTGACATCGTCTGCAGCAGTGTTCAAGCCAATGGAAACGCACAGGCGTACAAACCAGCGCCCAATTTGACTGCTGTTGTTTACTTCGACAATGACTTAAGGCCTCCAGTCAACAAAACTCTTGAGCATGTGCTGAAAGCACAGAAGTGCTTTGCCAAACAGGGCCCCGGGGCCAGGGGCAGGCTGGCCCGGCGGGATCCCGGGAATTTCCCGGTGGGCTGTCGTATCCACCCGGGACGGCCGCCATTGCCCCGCACGCCGAGCGGCTCTGCGTCCGCGCTGTATGCGGCGCACGGAGCCTGACCCGCTGCTTGTGCTGCGTGCCGGACGTGATGCAGGGAAAGGGGGCGGGGATCGAGGGGCACGCAGGGGTGACGTCATGGGGAGGGCTGTTCCCAGAGCTATTTTGATTGTCAGCCCGCTCCTGGTCCCTCTGCCCAGCTACACAACTGCCCTCTAAAGGGTGTGGCCAGTGAGTGTCCAAAACGTCCGATCTTGGGGGCTGGACCGAGACCCACAAGCCCTTCCATGCAGCCAATGGCAGACAAACATTTTTATCCTCCATCGTTCAGTCTGGATAGCCGCCACCACTCTAATGGTGAAAGACTCTATGGTCCCCATGCTCCGTTACTCAGCCCCTGGGGAACTTCAAAACCTCCTCTGCATTGGGACCCCCCTCCGTGCTTGCAGTGACCATGCCCCCAACACCGACGCACGACACCCCTAAGAATCAGGCCCTTCGGGTGGAGAGCTCATGCCCCGAGGGGGAACGTGGTGACTTTAAAGCGTCCAGTGGTCGTGTGTCACCTTCTAACGAGGTCGCTTTTTGTTCCCAACCAGGGCTGAACAGCCAGCAACTCAGAAGATTTCACTTGGGCGCCTCCATCTGATTCCTCCTCGCCACCCGAGCCCACCGCAGCTCTCTCCCCCCGCGGCACGATGGGCAAGGGGAAAGCAAAAGGCCCCAAAGGGAAAAAGGTCACCTTGAAAGTTGCCAAAAACTCCATCAAGATCACGTTTGATGGGAAAGCGACGCCTCGACCTGAGCAAGATGGGCATCACCACCTTCCCCAAGTGCATCCTCAAGCTGGCCGACGTGGACGAGCTGGATCTGAGCCGGAACATGATCAAGAAAATCCCAGACTTCATCGAGAAGTTCCAAAACCTGCGCTGGCTGGACTTGCACAGCAACCAGATCGAGAAGCTGCCGGAGACCATCGGCATGCTCCAGAACCTCTTCTACCTCAACATCTGCAACAACAAGCTCACCACCAGGAGCCTGCCGGAGGAGCTGAGCCAGCTGAAAAACCTGCGCACCCTCAACCTCGGCTTGAACCAGATCGACCAGATCCCCACCACCCTGGGGGCCCTGAAGGAGCTCCAGGAGGTGGGCGTCTTTGACAACTACCTGACGGCCATCCCCAACAGCGTGGCCAAGCTCCCCAAACTCAAGAAACTGAACGCGAAGAGGAACCCTTTCCTCCAGCCGACGGAGGAGGAGCTGTTCCTCGACAGCATCAAGCGCCTGGAAGCCCTGTACTTGGTGGACGAGAAAGACCTGTGCGGCCCCTGTCTGAAGAAGTGCCAGGAGGAGAGAGACAAGCTGAACAAGCTGAAGAACGCGGTGCCCACCTCCCTGAGGAAGCCCAACTTCTCCGCCCTCATGACGCCCAACTCCACGGCGAAGGAGAACCAGGCGGAGTGGCGGTGAGGAGGGTCACGCGAAGGCGGCGGCGGCACCCGGCGTCCGGCCAGCTGACTCGGAGCATCTCCAGTCCACACCGACCAACAGCTCTGCCCTCACGGCGGTTCTCCTCATTTACGGTTTGCTCAGTGTTAGCTGAAGAGGACTTGTAGCGAATGGGCCCAACGCGATAGAAGTGCAGAAAAATAAAGGTGAAAGGCTGCGCTTGGTTCTTGGCTTTTATTTAGTGGGTGTCACCACGGGCCAGATCCTGGCTCCTGTCCCATCTGCTGTGAAATCCTCTGGCACCTCCAAGTGACACAGGGCTGCTGCCCCCTTTCTGCCCCCCACTCACCAGGGCCTGGAAACGCCTACCGCCACCTGCCCTCCATCCCCTGGTGGCCGAGAAGCTGCAGGACTCAGGGAACCCAAGGCCAGAGAGGCACAGAGGTTGCTCGGTGTTTCCTTCGTGGCCCTGGATGTACTGGGCAGGACTGGTCTCTGGGGTCTGGTTCCGTATCTGCCCGTTTTGTACCAGGTCGTTGTGCACGGAGAAATCTGCCTCATTCCTCCCTGGCAGACCCACTTGGGTTCCTTGCAGTCCAGCTCCATCTGTCTCCTGGGGGGAGGGACCTTGCAGGGCTGAGGGGAAAGCAGAGCAGGCCGCCTGTCGTGGGAAAGTGTCACCGATCTTCCTCCCGAGGGACCACAGAGCTGCCCAAAACAGCCTTTTGGACCTTCCTGGGAACTGGGCTGTGGAAATGCTGCCTCATGAACACACATGGGCCCAGCAGAGAGAAACCTCACACCTCTCTGTGGCCATAGCACACACCTCAATGGCAGCATTTCAAGGAGAATCTTCATTAGCTGTTAACAGTACAGGGCCTAGGACACAGTTTCAGTTCCGTCCAGCAGAGGACTGAGCCAGACACTAACCAGGTCCTGACATGACCAGCAGTAATTGCGGCGTGAACCACACGGCATAAAAAGATACAGGACTCTGGCATCTGGAGTGCTCAGAGGGGTGGGCAAAAGAGCCTCCACGGGCTGGATCTGGCCCTCCAAGAGGGTGGATCTGGCCCGCCAAGGCCCTGCTGTTCCTCCGCCCCAGGCCATTTAGGGCCCGGGGGCAGGGGAGTGCGCGAAGCCTCCTCCTGCCCTGCCAGGAGCACGTGGAGCTTTGAAGCACCGCACGCGCTTGCAGGGTGGGGTGGAGAGCGGAGGAGGCTTCGCGCGCTCCCCCGCCCAAAGACAATCAGGGCCTGGGGACGGGGGCACCGCGTGAAGCTTCCTTCTCCCTGCCTCGGCCCTGCAAGGAGCCTGCGGCACTTCAAAGTGTCACGTGTTCCTGGCAGGGCAGAGGAGGCTTCCCGTGCTCCCCCGCCCCCAGGCCCTGATTGGCCTGGGGGTGGGAGAGCATGCTAAGCTTCTTCCAGGGCATGGGTGCCTAGTGGGAAAGGGGGGCAAAAGGGGTTCCCCACCCCCAGACCAATCATGGTCTGGGGGTGGGTAGCCCCACCTCTTCCTGTTTAGGCCCCACCCCTTCCGGGGTGGCTCGCAGCTACTTCAAAAATTTTTTGAAGCGGCCCCCAGGCAAAAATGATTGCCCACCCTGGCTCAGACACACAAGTAGGTCCCGTGGGCTTCAGTGCTGCATGCTGTATCCACGCACCAGGGAGCAGAATAGCTGCCACGCACGTTGCACCTGCCCCGCTTTCCTGCCACACAGCTTCCTTCCACACCTCTGGGGCCTTATCCAAGCCCAAAGGAGCTGCCACCCCACGCAAGGGTCCCCCAGGGATACTGAAGCTGTCAAGCCGGAACCAAAGGCTGCATTCCCCAGGCACCTCCGGAGGATTTCTGGCTAGGCAGGGATCCGGGACCAGCACCGAGTAGTCACCAAGGGGCAGCACCCTGGGATCACCAGTGATGCTCTTATAGCTGTGTCTATTACATCACGGGGCACGTCCGTCACCGTCTGCTCCAACCGCCCACTACAGAGGCCACTAGGCAGCCACGTTATGGAATTAACTCTCTAACCTCATGTCGGCGGCTGTCTGTTCCCTATTCCTCCCCATGCGAACCGTCCACCTAAGGCTACGTCTACACTGCAGGTATTTGTCGGCAGAGAGTATGCTAATGAAGCGCTCGTTAGCATTTGTCGCGCTGTCATTTGCATATCTCTGCCGATGCTTCTTACGCAAGAGGTTTTTGTGCAAAAACAAGCCGTGGAGACAGGTGCGTTTTGAGCAAAAAACCCCTTTTGCGCACGTTCCTGTATACCTCCTTTTTTGAGGCATAAGAGATCTTGCGCAAAGGGGGGTTTTGCACAAAATGGCCCTGTCTACACTGCTTGTTTTTGTGCAAAAACCTCTTGCACAAGAAGAATCAGCAGAGATATGCAAATGACAGTGTGACAAATGCTAATGAGCGCTTCATTAGCATACTCTCTGCTGACAAATACCTGCAGTGTAGACGTAGCCTAAGAGTTTACCAAGAAACTCCTATTAAAAAGATAATCCTTATTAACTAACTACAGGCAGCAGACACGTAATGCATCCCACATACCATTGCCAGGAAGGTATTTTACGGCTGAACGTTTTCGGGAGATTTTGGGGATGCCTTTGAACACTCAAAATAGGTTTTAAAGGGAGCACAAAATGTTGATTTCTAGAGCCCTTTGTTAGAGTGGAATTTATTCCGATAATTAAATATGTGGCAGGCAAATATTGGGAATGATTCCGGCTCATTACCTTATATTCAGAGACTCCTCCGTTATTCCTTTTGCCTTCAAAACAGGCTGCAAAGAACAAAATCTAAACAGAGAGGAGAATATAAATCAATACGGCCTTTAGAATGATTACCTGGAAACGTCACCTATGTTTAATCCCGAAGGGCACCAAAACACTTTAGAATCGCAGGCCCCTACGTTCAGAGAAGTGTCTTGTGTCAATGGGACATGTGTTACGTGTGCGGCCAAGTAGGTGCTTACATGTTATCCTGGATAGGGATGGGCTGCAGGTTACGTGCTTCCTGAATCGGAGCCTTGAACTGATGCTTAGTCAAAGACAAGAAGCACTTCAGCCGTCAGTAAAATGCAGCTGCTTCTGGGATAGAACCTGGCTGCTGGTTAATTGCCAATGGCTGAACTATGCCGCATTTCAGGGTAGGTTTCCCCATGGGCAGTGGGCGAAGGCAGGGCCAGAGGAAACAACCCTCCAACCCCGCCCCTTCTGCCCAGGCCTCACTCGATCCAGGCCACCCGCCCCCACCATCACGGGCAGGGAGGAGGGCACGTGACCCCAGCCTCCCTGGCCCTGGAGCACAGGGAGGGTGAGTGATTGGGGGCAGCAATAGTTCGCCCCCAGTACAGCTACAGCTGGCATTCTGGGGGCAGAGTGTGGGCGGGGCCAGGCTGGCGGTTTGGGAAGGCAACGCCTCCCCCTGCCTAGCACAGCTGCCATTCATGGGTTTCCCTATCTAACTGAAACAGCATGGTGAATTGACACAGGGATACTGGGTCCGAACCTGCAGTTTTATTTAGGCAGGTTCCACTGGGGCCTAGGCATAGATTTTAAGGTCAGGAGGAATCATTATCCTTGGCTAGATTAAACGATCATAATCATCAGTTGAAGCCACAGAATTTCACCCGGGAATTTCTGCATCATGAGCGTTTTGCCTCGGGAAGGACAGCCAAATTACACCCAGCGTTAGCATCAGAGCAGCAGTTCTGCCAGGCCATCGTGGTTAAATGAAAGCAGCTGCCAGAGAGCAATGTGCAAAGCATCCACATGATACTCTAGCGTCCACCCGGACAAGGCAGCGGTGGAAGCAAAGCCTCTTCGGCTAAACAAAAGCGCCACTGTCTCAAAAGTCACGTCAGCTCTCCGCATGCCAAAGATTCAAGGGAAAAGCTGGAGAAGCAAGCCCGTTACGTACCTAATGCCATTTCCAATATTGGAAGTAAGAGGAAAAAATAATAAGCATGCTCCAAAACCCATTACAGCTCAGCAAGGGGGAAATTGACATTGGCCGGGAGGAATTCTGTTTTGCTCGTGTCAGTGGAACCAGGCAAAGGCCCAGGAGCTGCAATCGTAGAGTGAACCCGTGGGGTCGCTGTCTGGGAGACACGGATGGGAGGGCGTCTGCCCCGTACTGGCCCTACAAGAGTTAAAACCAGCCTGGGGAGGCTGAGGGGCAGGCAGCCACAAGTGGGGATGCAGAAAATGAGGGCCCAGCTGGGGCTGTATCAGTAGGGGCTGCTGGAGAGGAAGGAAACACACACTCTTGCTCCAGCTGGGGAGCAGGAGGGGCCTGGCTGCTGGGGAAGCCACAGAGGTTTCCTGAGACAGAGCAGGGCTGGGGAAAGGCAGGCTGAGCTGGGGAGCTCTGGCCAGGTAAACTCCCAGCTGAGGCCTGAGGGAAGTACAGCTGCAAGGGGGAGCAGAAGGTAGCAGGCTCACCCCCTTGCCAATGCTGAGTGGATGTTTCAGATGGCAGTGCCGCAGGGCATTACTGCAAGGGAAGGGCACTGTGGGGCCTGCAGTAACTCAGAAGACAGATAATGGAAGGTAAGACCCCGGTCAACAGGGGGCGCGCTGGGGCTGAAGAGCTAGTTCCCAAGGAGACCAGCAGGAGGCGCTGCAGCAGTGAGTCACGACCCCATTACAGACGGCATGGTGGCACAGCCGTAATACAATGCCAACCGCCACGAGCTGGGCGTTCCCGTGCCAGGCTGGAGCAACGGTTACCTCTTCAAGGCTTTGTTCCTGTCGCTGTTGTGGAAGACGAGAAATTTGGAGTAGCCATTTTTGAAGAATATTTCCAAGGCGATCTCCTGTAAGGATAAACCATGTGCATGAAGGGCCATGGAGCAAGGGCTGAGCATTGCAGAGAGAAACGTACCGTCGGCTCAGTGTGGCGGGGTTATTAATGCGCGAAGGACCTGATTTTGTAACGAGCGCCGTGCGCGAGAAATGAGGAGGGCCAACTTTCACAGTATTCCCAGCCCAATAGGCAAGACCCAATGGGCCGGAAAGAGTCAAGAAGCAAACCCCTTTGAGCTATCACCAGTTAAAATAGATCTCTTAGGCTTCATCTACACTGCGGAGCTATTTTGGGACACCGGAAGTATCCCGAAATAGCTATTCCGCGTCTTTTGAGCAAGCCCATTATCCCAAAATATAACGGGCTTGCTATTCCGACGTCCCTGTAAACCTCATTCCACGAGGAGTAAGGGGCGCTTTGGAATAGCGCTCGATTTTGAAATTTGGTGCTGTGTAGATAGTGCCAAATTTCAAAATGAGCTAGTTTGAAATTAACTCAAATGAAGCTACACAATTTGCATAGCTCAAATTGTGTAGCTTATTCCGAGCTCTGGGTGCAGTGTAGACACACCCTTCCTTATTTTATCTAACGCCATTTCCAACACTAGATTCTCCTGCTGGAGCAAGTAAGATTTTTTTTCGGTGTGAATACTAAATGTATCAATGCATTTGGAGGGCAGAGGTCACCAAAAGTATTCCTACAATCAGATTGAATCTGGCTAGTAGTTTTGTCTAGGGAAAAAAATCTGGAAAAAAATCAACAATTTCAAAACAAAATAGTTTGACAACCGAAACAGAAGGTGCTTCTGTTGAGAAATGTAGCTAATTAAAATATCAGAGGAAAAACACCTTGAAAAGCAACCTGAAACTAAATGAAAAAGGGGCACAACACTGTTGCGTGTCTAACAAAACAATTCGCTCCCCTCTATTTTTTCTTCATTTTTTTTCATTTTGACACACACAAAATAATAAAAAAAAACATGAAAAGATTCACTTTCCGTTTGAACCAAGCCCCCTTTTTTTTCATATTTGTGGGTTGTTCCCCAATCAGAAAAATCCATTATTCTCTGAGCTCTACTGGCGGTTCGGGATCCCGAGCTGAAAAGCTGTCCCACGAGAGTAGGGCCAATAGCACTCTGTGTTCTCCTTCTTTGGGGGTCTGCGGGAGCAGAGCACTCTTGAAAAGATGCCCACTTGTTCAGAACCTTAAACCAGGACTGATTTGAAGCATCTGGTTTGGAAAATCTTGGCCTGAATTATAAGCGACACCTCGCAACGTCTTCTTCCCTGGCAATATTGGTTTAGTTCTTGACTAACATCTGTCAGGGAGGATCTAGACGGTGCTTGGTCCTGCTGTGGGGGCAGGGGACCGGACTTGATGACCTCTCGAGGTCCTTTCCTGTTCTAGTGCTCTGTGCTTCTATGAATCAGACAGCTCAGTGATAGGGCTAGAAGGGACAGAAGTTTCCAGGACCCAGTGTTAGCGAAACAGAGGTGGGGACAAGAGCAGAGCTGTGGGGATGGAGAAAGACTGTTCCTGAGAGATTACAATTCAAGTAGTTCCTGGCAGAGACAATGATGGAGGGAACGCAGGGGTCACACATACCCCCTGCCCCAATTTGCTGCTTGGCTTGTATCGAGCACGCTCACTAGCACTGCTGAAGTGGGGTGCCCTGACTCTGTCCCCCACTATCGGCAGGCTCAGGTCATCTCTGGTCCCTGGTCACGTTGTACCACTTTTCTGGCAGTGCTTGCCCAAACACGGACTCCTACCTGTAGGAGGAAGCGCATCGGATGTATTTCCTTAATGTCACGGTAGGCATACCGGGCACACGCCTGATCTCCCATGCCCGGGTCTTTGTGGCACATGCTGAAAATAAACGGATCGGTGATGCTGAAAGAGGCAAAAAGAGAAATGCGCGTGAGGTTGACAAGACCTTGGCAACCAACACGCTGGCTGTGCGGGACGGCTCAGGCTTCACCCTATACTCCGCTGCCACCACAAACTCTAGGAACACCCTCCGTGAACGCGCAAGCAGCTTCTACAGGCACGTTTCTACAGAGCCTTGTGTCCCAGGATGGCTGTAACGAGAAGGTTCTGAACACCCTCAAGGCAATTTCCTACTGGATCCTGAAACAAAGAGGCAGCTAATGGAGCATGAAGGTGCATTTGTGCATCTTAGGATATGCAGGCGGATGGAGAGCAACATGATGGATTCCAAGCGGCAGCGATACCAGCCAGGAGGCCAGTGAGAAAGGCTCTGCAGAGGTGGAGGTGGAAGGAGATGGGGGTCTATATGAAGGGCAGCACTGTCATATCTTTCACCCCATTGGTAGCTCCTTACTTCTCAGATTCTCTCATTGACTTGAAAGGGTCTTCACACCCTCCAGGTCTTATAATCAGATCCAAAATGAAGGGTCCTGGCTGGTGTGGCTCAGGCCATATTGCAACCAATGGTCCCTAATTGTTTTCCATTCATGTGCAGAATAAATTTTGTTGTGTGCACCAAGGCCTGTGCAGATGTGTACCACCCATAGGAACACACGCTGCTGGCTGTGGGAGTTTTGCTAATCAGCTGGGCAGCATTTGAATCTCTCCTTAGTAGCCACCCAAGCGAACCCTGATCGCAGACTGGGCTCACACCCCTCCCGACACTCCTCCCTTCCTGCCCCGTGCTCTCCCTGTCACAGGCAGGTCTCACCACGGAGGGAGGCCCAATTATTAAGAATGGCAGGAGAAATCAGAGCCCCTTTCCCCCCAACATGAGCCTTCACTGGCAGCTGAGCTTTCAGGCCACACACACCCCCGGCCCATCTCTGCGGCTCTCTCGGGCCATGCCTGGAGCCACCTCCTGACCTGGGTGCTTCTCTACTGGACTGGAACCTCAGCCCCTCTGGCCCCTCGCTAATCCTAAGCAGCTGGGCGCTTTGGAGCAGGGTGGGGGAAAGCCCCGGGGCCCATACTCGGTGCTGTGCTGCTCCCTGAAGCCACAGGGTTCCCCAAGGGGGGGCGTTTCACCGCGGGGCTCGGCCTGCAGGCGGGGCAGAGGGACTCACCTGGACAAGCAGTGCTTGGTGCAATAAACCTCGTCCACCTGGGACAGGACGAAGTGCTCGCCGAGGTAGAAGTGCTCTTTGCCAAAGAGGAGCACTCCTTCTGCTGCCAGGTGCCCTTGCACCATCACCACCGAGGATCTGGACGTAACCTAGCCCGGAAGGAAGGGAGGGAGAGATGTAGCCAGGACTTGGCAATACCCTTTGCCTGTATCAGACACTGTCTAGGTGCCAATCTGGCCGGAGCATCTGAGCACCTTGCAAACATGAATGAACTAGCCTCACAACCAATGTTCCCTCTCATGTTTTTCTGCCCACGTGCGGAATAAATTTTGTTGCATGCACCAAAGCACGTGTGGATGTGCACCACCCGTAGAAACACACACTGCCGGCAGTGGGCACTGTGGGCACTGTGCTAATCAGCTGGGCGGCACCTGAATCTCTCCTGGGCAGCCACCCAAGGGCTCAGCTTCCAGGAAACAGTGCTCACAACACCCCTGTGAGGTAAGGAAGTGCATCCTCTATGGTACGGAGGGGGAGCTAAGGCATAGGGCAATGAAATGACTGGCCTGCAGTCACATGGGCATGTGCCACGAGTCTCTGAACCACTCCTAAGCCACGAGGCCGCCAGCCCTTAAACCTGGGGTTGGGCTGGGGGAAGGCGGTTTATCTGCTGGCTAGGTGAGGCACAAGCTGCATCACTGCAAATCCGCCACCCCGTCCCTCCCCCCTAACCTAGCAGACCCCCTTTGGGAAGCAGACAGGAGCCGAGTCTCTCTCTTGGGTGTGGAGGTGCTGGTGGCTGTGGCCTGGGCCACACTGGGGGCACATCTACACTAGGAAACTATTTCCAAACCCGCCCCCCCCACCTCGATTTACTCACTCCCGAAATAACAAAACCGAACTAGCCTGTCCTCGCCATGGGGAAGCCTCGAAATGAGCCCGAGGCAGGCTCCCTTACGGTGGGCGCACAACCTCGCACTTAGGAAGCACGGGGGGAGTCATTACTTCGCATGATGCCGGGGAGTCGTTATTTCGAAAGAGCGGCACCGGCGCGTCCACACGGCCGTGATTTCGAAAGAGCTATTTCGGACCCAGCGTTACTCCCCGAGGAAAGCAGGCGCGCGGATTGCGAAATCAGCAGCCCGTTATTTCGAAAGGATGGGCGTGCGGACACTCCGCTTATTAATTCCACCTAAGGGGGATTATTTCAAAATAACGCCCTATGGAGACCAGGGCTGGGAGCTGTCGAGGCTAGTTCATTTCACTTGGGCCCAGGGGTGAAAGGAACTTACATTTCTTACAGGCACTGTCCTATCGCAACCCGGGGCCCTGCCAGCTCTTTCAATAGCTTCCCGTTGGCTTTTGCCGCAGCTCAGCCGGCTCTTGCCGGAGCTGCGCACTGGGGCGTACCCGCCTAATTTCACCTCTGCTCAGCCCTCCAGACAGCCATCCTCAGATGAGTCATATGCAAGAGACGGAGGTTCTGCACGTCCCCAGATTTGGGGCCAGCTGATTTCAGCAGCCCTGGCCGGGAACCCAACCAAGACCCAGTGTGTTGGAAGGCCCAGAATCCCTCCAGAATGCTGCCTCCCATGCCCCTGAGGGCAACGCAGGGTTAAAAACTAGCCTCCCCTGGAGTCGGCCACCATCAGCACCCTGTGGAGGCTGGGGACAGATCAGCCCCACAGACGTGCCCCTGACTCCCCTAGTCCGTCCAATACCTGTCATCCGCGCTCAAATCCACTTCATTTAAACGCACCGCCCCCCTCCGGCCACACACATTTCCATGTTGTTAAAAATAAACCAAGCCCGGGGCGGAGGCATTTATTCCCCAGTCTGAACAGGGAACACATTTCATTCCTGCTGAGTTACACAGATCTGACAACGAAGAGGTGTACCCACCGGGACATGCCTGTACCTACAGGGCCCCCAACTAATGAGGTAGCAGCCAGCCTGAAATTAACATAGATTAAATAAACTTTCCCATTTTTTCCTAACAGAATCGAGTGCGCCAGTTGCTAGAATCATTAATCAATGATGCAAAGGTGACATAAAATAATTGAATGATTACCTTCTAAGGTATTGCCTAAAGCATCTACAGATTGCTCTCTGCTCATTCAGACGCAGGAAAGGAATTAAAGCAGACACCATCAAGAGGCTAACGGTTTGCTGCTTTTTTTTTTAAGGATATTTTTTAAAATAAAACATCTATTTGGTTTTAAACACACCCCCATACACCTAGTGGACTCAGGGACCAGATTTTCAAAGGTGTTTCAGAAGAGCTGGCAAGGAACTGAAATTTCTGTGCGCTGGGAAATTTGGCGTTTCGATTTTTTTTTTTGTTCCACACTGGAACAAAGAGCCAACCACTGGAAATTTCTCCGGAGACAGGATGAAAGTCAATCCAAACTTTTTAGTGTCAACATCTGAAAATAAACAGTAACAGACGACACGGGCCCGTCTGCTTCAGCGTCGAAACGCGAGCCTTCCAGCCCAAAACACGTTGAAGCAGGAGGTTTGGACAGTCTCGGTGTGGACCCTTCGTTTCAATGTGCTTTTCCCGCCACCAGCCCTCCCCGGCAGGAGCCTGACCATGGAGATGGGTGCTGAGTGTGCACCCAATTCAGTCAAAGTCCCAGAGATTTCAGTAGGGCAGTCTGGCCCAGTGGGCGTCTCCCCTCAGCTAAACATATAACGCAAACACTCACAAAACCATCAGAGTAACAAGTTCTCCATCCACACACACCCACACACCCTCACACAATCCAAATTCCATCCTGCTCATTTTCCAAACAGCTCTCCCGCGCCCAGGCTGGTGGCCTGCGCTCCGAAGGCCAGCAAATCCAGAGACAGGGAGGAGAAGTCCAGGGCGAAGGGCTTCTCCTGTGAGCCGCTCCCCCTGTATGCCAGAGAACTGCATCGGAAGCACAGCCGTGGTGGCCATGCGGCACGGGCTGAGCTAGGAAGATCGTAGGACATTCATGGCCCTCTTAGCTCCAGGCAGGGAGAGGTGGCTACTTCAAGCAATCCCATCTGTCCACCACGACGGAGGAAAATCTATTTGATCGTGTCTTTGGAGCGAGGGCCACCAGTTTGAGGTTCATCCATGTGTGAGCCATCCCTGGGGTCCGCTCAAATTCATGGCGGCCGTGCGGTCACCCCGGGGGAGGGATGGCCCCCTGCACACGGCTCGCCCCATAAGACAAGAGCCCTCGGGAGTGCGCAGGCCACCAATGGAACGGACGTTCGGTGCTGCTGGTTGCTGGGTCCCCCCCGCGCTGCTCAGACGCGTTGGAACCGAGATCACGGACACAGGGGGCATGCTTTCTGGCCTGGCTGACCTCCTAAGCACCGCTCAGTCCTGCTAGCAAGTACAACCACCTGCAAGGCACACGGAGTTGTGCCTGTCCCACCCTGTTCCAGGCCCCCCTCTCCTCTAGGACCATAGAAACCCGGGGCCACCCTCTAGCCTTGCTTTTTGTGCCTAGACCCAGTCAGAGGAGCCCTTCCCTTCCCCTCTGGCCAGCTCCTTGACTTCACGCCCCTTAGCCACTCAGTAATAACCCTGGCCACGTCCCCTAGCTTAGCCACCCTTCCCCGTAAGTCTCACGGGGCTGCCACGCGGGGCGGCTGTGCAAGATCTGGAGGCGATGAGGAGCTCTGTAGAGATTCGGGGTCTAGGGAGGGCGAGTCCACGGGGCCCAACGCCTGGAGGGGCCACGCGGGGTGCCACGGACCTTGCCGCGCTGTTCCACTGTGAGAGCCCCGCTCTCAAGGCCGTGCGCCGTTAGCCCGGCCACCCCCGCTCTGGCGATGGGGTGCAGCCGCGCCCGGCGCGTGGGGCGTGCACAAGAGGAAAACGGAAGTGGGGGCCGCCAGAAATCCCCCTCCTCCGCCCTGGCTCAGGAGTAAGCGGCAGCGGTGGGGAGCCTGCTCCCCCCTCCTTGCAGTCAGCCTTTGCCAAGCGCCCCCGAGGGGTGGGTAGGAGCATCGCTGCTGGCCTATCCCCACCCCCTCTTCTGGGCACCCCGGGGGGCCGGTGACCACGGGAGTCCTTTGGCAGGGCAGGAGATATGGCTTTCCCCTGTGGTCCCGGCCCACGGCAAATCCCCACCCACCTGGGGCTAGGGGAGTGGGCACGCTAAGACTGCAGGCCGGGTCCCCCGCCCGCGGGGCGTGTCACGGCGCTGACTTCAGCAGGGCCGCGCCCGCAGAGACCTTGCCGCCGACCACGCAGGGGGCCTGCGACGCTCCGGATCTCACGGCGGCTTCTCTGCCGGTGCCGCGCTCACCCAACCGGGTCGCACCGCACACGTGACGTGCTCTCCAGAGCCCGCAGCCCTGCGCTGGAGCAGGGGATCTCCTCGCTGCCGCGCCATCTCGCCGCCACGCCGCAGGCAAGCCCGTTCTGCTGGCCTGTTCTGCGCGCCTGCGGCTCATTTGCGAGGCAGGACCAGGCGCGCTGAGTGAGCGCAGGACAGCCAATGTCACCCCTACTGCTTTTTTAAATCCTCTGTCAGCGTCACAACGCCGTGACTGCGGCGGGAGGAACATGGCTGGCACTTCTGATGGCTTCCCGCGGAGTTACACCCGCCTGCAGCCTCTGAAGGAGATTAGCACAATTCACGGAAAGCACGTTTCACATTCTCATCCCCTGCTCCTGCTGCTGGGGGCAGGAAACGTTTAACATGGCACCTCATTGGCCCTGGCACCTACAGCGCAAATGGGACGAGGGGCCAGCGCATTGGAGAGACAGAATGTGACGTGTTCATTGGGAAAATGCCAAGAAAATCTATCGAATCGATCCATCCATCCCCATACACCCCCTCTATCTATCCATCCATCCATCCCCATACACCCCCTATCGATCTATCTATCCATCCATCCCCATACACCCCTCTATCTATCTATCCATCCCCATACACCCCTCTATCGATCTATCTATCCATCCATCCCATACACCCCCTCTATCTATCTATCTATCCATCCATCCATCCCCATACACCCCCTCTATCTATCCATCTATCCATCCATCCATCCCCATACACCCCCTCTATCTATCCATCCATCCCATACACCCCCTCTATCTATCTATCCATCCATCCATCCATCCCCATACACCCCCTCTATCTATCTATCCATCCCCATATACCCTCTATCTATCCATCCATCCCCATACACCCTCTATCTATCTATCCATCCCCATACACCCCCTCTATCTATCTATCCATCCATCCCCATACACCCCTCTATCTATCTATCCATCCATCCCCATACACCCCCTCTATCTATCTATCCATCTATCCATCCATCCCCATACACCCCCTCTATCTATCTATCTATCTATCTATCTATCCATCTATCCATCCATCCCCATACACCCCCTCTATCTATCTATCCATCTATCCATCCAGCCCCATACACACCCTCTATCTATCTATCCATCCATCCATCCCCATACACCCCCTCTATCTATCTATCTATCTATCTATCTATCCCCATACACCACCTCTAGCTATCTATCCATCCAGCCCCATACACCCCTTCTATCTATCTACCTATCGCCACACACCCTCTTTATCTATCTATCTATCTATCTATCTAATCTATAAAAGCTCTCTCGTTCTCTCTGTTAGAGCTGGCCAGAAAATGCAAAATCCCTTCCCACAGACAATTCTGCCATTTTGAAATGTTTTACAACCTGAATGTTTACAACCTGAATGACGATGAAAAGACAAAACTGTGTTTTTATTTTTGGGTTTGGTTTTTGGTTTTTTGTTTTTTTGGCATGGGAAGGGATTTCCAGCAAAGTTCCAGGTCAGAAGAACCAAGATGGAGTTTTCCAGCTCCCTGGCTGGCGACCTGCAAGGCCCTCATCAACTCCACTTTTTCCCCGGCCATAGTTACAATTGTCTGGATGGAAAACAAGCCCTTTTCCCCAGCAAAACTGAAATGCTCCCAGGGGAAGTCTTGGTGGTGGGAAAAGGATGTTTCCCATCAGCAAAATCATTCCAGTGGCAAATTCCCAGCCAGCACTAATCTACTGTATATCCATGTGCAGCCTCCATTTGGATGGCAGAGAATGCAACAGTCTCACGAGGATTTTCACAAGTGGCTTCACTGTTGGATAGATGCACACTGCTGGGCTTCCTGCGTGGAAGGGCCAAACTCTGGGAGAAAACCCACTGTCAGGAGCAATGCAGGGGCCAGTCTGTATCCAGCCTCAAGAACTAGCCGCTCTCTTAGGGTTTGATGGTGGCTACTGTGGGAATGAGCTGAAGGGAGACAGGCGGGTCTTCGGTTGCAGGGGGGTAGGTCTGCTCCACAGTGCCTGAGGGAGGGAGACGGGTGGGAGAGGGCTGGCCGAGGGCATTAAAGGCATCTCCTCCAGGCAGGAGCAGAGACATCACAGGGCTCTGACCATCACTTCAAACAGCGGGTCATGCCAGCAGTGATGGGTTGCCCAGACAGAAGGGGCGTGTCCCGGGGAGCGAGTCAGGTGCAAGGCCCTGCAACAGGGACTGGGGAAGGCTTCTGGCAGCGAGGAAGAAGGGGAGGAATTTTAGGGATCTTTCACGTAGCGTGTCTGGGGTGACCCTTGATCAGCCTCTCCCCCAGCAGCTGGAAACCTTTCCTTCCCACCTAGACCTGGCCCCTCAGCTGCTTGCTGGAGGTACGGTATGGAGCTCTCCAGCCATGCCATTGTAAACCTACAGCCAGTGTTTCTTGCCCCTGGTGATTACATGTCATGTGATATTTGCTCTCCCATGGCCTGGAAGCACAAGGGGAAAGACAGATAATGAACCCACTGTGGTAAATGCTGATCACAATGATTATCGTCGGACCCCATGACCCCGGTGTGCGAGGCACTATCCAGACACAGAACGCAGCGACCGACAGACCTTACAGCCCGGCGTGCATGGCAGGTTTGCATCTTCATCGCTGGACAGTGCCTAGCAAATGGTGGGCATCCCCAAGAATACAAATAATAGATCAGTAACCACAAAGGTGCTTATGGTATACTGCTCCTGGGTCCCCGAACGCCCATCTCCACCATGCCACACCCCCAGCCCTTTCCGGTGTCTCAGGCAGTACCTTTTCACTCTCAACAAACTCCTGCAGGATCATTTGTCTTTCCACACACAGCTCCAAGAAGTCTTCTGAGTGGAAACTTTCATGGAGGGCAGGGAAGAATGTCAGCTGGTTACAATCCATCGCCCTTTCTGCTCCATTTAGCATCAGCTCTTCTACAGCAACGTAAAGGAGATGGCAGTTTTACTGGCAGCTGGATGCCACGAATAGCCACATTAGACTTTCACCCAATCTGTTCTGCCTGGGAATTTATTTGCCCTCTCCCCCGCCAAAAAAACCCCTCTACCCCCAAATGGTTCAAGTAGGCAAGAGAGACGTGAAATTTCGTAAGTGCTAAGGAAGGACAAACTAGGAATGGGACCCAACATTCCATCCTAACTCAAACCGAGCTCCAATAAGAGTTGAAACTGGCAAATATTGAACAAGCTTGTTCATTTCCATGTTTGTACTTGCTCCGGCTGATCCCAGAAATACTTACAAACAATTCAAACTCAGGCTGCAACAGACTTTTGAGAGTACAAGTAGAACCTCTCTAGTCCGGCACGCTCTGGTCCAGCAACCTCCGTGGTCCGGCATGATTCGAGTTAGCCGGATGCCCACTTAGCATGGGTGTGGCCAAGTTTCCCGTGGTCCCATAAAGTTTTTTTACAGCCCCCAGTCCTGGCTCTCAGTGTTCTGTGCTATAGTTCTAATTTACCCCTAGATGTCTTCTAACACCCCAGCAAGCAGTGGAAGGGTTGGTAATGCCGCTAGACAATATTAACCTCCCATGGTCCAGCAAATTCTCTGGCTCAGCACCGGTCAGGTCCCGAGGGTGCTGGACCAGGGAGGTTCAACCTGTACAGGCAGTGCTATTGCAGACATGGTCCTCCCGTAGATCATATCCCTTTCCCTGCCTTCACCTGCCTTCTCTATTTAGACTGTAGCTCCTCCGGGTAGTGACTGGCACTCTGTACAGCCCCTAGCATGGAGGGCCCTGTTCTCACTTGGTACCTAGCCCCGACCATAACAAACACGTTTAATAACAGTTTCACCAGCCTACATGAGAGGTTGCCCCAGAGCAGCGGCTGAACCCCCCCGCGCCGGCTGAAATGCGTCAAGCCAAAAGTGTTTCCACCCACACAGGGCCTTTCTTCCCAAAATAAAATGTTTGGTGACAACAAATATGTTGATTTCTCCCCACTGACTGAAAGACCAAGACTCGGGGAAAGAAAAATGTGGAAAAAATGTCGACAGTTTAGAAACCAATGGGAAAAAATGGCTCTGTTTGGAACCCAGGGAACCAGGCCCAACTTCGAAATTTCAAAAATGTTCAGGATTTTTAGCCCCATGTTTGGTCCGGCTCTTTGAAAGGCACAATCACCTATTACCATGCCCTGAGCTGACGAGTGCCCTGCTTGTTCCTGTCAAGTAATGCCTTAAAGGGGGGTCTCGCGGCACACAGTAGAGGACGGAGAAGTGGTGGTCCCAACACAGAGGTTGCTGTTGAATGTTCACCTTCTACAGCAAACAGCTGTTAAACTGCTGCTCTTAAAGGCGAGGGCTTTCTAGACCTCTCAGTCGGGCACTTAAATATTTAAGAACATAAGAATGGCCATACCGGGTCAGACCAAAGGTCCATCCAGCCCAGTACCCTGTCTGCCGATAGTGGCCAGCGCCAGGTGTCCCAGAGGGAGTGAATCGAACAGGTAATGATCAAGCGATCTCTCTCCTGCCATCCATCTCCACCCTCTGACAAACAGAGGCTAGGGACACCATTCCTTACCCATCCTGGCTAATAGCCATTAATGGACTTAACCTTCATGAAATTATCTAGTTCTCTTTTAAACCCTGTTATAGTCCTAGCCTTCACAACCTCCTCAGGCAAGGAGTTCCACAGATTGACTATGCGCTGTGTGAAGAAGAACTTCCTTTTATTTGATTTTATGGTAGGTTTTTGGCATCTACTTTCTCCCAGTGATTGCAAGGCAGGATCGAAATCAGCCTCTGGTTAAGTGCTACATAGAGCAATACCTTCTATTTTACCCTAAACAGTTAGACTCGCCACCATGTTATAATTCCTGGGCCAAATTCAGACTTGGAGTCGCATCTGCTTATGTCAGCTCAAACGTTGCTCGTTTTCCTTTACGGATCAATGTACAGTTACCTTGATTTTCCTCTTGAACGGGGGTAGATTCGTGCCTGTTTGCTGAGTGATCCTGAAAAGAAAACCGCCGTCACTAGAATGGAATACGCAGGGTGTTAACACCCCCTGACGCTAAGCTACGGCACAGAGTGCAGATTCAGAGCCGAGCTGCAAATACTGAAGATTAAGTCCTTCTGCCTCCTGCTGATAGGGGCTGGCACCCAAATGCGACAGGGATGGGCAGTGTCATTAAGCAAGGTACAATAGGCTGGCTGGACTTCTGGCTCGGACCGCTCTAATTCCACAAGCAAGGTACGTTTGCTCACTGGCCATTTCCAGCAGGACTGTCGATCCGATGGACTGAAGTCTGTGGTGGCCGATGAACCTTCTCCACCTTGGACTTCAGAACACACAACGCCACCAGGAGGGGGCGCTGCACTTCTGGGATACGGCAGATAGAGAGCGAGCCCGTCTATTTGTGAGATCTCACTAGCCATGATGGTCAAACCAAAATCATTCCACCACTGCTAAGGATGTAGCAGCCTTTGTGGACTTGCTTGAATCATGGAATCCTAGAACACTAGAACCGGAAGGAACCTCAAGAGGTCATTGAGTCCAGTCCCCTGCCCTCATGGCAGGACCAAGCACCGCTCGGATCATAGCTAATTTCAATGGGTTTTCAAAATGAAGAGGAATGGCCTCTCTCTGGACTTGAAAGTGACGTACCCCACCGGTGGGCGGAGTCAAACCTGCCCGGCCCCCTCACAGGAAGTACCCAGGACAGGAAGTATAAACCCTGCTCCCTCATTTGCCTGGTCCCCAGAGGGTCTGAGCATAAGCTGTGTGCTTGCTGGCTGCCTTCGCCTAGAAGCTGAGACTAACGCATGCTTTCTGCTTGGCCCCCATCCCAAAAGCTTCAGGCTCAGCTCCAGTGGCTGGACTCTTACTTGCTTCCCGCCCCAGCCAAGAGGGTACGGGCTTGCTCACTGCTTCGCCCCGCCTAGGGCGCGCGAGGACTAGACTGTTCCTCCTTGGTCAGCCCTGCTAGGGGGCTACTAAATTACAGACTGTGTGCGGCTTCACCCCGCTGCATGCGAGCTCAATGACTTTTGGGTAGGGGTATAAGTTGGGGGGAGAGGGTTAGAAAGCCACAAGCATGAGCTGTTATTCATGGGCTGTTCCGGAGGGAAAGGAAGGAGGACAGAGAATTTGCACACCCCCCCCTCCAATAGCTTGTTACCTCGCTCCTCATTCGCATCACCGCCCCGTGGGTCCGCTCGCACCGAATCCTCTTCCGCATGCGGGCAGGCCCTTCGTACCCGTCGAGCACCCAGCGTAGGGCTGACTGCCCCAGTCCGGCTCCCCACGGGCCCCCCCTGGTGAACAGCTGTTCCTCCAGCCTGGCCCAGTCTTTCGCCGCTTTGCTGTAGCCACACTGCAGCATCTGTAGGGGAGAGACTCGTGTCATGCTGCCACGCCCTGCTAGTCCCAAAGCACCCACACGTGGTCTGGCTCGGCGATCTCCGTGGATCTCAGGTGCCTGAGGAGCTGGGACTATTTGTGAGCGGTGACACCGTTACCTTTCTAACTGCCTTTTCACATCCTGAGCTGGAATGCCATCCATCATAAACCCATGGGCTGGCTTCTTGGCCCCCACAGCTCCCACTGCCTTCCAAGCGTGGGGGTGCCTAACTCCCCCGAAGTCTCCTTTGAACGCCCGAGCACAAAGTGTGGTTCTAAAGCAGGGGTTCCCAAACTTTTCAGCATCACGCCCCCTTTTTGATTTTTGAGAAACCCTCAAACCCCGTCCCGTCCCCCAGCAGCAAAATTTGTTGAGCAAAAAAAAAAAAAAAGGCCGAAAAACAAAAATAGCAAAACTTGGGGGGACTGACGGGGGAGAAGGGGTTGGGTTGCCTTGTGCCCCCCCTGGAATTTCTTCACGCCTCCCAGTTTGGGAACCCATGTTCTAAAGCGACTGCACTCCGAGGACCTCCATCCGGTAAAGTCCTACCCGAGCGAGTCTAAATGTTGGCACTCTTGGACATACATCCAAATGCAACACTCCACGGCACAGCAATTCTCAGCCGCAGACACGTAACACACCATGACACAAAGCCCCCGGGGGTAAGAGGAAACACAAAACTCGTTCCCAATGAAATAACAGATCTTGACACCATTTGAAATGAACGTCTGAAGAAGTGGGTTTTGCCCACGAAATCTCACGGTCCTATATCTATATAGTTTTGTTAGTCTCTCAGGTGCCACAGGACTGCTCGTATGTGTCTCCCATGATAGTTAAGGTTGATGTCCCCCAAAACCACCGGCAGGTTCTATTCACTTAGTCCACGTCTACACAGCAGGCAGGTATTTCGAAATAATGTCGAAATACTGTCCGGCTGGAGGATTTCTTACTCCGACTCCTGTAACCCGCATTGTACGAGGAGTAAGGAAAGTCGGAGGAAGAGTGCTCTATTTTGAAATAAGTGCTGTGTAGATAGCGCCAAAACTCGACATAAGTTATTTCGAAATAAGCTACGCAACTGACGTCGCTCGATTTACGTAGCTTACTCTGAGTTAAGCCCTGCTGTGTAGACGCACCCTTACACACAGTCTGAATGTCTCATCGGAAATCGCTGGAAACCTTCTGCATTGTGGCCATGCTTTTCAGTATGCCCGGGGTTCAGGGTGGTTTTAAACTACCATCCTGAAGGGGAGATGGGATTAGAAATCCAAAGGGATCAAGCGCTTACTCATCTCTGATGAGCCAATCAGGAATCACAAATTTGCATATGGGATTTAATGGGTTGGAAGGCCAAGTTCCACCATGACATCCTGACAGTGACGAGCCAATCAGGGAACACGGCCGCTCCCACTTGCGTTTGCACCAATGTAAATCTGGGGTAGTCTTTAAATGACTCCACGGGAAATGCAGAGAACGGGCAATGCGCAACCTGATTGGCGGTAACAGCTCCTCCCCGGCACTGTTACTCACGGGATGTTAAAGAATGGAAAATTACTGAGGCATCACATGACTGTTTCCAGCCAATCCCACGCCAGAATTTTTCACCATTTTGCAGGCTGCATGCACCGCGGGGACCACATCGCGCCGCCGCATAATGCATTGCCAGAGCAGTCTGGGAAGTTACGGAGTGTCCTCTTCCCAGCAGAGGCAAATTGTGAGCTCTTCAGTCCCATACCTGCACGTGATCTTTGTACAACGATGCATACAGCTCCTGCCCGCTCCTTCGGTACTTTTCCATACACGACACAAAGCCCTGGAGGAAACACAGAAAACATTGCAATGCTGAATAACGGGCATTACAGGCACAGTTGCTGTGGTGGGTCAGAAGCAACCCTTGGCCATTTGAGGCTCTGTGACAGCAGGGGGGTGGGAATTTTGGGAGCTCTCCAGAGAGCATAGTGATGAGGTGATGACAGGAGCTCTGTTTAGAGCCCAGGAGAGATAGCTACAGCTGCAGAGCAATGAAAAGACCCCTGAAAGGGAGCTAAATATATCCATGAACTCCACACAGGTGTTAGCACTGGAATTACTTTAATAAGTAGCAGGTTTCAAACAAACAAAAGGACATACTACTTCCCACCACGCACCGTCAACCTGTGGAACTCCTCGCCAGAGGATGTTGAGAAGGCCAGGACTTTAACAGGGTTCAAAAAAAGAACTAGATATATTCATGGAGGACAGGTCCATCAATGGCTGTTATCCAGGATGGGTAGGAATGGGGTGACTTTAGCCTCTTGTTTATCAGAGGCTGGAAATGGATGATAGGGGGGATCATTTGATGATTCCCTGTTCTGTTCACTTCCTCTGGGGCACCTGGCATTGGCCACTGTCGGCAGACAGGACACTGGGCTGGATGGGCCTTTGCTCTGACCCAGTCTGGCCACTCTTAGGTTCTTGCTTAAAAGGAGAAAGAAAGTAGAGCAAATCAGGCAGCAGTGATGCACAGACCAGCAGGCGGGCCTCCTTTGTTTACATGGGTGAGAGGCCAGCACAGGAAGGGTGCAAGATCAGTAATATTTTTCCTATTCCTGAAGCTGAGAAACCCTGGCTGAGGTCACGGCCCCAACGTGCTAAGTCATTGGTGGGTGACAACTGACCTGCAGGCTGGACACGATTCACCAGGGTTAGCCCTGGGGTGTGTGTGTGTGTGTGTGTGTGTGTGTGTGTGTGTGTGTGTGTCACTGCCGCTTTATGTACTTGCATCTCCGCTGGTATGGCCACTTGAAGCTCCCGTTGGCCACAAATTGCTGTTCCCGGCCAATGGGAGCTGCGGGAAGCGATGTCCCGGTCCGCACCGCTTCCCGCAGCTTCCCCGTTGGATGGGAACGGCGATCTGCAGCCAATGGGAGCTTCACACAGCTGTCCCTGCGGAGATGCAGGTAAATAAAGCAGCAGTAGCCCATCAGGAGCTAATCAGGGCGAACCGTCTCTGGATTACCGCCCACCCCAGTGCTAGGCGCTGTACAGCCACCCAGTAAGAGACAGTTTCTGCCCCAAAGAGCTTACAATCTAAATAGAGGGGACAGACAAGGGAAGGGGTATCATGCCCATTTTGCAGTTTAAAGAGTAACAGTTTGGAGCACGCCTAAGTGATTTAGGAGCCTCCATCTATTGTCAAAGGTGATGTAGGCAAGCAGGAGCCCAACTCTCATTGAAAGTCAATAGGACTCAAACTCCTAAGCCATTTGGGTGCTTTTGAAAATGTAACTCTACCAGTGTGACGACACTGCCCTGGAAAGCAGCCAGTCCTCAGAGGGTGGGTGTGTACACACACACACACACACACACACACACGAGTCTCTTGAGCAGAGGGAGGCCACTGCTTGAAAACGGTCCCAGCTGCCCCCTGCTCTAACCACTAGATGTCACTACCTCTCTTTTGGCGTGAGATGCTCACTGGCTTTAACACCTTCCAAGCTGGAAGCTCTTTGGGGCAGGGACCGCCTTTTTGTTCTATGTGCAGCTCCCGGCACCAACGTGTCCGGATCTGGGGCTCTGAGACACCTCCAAGATCCCAGAGGTGCAGGGCCAGGTAAGACTGCACAGGTGGTGCTAAGGGGGGTTCCTTTCAGCCATCTACAAATAAACCATTGACAGCAGGAAGCAACCTCTATCACTCCAAGCCATCCCAGCAGACCCCAGACACCGTGCTCTTCCCGGGGCCCGGGAGGCCAGCTTGCTGGGAGCCCAGGCACGGAGCCGAGCGGGCAGCTCCCAGCCCTTCCCGCCCTAACGCCACGGATCAGCTGGGTAACCTTTAAATGCAGGGACTCGGCGATTCCTCACAGCAAACTGCCTCGCTGTGGCGGGAGCCGGGCTGTAATTGAGTTAACGCGCGAGGCTTCCGTGGTGCCGACTGCTACTGGCAGAGAACCAGCTCGGGCCCCCCGCCGCAAAGCCCCATTTAGTGGCGTTTCCCGGCAGGAAGCTCTGGTTTACACAGATGGAGGCCATTACATTTTGTTTATGGGAAGCATCATTAAGCCTGTAATCACAGTGGCAGCCTCACGGAGCTATTCCATACATGCACAGAGCGCGCCCATAAACACTGACCTAGATGGCAATCGCTTTGCCGCGCTGGCCAGCGGGGCCCTGGCCCAAAGGGGAGCTCAGGTCCGAGCTTTCCAGGAATACGGCAAGAGCCCCCCAGATCAGACCCTAACTCCCTTTCTGTGCCAGCGACTGCCCGAGCCCCCCGGGGTTCCGTTCAGGCCAGGGCAGGGCTCCGACTGCGCCGTCTCAAAGCCGGCCGGGTTGGGCATCTCAGCGACACTCTGCCGTCTGCAGGGTTTGGGTCTACTGGCAGGATCTATAGAGCTGACCCTGAGGGAAGACGGTTTCCTTGGGCAAACACTTTGGGTTAGCTGTAAACTGGTATGCTCTAGTCCTCCTCGACCACACGCCTTAGCGTGGAGAAAACCCCGGAGGATCACCCCCCACGACCAGCGCCTGGGCACAAAATCAGAGGAAGAGAGAGAAAAAGGAGGGCATTGGGAGGAACAAACCTGAGATGCACCCGGCAGAAGAGGGGGCAAACGCCAGGTCTGCCCCAGAGGTCGCGGAAGTCAGGGATTCTGTGACTTTCTGCAGCCCCAGTGACTTCAACAGCGGCCAGTGTGGCTGACCCCAGGGCTGGGCCAGGGGGCCCTGGGGACAGCGAAACCAGCTGCGGCTGAAGCAGCCCCACAGGCAGCTACACCGGCCTCTGCTGGAGCAGCCCCGGCGCCAGCCACACTGGCTGCTGCTCAGGCAGCCCTGGGTAGCGGGCCCTGGGGACTGGCTGAGCAGCAGTTGGTGCAACTGGCCCCAGGGACTGCCCAAGAAATGGTCCCCAGGGCAGCCACAGCTCGAGCCGGGGTTCTATTTGGACTGGGGGTAGACAGGTTTGTGGGAAGCGCAGAGGTGACAGGAGGCAGGTGCACCGCAGTGCACAGCTCCAGCAAGAGCCGGCTGAGCTGCAGCAAAAGCCGGCAGGGAGCTACTGAAAGAGCTGGCAGTGACCCGGGTTGCGATAGGACAGCGCCCGCCAGAAATGTTAAGTCCCTTACATCGCTGGCAGAAGCAACGCATCAGCGGTAGGCCCAGAGCAATGGCTAGGGCCGAGGGAGCATAAGCATTTCCGTTCTAAGGCCCCGGAATTCAAGAAAGCACAGTAAGTGTGAGTTTAGACTCAGTCCTTCCAATGTTAAGGGCGTGAGAGCTTTCCTGGTGGGGTTCCCAATAGATAGGGCCTTACCAAATTCACAGTCCATTTTGGTCAATTTCACCGGCCTATGATTTTCAACATGGTAAATTTCATGATTTTAGCTATTTCAATCTGAAGTGCCATGGTGTTGTAATTGTAGGGGTCCTGGCCCCACATGGAGTTATGTGGGGGTCACAAGGCTATTGTCTGGGGGCTGCGGTATTGCTACCCTTCCTTCTGCATGGCTGCTGGTGGTAGTTATGCCTTCAGAGCTGGGCACCCAGCCAACTTTACAGCCACGGCTGTCCGGTTGCCCAGCTCCGAATGCAGAAGGAAGGATGGCAATACCGTGACCCCCCCTAAAATAACCTTGTGACCCTCCTGAAACTCCAGGACCCCCAATTTGAGAACTGCTGGTCTCCCCCTTGAAATCTGTATAGGGCACAGGGTAAGAGGACACTAGATTTTATAGTCCGTGACGTATTTTATGGCAGTGAAATTTGGTAGGGCCCTACCCACAGGACTTTTTTAGTTATTCATCATGTTGATTTTTTCCCGATAGGCTGAACCTCTGCACATGTGATGTCAGTCTGCAAGTGCTGTGTTTTAAAAGTGTGAGGAGAAACTCTTCCACCATTTGCCAGAATGAAACTAGGGAAAATGTATCCCCCCCATTATAAAAAAAGGGATTTTTTTCTAACTAGCTTTGGCTGGGTCCCTAAGCCATGGGGATGTCTACCACTGGTCTAGGAAACTGCTGTGCTTTTTCAAAGTTTGGAGGGGTTAGAAAGATCCCTCGGGGGTGTGCACTGATTTTTGTAACACATGCAATGCACGGGCTTGCACTGTTCTCTGGTCTCTGTGCCTGCATCAGGAACTATCATCATCATATTTTACTTGTATTTCCATAACCGCCAGGAATACATCCTGGACCAGAAGCCCCACTGTGCTAGTTACTGTACAGACACACAACAAAAGGGCAATCTTGGCATCACAAAGTCCTTACAAGTAACAAACACAAAACCCCAGAATGGGCTGAATTCCTGCAAGGACAGTTCAACTGGCACTATCCCTTAGTCTCACCCCAGTGAAAGACGGATTGTTGTGCCCATTTTACAGACAGAGAAACCGAGACACTGAGATTTGCTCCAAAGCAGAGGCAAGCCTGAGAAATAGGTTGCAGACGTTCCAACAGGCCACATTTAAGACTTGTGGTCACGTTTCTTTTCTCGCAACTTGCTGGGATAGAGGAAGCCAGAGGTTCAGGTCATCGCAAAGGACACACGTTGTTATTCATCAGGTTACAAGCGCCAGGATCATAAAGGAAATGACGGTTTCTTTGAGCGTAAAGAAAAGAGTTCCTTGCCCTTTTTCACTAGCAGACCCCCCTCATCCCGGAGAGCTCACTGTATTAATCACAGCCCTGTCATCGCGGCACTGATTTGATTGTACATTACGGAGCCAAAACCCATTTAGCTCATCAACAGACGGCAGCTCCAGCAGTCAAGTCTTGTGCTGCCACCCTCTAGGAGGCTAATGCCTACTGCCAACTGCTCCTCAGGACCGTGGGCAGATTCCTGGCATCACCAGTTGGTAGGGGAATAGCAAACGTAATGAGAAAGAGCCCCGCGTTTCAATGCGCTGCCTACACACAGAGGGAAACCCAAAAGTCTGGTGCTTGTGTCTGCCCTGCCGGAACAGAACGCCATAGCATACTGCATAGCTAACTCCGGACAGCACGGAAGCACCATTGACTTTACGGCCATAAACATCCCCTAGGAAATTAACAAGGGGAGAAATACGCTGTCTTCTAGTAGGCAGCGAAGAAGCCAGGGGGACAGAGCTTCTCTAGTCCTGACTCTGACAATGACTTCTTGGGCAAGTTGCTCAACCGTGCTGTGCCTCGGTTTCCCCATCTTTAAAATGTGTGTAATGATGCTGACCTCCCTCTCAGGGGTGATTCTTCGGCATTGCCAGCAACACAACCAAGCCTCCTGTTTTCCTGTACTAGCGTCCCCACTAGATCTGTCCTTTCTACTAAGAGGAGGAACTTTATACAAAATGTTTCATGTAAGGCAATAGTCACAAGACTTTCTATTCTGGCTCTTACGCTGCAACGATCACCATGGAAGCAACGGGCAAAAAAACCTCACTCGGGAACTTCTGGAGCACTGAGAGTCTGAATCTCAACTCTCGCAATGAGAATTTGGCAGATTCCCAGCAGTTCCCTGGAATCTCGTCCCTTGTTCTCTGCACGGCCGGACGTATTCCCTATCGAGTTTCTAGGCACACACGTTTGAGTGGTTAGCACTTCCTCTCAAACCTCCTCCCGCATGGAGCGCTCTCTTGATCTGAATAAGGGTCTCGTTAGCTACACAAATATACATTAGCTAATCTTAACAGCTTTCTGCCATTTGGGGGGCAAAACGTCACAAGATCTTTGGCCCTGAAGCTCTGACTCAAACCTTGAAGCCCCTCTAAACCAGATCCAGAAACACACCATAGTTTAAAAAGGAAAATACTGCTGGGAGGGAAAAAAAACCGCAGAAAATATCCATTCACGGAAACACTTTTTCACTTTACATCTGACTGAACTGTGGAACCCTCTGCCACTAGATTTCACTGAGGCTAAAAACTTAGCAAGACTCCTTAACAGATAGATCTCTATATGGAGAACAGGGATGCCCAGAGTTAAACATGTTGGAAGGGATTCTAAACTTCCAGAGTTAGGGCTTAAACCGCTCTCGATTAGAGGTCGGGAAGAGACTGAGGAAGGGCGGGTTATCTCACATCTGCTGTTGTGGGATTCTTGCTCCATCCTTTGAAGCATATGGGGTGAGGCACGATCAGAGACAGGATTCTGGGTTGGACAGACCTCAGTCGGAATCCGTCTAGCAACTCCTTTGTGCGTGTAAATGCCACCTTCGTTACCGATTTCTCATAAAAATAGTTAAACGACTATATAGAGATTCTTTATATTTAAAATAGTAGCGTGTTTGGTACCATGTGATGAGAGATAGCTAGTCCTCTATTAATTCATAATATGTGTAGATCATATATGATTTCCCTTACGTTCATCATATGAAGAGGGTAACCGAACACAGTGACTTGGCTAGCTGTATGTTTGAGAGGAATGAAAAACTGTTGGTTTTTTTTTGGTTATAAAGTTTCTTTAACTTTTTCTTGCTTGCCACAAGCCAGTGTAATTTAGCTGTGAGCCAATTATCAAACAAGACAATAATATTATAATGGGAATTGTTTAATATACATCATTAATAGCAAAGTGCCTGCTTTCATTGAAGGGAAAAAAAAGTTATGTTGCTATGAGCAGTTTTGAAATGAATATCTGATTCCACACTTCCCTTGTGCATTTAATGGCATGCTAATTTACATTTTAATTACTTCCTAAGAAATCAAAGCATTTGTTGACAGTAGAACATAATGTCAACTTCACGGTGCACTGTTGGTGGATGCTTAATGAACTTAATTAGATAATTAGTTATGTTAATTATCCTTCTATTATGAAGATAAAGATGTTACACAAATGATGCACTTTGCAAAGAAATTTTCATAAGGCTATGATGGCTTGTTTTAGCTTGAAAGAATTGAGAAAAGGCCAAACAGAGTGACTGGTAAGAAAAATAAATATTTGCTTTACAGTAATTCTGTTTCATCTCTTTCCCTCTTTTTCAGTTTGCACGCTTTATAGGCTGCGATAATCAACAAGTTCCTTCTGCTTCTCAAACGTTGTGCAGAAATCAGCAGCTTGTCCATTTCAATTCAAATCCCCGTTTCCCCACCTGCCAATATGTGTCACCTTGCTTAAAGCACGTACATGGCTTACTGCTTACTCACTCTTAGGCCAGGTCTACACGAGGCTTGGAAGGTCGAAAAATGACCAAGAAACTGGCCTGTTTGTAACCAGAGGCACCAAGACCATGGAGAGGGAGAGTGAAGTCTGCTCTACAGCATCAGCTAAGGGCTAGCTGGTTTTTAGTTCATGCAGTACAATAGCCCCTTAAGATCCCAGACAACCCCCACATGTAAAGCCGATGGACCTGGATTGTTGGCAGGTGGGATGGAGCCTGGGACCTTAGGGGCTAAAGCCATGACGCAGGGTAAGTAGCCCAGGCTCAGCTTTAGCTCGGCGTTCTGGAGTCCAGTGTTAAAAAGTTTTATTTTGTTCCCCAGAGGAAGAAAAGAAGGAAGCTGCGACAGTTGTCTCTGGCTGCCAGTGCCGTTTCCTAAAGGAGCTAAACAAAATGAATCTGCCAGCATTAACGCTAAAATCAAATAGAAACATCACCTCACGGCTCTTTCCCCCAACAGCAAAATCCTGCCCAAACAGATGAGCCAAGGGTCGGATTAGCGGGCAGATCAAAGTCCTTCAGGATCAAGCATGAGAGCCCACAGGGCAGATAAATTCTCATCCCCCACTCCCCTCTGAGACAGTAAAATGGAGCAATGGACTAGACTGTGCTTCTTCTCTGCCTCCTTCCACAAACATCACTGATCGGCGCTGCAAACACGTGTTTAACCCTGCAACAAATGCACGGGGTGGGTGTGGATGGGAGGGGAAGCTAGCAGAGAGAGCTGGGGCATGGAACAGAAAACCCAGCCTTCAGAAGAGTTGCTTAGCTTCTCTCTCCATTAGAGTCCCCACTGATGAACAGCAGGGAAGCTGAAATAGGGGTTGGATTCACGGCCTGATTATCCATGGCTACTTTTACACTGCAGGCTTTTTGCGCAAGAACAACTGTTCTTGCACAAAACCTTGCAGAGTGTCTACACTGCACGTGCGTTCTTGCGCAAGTACATTTACAGTACAGCGTTGGAAAACAGGGCTTCTTCCGGAAGAGTTAGTCCTCTCCCCACGAGGAATAAGCCCTCTTGCACAAGAGCTCTTCCACAAGAAGGCAGTGTAGACAGGCAACATGAATTTCTTGCGCAAGAAAGCCCTATGGCTAAAATGGCCATCAGAGCTTTCTTGCGCAAGAGAGCGCCCACACTGCCATGGACGCTCTTGCACAAAAGCACATCTCTTCCACAAAAGCACACGGCAGTGTGGACGTGCTCTTGTGGAAGACCTTTTGCACAAGAACTCTTCCGAAAAACAGTTCTTGTGCAAGAAGCTTGCAGTGTAGACGTAGACCATTAGGAACAAGAGGCACAGTGCCTAGGGGCCTACAAAAAAGTTTAGGGCCTACAAAAAATTCGTACTTGACTTGAAAATAAGAAAACTGCTAAATCAAACGTAGTAAGTTGCTATGTAAAGTAAAGGCCTACGATTATGAAAGTGCCTAAGGCCTATGACGACCTGAATCCGGCTTTAGTTGGGTTTGTTACTGTTTGTTAAGCACTTTGAGGTTCTGGGGTGAAAGATGCAGCAGGAATGAGTCCTTGTGGAGTAAATCAGCGTCACTCCGAGGAGCTAGTCCCTGATGGATTTTGGGAATAACAGTTTGCGGGAAAACGTTATTAGCAATTTATTAATATTCACATCAAATATGGGTTCTTCTCCAGCATCCATTAGCTACGTTCTGGGGGATCAGAGGGATTAAATAAGCCAGCTAGAGCCCCTTCTAGCTCTGCTTTCTGTGTGGTAAATCTGGAGGGACCCTCACTGGAATTTTTACTGAGTCAGGAAAAGTTTCCCTTGATTCCAAGATGAGTTTTGCTCAATTAGAGTCCACAGGACATAGCCCTGAGTAAGAAGAGAGAGGAATTTTGTACTTGGCCCTAGGATTTTTGGGTTTTAAAGAGTTTTCCCCCTGACTATTTAGCCGGAAGTCCTACATTATTTATTTTTTCATCTAATCTTTGGGTTTCAGACCACCACCTGAATGGCTGGGGCAGGGGGGTGGATGGCTCAATGCAAACTCACTGGGCTTCTCCATGCACTCCCTGGTCCTGGCCTGTCTCCCTTTTTGGTTGTGCTAAGATTTTCCCCCAAGAAAGACGGGCCAGTCGGTGAAGGCCAGTCCCGTGAGAGCGCGTCTTGGAACAACCACTCCTTCAGAGACTTTGAAGAAAGCCGGTAAGAAAAGATAAAGTTTATGAGCAACATTGCCAAACCAAGGGGCCTAACAGTAACCAGGCCGCTTTTATATGGATGGTTTTCATAGCTGCTAAGCACCCCCCGCGGCCCCTAAAAGCAGCGGGGAGTTGGAAGTGCTCAGGAAACTCAGGGCACTTTTATTTAGTGGCTAAGGGTGGATTTTAAAAGCCTTTTTTTAAAAAATGGCCCCAAATTTGAGAACTTTGGCCAAAGGTCCTACCTATGAGGCTGGTTCGTTAACAACAGACTTGAAATGTGGAAAGTCGGATCACATGCCCCTTCATTACTACAATATAATTATCTTGATTCAGACCCCCAGGGTGGGGACCTGATCAATCATCTCTGCCGATTAAAAGAAGAATCTGAGGGCATGTCTTTGCTATGGGATGGATAGTGGGCAGCAATTGACTCAGTGGAGGTTGATTTATCATGTCTAGTATAGGTGCAATAAATCGATCGCCGAGTGCTCTCCTGGTACTCCACCAAAACAAGAAGAGTAAGCAGAGTCAATGGGAGGGCATCAGCTGTTGACTTGCCAATTTGAAGATACTGCAGTAAGCAGACTGAAGCACATCAACTTTAGCTACATGAGCCACGTAGCTGAAGTTGCATGACTTCAGTCGACGGCCGGCGGTAGCATAGACAAGGCCTGAGCTTTTCAAGCACCATGAAAAGACTTAAAGTAATTCTCAGAAGAACGGCCATACTGGGTCAGACCAACGATCCATCCAGCCCAGTATCCTGTCTGCCGACAGTGGCCAAAACCAGATGCCCCAGAGGGAGGGAACACAACATGTAATCCTCACGTGATCCCTCCCCTGTCACCCACTTCCAGACAAAGAGAGGCTAGGGACAACATTCCTACTCATCCTGGCTAATAGCCATTGATGGACCTAACCTCCATGAATCTATCTAGCTCTTTTTTGAACCCTGTTAAAGTCCTAACCTTCACCACATCCTCTGGCAAGGAGTTCCACAGGTACACAATATAGCCCTGACTACAAAGGCAGGAGCACAAGTGAGAATCCCTACATGTCACCCCCTTTTTCTCCTTCTCCATTGACTTCATTTGGCAATAAGGAGGAAAGAGCAGAGGCCGGCATGCTGTCCGCTAAGCGGCATTTCCATACAGTCTCAACTTGGCAGCGGGCATTCCCGTTCATTCTTATTTCGCTAAACCGCTTCTGGGAAACGTACCAAGGAAGCCGCTACAGGCCAACCCCTGCCCACCTTCCTCACATTAGTTATATCTGCCGCCCGACCACGGGTTCCATCCGCTGCCCTCCAGGGGAACTTTGCCGGTGAGTTCGATGGAGTGAGATTTCCAAAGGCACCGAAGTGAGTTAGCAGCACAGAGACTTCCCATGTGATCTCTGTTCCTCGCTCCCTTTGGAAGATCCCCCCCCAGTAATGGGTATGGAGGGACCGTTGCAGGCTGCGAAGACACTGGGAGATCCATTTCCTCGCCTCCTGCACAGGCCTGGCTGAAAAGCGCTGCTAACTCTTGCTCAGAGAAGCGGGAAGGCGGAAGAGGCACATTTGGAATTGTCGTTTTGCGTGGCGCAGCGAGGAACAATTTGTCAGCGCGGCGGAGCTGTCAGTCGCTGACATGATAAGGAATAACACCGAATGAGTAATGTCTCCTCCAAGCCAGCTCCTTTAATTACAAGCCTTTCCCTTGCAGAAGAGAGACAGAAGATGCAGAAACACCAATTTCATGCACTTGTGCCTAAATAATGTCTCCGTGCTGCCTTTTCCAGATGGCAACCTTTTCACTGGAGGAGCTAATGATGTGGGCATATTTAGGGAAAAACCAATAACGGAGTCTTTAACCTTCAACAGCAAAAAGCATGTTGTACAAAATGTTCCTGGGGATGCATTAACAAATATCAATTACATTGCTCACTGAGGTGTAATCAGCTGTAATAATCAAAATTAATTTTAAAAAATAATTAAACAGACCCCAGGGCAAATAGTCGGTGCTTTGGCAGCGTGACATCACAGGCTCCACGTGTACCTGCGAGGAAGTGGCTTGCTGTGTAACCCACAAAGAGATCTGAGGCAAGGAGAAGGACGTTATTCAGAGACATGTGGGTGAGCGTTGTGCTCAGATGAGGGGGCTGCCCAGGCTACACCCGGGACTGGATCAGGGCCACCACAGATAAAAGCAGGACGTGGTGCAGCTTGACAGAAGGAGGCCCAGGTGCCCCCGGTCAGTAAGGGAGAGCGGTAACACACTCACCCGTGGATTACGATGTGCATTGGAAACGGTTCCGAAAAGGGCAACACCAGTGAGGGGTTCGGAACGGGTCCCCTATGTAGAGAGATTAAACAGACTGGGACATTTCAGTTTCGAAAAGAGGAGACTAAGGGGGGAGATGAGAGAGGTCTGTAAAATCACAGCAGGTGTGGAGAAAGTGAATAAGGAAAAGTTATTTACTTGTTCCCATCACATAAGACCTAGGGGTCACCAAATGAAATGAATAGGTGGCAGGGTTAAAACAAACCAAAGGAAGTATTTCTTCACGCAGCGCATGGTTGGCCTGCGGAACTCCTTGCCAGAGGATGAGGTGAACACTAGGACTTTAACGGAGTTCGAAAAAGAGCTAGATATTATTCATGGAGGTTAGGTCTACCAGTGGCTGTTAGCCAGGATGGGAAGAGATGGCCTCTGTTTGTCAGAAGCTGGGAATGGGCAACAGGGGAGGGAGCGCTTGCTGATTCCCTGTTTCTGTTCATTCCCTCTGAGGCATCTGGTATTGGCCACAGTTGGCAGACAGGACACTGGCTAGATCAGGGGTGGGCAATAATTTTTTGCTGGGGGCCACTTTGGAAGTTTTTGAAGTGGCCCCAGACTGAACAGGAAGGAGCAGAGCATGGAGTGGAAGGGGAGGGCCATTGCACAGAAGGGGCGGGGCCATGATACTTCTGGGTTCCCCACCTCCAGACAATGATTGGTCTGGAGGCGAGGGAGTGCCTTCCCCCCCCCACCACGTTCCCCCTAGGTGCCCATGCCCCTGGCATGGGAGGAGACTTCCCGTCCTCCCCTGCCCCTAGGCCAAATAGGGCCTGGGGATGGGGGAACACGCAAAGCATCGTTCGTTCTGCCCCCGCCCTGCGAGCAGCGCACGGCGCTTCAAAGCGCCACTTGCTCCTGGCAGAGCGGAGAAGGCGTCGCGCACTCCCCGGCCCCCAGACCCTAATTGGCCTGGGGGCAGGGGAGCAGCAGGGCCTCTGTGGGCCGGATGCACCCACTTGGCGGGCCGGATTTGGCCCACGGAGGCCCTTTTGCCCACCCCTGGGCTAGACGGACATTTGGTCTGACCCAGTCTGGCCGTTCTTATCCTAACGTTAGTGGGGATATGGACAAATGGAGGGCGCTAGGACCCCAGCACTGCTTCCCAGAGGGAGAGCAGAGCAGCACTCGACAAACACTCTGGGCCAATCCCAGCTCACCCGGACTCACTCCTCTGGGGAAGCTACATGGACAGTCCAGCTCTCCTTGTCTTTCCCTGAGGGCAGCTGTGGAGCGACATGCACCCCATCTGGCCCCAGGCCTGGTATGCACACCCTTCCCCCTAGTCTGCCCAGCCCCCCAGGAGGAGCCTCCGGTACCATGTCACACGCAGCAGGAAACTGAACCTGATCTCCAGTTCCAGGCTAGTCCCTCACCCGGGGCCGTATGTCCTCCCCAAAGCCCCTTACGCCTGGAAAGGCAGACGTGAGGCTTCAACCGGCAACGTCTATGGTGCCGCATGGCGCACGTCTTTCTCGTTCGACATGTCGCCTGACGTATTCCTGCTCTGCCGTGAGATGGGTGTTAGATACACGCCCAGCACCCGCAGCAGGGCTCGGCTGCATTGCGCACGTCAGCTTTCTCGTGCGCGGCCGTCGTTAACGGGGCATCGTTTGGGGTTTACGTTTTGCATGTAGGCCCCCCTGCACCCGCCCAACCTTACACCCCCTGGGACTAATCACAGGGTTAAAGTAAGGAGTGGGGTTAAGCACCTTGCTAACCGAGAGACTTAATCGTTTAAAGCCGTTTAATAAAGAGAGGTTATGAACAACCGGGATTGGAGCCAGCTCTGCTGAGAGGAAAGGAGAGCCTAGAAGTCAACTCTCAGACATGGGTGAAGTTCTCTGGCCTCTTGTATTCAGGAGGTCAAACAAGTGGTCATTTCTAGCCTGAACATCTGTGAAAGGAATCTTAACAGATATACAGATGCCTATAATTCTCCAATTACTGATGTGATTCATAGGAGAACACCCCTGGCAACCTTAGCTGATGCCTTCTGAACCCAGCCATCCTTAACGGCTTCCTTAGCCTCCCCAGGCTTCCGAGTGGCTAACGTAGCCTCTTGACAGGGAAACAGAAGTTACCTCAGATTTGCACGCTGCTTCTTTTACATTCCTGCCAGGCATCAACCTCATCGCCGAAGACAAGCTTTCGCTCCAGGAACTGTGCTTGCTCTGGGACTGGGCGGGTGACGTTTTACTGTGGAGAGCCTTTTTCTCAGACGCTGTAGACCAGAAAATAAAAGGCTTAGGAAATAAAGGTGGAACCGGGCCCGGAGCATGCGTGGCAGGCTGGTGTCTGCAGGACACGACCCTGCACTCTGGCAGGAACTCCATCTGTGCTACCTCACGCTCGCTCGTCAGCCTGTGAGTCTCAGGCCCTGTCGCCGATGGACTGTGTGCTACCTCAGACCACACTTGAGTGGCCAAACATGGCCACTAGGACAAAGCCCTATTGTAGCATCTCCATTCGCTTGGCTGGGGTAAGCCCCACCTCATCCCACCAACCTGCCCATATTACTTTCTGTCTAACTCATGGGTCCATTATACCCTTGGCGTAAACTCCTGGGCCTCAAGAGAATGGCACTAGAGGCAAATTAACCCAACGCCTCTCCGCCTCGCTCTCTGGGGAGAGGGGAAATGTCTTCGCAGGCTCAGGAATGGCAGAGAAGCTGCTGGCTTCCAAACGTCCGTGGGTGAGATTTGTCTGGGGCTCTGCTCAGCCCTGGCTCGGGTTCTAGTCTGGTATTTATCCCTGGGGGCGTACGATTCCCTGGGGCGGGGAGGCGATGGCGGCTTTGTGCCTTGGGGACCGAGAGCCGTTTCAGAAGGCCAACATGGCCCCGGCCGTACATTAGAACAGCCCCAGGGGCGCTCTGCTTGACAGCAGCTTCCTCAAGGCCGCTCTACAACCTGGAGCCGCTCAGAATCACGGCAGTGGTGTATGCGGGCAAGGCGCTACTCACGCCCGTTGGAGAGGAGCCCTGTGCTGTTCGGTTGCATGAGGAGAAACCTTTCCTAGCTCCTTGTGGCACAAGGCCCTGTCCCCGTACCTCACCGGAGCAGTGTCAAGGGGTTGGTTTGCGGGAGTGAATCCCTCCGAGTCTAGCTCCGGACGGATTAAAACCAGAGTGTGGGCCCAAGGTATCTGCTAGGGGTGTAAATACCCACGAAGAACGTTAACCGGTTAAACGATTTAATTTTAATCGTTCAACCGGATGACCCTCAGGGGACCTGCTGGCCAGCCCACTGCGGACGGGGGCTGCTTCAGCCCCGCCACACCCCAGGCAAGCGGGAAGAGGGATGTTCCCCAGTTTGGCCCTCCAGTTAACTGGTTACCCCATAAACATGCCGGTAAGGTTAATGCTTACTGGGTAACCTTTTACACCCCTAGTGTCTGGGACATGCACCGGGAGACTATCCCTGAGGGGGCAGCATCCTGCCAGGAACCCGGAAGCTTCCTGCAAGGTCTTTGCTCTCTGAGGTAAGTGCTGCAGGAAAGAACAGAGACCTATGAAGTGCTGCCAAGCCTTCGTCATCGTCTCTTCCCACAGTGGCGTGATCTCCGCTATCTTCACCTCCCGCTCTCGGTCTCCGGGCTTCACGGAGAGGTCCATCTTGTAGGTGTCCTCCAGGGCCTGCCGCCTCTGGGAAACCAGCTGCCTCCAGGCGACGTCGACAGTTTTCAGAATCTCTTGCTGAACTAGAAGCCAAAGAGTTGCATGAGGAATGACCCTCGGCCTGTGAAGGCAGAGTCAGTAGCGTAGGCGCCAAAAGCTTCTCTCGGTTACGCGAGTGCCAATCTGGAGTGACTCTCGATTACCACCATTTTGTTCACTATCTGCAAAGGCTCTTAGCTTCACTACTCACTCCCTTATGGGGGGGAGGGGATCTTTCTTCCCCCATATCTAACCCCCAGAATAATACCAGTGGGAGTAACAGCTGGCCCATCATGCACTGATCTGGAAAAGCACCTGATCTGTGGACACAGCATCTTATATATAACATTTAAAGCATCTAGGACATTTTTTAATCCTTGTTGTCTGGTGTGTGGCTTCCTGGCAGGTTGGGAGCCACACACCAGGGACTTTAAAACCATGGCTTTGTGGTTGGACGTTCCCCATGGGGATGCAGAGCTATTTTGCTGACTCACTCTAGAAACCAGGCCAACTGTATCAGGACTATAAAAAATGGAGCATCTCTCTAAGGCAGAGAAGAATGCAGGGAAAACTCCTAGAAATAGCCAGAAGTCCGGCAAGGGTGGACGTGTGTGGTTATCTAAGAAGAACAGGAATCCACGCCCATAAAGGATGCGTGCAACGTTCCCTCTAATATTTCCCACCCAGGTGCAGAATAAATTTTATGTGCCAAAAGGCATGTGCGGATGTGCACCACCAGTGGAAACGCATGCTGGAATCAGCTGGGAAGGCAGCTGGATCTCTCTTGGGTGGCCGTCCAAGCACTCAGCTCCCAGGGCTGTGTGCCTGTGGGCAGAAGCGTAGTTTTGGACACTAATCTCTCGCGGGAGGGCTCTGTGGAGAGCACCGGGCGCTTGGACGGCCTCCGAAAGAAGCAGGAGGAAGTGAGCTCGAGTAACCCCCTGTGAAACCTCCTTTTTGATAGCCAACAAGTGTTAGACCACAGTGAGAAACTGGCACATGTCCTGCTCTCCCGGCTGCCACTTTGCAGGAGCAAGGGCAACTGACAGCAGGAAGCTCCGAAATGTCAATTTTAATTGAGCTTGATTTCCCAGCGCAGCCCCTGTCCTGTGCTGGGAGAGGGGTGGCTTTCTGGGGGAGGCTCCGAGGGATGCTGGGCTGAATGGACGGGGTTGGGGGGGTGGCAGCTCTTGCAGCACAGGGAGCCTTTTAAATGAAATGGCCCTGAAACACAGCTTCAAATCCCTGATCAGCAACAGAGGGACGTAACAATTGCAGGTAAATAATACACAGTAGCCTGGCCCCGAGCCCCATGACAAACACTCCTCGCCCAGGCACAATCTGAACCAGATCTGGATCGTCCAGCTGGGCTGGATCGTGGGTGCCAAGGCCCATGTGTGGGCAGCCCAGGCGATAAAGAAGGACCCAATCCCTTATTCCTACAGTGAGAGGCAGGGAACCCAGCACCCAGCTCACTGCAGCAGGGATCAGGATGAGAACTGGCACTAGGGCTGTAGTGAAACAATCTCCTTCTACCATTCTCCAACACCAGATCTACCATTCCTCTTTCTACCAGGCCCCTGAGGCAAGTAACGCAGCCCAAGATTAAGGTTGCCAGATACTTTCACAGAAAATCCCGAACATGGCAGGGGAAAAAAATTGATTGAGCAAAAAAAAAAAAAGGGGAGGGGGGACTGAACTTGTTGAGAAAAAAAGAAAAAGATCACTGCGCCTTTAAATTCCCACACTCCTCACTTCCCCCCACCCCAGATGCAGCAGGGGAAAAATGTCCCCACCGGCCTTCCGTCCAAGAACACCAGAAACATGTCCGGTATTTTCTGGGTTTTTTTACCGGACAGAAGATGCAATTACCAGACTGTCCAGGCAAAAACCGGACACCTGGCAACCCTACCCAAGCTCGCTTTCTTCCCAGTGCTGCATGCAGTGTAGCGGCAGCGGTGCGTGTCCCAGGGTATTAGAGAGACCCCTCCTTTGTCTTACTTCCAAGCACTCGTCAGAGCTGCTCAGAAAATCGCTGCAGACCCACTCCCCGTCATGCTCCCCCGGGGACAGGGAATCCCATGGGTCATACATTACCGTCGCCGGGAGCAGGGAGACTGTCCTCTCTCCCTTTCTCCTCTTCACTGTGGGCCAGGAAAATCTGGCGATAGGACGCCAGGCGCGGTTTTGCATCCACTCCAAACCCCTCCGGGTAGCTGGAGCAAACAGAACAGCAGGCAGCATGAGACACCCCAACACCTTCTGAATCCCGTCAACACAAGGAACACGGACGCTGCACGCACCGGGGATTTCCGACTCATCTCATCTGTTTTATTTACTCTCCGCAGGCAGCGGTGACCTTTGTGGGTGTCACGTTTCTCTCTGCGAGCGGTGAGCCTGCCCCAACCACCTCTACTGGGACCTCGGGCCTAAATATTGTAGCTGGCCCTATGTCACTCCCCTACAATGCTGGTCATGAGCTTACAGCAAAAGTTGCCACCCATGTCACAGAAACACCTACCCAGTGGACACGGCAGAAATCGCACGCAAAGATTCTGCCGACAGTGTCGCCTGAAAAGTTGTCCACCTACCAAATAAAGGCTATGTCTGCACGGCAGCATTATTTCAGAATAACGGGCGTTCTTCGGAAAGAACATCCTCCGTGGCTACACACAAGCAGTTATTTCCACATCATGTCCTGCCGGAGGACTGTTGCTCCGACTCCTGTAATCCTCATTGTACGAGGAGTAAGGGTTAGGTCCATCAGTGGCTGTTAGCCAGGATGGTAGGAATGGTGTCCCTAGCCTCTGTTTCTCTGGAGGTGGGTTACCGGGGAGGGATCACGTGAGGATTACCTGTTGTGTTCCCTCCCTCTGGGGCATCTGGTATTAGCCACTGTGGGCAGACAGGACACTGGGCTAGCTGGACCTTTGGGCTATGTCTACACTGGCGGGTTCTTGCGCAAGAACACCTTGCGCAAGAACACATCCACACGGCCATGTGCTTTTGCACAAGAGCATCCATGGCAGTGTGGACGCTCTCTTGTGCAAGAAAGCTCTGATGGCTATTTTAGCCACAGGGCTTTCTTGCACAAGAAACCCCCTGCCGCATCCACACTGCCCTTTTGCGCAAGAGCTCTTGCGCAAGAGGGCTTACACTTGTTAGAAAAGAGCGTAGCTCTTGCACAAGAAGCCCTCTCTTACCACGCTTTACTGTAAATCTTCTTGCGCAAGAGTGGGCGAGTAGTGTGGACGCTCTGCGGAAAGAACGGCCGTTCTTGCGCAAGAACCCGCCAGTGTAGACATAGTCTTGGTCTGACCCAGTATGGCTGTTCTTATGAAGTCGGCGGAAGAGTGCTCTATTTAGAAATAAGTGCTGTGTAGATGTTCCCAATTTCAAAATACGCTATTTCGACTTGTAGCTTATTACACAATTAGCGTAGCTCCAGTTGCGTAGCTTATTTTGAGTGTAGCCCTGCTGTGTGGACGTACCCAAAGAGAAATTCCCCCACAGCTCAGTTCCCTGTGAATCTAAGTTGCTCCTCAGCAAAAACATTCCCTGATCATGACAAAATCCTCATGCCCACACCAGCCACCCATCACATTCGGTTCTCACTCAGCATCTGATTCAAATGTTTATTCTGCCCATCAGCTGGAAGGGGCAGAGCCAACACGGGAGCAAAAAGCTCTTTCTTGTGAGATTTCTAGACCAAGTTCTGAGCTGCCAGAGCTTTTAAACGGGTCAGCTGCCATCCAGATTTGTTGGGTGTTTCCTGGACCCACTATGGAGATTTACCCATCACTTTAAAAAAAATTAAATCAAGAGTGCCATTGTTAACACCTGACGTCCATTATCCATATCACTGTGCATATTTTCAGCCAAGACCCTGGCAATATAACTAGTAGAAACTGTTCCATCAGAACATATTTGTAACGAGAATCAGGGGTGGGGTTTTTTTTTGGGGGGGGGGGTGGTTGTTGTGTGTTTTTTTTTTTTACACACAGAATTTTCTCACCAAAGCATACCATTTTCAATTGAAAAACTTTCCGGCTCTCGTAAGAATCCTGACATTTTAAAATATCTTTTTGCCTTTGGTGAAAATGAAAACAACCTGTTTGACATTTTGGTCAGACACTTCCAGGAAAGGGGGGGAGGGAGGGGAAATCTATGTTCTCACATAAGAACGGCCAGACTAGGTAAGACCAATGGTCCATCCAGCCCAGTATCCTGTCTGCCGACAGTGGCCAATGCCAGATGCCCCAGAGGGGGGAACACAACAGGTAATCATTACACGATCCCTCTCCTGTCATCCATCTCCAGACAAACAGAGGCTAGGAACACTATTCCTACTCATCCTGGCTAATAGTCTAACCTCCATTAATCTATCTAGTTCTTTTTGAACCCTTTTAAAGTCCTAGCCTTCTCCACATCCTCTGACAAGGAGTTCCACAGGTTGACTGTGTGCTGAGTGAAGAAAAACTTTGTTTTGTTTGTTTTGTTTGTTTGTATGCAGTTCAAATTAGTAATCTCAATGGCGAGCAAGCCAGGAGGGAGCTGTGGGCCTAGGCAGGCAATTACACATGTAGCCCCAGCCTATCAGATTGGGCCGGTGATCTAAAATCCTAAATCCCAAACCCTTCCAGGCCCGGAGTGCTCTGTTTCCACAGTTCAGAGAACGTGCCACCGTGACCTCGAAAGAGCATGTGAAATCTCCCCTCTTCCGCACGCACCGCCCAGTGCGATACATCCCAGCAGACAAAGCTAATCCGAAGCCACACGGAGCGCAGCGCATGTACCTCCCAGAGCTCAGCTGACACAGACAGTGCATGAGGCAGATGGTGAAGCTCATGTTGGAGTTGTATGTTGCGAAGATGATGTCCCATTGCTCCTGGAGGACATGGAGGCTGTTCAGGAGACTCCGCTGTTCCGGCAGGGACTGCTGTGGCTTGGACAGGCAATACAGGATGGCGCGGTTTAAACTGCTGTACAGGGTGCTGATGACAGTGTCTTTTTGGGGAAAGGGGTTCTCCAGGACCTGTTAAAACACAGCACGAGATGATCTGGCACCTGGCTAGCACAAGACCCTCTTCCCCTCCGCTCCACTTCTCCATCGATGTCCCTTAAGCTTTGCCAGACAAAACCAGTCCTCCCCCGACATCCTTGGAGTTTCCACAGGCATGAATCTGGCCCTGTGAAAGAGCAGGAGCCTTTAAACACAGACATGCTCCTTGTCTCCTAAGGGGACTGTTTATGGCGGGGAAGGAGGGTCTTAATCGCTGGGATTTTCAAAGCACTTAAGTGACTCGGGAGCAAAATTCCCCGAGTCCTTCAATGGGACTCGCCCTCCTAGTCACCCAGGTGCTCCTGAAAATTGCACCCCCTAAGCATCGATTCATAGGCCACAGGCAGAGGTGAATCAAAGGGAGTCTAAGCGGCTGCAGGTAACAACGTCTCCTAGTTCCCTTGTGTAAGTTACCCCAGTGCAGATGTTCTCAGAGGCAGGCTTGGATCCACTTGTCGCTGTGTAACTTACCCTCCCATGCACACTAATTCTCTGTTAGTCTGAGGACCCAGTTTGGCCTGGTCTTTACACAGGTGCGCAGCCCCACATAACAGCCCCTGCACTCTGGGGAAACACAGGTCTCTCCTTACTGCTCTGGGTCTCACAGCAACTCACAAGGGGCAGTCAGGTGACTCCTGGGGGATGGAGGGGCAGAGGGGGTGTGTGAAATTGACATGCTAACTCCAAGGGCATGTCAATTTCACACACACACCCTGGGAGTTCTATGCAATCCGCTCCAGACTATTAGATATGATTTCTTGCTGTCATTCCGGCACTGGGCAAGAGACAGAAATACAGACAGTCCCTTCCAATTGCCGAAACTTTCCACTGCTGAGCAGCAGTAAGTAGCTGTGTCATACGCAGTGCACCTCGAAGGCACTTTCACCCTGACGTGTGCGTGGCTGGGGATTTCCGGGTTGATCAGCCTATTGGGAAAGCTCCAGAGTGCGGGATCAGTGCCAAGGGAAAAACAATCAAATCAAGGAAGAGAGGTGAAATCCCAACTGAAATAGTGATAGAAATGTAGCCGTGTTAGTCTGGTGTAGCTGAAACAAAATACAGGACTATGTAGCACTTTAAAGACTAACAAGATGGTTTATTAGATGATGAGCTTTCGTGGGCCAGACCCACTTCCTCAGATCAAATAGTGGAAGAAAATAGTCACAACCATATATACCAAAGGATACAATTAAAAAAAAATGAACACATATGAAAGGACAAATCACATTTCAGAACAGAAGGGGATGCGGGGCGGGAAGGAAGGTAAATGTCTGTGAGTTAATGATATTAGAGGTGGGGAAAGGTAGATGTCTGTGAGCTAATGGTATTAGAGGTGATAATTGGGGAAGCTATCTTTGTAATGGGTAAGGTAGTTGGGGTCTCTGTTCTGAAATGTGATTTGTCCTTTTCATATGTGTTCATATTTTTTTTAATTGTATCCTTTGGTATATATGGTTGTGACTATTTTCTTCCACTATTTGATCTGAGGAAGTGGGTCTGGCCCACGAAAGCTCATCATCTAATAAACCATCTTGTTAGTCTTTAAAGTGCTACATAGTCCTGTATTTTGTTTCAGCTATACCAGACTAACACGGCTACATTTCTATCACGAATTTTAGCATGAATGCCAGTTCAGAGGATTCCCTTTCAAGTGCAGATTTGAAAGTCTTCTGGAATAGGATGCATGTGATTAGGTCATTGAGACAGTGTCCTTTCTGGTTGAAATGGCAAGAAACTGTTTTTTCTTTGTGATCCTGTCTGATATCTGTTTTGTGGGCATTGATTCTTTGGCGAAGTGTCTGAGGCGTTTGTCCAATGTACAAAGCAGACGGACACTTCGGCACATGATAGCATAAATTATATTTCTGGATGCGGGAATATGTATTCTTGATCTTATAACTCACTTGGTTAGGCCCAATAATGGTGTCAGCAGAGTGAATATGTGGGCAAAGCTGGCAACGGGGTTTGTAGCAAGGGAAAGCACCAGGGTTGGTATTAGTGTGGTATGTCCTGTGGTTGTTGGTAAGAATCATCTTGAGGTTAGGTGGTTGTCTATAGGAGACTATGGGTCTGTCTCCCAGAGCTTCTTGGAGTTTACTGTCCTGTTCCAGTATAGGCTGTAATTTATTGATAATGTGTTGGACAGGTTTAAGTTGGGAGCTGTAGGTGATGACAAGTGGTGTTCTATTGTTGGTTTTTCTTGGGTCTCAAGAAATCTACTATACACACTTCTATTCCCTACAACAAAGAAAAGACAATGAATTTTCCAAACTGCTCCACACCACAGGCTACAACAGCAACAACCTCAACCCACCGGATAATATTGTTAACCTCTCCAGCTACAAACTCAATCCAGCAGAAGAGTCTGTCTTGTCCAGGGGTCTCTCTTTCTGCCCCACGTCCCCCACAAACTGGATACAATTTTGTGGTGACCTTGAAGCTTTTTTTCGCCGCCTCCGCCTCCGAGAATATTTCCAAACCACCAATGAACACCAATCTGACCTACCAGATCCCCCCTATCAACACAAAAGGAAGAATAATTCTATATGGACTCCCCCTGACGGTCGGAATTACAATCTGGATTTCTATATACAAAGCTTCCGCAACAACGCACAGACTGACATTATTCGCAAACAACAACAAGCGACACACAATCTCAGCCACGCTGAACACCATGCAGTCCAGAGTCTCAAAAACAACCTGGACATTATAATCAAACCAGCTGACAAAGGGGGGTGGTGTGGTCATTATGAATAAGGCCGACTATAACCAAGAGGCAACCAGACAACTCTCCAACACCACATTTTACAAACCTCTCTCCTCCGATCCCACCTCGGAATACCAAAAGAAATTACTCTGTCTCCTTAAAAGCCTCCCTACAGCTACTCGGGAACAAATCCACACAGAAACACCTTCTGACCCCCAACCAGGATTGTTCTATCTGCTTCCCAAGATCCATAAACCTGGAGACCCCGGACGCCCCATCATCTCTGGTATTGGCACGCTCACTACTGGTCTATCCAGCTATGTAGACTCTCTCCTCAAACCCTACGCAACCAACACCCCCAGCTATCTCCGAGACACTACTGACTTCCTAAGGAAACTACAAAACATCGATAACCTCCCCAATAACACCATCCTTGCCACCATGGATGTAGAAGCTCTATACACCAACATCCCACATGAAGACGGATTACAAGCAATTAGAAACACTATCCCAGAGGACACCACTGCCAAGCTGATAGCAGACCTATGTAACTTTGTTCTCACCCACAATTATTTCCAGTTTGAGAACAACTTATACCTCCAGATCAGCGGCACAGCCATGGGTACACTCATGGCCCCACAGTATGCTAATATCTTTATGGCTGACCTAGAACAACGTTTCCTCAACTCCCGTTCCCTTTTACCCCTTCTCTACTTACGCTACATCGATGACATCTTTATGATCTGGACGCATGGCCAAGAAACACTGGAGACATTCCACAGAGATTTCAACAACCTACACCCCACCATTAACCTCAGCCTGGACCATTCCACACGAGATCCATTTCCTGGACACCACAGTACAAATCAACAATGGTAAATTAGACACCACCCTCTACAGAAAACCCACTGACTCATACAGTTACCTACATGCTTCCAGCTCCCATCCAGCACACACCATACGATCCATCATCTATAGCCAAGCCCTTCGATACAACCGCATCTGCTCTAATCCCACTGACAGAGACCAGAAACTTCAGGATCTCTACCAAGCATTTATAAACCTCAACTACCCACCCGGAGAAATAAAAAAGCAAATTGAAAGAGCCAAACGAATACCTAGAAACCAACTACTACAAGACAGACCCAAGAAAACCAACAATAGAACACCACTTGTCATCACCTACAGCCCCCAACTTAAACCTGTCCAACACATTATCAATAAATTACAGCCTATACTGGAACAGGACAGTAAACTCCAAGAAGCTCTGGGAGACAGACCCATAGTCTCCTATAGACAACCACCTAACCTCAAGATGATTCTTACCAACAACCACAGGACATACCACACTAATACCAACCCTGGTACTTTCCCTTGCTACAAACCCGTTGCCAGCTTTGTCCACATATTCACTCTGCTGACACCATTATTGGGCCTAACCAAGTGAGTTATAAGATCAAGAATACATATTCCTGCGCATCCAGAAATATAATTTATGCTATCATGTGCCGAAAGTGTCCGCCTGCTTTGTACATTGGACAAACGCTCTCAGACACTTCGCCAAAGAATCAATGCCCACACAAACAGATATCAGACAGGATCACAAAGAAAAACAGTTTCTTGCCATTTCAACCAGAAAGGATACTGTCTCAATGACCTAATCACATGCATCCTACTCCAGAAGACTTTCAAATCTGCACTTGAAAGGGAATCCTCTGAACTGGCATTCATGCTAAAATTCGACACTCTCCGCGGGGCTGAACAAAGACTCCAACTACCTTACCCATTACAAGGATAGCTTCCCAATTATCACCTCTAATACCATTAGCTCACAGACATCTACCTTTCCCCACCTCTAATATCATTAACTCACAGACATTTACCTTCCTTCCGCCCCGCATCCCCTTCTGTTCTGAAATGTGATTTGTCCTTTTCATATGTGTTCATTTTTTTAAATTGTATCCTTTGGTATATATGGTTGTGACTATTTTCTTCCACTATTTGATCTGAGGAAGTGGGTCTGGCCCACGAAAGCTCATCATCTAATAAACCATCTTGTTAGTCTTTAAAGTGCTACATAGTCCTGTATTTTGTTTCAACTGAAATAGGATTGACTAATCCTCAAGCTGCCTGGAGGTTGATTTTGCAAAGCAATCAGCACCAGCAGCAAACCCACACGGTCAACACGAGCTGAGCTCGTCGGACGATTTGGAAAAATCCGTAGTTAATGGCAGCGAGGCTCTTTGGAAATCTGGCTGAGCGCTGGAAAATCTTGCCCACGTTGGTTGGGTTTTAAATGCCAAGAATGCTCCCTAAATAATTTTCGACAGTCCTCTCCTGCTCCATTCCTTACGCTTCCAAAAAAGAGACAGTGGAGATAAGCCACATGTGCTCTAATTAGCGCTGATGTCACACACCCATCTCTGTATGCCTGCCTTCTTTCTTTTCTCCTCAAGCGCCTGAAAAAGTGATTTGTATCTCACGAAAGCTTCTGCCCTAATACATTTGCCAGTCTTTAAAGTGCCACTAGACTCCTTGTTGTTTTTGCTGAAACAGACTAACATGGGTCGTCGACCCCTCGGAAACCTGATTTTTTTAAAATTTCTCCGTGACAAAGGGTGCAATTTTTTGCAAAGATACGTTGGAAACTGGAGGAGGAGCAAGTGAGGTTAGGTTTCCCAGGGCAGGAACTGTGGTTGTTTGGGTGTGCCTGCACCACGGGGCTCTGATCTTTGATTGAGGTCAGCGCAAAACAAGCAATGGCCCCCGAGCATGCCCTTTGGGTGGTGAATTCCCAAATCGCAGCGCCAGCACGACACAAGGAACATCAAAACACACCGACACTGGCGGAAGGAAGAGCCCCACTTACCAACCCGATCTGCTCTGCCACAAAGAGCAGGATTTGCTTCGGCTCCGCGGCAAACATTCCACTGTAAAGCTGCTCAACCAGCTTCTGCGTGAAATAGGCAACATTCGCCACCGGCGTGGGCACGGCCGCTTCCGCCGCCCCCCGAGGGTCACTGCTGCCTGCAAGGAACGCAACAGGGGGACAGCTCTGTCACAGGCTGGCGTGGAAGCTCCCCGGCCGTCATGCTGGGCCAGCTCCGGCTGGGATCTTGGGGGACACAGGAGGCCCCCAAAGCAATGCAGGTGCTGCAGCAATGAACGCTATTGGCTCAGTCGTGGCAAAACTCCACTGGCCAGTTTGGAACCAATCCCATGGGGGATGCTCCCCACTCCCGTGCCGAGACACGAGAAGGGTCGTTAGTAAGTCGCCCTCCCCCCTTCCTGAAGTGCTCGAGGTTTTTCTTAGAGCTCTCCCACTGGCGCCATGCCCAGGTAGGTCTCATCTGAAACCGCAGCCTCAGCTATTATGCCTGTAGGCAGATAACAGCACAGCCAGGGTCCCGCTCTGGCTGGGCCAGATTCCGTGCTTCGGCACCATTCTCCCAAGGCACTCTGCTTGTTTGAACAGCAGCAGCAATCCCTAGGGTGTTTCAAAGGGCGCCAGCGTCATTTCCTCCATTGCACAGATGGGAAAATCAAGGCACAGAGTCACCCAGGAGGCCAATAGCCAAGGCAGGGGCTCTATCGGGGCGGCCCATCCATATAGGCGAACTAATCGGTCCCCTAGGGCGCCAAGTTAAATGGGGTGCCAAATGGTGGCACAATATCATTGAGGGGTTTGGAGGTGGGGGCGCCAATTGCATGGCAGCTAGTCTAGGGCTGCCCCTGGGCTCTATCGAACCCACGGCCCCTGAAACCGGCTCAGGGGCTCTATCCACTCGGCCCCACTGCCTCCCCTTGGAGGCTTTGTTCTCGATGCCTGGTTTTTAATCTATCGTATGGCAGGGGACATAGGAGGAGCAGCCCGCCAGCCACATTGCAGAAACACAGTAGTTTCAATGCACTTGCGCACTTTCAATGCCCCACGCTGCCTGCCAGGCTGAGATACCAGCCTGACATTGCAGTGGGCATTTCTCAGTCTCCCAAGTGAGTCCAGTCAGACGCCCCAATCCCGACGCTATCCGGCTGACGAGCGGAATCCCACCACTCACCTCTCGGCCTGGAGGCGCTGGGTTTCCCATCCCTTTGGCTGATCACGTGGAAGATATCCATAATAGCAAGCAAGACTTCTGTCTGGAAGCGTCTCTTCTGCTCGGCGGTGGAGTTTTCTGCAGAAGCCTGCACAACGACATGGAGCCATCAGCACCGGGATACAGGAAGGGGCAAACCCTGACCATCTTGCTCAGCCTTGACCCATGCAAAGTCCATCCAGGTCAGTGGAGTTAGGACAATACAGTAATTACTCGTTTAACACGTGCCCGCTTAACACGTTTTCGCAATAGCACAATTTTTTTTTTTTTAGGGAACGTTTTTCGAATAACACGACCGTCCCCGAAATAACACAAAAATAATCAAGTATCAGAGGGGTAGCCGTGTTAGTCTGGATCTGCAAAAGTGACAACTAGTCCTGTAGCACCTTATAGACTACGCTCCAATACATCTGTTAGTCTATAAGGTGCTACAGGACTACTTGTCGCTTTTGAAAATAATCAAGTGGCGGACTACTTCGTGTGGCGGGATAAGTTGGTGGTAATATGCATGAGCAGATGAATACACGTGGTCACAGCGCTCCTCCGCTCTCTCACGTGTTTATCTTTGTGTTTTAACAAACCGCGGCGACTTGTGTTGCTAGAGATCTAATGTTGACGTTGATGACCAGCACCAACAAAAAATTGACTTTGTCACCACCACCTGAAACGCAACCCCCACCTTTTCCATTATTTTTAATGGGAAAATTGACCCCGTATAGCACATTTTCGCTTAGAACGCACATTTTCAGAAACACATCTCTAGTGTTAAATGAGGAATTACTGTATACACAGATGAGAATCCGTCCCAGCCGAGTCGAGATTGCCAGGTACGGTCCATCGGGGTGGTTTGAGCTGAGATTATGGGCCCCCTACGATCCAGCATGGGTTAGGAGCCGGGTTTGGCCCAGAACAATCTCAGATCACATTGGCTAGATGGAAAAGATTCGAGAGCCAGCCCCATTGGTTACATGGTGCCTGCAAGGAGGTGCCTCCAGACAACCCCTTCTCTGAGCAGAACTGCTCAGAACTTTTTGGTTAAAAGTTGCTGGGTTTTTGGATGAAAAATGAGGGTTTTGTCAGAATCGAAGGGGGTTGAAAACGTGCTAATTTCAGCGACGTCTCATTGAAAAAAGGAACAAAGCCGTGTGGTAAGTCAAAGCAGCAGATTCTGACAGAATTTTCAGAATGGAACATTTTGCTGTGGTTTAAAAACCCTTGTAGCCAAATTTGTTATTTTAATTTATTCTTTTCAAGTGTTCTCAGGTCAAACCCAGAACAAAATGTTTCTCTTGACCTGGGGGGAAAAAAGACTTTTCTAAACATTTTTGGTTTTGTGGGAAACCCGGAGAAAAAAATGTTTCTATGTTGTTGTTGTTTTTGTGGGAAATTTCAACATTTTTGTTCTGGTTCAGAACGGGAACGTTTTGGAAACCGTGGAATACCCCGCAAAGCAAAGTCCCTGGCCCCACCCGTCTCGAGCCTGGGGAACCTGAAAGGAGCGTGTGGTCTGCAGACCCCTCTGTGTCCCTGCAGGATGTCTCCTGTGCTGCCCTCCCCAACCTGGGGCCCCGATTCAGAGCAGCGAGGGCCGTGCTGAGAGACCTCGAGAAGCAGCTCGAAGGTATGCCCCTGCTTGTGCACCGGCACGCTGAGCAGACTCTCCATCAGCAGGATGCGCAGGAAATCCCACACTTGCTTCTTGGCAGGGTGCAGGGGTAGTGGAGTGGCCGGGGGGTCCGGGCAGCTGTTTGCTTCAATGGCAGCTGGACCGTTGAGGGGCAAAACGCCGTCACTGCCTTCCTGCATAAAGAGAGCAGACCGTGGCGCTCAGGGGCTTACTGCCTGCCTTTACAATGGCCTCTCCTGCTCACACCACTCACTCGTGCTTGGTCCCCACTGCGGAGCCACATGCTCGGAGAGCTGACGCGAGGCAGCGCGAGCCTGGACTCCTGGGCTCCTGCGTCATATGGAGTACGCCGGCCCAGCAGGCGGGCGGGCGCTTCCCAGAACAGGCAGAGATACGTTCGCTCCGCCCAGAAAACAGCAGTGCAGCTGCAAGGGCCTGGGCTAGCCGCCAGGGTGCAGAGCTGGCAGGCCAGGCTGGGCCGGAGGGGGGTGGCCAGCCCCGGCAGCCACGCTGCCCATGCATGTCTTCTCCCTGTGCTGGGAAGGGCGCCTCCACCCTGCTGGGTTAACCCCCCCCTCCCCCCCATCAGTGTGTCCGTGGACAAGTCCGTCACCTCTCGGTACCACTGATTTCTCAGCTGTCCGACGGGACGAAGGGCCATGCCCTGCAGTGTTTTGTGGTACCTAGTACATCAGAGCGACCAGGCTGGGTCAGAGCAAAGGCCCATCTAGCCCAGTGTCCTGTCTGCCCACAGTGGCCAACGCCAGGGGCCCCAGAGGGAGTGAACGGAACAGGGAATCATCCAGTGTTCCCTCCCTGTCGCACATTTCCAGCCCCAGACAAACAGAGGCCAGGGACACCATCCCTGCCCATCCTGGCTAACCGCCATTCATACACATGCCAGTTCCCCCAGAGTCTGGGCCAGAGGGTGCTAAGTGGTGAGCAGGCCCACCCACCGGGTAGGGATGTAGTAGTGCAGTCGATTAATCGATTAACCGATAAGCAAAAGCGTATAGGTTAATGCTACAGGCTACCTGCATTTCCCCTCCCCCCTGCCCCCGGAACCTGGTGAAAGGGCCCTGGGCCCTTTAAATCTCCGCCGGAGTGCTGCACAACATGCTCCGTGTGGCTCTGAGGGCTGGGGGCAGGGAGTGAGCTGCACAGAGCACAGCGCAGAGGGCTGGCTGCCCCCCCGTCCTGCCCCTTCTTGAACGTGGAGCTGCCCCCTCGCCCAGGGACCCACGGAGGTGGTTGGTAACGACAATAGGTACCAGGGTGCCCTCAGATGACAGGGGCTGCCGCATGCGCGAAACATGGTTAATCCTCTCCCTCCCAACGGGGGGGGGATCGGCTGGCAGCGGAGTGGGGGCTGGCGAGGACAGCAGGGCTGGGGAGTCCGGGAGAGGCTACGTTCCTGGTGGGCGCCGGGGGAGCAGCTGGCGGAGGGGGAATGAGCAGGGAAGACGGCAGTGCAGAGGGACGGCCCCAGCCACGTCGCCGTCAGCGGGGACACGCCGAGACTGCCGGCGCAAAGGTGCCAGCGGCCGGCTCGGGCCCAGGGGGCTGCCGCTTACCTGGGGCGCCCCCGCGTGGAAGACGACACTGGCCAGGGTCTGCAGGAAGTCGGAGCAGCACCACACCGGGTCCTGGGGGTAGCTGTGGTAGATCAGACACAGGAACTGCATGACGTTCCCCGGATAGGCCGCCTCCCAGGAGCCCTCTGGACCTGCAAAGGGCTGAACACGGAGAGGCCCGTCCCGTCAGGGCAGTGTTTCGCTTGCACGCATGCCCAGCTGAGCGCACGCAACGCCCCTTGTTCTTCTCGGCCCTCCCCTCGGGTCTGCGGGGCCCCGGCACACTCAGAGCTGGAGATGTCTTCCATGGATGTTCCCTGTGACCCCTGGAGCAAATCGCTCAGATTCCCATGTCCCTCTCCTGAGCCTGAACACAGCTCGAACCGCTCAGAATGGGCACCGGCCGGGCCCAGAGGTGCCCTGGGGAGCCAGGATCCGGCCCCCAGGTCTCAGATCCTGGCGGGATGCACAGAGGGGCTCTCTCTGTAGCCAGGACAACACAGCCAGGCCGACAGCTGGCGGCCATCAGCTCTCTGCCCACCGCTGCGCTCTCCCGCGTCGGGGAGAAAACGGGCAGCAGAGCGCCCCACCCCCCCGGCTGCTCACCTTGTTCACTGTGGCCTTCACCATCTCCAGCAGCAGGGCCGCTGCCTCCGGGCACAGCCCGGCCTTGAGGACGTCCTCCGTAGGGTGGGTCTGCAGGAGCCACTGCAGCATGGAGTCCAGGTCTGCCTGGAAGGAGGGAGAGCCGTTCGAGGAGGAGGGCTCCTGTCAGGGGCCCGGCAGCACCCTCCCAGCGCTCAGAGCAAGCCAGAGCCTCCCAGTGGTTCTGTCTCTTTCCACACCCAGCTGCATCTGCCACAAGTCCTGGAGGGTTGGGCTGCCTCTCCCAGCTTGGGGATCCCAAGGAGCAAAGGCACCAGGCCAACTCTCATTCATGCCCCGGCCCTTGCGCGGGCTTTACCTTGACGGCTTCGGGTGGGTCACAGTGGGGGGCTCCCAGGAACAGCCCAGAGACCAGCAGGTAGATCTCGGGGAGGTGAATGTGACTGACCAGACACGCTTTCAGCACCGTGAGCCCGAAAACCAGGTAGGGGCCATAGTCAGGCACAGAGGGCCCGCTTTTCAAATTGCCTAGAAGCGAAGGAGGAAAACGTGCTTGGACCAGCTCCATTCCCATCCTGCCTCAGGAGCGGTGGAGAGGGATGACTGAAGGACCGTCCATTCTCTGGGGCCCAAACCATCCCGTTGTCCTCCCCGCCACGAGCCAGCCGTCCGAAGAACGTCTCTGACGCGAATAGAAAACCACCCTCCGTTCTCACGCGCATGGCATGACGTTCTCCGTCCACACGCGCCTGCCCCGACTGGGTCGGAGGCCTGGAAGGTGATGACAGGGCGTCTCACAGATCTGCGGGCTAGAAGGAAACCGGCTCATCTGACCTCCGGCATGGACCCGACCAAGCCCTCTCCTCCCCCAGGGACTCCTGGTCTGGAATCCCCCGCCTGCAGTATGATGGAGGCGGCCTCTCCCGGCCCTCGTCCCATACGCAGCTCACAGTGACGTCAACGGGAGGTTTGCTACGGGAGCAGACGGGGAGCCCTGCCTGGTTGCTTCTGCACCAGAGTTCATGAAACTCTCCCTGGACGTGGCTGTTTGGGGAGCGAGTCTCCCCTCTGGGACGTACCCATTAGAAGATCCAGGCCCGTGGAGCTGTTTTCCACCCAGCGCCCGGCCACCACCCCCTCCTTGAATTTGCTCAGCAGCGGGGGATTGCGGAGGAAGTGCAGCAGCAGCTTAACCCCCAGCACGACGGTGCTGGGGTGCAGATGGCTTTGGGTGAACAGCAGGAACCAGTCAGGCCCCAGTGCCAGGAACGTCTCCTCTTGAGCCCTGGCAGAAACACGGCAGGAGAAGGACGCACGGTGAAGACTTGACCTAGAAGCCTCCGTCACAATGGAGACTTTAGTCTCCCAATTCACTTAGGCCCTTACTCTGAAAGGTATTTAGATACCTGACTCCCGTACTTTTGAGGACAGTGCAATTGAGTTAGGCTCCTAAGTCACTTAGGCTCCATTGTACCCACAATCTGGTGTTAAGGAGATTCATTAGCTTATCTGTACACAGATTTCAAGCAGTCTAATCCCTGCCAGGCCCAATCTTATTTATTCCCAGACAAACTACATCAAGATGGAATCAAGGTTAAGGCGAATAGCTTAGTAGTTTAGGTAAAACCCCCTTGAGGGATGCTGTAATGATCAGAACCCAAGCATTATAAACCCAGGAAATTCGGAACTAGGGTTTAAACCTGGAAGAAATCCCAACATGCTAACGCATGCAAATGCACAATGAAGACACCTTGGCAACCTTAACTCTGCCCTGTAGTGATGCAATAACAGTGGGATTAGGATTAAGACATTGTCGTATTTGTAATCTCTGTGAAATGAAACTGCTTTTGAAAGGCACAGTCAATTTCTTTGCCCCTGACAGTGCTGATAAAGAATCCACAATTTCTCTGATCCACTTTTTGGTAACCGTGAAGAAAATATTGTCTATTTAATGGATATCACTCTACATCTCAGATACCACACCGGAAAAAAATCTTCCAACCTGTTACATTCCTCCTCTCTCTTGTTGGCTGACGACACTCATAAATGCTAGCTGGACATTGAGCTCTGGTCAAACCCAGAGAAAGGAACCCGCAAGAGAGACACAGTCCTTCCTCCGCCCGCTCCACCCCCGAATGGCCCTACGTACTCAGAGGACAGATGAAGTTTGTCGGAACACATTACGTCTAACAGCATCTTCAGTAACTGGTTTCGGAGCCAGATTGTCTTCCCAGATGTTTGGCTTAAGGCTATAAAAATCAGAAGGAAATAAAAAGTCAAGAGGAGACAAGACACGTGTTTGCAGCACTTTGATGAACAGCCTTGTTGGTACCCAATACAAATATCATTGGTTGTTAGCTGGGCGGAGTGATGCAGGTGTGAACATTTGGAAGTGGCGATCCTGTCACTGTAACCATGAGTCATTTCTGAGTTCTATTCCCACAGCCCCATCACAGGGCATGTTTAAAACTAGACGGGACAAAATGCTGGATAATGAATCAGCTGTAAGGAACAACCCTAGACTAGGTGCAAGGGGAGGCTGGAAGAGATGACTGCAGAGGTATTTTTCCTCCTCTAAACACGTATTCTGTTGCTTGGATGTGCTGTAGCCAGTAAGATCGCCGCTGGGACCACGTACAGGATGATAAGTAGCAGGAGATCTGGGTGGCTGGGTCTCCCAGCAGTCAAATCAGACACGTGGGGTAGACATTGAAATAGTGCCTGGCTCCGTGAACAACGTAAACTCCAGAACAACGTGAACACTACCCCAGGCCGACAGCAACAGCCACGTGCCCTTGGAATTCTGGGAGGGAACTTCCTCACCATTGTTTTCACCCACAGACGGTGCTTTCCACCAAATGGACATTTCGCTCCCTGGGGACTTGTGAAAACCGGCCCTTTGGGTGCAACAGGCAGATGAACGCTGCACCCACAGAGCAGCCAGTGAGATACCGGAGAGGGGAATGAATCACTAAGCTCCTTACCTGGTGTGGCGTAGTGGGGGGGGCTGTCTGCTCTGTAACCCGGGGTCCCCCTGCGCTGTGACGTGATTCCCACTGACTCACCCACATGTGTATTAACCCAGACACCTAGGCTCAGCCTGAGGAGATAACGGGATTCCCAGGGGGAGAGACAGAGACCAACACCAGGTTTTGGGGGAAGGGGGTTGCTGGCTGGAAAAACATGAAGGAAGTAGCCTTAGCTGAGGGCTGAGGGTCTAGGGATAAGAATGGACCCCCCTAATCCAAGGGGTCTGAGGCATCCTGGCACTGACTCCTGTAGCCACATCACGTCTGTGCTGTGCTGTATCCTGGAGGAGCAATAAACCCTCTCTATTCTACTGGTTGGCAGAGTCTCATCTTGCTGCAGACGGGGTGCAGGATCGGGGGGTACCCGATGTGCCGCCACACCTGGCTTTAGAACAGACCTTCCCAGACATGGTTTTTCTCCGCCCCCCTTCTCTACTCCTGTGCTGTTCAGAACCCAGCAAAACAATTAATTTTGGTCGCATGTGCCTCCAGGGTCTGCCCTTCCTGCCACCCCTCCGAGCAGAGCTCTGTTGGATTTAGAATCCGCCTTTGGGGGTGAGAAATCATTCTCCAAAGGGATCTCCTTACCTTCTCCTGGTGTATCGGTGATGCCATCTGGGCAAATCTGACTTTCGTCCACAGAAGAGGGCTTCAGAGTGTACACCAGGAACAATCCAATCCTGTCAGAGAAAAAGGGAGCCATTTCTAGTTCGCAGCGTTGCCGAGTATCACTCCGGCATTGGGAGTCTCGTGATAGCTGTTGATTTTCTTACAGTCTCAGCTCCGGGAGTCATGGGATTATGCGACAGCCTCGGCTTTCCCGAACAAAGCAACGTGTCTAGCCCTTGTGGAGAAAAACTCACGATTTTAAAGCCAGTGTTGGGATTTTAGGGGGCTGCCCCTCGATTTTTGAACCACCGGGTCTGGGAGTATTGGGTTGGCCACGCTGCTCATGCCAGGATGCCGGCTTCCAGTTCCCCTCAAACGGATGAGCCTCACACATGCACACAGCAAGGGGAGCCGTGCCAGCATCCGACTTTGGGAGCGGCGTTTCCAACAGACTAAAATGCCAAACTCCAGGAACACTCCAGATACCTCAATGCAGAATAGCAGTGCCCCCGGGTTGGGGAGAGCGCAGGTCGGTGGGGTAGGCCCTGATTCTGGGTGGTGGGCAAGAACGGGGGGCAGGGGGAACAGGACAGGACGGAGGGGGCGGGACAAGACCCAGACTCTCTCCCTGGCTTGTTTGCCCAGGGGAGAGGTGTAAGCCCCGGTACCCCGACCCCTTTCCCTCACTGGCTCACCGGGCGGATGGAGAGGGGTGGACCCAGGCGCAAAGTGGGTGTGCCGTGTCCTTAATACAGGTCCACAGTTTTTAATGTGGCTCAAGGCCTGCTACACTAGCTGCTTTCTTGGGAGACTGTGGGACACGATCTGCCTTTATTTGCTTGCCCCTCTCCTCCACCACGCACATTGCCAGGTCCAGACCATTAACAACACGTCAGACTTGGCATGGTGAAGGCAGAGGAGGAAGCTGCCCAGGGGGACTGCAGGTCCCAGCATGCAATGCGGCATTGGACCAGAGCAATTTCATTCAACTCCAGGTGGAGATTTGAAGCTGGCCCGTGGCATCTCTGTGGTTGTGGACAGGACCGGATGGGCCTGCCGAGTGCTGCAGTCTTGTGTTTCAAGGAGCTGGCTCTCCAAACAGCAAGCGAGGGCTGGAATCATTTTCTGCAGAAAGCCCCAGGAAAGGCCATCTCCGTAAGATTCAGAAGGGCCCATTGGACACCATCCAAGCAATGGGATCCATCAGGAATCATTCTCCAAAGGGATAGAATCATAGAATACTAGGACTGGAAGGGACCTCGAGAGGTCATCGAGTCCAGTCCCCTGCCCTCATGGCAGGACCAAATACTGTCTAGACCATCCCCTGATAGACATTTATCTAACCTGCTCTTAAATATCTCCAGAGATGGAGATTCCACAACCTCCCTGGGCAATTTATTCCAGTGTTTGACCACCCTGACAGTTAGGAACTTTTTCCTAATGTCCAACCTAAACCTCCCTTGCTGCAGTTTAAGCCCATTGCTTCTTGTTCTATCCTCAGAGGCCAAGATGAACAAGTTTTCTCCCTCCTCCTTATGACACCCTTTTAGATATCTGAAAACTGATATCGTGTCCCCCCCTCAATCTTCTCTTTTCTAAACTAAACAAACCCAATTCTTTCAGCCTTCCTTCATAGGTCATGTTCTCTAGACCTTTAATCATTCTTGTTGCTCTTCTCTGGACCCTCTCCAATTTCTCCACATCTTTCTTGAAATGCGGTGCCCAGAATTGGACACAATACTCCAACTGAGGCCTAACCAGCGCAGAGTAGAGCGGAAGAATGACTTCTCGTGTCTTGCTCACAACACTCCTGTTAATGCATCCCAGAATCATGTTTGCTTTTTTTGCCACAGCATCACACTGCTGACTCATATTCAACTTGTGGTCCACTATAACCCCTAGATCCCTTTCTGCCGTACTCCTTCCTAGACAGTCGCTTCCCATTCTGTATGTGTGAAACTGATTGTTCCTTCCTAAGTGGAGCACTTTGCATTTGTCCTTATTAAACTTCATCCTGTTTACCTCAGACCATTTCTCCAATTTGTCCAGATCATTTTGAATTAGGACCCTATTCTCCAGAGCAGTTACAACCCCTCCCAGCTTGGTATCATCTGCAAACTTAATAGAAGGATCTCCTTTCCTTCTCCTGGCCTGGCCTGGGAGCAGGCTATGGTAACCTTATCTACCTTGAGTAGTTCCTTAGGCCTGGGGTCATCCCGCTGGGGTTATTGGTGCTTTTCTTTCTACAGGCTGCGACTTGGGCAGGGGGGATTTCCACTGACGGGAACAGGACTGAATTAAATTCTGAACTGGCTGTCGGGGGGAGTTTCCCCCTATGATTTTTCTGGCAGGGATCTATAAGTGTCTTTGCCCAGCACACTAAGGCCATGTCGAGACTACGTTCTGTTTTCAAAAGAGGATATGCAAATTCCACAGAAATTTGCATTTCTTCTTCCCATCTCACATTCAAAAGAGCATCTTTCAAAAGTGAAAGTAGTCTGGATGCATTTTTTTTTTGTTGGAAAAATTACCCTTTTGCGAAAAAAACGCTCTTCCTTAAAAATTGAGGTTTACGTGGGGTTTTTTTGAAAAGGGGCTTTTTCCTGAAAAAAAAACCTGCGTCTAGACTACTTTCACTTTCGAAAGCTCCTCTTTCGAAAGTGAGATCGGAAGAAGATATGCAAATTCCCACGGACTCTGCATATCCTCTTTCGAAAATAGAACGTAGTTTAGACGTACCCGAAGCGATGATGGAAAGGGTAGGATCCCTGTGCTTGTCGAGGGATTGCTCATTTGAGAGCTGAGAAAATACTGCAGGGCGGGGGTTACCTGAGAATGTCTCTGGTGTTGAAGTAGCCCTGCAGCAGGTGGGAGAAGATGGTACAGATCACGGTGACTCGCGAGCGGCTGATCTCCGTGTCGTTGAAGAGGAAAACCAGCTTGGGCACCATTTGCATCTGGTAGGCGACTTTGGCGTTCTGACATCTGTCTCTACATCAAAGCAAGAGGAAAGTTAAAAGCCTTTCCTGGAAAGAGCCAATTCTGGAGAGTTTCTGCTAAAAGCGTTCTCGAGCTGCGCTCACTTTTTGGACCGCTGACTTCTGATGTTGCCTTGGCAACTGGTCAAAACACTGTCAGACAAATTGAATATGTGTCGGGGATGGGGACCTGAAGCCTTCTTGATGTGTCCCCCCCCCCTTTCCCTGGAAGCTGCTGCCTTTCAGCAAGTCCCAACAAAACAAAGTTATTGACTTTTAGAGCCATGAACTGGTGGAAATAAATGCTGTTCTTGTAAAATTCAGCAAGAGACACCAGACGGGATCATGTGGGGCTTTTCAGTGCCAAGAGAGAGAAAGCTATAGGTCTCACTTAGGCGGTCTGTCTGTCTCGCCCTCTGTCCCCAAACAGATATACCTCTCTCGTATTGCTGATTGGGGAATTATTCTTTTTTCTGGGCAAATTTGGACGGTGGGAGGTTGTTAAAAAATCTCAGAGTCTTTGGTCTAAATTTCAGCTTAAAATGCAAAATCTTTCATCAACAAGGTGGTTTTTTGGAGGGAAGGTGAGAAATTTCACCCTTGGTTAAATGTAAATGTTCAGACCCAAAGTTTTTTTTGGCAAATATTTTTGCAACCAGCTTCATTATCATGAATAAACAGGCATCTGGTTTCCTGTTGAAACAAAAGACAGGACTATGCAGCACTTTAAAGACTAACAAGATGGTTTATTAGGTGATGAGCTTTCGTGGGCCAGACCCACTTCCTCAGATCAAATTGTGGAAGAAAATTGGCATGACCATATATACCAAAGGGATACAATCACAAAAAATTGAACATATATAAAATTGACAAATCAGATTTTAGAACAGAGGAGGGTGTGTGTGGGGGAGGTTAGTGTCTATGAGATAATGATATTAGGGGTGATAATTGGGGAAGCTATCTTTGTAATGTGTAAGGTAGTTAGCATCTTTGTTAGTCTTTAAAGTGCTGCATAGTCCTGTCTATTTGTTTCAGCAAGACCTAGCATCTCATTATCATGAATAAACAGGCATCTGGTTTCCATCAACCATATGAAAAAACTTGCACAGATCCAGACAGACATCATCTTTCTATCCAAGAGCTAACAAGATGGTTTATTAGGACTGAAAGTGAACAACCCATTAAGCTTGTACTGACTACAGACCCACACACTATCCAAGAAAATTAAGGAACCACCTGATTAGTATCTTATACAAGAAACAGAAAATATCAAGACAAAAAAAGATGCTATCTTACACATTACAAAGATAACAATTACCACCCCTAATATCATTATCTCATAGACACTAACCTACACACACATTGTTCTAAAATCTGATTTGTCAATTTTATATGTGAGGTGTGTGTGGGGAGGTTAGTGTCTATGAGATAATGATATTAGGGGTGATAATTGGGGAAGCTATCTTTGTAATGTGTAAGGTAGTTAGCATCTTTGTTAGTCTTTAAAGTGCTGCATAGTCCTGTCTTTTGTTTCAGCAAGACCTACATCTCTATTACTATTCTGGTTTCCTGTTAGGCATTGTCTGTAGTGTGCCCAGCATACTTTGGGCACTGAATAAATAACCAGTGAAAAATAATGAGCCATCTTCTTGAGGGCACTGTCATCCCGAGACTTGCAAAGCAGAAAGCTCCTGCTCCAAACTGGCCTTACAGACGCAGACTCTGCTACACACTATCCAAGAAATTAAGGAACCACCTGATTAGTATCTTATACAAGAAACAGAAAAATATCAAGACAAAAAAAGATGCTATCTTACACATTACAAAGATAACTTCCCCAATTACCACCCCTAATATCATTATCTCATAGACACTAACCTCCCCCCCCACACACACACCCCTGTTCTAAAATCTGATTTGTCAATTTTATATGTGTTCACTTTTTTTTGGTATATATGGTCCCTTTGGTATATATGGTCATGCCAATTTTCTTCCACAATTTGATCTGAGGAAGTGGGTCTGGCCCACGAAAGCTCATCACCTAATAAACCATCCTGTTAGTCTTTAAAGCGCTGCATAGTCCTGTCTTTTGTTTCAGCAAGACCAGACTAACACGGCTACATCTCTATTACTATTCTGGTTTCCTGTTAGGCATTGTCTGTAGTGTGCCCAGCATACTTTGGGCACTGAATAAATAACCAGTGAAAAATAATGAGCCATCTTCTTCCTCTAAAAGTAGAAGAGAAGAAGAACTGATCTCCCTTTGAGGGCACTGTCATCCCGAGACTTGCAAAGCAGAAAGCTCCTGCTCCAAACTGGCCTTACAGATGACATTCCCCACGGCAGGTAAGTGCATGGAGATAGTTTGCAATTACCAAACTCAGTTCTCTGGACCTGTCACTTTTCAACACATGAAAAACTTCAGATCTAGTCTCCTCAGGCAGGAGGACCGTCGACACCCTTTCTTTCTCTAACTACGGTAGGTCAGGTATTCTGCTGGTGTAACCTCGCTGAAGTTAATGCAATGTCGTCAGACAGGAATTTGCTCTGATGATTCTCCGACACGGCCAGCAAGCCAGTAATGAAAGCCTGGATTTTCACAGGGCCCTAGAAGAGTGAGCTGCCTGGCATCTTCCATGGAATTTCAATGTGATCTGGGTACCTAACTCCTTCGCAGACCTTCAAAAAATCCCCCCTAATCTTATTAGCTCCTCCTGTCTCTGCCACAGAAGCCCACTGGGTACCTCGAGGGATGCAGGATCTCCACCAGATGTGAGAAGAGGGTGAGGTCGAGATTTTCCGGTGCATTTGACCACAGCTGAAAGACAAATGAAACCAAAGATTTCATGGCTTCTTGAGGTCAGCTAATGCAACCACCACTGGGCAGATTTGAACCTGGGACCTCTGGAGCTGAAGTATAGGCGCCTCTACCTGCTGAGCTAAAAGCCAGCTGCCTCCTAGCCCATGCTGTAGAGGTCTCTTGGCCTTATCGTTGCTGTGGTCTAAGTGCCACTGCATGGGTCAGTGAACCACACTAGGTGTGTGGGTAACACTAGTTTTTCTCTAATAAGTCAGGCCTCTTACCACAGCACACGCCCTTCTGCCAAGATCTCAAAGCTCTTTACACATGTGAGACCTCACAGCACCCGCATGAGCGACAGAGCATGTTTGTTACAGATGGGGAAACTGAGGCAGGGTGCTATTTGCCTACACTGAGTAAGTGGCAGAGGAGAACAGAACCCGAGAACCCTCATTCCCACTTCTTATGCTTTTAACAACGGATGTCCCCACTAAATCTATTTGATTTAAAAACCGACCAGAAAACATGCAACACACACAGTCTAGTAGGGGCCAGAAATGCCTGGAGGAAATGTGGACCAGTGGACAGCACACTGGCCTGGGACTGCAGGGATATGGGTTCTGACTCTCATTGGGCTACTGTATGAAGCTGGGCAATTCTTGGTGCCTCAGTTTCCCATCCATAATATGGAGACAATTCTTTCCTTTGTAAAGTGCCAATCTCAGCTTTGTTCAGTTCAGGGAACTTGGACAGCTGAAGATGGGGTGGCCGCACAAACAGGACAAGCGATTAACCCCCAGTGTATCTCCAGTTACAAACATACTCTTCTGGATCTGCTGCCTGGAGCGAGAAACAAAAACAACTTCCCCTCCTGGTAGGAATCTGAAGACAGATCCAAATTGCACCTAATCCAGACTACGAATGATGGAAACTCCATCACTGGAGATTTTTAAGAGGAGGTTTATTATCTATCAGGCATGATCTAGATGGTGCTTGATCCTGTCATGAGGGCAGGGGACCGGACTTGATGATCTCTTGAGGTTCCTTCCCTTTCTAGGAGTCTGTGATTCAAACACCCTGTGTCCGGAAGGTACTTATAGGCAGCGTTTTAGCTCAGACCCACATTGGAGACGTTCTTGCCTTCTTATCACATACACCAGCTCGGAAGATGCTGCCCCAGAACTAAGTTTACACACTAGTGCCTCCTCTACTACAGCCAAGGGAACATGCACAGTGCTAGCAGCTTTACCTCAAAGTTACAGAGAACATATCGGAAGGCACCATAGTTTTTTATCGTCGAGGACTCCACGCCCAGCTCTGCCGTGCCTGCTACCGAAAGCACCAGCTGTAAAATCCTGTTGTTTAACAGTTTTGTCTTCCTCTTTAGGAGGTACGCCAGGACCTGAAAAGAGTTATTGAACAGTCATCGAGCCCCAAAGCTGGAGAGAGCCCCAGAGAAAATACCATCGCGCCGCTGGCCGTATTAGTCAATGTTATCACAGAATAAGACATGCACCCTGTGACGTAGTGGGGGGCTGTCTGCTCTGTAACCCGGGTTCCCCCTGCGCTGTGATGTGTGATTCCCACTGACTCACCCACATGTAGATTGGCCCAGACACCTAGTCCCAGCCTGAGCAGATAACAAGGCTCTTCCCAGGGGGAGAGACAAAGGAAGGGAGGCGGAGACGGCCACCTGGCTGCAGGGCAGGGCTTGGGAGCGAGGCAGTTTTTGCAGGGCAAACATGAAGAGAGGAGACTAAGCTGAGTACTGGAGGTTGGGGAGGGGAGAGCGATGGACCGCTACCCCAAGGGGGCTGAGGCAGCCTGGCCCTGACTCCTGTAACCACATCACGTCTGTGCTGTGCTGTATCCTGGAGAAGCAATAAACCCCTCTGTTCTACTGGCTGGCGAGTCTCGTCTTGCTGCTACGGGGGTGCAGGATCAGGGGGATCCCCAACACGCCGCCACGCACCACACACAGTTTCCATACATTGACATGTATTAGTCATACATGAAGCGCACACGACACATAAGACTGGAGCTTCAAACAGGGAGTGAACTTTTTAATATACCTCTAAAGTAATTGGCAGGATGGGTTTTAGAAGGGAGTTGACAGCAGAGAGGGAGGTGCGCTGGGTAAGAAGCAGCAGGAAGGAAGGAAGGAAACACCTGTAAACAGGAGCGGAATGACCATGACCAAGGACAGCGTGTGAATATAGATGGCGAGCTGATGACAATGTTACTCGTATTATTCGTTTGTGAGTGGAGAGGTAAAACAAAATTCAAATTATTTTTTCAAATAAGGTACATGGACACGTTTCCATGAAAATCTTCCTGGTTTTCCATTGGCTCTTGTTGTGAGTGTTTGGGTGATCCCTGCCCTGGTCTGGAAAAGGGTTAAAAGCTCTCAAGTTTCACAAAAGTTAGAAGGCTTATTCCCCTGGGAGAGAGCACCAGAAAGCGTTTACACAGGTAATTCACCATTGATCAGTCACACGGAAAGCGTCAGCAGTCCAGTCGGAGAGCAAAGCCCATTCTATGTGTGTCAGGTAACTGCACAACAAGAGTCACGGTGAAAAGATCACAGACAAGCCAGAGGCTATGGATTTACTGGCAAGCGTTTAAGAACAATGAAGACAGTCCCAGGAATCAGGACCGGATGGGAAGCGTGGTCTGAACTCATCAGCTGGCTCGTTCTCAATGAATAATTCAGACGGCGCTAACAGTCATTCAAACACTGTGTTCCCAGATCCAGGGGTGCTGTGCACGGGGGGACTAATTATTTATTCAGCTCTCTTCAGCCGAGAGGACACAGATCATGTCACTCCCCCAACGTGGCACCCAGCTGCAACTGCAGACGTGTCCAATTTCCACCCCAAGCCAATCTAAAATATGGACACTCTGTGTCTTCCCAAAGCCAGGCCCCCGCGTGTCCATTCACAACTCCAGACCCAACCCCCCGTTTCAAGGCTGCGCAGTACGGAAAGCTGAGTTTGGGGCAGGCAGAGTGACGCTTTTTGAGCTGCAGACTGGAGTTTTGCCTCTGCCCAGCTCCTAGCAGACAATAGACGCCCCCCCCCCACACCCCATGATCACTCACCACCCCATCACTGGCAGGATCAGCAGAGAGAGGTTGAGGGCCAGACAGGCCATGGGGTTGGCACGTTTTCCCGATGCGGGATGGGGAGTTTGCACTGCTGCCACCTACCTGTTACCTGCTCTGTGGCTAGGGCTTTAATACAATGGCCAGTGTGCCTCTATGCAGGGCTGGGGAACCTTTTGTAGGTCGGGGGCCGCTGACCCACGGAAAAATCAGTTGGGGGGACACACAAGAGAAGCAAGAAAAACCAACACCAGACCCCCCTCTGACGGCGCCTGAGTGAGAAGGAGAAAGACGCTCCCCACATTCTCCTCGCACACCAGAACCAGGCTAGTAGATTTTGCAGGCTCCAGCCTCATGGGTAAGAAGGCGAGGGGGGCGGGGCTGGTGCACCAGCATGGCCTCCCCAGTGCTGGGGGAGCCCTGAGTCTTGGGGGCCGGATCCAGGCAAGCCAGGGGCCGCATCCAGCCCCCGGGCCTTATGTTCCCCACCCCTGCATTGCTGTAACAAGTAAGTGAAGACACTGGGAAGAGAGAGTCTTGCAGGCTGTGTCTGGCAGCCAGCCTTGTCTGGCTGCTTTCACCATCGGCTGCGGAGCTGTGACCGAGACGTGGAGCACAGGATAAAGGGATCAGCCCTGCAACCCTTATTCCCCGGCTCAAGGGCTGCAGGCCTGGGCCTTTAATGCTTCTCTCCCACTGGCCTCTGGCCCAGGCCCCCAGGGAGGCGGAGAACACCCCACGCCAGTGAATGGGTCTCACGCTCACCTGGTACCCGCCCATGTGGCTCATCAGCTTCTCACTCATGGGGCTGCGGTTGAGGACGGAGTTCAGGACTTTGGCGGCAGCGTACATGGCATGGTCGTCCTGCGCCATGGCGACGAGGCCCAGCAGAATGGCGGGTCCCCCGATAAAGTTCAGGCTGTTCGCTGCGGGGCAGGACTGGAACACGCGCACCCCTGGGGGGAGACCAACCGTTACCGCTCCACCCCCCGGCACGGAGCCAACCGAGAGCCGAACGTTTACGGGCTGGGACGCCCCCGCGTCACGCTGGAGCGCCGTATAGGGGAGAATTTGCACCGGGAGAGCGGGCTGCCGTAAAGCGCTGAACTGGGCTGCCTCTGAAAGGAGGGGAGGGGGACTTTGCTTAAACAGCCCCACTCAGCAAGAGAGGGGTCTGAGCAGTGGCGCCAGAGCCAGGGTCAGCACTCCGGAGCAGGCCAGTCTGCAATGCTGTCCCGGCCGGGGGACCAGCGGTGTTCAAGCTTTTGTTCTCATGACCCAGTGAAAGAAAACGGTTGATGCCGCGACCCAACTGTGACCGGAATGTGGGCTCCGGGGTGGGGTTTTAGAGGGGATCCGGCTTTGGCGGGGCAGAGTTGGGGCAGAAGGGGCTTATCTCCAGCAGCTCCCAGTCAGCGGTGCAGCGGGCGGGGGACGGGGGCTAAGGCAGCTTCCTGCCTCTCCTGGCACCACAGACTAGGCTGCACCCCAGAAGCAGCCAGCAGCAGGTTCCCAGCAAGTGGGAGTGAGGAGCTAGTGCTCGGGGCAGGGGCAATCCTATGCATTTCCCCCCCCCACCCCTCCCCACCTAGGAGCTGGGCCTGCTGGCGGACTCTTGCGCAAAAAGTGGCCACTCATTAATTATGCAAATGAGGCTCGGCGATATTCCACACTTAGCCTCATTTGCATATTTCTTGCGCAAAACCAGCGCAGTGTAGACATAGCCTGGAAGTCCTATGTGCACATTGTAGGGCAGGACAGAGCAATGTTGGAAGAGCCAGTCCGACTAACCCCAGCTCTCATGCTCTTACTTTTCCGTTCCCTGATTTCTACTTACCAAATTGGCCCACGGCCACCGCGCCGATAGTGCGTAAGGGCCCCGCGAGGTGTCCGGCAATATTGCGAGCCAGGAAAACTGGTGTTGAGCTGTCACGGGAAATGATCCCCATCTGCAGAGGAAAAATTGCCAGCGGTGAAGTTGGGGCAGAGGAAGCAAGGAATTGGGGACTGTATGTGGGGTTATTTTAGCACTTTTGGACTAAGCTAGAACATTGCATGGATAAACTGTTGTACAAAAGCAGTAATACAAGGGGAATCAAAGTCAGAACGGCTCATGCATCCCTCCAGCTCCACCACACATGGCCCGGACTGTGTCTATCATGGGTACCTGCACTGGCAGGGACGACTAGCTCAGAGACTTTGCTGGTGGATGTTGAGTTGAGGTATTTGTAAGCCAGGGTGGTTTTACAGACATTCCCACTAGGGATGTGAATGGTTAACCGGTAGCCTAGCTGGGCTGGAGCAGCCAACGAAGACTTTATTAAAGGGGACATACTTATTTGGACTAGTTGGTTTAATTGGATTGGTGGCACAGTCCATCCACCCAGCCAGCTTTAGGCATGAATAACCTAGTTTCTGTCATTTCAAAGCAGGATTTTAACACTGCCCAAGCTCTGTCAGAGAGCTCTATGACCTGTCTCTCGCTCTCCAGCTAACACGAAAGCGTGGCTAAGATGGAGTTCAGGTCAAGAGCACGCGCCAGTAACCGAAGGGTAAAAACGGTTGGAAATCAGAGCTAAGGCGCCCAAACATCCATATCGAGCGCAGCGGGGACCTGAACTAAGATCCAGAGCAGCTCCCTCGGGACTGAAGAAGCCTGCCAGGAGCAAACTCTGGAACTGGGAGGAGGAATCGACGTTTTGAGCCTGGAATGGGCAGATCTTTCAGGGAAGGACCCTAGAACCCTGGATGTGGGAGGCTAAGGAAAATCTGCAGGGCTACTGGCCCTGTAGATGCTGGGCTGAAGATGAGGGAAATCCCAGAGAAGAGATTTTAACATCCCTACCACGAATAGACCTGAACGGATTTTTTTCAGCAAACAGAAATTTGGCCAAAGCCACATTTTTCGGGGCTTCAAAACTTACTTAGGCACAATCATTTCAGCTGCAAAAAATTTCAACGTGTTGTTTTCCAGTTTTAACCAAGCCATTTTGACTTTCATTTCCTCCGGATATCTTTAACTCAAAGCATTTGATCGAGAAAACGTCCTTTTAAATTGTCGACAATTATTTGAAAACACTGTTTCGAGTCGACGTTTAAAGCATTTCATTTGGCCTGACTACCGTTTTTATTTTTGGCTTTGGTTTTTCATTTCATACAGAACAACAGGAAACAATTCCATTTCTATTTGAAATAGAGCAGGAGGGGGTTTATTATTATTTTTTGGTTTGACCATCAAACCAAAAATCAATTGTTCTCTCAGCTCTAGTTGTCAATTGCATAGCAACTTAAACATATGGTGTTTGAGAAAACAAATTCTCTCCTGTAACATAAATTGATTTGATTCTCCGCTCACCTCCTTTGGTGCAAATTTGGAGTAACTCCCCAGAAGTGAAGGGATTTGTATTAGTGTGATCTTGGCGTACATGAAAGGAGACTCAGACCCCGGAGTTGAGCAAAAGCACCAGAGAAAGGAAGTTACAGCGAAAGCAGGGACTTTGCTCCAAGAAGAGCTGAAAGCAAGGAAGAAAGCTTGTGACCTCTTTGGCGATATGCCGACCGTCCACTTCATTATAGCCGCTCCTTATGGCTTGGATGGTGGTGGTAATGGAGCACGTGGCGTTGATCCCAAACGAAATTCTCTCCTCTGCAACCAACGGTGTGGGCTGCGGCGCTTTGGAGTGGCCATTAGCTAAAACGAGACAGACTTGTAAATCCTTGAGCGATTTCACATGCTCAGCACATGAGGACCAAACAGGAGGTGGACGAACAGTGAGGGAGAAGGGGGCGTTTAGAAAGGGCTCAGCCTCGATAGAACCAGAACTGGGCCCTCATCTTTGCAGCCCAGTTGTCAATTGGAGCTTGCCAGCATGTGCACCAATAGGAGACGCATTCGGTCTGTCCCCACTGGAACCTGTTCTTTGCAGATCCTACAGCCAGCATCTTCATAAGACCAAGAGTTCACAGCACGACACATGTCATTAAGGAGGGATCTGTCACTCATTTGTATAGGGTAAATTCTTGCTTCTCTACATGGTCCAAGAGACTGGACTGTGGGACCACCTCATGGAGGATCTTCCACTCCCCCCCGCTGAGAGCTGCGGAATGGTTTACCCCATCACACTTATACCCTGTTCTTCAAGGGTGTGTCTACACAGCACCCTAAACTTGAAAGAAGATATGCAATTTGCTTAGCACAAATTGTGTATCTTATTTCGATTGTATTTCAAAATTACTAATTTTGAAATCTGGCACGTCTACACAGCACCAAATTTTGAAATAACGTGCTAATTTGAGACATCCCTTAACCCTCGTGGAACGAGGGTTACAGGGATGCCAAAATAATGTGCCCATTATTTCGAAAAATACCAGAGGTATCCCAAAATAGCCCTGCTGTCTAGACATACTCCAAGTGATTCCCAAGCCCTGTGCTGGGAAACTGAGTCACGTCAGTGGATCTGACTACACATCCCTAGCTGCCCAACGGTCTCCCCTCTTAGGCTACATCTAGACTGCAGGCTTCTTTCGGAAGAAGCTTTTTTTGGAAGAGATCTTCTGAAAAAACTTCTTCCGAAAGAGAGCGTCCACACTGCAAAAGTGCATCGAAAAAGCGATCTGCTTTTTCGAAAGAGAGCATCCACACTGAATGGACGCTCTCTTGCATGTCAGCTGTGATTGCTGTGGATGGAATGGCCACCAGGGCACCTGTGCGTTTTCCTCTTTCCTCTTCTTCCGAAAGAACTCCCTCTTTCCCGTCCACACACGCCTTTTGCCAAAAGAGCTCTTTCGCAAAAAGGCTTCTTCCTCGTAGAATAAGGATTACCAACGCCGGAAAAACCCCTCTGTGCTTTCGATTTTTTTTTGCGGAAGAACACGATTGCAGTGTGGATGTTCCTCAAATTTTGTCGGAAAAACGGCTGTTTTTCCGACAAAACTCTGCAGTGTAGACATACCCTTGGAGAGAGGAGGCGGTGCATCAAAAGACCATGATGCATCATGGGAAATGAAGGCTGGCTGGAGATCCCCCCGGCCATAGAGGAGAATGGGAGCATGAAGCTCCCAAACAACTCCCATAAGGCACTGCTGCAGAATCAAACTATTCTGGCTTTTGACTGAAATAGTTTGATTTTCAGGCATTTTTGACCCCCCCCCAAAATCAGAAGTTTTCCACAGAAAACACCTTTTACACGGGGAAAAAAATGTGTCATAAAAAAAATCAATTTTCCAATGAAAAAACGTTTTGGTGGAAAGTTTCACCCCGCCCTTGTCCTTTGCTTTGGGCTGCAACTTCAGCAGATGGGTTTGTTCCGCTCTTTCCAAGTGGGAGAAAACTTCCCCCGCCTGCTAACTTCCTAATGCCGACGTGCATACACTCAGCAGTTGAACAGGCAGCAATCAATAACTCAAATGTACTGGAGATGCACCGTCTGCCTGTTTAATAATTGACGCTAACAGTATGCTTTAGTTAGAAAGCTTCTTCATTAAACTGAATGCAACGCCGGGCTCCCCCCTTCCCCCGCGGCGTTGCACCGTTCCCCTCTGGGGGCTTGTGCAGCTAAGGAGATTGCTGTTTCCTTTTCTGCTAGGGTTTTGTCTAGCACTGCAAATTTATAATGGCCCCGTTACAAAGGTTCTTCCTTCATGTCTGCCTCACCCAGACGGAAGTCTCCATAAATAACAAGGTGTCCATAGAAAACGAAGAGGGTTGGGGCTGGGGTCAAGTCACGGAGCTAGAACTCAGGCGCTGGAGCGTTAATCCGGGGTCAGTTAGAGCTCTCTCTGCCACAAAAGTCCCGTGTAACCCTGGGCAAGTCACCTGACCTTGGTACAGGCTTCAGTGGGAAAAGGTTGCTGCCACCTGGCAGCGTGTAGCTACACGGGGCAGGGAAAGGCTCCGGCAAGGAGGCCAAAGCCTCCAGCGGCAGTGTGGGTGGGGCAGCAGGAGGCGGCTCTGCTAAGCAGAGCTGTGTAGATGGGGAGGCCCGGTGGGGGCATGCAGAGCCGTTGGGGTGAGCACCCTACGGTTCTGGTTCCTCCCCGCTCCGCTCGCCTAAGCAGGGCCTTACTGTCCCCGCCCCGAGTTATACTTGTGCTGGGGGGGTGTCATGTCTGCACTCGACAGTCCTAAGTGTAGACACAGCCTTATTTTCTCGGCTTCAGTTGCCGTGGGTCACGGGAGGAGAGGAGCACCGAGCTACCCAACGGGTGGGGGGGTAGCGAGGGGTTCTGAGGAGAAACACGTGGACGATTACGAGGTGCCCAGATACCATGGGGAGGGGGGCGTGACAGACCGATCGCTCTGCCTTTAATCCACGGTTCTGCCACACATGCCCTGTGTGACCTGGGGGGTCCAACGCGACCCAGCGCTGGGGGAGGTGGAATGTCGGGCCCTAGCAAGCGGCCGGCAGCAGGCCTGGCTCCTAGGAGGGGAGTGCACAGGGCTCCGCGCACTGCTCCTGCCCCCAGCACTAGCGCCGCACTCCCGTGGGCTGGGAACCTGCTGCTGGCTGCTTCTGGGGTGCAGCCTGGTTTGTGGGGCCAGGAGAGGCGGGAAGCTGCCTTAGCCCCCCCGCTGCACCGCCGTCCAGGAGCTGCTGGAGGTCAGCCCCTCCTGCCCCAGCCCTGACCTCCCAAAGCCGGAGCCCCCTCCCACACCCCTCAGCCCCACCCCGGAGCCCACACTCCCGTCACATTCTGTTGGGTCGTGGGCATCAACGATTTTCTTCAACCAGGTCATGAGAAAAAACGTTTGAAAACCCCTGTCAGAATTTGACAGGTATTTAGGTGTCTGAAGAGGCCGATCGACAGTCTGGTGCTTTTGTACCTCCCCCACCCGTCCCCACCCCGGGTGCCTAGCCCCTAGGGGAGGTCTAGCACTGTGCCTCAGTTTGCCCTGTAAAATGGGGATAATTATACTTCATTCCTCACACCCTTCGTCTGCCCTGCCTGTGTAGATGGTGTCCCCAGCCCAGTGAGGCCCCATCTTTCTGGAGGCCTCCCGGGACACCGGGCGCATTCCCAACAGATACCAATGAACCCAGGGGCAGCACGTTCAAGTCCCCGCGTACCTGGAAGCCGCACTGCCTGGAAGTTGCTGAAGTACCGGGGCCCAAGCTTGTTAATAACCTCCACGGTTTCCACGGAGACCGGCTCTTCAAACAAGTACGTGGGGCCGAGGCGCCAGGCCAAGGCGGACTCCTGCTTCCAGAGGCGGGGGGTAGCGATGTAGCCGTAGACGTCGACGAAGGAGGAGGGCTCCATGGAAACACAGCTCCCGGGCAAGGGCTGTGTGTACTGCATCTGCACCGGAGAGAGAATTCACTTGTGCCTCTGTGCAGCCATCGGGACCTCTGCCCAGCAAGACACGGGTTGTCCTGTTCCCCGCTCAAGCCAAGGGGACTCACGGGGGCACTGCACCTGGCAGGAGTGGGCCCAACCCTAGTTACACAAGCACTGGCATTAACACAAGGGAGCATGTGGTTTCGCTGTGAGAGGATGTAACTAAACTTTAGCAGGTTTCCACCAGGGATCCAGTTGGCCCCTTCTTTGCAGCACTTAAAATGAGGCTTTTGTAACCTGTTCACCGGATACATCTCTGGTCCCTCCTTCCTGGAACGCGATACCAAGTAAAATCCCACACCTGCAACCACAGGATCCTGGCCCTTTCCTCGGAAGTATTTGGTGCTGGGGATTGTAGGAGACTGGACCAGATGGCTCTCAGAGACAGTGTTCCTGGCAAGCTGAGCACTTTGGCGACCACCCAGGAGAGATTCAAGTGTCGCCCAACTGATTAGCAGAGTGCAGCTGGCAGGATGTGTTTTACTGGTGGTGCACATCTGCACATGATTTGGTGCGCATAACAAAATGTATTCCACACATGGATAGAAACGATTAGAGGGGGACACTGCTCAGAGGTCTGATCCTGTCTTCAGTTCCCATGATCCTAAAATCCTGGTCCTAGATGTTAACCCTTGTGTAATCCTGATTTGTCATCTGATTTCTTCTTCGCGGACTCTGGGACCATCTCTTATTTACTAATACCTCATTTGGTTTTTATTTCCGATTGCTTGATTTATGATAAACACATTTGCTGTGAATCCTTCAAACAGCTGCGATGCTCGAGCCTGGTTTTATCGAGGACTTCCAGTCTCGCTTAAAAGAAGGCAAATTAAATGAAGTTTTCATTCTCAGAATGGATATGGGTCCCACAAGGCGCTGTGGAGAAGTAATTTTTCTCAATTATGAGAAAGAATATTTGGAATGAAGCAGATTGCCTTCACGGGGAAAGCATAGCGTACATGCAAGCTTTGCGTCTGTACAACTCGAGGAGTCATAAGGAAGACACCAAGGTTGCTATAAATGAATGACAGCAGAGAAGGGAAGGGACTGCCTTGAACTGGATGATTGGTTCAGTATGGCCAACCACACATGGTTAGGAAGAATCACAAGGAAGGTCTCCAATACACCTTGGGTACGTCTAGACTACAGGCTTTTGTCGACAGAGGCTTTGTCGACAGATACTGTCGACAAAGCTTCTGTTGACAAAGAGCGTCTAGACTACATTCAGTTCTGTCGACAAAGCAAGCAGAGAGTGTAGACGCAAAGGACAGTGTAGATGCAATAACGCCTTCTGTTGACAGAACTCTGTCGACAAAAAGGCGTTATTCCTCGCAGAATGAGGTTTACCGCCGTCGACAAAACTGCCAAGTTCTGTCGACGTTATGTCGACAGAACTCGGCGGTAGTGTAGACGCAGGTATAGTTTTGTTGACAAAACCCTGTAGTCTAGACACACCCCTTGAGACGGGCTTAAAAATCTAGAAAGTTAAAATAATAATAATAATAATAAAAAAATAAAGAGGTGGTTTTTTATTTGCCTTCTTCTGACCCTCCTTCATTTTTATACGAGTACCCTCTTTCTTTTGTTGTGCTTATCTATCTACTCATGCCTCTAAACTCCACTCCAATTCATCTGATGAAGTGGGCTTTATCCACAAAAGCTTATGCCCTAATAAATCTGCTAGTCTCTAAGGGTACGTCTACACTGCACGGCTATTTCGTGATACTGGAGGTAACCCAGAATTGCTACCCCTTGTCTACACAAGCTGCCCTTTATTTTGAAACATTTTTCAAAATAATAGGTGCACTATTTCGCCATCCCGGTTAACCTTGTTTCATGAGGGTTAAGGGATGGCTTGAAATAGCACGTTATTTCAAAATGTGGTGCTGTGTAGACACGCCAAATTTCAAAATCTGCAATTTGGAAATAGATTCGAAATAAGATACGCAATTTGCATAGCACAAATCGTGTATCTTCTTTCGAGTTTAGGGTGCTGTGTGGATGCACCCTAAGGTACCACAGGATTCCTTGTCGTTTTTCCCAGGTGCAATGAGTTCAAACTATCCCCCAAATCCAAGAGGTCAAGACATTTCTTTTAATAAAAGCTGAGAGTCTTGTGAAATAACATGACTCCAGGAGGTGCAGCTCTATTTTAAAAACAATCCCATTTTGTGAGATTTGCAGTAAAATCTCTGTCTATTGCAATCCTCTGTTCCCCTGTGTGGAGCCATCTTTCTTATTTCACGTTAACTCGTGAACATACCTCCTGGAAACAGGCTGAGTAAGATTTGTGGGGAAGAGCGACTTCGCATACCATTTGACACAAGAAGGCTAACGGCATGCTGGGCTGCATTAGGAGCAGCATTGCCGGCAGATCGAGGGAAGTGATTATTCCCCTTTATTTGGCTCTGGTGAGGCCACATCTGGAGTATTGTGTCCAATTCTGGGCCCCCCACTACAGAAAGGATGAGGAAGCATTGGAAAGGGTCCAGTGCAGGGCAACCAAAATGCTGAGGGGGCTGGAACGCATGACCTACGAGGAGAGGCTGAGGGATTTGGGTTTGTTTAGTCTGCAGAAGAGAAGAGTGAGAGGGGATTTGAGAGCAGCCTCCAACTCCCTGAAGGGGGGTTCCAAAGAGGATGGAGAGAGGCTGCTCTCAGTGGTGAGGGATAGTTGAACAAGGAGCAATGGTCTCAAGTTGCAGTGGGGGAGGTCTAGGTTGGATATTAAGAAAAACGATTTCCCTAGGAGGGTGGGAAGCACTGGAATGGGATCCCTTGACAAAGCCCTGGCTGGGATGGTTGAGTTGGGTTGGTCCTGCTTTGGGCAGGGGGCTGGACTCAATGACTCCTGCGGTCTCTGCCAGCCCTGGGGTTCTGTGATTCTAAGAGCTGGGAACAGACTAGCAGGATGCAGGGAACGACTGCCCAAGGATGGGAAACTCAGGAGCATTCTCTTGGGTACAGCAGGTAGGGCAGGGGAGCAGTGTGGGACACACCAAACCCAGCGATGCCGGAGATGGATAGGGAAAGCCCATGAGCCTGAGCACTCTTGTGGATGGCTGGGCAGCCACACAGAGGCTCGGGGTCTCTGCATTGTTCCTCAAGACCTCCTCCTGTGACTTCAACCCCGGAGCATCCCAAAGGACTAGTCGCTCTTGAATATATAAGCCTAAGGCCTTCAGAGCCTCAACGTGAGATGTTTTAAAGGTCCTGAATTTTAAACAGTGAGAATCGGAACCTCAGTCTCTGTGGGGTCGCGTGACGTCTGGTGCTCTGACACACACGGACGGCCTGGTTTTCTGGGGTCCCCTCGCTCTGGGACGAACAAGACAGGGAAAACCGGCCCAAGAAATGCAAATGACCAGCTGTCAAGCCCGGCTCTAGGAAGAGAGCCTTTACCTTAGCAGAGCCAAGTATCTCTCCGTTGATGTACGCCGAAACCAGGCAGTTCCTTTTTGCTTCCTTAGCGACCGTCACCGTGAGGTGATGCCACTGCCCGGTGGCTACCAGTTTGCTGCAGCTGAACTCGATATGAGTGGGGGCCGAGGAGTGATTCGGGACCTCCGCTTCAGGCTCCATGACGTCTGCGGGAGAAGAACAAGCCTGTAATCAGCAGGTTGCTTTTACCGTGCATGTGTACAAGGCCTGGCAAAATACAGCCCCAGTCCTGATGGGGGTCTCTGGGCATTATGGCCATGAGACTAATATTAATGTCCTGACTGGGAAACTGAGGCACAGAGAAGTGAAGTGACTTCATAGAATCATGGAATCCCAGGGCTGGCAGAGACCTCCGGAGTCATCAAGTCCAGCCCCCTGCCCAAAGCAGGACCAACCCCGACTCAATCAACCCAGCCAGGGCTTTGTCAAGCTGGGACTTAAAAACCTCTAGGGATGGTGATTCCACCCCCTCCCTCGGGAAATAGTTTGTCCTAATATCCAACCTAGACCTCCCCCACTGCAACTGGAGCCCATTGCTCCTCGTTCTGCCATCTGCCCCCACTGAGATCAGCCTCTCTCCATCCTCTTTGGAACCCCCCCCCTTCAGGCAGTTGAAGGCTGCTCTCAAATCCCCCCTCACTCGTCTCTCCTGCAGACTAAACAAACCCAAATCCCTCAGCCTCTCCTCGTAGGTCCTGCGCTCCAGCCCCCTCAGCATTTTGGTTGCCCTCCGCTGGACCCTCTCCAATGCGTCCGCATCCTTTCTGTAGTGGGGGGCCCAGAACTGGACACAATACTCCAGATGTGGCCTCACCAGAGCCGAATAAAGGGGAATAATCACTTCTCTGGATCTGCTGGCAACGCTCCTCCTAATTCAACCCCAATATCCCATTAGCCTTCTTGGCTATAAGGGCACACTGTTGACTCATATCCAGCTTCTCATCCACTGTAACCCCCAGGGCCTTTTCCACCAAACTGCTGCTTAGCCAGTCGATCCCCCGCTTGAAGCCGTGCTTGGGATTCTTCCGTCCCACGGGCAGGACTCTGCACTTGTCCTTGTCAAACCTCATCGGATTTCTTGTGGCTCAATCCTCCAAATTGTCTAGGTCACTCTGCACCCTATCCCTGCCCTCCAGCGTATCTACCTCTCCCCCTTGCTCAAGATCACCGAGTCAGTCAGCGGCAGGGCCAGGGATAGGCCTGGGGAGCTTCTGGAAAGCAGGGATGGGAGGGATAAAAAGGCCTTAGGCTGCTGGAGTTCTATTATCAGGACCGTAGCTTTTCCTAACCCTTGAGAGTCACAGTGTGTACTGAGGACCTGCTCCCAAATACTGCCGGCTCTGGAGATAATGGTTGTTTCTGACCGTCCTCGGTGCTGTAAAATGAAACCAGTTCTAAACAAGACAAAACCTCAGGGTCCTCACTGATGGACGTGCTATGGAAAGGACCTCTCAGAGGCTAGCCAAGTTCAGATCCTGTGTACGTGGTAACTGCATGAGGGAGACAGGCAAGCTGGTGTTTTCAAAGAAGCCTAAGGGAATTAGGCACCCAGTTCAATGAGAGTGAGTCACCTAACTCCATTAGACTGAAAATCCCAGCTGCAGCACACCCCACGCTCCCAGTCTCTCTTCCCTGGATTAATCAGGGTCACATTTGAAATACCAAGCACAGCTCTGACCCCTGGGTGAGAAGAAATGGACAAGTGACCGTCTGAGGTTAGCCATTCACAATCCAGAGTAAAGGAGCCAGCTGGCTGTTTGCTTTGGAAGCCAGGCGATTGGGTGGTGTTCGCTCTGTTCTCCAAATCGGCGCATGTCCCTCACGTCATTATCAGTGAGAATAATAACCGGTATTAATTTATAAGCGGCACTCTTCTCAAAGACTTCTGGGCACCTGGTACAATTTAGCACGTTAATTTATGTCGTCTCCATGAACAGCAGAATATTAATGGCAAAAGGGGTGTAATTTCACATACTTAAGAAACCATTCTTGTTGGAGAAGGCTCCAATTCTTGGGGGGAATATTCACATTAGATGTTTGTGCAGGTGCTAGCGTATAGCAATAATGGGATCGGTATTATCCAATACTGAGACTAGACGCAGCAATAATACCTAGCTATTACATAGCCTCTTCTGTAGGGGCTCGACCTGTACTTCTAAACTTCTACTAACTCGTACTGAGGCTAGAGACGGGTGAAATCTTTTTGGCGGGATAGTAAATGTGCCCAAAAAATGCAGTTTTGGGGTGTGCAAAGTCAATGGTGAATTAAGGTTTGAGTTCAGCAAATCGTTTCGGACAAATCCGAGTGCGAATAATTTTTCTGAAAAACATCTAAACAGTTTGCTGTGGCAAACCTTGAGAGGTTTCATGTCGAACATGTCACATCAAATAAATGTTCAAAACGTTTCATTCGACACGGACAACATTTTCTGTTTTGCATTACATCAAGAAACAGCAGCAAAATAAATATACCCATTTTTATTCAAAATGAACTGGTTTTTCTGTTCAGTGGCCAAACTGAAAAAGCCTCCCACAATTATCTGTTCTGCTCTAAGTAAGACAAACCAAATGATTGCTTAACTACAGCCAGATGGCCTCTGTTTTTGATGTCAGGTTTGCAGATCCCACCTGGGAAAAATACAATGAAGTTGACACACGGCATAGTACACGATGTAATAGATTGTAAAAATGATCTTTCACGTGTGTTGGGTGTTTCTCTTGAGGGTTGGGGAAAGGAATCAGAAATGTAATTAAAAAGAAAACTAGAAGAGCACTTAATGCACAATCTGTCTGTTTAACTTGCAATGAAATCGGCATCAATTTCACTCCAAGCAGCACGAAGTTCTACTAATTGCAAGAAACGAGGCTCTCCTAAGTGCAAAGAAGAGAAGTGGAGTAATAAATAGAACCAGTATTAATCCTTGGGTGAAATCCAGCACCTTTCTGCAACTCTCGCCAATTAGAGGTGATCAGGGAAGAATTCCACTGGTGAGGGAGTTCCCAGCTGGTACAGATCTTATGTGCCTGGTCTCTGACCCAGCCTCAATCTAATCCGGGTAGAGCTCTTGGGAAAAGAGACTGTCCTAATACATGACTGTCTGGGATACAATCCAGTCTAAATCCACTCTGACGCTGGCACGGATCTGCCTGGAGAATCAAGGAGACATAAGCAGATCCCCTGACAGTGCCTTGTCTTTGCCACATGAAGCACAAATTCAGCACGGCCGAGAATCTAGATCACCATCTCTGCCCTGCAAGGATCCAGGATAACCCGGAGAGTCAGTTTATCCCAGTTTCTATGACAGACGCAGCGGGCCGCGGCTCCAGCTCGCACCCGGGGAAGCGTGTTGACCGTGCTGTGTAGCAACGACCCCCGAACGCCATCCTGGAAAGCAGATCGCTTTGTGCCATTCTGAGGATTTGGGGAGGGACAGGGAGCTGATTTTGGGGGCATGCCCCAAGCCTATTTGGCCCACATTACATATCCCAGCCAGCAGTGCGCCCAAGGGATCATATGCCCTGTGGCCTTGGCCTAGAACTGGGTGGGGCTGACACAGTGGCCAGAGGCACCGGCAGCTCCCTCGCCCTGGGGACCGCTCCCTGGGCCAACTGTTGCTATTGGCTGGACGTGGAAGGCACCCAGGGCTATTCCCAACACTCCCGTTGAGCTCTGCGCCCGGTTCTGCCTCTGGGCCTGCGCGCTGCCGCCTCCCCCGCTAGACTCCTGGGCTCCCATCTCCTGCCTAAGTCCCCCAGCGGGATTCCCAAAGCAAGAACTCAATGGCCTAGCCCGTGCGCGGGACCCAGGCTGGTGGGGCTGCCCAGGGTCAAGGGGAGGAGGAGGAGGAGGAGGAGGAGGACCACCTCCCTTCTGACTTGTATCCACAATGGAATGGCTTCAGCCGCAGAGACTGAGGGCCCCATGACACGGTATCCCATGGCCCAGGGGTGACAGCACTCCCCTGAGAAGCAGCAGATCCCTGTGCAAATCCCTTCTCCTCTTCAGGTGTGTGTGAGAGGGAAGGGGCTTGGACGAGGGGAGTCCCACGTCCCGGGGAGTGCCCGACCCTGGGGCTGGAAGCCATGAGGGAAATCCTTCCCCTTCCCCCTTCACGGCCCTCCCGGCTTCTCGCGCACAACTCCTGAGGTACCTGGCTCCGGAGAAGGTTCCGGCACGGCGGATGGCGAGCCGAGCTAGGTGTCTCCCTGCAGCCCAGACGTGGGTGCCTATCTCCATGGGCGCAGCGCACATCCCCTTCCTTGCCCCCTCTCCCCCCTCCCCGGCTGGCGTCAGCAAGGAGCTGCCCGGCATGCTGGGTTTTGTGAATCCCGGTCTAAGGGGCCTGTCTCTCCCCGCTGACTGTCCAGGGATTTGGAGGCGGCTCCCTCGGGCCTTGTGGGATTTTCAATCAGTTGAGCCTTGTGATCCCCAGAGTCGTCCTGCCGAAGCCCCTTGGTGCATTCAGGCATCAGACACTGCAGCGACAGGGGCGATGCAGAACCAGAGAGATGCGGCAGAAGCCAAGAGGGGGAAGGGATCTTTGTCCCACGCCTTTCCCCTCCTTGTCCCTTTCCAGGCTGGAATCCCATTTTGAAAGGAAAGGGGAGATTAAAAAAAAAATCGCTAGTCTCCCCGAACCACTGCGGCCCAGCGGCCGCCCCAGAAAGCTTTACCCAGAGGCTGGAACTCCACTTCCTCTGTAGAGATGACCAAGGAGCGGTCCACGGGGGAGAGGCTGACAGCCAAGCAGACAAACTCCTGCTCCATCCGCGACATGTGCCGCACCACGGTGAGGAAGCGCAGTGGGTGGGCGTCGCGGGCGGAACAGAACCTGCTGACCAGGAACCAGGAGGAGAGAGTCAGGCCGCCCGAGGGGGGGAACAGCCTGGTACCTGCGGGTAGGAAACAAAATGAGCGTGAAGACGCAGGCTCCCCTGCGCGGACTCTAACCACCGGGCTTGGCCTCTTTCAGCTGAGGATCTCAAAGCCATGAGAGGCACAGAGCAGTCGAGCAACTTCTCCAAAGTCCCCCAGCATGTAAGTGGAGGCAGCAGTTGTGGAATCCCGGAACTTTAGTTCCTAGTTCTCGTCGTGTCCCCTCCAGCCCCGTGCTCCACCCACTAGACAGCACTGCCTGTCTCATTAGTCTGCCAGACGGGAGGTGGGTAGTCCAGGATTCCCGGGTGAGAAATGGGGTTACCAGGCCATTGAATGAGGACAGAGACTCTAGAAACGGGCCTCCCATGGGGGAGTCCACATCTGGGATGGGGACGGGGACCGAGCTATCCCAGAGAGTCCCTAGCAGCTCCACAGCTAGAGTTGCCAAGAGTCCGGTACTGGCCCGGACAGTCTGGTGTTTGTGGCCTCTGTCCAGTTAAAAAAGAAAACAGAAAATATCAGACATGCAAAATATCCAGTATTTTCTGTTTTACTTGGACGGAAGGGCACGTGGGACATTCTTCCCCTGCCACGTCTGACGGGGCCGGGGGAAGAGCGGGGAGCATCTGTTTTTTTTTCCCCTCAACAACTTTTTTTTTTTTGCTCAATTAATATTTTTCCCACCACGTTCGGCATTTTTTGTGAAAATATCTGGCAACCCTACCCACAACAGGCCAATGCAGGAGTGTTACAGGCGGGATGTTTCCAAGTGTTTTGTCTGGTCTAATTTTAAAGGGTTCCATTGACGCAGCTTCTGTCCCTTCCAGTGGGAGAGTCTGTCACAGGCTAATGGGTCTCATGCGTTAGGGCAGCTGGGGCGACCGAGGCTAGTGAGGGGGCCGCAGGAGTCTCCCTCGTTCCTCACGGTGGGCCGCACGATTGTGGAGTCCAAGACGGTCTCCCAGCAGAGGGCGGTTGGCTAACTCCGCGTGCGTAGCTAGAATTTGCAGGGTGCGCCGGCTGAACCGCAGCAGCACTGTGGTTGGGTGCAGAGGGAGCGCACAACTCTCACAGTCACTGTTGTCTGCCATCAGCCTGCCCCTCCACTTCCCATGCCCTTGCTTTACGTGTGTGTCATAAGAACATCAGAACGGCCATCCTGGGTCAGACCAACGGTCCATCTAGCCCAGTGTCCTGTCTGCCCACAATGGCCAAAGATGCCCCAGAGGGAGTGAACAGAACAGGGAATCATCAAGTGATCCCTCCCCTGTCACCCATTCCCAGGTTCTGACAAACAGAGCCCAGGGACACCATCCCTGCCCATCCTGGCTAGTAGTCATTGATGGACCTAACCTCCATGAGTGTATCTAGTTCTTTTCTGAACCCTGTTAAAGTCTTGGCCTTCAGAACATCCTCTGGCAAGGAGTTCCACAGGTTGACTGTCACTCGAGTAATACTGGTAGGAAAAAACCTACACGGATGGAAACCAGTGGAATCTGGCAACCCAGCACGTGGGCAACGGTAACCAAAATGCCTTGTGGACCACACATAGAACCCCGATGGGCTGCATGCAGCCCTTGGGCTGCAGGTTGCCCCTCAGCATCTTAGGGTGTTTTCCTGGTATCTGTCCTGCCTGAAGTCTCCCCTTTGCTGCTAACGGTCAGAGCAGACATTGCCGGGTGGCCTGTTGTCGAGAGTCCTGAGCCCTATACTGCAAGAGCCGGGAGGGCGTGGCAGCAGTGGTTTTGTACGTGACCATCTCTGGCTACGGCAGGCCGGCTAGGCACCTCCTTCTCAGAAGGCTCCACGTGACCCAGCAGGTACCTACCCATGCCGACCCCTCCTGAGATGGAGTGTTCCACGTTGGGGCCCATCACCGTGGACAGCGCGGGGAGGAACAAACAGCTGCAAAACAAAGCAAGGAGAAATTCAAGCCTGTCTCTGCGCGCCATTAAGGACCCAGCTCTGTGCTCCCTCCACACCGACTACACCCCGCCCACGGACTGCAGCCCTGCAGGGCATCTAGGCTGAGGAGGAGAGTAAGAACATGGCAGACTTTCTCTGCCGTCTCTAGGAGGGCTGTGGGCCGGCCGTGTGAGTTGCTGGCCGGGAGGGAGCTGTGGGGGCAGGAGGATCGGCCGAGACGCTCTTGTTTGGTCCAGAGACTGGAGGCTCTGTGAGGTAACCAAGAGAGAGGCCTAAACGGCAGCAATACCCGTATCCCTCGGAGGACATGTCAAACTCCACGAAGGATGGCGCCAAGGACGTGTTGTGCGGCTGGAAGTTCCGCGGCGACGTCATGGAGATGAGGCTCATCGCCGTCTGGAGAGCCCTCGCGGAGCCCCTCGGTACCCACGGGGCACTGGTGGTCTGCGTGGCTGGCGGAGGAGCCTCGGGATTGTCTGGCACGGATGCTCCTGAACCTAGGACAGTAACGCCCAGCATTAGCAATGCACCATCACTGCTTCCATCCTGTGGCATGCTTCCTTCCCATTCCACGGACTGCAGCCCCAAAGCATGTCCCTTACGTGTCACTGCTTCTCCGCACGTGCTCCATGAGACCTCCGTGGGCTGCAGAAACGTTCCCAATGCCGGGAGGAGAGGGGGGATAGGGACGGAACTGGGGCAATGAAGCATTATTCAGTCAGATGGCGAGTTAGAAAAAAATTAAGAATGCACTTTCACGTGGAAAGGAAAATGGTTTATTTTCAGCAAACTGAAAAAGGTTTTTTTTTTATTTTTAAAGTTTCCTTTCAGATCAGATGAAACCTTTTGTTTGGACAAAAATGAAACTTTTGGCTTTGATGTCAACACGTTTCTCAAAGGGACGGACAGACAGACCTGCACATTTTTTGAATTTTGAAGTCAAATTCAAGGAACTTTTCAAAAGAAAAAAAAATCGGTGCAAACCAAACCAAAATCAAAGCCCGGCTTTGTTTATTTTGTTTGTTTTCTACAAGCGGCTTGGGGAAACCAACACGTGTTCACAAAGTATTTCAGTGCCGCCAAACCTGCATTTTTCGCCGAGAAATATTTCAGATCAAAAAAGTCACCCCCCTCGCCCTGTTGCAAAGAAGAGCTATGAGCAGCAACTATTCTTTCTCTGCGTAGCTCCTCTGGTGGGAATTCACTCCTCTACCCCTTCTCCCCCTCAGGCCCCTAGCCCTGGCGGCTCCTTCCCCACCTCCATCATTCAACAGCTACACCCAACAGGCAGGCGTGAGGTGAGTTTGTGCCTGCGCAGAACTTGTGCAGCTGGTTCTCCACCCCCTGCCATTGATGGGGTCTCTGACACCTGTGGAAACCGGGGAGGAGGGCAGACATGCTATCATTGTGGCCTTCTCTGGTGAGGTGCCCCGGTGGCGTGGAGCTGGGAGGTGCCCACAGTGAAAAGAGCCCTGTGGAGGGGTGCTCCTTCCGGACCCAGCTTCCAGAGGGCAAGTAGGCCCACGCCTCAGCCCAGTAGGCCACACACCTTTGGGGAGTCTTGTGGGGGGTGCAAGTATAACCCACCGGCCAGCATCCCCCCACGCTGTGAGGATTTGAGTCTCTCTCCGCCTCTGGGCGAGAGTCTAGCACAGGCTCGCACGGCGAGTTCTGGGCGCTCTTGGCCCAGCTCCCGCTGCTGACCAGTTTGACACCGCGGTCCACTCTAGAGACCGATTCTGTGGCCCGCGAGGTCTGCGCGGAGGCAGACGGCTTCCCCTTCCCGGCACGGGGACTGGGAACGCTGACGCCAGGCTCCCAGGCGGCTGCTCTCCCCTTCGTTCCAAGCTGCACGCTAGCCTCTTGATACAATGGACCCTTACCTGGGCTGCTGCACGCCCCGGGCACGGCTGGTGGCGGGGTCCCGAGCCAGAGGAACTGCCTGAGGAAACAAACACCTCTGCATAGGACACGAGCGGACTTACCCGGCCTTGTTCGGCTCCCTAACTCAATTAATTGTCTTTCTTCATGTAAATCATTGCTCCGGGGTGGGGCTGAGGGGTTCAGTATGCAGCTGCCCCAGCGGGGAGAGGACAACCCCAGCCCTCTCACCCCAGCAGCCTGGGGCCAGGTGAGAAGCGCCTCTCCATGGTCGCTGCCGATAGCTGGGGAAGGGGCTCATGTCCCCCAGCCGGGAGACAGACACACACACACACAGACACACACTCTCAAATATAAAGTAGAGAGCTGTTGCTTTCTCCACCCCGGCCCCCTGGTGACACGGGAACAGCCAATGGTAGGTAAATGTAGTGGTAAGGGCTCACCAGGAGCTAACCTTGGTGGACCAGGTCTGGCCTGCGGGCCAGTATTTGCCCACCCCAGTCTAGGCCAACGTGTGATGTGCATTCAAACCCACTCTGCACTCCAGTCCTTCCAAAGCCTGCTCCACACTGGCCTTTGTTAACTTCAGTGGAGGCTGTGCAGTCTATTGGTGAGAGCAGGAGCCTGACAAATATGACTGCAGGTTCTGCCACTGCGCCCGTCGCACTGTGTATGACTGTCGCTTTGTGCCTCAGTTTCCCCATCTGACAAACAGAGGAAAACACTCCTGAGCTTTCCTCCCAGCCATACTGCAGTTCTTTAATTAACTCCCATTTGTCAACTGCCTGGAGATCCCTGGCTAGAGGGCTCTACAGAAACACAGAGAATTACTCTCCTCGGTCCCGCTTCAGCAGTTCTCTCAGGCATCTCTCTAACTGTACGCCAGCGAGGGATCCCGGCGGGGACTTAACGCCCCAGGCGAAATGCCTCGCTGCTCGTTCATTTCCTGAGAGGAGCCCCGGCCCCGGTGCAGACCGAGTCCGTACAGCCACTCGGCTAAACGCCGGTCAGATACCTCAGGACATCCGGCTCGATGGATTGGGAGGCGAGCTTCTCGAAAATCCTAATGAGAGGCAGGTGCAGGGGGTGGCTGTCGAGGACCAGAGGGTGCTGACAGGAGCTCAGGATGGTGCTCAGCAAGCCGGCCGTGCACATCACCTGACGGCTCTTCTCGGACTTCACCAAGGACTGGACGTGATCGGCCACAGCGCATTGGATTTCCTGCGAAAGCTGAAACAAAGAGGGGCCGGGGTCAGTGCCGGAGACCCTAGCTCCACAGGCTGGCTCCAGGCAGATCCTTGATTTCATTGGCCTCTGGAGAGCTGCAGAGAGTCAGCCATGAGCAGCAGAAGAACAGCCAGGCTGGGTCGGACCAAAAGGTCCATCTACCCCAGTGTCCTGTCTTCTGACAGTGGCCAATGCCAGGTGCCCCAGAGGGAGAGAACAGACCAGGGAATCATCAGGTGATCCCTCCCCTGTCACCTATTCCCACCTCTAACAAACAGAGGCTAGGGACACCATTCCTACCCATCCTGGCTAATAGCCACAGGTGGACCTAACCTCCATGAATTTATCTAGCTCTTTTTTGAACTCTGTTAAAATCCTAGTCTTCACAAAATCCTCTGGCAAGGAGTTCCGCAAGTTGTCTGTGCAGTGTGTGAAGTAGTACTTTCTTTTGTTGTTTTAAGCCTGCTACTTATTCATTTGGTGACCTCTAGGGTACATCTAGACTACATTCTTCTTTCGAAAGGAGATATGCAAATTTGGCACTAATTTGCATATCTTCTTCCAATCGCTTTTTCGAAAATATTTTTTTTTTTAAAAAAAAGCAGTTTAGACGTGGTTCTTTTGAAAAGACCCCTTTTTTCAAAAGAACCCTGCACATCTAAAAGGGTGTCATAAGGAGGAGGGAGAAAACTTGTTCATCTTGGCCTCTGAGGATAGAACAAGAAGCAATGGGCTTAAACTGCAGCAAGGGAGGTTTAGGTTGGACATTAGGAAAAAGTTCCTAACTGTCAGGGTAGTCAAACATAGAATAAATTGCCCAGGGAGGTTGTAGAATCCCCATCTCTGGAGCTATTTAAGGAGTAGGTTAGATAAATGTCTATCAGGGATGATCTAGACAGTATTTGGTCCTGCCATGGGGGCAGGGGACTGGACTCGATGACCTCTCGAGGTCCCTTCCAGTCCTAGTATTCTATGATTCCATCTCATTTTTGAGGAAGAAGGGTTTTTCGAAAAAGGGTTTTTTCTCCCCCAAAAGAACCATGTCTAAACTGCTTTCTTTAAAAAAAAAAAACACTTTCAAAAAAGCGATCGGAAGAAGATATGCAAATTAGCACCAAATTTGCATATCTCCTTTCGAAAGATGAATGAAGTCTAGATGTACCCGTAGTTCTTATGTGATGGGATCAAGTAAATAACTTTTCCTTATTCACTTTCTCCACACCTGTCATGATTGTATAGACCTCTGTCATATCCCCCCTTAATCTTCTCTTAAGATGAAAAGTTCCAGTGTTTTTAATTTCTCATCAAATGGGACCCGTTCCAAACCCCACATCATTTTTGTTGCCCTTTTCGGAACCTTTTCCAATGCGAAGAGATCTTTTTTGAGATGAGGCGACCACGTCTGTAAGCAGTATTCAAGATGTGGGTGGCACCATGGATTTACACCATGGATTTGTCTTCAGTCTCCTCCCACCACAGACCTTGGTACACCTCAGTTTCTCCTGTCCTCATATTCTGTTGATCATTATTGTCCTGGTAAGACATTGTGTAGCAAGCTTGTACATAAAGTTGTAGGATTCTACTTTACGGGATTACTAAAACATGTTCCTAGTCTGGGGAGCAGCCACAAACCAATTCCTCAGAAATAAAAGAGAAACTGATGCCTCAGCCAGGTGTCAACAAAATCAACTGGCCCATCTCCTGTTTAAATTGCTATTCCCGGGCAGGAAAGAGGGTGTGGGAAAAAGTCTTCATCTAGCACTAAATCTCAATCACTTAATCTTTTCCCTTCATACAGGACAAAACGTATACTCTCCCAATGCACATAAAAGATCCCTTTCAGCCCCAATATACATTTCTCTTCTTCTAGCAAGAGGACTGGGTAAGCTGTGGAAATGGATGTCTAGTTTTATTTTTTTATATATATTTTTTTATTGCAGTTCTTTCACTTACTCTGCCACCGGATGAAAACATTATTATTTAGAATCTGCGTAAAGTTGAAAAAAAAAATACAGATCGTGGCTAAGTGAAACTATAGGTTTACTCCAAAATAAATCCAATAGAACCACAATGGAGTACAAAAAAATTGATTTTTCTCATTATCACGGCAGCTCTGTCAATACCAAGATTGCCTTGTTTTGAATAAAATGTGCTGTTTTCAGGAATATTAGTTCCAGTAAAATGGTTTTTTAGTGAAAACGTTAATGGTGGCAGGAAACCAGTCCACATTCCCCCATATCCGCAGATTGATTTCCCTAACACATGGTACTTGCACCGTAAGCCAGTCAACTGGAGGTTCAATTAAAACCGGCTCTGCCTCAGATTGGAGACTTAGGGCAAAATGTCATCTAGTAATTTGCGCAATCGTCCTAAGTAGTCCTAGCTTCCTCCTGCTAGTTGAATTTCTCCCCCTTGCAAATGATGTTGGTTTGTTAGGGGACAGACAAATGCCGCCAAAGGTTCAAAGTGTGGCTTCATTTCAACAGGCTCTGGTCCCTTAGGGCTTAAAAATGCGGCAGAGACAGATCCATAAAACACCAACTAAATCTCGCACTCCTCTTGTGCCTCTCATTCAAGGAACTCAACGCCCTTTGCAGACGCCCATTGATGCAACTTCCTGCTACCACTCTGAGGGCGATACTCTCTCTCGTTTATGCACCGATCTAGGGATTGGCAAAAGCGCCTGTCGTACCTAATTCCCCTGGCAATTATTGAGGGTAAGAGTGCGGCCACAGGGCAGCGTTATTTCGGAAAAACGGCCCTTCTTCCAAAATAACAATGCGAGCGTCTACACAGCCATGCCATTATTTCGAAATAAATTAGAAATACATTCGAAATAACGGGCGGCTCAGTCCGACTTCTGTAAACCTCACTCCACGTGGCATAACGCCTCTTCCGAAACAGCTATTTCAAAATAGCCGTGGAGCGTCCACACTGCTGCTATTTCAAAATAGCGCCTCCCCCTGGTCATTCAAAGTAATTACTCCCCAGTGACTCCTGGGGCTCTCATCAAGATAGCGCGTCCACGTTAGGGGAGCCTGCCTCGGACTCATTTCCAGGTTTCCCTGTAGTGTAGACGCGCTATTTCAAAAGATGCTATTTTGGAGTATTTCTTCTGGAACAGCTTATTCCGAAATAAGCGTGCAGTGTAGACGTACCCTCAAGCACCCAATATGCTTTGACTTACCAGAGGCGTAGTGAGAGTGTTACGCGCCTGGGGGCAAAGGCAAAATTTGCGCTCTCCTCCGCCGCCACCATGTGGCCCCAAACCTGGCGCACTGCTGAGCCCAACCCTGGGAGGAGGGGGGCGGAGCTTGTACCATGTCTTCCTCCGCCCCCTCCAGTTTGGGGCCGGGCCCTCACATGCACTAACCCACCGGTGGTGTTGGAAGAGGGTCGGGCTGCGGGCAGGGAAGAGGCTCCAGCTGGTGGCGGCGGGTGGAGGAGGAGCAGGCGAGCTGAGGGATGACGGGGGAGCGGAGGGGGACTAAATTGGCACCCCCCTAGCGTGGCACCTGGGGACAACTGGCCCCTCCAGCCCCCGCTACATCACTGTGACTTACCTACTGGTAGGAGCCTAACGCGCACCCTTTCAATGAGACAGACTCCTTAAGTCACTGACATGCTTTTGGAACTGGGGCCCCGAGCAAGCCAGTCACACCAAGCCAGAATGGGGATGAGAACCCAGAACTCGAGTCCCCGGTGGCAGCCGTGAGACCCAGGCCCTCTCTAGCCCAGCAGCTTGCTAATTCAGAGCCGGCCCATTGGCACTAATGAGTAAGGCCTGCTTGAGGGAATGCCTGCCCAACCGTCGTGCCACTGTAGAACAGAAGCCACACGTTATGGCCTGCAGCCCCCGTGTGTGGTGGGACCAGTGGGAAGCAGGCACTGTGAATGGTACAGCCCTGTACTATGCTTGCATATGGAAGCAGAGCTGTCTGACTTCGGTGATTTCTACCTGGGGCTCTCTGCATGGCTCCCTAGACTTCTGCACCCAGCAAGGTTGCTGAGGCGTTCGGGAGTGAGTTTTTAAAGAAAGGGTCTGGCTTGTGCCGCAGCTCCTGTACTACGGCTTCAGCACTGAGGGAAGGGTGGCTGGGTGCAGGGTAAGCAACCTCACGCTCCCCGCCGGAGGCAGGGCTAGGAGGGAAGGCGTCTCTTTGGGCTGCAGAAGAACAGGTTAGATAAACACCTGGCAGAGACAAACTAGTTTACTTGGTCCTGCCTCCGCCCAGGGGGCTGGACTGGATCACCTCTTGTGCCTCCTTCCAGCCCTCCATTAAAAGTTGAGAAGGCACCGGAGTAGAGCCTAGGAAAGTTGAGTTTTGGCTCTGTCATTTCTGTGCTTAGCATTTCCCCTCTTCGGGTGTCTGATTCCCCTGGCCTGCTTTGTCTGGTCTGCCCTAGAGAATTCACAATCTCTTACCAGGTGGGTATCTAGGCTGTCACAGAATAGGCCCTGACCAGTTGTGACCAGTTAGGTGCTACGGTAATATAACAGTCAATGCTTATGGGCAGAGAGGTGTCAAATATCGAACAATATCGCCGGGAACGTGAAAGGGGCGAACCGTGGCACTGCCGCAACTTTATAAGCAGCAGTTGTGCCGTGTGTGTGACGTGCCCTGGCTCTGAACATTAGCCACACAGGCAAACCGTTCCACTTCTGCTACACCAAAGACTCAGCCCAAGGGCAAAGGAGCAAGAAAAGGTCTAAAAGCAGCAACACCGGGTAAGAACCTGACCAGGAGAGAGATAGAGATGCAGCCGTATTAGTCTGGTGTAGCTGAAACAAAAGACAGAACTATGCAGCACTTTAAAGACTAACAAGATGGTTTATTAGGTGATGAGCTTTTGTGGGTCAGACCCACTTGTGCCGATTTTCTTCCACATATTGATCTGAGGAAGTGGGTCTGGCCCATGAAAGCTCATCACCTAATAAACCATCTTGTTAGTCTTTAAAGTGCTACATAGTCCTGTTTTTTGTTTGACCAGGAGAGAGACCTGTGGGAAACAGCACAAAACAGAAAACCCAGCCCGCGCTGATAAACCTGACCCGCAAGACTGATTCAATGATGGAGCTGGGTGATGGGTTTTGAATGAAGGAGTCAACTTCTAAACCCCCATCCATCCTCGGTCATCCCTGAAAGACTCTCCACACGGCTCACAAGGAACAGAATTACATTTTTAAAAGCGCTGTTTCCCTGAGGCATTACATGCTTTGTACTTCCTGGTTCGCTGACAAGAGCATGGAATGAGTCTTTCTGAAACATCACAAAGATCAGGCAGCGACACTTCTGACAGCTGAGAGGCTCTGTCCTCGGAAGCCATCCAGAAAGCAAGACATGCCGAGATCACTTGAAAGAGGAGACGTCGTTTGTAAAAGTTCCATATTAATACTCTGATGTGGCAAACATCCTGCGCCACAAACCTGGCTTACGTGAGACGGGCTGGGAAGTGAGTTTGTGTTGCTGTTCACCTTCCAAATAGGTGTTGGCTTCATCTTGACACTGATGATTTTGCATTTAAGGGTAGGGAATATTTGCCTTGCAGAAATGTGGCCCTTACATCGAAGGCGCACAGTTTGCAAAAGCACCAGGGTTGGGTGCTCAGATGAGCGATGCTTCATAAATTGCCTTTAAAGACTCCAACAGCACCTCTGCCTTTTTTTTGCAAAGGGCTTTTGGCAGATTTTCATAGGTCTCATTTGACAGCCAAATGTTTGGTTTTAATTAGAGATGGCTGCAGCGTACAACCAGCAGTCTAGTCTCATCGGCTGTTAATGATCATGCCGGTCAGGCCAGAAGAAAAGGCAACTGCCTGTCTTGTCGGTACCGCTCTCAGTCCATTGGCATGCTCGGTGTTACTTCAGCACATCGCTGCTCAGGTCTGGAAAAGGCCACCAAGAAGCAGCAAATCCAACGGGGAATGGAACCTATTTCCTTCTGTCGGAGTCAGAAGGCACACGTGGGTATTGAGCTCCACTAATGCTTCTGGGTTTTTATAGGAAGCTGGACTGGCTCCTTCAGGAAGGTCACACCATGCTCCATCCCAAAATGCCTTCACACAGCATTCAAAAGTGGTGCACAGTGTCCACCCATTGTCCGTCCCATGCAGTGCAACTCAGCCCCAAGCTCTAAGAACGGCCAGACGGGGTCACAGCAAAGATCCCTGTCGCCCAGTGTCTTCTCTGCCAACAGTGGCCAATGCCAGGTACCACAGAGGGAGTGAACAGAAACAGGAACAGGAGCAGTGATACCTCCCCTGTCATCCATTCCCAGCCCCTGACAAACAGAGGCTAGGGACACCATCCCTGCCCATCCTGGCTAATAAGTATCGATGGACCTAAGCTCCATGAATTTATCTAGTTCTTTTTGAACCCTGATAAAGTCCTGGTCTTCACCATATCCTCTGGCAAGGAGTTCCACAGGTTGACCGTGCACTGCATGAAGAAAAATTTCCTTTTGTTTGTTTTAAACCTGCTCTCTATTCATTTCATTTGGTGACTCCTAGTTCATATGTGATGGGAACAAGTAAATAACTTTTCCTTATTCACTTTCTCCACACCTGTCATGATTCTATAGACCCCTGTCATATCCCCCCTTAGTCTCCTCTTTCCTTAGCTAAAAGATCCAGTCTTTTTCATCTCTCTTCATATGGCAGCCGTTCCAAATGCTTAATCATTTTTGCTGCCTTTTTCTGAACATTTTCCAATGCCAAGAGATCTTTTTTGGATGAGGTGACCCCATCTGTACACAGTATTCAAGATGTGGGCGTCCCATGAATTTATATAGAGGCAATGGGATATTCTTGGTCTTATTCTCTATCCCCTTTTAAATGATTCCTAATATTCCGTTTGCTTTTCTGACGGCCGCTGCACACTGCGTGGATGTTTTCAGAGAGCTCTCCACAATGACTCCAAGATCTCTCTCTTTCTCTCAAGTGGTTATAGTTCCATTAGTCCCCAAAAACCTTCTCCCAGACCTTTGTGGTGGATGCTGTCATTTTACTCTCCTTACGCCCTGGTCTGATCTCTGGGAACGCTGAGCCCCTGAGTCCAGCGGAGCTCTCAAGGGGAGAGCTTTGCCTTCTCACGTCTCCCAGCCTTCCGAAGTACCTGGTGCAACCGAGCACAGGCGTACCCAGCGCACTCTGTCCGTCAGAGAGCGCCCAATGCAGACCCCTGTGACCTCAGCAGGCCGCCTTTCGCTGATTTCAGTAGAAATAGAATCAGGCGCGTAAGAGCCTGGAAAACAACTTGCCACTCCCATTCCTTGCTGCAATTGCGCCCTGGGGCAGCAGGCGGAGAACTCACAGCGAGCCAAGCACAGGGGTTCGGTCCTTGTTTGGAAGCAGAAATACAGAGCCCATTCCCCTCCTGGCCAGCAGGGGGACAGATACGTGTGTACATGGAACCCCCTGTTGGAAAGGTCCAACCCTAACCCGACTCAGCCCCTCCAACACAACTCCCAACCCTGGGTAAGGCTGGGAAGGGAAGAGCCGCCAGCATGCTGGACTGACACACCCTGATGCCAGCAGCTCGCCATGCCCAGCACGGTTCAATACCAGGAATGTGTCAGAGGCTGGCACCACACTACTGAGACAGCCCCGGCAGGGCCAGCGAAATTCGGGAGACTAAATCGTAATCAGGGGTTGGGTTGGGGCAGTAAAATCTCAGAAGCCCAAGCTGCTAAGTACTGCTTGATTGCAGAACAAATTTGGCCCACAAAGAGAGAATAGAATATGGAGCGTCACCCATTCAGCTTCACAGAGCTCAGCTTCCAATTTTTACGAGACTTCAAAGCACAGATCTTTAGGAAGGCAGCTTGTTCTGCCGGATAATCAGTAGCCTTGGAGACCCAGGTTCTATTCTGCGCTGTGTCACGGATTTGGCATGGCGCTAGTCACTTGCTTTGCTCCTATTTGCCCTCCCACCCTTTCTCACATCTGCTTGGATGGCAAGCTTTTCGGGGCAGAGACTGCTTCTCACTGTCCATCTATAATCTCTGATCTCCCCAGCCATAGAACTATCACATCTGCTACCGATTTTTCACCAAGCAGGGGAAGAAGAAAAGAGAAGGGATGGAAAGATGAACAGGTTCAAATATGTTACTGCGACTGATGGATTTTGTGTCCTACATCTTCATATTTTTAATAACACTGCCATCTACTGAAAGTCAGTGGGGTTTTCATTTTCCCGGCCTCATCCAGCAAAGCCTTAGAGCCAGCCCTGATAGCCCTGACAGCTCCGCATTCTCATCCAATTAACTGTTCTACTTGTTTTTCAGAAATTAATTACAGTAATTGTCAAACTTTTAATAGCTGCTGGCTTGGTTTGCTGGGAAGAGTCAAGAAACATCAACAGCTAATTATACTCCCACCTTCCAGAGACGCCAAGGAGGAATCTGGGTTTATTCCAAACCTCCCGTTTGGATTCAGCTAGCATGCAAAGGCAGCAGACATCCATGGGATCATTTGCTCATTCGTCAGGGTGCACGTGGGGAGAACTGGGGGGAGAGGGAGATTGAAGCGCTGGGATGGGTTCCCTAGGGAGGGGGTGGAATCTCCATCCCTAGAGGTTTTCAAGTCCTGGCTTGACAAAATCCTGGCTGGGTTGATTTAGTTGGGGTTGGTCCTGCTTTGGGCAGGGGGCTGGACTCGATGACTCCTGAGGTCTCTTCGCACCCTGGGATTCTAGGATTCTAAGCATTCAATACCCCCGGTTGGAACCAGATGTTGCAGCGAGCCGAGCTCTTTGGGGGCTGAGCATTTCTGTGGGTGCTGAGTTCCTGAAAACCAGGCCTGGAGCTCTTTGGGAAAATCCAGCCCCAGGACTCAATCCAAGGCCACTGCAGATCAGGGGTGCGGGGAGGAAACTGACAGGCCTCTAGCCGAGGAAAAGCAGAGAGGTGATTGTGTGGCACTGTGCTAGGAAATCTCCGTAAAGTGGCACCCAGCCCATTCCAGGGCCATGGAATGGTGCTCTTTCATTTCCTGCCTCCCAGCTTTCCCTAGGATTCTCCCCTCTCTGGGCCCGGCAGCAGGAATCCCAGACAGGCAGGCAGATCAGGCCGTGTTTCCCCTCAGCCTGACCAAAGAAGCGCTACGAGTTTGGAGCATGTCCTTGGAATGCTGCCAACCTCAGCGCCACAAAGAGGCCAGCCCAGACGTTTGAAAATGAATCCAAAAACCTTCTTGCCCCTCTCTGCCTGCCAGCCTCCCCATTAAACGTCCACCCTGCGGACACGTCAGCCTGGTGAGCAAAACAGAGTCAGACGCAGCTAGTGGCTCCAGAAAGAGGAGAAGGAACGGCCGGGGGGAGGCCTCTGCCATTGACTATGGGAGACAGGGAGTCTAGTCATGCTCTGCCACAGACTTCAAGTGTGACCTTGTCACTTACTCCCCATGACTCAGTTTCCCAATCTGTCAGGTGGGAATAACAGTGCTTCCCTGACACAGAGGGGGTGTGAGGGTGAATACACGAGCCAGAGCAAGGCTAGAACAATCCAGTGAAGGGGGCTCTAAAAGAGAAGAAAGGGGTTAATTCTGGCTTTTAGATGAGAAGTAAATCTAAAGTCCAATGCAAATGCTTTAACTAGCCCCTGTCCCTTGTCCCCTTCTTGGAAAGATCTTGCTTTGTTTGCCCTGGCTGAAGGAAGAGCATGACTGGGCACCCTCCTGAACACACCAGGCTGTTTACAATCCAAATCGGACAGACACCTGCTCCCTGACCATTGTCCATTCGATGGCAGTTAGAGACCCACTCATCTGAAAAGCCGAGTTGTTAACCCAGCTGGCCTGGACCTTCTTACAACTCTACCTCAACCCCCCTTGCGGTTACTGACGCTTCTGACGTCCTTCCTGTACTAACCTGTTCTGTAAGCTGCTGTCTCTCTTGCGAAACAGCTGCCACACGCAGCCCCAGAGGTGGCTGCATCTTAGTGCTGAGTGAAGTGATCCTTCAGCATCACCCGACCCGTTTTAGGACCCCTGAGGACACAGGGGGACCAATCCCTTTCTGTCTCTGTCCTAGCTCTGGGACGGGGACACATTCCTGCTGACTTTCAGAAGCTGCAGTGTATTCCCCCATCTCTTTGGGCCTCATCAGGTGCTCTGCCCAGCTAGTAGGGGGAATGGAACCAACTCTCCACCCACTGGTGGACTCCTTATTTGCTGCAGGGAATATCCAGAGAGCAGCAGGGGCTGTGTTCTGCACCAGACCGTGACTCGAGGGCACACGTGAGATCCTTTGGTCAGTTTCTATTGACCCATTGGGCACCTCTTTCCTAAACGGAAAGCCCCATTAATCCCGGTTCTCTGATCTCCCTAGCAGAAGAGCTCGCTGCATTGTCCCAGACCCTAGACCCTCCTCCGGTCTTCTTGCCCCGATTAACATGCTGAACCTTGCGATAGTTCTCTGCTAGCTATCGGGATGGATTTCGGCATGGGTTGGGTGAAGGAGGGGATGGGACTGAGCGCACGGGCCAGGTCAAAGGGGTGGGAGAAAGAGAGATCAAAGCATCCTCTAGACAGAGCTTTACCTGAGGGTGTTCCTCCTTGTAGAGCTTTGGAAGCAGGCTCATCATGACACAGACAGCCCCGGGATGTACAATGGCACAGTCTCCCCCTTCCGACCTGCAGGAAAGAGTTGAGGAGGAACTGTAACAGATTGCAGGCAAGGTCAGCTTGCATCCCGGCCGACAACCTCGTTGCTCTTGGCTTGCGTTGACCAAAGTCAGGGCTAAACGCTAAACCAATGGATCATCAACCTGAGCTGGTCTGAAGCACCGCCAGGGCAAACATGAGCCACGAAAGGTACAGACAAAGCTCAGTTCTGACCTTATGGATCCTGGGCCTAAAGACGCCCAGGTTTGCAGAGCTGGTTTTCAAATGAGCTCCGAGTTCAAGAATTTGCTCAACAAGAAGTCACTGATGCGGTGCCCATATTCTGTAACGGAGACCCCACGATCACGAGGATCTAGCATGGATCAAAATCTCCAGGATTCCCCAGGGTAAAGCAGCAAGCTGGGAAATGACCAGGGGTGGATAAAATCAGCATGCCTTCCTTTGCAACTAAACCTTTCCCCGGCCATCAGACCAACTCAACACCCGCCGAGAGGGAAAGAAAAAATGCCCGACTAGCTATTTTCCCCCACCATTTTTTATTTTTGCCACATGCCTATGCTCCGAGAGCTGCTTTTCTTTGAGATTTCTAGCCCAGACTTTGCAGGCTGAGGCTGTTTGGACGATCACCCAAATTTCTAGGTGCGCCTTTGAACTGGGACATCAGCCAGCTGCAAGACGTGGGCTGTAGGGTATTATCAGATACACTGGCCTTTCCAAACCGATCGTAGGAAAGGAAATTCGCACAGTACCCGACACCACTGATCGGAGGGTGAAAAATAACACAGCAAGCACCATCACACTGTGTAAAATGGGAAGAATAAATAACAGGAGGGGCATAAAGAGAGCGTTAAAATGAAACTGATATAGAATAATGTCTGTAATAAACAAACAAACTGTTTGCCATTTCCAGGAGCCCCTGCTAACAGATCAGTGCAAAGTGACTCACATGAAACCCTGCCCCACGGTGACCAATGACTAGGATGGCACCCTTGAGGCAAACACTGTCCTAAATGGTGCTGCGAGGCAAAAATGAATTGTTTGTAATTCTGCAAGCGGAAGGAGTCCAATTCCTCTCCCGTGTAAAAGCAGCAGCTCCACCGCTTCGACCGCTGCACCAGGGAGGGTGTTTGACGCTATACTAGCAAGGAGGCACCTCTGAACACAACCTTGGGGTGAAATCCTGGCCCCACAAAACTCCCAATGGCTTCAGTGGAGCCAGGATTCTGCTGTGTGTCGTTTCGCTCTTCAGCAGGGCTCCTGGAGCCAAATTCCCCCGCTGCATAAGGCGGTTGAAATCATGGGAATGCGTTACACCAGGGAGAGCCCCTTGTGTCTGGGGATGTGATGACACCGCCCACCTCGGCAAAACTGCAGAGGACACAAAAGTCAAGCGGCGTCACCCACTATCGCAAATCTGTCCATCTGGGCGGCCTTTCTTAAAGCCACAGCTCCGGGGGCCCTGTGATTATTGGTAGAAACCCGGCTCGTATTTAAGAAAGATCTTTCTAGCCCTTATGGTTGTAGGCAACAGCTGGAAAGCCAGGCTCTGAGAGGCTCAAAACCTAGGAGGGGGGGAAAGGAAAAAAAAGAAGCTAAATTCATTCTTTTTAAAAATCACGAGGCTTTTAAAGCCTCTTTCTTGATTTTTGTAGAGGCTGAGCTCTGATGCTGTGGGTTGATGATGCTGGCCAAGTGCCTGGCCAGTGCCGTAATTATGAATGGGACAGAGCACAAAGATGGACCAGTCTGAATCTCTGCCCATCCGAGAATTGCACCTCCAAAATCTACGTCCAACTCTCCCTTTCCATGATCTTCTCTCCCCTCCCTTTCCTTCCCCACCATCAGCCAAGAGACCTGTTGTGATTCTTGGACTTACAAAGTGACCCTCAGCTCGGCTGTAAGGGGTACGTGAAGGTTCACAGGATGCTACAATAACCACAAAAAATAGGCCGAGTTGTTTTCAATAAATAACTGTTATAATAAAACCAGATGGAGAAATGGTACAAACCCAATGGAAACAGCTACCGATAGATACTGCGGGGCGAGGCCATACTTAGTAAACAAAACAAAATTTGGGAACCAAGTTACTATGGCAAGCTAAAACAACGAGGAGTCAGATACATCTGATGAAGGGCTTTTAACCCACCAAAACTTATGCCCAAATCAATCTGTTGGTCTTTAAGGTACCACAAGACTTCTTGTTTGGGAAGATACAGGCTAACACGGCCGCACCGCAGAGACTATGCCAAGCTGGGACTGGTGGAAATTGACTTAATCAGTGGACAAAACAACAAAGATAAATGATGCCACCCACTTTTACTCCTTTTGGGGGCTCTCAAGACGACACTGTGAGGGGTGAATAAAAAGAATTTATCTTCCCTCCGCTCCTCTCCCAACCTGCCAGCACCGCAGCTCATCGCGACCCATCGAAGGGACTTTCTTCCTGACAGAGGGGCCTTTGGCCTTTTTCTTGCTTCATGAACTTTGGCTCAAGTTCATCTGGGGAAGTGGGTTTTACCCGCCACAGCTCGTGATCCTAGACCACAGGACTCCTCATTGTTTTTAAAGTTATAGACTCACATGGCGGCCCCGCGGAGACTTTGTTTGCAACTGTGCATGTGGAAAGTCATCCCATTAAGATTGCCACTCCTCGGCCCGCCAGTGGCGAGATTGCATGACCAGCACCACCCCAGCTCGTGAGATCTGATGTTGCGTTCCTTTCCCTTGTGACGTGACTCTCTCACCCTGCTATTTCCTTCCTCCTGCCCTGTCTTACTCTTTTGGCTGTGCATCAGATCCTGAAGCCGACTATTCATCCAAACCTGTCCTGTCGAAGGAGAAGCATCGGACCAGACAACAATCCTAACCAGACCGTAACTAACCAGGGTCAAAGCATCCATCTGCTTGTAACTAACCAGTGGGGCAGAGTTCCAGAGACATGAACAGAAGCTGTATTTCTCCTGTCTCCCCTCCTCCTTGGGTCTGTCAGAGCGCAGTAAAGCTAACCCTTCCCTTTCCCTCAGTGAGAAAACGAGAGTCGGATATTCTAGCTCCAACAGGAAAGAGACTTTGAGAAGGGCTGACTGTCAGGTGTGCATAGGGTTACCAGGTGGCTTCAAAAAAAATACCGGACACACTTGATCTCAGATGGGGGTGGGGGGAGCAGCCGGGTGGGGAGCAGGGCTGGCCGGGAGGGGGTCGGGGAGAGTGGGGGGAGAGAATCGGCCAGCGGGAAGCGGGACTGACCCGGGCACACGCAGATCCTGGGGTGCTGCCCGTTCCATGCATGGTCTCAGCGAAGCACGAGCGAGTCCGGTCCCGGGGATTCCCCCCTACCCCAGCCCCAGCCCCAGCCCCAGCCCCGCCCTCACATAGTTGTGTATTGGCTGGCTGGTAGACACACTGACGCAGCGTGAGCATGTCTGCCAGCCAGGCAGTATGCAACTACGTACTGATACTCCTAATAATACTAAAATTTACCTAATTAGAAAATACCGGACATTTTATGTGTCCGGTATTTTCTCAACTTGTTTCCCGGACAGAACCCTCAAATACCAGACTGTCCGGTTCAAAACCGGACACCTGGCAACCCTAGGTGTGCACAGGCACTCACTGTGGTTTCACTAGAAATGCGAGTTTTCACATTGGGCGCTACATCAATAGCGTCACTCGGAATGAGGACTCTTTGGGCGCTGGAAACGAGGAAAACGAGGGGTTCTGTTTAAAAACACCCTCACTCCTGCTAGGGTCACCAAACCTCCAGGGTCATCCGGGAGTCTCCAGGAATTAAAAGATGAATCTTTAATGAACGATCGTGTCATGGAATGAAGCCACCAGGAATACGTGTTCCACCAACGCTGCCTATCGCGCTTTTTAACATTGTAGAGTGGAAGGATTTATAAACCTTTAACTCTTTGGGCCTTTCGGAGCTATGTCAATACAACATCTCCTCCCCTTCCCTCAGGATCTTCCACTAGGCCTCAGCCCTATCTCTCCCCCCCCATGATCTACAGATAGGCCCCATCTCCCTGCCTGCCACTCTCCGAAAGCCTGCACCCCCTCCCCACTGGACGGCCCTCACAGCAGCCATCAGGTGCCCCCATGCAGCGGATCCCAAATCCACTCAGGAGGCTCCGCTATTTAAATCGCAGGCAGAGGGGGCGCAGGGACAAAGCAAGCTGCCCCGTGAAGCCCAGCGAGTCTGTGGAGAGGCGGGTGCGGCCGCCAGTCTGTGGCAGGGGCAGTCTGGTTCCCCCAGATCGGGCTCCCTTCAGACAGCGGGCAGCAAAATCTCTCTGCCCGCCTGCCTCACGAATCGCTTTAGGCCTTTGCCCTCCTCCCCGCTTCTCACCGGCCGGAGCCAGTGGCGGGAGCTGCGGAGCGTCCACGCTCCAAGGGGCGGCACTTCACGAGTGACTGAAAGGCCCAGCCGGGCAAAGCCGGCGTGGAGTACTGCGGAGTACAGCCAGAGCAGCAGAACGGCGCTTCACGCCCACGGCGCACACGAGGGCGTGAGTGCACTAGTCACCAAGCCCTGGGATTTCACCACCTTCCTTCCCCATGCACCTCGCGCGTGGCACGTTGGTTTCTACGTTGGACCTGCCCAGCCCAGAGGAGCACCGGGGACTGCAGCTCTCCCAGGGGGAAGTGTGAAGGAGGAACCACTAGGAGGAAGCTGCGCTGGAGGAAACGGCAGGTTCTCAGGAAATCCAGCCACCGGCACAGCATTTCCCATGTCTATCTGCAGAGAATTCAGGGCTCCACCTGAAGCCTCCGCAGTGACAGCGAAACCTTCCCCAGCCTCGTTGCCAGCCTGATGCCTCTGGTCACCAGGGTTCCCCCTCATGTCTCCATTGCCTCAGGGGCTCCAAAAGCTGAGGCACCCAAAGTCAGAGGCCACTTGGATCTGACTGAGGCAGCTGGAGGCCCCCACGGCTCCTGGCTCAGTCTCTAGGCAGTACGTGCTCTGGCCTTGGCCCTGGCCCCAGCCTTCCCCGGCGGCCAGGCTGCCATGTCGTGGCCCCAGCCCTTCCTGGTGGCCGGGGTGTGTAGGCAATTTTGGGAAGGCCTCCATTTCCCGCCTTCATTACCCGCCACCCACAGATGGTGGGGTCTTTCTATAATAAAGAATCAAAGACCTACCTATCCTCAGGGTCTGGCCAAGCCCTGCAGTCCGAGGCAGCTGGTTTGTTCTCCAGTTGCTCCTCCTGCTGGTCTTGGGGTCCCTCCTGAACATCCCCCGGCGGTTCTTCCGCAGCTGGCTTTAGCTCCGCGAGGCAGGTCTCCATATGCAGGGTCCCTTTGACCATACGGTCCAGGAAACCCAGAATCCGAAGGCAGCTCCGGAGCCATGTGGGGAAAGGTTTGGCCGAGCAGACGGCTGCGCTCACCAGCTCTGCAAATGTCCTTCCCTTCTCCAGCCGCACGGGCTCCGGCTGCCCCTCCCGGGTCCAGAAGCAGCCGAGAAAGCCGAGATCCTCCGCCAGCTTCTCAAAGAGGCCGTTCCTTTGGAAGAAGTCGCTGTTGATGGGGTCCTGGTGCAGGGCCGCGGCTATCCCCTGAAGCGTGTACAAAACCAGGTCCAGGATGGGGCCAGGCCCCGTCGCTGCCCACAGCCCGGCCGGCGGGTCCTGTAACGCACCTTCCATGTCAGAGAGAAGGGACAGGAGCCCGTTGAAGCCGCTGCAAGTTCGGAAAGCCGAATGACTCTTGGGGTTCTCCAGCGTTCTCAGGAGGGGACTGTGGCGTGGGGGAGAAGGGAAACAAAGCGAGCGTTTAACTCCACGGCACGTATCGCGCCACACGGGGCTGGGCAGTGCTTTCGGAATTTCAAAATTTCAATTATTGACCAAAAATGCAGGGGAGGGGAGGAAGGACTTTTTTTTTCCCGCCCCAAATAACTTTCTTGCCTGTTTTCCAATCGTCTCAAACACCAGGGATTGTTCCCCCGAATCCTTGTAGGCAGCCAGCTCCGCCACACAGGATGGTGCTTACAAGGCTCCAAGCTACAGCATAACGCTCCGGTCCTAGACATGGCCTGTCGCTACCCTGGCTGGCCAGAGCAGAGAGCAGGAGTAGCCAGCTATCAGGGGAAGGAAGGGCTCACGTTGCTCTTACAGGGAACTCCAGGTCAGCGTCTCCAGAGGTGCCCCTATTCCTTTTCCCAGAGTATATCCGCTTTCCTGGGGGGAAGGCAGCTGCACCCACCTCCTCCTGCCTCATGAAGAGCAGCCTGTTGCGGGGGTAGGGATTGTGAAGCACCCAGATGCATGGGGCGGCTCAGCCCCACTCCGCGCTATCACTTCGTGTTGTCTGCACCTGCCGGCAGAGGCCACCGTGGCAGAGACTGCTTCGGAAGAGGGTCTTTTCTTCACAACCAGGCAAAACCAACATGAGCGCTGAGGTGCCAACGTAAGCCCACTCAAGGAGCCAGGGCGCTAGGCATTGGCCCATTGTGCCAAGGCCTTCAACCAGCCCTGAGCCTGCCACGTTACCTCAGAACAGGGACGATTTTAAATTTAGTTTAAGCAAAACTCCTAGCAGCTGATGGGACTCTTCCAACGGAGCGTCCCATCGGCTACAGCCAGTGTATTGAAACACACGCCACATTCAGTTGGCAGTAGGGTTGCCAGGTGTCCGGTTTTGAACCGGACAGTCCGGGTATTTGAGGTTTCTGTCTGGGAAACAAATTGTGGAAATACCAGATATAGAAATGTCCGGTATTTTCTCATTAAGTTTTTATTATTATCGTGAGTATCAGTACGTAGTTGCGTACTGCCTGGCTGGTAGACACACTCACACTGCATGAGTCACACAGCGTGAGTGTGACTACCAGCCAGGCCGTACGCAACTACGCAGTAGAGAGGAGAGGGGTGGGGCTGGGGCGGGATGGAATCCCCAGGGCCAGATTCGCTTGTGCGCCCTGCCGGGACCGTGCACGGGACAGGCAGCACCCCGGGATCTGCGCGCGCCTGGGCCAGCCCCTCTTCCCGCTGGCTGGTTTCTCCCGCTCTCCCCCCGACCAGCCCTGCTCCCCGGTGGCCAGTTCCCCCCAGCCAGTCCCGCTCCCCCCAACCCCCTCCTGGCCAGCCCTGCTTCCCGTCGGCCGGTCCCCCGATCTCCTCCAGCCAGTCCCGCTCCCCAACCCCCTCCTGGCCAGCCCTGCTTCCCGCCAGCGGTCCCCGATCTCCTCCAGCCAGCCCCGCTCCCCGCTCCCCTCCCAGCCAGCCCCACTCCCTTCCCGGCTGGTCCCACCCCTCATCTGAGATCAAGTGTGTCCGTTTTTTTTTTTTTTTTAAACCATCTGGTAACCCTAGTTGGCATAGAGTGACCATACAGAGCCATAACGGACCAGAACCCACTCTGCTCAGAAATCCACCATGTAACATGGCCCAAAGGACAATGCAGAGAGAAGGGTTCTCCTGGCACTGAACTAGCAAGAATAGTTTCCTGTCTCCCAACGATAAGCTTACTTCTTGCTTGTACAATTGAACCTCTCTAGTCCGGCCCTCTCTGGTCCAGCAACCTCCATGGTCCGGCATGATTCGAGTTAGCCAGATGGCCACTTACCATGGGGGTGGCCAAATTTCCCGCCGTCCCATAAAGTTTGTTTATAGCCCCCAGTCCTGGCTCTCAGCATGCTGTGCTGTGATTTAGCTCTAATTTACCCCTCCATGTCTTCCCAGAGCCCAGCAAGCAGTGGCAGGGTTGGTCATGCTGCTAGACAACATCGACCTCTCACGATTCAGCAGATTCTCTGATTCGGCACCAGTGGGTGCTGGACTAGAGAGGTTCAACCAGGACAGCATTTCAGAGACAAAAAGTGCTGTGGGTCTGATCCAAAGCCACACGTGTCCATAGGAGTCTTCCAGGGATTTCAATGGCCTTTGGATCAGGCTGTAAGAGCTGAGTATTTAAAACCTAACCCATTCCATGGTAACTTGGATATACTTTGGGCCTCATCCAGGCCTCCCTTATGCTGGAATAATCCAGGTCTAAAAATCAATGAGAGAGGACTCGGGCTCGAGAGGTTTGCATCCAGCCCATCCCTAGCTTTTCCCCATTGTGTAATTTATTAAATGCAGAAGCCACACTTGATAAACAGGGGTCACCCCCTCGGGACCTGGGTTCCTCTCTGGCTACTTTCTCAGAGCTCTGCACCCTACGTTGGCCGAGAGTCATAGAGCCACACCGCTCAAATCCAACGAGAGGCTTAATTCCAAATCCTCGGAAGAGGAGCATTTCTCTCATAAATCTCTCTCTCTAACAGGCGTTCTTACTGGGAGAAAGGGCTTGCCGGAACGGTAGGAAGGGGGACTTTATTACTGTCATTCAATTTTGCATGCTAATGTATCAAACCAGGCAGAGACTCCTGAACAGGGAGTAAATTGAATAAGTCGGAGTTGAAGTTATCGGGATGGCTTTGACACATTTCAGGAAAGGTCAGCAGTAAGCACATTTCCTCCAGCTCTAACTCGGTTACAATTTAATCGCCTATGAGTTAGTATTCCTCGGTCTTGAATCTATACAACTGGATGCCTGCTGGAAGCCCCTAACTCAGTTATAGCTAACAGAATTTATTTCACATTCCATTATTTGTTATTCCTCATAATTGTCCACATGCCACTCTGGAATACGGGAGCGCTAATCGCATTTGGGCTCGCAGCTTAACAGCTAAATATATATTAGCAAATCAATCTGAATTTGTGCATAACACAATCACAGTCCCACGGGGCCCAGCTAATAAATTCATTTGCTTACATTATGTTTTAACGTGGTTATCATTTGTCAGAATTAGACCTCAAAGCTGCATTTGTTCTCACATTAGTTCAGGGGCTCCACTTAACTTCTCCACCAACTAGAGCACAAGTTTGATTTAGGGTTGCCAAATGGTTTCAACAAAAATACCGGACACTCATGACATTACATCACAATCTATTTTACATCTTATTTAGAAAATACCAGACATTTCTATTTTCTCATTTCTATTTTCTCAATTTGTTTCCCGAACAAAAAGCTCAAATACTGGATTGTCTGGTTCAAAACCGGACACCTGGCAACCCTAGTTTGATTTTTCAGGTCAGAACGACGGATTTTCTCCCTGGTTTGTCCGATTGGTTTAATGAGCGCAGTTCCTGTACCACAAAAACCTGCTACAGTTAGAGGGGACTTTAAAGGAGGTCAGCTAATGAGTGTGCAATGCAATCCCAATTCAACGTTCACAATGCTGCGGCTTTCTAGCGTGCCAAGCAAGGGGCTAATCCAGCATAAATCCATCGGATTCTTTCAATTTCCTTTAATGGATTTTTGATTATGCCCCCTATGAATGCATTAGAGAGTTTGAGGAAATTTTTTTCCACTGCCTTTAGCAACTTCTCTCCAACTGAAACCAGATTCTTTTCTGGTTTACACTGGTGTATGTGAGAGGACGACCCCATGGAGGTCAATGGAGTTACACCTGTGCAAATGAAACCAAAATCAAGCCATTTGTTTCATCCTACTTCATCTGCTACTTTCACCCTTTTCTACTTCCTCCTCTTCCTTGTTGCTGCTCCCCATCCCCTTTACAAACCTCAGCTGTCTCCCCAGCTGTCTGTCTTCGCTTCCTCTGCTGTAGTTGTGCTCAACTGTATGTAAACTGTAATTCAGTAGCTACTATTTCTATCTATTCTATTTAGTTAAATTCTCTCCAGCATTTTGATAGAGTGGCTGGTCACACAGAGACCACCAATGATTAAAACACTCAGTGACGAGCACCCAAACAACCTTAACTCTGCCCCTGCACTGGACTTCACCTTCCTGAGAGAATCCAGTGCTGGGAACTAGGCTGAGAGCCACCTGCCATCCAAACCAGGCAGATTCAGAGCAGAGAACAAAGCAAATGGGGAGGGTTGGTACTCACCTTTAGCAGATCCCGTTTCAAGTGCAGCTCCCCTTGAGTGGACGAGCAGAGGGCCCCGATAATTATGCTCATGTATTCTTCAGTGTTGATGACCGACAGCTGCTCCAAGATGCAGAGGGTGTCACTTCGGTAGCACTCGTCATCCAGAAATATCTTAATGTACGGTACCATCCCATAATCTTTTAAAACAACTGGGAACCAATCAGATGCCGTTGGTTAGTTAAACCATGTGCACGAGCACCAACCGACGTCCAACCCCAATGTGGTTTTGAACCCAAAGGCAGATGTTCCAAGTCAGCTGCGCACTATCGCACGACTCCAGTAGCACATACCTCGCTTGTGTGTGCAAGTGTCCAATGTGTGTGCACCAATCCGTCACTAGCGCCAGTACATGACCGGTCCAGTATCTAAGTGGACATGTGGATACCTGGGAGCAGTTACCATGTGAGAAAATCCAGAAGAATGGAGTGTTGTATTATTTTCCCCTCTCTATAAGGCAGGCCAGGTTTATATTGGCAGAGAAAATCGATGTAAGATACACAACTCCAGCTGTGTACCACGAATCGATTTTCTGGGGTGGCCCATAGCAGGAGGTCGATGGGAGAAACTCTCCCATTGACTCCCCTTACTCCTCGTGACTGCGAGGAATGCCAGGGTCAATGGGGGTGCCCTCAGCATTTGACTTAGCAAGTCTTTATCAGACTCTCTAAGTCAAACTCCAGAGCATCGAACTTTGGGGAAGCATAGATGTGCCCTAAGTCATTGTATAAATCTTTGTGGGTGTTCCTATGGGGTAGGTGAGTAGGGAAAAATGAGGGATTATTGTGGGAGGGGGTCACTCATGGTAAAGGTATGTATGCCTTTAAAATGCTTCCTTCCAGTATCTAATGGATAGACCACTAACCTGGGATTCTATTTCTGCCTCTGCCAGTAGGCTGAGAGGTGACCTTGGGCAAGTCACTTTCTCCTCCCATCCATTGACTGTCTTGCCTAGTTAGACAAAGACCTTACAGCAGGGGTGGGCAGTAATTTGTGATGGGGGGGGCTTGCCAAGGTTTTGGAAAGTGATCAAGGGATGTATTTTTCTATGGAGGGGGCGTGGGGTCTGGAATGGAGGTGGGGTGCAGGAAGGAGCTCATGGTAGAGGGCTGGAGTACAGGAGAGGGTGGGGGACCGAGAGCGAGTGTGGGTGAAGGAGGGTGTTGTGATCTCGGGCAGGGTCCAGGAGGGGGTATGGGTGCAGGAGAGGATTGTGGCCTGGGAGAGGGATGTAGGAGTTGTTCAGGGTCTGGGAGGGAGTTGTGATCTGGAGGAGAATGGGTGGGGGAGTACAGAGAGTTTGGATGGTGACCTGAGGCAGGGAGTTGGGGGGAGGAAGGGGCAGGTGGGGGCAGAAGCAGGCTCCCTACCTGCCGCAGCCCGAGGCTCCTCAAAATAGCTGGCTGCTCCCTGTGGCTCTTTGCTTCGGGTGCTGGGGGAAGGGGGGGGGGGCTTCATGCACTGCCCCCACCCCCAACAAAATCTTTCAGCTCCCATTGGCCAGTTTCCGTGAAGCCTCCCCTTCCCCCGGTGCCTGGAACAGAGCGCCACGGGGAGCAGCCAGCTGCTTAAAGGGCAGGCCGTGGGCTGAATCGGGGGGGCCCAGGAGCCGGACCTTGCCCCCTGCTCTGTTTTACATGCAGGGTCTGTTGCTCATTGTTTGTACATTAACCAGCACAATGGGGCCCAGCTCTCAGCTGGGGCATCCAAGTGTAACCCGTGCACCTGACAGGGCGATAGCTCCGTAAGAGACCCGGTGGGGGAGGCGTGAGTTGGGTTGGGTCACTGTTGCCAGGCAGATTTAGCACTGCCCACCCAGAAGCTTCTGGAATTGGGTGTGGCTGTTTGGGGTCTGCCTCTGGGGCTGGGCCAGCAGGCCTGGCAGCTGCTTTGCTGAGGGCCTGGGTGAGCTGGGAGAGGCTGAGCCAGGAGCAGAAAGCAGGCTGCTATCCCTCCCTCTGCAGCAGGTAGTGCTAATGTCAACCCTCCAGCCGGGAACAGGGGCCATGCTAATTATAGCCAGGGGCAACTGGGAGGGGAAAAGTAATAGAGATGCAGCCGTGTTAGTCTGGTCTAGCTGAAACAAAAAACAGGACTATGTAGCACTTTAAAGACTAACAAGATGGTTTATTAGGTGATGAGCTTTTGTGGGCCAGGGGAAAGTAATTTCTGATTCAGTCCTGGGCTTGGAATGCTCTTTGGATTTTAGCCAAACTCTTCTAATTCACTCTCTCAGCCAGTGCGGTTCTTCAGCTTTCCTTTCAAACGTGGCAATGGGGAAAGAGTCGTTTCTATTTTATTCCCTGTCATTGCATTTTCTTGTAAGAGGGTTTTCTTTAAGTCTCTACACCCGTAACTTAACTGACTGGCTCATCAGTGAGCTGGCTGGCTAGCCGCGATCCACCGCAGAGGAACAGTCTGCCTGGATTCTAACTGAGGACCCCTATAGACAAGTAGAGAGATGGTCCAGACTCGGCTAATTGTGCAGATTTGGGGATCAGACACACTCACTGAGACTTGGGTGAACTAAACCTAAACTTTGGGGATCTCTCAGTTTCTGGTTGTGCTTTGTGTGGACTGAACTGTTCCCATTTTACTTTTGGTTTTTTCTTTATGTTAGTGGTAACTGTGAAGATAATGTCTGTGGGTTATAAAACAGCTGTGGTGTGTGTTATAACAATTAGATTATTTGTTTCTTCGTCATAAGAGTTTATGAAGTTATTTTATTAAATTCATTTCTTTAGTTCCTTTTGGGACTTGAATGTGGGGAGGCTGGCACGGGGCAATCCTTGCTGAAAATCCTTAGAGTCTGAACTTTGGGTCTCCAGTTACTTTCTATGGAAGTTTTTTTGTTTTTAAAGACACTGGAAAAGGGGAGTGAAGTCTAGCCACCCAAGGTTACACAAGCACTACCGCAATACAATTAAACATGTTGTAATCATGTCTTAGCCACTAAGAGAAACTCAAAAGGAAATGACCCTTTTAAATGAAGAGAAAGCTTTTCTCTCGGCTCAAGTGGATTCTGGGAGTTTTCACATGGCTGCTTGGAAGCATGTAATAATTCAGTTAAATTTAACACTCTTGTTGGGGCGAAATACCAGAGAAGTCCATCACTGTAGCATTTAAGTTCAAAAAGGGGAACTACACAAAAATGAGGCAGTTAGTTAAAGGATAAGTCAGAGGAACAGTCACAAGAGTGAACTGTTGGAAAGATGCATGGAAACTTAACACCATCACAGAGGTTCAAATTAAAAGTATACCCCAAAGTTTTTAAAAAAATAGGAAGAGGACCAAACCCCCCCCCCCCAAAAAGCCAGTACAGCTAATCAGAATAAAAGGAGGTGGTTAGAGGCAAAAATGTATCCTTTCAAAATTGGAAGTCAAATCCTATGGAGGAAAAGAGAAAGGAGCATAAATTCTGGCAAGTATAATCAGGCAGGATAAAAAAGAATCTGGAAAAACAACCAGCAAAAGCGGCAAGGAGTCCTGTGGCACCTTATAGACTAACCCAAGTGTTGGAGCATAAGCTTTCGTGGGCAAAGACCCACTTCGTCAGATGCTTATGCTCCAACACTTGGGTTAGTCTATAAGGTGCCACAGGACTCCTTGCCGCTTTTACAGATTCAGACTAACACGGCTACCCCTCTGATACTTGACAACCAGCAAAAGACACACAAACTAAACTCCCCAAACCAAAATTCAAGGACACCAGGAGCAGGAAGCCTGCAAAACAACCAGTTAGGCTACTGGAGGATCACAGTACTTAAAGGAGGGGCCACTGTGGAGAAGGTAAATTAATTCTTTGCATCTGTCTTCGCTGCAGCAGATATGAGGGAGGTCCCCATACCTGAGCCATTCCCTCTTGGTAACAAATCTGAGGAACTGTGTCCCAGACTGAAGTGTCATTAGAGGAGGTGTGGGAACAAATGGATAAACTAAACAGTAATAAGTCCCCAGACTGCATTCACCCAAGAGATCTGAAGGAATTAAAATAGGACATTACAAAACTGCCAACTGCAGTGTATAAATACAGTGCTAAATCCAGCATGCATGTGCCAGATGACTGGAGGATAGCTATCGTAACGTGGATTTTTAAAAAGGGCTCCAGAGATGATTCTGGCAATTACAGGCCAGGAAACTGGGCACATTGGGTGAAATTACAGTAAAGAACAGAGTTATTAGATGCATAGATGAACATAATTTGTTGGGGGAAAAGTCAGCACACCTTTTGTAAAAAGAAATCAATGGCTCATCAATGTGTTTAGAATTCTTTGAGAGGCTCAAACAAACATGTGGACAAGAGTGATCGAGCGGACAGTGTACTTGGACTTTCAGAGAGCCCCCGAGAAGGTCCCTCAACAAAGGCTCTTGAGCAAAGTAGGCAGTTATGGGATAAGAGGGACAGTTCTCTCAGGGATCAGTAACTGGTTAAAAGACAGGAAGCAAAGAACAGGGATCGATAGTTCTCAGTGCAGAGAGTGGGACTCCCCACTCTCTCAAATAGTGGAGTCCCCCAAGAATATGTATGGGAACCAATGCTGTGCTAGTAATAGAGATGTAGCCGTGTTAGTCTGGTCTAGCTGAAACAAAAGATAGGACTGTGCAGCACTTAAAAGACTAACAAGATGGTTTATTAGGTGATGAGCTTTCTGGCCCATGAAAGCTCATCACCTAATACACCATCTTGTTAGTCTTTAAAGTGCTGCATAGTCCCGTCTTTTGTTAATGCTGTGCTACATAGTGATAAATGATCTGGGAGAAGGGGTAAACAGCAATGTGGCAAAGTTTGGAGATGATGCAAAATTACTCAAGATAATTAAGTCCAAAGTAGACTCTGAAGAGTTACAAAGTGATGTCACAAAACCGAGAGACTGGGCCACAAAAATGGCAGATGAAATTCAAGGATGACAAAGTTATACTTATTGGAAAACATAATCCCAAGTATACACACAAACCGATGGGGTCTGTTACCACTCAAGAAAAAGATCTAGGGGTCATTGTGGATAGTTCTCTGAAAACATCCGCTCACAGTGCAGCAGCAGTCAAAAAAAGCCAACAGAGCTTTAGAAGCCATTAGGAAATGGATAAATAACAAGACGACAGAAAATATACCACCACGCTATAAAAACATGGTGTGCCCACACTTCGAACACCACACGCTGTTGCATTCTCCCCATCTCAAAACGATACATTAGAATTGGAAAAAAATATACAGAACATTATACAAAAATTATTAGCCGTTTGGAACAGCTCCCATATGAAGAGAGATTAATGAGACTTGGACTTTTCAGCTTGCAAAAGGGACAACTAAGGGGGGATACGACAGAGGTCTATAAAATCATGACTGGGGTAGAGAAAGTGAATAGGGGAGTGTTATTTACCCTGTGAAATACTATAAGAAGCAGGGGTTGCCCAATGGAACTAACAGGCAGAAAGTTTAACACAAACAAAAGGAAGCATTTCTTCACACAACTCATAGTCAGCCCGTGGGACATGTTGCCAGGGGATGTTGTGAAGGCCAAAAGTACAATGGGGTTCAAAAAAGAACTAGTTTGGCTCCTGGAGGACAGGTCCATCAGTGGCTATAAGCCACGATGGTCTGGGACACAGCCCCCCCCCGGAGGTTCCTAAGCCTCGGATTGCCAGATGCTGGGATTGGACAGCAGCCGATGGCTCACACAGTAACTGCCGTGGCAGCTAAAATGTCACCTTCTCTTACCAGCGTTCCTCACAGACCCCAGCACCAGGGCGGCCACCATCTTCAGCATCGCGCAGGTTAGCTCTTTCTCGGTGCCTTGCTCCAGACTGGGAGCTTGGGTCCCCGCTGCATATAGGGAACAGAAAGAGTTTCCCCCATATATCCCACAGAACACCTGGTTACTGGTAATGAGAACGCCTCACGGCCCAAGTGATCAGCAAATAGGATGCCCTCAAATGCTGTCACAGTCTACATAAAAGCTACAGCACACTATAGAGAGGAAGGATGGTCCAACAGTTACCTGGGACTCAAACCACCTGGGTTCCACTTCTTGCCTTGCTACAGACTTACCATTTGACCTTGGCCAAGTCACTTAATCCCTCTGCATCTCAGTTCTCCAGCTGTAAAATGGGAATAATAGCTCTGCCCTACCACACTAGGATATTGCGAGGGTATTGCAGTAACGACTGTGAGGGGCTCAGACAGTATGGTAAGGAGTCGTCTGATAGATATGTCCAGATTGTCTTTTCATCTGGAGGAATAATCAGAACCTCCTTCCATTCCCAGACAAGATACTTCATGAAGGCGCAGAGCACATGCCCGTTATTTAAGGATACAGGAACATGGAGAATATAGTAGTGATCAAAACCCACGTTGTTACCAACCCAGAAAATTCAGAATTCAGGTGATACTTAAAAAGAGGCCAAACATGGGCTCTATGAACTGCATGAGTCTCTTTCCAACCACTCTACCTGCCCCACCACAGTGAAACATGCTGTACCTGTCTTCCTCAGGATCTTGGCTTGCTTCCTCAGCTGAGCCAGCAGCTGGCCCAAGAGCCCGGAGTCTCGGAAAATGTCCGTGAAAAGCAAGTCCGTCTTGGCGATGCTGTGCAGGCACCGCAGAGCGGCTAAGGTGCAGTACGGCACCGAGTTCTCCTTTATCAAACCCTCCACCTTCTTCAGGATTTCATGGGGGGTGTAGGACAGCTCTCGCACCACTGACTCCACCAGCTGGAAGAGCTGTATCTGAATTGGGTGTGGTTTGCAGGGGATGATGTCAGTGAACTGGGAGATGGGCTGTAGTGTCCATTCTAGGAGGAAGAAGTTCATTGGGTCCCAGGCCCAGAGGGTTTTTAGAGCCGCTAAGATTGTCCTACAGAGGTGCAGGTCACTGGTTTTCTGGAAGACGGACTGCAACACCTGGAAAGGCGGCAGGTTTTTCACCGTAGTTCCTGAAAAACAGAAATCCAGACAGATCATTGTAAATGCACTCATCTCAGGCGCAAGGCAGGTGCCGGATCTCCGATATTAAGGCATATCCAAGAGCACAAGTCAGACGCTGATCCAACTGCAGCACGGATCGGAGCACAGGGAAAAGTGGGATCAGCCCTCTCCTCCTTGTCCTCAGGACCCAGAACTGTGCAGGTCCTTGTCCTCAGGACCTCATAACTTTATGCAATGCCCCAACTCCCCTGAGCCACAAGGGCCTGGAAAAGAAAATTTTCCAGGGACGAGCTGGACCCAGGGGCCAGAGAAACCCCACTCTGCAACGTTTAAACAAAAAATAACGATGCTGGCATATTATGCTTTTCCCGTGCTACGCCCACTCTAACGTATGTCTGTATGTGTACCGTACCAGAGGATTGTGTCTGCTCAAAATCAAAGTGCGGTAGCTGAGGGTGCGTAATGTTGCCAGAAACTTTCAGTTCAGTTTTCCCACAGGTCGTGAGGTAAGTCAGTATGTCCAGCACCTCTTCGAGATGGCGGTCTCCTTCACTGTGAGGAGACCCCTCCCACCTAAAAGCAAAGACCGAGGTATATAGTCATGTGCTTACAAGAACCAGTCCTTTCATGGACACATTCCATATTGGGGCCTCGGATCCTGATGTAATAGTTTCTCACCTTTTCTTTCCCTCCCCTTCCCACATCCACAATCTATCTGGCTTTCTATTGCACTGCTTGGACAACTAACTGAACTGCATTGCTTTCCAGCCAGCTGACAGTCTGACTAATTCCACAGCTGGATTGCGGAAGATCCACAAATTGAACCAGATAATTAAAGGGCTGAGCTCAATAAGTCACTGCAAAAGAGGAGTCGAGTCCCACCACATGTACCACTAGATGCGTGATCTACAGCCACTGTTGAAAAAGCGGGGGGGCTTGAAAATATCCCGATGCTTTGGTCACAATGAACAAAAGTGATAGTACAGAAAAAATTCAGAACATTTCAAGCAGCTCTAGCGAGCCAAGCTAGAATTCTTGCATTGTGCTTAAAATACAATTAATAAAAAACCCAATTAGTAAAATAGTATGTATACATGAACATATATAATTCTTTAGATTTTACTAACTGCCAGAGATTTACAGACCCATGGGCCCGAGGACCATCCTTATCCAGATGCAGAATACACAGCTGCATAGGGCACCTGAAAATGTGGGGCACCGCTGGGTCTTAATGTCCACCCTTTTCCTATCCCTATCCTGTGGCTGCTACAGTCTGGTGAGTCTTCTTCTGGTTATGAGCTAGTTAACCTGAAAGTGAAATAGCCGTCCAGCCCAGCCTCTTAGCGGAACACTGAATCTGTGAAAGAGTCATTCAAGTGGTAATGACATCAATTAACAGGTCTATACTGTCAGTTTCTGAATTCAGTGCGTTAGTCTACACAACCTTAGTTTAAAATGTGCTTTAAAAATATTAGTGTGTTGCTGAACTATGATTATAAAATCATGTCTTTAACAACTGTCCCTCCTCCTGGGCTGCCTTTGGGCATAGGGGCACCAGTTTCATAGTGCTATGTAAGGCCCCATAAATTGTAAGACTGGTCCTGATGGGTCCACTGGAAGGAGAAGACATTGTTTAATCTGAGATGTATGCTATTCATATGGCATTAGACACATGGGTAGTGCATTGAAGTCTTTGTTAAGCTATAAATTGGCTCCAAACATCTCCCAGGCTTGCAGTAGCTTAGACAAAGGGAGAAAGAGCAAGTGGAGAAAGTCAATGACAAAGCCCTGACTGGGATGATTAAGCTGGGATTGGCCCTGCTTTTAGCAGGGGGTTGGACTCGATGACCTCCCAAGGTCTCTGCCAGCCCTAGGATTCCATGATAATAAAGTTGGACAACTGGGTTGTTTTTTTTTCAGAACTGTTTTAAAGGTTTCATCCTGGCAACATCAACATTTTGTGAAATGAGCGTTGCCAAATCTTCATTTTTCACCAAAACACATGTCGATCTAAAAACGTTGCCCCACTCTACCAAGGGGAGCCTGTGAGTTTTATCCAGGTGTGAGCGTATTAATTCTAAACGTGCACATTGGATTCACTTTATACTTAGCGCAGCTAAGAAATCTACTCTGTCCGATGAAAGGCTGCCTCTGGATAAAGAGTTCCCAACCAGGTCAGCCTTTCAGAGCAGAGTGAATCTGACTGAAGTCTCCTCCGATATTATCCACGTACTAGTGTTTGATGAACAAAACCTGGTATGTCTCTCTGCTTAGGTAGTTCCCTAACCTACCTCTCGACTAACTTCTTCAACTGGCACTTCCCTTTGTGGTTACAATGAGAGAAGTTACTCTCTGCTTCTGCTCTTTAACAGCAGCACGGTGTGGTTAGTGGTTTGCTAAATGAAACCCTTTCTTGCCAGCAGCTTCAGCACTTCACCTGCCCACTGTGTTACCTGGATCTTTCTTAAATGCAATTGAAGTGTTAAAACAAGCATCGTTGCCTCTGAAAAGTCCGTTTCATTAGACCAGGTGTTGTCATCCCCTAGAACCGAACGAGAACTCCATACTCACTTGAGTAAAATTTTTACCAGGAGCTGGTATCCATCGTTGTTCTCAAACTCCAAAAGCAACGCTGAGGAGATAGGATAAGAATCCTTCACAAAACACAGGATGATGCTCACGGCCTCGCACAGGTCAGAAGCCGGCAAGGTGTCAGCCAGCAAAAAGAGATTCTGAATGGCTATCTTAATGCAGTCCATAGCTGTGAATAAATGATGGCACGTGTTTAGTATTGCGAGCCTGGTGTGACAAACAACTGCAAAATCACCGACCATGCATAACAGCATGCTTGAAATTATATTTCCCTATCAAACAGTGGCCAGTCAATTTCTCTTCTGGCCGGAGAAGAGATTTGGGGTAGGCTGGGGGGAATGGAATACTGGAATGCACTGCTGGCTTTAAAGACTAGTGAAATTTTTTAAAAAAATCTTTTGTTCCTCATTAAACTTCTCAGTTTGATCCACAGAAAAACAGCAGCTTCATATACATAAATCTGCAAGTTTTAATCATACTCCCCATACAATCTATCTGCTGGGAGCCTAGTCCTTTTGATGCATGGTAAATGGATGATGGATCATTAGATTAGTTTGTATTAAGATGGATACATTTTGCTCAGAAGCTACCATTGTAGATTGGTCTTTTCCATCTAGTTGTGTAGCCGATCTTCCAAATGTGGTCACACTAAAAATTCCTAGACAACTCTCCTGCTGTTAGGACTACCTCTTACTAGACAAGAGTCTGATCTCACAAGTGGTGTGAATGAAGAAATCATATTTGGGCACTTTTGCATAAAATATAAAGCACATTTTTTCCCTACAAGGAGGTCCTGACAGTAGGATGTTGATTACAAAGAATCCTGATTTTTTTTTCCTTTTGGCAAGGTAGGGATTGGTAATGTTCTTTCTTTCTTTCTTTCTTTCTTTCTTTCTGTCTTTCTTTCTTAAACACCCCTACTCTAATGGAAAATTCCCTCTTAACAAGCTAAACCGTCACTGGCAACCAATCAAGAGTTTCTCATGCACCGAGGGCTGCAGCTGACAAAAATGTCTAGACCTGTCATGGGCATATCAGGGGTTAAAAATTTAGAACATTTGGGAATCCCAGAGATGCAAATTGGCTCTGGAGTCATGTGACTTGTAACTCTATCATGTATCTTTTGGTTTGAATACCTTTGGTGGAAGCAGGACAGGATATGACATGTCACTTTCTGTTCTATACATAAAAACTTTGGTTTCCAGTTCCCACCAACACTAAACTGAGTGCTAGTCTAGAAGCTCATGAATTTGTAAGTGACTAACTCTTAGGGGCATGCAGAAATGAAACCTGGCCAAGTGAGATTTTTCTCGGAGGAATTCCTGCCATGGATGCTCAGGAAAAACCAAACCTTGTAGGTAGATGACGGTAGTTTTGGTCTGGGCCTTTGAAATTGCCCGTAGCACACGGCCCGTGGGTGCTTTCCACGAAAGGCTGCACTGGTCCCAGCGGGAGGCCGTTGCTATAATTAGAGACTGAAGCTCCATAGCTGTCAGAAGTTCCTCTAACCCTTCTTCCTCTCTGTACAAGTTGAGCATGGTCTGGAAAAGAAAATAGGTTGCAGTGCAAATTAAAGGCAGATTGCTGGGGCATGTGTCAGGACTCCAAAGAGTTGAACGGATCAGGTCAAATCTGAGCCAATATTAGAGGATGCAGATCCACTGAAAACCAAAGCAGCTGGATACTTTATGCTGTGTAACTGGTTACTTCTGTGGCCCTTATTGCCATAATATCAGAGCCTCTCCCATGTACCTAACCATGAAAACAAGAACATCTCTCTTCGTTCCCAGCCTGAAGATGTAACATGATTAGCTTAGAGCTTGGGTGCCTAGGGGGTTCTGCAGGGATAAAAACTGGAGGGAAAGAGAAGTAAATGGAATGAGATTTTCATTCGCTTCTGTAAGTGGCTATTCTTGTCTCTTACAGCAGGGAGTTCCACAGATTGGTGCCAGTAGAAGATCTCACCAGCATCGGTCTCTGCTTATTGGTGGATTGTGTCATTGTTCTGGTGGAACTCTCATAGGGCCTCATGGCTGGAAGCAGAAGTGATTTCTCAAGAAATGTCTCTGCCTCGTAGAAGCTCTCTTTAGTTTTAATATGTAAACCTTCCCTGCGCCTACCCAGTGCCTCACTGCATCTTCAAGTACCTCCCAATTGTTATCCCTGCCTTAATCATGTTTAGTAAGGATCTTCGGCCCGGCATCCTTCTACCCTTCCTAGCCCTTGCATGTAACTTGTATGCAGCTCACTGCTGTTTCTTAGCCAGCCAATGCCAGACACATAATAAATATCATGCGTTGCATTACAAGAGGTCCAAGGTACAGATCTGGTCTTTTCCCATTAGCTTTCTGGGGGATTAAGGGCTGTTGGGACATAGATAGTCAGGCCTGCCTGTAAAGTCAGAGGCCTTGTTCTTCAGCTAAGAAGATACATTCCAAACCAGTCACTGAAACTTAGGTTGATTGCTTTCTGCCTGGCAAGAACCCATTCCCCATCTCTCTATTGATTCTTTGATTGTCTCGGTGTCTTGTACCATTCATTTTGCTGGGTGTAAACCAGTGACGGTGGTGGGATAGAATTGGCCAGATGATCATGTTACAATATGTTAGGATTGGCTAGGTACATTGCAGTAGAATGATTGGTTAAGGTAGACCTGAAAATATTGCTCTCTCTATTAGGGAGAAACAAGGAGTGAGTGGGGGAAAACAAGGGAAAAAGGAAAGGAAACGGGATTCGTGCTGGCTGGAAGCAAACCCCGATAAAATATTGAATTGTTTGCATCTCTGGACTTTGGGTATTGCGATCTCTGTCCACGCGAGAAGGGCCAGGAAAGTGGGAGGGATAAACCCTCTAACAAGAGCATTTGGCCTTTTGCAGGACTGGGCCCTATTTTGTGGGTTAGGTGGCAGATATCACTCACTCAAACACTCTCATTGACTATTTCTTTCTCCTTTCCCCCCCTCTCTCTTTTTCCTTCTCTCCCCCCCCCTCCCCATCCCCTATTTATTTAGAAACTGCACCTTTAATAACTCCATTTACCTGAAGAAGTGGGTTGTGCCCATGAAAGCTCATCAGCCCAGCTACATGGTTGGTTAGGCTACGTCTAGAATCATAGAACCACAGAGCTGGAAGAGACCTCAGAAGGTCATCAAGTCCAGCCCCCCTGCTCTAGGCAGGACCAATCCCAACTAAATCAACCCAGCCAGGGCTTTGTCAAGCCGAGACTTAAACACCTCTAGGGATGGAGACTGCACTACTTCCCTAGGGAACCCATCCCAGTGCTTCACCACTCTCCTAGTGAAATAGTTTTTCCTAATATCCAACCTGGACCTCTCCCGCCACAACTTGAGACCATTGCTCCTTGTTCTGCCATCCGTCACTACTGAGAACAGCCTTTCTCCAGCCTCTTTGGCACCTCCTTTCAGGAAGTTGAAGGCTGCTCTCAAATCCCCCCTCACTCTTCGCTTCTGCAGACTAAACAGACCCAAATCCCTCAGTCTCTCCTCATAGGTCATATGCTCCAGCCCCTTAATCATTTTGGTTGCCCTGTGCTGGACCCTCTCCAATGCATCCACATCCTTTTTGTAATGGGGGGCCCAGAACTGGACACAATACTCCAGACGTGGCCTCACCAGAGCTGAATAAAGGGGAATAATTACATCTCTGGAGCTGCTCACAATGCTCTAGACTGCAGCACTGCCGCGTCCAAGGAACGTGTCCGCTGTTCCGAAATTTTTTTTGGAATAGCGGACGCGTTCTTTTGCCAACCCTGTGAACCTTGTTTTATGAGGAAGAAGGGATGTGTCGAAAGAGCAGGTTTTTCCAGAATTTGGTGCCGTGTAGACACACCAAATTGCGGAAAAGCCTCTTTCGAAAGAAAAGCAAGGAAAGATATGTAAATTGCGGTTCACAATTTGTGTATCTTTTTCCAACTTTTCTTTGTAGTGTAGATGTAGCCTTAGTCTCTAAGGTGCTGCAAGACTGTTGTTTTTTAGGTTTTTCCCTTTACAGCTGTCAGCCCCGTCACAGCCTTTACTGGCTGTTAGCTTGCTAAACGATATCTGAGGTTTTCAAAACAAACATTTCCTTTCCGTGGGGGCTGTGTGCATCTGTAGGCATTGGAAATGGCACGTAAAGGAAAATGAAACCACTCGGTAATTCAGCAAGGCATCACTCTGGAGGGAGCCTTTGGATTTCTCTGCTGGCCCGTTGAGACATTTTCCTGCTTACATCCTTTAATCTCACGGGAAGGAGGAGTCCAAGCGGCACTTATGGAAAAGCCCTGCCTGAGAGCAATGAAACCAGAGGGCTCTATGGATATTACTCAAACGCTACAGACTCTGGCAGACACCGGGAGCCCTTCCCTAGAGCTGGGAAGCCAACCCTACAGAATGCCAGAGAACAATAGCCCCGTACTGGAATTCCACAAGGCGGCTTTAATGTTCTGTGGAAAGTCACCATTCTCTAGTAAGTCCTATGGTCTTTTCCGAAAAGGACCAAAGAGACTGCTCAGGAATCCTTCCTTCCTCCCCTCGGAAAGTTCAGGCAACCAAAGACTCCTGTTGCTCTCAGGCCCATAGGAGAGTTAGTGCAGTTCTGGGATTGATTTCTTTTGGCGGAAGAAACAAGGGACAAAGTCCAGTAACTCCCAAACTTGTCTCTGTCCTTTCTGCCACAGATAGCACAAACCCTGCAAAAGTTTTGGTGGGAAACTCAGGCAGCTTAACAAGCAGGCTCTGCTCCAGAGCTGCTCAGAACTTCTTGTGCAGCACATCCGCCGGGGAGAACTACGGCTTTAGCCAAAGCAACGTTTTCTATACGAACGTGTCCTGTCTGGTCAAGAATTTTGGATTGCCCTGTGGGGAACGTCAGCATGAAGATACATTTTGAATGCCCAGAACCACATTTTGTGTGTTCCACGTCGTTTTGCTTCTTTAGAAAGAAACTGACGTTTTAAGTCAAAATGTGGATTCAAATGGAAAATGGACAGAGCCCTGCAAATTTAGAATCATAGAGCTGGAAGAAACCTCAGGAGGCCATCAAGTCCAGCCCCCTGCCCAAGGCAGGACCAATCCCAACTAATTTGCAGGTATCGGCTTTATATCTGTGGGTATCTGCACCCACGGATGTAGATGCGGCTATCCACCGCTCATTTTGGCAGGTACAACTGTGGATACAACTGTTGCATCCATGCAGGGCTCTAAAAACGTTCATTCCAAGCTGTTTGAACCATGGGAAATCAAAAACCTTTGGCTGAGAAAGTTTCAGGCTAGAAGTGGAAAGATGGGCCCAAAGCACAACAAACTGCCACTGTTTCTAACTCCATTCCAAAGCCCCAGTGAGCTCCAGAATTAATTCCTCAATGCACTAGAAGGGATTCTTTACCTGAATAAACATCTCCTGGACTTGATCCTCCTCCTCCTGTGTCCCTCCGTCACCGGCTTTCCCCAAAGGGAAGGTGAAGAAAAGGTACAGGCACTGCATAAGTGCGACCGGGAGGCCGGATTTGATGAGGTTCCATAGCGTCCCCTGAGTACGAAAAAGACCGTCACGCCCACTGACTACTGCTTCTCAGAGTGTTCATCTATTCACCAGGCATCCTTGCTGAGTGTCAGAGCGTGGGACTGCAACACAGGGACCCCTGCGCTTTACCCGGCAATGGCCACAGTGGGATCAGGGTCATGTAGGTGGGGCACCAGGCCTCCTGACAGGCCCTCCTACAACCTACCTGACCGCCTTCTGTGTCTAGACCCCTGAAATGGGCAGCCCGAGGCAGGCTGTAGTGGAGTCACACGAGGGACCCAACCTGCGGTCTAACCAGCAACTAATATCAGCGTCTGCCTCATCTTTGAGCACAGAGTCGCAAGTGAGGCCCGTGAAGCCAGGCGCAGAGGTGCCAAGTCTGGCCTGGGAGCAGCAGCGGCAGGTGTGCAGTTTAGCAGAGCGCCGTGACGGCTGCATGGTCGCCGCCTGCTGAGTCCTTGTGCAGACGTTTCAGAAAGAGCGTGATTAAAAGTACGTAGTGGCCTTTCCAAGAGACTAGGCTTTTGTGGCAAAGGTGAATGCATCTCCTCCCTCTTCCAGCAAGGCCTCCTACTAACTCATCCACCACAGGAATGAAGAAGTAGCAGAGGCTGCTTGGGGCTTACAGGGAAGTGATCAGAAAGAAGCCAAACAGGGGAAGGCGTGCGTGGTGGATGAAGCAGAAAGATAAACTCAATGAAGAACACAGATCTCAGCGCGGTATTACACCGCATTTCTACCACTCCCATCAGTCTAACCAGCCTCTCTGAGGCTAAATTGACACTACAATGATCTATCGGAAAAAGGTACGCAAGTTGCGCTCCGCAATTTGTGTACCTTTTTCCGATAGTTTTTCGGAAGAGGCTTTTCCAAAATTTGGCCTGTTTACACTGGGCAAAATTTTGGAAAAACCTCCTCTTTCGGAAGAGCCCTTCTTCCTTGTGGGAGGAGGAAGACAGGGCTTCGGAAAGAGAGCGTCTGCTCTTCCGCAAAAAAAGTGGAAGAGCAGATGCGTTCCCTGGACGCGGCAGAGTTTTTCTGGGATACCAGAGGTATCCCAGAAAAACCCCATAGTGTAGCCAAAGCCTGAGTTACATACATAATGTTCTTCAAACAGCTGCATGTCAGATTTTAGTTTCATCGATTTGGAGGAGAAGATAACCTGCCCCGGGCTGGATTTACACCTTATGCACTCTGAGGCCCAAGGTCGTCAGCACTCACAACTGAACTTTGTACGTTGGATTAAAAAAATGAAACTTGTAACCCACTTTTAGCTTTTAGGCACCCCTCGGCATGTGCCTGATTGGAAATCTGGCCCTGACCTTGTCTGGGCTGCATGGACATCAGCTGTCACATGGCTCTTTTCATAGGAAATAGGGCTTGCAATGGAGCCCTGGGTCAGATTTTCTCCTTTCCCTGCTGTTGTGCAGTGCTGCTGCTGCCACCATCCTCCACTCCAGAGGTGGCTGCATTCCAGTGGATTCTTCAGGGGGAAAGCTGTTTGTGGCAGGGTGCTGATCCATGCATGTCAGCAGCAGATCGCTAGCTCCCTGCACCCATCTCCCCATTAAGCTTGGAGTAACAGAGCAGGCCAGAAGGCCGTTCAGGGGCACTGAGCAGAAAACAGCTGCCGGGCAGGCAGAATGGGGCAGAACTCCCCTAGCTTTTTGCTGATGGCCAGGTTTTAACCCACACTGGGCATCTTCTCTTTGATTTCATGTTTGGGGAATAACCTCTGGGTACAACCTCGGCACTTTCCTGCTCAAGGAGAAAGCCTTGGGGATAATACTCACCCGCTGGAAACAGGAGGTTCTGCTAGAGCGGCTGCCCCGTTGCTCTAGTTCCTGGGCCTTTAAAGGGGAGACAGTGCACTTTTGCTTAGCCTTACCGAGTCAGCCTGTGAGAGCAGGTACACGGATCTCAGGAGCAGGCAGCCATCTTCCTCTTTCCCTTTCGACCACAGCAACTGCCCCACGGCCAGCCGCGCATCCTCTGTCATCACAACAGGAGACATCAGTTCAATCAAGGATGCGGACAACATAGAACGGAGCAGCTCCTAGTGCCCTGGGTGAAACTGGCACGGCTGTATGACCCAAAGCCCAGTGGAAGGACTTTAAGAGGCTTTGGAGGGGACACCCACAGAGCAATGAGGGACTGCAAATTAGTTGGTTCTTGGTGTTTACAACGCCTGTCAAAGGGTTCCAGGGCTTTCTAAATCTGGGAAAGCTACGCCAGGCTCACGGCCTTTTGTTTTCATTTTCAAGAAAGATTAAAACCATTTAAGAAAGAAACATTGGAACATTGTTCCAATCTTCCCCAGGTAGATCGGAACACGGGGACTGCAAATGGTCCAAAGCCCGTTAACTCGGCCCAGAGGGGGCCAGAGATAGCTGGTGCAAATTAGCGACACGCTACTGCAGTCGACGCCAGTTTATACCAGCTGAAGATCCAGTTTGGAATTTTCTGTCCTTTTTTCCTCACCTTCCCGTAACTGCATAGCACAATGTGGTACAGCTGATGGTTAAACTAGGACCACGAGCCACCCAAGACAGAACACGGCCCAGGACACGTGCCCTCTGGCTATTACCTGCAGGGTTGGCATTTATCATCTTCTTGATTTCTTTGGTCAGAAGTTTGGACACTTCACTTGCTAAAAACTGGATGTTGGGGAAAGAGATGATCCCAGCTGACTCCTCCCATGCCTGAAAGACAGCAAACAGGAGGAACCGTTAGGGGTTTGTGATGCAGGATGATGGAGAGTCACTCGTGGTGTGACTCTTGTGGTGTGGAGAGGGCAGATAAAGAAAAGTTATTTATTAGTTCCCTAAATAGAAGAACTAGAGGACACCAAATGAAATTAATGGGTAGCAGGTTTAAAACTAATAAAAGAAAGTTCTTCTTCACACAGCGTGTAGTCAGCCTGTGGAACTCCTTGCCAGAGGAGGCTGTGAAGGCTAGGAATATAACAGAGTTTAAAGAGAAGCTAGATAATTTCATGGAGGTTAGGTCCATAAAAGGCTATTAGCCAGGGGATAAAATGGTGTCCTTGGCCTCTGTTTGACAGAGGCTGGAGAGGGATGGCAGGAGACAAATCGCTTGATCATTGTCTTCGGTCCACCCCCTCTGGGGCACCTGGTGCTGGCCACTGTCGGCAGACAGGATACTGGGCTAGATGGACCTTTGGTCTGACCCGCTACGGCCGTTCTTATGTTCTTATGTGGTGAGCAGAGCTGAAATTGGCCAAACCAGGGTTTTCTAGCTTGTCCCACTAGAATAGTTACTCAAGCAACATTGGCCAGACTGAACCTGCCTAATGTGGGCTGCGGGGTGGGACACGAGGCCAATGGCTCCCCGGGTTCCCTTCTGACTAGTTGCCTCTGACTGCAACTAGGGGGCACTGCCATGCCCCATGGCTTATAGTGGTTTCCATCATATACAGAATTTATTGTGTGGGTCAAGGGCTCTCAGCTCCCTCACTGTAAAACATTGTTCCAGCCCCTCTGGCAAAGTGTGACTGCATTGTGCCCCTCCCAATTCAGTTTTTAACTCACATTATATATATATATATATATATATATATATATATTGTCAAGCCAACTTCAGACAATGCTCTTGTGATTGAGAACCTGTGCTGTAGCTACTGTCCAGTTCTGGGCACCACATTTCAAGAACGATGGGGAGAAATCCGAGAGGGTCCAGAGAGGAGCAACAAAAGTGATGAAAGGTCTAGAATATATTAAATATGAGAATGAGGGAAGACTGAAAGAATTAGGTTTGTTTAGTTTGGAAAAGAGAAGACTGAGAGGGGACATGAGAGCGGTTTTCAGGTGCCTAAAAGGGTATTACAAAGAGGAGGGAGAACAATTGTTCTCCTTGGCCTCTGAGGATAGAACAAGAAGCAATGGGCTTAACTTGTACCAAGGGAGGTTTAGGTTGGACATTAGGAAAAACTTCCTACCTGTCAGGGTGGTTAAACACTGGAATAAATTGCCTAGGGAATCTCCATCACTAGAGCTATTTAAGAGCAGGTTACACAGGCATTTATCAGGGATGATCTAGACCAGGGCTACTCAATATGTGGCCTGTGGCCCATTTGTTTGTGGCCCGCAGTGTGGTTTGGGTTTACGCAGGGCTCAACACGTGGCCCGCAGGTGGGATCCTTTGAACGTGGCCTCCACTGGGAACACGCTCCACAACGGTGAGTCAATATAATGGTCTTCTGTTGAGATGCGTTTTAGTAGTTACATTCCTGGACTGTCATTGCTCATTAAAAGTGCTGTCAAAGGGGTGGAAATCGGGTAAATATTTCATTTTATTAATATCAGCAGAGCTGACTTAAATGGGGCCTCTGTGTTGTGTAGCCTTGCCTTAATCTTTGTATTCAAGCCTGTCAGTGTAAAAGAAGCTATTTGCATATATCTTTGCATGTATATGCAACCACACTTAGGTCGCGGCCCTCGGCATGTGCTGAGCGTATCATTGTGGCCCTCACAGCTTCCAAAGTTGAGTGACCCTGATCTAGACGGTGCTTGGCCCTGCCGTGAGGGCAGGGGACTGGACTTGATGACCGCTCAAGGTCCCTTCCCGTTGTAGTGTTCTAGGATTCTCTTCAAAGATTCTGCTCAATGGTGCAGTGCCCCACCACTGCCCTTGCATGTGACACAAAGATTTGTGGTGGTGCTAATAATTCAGCCGGGCAGGTAGCCCTGCAGGAAAGCCACAGGCACTTACTGCGATCTCATGCTTGCCGCCATGCCGTGTACCCAGCCCTTCCCCGGTGACACCAAGGACAGCTCTCCGGTCCTCCCATGGTAAGCCCCTGCACCTTAGAAGACTCACTAGCCGCTAGAAGAATAGGGGTCGACTCAGGACTGTACTGCTCCGGTGGACCCGGCAATGGAATGCCCCATCATACCGCAGAGCTGCTGCACTGCAAGAGGGGAACTGGAGTCCAGGGCTACACATGGGCCTCCCAAACTCCCCCAGCTCTGGATATTGTCTCCCCAGACCCAGGGGTGAGCAGGTGCCCAGTTGCTTCCCAGGCTTGATGGTCGAACCCTGGCTGTTCCTGAGGTTTCTTTCTTAGGACCCTTCCCTGTCGCTGCAGCCTCTGCTTCACCCGACTGTCCTATCCTGCTAGTGCCACCTGCTTCCAGGAGCCAACAAAGAGCACCCAGCGGCTCTACGCCAGGTTGTAACTCTGCTAACAAAAGAGTTTTCGTTTCCTGAGCAGGGTCACAGACCTCGTCAGGCTTCCATGGGTGGGAGGACTTAATGTGTCTCTGAAGCCTCAGCTCCTGCCCCAGGGCTGGAGGGTAGGACGGGAGCTCTTGGCTGGACCAGTGGCCGACCGTACAACCAAGCCATCACATCAACGCTACCGGCAGCACGAAGAGCCACAGGAGAAGCTGCGGGGTCATGCTGCCGGGACCTGGCTGGGGTGTGAGTCAAAGGCACCAGGGCATGTGTTCCCACTGACCCCATGAGACTGTGGGCCCGGTGAGTCATGGTGCACCCCGTGCTGCCTGAGTGCAAAGGCTCTGGATGGGCCCCGGGGCGACACGCAGAGGAAGGGAACGGCAAAGGGCAGTCCTCCAAAATAGAACAAGGAACTGGGGCTGAACAGCGCCCGCCCCCGGCAGCCTGAAAACCTTACGACATCCTTCCTGCTGCGTCTCTCTAGGCTGTTCTGGGACGCTCCAGGGAGAGACGTGGCAGGAAGCTTTGACTGAACAATTTCACTTCCACAGGTCTCCGGCGGTAGAATCCAGACTGCCCTCTGCCCCGCACGCAGGGGGGATTCCACTTTCTGGCCGGGACCCCCTCACTGCCCTTGCCACGCCTGGGCACGTGCCAGCCCAGGGCAGAAACCGTGTGGCTGGCAAAGCCGACTTGAGGAGTGGGCATCCTCTAATGTCTTAAAAAAAAACATACATGGGCCCCGATGACAAACCCTGCCAAGTGCCCGAGACAAAGCAGTGTCCTGCAAGAGGCAAGGCTGAAAGGCCGGCCTTGAGGAAGCCAGTCGGAGGTTTGCCGTGGACTCCGAGGGGCCAGAGTTTCCCCCTCCACTCGTACAGAGCCTGTTCGGTGTGTGTAGGCCAGGTCCTGAGCGTGGGACAGTCACACCAGTATGCAAACAAATCCCCAGGGGAAGGAGGAAGTGGCAGCTGAGGGAAGCTTTCGCTTTTCAGCTTGTAGAATATTAACCAGGCCTCTGTGCCTCACAAATCTTGGACTGCCTGATTTGGCACCATGGCGGAGGTGGGGAAGCCTCAGGCTCACCAGACGCTCGCCTTCAGGTCCTGACAGGGCGGGCCCAGCCCTTGCCTGGTTGAGTAGCACAACACAGGCGTGAGGGATGAACCCAAAGCATTCACTCGTTCATTACCAGCTCCTGAGAGATTGGCTGGCTGCTGTTTTACTGGCCAAACCGAACGCACCCTGGATTTTACCACGAGCGACTGTTTCTCTGACAACCGGGCTTGGCACAGCTGTTAGCTAGCAGGGGCCACGGCAAGCCCGACTGGCACTGACCTGAGCAGACCGGCAGGTGCGGGAGCTCAGGTGTTGGCTTCCTGGAGCACAGAATCAGAGCAACACAGGGCTAGAAGGGACCCCAAAAAGTCATCAAGTCCAGCCCCTTCACAGAGGCAGGGCCAAGTAAAACAACCATCCTTAACAGGGGCTAGCCAACCAGTTCCTACCAGCCTCCAATGCTGGGGATTCCACAGCCTGTCTTGATAACCTATGCCAGTGCTTAACTACCCTTAGACTTCGAAAGCTTTCCTACTATCTACCCTAAAACTCTCCTGCTGCAGGTTAAGCCCATTATTGTCCTACCTCCAGTGGACAAGGAGTCCCAGTAAGCAGGATCCTCTTTATAAGAACCATTAACGTGTCTGAAGATTTGTCTGGTCCCCCTTCAACCTGCTTAGGGCTAAACATGCCCAGTTTTTTAAACCACAGAGCAGGTTTTCTAACCCCGTTCTCGTTTGTGTCACTTTCCTCCGGCCTCTTTCCAATTTCTCCACAACCTCGGTGATGTGGAGCACCGAGATCTGGACACGGTATTCGAGTGGAGCTCTCACCTGGGCCAAGCAAGATGCTGAGCCGCTGTGTCTGATACATGGCACGCCTGCTAATACACCCCGGACTTCAATGCGCCAGTTTTGCAGCTGCATCACATTGGTGACTCAGACTTAATTTGTGAGCCACTATAATCCACAGCTCCTTTCCAGGAGTACTGCCACCCTGCCTACTACGTTCAGTACTTTGTGCGTGTCTTGATTGAAGTAAGGATGTTAAGTATCGGGTAATTGACTAATTGAATAGTCGATGCATTTTTTGCATTGACTATTCGATTAGTCGATAGAGCGCCTCCATCTTTGAAGAGTAGCAACAGCCCTATGGCTTTTGCTACACTTCAAAGGTGAAAGCGCCGAAGCCCAGGATCAGCTGGGGAGTCCCCCTCTGACCCCTGGGCTCCATGCACCGTGCGGTGCTGCTGCTTTGAAATGCTGCAAAGAGCCCGGGATCACTCCCCAGCTGACCCTGGGCTCTGCACGGCACTGCCGCTTGAAATGCCGCAAGGAGCCTGCTCACCCTGGGGCTCCATGCAACGCTGCTGCTTTGAAGCCCCCCCTCCCGCTTTCTCGCCTCTATCTGATAGAGGCAGCGGGGGGCGGGGGGAAGGGGAGGGGAAGCGACTAGTTGACTATCCTGTCGATTATCAGATAAGCATTTGCTTTTATCAGATAGCCAACCCGTCCTTCACATCTCTAGATTGAAGTGCATCTTGTTCTATTGAGACCAATTTTCTAATTTGTAAGCTTCAGGGGGTAGCTGAGTTAGTCTGTACCGGATAATTTGTACAGACCATTCATTGTTTAAGTTTTTCTAATTTGGGAATGTGGTTTTGAATTTTAATCCTCGCCTCCAAAGTGCTTGCAACCCCTCCCAGCTTGGTGTCATCTGCAAATTTCATAAATATACTCTCCACTCCAGGACTCAAATCCTTCATAAAAATATATAATAGTACAGCACCCCTCCCTATGGGACCCCATTACGTACACCCTCCCGCTTTGACAGCAAACCATGGATAACGACCCTTTGAGTACGGTCTTTCACCCAGCCATACACCCACTTCATAGCAATTTCATCGAGACCAAATTTCATTAATTTGCTTCTGAGAATGTCATATGGGATTGTGTCAAAAGTCTTAATAAACAAAATGAAGATGTAGCATGTCTGATGTTTCGCCTCATCCACTAGGCCAGTAACCTCGTCAAACAGGAAGTTAGGTTGATTTAGCCTGATTTTTTCTTGGGAAATCCAGGCTAGTCCTTATAACCTTGGCCTCCAGAGACTTGTAAATTGATTGATTGTTCCAGTAGCTTTCCAGGTAGGCTGACTGGTCTATAATTCCCCCGGTTCTCTTATTAAGGACAGACATTATGTTTGCCCTTCTCCAGTCCTCTACCCATCCCCCCTGAGTTACTGAAGATAGTTGCTGATGGTTCTGAGAGTGTGTCACCTCGTTCCTTAAGTAACTAAGGATGAATTTCAGCAGGTCCTGACAACTTGGCTACATCAAAGCATTCATTAATCTGTCCTTTCCCTGCTTGGGACGGTATTCCTTCCACTCCGGTGTAAACTACAGTGGAGTTGAGGCACCTTTTTTAGTGAAGATTAAAACCAAAGAGGCATTAAACATTATAGCCTTCTTGATGGCCTCGGTTATTAACTCTCCTTCCCCACTAAGTAGAGGACCTGCACTTTCCTTCCTCTTTTCTTGCTCCCTGTGTATTTAAAGAACCTCGTTTTATTGCCTTTCATGTCCCTTGCCAGGCCTATTCATTCTGTGGCTCCCAGCATTCGGGGGGACAATAACCGTGATACTCTGTGCTCCCACTCCCTGCCTCTTCCCAACTCCTTTGGGCCATTTGGCGCTTGGGGAGCAATTTGCAGACAGCAATCCTTGGATCTACGCAACAGTGGTGAACAGGCCACGCCTACGGACCCTGCCTCCGCACCCCATCACGTGCCGATTGAGAAAGATTGCCACAGTGACGTCGGTGACTAATCCGTCACTCACCATCACCAGCAAAAACTTGTCCCCAAAATGGGGCGTCCCCAAACCTGAGACTCTTTTGCAGGAAGATGACCTGGTGGAAGGGCGTCTCTGAAATCTGGACTTAAAAGATCTGGGCCATCGCTCCTAGGATCTCCAGGGGAGGAGCATGACTGTCACACGCTGAGGTTCATAGCCAGACGGAGTTGGAAACCCAGCATCCTTTATGCAGCTGTCATGTATTAGAAACTAGGAACGATTTTCCACCCCTCCCACTAGGTTCTGGTGCCAATGGCTGTAAGACCCGAGCTCCTTTCACCCCTCTGGCTGCCGGTTTGCCCCCGTCAAACAAAAGCAGCACTCCAAGTTTCAAAGGCGGGGGAGTACCTATAGGAACCGGCTGTGCAGCCTAGTGGATAGAGCTCTCAATCTGGACACAGGAGAGGTGGGGTCTATTCCTGCCTCTGCCAATGGCCTCTGAGTGACCCTAGGCAAGTCACATCACCTCTCTGTACCTCAGTTTCCCCTTCCGTAAAATGGCTCGGGGCAGGAAGTACATATTGCAACAGACACATAGATCATCAACAAGATGACTCTCTCAGTTGGCTGGCTTTCATGTAGAAGCGTGTCCTTTGCAAAGCGCTATGGGATCTGCCCATGAACAGGGTTGTATACGCTACACGTTATTATTCCAAGCATCCGGTTGTTTACTCTCTGCTCCCTAGCCATCAGGTGGCATAAACCAGTTTCCCCATCCCGGCTTAACCTGTACCCTGACCGAATCCTTCTTAACAAAAGGCACAGCTGGCATGACCCTTTTCACACCACTCCCGCTTTGAGAGGTGCCCACCCGCTGGCAGATCCCTTGCTTCTGTCTGCCCGGTCCCCCAAAGCGCAGCTCCCCGGCGCAATCACACACCCTGAAGGACAAATGCCCCTGCCATTCCCTGCCCCTCGAGGGAGCCACAGAACAGATGCTGGGCCGTACGCCTACCCCCAGGGTAAATGACCGCGCAAGGCCATAGAGCTTTAGGAGTAACATCTCTAGCCAGGTCCCGACAAGCAAACCTTTAGGAAGAGCGGAAGGAAACCCAGCAGCCTCCTCTGCTGCTCTTCCGGGATGAGGAACGGAGACGCCCGCTCGTACTCCAGAAACTGCTTGGCTAGGGTCTCCCACAGTTCAGCGCAGCCCCGCTGCTGCCCCTTCCGGCCAGCCTCAGGCTGTTCTGGGGCTTCCACGTCATCATCGGGGCCTGGCTCCTGCCCCGTCTCATCCAGGAAATCCCCCTGCTGCTTCCGGAGCTCTTCGGCTGGGTCCATGCCGTGGCCGAACGGACCTGGGAATAAAAACAAGGGTTATCCCTGGGGCTGCCGACCCTCCCGCAGTGTCCCGGAGCCTCCAGGAATGGAAGATTAATCTTCACCCCTTAAAGACGGTGTCATGTCATGAAACCTCCAGGGACAACCAGAATCCCACCCGGGTTCTGTGCTTGTAGGGTTTTCCGGGGGAGCGGATGGGTTGGTCTTGGCACAGGGGACCCAGCCAATCTCAGGGGCTCCCTTTCTAGAATGAGGGCAGCCAGCAACCCAACCCCCCCAGGAGAGAGCAGAGGGACGGTGTCTCCCGTGTGACACGCTGCCCCAGCTGGCTCCGCAAATGGCAGCCACAGCCCTGGAGGGGTAGTACCCAGAAACCGTATTGAGTTCGTTCAGTCTTTCCCAGGCTGACAGGCTCATCAGCCCCCCGCTGGGCGTCAGCCTGCTCCAGACAGGATTCAGGTGCAGCCTCGCAGGACCCATGGAGCGAGGCCTCCCTGCTCTAAGACCCCACCCCGCTCATCACAAATCATGTGGGGCGGAGTCCCGGCCTCATGGAAGTCAGTGGCAAAATTCCCAGGGACTTCGCTTGGGACCAGGGTTCCACCCGTAGCCTCTTTCCTGCTGCCCTGGCCCCCAGGAGCTCAGAGGGAGCTTGCCGTCCACTGCCCCCCGCCAGGCTTAAGGCTTCCTTCCTGGCTCTCTGGGGCTGGATCCTGCAGGGTGCTGAGCGCTCCCGCCTCGAGCCAGCAAAGCGCTGAAGCACGTCCCTGGGATGGGTCACACGCTAACGGCAAGTGCCTGCCTCAGTGCCTTGTGGGGTGGGGCGCGCCCTCCTTGGAGCTCCCCGGTGCAACAAGATGATTGATTGACACAGGTGTGCTTAACGAGGGGGGGAGGACTGATCACTGGGGAAGGGCAGTGGCCGGCCCAGAGCAGCTCCCCTACCTTGTGCCATCCCTGCTCAGTCCCAGCCTGGCCCCCCTTCTCTGTGCCCTCCTGCCTCGGTTCCCCTCCGACCTCTGCCCTTCTCACTCCCCACCAGTCCTTTCCGTCTGGTGGCCACCAGGTGCAACTTCGGCGCAGCTGATACTGCCGTGTAGGCAGGGCCACGGGACCGTGTGATCGCGGGCTGTCCTGCCACCTCTGGCTTATCTGTTGAACGGAGAGAACCGATAGCGTGCAAGGCTAGGACCCAGGAGACCTGGGTTCTAGTCCTGGCTCTGCTGCTGACCTTGGGCAAGTCACAGCCCCACTCCTGGGCCTCAGTTTCCCCAGCTGTAGAGTGAGGATAAAGATGCTGGCCTGCCTATAAAATGCTCTGATATGTATGGATGAAAAGCAAGGTATTATTACTAGAGGGTGGCTCACTTTTAGTGTACAGCTGAGCCCATACAGGTCCCAGACAGAACTCACCACCACTAGGGCCCACTGATGTCTCTGCAGGTGAGGGGCTGTAGGGCCTGGCCAGAGTTGGGGGGTGGGGGAAACTAGCCAAAGTAGGGAAGTGAGAGTCTCCCGGTAGCTTGGCTTCCGCTGACATTCGGCCCAGAGGGTGCCTTTTGATGCTGTGGGCAGGGGAAACCCTATGATGCCCTAATCTGCTTCCTGCCGTGGGCCTCGGTGAGGTTGCCACGTCATTCCTGTAGACAGAATCAGAACACTACAAGCCGAGGAAACGGGTGTTTCTCAGTTCTCACCCCCATCAGGAGAGTTCTGCCCACTGACCCCTACAGCATTCCTGGAATCCTGGAATCGAGCCGACACACTTACCACGAGGCGGCCAGAGAAACTGAACATCAAGGCTCACTTCGCTTGGCCAGTATATTAATGCGAACAAGAGAGAAGCCCCTTTAATCCTCCACTACACGCCACACACGATTAACATTAGAGAACAACGAGATGCCTCCTACGCATAGGAAATAACAGCTTTTTTCTATCCGGACTCTTTTGTCTGGATGGTTAATAAAAATGTGAACGGGAGCCCGGGGAAGCTGAGCATTCAAAATTCCTGGCTCCCCAAAAATCATGAGCGTGGCTGATAATTCATTCTACAGGTAGTCCCCCGACTTAAACACATCGACGTACCACCAGCTGCACTTATGACCAATCTCCCATTAAGCGCAGCCCCGACTTACGCACAGCAATCCGCACGTACGAACAGCACGGTCCCATTGAAATGAATGGGGTCCAACTTACGAACCCATCGAGTTACGACCAAGTGCTTGGTACATAACAGTCTGCAACTTACGAACGAATCTGTATTTTAAGAAAATATTAAATTGGACATTCTTTCTGGGCTCCCAGCTGCGTGCGCCCTAGTCCCAACTTTAGGGGGGTGGGACAGGATTAAGGCCCCGCCCCCAGCCGGCACCAGCTGACTTTCACCTCCCCTGCCTGGTCTGAGTATAATCAGGAGGCGTCAGTCTGCACAGCTGTCAGTCTGGCACCTCTCGCCAGCACTGGGGTGTGTGTTTTTTTTTAAATAAGTAATTAATGAAGACAACACCATCCCGTTGGCAGAAAATACGCCCTGGCAGCAGTGCAGAAGGCAGACAGAAAGACCATGTGCCCCACAGCTGGGCGGGCAGGGTGCACATCATGCTTTATTTTTAGCCTTGCTAAGACGACATTGCTTGGCCTCGGCCCACGTCTAAGCAGCACGTTGTGTCAGAACAGCCTGGACTTCTCCACGAGGGCAACAAAATGCTTGTTCGGAGCCAGTGGCTGTCCAAAAGGCAGCCTTCGCCCCTCACAAGCGTGTCCCTCCTCCAGCACCATCGTCTTACCTCCTTGGGGTGGCACTGTAATGGCTACAGCCAGTTAGCAGCAGCGGGGAGAGCACCAGATTTAGATTTTCTTCCCACCTCTATGGCCGGATCCAGCAAATGCTTATTCTGGTGAGTAACACACAGGCTAGTCCCATGGAACTCAGCAGGATTACTTGTAAGGACCAAAAGTCTCCGAGCGGTGGCCGTGTTAGTAACTTCAAAAACAACGCGGAGGCCTGCCTCTGGCTTATCTAAGAGACTAACAAAAATAGCTAGGATCATGAGCTTTCATGGGTTAAACCCACGTCATCAGATGAGTTTTTCTTCACAAAAAGCTCATGATCCTAGATATTTTTGTTAGTCTCTAAGGTGCCAGAGGACTCCTCGTTTTTGTAAGGGCTAGAGATGGTCCAACGATGATGATAATAATAATAAGACTATCTACCTTTTGGATAAAAACAACAAAAGCGCATCTGATGCAGTGGGTTTTACCCACAAAAGCTGATGCCCAAATCAATCTGTTAGTCTTTAAATTGCCACTGGACTCCTTGTTGTTTTTGCAGCTAGAGACCACCTCGGCTACCCCTCTGAGACTTACCTTTCATACGCCACTTTCACCTGTAGACGTCAAAACACTTTACCACGGAGATCAATATTGTTATCCCTGTTTTCCAGATGGGGAAACCAAGGCACAGGGAGGTCAAGTGACATGCCTAAGGTCCTCCCGCAGGTAGTGGCAGAGCCAGGAATACGTAACATTATCTGATAATGTTATTAATGAACTTTATTTTTAAACTAATCATTTATTTAACAAATCTTTTTGTTTGTTTGGGCACGGCTTGCATGAGACCTGTTCTCATAGGCAAGGCCCCACAGGATTGATCGTTGAGGGTAAATTTGTGCCCCCTACTGAAGAGAATGGGGGTTTTGGCAGTGAATCCAATGAGGGAGGGATTTCACCCTGACGTCTATGGCTCTGTCATACTGAGCCTGGAAAGCTAAGTACAGAGGGAAGAACACACAGGAAAACATCAGCAGCAGGAACCCAATCAAGGCTGGAAACACCCTAAAATGAGATCATTGCGCAACCCCAAAAGTCCAGGCTCCATTATGTTGCATTTCCCCAAGAACAGAGTTCACCCTTCCCATCCCAGGAGTAGAATTCATAGAAGGACACCACTGATCGGTACATCCACCCGGGGCGGCCCGTCCATATAGGCGAACTAGGCGGTCGCCTAGGGCGCCGAGTTAAATGGGGCGCCAAATGGTGGCGCAATATCATTGAGAGGTTTGGAGGTGGGGGCGCCGATTGCATGGTTCACCTAGGGTGCCAGTTGCTGGCAGCTAGTCTAGGGCCGCCCCTGCATCCACCCAGGGGTGGCCCGTAACTATAGGTGGACTTGGCCATCGTCTAGGGCGCCGCCTTAACGGGGTAGCCGGGGCGCCCGGTGATGACGTCAGTCCATTGAGGGCCGTGCAGGCGGGGGCACCGATCGCGCGTTCCGCCTGGGGCACCAGCTGCCGCAGCCCGCCTCAGGCCACTCCTGCATCCACCCCTTCCAATTCTGGCTGCAGCCCGCTCCGTTATTGATACTTGTATCTAGAGGGAAGGCGCAGAACACTTCAAGCCAAGGGACACGGAGTTAGGCCAGGCTTAGCTCCTCTGCTGAGGGCTGTTGAACAAATACCCATGAATCCCTTAAACTCTCTATTCCTCTGAAAAAAAATAGCGACTCTGCCGCACAGATCTGCTACCACGGCGCGAGGATCCGAGATGCTCTGTTCTTGGAGGAGTCTAAACCAGTGGTTTTCCCTCCTGAGGTCCTGCCAAAAGGGAAGGGGAGCACGGGGGGCAGCCGCACGGGGGCCCGGTGATTTAAAAGGGCCCGGGTCTCTCAGCTGCTGCTGCTGCTACCTCGGGCGCCCCTGGCCCTTTAAATCGCCCCTGGAACCACATGCGGAACACACCAGGGGCCCTGAAGGCCTAGCTGGTGGAGGCTAGCCCCAGCCCCGCCCCTTTTTCCTGAGGCCCCGCCTTTTCTGGGGCACTTTCCCCCACCCAGACTTTGCCTGGGGAGGTCTGGAAAGTCTCTCAGCAGCCCTGCACCCACAGATTATTTCTCAGATTTCAGAAGGGGCCTGCACCTCCATTTGAAATATTTTTAGGGCTTGCAAATGAAAAAAAAAATGAAAACCACTGATCGAACCAGTTTTAACAGATCCCTTATACTTCTGTAGCCCACCTGTGACACGGACAAGGGCTCCTTTGGCTGAAGCTATTACACGCTGTTTTCTGTTCCATTTTGACAGGCTACAAAACATTTTTACATACCGAGAAGACACGGAAGAAGGGTCTTTAAAACACAATAAAAGTTTTAAAAAGTAAAAAGATCCAAGAAGCCCATGGCTGTTGTTCAGAAAGTGGCAGCAGTAAAAAAAAAAAAAGGGGGGGAAGTGAAACTTACCAGGACAATTTTAATCTGTTATTCTAAATGACAGCTGTGTGAAATCACAGAGCAAAGTGACTGGGCCGTCTCTGAAGCTAGCTATTCCGCGTCTTTTGAGCACGCCCGTTATTTTGAAATCTAATGGGCTCGCTATTCTGACGTCCCTGTAAACCTTGTTCCACGAGGAGTAAAGGACATTTCAGAATAGCAATTTATTTCGAAATAAGGGCTGAGTAGACAGCACCAAATTTTGAAATAAGCTATTTAGAAATTAGCCTGAAATAAGCTACACAATATGCGTAGCTCAAATTACATAGCTTATTTCAAGCTATAGGTACAGTGTAGATGCACCCAGACTGAAAAGGAGCAAACCTGTGGCACAGCGAGCCTGTGGAACTCCTTGCCGCAGGATGTTGTAAAGGCCAAGACTATAACAGGGTTCAAAAAAGAACTAGGTAAATTCATGGAGGACAGGTCCATTAATGGCTATCAGCCAGGATGGGCAGGGATGATTCCCTGTTCTATTCACTCCCTCTGGGGCACCCGGCATTGTTGGAAGACAGGATACTGGACTAAATGGACTTTTGATCTGACCCAGCCACGCAGTTCTTACGTTTAAATGGAAAATGGGGCTTGGCAGTGAGAAAGAGCCTGTTGTCTGAAACAGTGCAGACTTCTTTTGTGGTTGACTTCATTGAGAATCAATTGTACCTCCCCTGGTACAATTTGTCTATCAAGGACCCGAGCTCAGAGCTCGAGAGATTCAACCCACGTTTTCGAGAGACGGTAAAGCAGGCAGTCGGAGAGAGGTTCTAACGCGAGATGCTGGATCAAAACGTTTGGGAAGGTGAGCTCCCAATGCTGCGGCGTGGGTCTCTCTCCAGAAGCAGTTCTCTGCTCTGACTATACAACACACCCCCGTGTTCTGGTAAGCATCAAAACCAAGTAGGCCACAAAATCAAAGCTGGCAGCAGTCTTGGGTCCTTAGCGCCATTCCTCTCCAGCCAGGCAAGGACCCTTGTTTTCCAGTCACTACAGTGAAAGCTTTGTTATTCAGCACTCTGTTAACTAGAAAACTTTGTTTGCTGGCATTGCCCCCAACCACGGTGCCATGCGCACCTGATTCCCACCTGTTCACCCGGCCGTTGAGGGCCTTTTGACGGCCGGCACTGCTGGCCAGTGTACTTGTGCAGCTGCTCAGGAGAGATTCAGATGCTGCCCAGCTGATTAGCAGAGCGCCCACAGCTTTTGTGTTTCTGCTGGTGGTGCACATTGGTACATGCCTTGGTGCATATAGAAAAAAATTATTCTGCACACAGATGAAAAAAATCTGCACGTGGATAGGAAAGATTCGAGGGAATATTCCTGCTGGCTGATGTCATCAGCTGGTGCCTCCTTCCCCCTTTGCCTTCTCCGAGCTGGATCTGCCCATAGGAGGCAGGGGCAGAGCAATTCACCTTCCATTGACCAGCAACCCCCATTCCCCAGAAGAGCTGGGTAACAAAGCTTTCCCTGGCCTCAGTGATAAAGAGATAAATGCCCTGACCTTCCCCAGCCAGAAACTGAGGAAATACGGCCTGACAGATCTCATTGATTGGAAGTGTCTCCTGATAGTCAATATACATTTTCCTTTGCGTAACTTCATCCCGTACACTCTGGGTCTGCCCACTCCTCGTCCCCTCAGTTAATACATAAATCAAGAGATTGACAGTGTGATCCCAGCTCACTTGCCATACAAAAGCTAAGAAGTTAGTTAAGGTTGCTAAGTGCAACTCCCGTCCCACCCTTTGTCTTGTCTCTCTGGCTGGTAAACTCTTTGGGCTATGGCCTCTCTCGTCTATGTCTGTCCAGCACCGAGTGAAATAAGACCCTCTCTTGGCTGAGACCCTTGAAAGTTCCCTAAACAAAAATAAGAGGATGGATTATTGAATCACTGGCTTATTGAACACACTGGCCAATGTGGAGAGCACTGTACATGGTCAGAAGGATCCTTTTCATCGGATAAGGTACTTGGTTTCTGTAGCACTGTTCTGTTTTCTGTTTTGTTCTCTACAAAACAACGTCTCGTTTAGACACAACATGCTTGGGCGTTGCTCCATTGAAACCAATAGATTTCTATCAAGACTGAATTTGGCCCGGTGTTTTCTTCTAATGAGACCACCTCTCAGTTATGGGGAGGGCGGGCTACCTGTATTTCAAAGCAGGCCTTTCTGCACTGCATTTTGGCAAATCATTAATTCATGCTCCGGTTCGTAAGGGCGTCTCTGCTTGCTCAACCTTGAACAGCTTTTCTATGCGCAACAAAAATGTGGCGATGGGCCGTTAATGTTTGGCTGCTTTTGTTCTCCACGTTAAAAAAAAAAAAAACTGCTTGCAGTCACCTTGTCAGGTCAGATTCTGCACTGATTTATGTACCAGGTACAGTCGGAGTCAGTCGGAGTAGTATGGGGGCTATCGCCCTTATAGGTGAGGTCCAGCTGTCCATGAAATATTGTTCCCTGATGCTAGGTAGAACCCTGGCTGCTGCTAGTTACCGTTAGACTGCCCGTGGGTAATCTCCAGTTAATCTCCAAGAAAGGCCCCCAAGAAGAGCAGAATGAAAACAACATAGAGCACCCAAAAAAGAGAAGTATATGAGAGTCGGAGGCAGCTGCAGCAAATCAAAGAACTCTGCAAACAGCAGCAGCTGATACCCCCTGCCACCTTGGCTCCCTCTGCTGTCCCTAGAACAGAGGCAAACGTCTGTATTTCCACCATTCCCCTTCTCCCACCAGCCCCACAAAGTGCTAAACTTTCACCCCAGCCTCTGCCATTTGAAAGCGACTCTGTCAAAGCATAGAGCATGACAGAGGCCCCCTGCTTTACTAGAGCAGCAAACCCAGGCCTTTCAGTGCCCCAGCAAATCTGAAAAGCCAGTGATCTACCTGGGCACGCAGGTTCAGTGACTTTCGGAGTGAGCACTTGCGATATCCAGGAAAAGCAGCTTTTCTTCTTGTGTCTGTGGCACAGCTGCCCAGCCAGGCATCTTAAAGCAGTCGGAGGCTCCCACTCTACTCTTTAAACTTTTCGCTGTGAATCACTTGATTAGCTGCTGTGCTTATTTCCTGGGGAAAGCAGAAGTGGAGAAGCATAAAACGAACCACAAGCGGCTGGAGCCAAGATGACTCACAGCAGTTGAGCTGAGCTGACAGGGAGCTGGGCTTCTCTCTGGCCTCAGACATCAAGGAGTTTCCCTTGTGCCAATATTAACAAATAAATGGTGTTTTCTTTACGCTTTGCTGAATTGTTAGGGCAAGGCGCTGGCTCCAGCCACAGGACACGGGCAAGAGGCAGTAGGAATGTCCCTCCCCAGCCTGCCTCTGATCTGGAGATGCCACTTCGAAAGGTTGTTTAGTCTTTGGCCTCCCTGACGCCAACAACGTAAACTGCATTGATGACCCAAATGAACTTGGGGACCCACCTAGGAATCAAAGCCAAAGGCTTTTTGCCTCGCCCCCTTCTTTACAACAACAGGCCAGGATGGGGTTTGGTTTGGTTTTTAAGCTTGCCTCTTTTTTTAAAAAACACTAGCAATTCAGGCATTTTCTAACCTGTTCTCCTGGCCAATATGATGTGGGCAACTAGAGAACTAGGATTATGACGACCGGCATATCAAGCAAGTGAAACGTAATTAACAGAGGAGGGAAGGGATTTTGTTCAGGGTGTTTAAACTCTTTTGTTAACGCCCATTTCACTCAAATGCCACAAAAACAGTTAGGAGAAAAGATATCCTTGTTAAACCCCCTCCCTCTTCTTGCAGAGCCGGGGCCGAGGAGCCAGGAGGCTCCAAACCAACATGCCCTCATAGTACTGCATGGAAAGGACTCTGTGTCTGAGGCACAGCGGGTTTACAGGCAAGAACAGAAGGTTTTCCTCTTCTCCTCAGCCTCCAGCTGCTCTGTTTTCACACAGCCGCACGTCAGTGTGTTCTCCTCGCTGCGTGTGCGAGCACAGTTACCGAGGTGGGGGAGGTCACGAGCCGGCTCGTGTCAGGCCTGTGCAGGATTAGTCCAGCCCTGTAGCTGTAAAGCAAGCAGGGCTGCACCAGTGGAGCCGGAGAGAAGACAGTTTCTCCACAGCCCCACACAGGCCTGGGCAGATCCGGGTTTGGAAGGGGCTGGCCCCACGGAGGAGTCTGCATGAGGCCATAAGCGACTTGCCTCCAGTCAGGGCAAGGCCACACGGGCAGCGTACAAGCCAACGGGGATGAGGCTCTGGCAGGAAGAGCTCGCCTGGAGAACTGCACAGGACACGCCTCTTGCTTAGCACCGAGACAAGCCTGGACGTTTCCACTTGTTTGTGCTTAATATTTCCCCTTTTCGGTGTCAGTTGAAAACCGTAGAGCTGAGAGCAGCGGGCTGTTGCTGTCTGCGGCAGCCATTGGGAATGGGACCTGTTCTTCTCGGGCTGTTTTCCCCAGTTCCACGGGAAAGCCCTGGCCTGGTACAGGGCCTGGCGAGGAGGTGTATGCCCTGAGGAGCTGGGAGGAAATCGCCCTCGCTGAAGGCCAATGGGTAGGGGGCAGCCCCGTTTTGCATAAAGCCCCGAAGCAGGGCCAGGCCTCTCACCCCATCCCCGCCTCGCTGCAGCCAACCGCTGTCATCCAACCACCCCGCCCAAAAATTGCACAGGGGAGGCAGGCTGTGTGTGCCACCTGCGCTCAGGGCTCAGCTCCTCACGGCGCCCCAGGGCCCCCTTGTGACCCTCCGCAGGTCATCCGGCATCGCTCTGCCTCAGTTTCCACCTCTGTCAAATGGGGCTCCTACGCCTCTTTCTCCCGCTCCCATCTGTGTAGACGGGGACAGGAGGGTCTCAGAGGGGCAAGGGGTGTGGAGCGCCTCACCCTGATGTCTAGCAGGATGCCTCCTGCGATCGCCCCGGCCAGGATTCCAGCTCGGACTTGGGTGCCTTCTCTGACACACGGCTAAGCGGTGGCACAAGGAGATTGAAACTGTTGCAAAGACCGGACCCAGGAGTCCTGCAGTCCCTTTGTTCTGTAGGAGCCCCTCTGTCCTGGCACAGCAGCGTGTGATGCCGATTGCTGGCAGGACCGGCCTGGCGAGGTGTCTAGCTCAGAAGCCACTGGAACACCGTGGGCCGGCACAGACGCCACAGGTGGACCTCTCATGTCTCAATGACAGGTAGGGTTGCCAGATGGTTTAACAAAAAAATACTGAACACCCTTCCCCCCCCAAATAAAAAAAACACTGGGAAAAAATTCTGTTGAGGAAAAACAAAGAAAAGGGGGGGAGACCAAAGTTTTTTTTTTTTTTTCTCTCAACAAGAGGCGCTGCGCCTTTAAATGGCCCCACGCTCCTCCCTCCCCCACCCCCGCCAGATGCAGCAGGGGAAAATTGTCCCCGCCGGGCTTCTGTCCGAGGGAACCAGGAAATACCAGACATTTCACATGTTCAGTATTTTCTGTTTTTTTTCCGTGGGCGGGGGACCTGAATAATGGACCGTCCGGGCGAAAACCGGACACCTGGCAACCCTAATGGCAGGACAGATCAAGTCATTGCCGGTGTGGCCTGCCCCCCTTGCAGGAAACGGATACCGACAGGGGCAGCATGAGCCAAGGAGCACCAGATCAACTGGAGAGCATTCCTGGGACAAAAGCCTCCATCCGTGCATGGCCAGGCACCCTCAGGCTGGCTCTTCCTCTGCAGGCTTTGGGGGCCGGCCCAGCACATGTGAAAAGCAGGCCAGGTGTGTGCTTCTAGGAAGCCAGCAAAGGAAGCGAACAGCTGATCTGCCTGAAATAAGCGACTGGTTCTACGGAGCCTGCATCCTGCTTCCGGCTGGACAGGCCCAGCCAGCCGCGGCTGTAAGCAGCACGGACTGCACGGGGCTGGTGCTGGAGAGGCCCCCTCGTCCCTGGATAGTCATTCTAATCAAGACGGATCTCTTTGCCCTGCCTTGCATTGCTTTGCCGCCCACATACGCGAGCTGCCATGTGCCCTCCCCGGCAATGCTCTCGCCAGCTGCACGTTTTCTCTGAAAGGAGGCATACGATGAATAGAAAAACAGGTGTCGCAGAAGGGCGCTGCCCCTCTGGGCTAGCCACGCTGCCTCAGGACTTCAGAACGCACGGCAGAAGGATGGGTTAGTGCAGCTGCCGAGGTGGAACGCCTTCATCGGCCTAACCCCCCGCTCCGCCCCAGCGCAGTGCCAGCAAGCTGGAACGTCTTCGAGAAAACCCTGGCTTTATTCCGACAGCAGCAGCTATGTCCCCTGTCCACTCACGCGGGAGAGAGGTGACAGCCACCTCAGCCCAGCCAGCGCACAACCCGCCACGTGCTGGTAAACAGAAAGGCTATGTCTACACTCGTGGCTTCTTGAGCGAGTAACATGCAAATGAGGCTAAGCGTAGAATATCACCAAGCCTCATTTGCCTACCTAATGAGCCACCATTTTTTTCAGAAGAGGCTCTTGCGCAAGAAGGAGCATCTACACTGCCCCTTCTTGCTCAAGAAAAACCCTCTTGCGCAATGCCGTTACACCTATTACTTTTCAAGAAGAACGGCATTGCGCAAGAGGGTTTTTCTTGCGCAAGAAGGGGCAGTGTAGATGCTCTTTCTTGCGCAAGAGCCTCTTCTGAAAAAAATGGTGGCTCATTAGGTATGCAAATGAGGCTTGGTGATATTCCACACTTAGCCTCATTTGCATATTACCCGCACAAGAAGCTGTGAGTGTAGACAGCCAAAGAGCTCACCAGGCCAACACGAGTCTCGAGTACCACCTCAAGGACCCAAGAGTAGGCTTGTTTATAATGAATGGAGATGCCTCTCCTAGAATTGGAAGGGACCTTGAAAGGTCATGGAGTCTAGTCTCCTGCTGTCACAGCAGGACCATCCCTGACAGATTTTGCCCCAGATTCCTAAATGGCCTCCTCAAGGATTGAACTCACAACCTTGGGTTTAGCAGGCCAATGCTCAAACCACTGAGTTATCCCTCCCCCCATTCCAAGTGCTCTTCTAGCCCAAATCCTCAGAGGCGGTGAGGCTCCTGCCTGAAGCCTTAGACAAGCTGGGCCTTCTTTCTAAAACAAACTTTAAAAAAAAAAAAAAAAAAAAATCAAAAACCCTTGCCACATAAAACCAATGTAAATGTTTGAATTTGGTTTCCTTCCCTCTTTAACTCCCTCCTCTGCCCGGGGCTCCAGCCTCAGGAAGATTATTTCCTGTCAGCTGATCTCTGGGGCACTCGCACAAGAAAGAAATTCTTCTCCTCCCCAGAAGCAGCGTTAGTTGGTGTTGGGGCTTCGTTATGCGAGTGCCGCGGGGGACGGCGTTCCTAGCACCGCTCACAGATCTGCAGGCCCTTCCGCTGAGGACGACGAGAGAGTTTTCCCCTGAACGCTTTCTCAAGGCAAAGCTGGGCTAAAACGGGCCAATGCGGCTCCCAAGCAGACTGGTTCGGACGCCAGTCACGAAATCCTTTGTGTGAGCACAGAGTGGACTCGTGCCCTGGTCCGGTCCCAGGTGCTGCTGGGTGAAAGATTCCCAGTGCCGGGGACCCAGCAAAGGAATGAATGAGTGACTCGGATATGGAGGTGCAGACAGTGGCTTGAACTCAGAAAGGCCCATCACCCGTCAACCGCCACGCCACCTAGAAACCGATGCCACCCAAACGGGCTGGCTTGTGAGCTCCAGCCATTCCTTTACAAATGCTGTCTAATCTCGGCATCCTGGGCCCACTGGTTGGATTCGAGAGGGCGGGGAGCCCAGCACTCCTGCAAACTCCTGCGATTTTATCTCACCTCAAGTGTTCCTTCTCTGTAAGCTGAGTGCTTGGGCGGCCACTCAGCTGATTAGCAGGGCGCCCGCAGATGGCAGCCTGCGTTTTCATTGGTGGTGCACATCTGCACCATACCTCCGTGCGCAGAACAAAATGTATTCTGCACACATGGGAAAAATTAGAGGGACCGCTGCTCACAACACATGGGCTATGTCTACACTCGCGGCTTCTTGCGCGAGAAATATGCAAATGAGGCTAAGCGGGGAATATCGCCGAGCCTCATTTGCATACCTAATGAGCCGCCATTTTTGAAGAAGAGGCTCTTGCGCCAGAAGGAGCTGTCTACACTGCCCCTTCTTGCGCAAGAAAACCCTCTTGCGCAATGCCGCTACGCTGATTATTTACAGGAATAGCGGCATTGCGCAAGAGGGGTTTTCTTGCGCAAGAAGGGGCCGTGTAGACAGCGACTTGTGGCGCAAGAGCCTCGTCTGCAAAAATGGCGGCTCATTAGGTATGCAAATGAGGCTCAGCGATATTCCCCGCTTAGCCTCATTTGCATATTTCTCGCGCAAGAAGCCGTGAGTGTAGACATAGCCCATATGGTGTTTGCCTCAACGCCCCAGCTCCTGGAGCTGCAGGACCAGGTGAGAACCGCAGCGCGCGCTGGAGCAAAGGGGCAAGTTCCCGGCCCTTCGGGCTGTGGAGGGAAGCTGGACACGGTAACCCCAGTGCGCCGCGAGGGCTCAGACACGGGAAGGCAGAGAAACCCAATGCTGGTTGCTGTTGACGCACCTGACGCCCTGGTGATGGGCCAAGCACCCTTTGCAATCTAGCCCGGGGCACTCCGCTTTCTGGCCTGCCTGCTTTCTGCTGACTTTATCTTGGGCAATGCTGACACCACGTGGCCAGACAGGTACATTGTATCTCGCCCGGAGGATATGACAGCCCTGGTACCCGGCCCCTTTCTCTGGGCTGCTGGGTGAAGCCCCTTCCATGGATCAGCATTTCCTCCCTGGTGCAGGGAGGCTCCGGGACCTGGGAGGGGGTGAAGCATTGAAAACAGGGGGCCAAGTTGTCTCCCTTATAATCCCTCCTGACTCTCCAGTATCCCCCGCCATGTGTGTTAATGGAGCCCCAGCTCAGTTTCCCCCCGGGGCTGGACGGCGAGTGGCAGCCGGACTGTGTGTGAGTGGCCCAAGGGTGTGGGCCAGTGGGCACAGCCTCTACCCTGCAGTGTCCCCCCAAGAGCTACACACCCCTCCTGGCCACACCTGAATGCTGCGCTGGGTGCCCTTGTATCCACGGGCCACTGGGTGGCACTAGGACCGAAATCCACACAAGATCTGCCTTGGTACTGGGGCGCGTGCCATTGTTACAGCAGAAATCAGGCCCCCAGGACCGTCCGCGAGCTCTGAAATCCCCATTTTAGGCCAAAGAGCCCGGGAGCTTTGTGTATTGGCTGTCGGGCTCCCCTCGTCCAGCCTGGCTCCCAATCCACGAGGGCTAAAAGCCACTTTTTAAAAGTGCGTTGGGAGGCTCCTACCACCCACCCCCCGCCTCAGGAGCAGGCAGTGTAAGGAAAACACGACTTGCGGGCGCTGGACGGAGCTGAAAAGATTCTCCTCCCCGCGTCTCTGGGCAGACTCATCTCTTGGAGCTGGGTTGCTGCCTGCAGATGCCAGTGAGACCCTGCAAACGTGGATTGACGCGGCACAGGGGGGCACATCTGTTGCATGCTCACTTTTCTTTAAGCACGCTCCTTCTCAGTTTGATTAGCCGAGGGCTCTGTTTCTGTTTTTACTGACTAATGGGTGTAGGCCAGGGGGTTTTAAATGACAGGTTACGACCCAGCACTGGGGGTGGAATGCCAGGCGCTGGGGTTCCTGGCTGCAGGGGAATCAGGGGAGCAGTGGTGGGGGCTAAGGCAGCTCCATGCCTGTCCTGCGCCCCACAAGCAGCCACCAGCAGGCCCAGCTCCTAGGTGTGGGGGGGAAGAACCCAGGTGTCCCCACTAGCTCCGTACTCCCCTTGGCTGGGAACCTGCTGCCGGCTGCTTCTGGGGCGCAGCCTGGTCTGCGGGGCCAGGACAAGCAGGAAGCGATGTCTAACTGCAACGTCTAGCGAGCCTTTCGGGGAAGGCAAGTCTGCTAAAAAGAACTGCCCCTGCGTCTCCAAGATGTGAGCCCACCCTGCCCCGACACACACCCCCTCTGGCAAAGCCGGAGAACAAATTGGCCATTATTTGTATTTGTAAGGTTAGAAAAAGCCCCCGCCATGTAAGAAGTCAGGCCTTCCGTAGCCATCAGAAAGATCAAGTCCTGTTTCTGAGACTCCATGGCAAGACTCCTTTGGGTGAGAAGTAAATATCCCTCGTACCCACTGGGGCTTCAGTGGCTGGCACAGACCTCGCTGCTGGCGGGCAGAGGCCTGGGTTATACGTCATGCACAGCGGCACAGAAGAGACGCCAAACAGGACTCTGACTATCAACCCGATTTCCAACACGAGCTGCTTCCCCGGCCCCGAGCTGGACCGAACCGTCTCAGCGGGTTGCTGCTCTTTGGAGATTATTCCCACCCTTGAGCTCAGAGCTACGCGCATGAGGCCTGACCGGCTGAGGAGTAACAGCAGCCACAGGAGGTGCGTCACACCCAGAGTTGCAGAAATGCAGGAGGCTGTCCCTAATCCTTATGGGCAACCCAGGTGCGGGCGGATGAAATCCTACGGTATCAGCTACGTGGGTAGGCCAGACCCTCCTCAGCTGCACTACGGCCCATTTGGAATAGCTCCTCTACGAACCCGGGCCGGCTTGGACAAAGCGCTTTGTAGCTGACAGCTCATCACCAGGAATCCTTTACCCCTCAGACTGGCCCCTGGGTTCTCTCCGGCCTAGGACTTACCTGTGCCCGCTGTGCTTTGCAAAGAGAGCCAGGTGCTGAGACATTCTGGAAACCGAGGGCCTCTTCATTATCTCCCAACCAGGCCTAGGGCCCCCGGGTTGCAGCTGGAGAGGGGGGAGCGTGGGGAACATACCCCACGGTCCAGCAGCTTCTTGGTCTGCCGAGGCAGCTGACAACAGGACTGCCTAGCCTCGGTCCTGAAGCGGCTTGAACCCAGGCAGGCCATGCCACCACACTGCGCTCCCACGGAAGAGAAGTCCCCTCTAGGAAGGAGCCCGTGAGGACGTCACCCGACCCCACGAGAGCAGGCAGCCTGCACACACAGGCAGCCTTTGGTCTCCTGACCTGAGTGTGAATCTTTGGCCAGGAGGCTCGTATCCCCGCAGCCCCTCGAGCCTCACACAACGACACTGCCCCCTCCTCCCCAGCCAGGAAAGCCCCACAGCCCTGGTTCTAGTAACCCCCCTGCTCTTATTAGCAATGGTGCTGTTGCTACCTCTCTGGTGCCTACCTCCAAGGGTCTTGCTGCTTCTTTGGACCAGTACGGGGCTTGGTCTTGAATCCCAGCGCAGGAGGGATTCACCCAATCGCCCTTAGCCCGTGCAGGCCCATCAAGCTCTCTCAGCCCTACCGAGCCCCTTCCCAGCTGGGGCTGACATCAAACGAGTCCCAGGCAGGACAGACGACCCAGTTCCACCGGCAAACAGCAGGTTCTGCTACAGTCATCAGAGGAGTAATTCAGCCCCCCAGAATGAGCCGCTTCCGGGCTATGGCCCAGCTCTGCGTCGGTGGCTGAGTAAGACGCTATAAATCACCTGTTTACAGCACGTCCTTGGCCGGCATGTGGGAGCAGATGCTGAGGAGGAGGAGGAAGAGGAAAAGGAGGAAGGCATCCTCCGCGGTTATTGGCCGGTGGCAGCATTCTGGGGAGGGACAACTCCGCTCAGCCCTCGGAACGGGAATTCGAGACAAGACACAGCTGCCTTTGCAGGGGGAATGCGGGGTGAGAGCCGCCCCTCCATGCAGGGCAGGAGCCAGGCCTCCCACACAACCCTTCGGTATAGTCAAGGACTCAATTCCGGGTTGCAGCTCGCTGGCTGCGAAACCCGAGGCGAGACGGCTTCGGGTGGCAGCCACGGTCTCAGGCACGAACCAGCCAGCTGACAGCAACGCGGAGCGAGTCGGGGCACAGCCTGCTGTGTCTCGGTTTTCTGGCACGCTCGTTCCGCAATCTCAGAAACGGAGCCGTGGTACTTTGCAGCCCTCCCGGAAGAGCGTTCCTGGGTTTCTTGCACTGCCCTGCGTGTGCTCCCCAGCCCCGGGGCGTGTGCTGGACGCCAGCTTTTTTAGGCTCCTCTGACTGCAGGAGGGGCTGCTTACAAAGTCGTTGCAGCGGGGCCGAAGCAAAGAGCAAGTGGGTTGGACGCCAGCCGGCGGCGGCTGCTTTCCTTCCTGGAGCGGGGTGGGACTCACCACCACGGCACCTCCTGCTGGCCTGCCTGGGAACTGGCTTTTCTTCCCCCTCAGGGTGCTCTCTGTGGCTTTTGCTGCTCCATTACCTACTTTGTGTAAATGTCTCCACCGCTCATCAGGCCCCATGTCCCTCCCAGCCCACAGTACTGCCCTCCGCAGTGCCCCACACTCTGGAGTCCTTCCCCCCCCAGGAACCCAAACCCCCTAGGCCCACCTTGCCTCAGTGACTCACTGCCAGTTATCATCGAACCCCTGCCTCAAGGGGAAACTGCCATCTGAAATGGCAACTCAGCATTTCAAAGGGGGCCTGCGCCCGCCCCGTAGCCCTGCTACCCCTCAAGCCTCAGCCTGGGAGTTTGCCTGCCCAGAGCTCCCGGGCTCTCTCAGGAACCCTCTCTAGCCCACCAGGCAATTCAGGCCCTTCCTGCTCTACAGCTGGAGCAAGACTGAGCACCTCCTTCCCAAGAGCCCTTCTTATAGGGCCTGGCCAGGCCCTGATTGGCTGTCTCCAGCCCTCTTCTGATTGGGTGCCAGCCCCAGCCTTCACCCAGGGCTGTTTCAGCCCTCATGGACCTGCCCTGTTACACTTCCCTTCATGTGGGCGTATGCAGCCTACAGCTGGGCTCCTCTACGCTCTGGTAGGCACTCAGCGGGAGGGTGGCTTTGGAAATGTGGGTCCAGGCAAAGAAATAGCGCCCCAGCGGGAGCAGGCTAAACACAAAGCGTCGCAATCCCTAGAAGGCCCTTTCTTAGTCTCTAATTCCTTCTAACTTTCCTCCTTGTGGGATTAACTCTTCATAGGCCTCTTTGCCCAGCAGGCCTTTCTGGGGTTAGCCCTTTGCACAGGGAGCTGTGGCCCTAAAGTGGCCATTTTGCAGCTAGAAGTTGTGGGCCGGCTGCATCTCTCTTTCCCGTCCGGCTGGGAAGGGGCTGTCCCAGCCCTCGCCTGTCTCCCTTCCTGGTCGCAGAGGAGAAAGCCACAGGCGCTTCCCCTGAGGTTAGCGGCGCCGTTAACCTGATTTCTTCCTGCGTTTTATTTCCCACACCTCTGTGCCCCCCTGCTTTCGGGTGGGAGCGAACAGGCCTCCAACCCCCCAGCCACGCAGCTGAGCGGGAGAAAGGCTGAGAAAGGAACAGAGTGGTGAGAAACCGGACCCCTTCGGAAGAGTTCCCATCCCCTCGTAGCTCACCTCGGCCGGGGCAGGGCGTTTGCTAGGAGGGTTGGCTCAGTTACATTCATGCAGAGCCCTGTGCTGACTCACACCGGGGACCGGCAACCTTCTCAGGGGGACCAGAGGAACACCCCCTCCCCCCCCCCCCGCCAGCTTCTAGCTCTAAGTGCTTGCACAGGGCCTCATCCTGCACACGACCCAGTGCTCCCAGCAAGGTGCAGAGCTCTCCCAACTCTCAGGGCAGCCAGAGAGTTGAAGGGAGGCTCAGCCCCACTCCCGAGGCAAAGCAGTAGGATCGGGCCCAAGCTGCATAAATATTTGCACCTGGCACCACTTTCGCAAAGGTGCTGTGGTGTTGCTCTGCGGCACGCCCAGGGCAATGCTGACCAGCATGTTATTAGGTTCCCAGCCTCCCCAGACAATGCGGGGACCAGCGTGCCCGCTCAGTTTTTCCATCCTCGTGTGGAATAAATTTTGTTATGCGCACCGAGGCCTGCTGGATGTGCACCACCAGTAGAAACACGTGCTGCCAGGTGTGGGAACTCTACTCAGCAGGCGGCATTTGAATCTCTCCTGGGTGGCTCACCAAGCACTCAGCTTTCAGGAACGCAGGTGGGGACTGGGAGAGTTAGCACTGTCGAAAGGGACTCTCAGGAGTCAGCAAGCTGGATGGGGAGCTGCTCCTAAACCCCTTTGACCAGGGCCTTAGCTCCTGGCCAACAGGCCCGTGATAGATGCTTCTCGCCGGTTGGGATCCTTTCCCAGAGTTAGGCACCTCGGCCAGCTCAGCCCTTGCTGGTGACGAACCCGGGAATGAGAGCCTGCAATCGCCAGCAGGCCGGCAAGCAGGGCCTGCCCCATGGCTAGAGGAGAGCCAAGCTCACATCCCGGCGCACTTTGATTTAGAACATAAGAACATAAGAACGGCCGTACCGGGTCAGACCAAAGGTCCATCTAGCCCAGTATCCTGTCTGCCGACAGTGGCCAGCACCAGGTGCCCCAGAGGGGGTGGACCGAAGACAATGATCAAGCGCTTTGTCTCCTGCCATCCCTCTCCAGCCTCTGTCAAACAGAGGCCAAGGACACCATTTTATCCCTGGCTAATAGCCTTTTATGGACCTAACCTCCATGAAATTATCTAGCTTCTCTTTAAACTCTGTTATAGTCCTAGCCTTCACAGCCTCCTCTGGCAAGGAGTTCCACATGCTGACTACACGCTGTGTGAAGAAGAACTTTCTTTTATTAGTTTTAAACCTGCTACCCATTAATTTCATTTGGTGTCCTCTAGTTCTTCTATTTAGGGAACTAATAAATAACTTTTCTTTATCGGCCCTCTCCACACCACTCATGATTTTATACACCTCTATCATATCCCCTCAGTCTCCTCTTTTCTAAACTGAAAAGTCCCAGTCGCTTAACCTCTCCTCATATGGGACCCGTTCCAAACCCCTAATCATTTTAGTTGCCCTTTTCTGAACCCTTTCCAAGGCCAAAATATCTTTTTGAGGTGAGAGACCACATCTGTACACAGTATTCAAGATGTGGGCGTACCATAGTTTTATACAGGGCAGTAAGATATTCCGGGTCTTATTTTCTATCCCTTTCTTAATAATACCTAGCATCCTATTTGCCTTTTTGACCGCCGCTGCATGTGTGGAAGTTTTCAGAGAACTGTCACGATAACTCCAAGATCTCTTTCCTGATTTGTCGTAGCCAAATTAGCCCCATCATACTGTGCGTATAGTTGGGGTTATTTTTCCCAATGTGCATTACTTTACACTTATCCACATTAAATTTCATTTGCCATTTTGTTGCCCAATCACTCAGTTTGGTGAGATCTTCTTGGAGTCCCTTACAGTCTGCTTCTGTCTTGACTATCCTAAACAGTTTGGTATCATCCATAAACTTTACCACCTCACTGCTTACCCCTTTCTCCAGATCATTTATGAATAAGTTGAACAGGATTGGTCCTAGGACTGACCCTTGGGGACACCACTAGTTACCCCTCTCCACTCTGAAAATTTACCATTTATTCCTACCCTTTGTTTCCTGTCTTTTAACCAGTTCTCAATCCAAGAAAGGACCTTCCCTCTTATCCCATGGCCATGTAATTTACACAAGAGCCTTTGGTGAGGACCTTGTCAAAGGCTTTCTGGAAATCTAAGTATACTATATCTACTGGATCCCCCTTGTCCGCATGTTTGTTAACCCCTTCAAAGAACTCTAATAGATTAGTAAGACAGGATTTCCCTTTACAGAAACCATGTTGACTTTTGTCCAACAAATTATGTTCTTCTACATGCTTCACAATTTTATTTTTACTATTGTTTCGACTAATTTGCCAGGTACTGAAGTTAGACTTACCGGTCTGTAATTGCCCGGATCGCCTCTAGAGCCCTTTTTAAATATTGGTGTCACGTTGGCTACCTTCCAGTCATTAGGTACGGAAGCCGATTTAAGGGATAGGTTACAAACCACAGATAATAGTTCAGCAATTTCCCATTTGAGTTCTTTTAGAACCCTTGGATGAATGCCATCCGGTCCGGAGATTTGTTAACATTAAGTTTTCTATTTGTTCCAAAACCTCCTCTAATGACACTTCAATCCGGGACAGTTCCTCAGATTCATTACCCACAAAGGACGGTGCAGATTTGGGAATCTCCCCAACGTCCTCAGCCGTGAAGACTGAAGCAAAGAAATCATTTAGTTTCTCCGCAATGGCTTTATCGTCCTTGATTGCGCCTTTTATAGTTCGATCGTCTAGGGGACCCACAGGTTTTTAGCAGGCTTCCTGCTTCTAATGTACTTAAAAACATTTTGTTATTTCTTTTTGAGTTTTTGGCTAGCTGTTCCTCAAAATCTTTTTGCTTTTCTTATTACATTTTTACACTTGATTTGACAGTGTTTATGTTCCTTTCTATTTATCTCACTAGGATTGGACTTCCACTTCTTAAAAGATGCCTTTTGTCCCTCACTGCTTCTTTTACATGGTGGTTAAGCCACGTGACTCTTTTTAGGTCTCTTGCTATGTTTTTAATTTGGGGTATACATTTAAGTTGGGCCTCTATTATGGTGTCTTTAAAAGTTTCCATGCAGCTTGCAGGATTTGGCTCTAGTCACTGTGCCTTTTAATTTCTGTTTAACTAACCTCCTCATTTTGTGTAATTCCCTTTTTGAAATTAAATGCCAGGGTGCTGGTCTGCTGAGGTGTTCTTCCCACCACAGGAATGTTGAATGTTATTATATTATGGTCACTATTCCCAAGCGGTCCTGTAGCAGTTATTTCCTGGACCTGATCCTGCGCTCCACTCAGGACTAAATCGAGAATTGCCTCTCCCTTGTGGGTTCCTGCACTAGCTGCTCCAAGAAGCAGTCATTTAAGCCATTGAGAAATTTTATCTCCGCTTCTCTTCCTGAGGTGACATGTATCCAGTCAATATGGGGGTAATTAAAATCCCCATTATTATAGAGTTCTTTGTTTTGGTAGCCTCTCTAATCTCCCTCAGCATTTCAATGTCAGTATCCCTGTCCTGGTCAGGTGGTCGGTAATATATCCCTACTGCTAATTTCTTATTTTTGGAGCATGGAATTACTATCCATAGCGATTCTATTGAACATGTTGATTCATTTAATATTTTTATTTCATTTGATTCTACATTATCTTTCACATACAGTGCCACTCCGCCACCCACCCGGCCTGCTCTATCCTTTCGATATATTTTATATCCCGGTATGATTGTGTCCACAGATTTTCCTCATTCCACCAGGTTTCAGTGATGCCTATTATGTCAATCTCCTCATTTAATACTAGGTACTCTAGTTCACCCATCTTATTAGTCAGACTCCTAGCATTTGTGTAGAAGCACTTTAAAAATTTGCCACTGCTTATTTGTCTGCCCTTCCTGATGCATTGGATTCCTTTGTACACGGTTGTTTGTCTGCTCTGGCCCATGGTTTGCCCTCTCCCTCCTCTCTTTCTGACTACAGCTTAGAGAATCTCTATCAATGGATTCTCCTCTAAGAGTAGTCTCCCTCCGATTACGTGCATCTCCACACCAATCGGCTTTCCCCATCTCTCAGTTTAAAAACTGCTCTCGGCCTTTTTAATGTTTAGTGCCAGCAGTCTGGTTCCACCCTGGTTTAGGTGGAGCCCATCCTTCCTGTATAGGCTCCCCTCTCCCAAAAGTGTCCCCAGTTCCTAATAAATCCAAACCCCTCTTCCCTACACCATCGTCTCATCCACGCATTGAGATTCTGAATCTCTGCCTGCCTACCTGGCCCTGCGTGGAACTGGAAGCATTTCGAGAACGCCACCATAGAGGTCCTGGATTTCAGTCTCTTTCCTAGCAGCCTAAATTTGGCCTCCAGGACATCTCTCCTACCCTTCCCTACGTCATTGGTACCTACATGTACCACGACCACCGGCTCCTCCCAGCACTACACATAAGTCTATCTAGATGCCTCGAGAGATCCGCAACCTTCGCACCAGGCAGGCAAGTGACCATCGGTTCTCCCGGTCATCACAAACCCAACTATCTATGTTTCTAACGATCGAATCACCCACTACTAACACCTGCCTCTTCCGAACTGGCATTCCCTCCCCTCAGAGGTATCCTCAGTGCGAGAGGATACCGCAACATCCTCTGGGAGGAGGGTCCCAACTACGGGATGGTTTCCCTCTGCTCCCATTGAATGCTCTGTTCCTTGAGACTTTCATCCTCCTTAAGAGCACTGGGGCTCTCAGACTGGAGGTGGGACAGTACTACAGTGTCCCAGAAAGTCTCATCCACAAATCTCTCTACCTCCCTTAGCTCCTCCAGTTCAGCCACCCTGGCCTCCAAAGCCCGAACTCGGTCTCTGAGGTCAGGAGCTCCTTGCAAGTGCACACATCAAGCCGCCCACAGGGCAGGTAATCATACATGTTACACTCGACACAATAAACAGGATAGCCCCACTCTGCTGCTGGGCTTCTGTCTCCATTTTTCTAATGAATAAGTTTATACTTAAACTGGGATTCTTTTTAAACCTCTGGAATATAGATTATGATAAGAGTTATGTTTTAAAGAAGGCCAGAAGTCACTAGTGCCCTCTAACCTCCCCCTCTAAACTCCCTCTCCAAACTCCCGGTTTTTACTCCTCTTTCACCTGGAGAACTCCCTCTCCAAACTCCCCGTTTTTACTCCTCTTTCACCTGGAGAACTCCCTCTCCAAACTCCCTGTTAGCAATTCCTGTTCGCAAGCTCCCTGGTCGCTGAGTCACAGGCTTATATAGCTCTGGTAGCCCCTCCCCCTGACTGAGGCTTAGCCAATTAACAGAGGCTTCTAGATTTCAAACCTTTTAGAAGCTCCTTCAAGCAAACAAACAATCAAACCAACCAACCAAACAGATAAACACAAGCTCAGCACACAGCAAATAACTCCCCCACACACAAACACACACTCCAGACAGATTTGGAGCAGGGACTTGGATCCTGGTCTGCCTGTCCCAGGGGAGCACCTGCAAGGGTGGCCAGGTGTCCGGTTTCGAACTGGGCAGTCCAGTATTGGAGCTTTCTGTTGGGGAAACAAATGGAGACAATAGAACTGTCCGGATTTTCGAAATCCGATGGAATGTCGCTTGTGATGTCATGTCAAGTGTGTCTGGGATTTTTGTTGAAACCATCTGGCAACCCTAGCACCCGACGTGCTGGACCACGGGTGGGTCTCTCCAGCTTCCTTGCTGGCACTGTTCCAACTCTGTCTTTATTATTATAACTCCTATTATCCAATTATTTGTAGCAATAACTAAGCCTCCAGCCCGGCAGCCTGGCCGCCCACCTGGCACATAGCAGCCCTGAGTTGAAGTCTCTGCTCTAGGTGCGAGCGCGGCCCATGGCCCGGGACTGTCTTGTTGGACAGGTTCTTTGCGGCCCTGCCGCCTCTGCGTGGCCTGCCGGGGTGTCCGACAGGGATCCCAGGTGAGCTCAGAGCATAATCGACAGCCCTGCGCTCAGCGGAGCCTCCCCGCCGCTTGAAAACCTCCCCTCGGGGCCGTGACTTGGGCTGGGCTGGGCGATGCTGGTTAGCTGCGGGGAAGGGCCGTTCGGGACCCAAGCGCTGCCTGTCTCCCGGAGGAAAGAGGACGCGTCTCGCCGCGCGCTTGGCACAGGCATCGGCTGTCGGGAAGCGCTTCTTAGCAGTGCAGCGCGCTGCAGGGCGTGCGCCTTGCCAGCAAACTAGCGACCTGCCTTCCCATGCGGCAGAAGGGCTTTCTACACAGGGGGCCTGCAGGCAGGGGGAAGGGGAGGGGCAGGGCCGTGCCAGAAGCAGCCGCTTGCAGGATGCATCTCAGCTCGCAGGGCAGATTAGATTCCCCTCCAATTAACGGATTGTCACCGTTACATCATCTCTTTGTCCTTCCCCTGGCATGGCTGAGTCCCGGCTTTTCCCTTTTCGGCAGGAGGGGGGAGGCAGCTTTCAGAACCGACCGGGCGCGATGGCATCCCCCGGCACCCGTGCAAGCCTCCCCACGCAGCGCGGTTTGAAAAAAACCCTCCCTGCCAACATCGCCTGGCTGCCAGCGCTGCCGGCGCGCCTTGCGCTCTGAAATACAAACCCCACGCTGCCGGCGCGCCGACTGCATCGCTCAGTGGGCTGCCCTCCGCGCCGCTCCCCTGTGGACCAGCCCTCTCCGAACGGGCAGCCCGCGCAGAGCGGCGAGCGACCCCGCCGTGGCCTCTGGGCCCTTTTCTCTCGGGCTCATGCCGGTTCAACTCTCGGTCTGACTCTCGTCAAGTGGGAAGCGTCTGTGCAGAGGAAAACACAGCCAGGGGCCGCGCTTGGACTGCTGCTCGGGCCGTATTAACACTGATGCACGGCCAATTAGAAGGAGCCAGGGCCGGCCCTTGTGTCTCTGGCTCTAGTGATTTATTGACAGTAATTACTGAGGCACTTAATGGCTAGTTTGGATGGGAATTAATTCTGGGCTGGATAAATAATGCATTAAGGTTTATTTAGCTAAATGCACGGCATCTCTCCGGAGCCAGTCGCGGGAGTGGATCTCGGGGCGAGGCTGCGCCGTGATGAACGGCAACAGGGCGAGGAAGCTAGGAAAGCGGACGACAGCATGCTGAAGGCTGAACCGGAGGGGACGCCGGAACCAGGACGATGCTGAGTCCCAAGATCAGGCAGGCCAGGAGAGGTGAGTAAGGATCTCATGTATCTTGGGGTTTGCTCTCTGGAAAATACATGTGTGTGGGGGGGCAGAGTCGTTCCAAATCAGCCGCAGAAGGAAACTTTTTATTCCTGTCCACAGTCACCCATCAGCTGACTCTTTGAATTTTGCCCTGTAAGGTGGCTCGTGGGCACTTTAATCCCTGTGCCATCTTCAGGAACGTGTGTCGTTTTTTCAAGAGACTCCGCCAAGCCAGGCCGGAGCTAGACCCGTTGAAACGGGCAAGAAGGCACGCAATCCATTGGAGCCATTTACCATTCTCCATCACAGACCATTTTTAAATCAAGATCGGGTGCGTTCCTGAAGGAGCTGCTCTAGGAATGATCGTGGGGCGCGTTCTCTGGCCTGGCTTACAAAGGAAGTCAGACGAGATGGCCCCTTTTTGCTTTGGAGTCTGTGAATCTACAACAGCCCTGCCAGCTGAGCGGCTACCCTGTTGTCTAGTGTGCCAACCCCCGTGACGCTCCAGCGCCGAAGCGACACATTAAAACTGCCAGAGTGAGGGAGTTATTCTTGCAACCGCACTTAGTTCAAGCAGCTGTTCCTTTTCTGCCTGTGACTTGTGTGTGTGTGGGGGTGTTGATGGGGCGGTGTTTCAGCTCAGAATTGCAGCTGCATCCCTGCTAAGCTGTCCGGGGTCCAAGAAAGGGTTCTCTTGGGCAGGGGGAGCCGTTTCATTCCAGGGTGTTTCTCTGGCACCAGGACATGCCACAGAATCTTACACTTCAGATCAGCTGGAGAATGGTAGATTTGCCCAAAGCATCCTGAAGTAGTTTTGAGCAAGTAACCTAGCACCTGACCCCCTCCAGCTAGGCGGGCGGGGAAGAGTCACTCTGGGATTGCTGCTGAAGACAACAAAAAAGGGCAAACCGGGCCTGTGTCTGAAACAGCTCAGAGTCACGAGCTACACCTGTGCCATGTTACAGAACCTCTAGGATTGGGCATGGCTGGGTCTACACTCCCTTCCATCGGGGGTATCTTCTAGCAAAGGGGAGGCATTGCGTGATCCAGTGCTGCCCTTCACGGCAATCCCGGGGCATCTGAAACAGTGAGGAGCTCAGCATTGTTTAGACTTGACGCAGTCAGGAAGCCCCGACATCTGTGGGCAGACTTGAACCTGGGAACCTCAGCTGCAGGAGCTACACGCCAGCTGGCTCTCAGCTGAGGCCGTAAAGCAGACTCATCAGTCTCTCTGTATGCAGTCTGGGTGCCACCCCATGGGGCAGTGCACCACCCCCCAGGTGGGGTGTGGGTTACATCCACACGTCAGACGCTTACGTGTAACCACTCACTGCAGCAATGGGCTGGGGCGGGGAGGGAGTTTACCCCATTGCTGTAGTTAATCCACCTCCCTGGAGGTGGTAGATAGCAGGCCCGTACGCGGGGGAGGAGGGGCAAGGGTGCAAAAGCCCCCCCCCATGGTCCTCCATGGTCCCCCGTGGGGCTGATTCTGGCTGGTCAGGGGAAGGCAGGAGCAGCGCATTGCCCCAGCAGACTGGGGCAGACCAAACGCAGACTGGGGCTGATTCCCCCCTCCCAGAAGTGAGGCTGGGGCTGGGCCTCGCTCCTGGGGGGGTGAGAAATAAACCCCAGCCTTCTCCCGGCTGGCCGGAGCACGCTTCCTTGGAGACCATAGGGAGGTGCGTTCGCACCCTTGCGGTCTACATTTACAAAACCCCCCGAAATTCCAGCGTACGGGCCTGCTAGGTTGATGGAAGACTTCTTCTGTCAGGCTGTCTACAGAGACAGCTCTGCAGAGCTCTGGCTCGCTGGGGGGAGGGGGGGATTTTTCACATGGACGCAAGTTTTCAGGGGAGACCAGCCCAGAGTTTTCTTCAGGCGTCTTCTTTGTGAAGCGGGAACTTGCCGGCTGTTTACAGAGAAGGGATAAGGCTGTAACAATTGGCTAGTCACCTGCAGAGATTCAGAGAGGGGTGCGTCTGGGTGAACGTCCCTCCGGCTCTTCCCTTCCCCCCCCAGCGCTCGGTCCTGTGGCTTCTCTCTTCGGTATCTCCCCCTGCCACTGGCCTGGTGAGCTGTGCTGGCTAGCACTGCCCCGTGGGATGGAAATACGGGAAAACCACGTGAGAGGTGAGGGCCATGTGTTAGGGAAATGCCATTTCTCGCACCCCAGCAGGCATTTCTGTCACGGGTGCACATTTCTGTCGCGCTCAAGCATGTAACGCATCCATCATACGCTTCGGTGTAGGGTTTAAAGTGGTAATTAACCCATTAAGGGCCCGGCAGTCACCCTAAGGGACGGCCTTGTAAAATAGGGGCCAGCTGTTTGCGCAAGTGGGACCCTCCATGCCTGCCACTTGCTCAGTCGTCGCAGGGGGCAGGGTGGACTCGGTCCAGAAGCCCCTGCCACGGAAGAGGGCAGTAGAGATGTTCTCCAAGTTGCCTAGAGAGGCTGGGTGGGAAGTAGCCAATCAGGGGCCAGCAGGCCAGTATAAGAAGAGCTGCAGGGCCAGGGTGAGATCAGTTCCTCCCTAGAGCTGGAGGAGGGTGCCCGGCTGACTCCAGAGGCCGAGGGGAATGCAAAGAAGCTCTGGGCAGGCTGTTGCGACTCCACGAGGGCAAAGCCCTGAGGCGAGAGTGAAGAATGTGAGGGAGCCACAGGCAAGTGGTGCAGGGAATTAGAGCCGCAATGCAGCGCAGGTAAAAGGACATGGCATGGCTGCTAGCTAGAGGGCCCCTGGGCTGAGACCCCATGCAGGGGGTGGGCTGGGGTCCCACCACTAACCACTGGGAAAGTGGCCTGGACTTTGAGATGAAGAGGAGCTGAAGGCTCCTAGTGACCCAGCTGCAGAGCTGGGGCCAGAAAGGCCTGGAGAGGCGGAAGATGCTGCTTCCAGGGCAGGACCAGAGACCACTCGAGAGAGGAGACGGTGTGGAGAGAGGCCCCTGCTGGACTCGTACCCTGGAAGGGGTTTGCATGGTTTTGGTTTCACATCCAGATTGCATCTGACTCAGCCATAGCGCAGAGACACCAAGGACCTACCGCCGAGAGAGCAGGCCCAGCCTGAGATCGGGGGGGTGCTCGCGAGAGGTGAGTGCACCCCGGGAAGGGGATCTAACCCCTTCCTGGCTCACCCCAGGGCAGAGGGCATCACACAGGCCTCCGGGAGGGCACTGGTGCAGCATCTCGGACTTCCTGAGAGGCCAGGCCCGGGTTGGATAGCTGGGGGCTGCCTCTAGTCTGGAGCCGAGCCCCACCCTGAAAGGTGGGCCAGGAGCCCTGTGTTCCTCAAGGCACCCTCCCCTTCCCGTGTCTCATTCAGGAAGGGGGAGCCGGGTTTAACCCCCTGTGCGCTGGGGCCCGGGCCAAGGCTTGGTGAGGTGCCTGCATCAGCATGTTTGCTTTGGGCAGGTCAGTGGGCGGGGAGGGGGCACCCCAGCTGTCTGGGGCCTGGCTGTTGATGGGGGGAGGTCACGTTGCAGCTTCTCGCATGAGGGGAGGTGGTACAGGATGGGGACATGCGTCGGGGGGAGTCTCTTGTCCCTCAGCCAGCCCAATGGGGCTCCCTCACCCCAGTGAAAGGCCTCTGCTTTCAGCAGAGAAACGGCTGCCGGCTCCCTAGGGTCAGTGAGCTGCAGGAGGAAGTGACGTTTTATCCTTCCCCCCCCCCCCCCCCCAGCGGGCAGGCTGCCGTTTCCACAGCCATGGATGGGTCCCCCCTGGACTCAGCCCACTTCTAACAGACAGCCAACCTGCGCGTTGGCCAGGTCCCAACTCGGGATGGCAAAGCCGCCGAAAAGAGTAACCGTGTAACCGCTAAAAGTCTCGGTGGTGTACGCGCACTGTGGCCCCCCCAGCCCCTGCCGGCCCCGCTCCCCAGGGAGCCAAGCGTGTAACCTGCAGCTGGGTGGGCCAGGCCTGCCATGGAGGGGGCTAGTTTGGCCGGCCAGAGCAGCCCCGGCCTGCAGTGGGTCCCAGGCAGGGAGCTGCTCCAGCCCCTACCGGTTAACCTGTTCCATCCTAGCCCCAGCCTGTGCTCCTCCTGGAGAAAGTGAGGCCAAAGGAGCTGTGGGCCACAAACAGCCACGCCGAGGGGAACGGCCTCAGGGCACAGCACAGAGCTGGGCAGGGATACCTGGTAGCAGTAGTAGGTTCTTAACTCATTTTGCAAGCATCATGGAGAGGGGATTCTGGATGCCAGGACTCCTTTCCCCATAGGGTTTCCCCTCACCTCCGTGGTCACCAGCTGGCAGCTCCTACCTGCGTCCTAGCAGCCTAAGCACCATCCTTTTCACGGCTGTTCTCACACCTCCCTGCCATGTGGGCTCACCTGCAGAGAGTACAAACAGAAGAGGCAGCTGGTGCCAGGGTCTTGGGGAGGTGGGGATGGACTCAGACCCTCAGGCCACTGACACAAGTTCAGGCTGGCGCAGATTTAGCTGATTGCTGTTTTGTGCGTCTGTAGCGCGTCTAGCCAGCTGAAGCTGCTGTACTCTGAGTAACGCCGCGCCTTGGTCCTCTGCTTCCCTATAAACAGCTGCTTAATAATCCCTTTTAGGAAGAGACCCTTAATGCTTTGTTGGTGGGATCTGGGAAAGTAACTGATAACATCCTGCCTCCTAAATGCATGCGGTAAGAATTATTTATGCCTCAGTTGAGACAACGCTGCTTTTAAATTGGATTCCCAGAACGGCACCTGCATTCGCACGCTCTGGAAGCAGCTAAGTGAACATACGAGGAGTTTAATGTCAAGTCTGCCTTGCAGATTGGAATCACTCAGCCTTTAGGAGAGGTTTATGTTGAGACTGCAGCTAGCTGTGGGTTTTTTTCCCCCCCATGAAAAATACTGATTAGTCAAACTGAAACTCTTCACGGAGCCAGGGGAACTCTGTCAAATTTCTTAGCACAAAGCATTGGTAAGCTTTTCTGAATGTGTTAGAGATTCTCTGACTTAAAAAAAAAAAAAAAAGTTTTGGGTTAGGAACTATATTTAGTTGAAAATACGACAGTCTACAGTTACAACAAAATTCACCAAAAAACCATGCTGATTGACCCATACCAATTGTCTTCCTTTAGTTTTCTCCCCCCGAAACCAATCTCTATATGGTTTGTTGGTCTGCAAAACTTTGAGATTTGGCTTTTTGTCTCCGTCCGGGGTGGGAAAATGCTCCAAATCTCAAATTTTTCACAGGAGGTGGAAAAACGAGACCTATCTGCTTCTAGGCTTGACTCTGGTCTTTCTGCCTGGGACACTGAAAGTCTTCGAGCAGGTGGGGGCCAGGAGATGGGCGGGGGGCAGAAAGGAGTGAGCAGGGAGCAAGGTCTTTGGGAAGGGGAGAAGCAGTAGAAAGGTTGGGGCCGGCATTTGGGTGCTGGTGGGGCTCCCCCCATGTTTAGGGACCTTCCCTCTCCCCGGGACCCAACATGCATCACGTACGGAGCGACAGCTTTCAGTCACATCTCACTTTCCTCTTCGTGGGCTCCTCTCAGAGGGCCTAGAGTCAAAAGCCTCCATGCTCCAGTGCCACCGCCAGTCCCAAGAGCCTTGTAGGGCTTTCAGGTCCATCCTTCAGCGCTGTCATTGAGCCAACAGGCTGGCTTGCTAGTGAACCTGGGTCCACACTGGCCCGGCTATGGGGCAGGTCTGCTTTAATGTCGATAAATGCAAAGTAATGCACGTGGGGAAAAATAATCCCAACTAGACATACAATATGATAGGGACTAATTTAGCTACAACTACTTGAGAGAGATCTTGGAGTCACTGTGGGTAGTTCTCGGAAAACATCCACGCAGTGTGCAGTGGCCGTCAAAAAAGCAAACAGGATGTTAGGAATCATTAAAAAGGGCTAGAGAATAAAACCGAGAATATCTTATTGCCTCTCTATAAAACCATGGTACTGACTACCTTATTCCAGCAAAACTCCCACTGAAGTCAGTGCAGTCCTGGGATTGGGAGCAGCGTTCCCTGTAAGCAGAGGGCCTGGGTGGCTGCCCAGGAGAGATTTAGGTGCCCCATGGCCAGCTGATTAGCAGAGCACCCTAAGCAGGCAGCATGTGATGGTGCACATCTGCACATGCCTGGGTGCACAACAACAAAATGTATTCAGCACATAGATGGAACAATTACAGGGAACATTGATTGGGAGTAAGGATTCCTGCATTAGTCTTCCTAGGTGTGTATATTTGCTTTGTAGCTGTAGGCAGCAGCCCCCCGCCTCCTTGTGTGCAACAGGGATGATACTAGTCATAAGGATGTCACAGGTGTGCTGAGAAGGAAGGAGTGTCTGTAGAGTGCCTTGATGAACGGGCAGAGCGAGCACAGGGCAGGGTGTCACTGTGCATGCTGGGACACACCAGTCCCTGCAGGATAGCTGGTGACATGCTGTCTGCATCGCAAGCATGGAGGCAGGTGCTGTGGGTGTGCCAAGCAATGGGCCTTTTCAGACTTCAGCCCTGGGTGCGGCTGGTGGATTCCCACTAGAGACTCAGCTCCCCCAGGGGTACATGCAAAGACACAAACATCAGCCTTAGGCGTGACCCTAGAACAGGAGTGATCCTAGAACTGCGGCTTCTCCACTCCCCCCGCATTCACCACCACCGGCTGCACATGGACCTCTATGGCCCTGCCTCGTACTTTGTGTGAAACCTTTATTTAGGGCTTTCATAGGCAGGCGACACCCAGACAGGTTCCTGAATGAAGAAGCAGCAATATTTTCAATTCCCCTTATGTGTTCCAGTTTAAACAAAGACCTTACAAACAATGCACCAAACGAAATACTCCAGTCACACTAGGGCCTGTATTGAAGGCCAGGAATGACAATCAATTGTAATGAGTGTATTGATTCAAGCTAACTGTCTATGAAATTGCAGAAGATGACACTTTTAATTGATATCAAATTGCATTGATTTGATTGATTCTGACGTCCCCAGTTTAAATGGCTTCCCATCGATCGCACAGGACCTAGAGTGTGTGTGGGGGGGGAACGGGAGTGCTCTGACTGGGATGAACCAAGCTGGGGAGCCCCTGAAATGTTACAGGGAAGGCTGAATTGGGCATTGGGGTCATCCATGGAAGGGGGTGTGGCGGCGGGTGTGGTATCTTGGAGTCACTGTGGGTAGTTCTCTGAAAACATCCACTCAGAGTGCAGTGGCAGCCAGAAAAGCAAACAGAATGTTAGGAATCATTAAAAAGGGATAGAGAATAAAACAGAGAATATCTCATTGCATCTATATAAAACCATGGTACCCCCACATCTTGAATACTGTGTACCGATGGGGTCGCCTCATCTCAAAAAAGATATATTGGCATTGGGAAAGGTTCAGAGAAGGGCAACAAAAATGATGAGGGGTTTGGAACGGGTCCCATATGAAGAGAGATTAAAAAGACTTGGACTCCTCAGCTTAGAAAAGAGGAGAGTAGGGGGAGATGATAGAGGTCTATAAAATCATGACTGGTGTGGAAAAAGTGAATAAGGAAAAGTTGTTTACTGGCTCCCATAATATAAGAACTAGGGGTCACCAAATGAAATTAACAGGTAGCAGGTTTAAAACAAACAAAAGGAAGTTTTTCTTCATGCAGCGCACAGTTAACCTGTGGAACTCCTTGCCAGAGGATATTGTGAAGACTAGGACTTGAACAGGGTTCAAAAAAGAGCTAGATAGATTCATGGAGGTTAGGTCCATCAATGGCTATTAGCCAGGGTGGGCAGGAATGGTGTCCCTAGCCTCTGTTTGTCTGGAAATGGATGACAGGAGAGGGATCAAGTGAGGATTACCTGTTGTGTTCCCTCCCTCTGGGGCATCTGGCACTGGCCACTGTTGGCAGACAGGACACTGGGCTAGATGGACCTTTGGTCTCACCCAGTGTGGCCGTTCTTATGTTCTGCTTGGGTCAATGGCCCACTGCAAGCTCGGCAGACTGCACAGTTGCTATGTCTGCAGCTCAGACAGCACTGGGTTGACATTTCGGCCACCCCTGCATCTTGCATACAGATTCTGATCTGTTTCCTCTCTCGGTTGCTGCTCAGATTTTTTTTGGCATGTGGCCAGTTCATTTACATCATTCATGAAAACGTCAAGAGCCAAGCCTAACTAATTGGGGCTACGTACGGAACTCACTGCATTTAGAACTAGTCCAGAGCATGTGGACGGATTCTCTGAGTCATCCTGAGGAAGCTCTCTGATTCGGTTACATTCCCCCTTACACGCTGGGTTTCCCTCACTCCTCCACACAGACAAACACGCCGCCATGCAGAAAACAGGGGCTGACAGATTAGACTGATCAATTCTGGGATCTTGCTTTCTCCTGCAGCCAATACCACTGCTCCAGAGAAAGGTGAAAACGCCCCCTAACCAATTGTGCAGTGATGTGCACGCAGAAAAGTGTTCCTTCCTGATCTCTATGGCAATTGCTTTAGTCCCTAAAGCCTGACTTGTGATTCCCAGTACCTTACCCATACATTGGTAGTGCCTTTTACACGTCTCACCTAAACAACTGTGCTCTCTTACAAATGAGGTTGCCACGTGCATTTCCTAACCAGATGGACATTACGCCCAATGCTAGGCGGGGGAGTTAGCTAGGGCCTGGACGGTCCCTAGCTCGAGGAATTCCATGAGAGCCGGTAAGGGGGACGTGTCTGAACAGTATTGACTCAGTATGGCCTGAAAAGCAAGTGTTCCCTCACAGCAAAGTGGGCTGTGAGGAGAGGCAACCCTGCTAGGAGAATGGGGCCTGGTGGGGACGGGGGGGCATCCAGAAGCCAGACGTGAGCAGCTGGACAAATGGACTCAGTTGAGAATGTTCCCTTCCTCAAAATGGCGTCTCCTCCCCTGCTTGGTGCTTGGGTTTCAGGCAGCTCGTTGCTTGTGTTTCAGCCCGGTCGAAGAGCTTGGTGATGGGCGAGCAGACCGGGCCGGCCCCCCGGCTGGCGTCCCCGAGCCCGCAGGACCGAGTGCTGAAGTCCGGCTGGCTGAAGAAGCAGCGGAGCATCATGAAGAACTGGCAGCAACGCTGGTTTGTGCTGCGTGGGGACCAGCTCTTCTACTATAAGGACGAGGAGGAAACCAAGCCGCAGGTAAGGTCGCGCTGCAGTGCCGTAACAGAGCTGCGGGCGGGGACCGGGCTTCCATTTTGAGACCTGTCTTTCTGGTTGCTGGAAGGGTCACCAGCCAGAGCACTAGCATAGCTAGGAGCCACGACAGGGAGATACACAGAATCAGAGCTCCAGGGAAATGCTGGGCAATTCCTCACTAACAGAGCAGCTCACCGTGTTAGCTCTCCTCCCTGGAGGCTACTGTGTGCAGCCCACGTGGGGCAAGATGGGGGGGGGGGGCTACTATGAAGTGGCTCCGAGGAACAGACAGATTGGACTTCCAGCTGGAGAGAGACAGCCCATGAAGGGATGAGGCCGGGAGCCAAAGGAGGAGACTGGCCCAATGGGTCTGATCCGGAACATAGGGACAGCCAGCGGCAATCAGACCTGAGGCCCTGCTGGTCCAGGATCGCGTCTCTGGTAGCGTCCAGCACCGGCTGCTTCAGAGGAAGGCGCAAGAAACCCTGCAGGAGCAATTGTGAGATGATCGGCTCCCAAACCCAGGGTCACCCTGCTCTCTTAACAGCTGGCTTAAGTCCTGAGGCGTGAGATTTAATATCTCCTCCAACATTCTTATGTGCCATGAGTATAGCGCTGGATAGTCTGGGTATCCATGTGCATGGCCAATCACGTCTCGCGTTTTGCTAATTTCTTGGCCTCAGAACTTCCTGCGGCAGTGAGTCTCACAGGTTAATTCTCTAGCGCACGTGAAGGTATTTCCTTTGACTCCTCTAGGCTTGGGGCTATTAGAAATCTAAACCGTGCCCCCCTTGTATCTCCCTCAGATGTAGAAGCAGACAGGCAGCACTGCCTTCAGGAGGAGGTGCTGGGATGGGACTCGGGGGACCATAGCAGCAGGCCGCACACGGCTCACAAGTGCCACAAAGAGACACGGGGGTAAGAGGACTGGGCTGCAGATCAGACAGACCTTGGCTTTCTTACTTGGCCAACTAACTGTTCCCAGACGCCTGGCAATGGAGCAGCCCCCCTACCATGCCAGTTAGGTTTTAGTTTCCCAGGTAAATCTTTAGTTTATACCCTGCTGCTTTCCTGAGCAGGAAGTCCGATTACATCAAATAGCGCATTGTTAGCTAGTATGACTGCTCTGAGCTGTCTGTTTTCAGTACAAATACACATTGATCGCCGTTCAGAAACCACAGTAAATCTCTCTGCCTCGTCTGAATTCTCTTTAACGAAAGGGCTCCTGGCACAAGTTGTAATTGCCAAGGGGTTCCTTTAAACATCTGGACCTGATGGGGCTGTTAACAGCTGCTGCTGCCTCATGAAAGCCTTGATTTAGAGATTATGGACAACACTAATGACATTTAGGTTGTGTTATTTCTACCCTTATTTTTTATTACCTAGCTCTTCCCTAGCTTTTTTCCTGTGCGGACTTCTTTCCCTGGGTTCTTGTAGGAGCATCTTCCAAGATTAACAAGTGACTACAAAGATAAAGATTTATGTTCTCCCTTTCCACCAGTCAGGCTGGGCTGGATTTGTCCATTTTGTCCACTTCTTGCAGGAACACAGCTCAGAGAAGCTGGGTTTGCTTTGTGTTTGGAAATGGCTGGAGTTTATCTATCTAGGTGGCATAGGTACTTATGCCCTTGACCTATAGAATTGCACTGCCCCCTACTCAGTAAGACAAGGCAGAGCAAAGGTGTTAGCCCCACTGTAAAGCTGGGGACCTGAAGCTCAGAGATGAAGTGACTTGACTAAGGTCACACAGGGAGTCTGTGGCAGAGCAGGAAGTTGAACTTTGGCCTCCCAAATCCCAGATTAACTCCCTAACCACCTCACCAGGCTTCCTGTTGTTGCCCAGCCTCCTCTCTTGTGGGAGTGAGTTCCAGATTGAGGAGCTGGTTTCACTGAGAAAGCTCCATGTGTGGCCCACAGGAACTTTGCTCTTGGGGCTGACAGTTCTAGAGGATGGCAGCTGGCCTGGGTGGTCGCTGTCATGCAGAGTGACACTGCCTCCCCCTTCGGAGAGCTGGGCCAGGCCCCTGGAGAACTTTGAAGGGGAGGAATATGTCCCAGCAATAATATTTTGCAGGGGAACAGGCTCTCCAGCAATTCCATGGCTCTTGCTATGGATTCCCTGCCTGGAGCTCTAGAGCCATGGAAGCTGGGCTCCAAGGAACAATGTCTTTGTTATCTTCTGTGTTTCATGGAGATCTCTCTCCAGGTACTGACCAGCTGTGCCCAAGCTTGAGGGCACAGTCCAAGATGGTTTCAAACCTCTCCCAGTCCAGCCCTTCCCTGCGGGGAGCTCAGAGTTTCAGGTTCTTGCAAACAGGGATATGCTCTTAGCTAGAAGAGGGATGCCTGGGGACAGAACACACCGCATCCAGCAGTAACTTTGCATCAATTGTTCTGTCTTGACTCCCTGTGTCCGGGATGGACTATACAGATTCCAGATACTTTAAGGCAGGGGTGGGCAATAATTTTTGATGGAAGCCACTCCAAGAATTTGGAAAGTGGTCAAGAGCCGCACTCTTCCATGGTATTAATGGAGGAGGTGCAGGGTCTGGGATGGAAGTTGGGTGCAGAAGGGAGCTTGGGGTAAGGGAGGGTGTTTGGGTGAAGGAGGCAGTTGTGACCTGGAGCACTGGACTGGGATGCAGGGGGTTGGACTGTGACCTTGGGCAGGGAATTGGGGCACAGGAGGGGGTGCAGGGATTTTGGGTTGTGAGCTCGGGCAGGAGGGGACTGCGATCTGGGGCAGGGGGTTGAGGTGCCAGATCTGGGAGGGGATATGGGTACAGGAGGGGGGCAGAGGATTTGGGTATGTGGAGTAGGGGACAGGAGTGAGGGGGCAGAGGGTTGGGGAAGGGAGGGATTAGGGCGGCAGAGGCAGGCTCTGGCCAGGAGACTTACCAGCCAGCCGCCTTCCTGAACCAGCCTCCCTGCCTGCCAGTTCCCTCTAATCAGCCAGGAAAGCTGTGCTGCTGCGCAGCTTAATCAGACCTGCCCGTTCTGTCAGATCCCTGCACAAAGCCCTGAGCCTCTGACTGGGCGAGACTCATTAAGCACCTGTGAAGCTGGGCTGCAGCCATGTGTTCTGGAGCGCCTTGTGCTTTGTGGCTGCCTGTTATTGAAACAGGCAGCTCCCATTGGCCGGTTTCTGGCCACAAACCGGGCAATGGGATTGTGCTGGGGGCAGGAGCAGCTCCTAAACCTTTCTCCCCTCCCCTCCAGACTCACAGTTTTTGAAAGAAACTGTGGGTGGGTGGGGCGAGGCAAGTGGGGAGCCTGCCTGGGACTCCCCACAGCGTCCGCTGGCCAGATCTGGAGGCCTGGCGGGCCAGAGGCGGCCCAGACCCTGCCCCCCCAGATAGTCCCTCTGTGCACGTGTAAGAGCGTGGCACTCACCTCCCACCAACGCCCCCATTTGACCATGTTCCTGCACTGCCCTCCGTCTGTCTCACACTGAGTGCTGTTGAGCTTTGCCACTCCTTTTGTAGGCCTCCCTGGCCCCTGATTGGCCAGTTCCTCCAGAGCCTCTCTAGCCTCCTGGAGGACTTATCTATGGCTCTTTCTGGGCTCAGATCCTGGTCCTCCCTGTCACAGCATCCTGCTAAGATCAGTTCTGGCACCCAAATAAGATTTGGAAGCATCCGAATCTCAGCCTGATTTCTTCCTGTAGTGTCGGTGCTAGCCAAGTGGTGTGTGTTAGTAAATGATGTGTTTTTTTCCTGCTCTACTTTGCAGGAGCAACGGGTGCCTGCAAAGGCATAAAGCGAGCTTGCAAGGCTAGTGATTAACAGAGACAGGATCCTCCCCAAACAACCCAACTTAATTAAGCGTTATCCTGAAACGAACGTGGGAGGAGTGGAAGGGCAGTCCTGAGACAGCAGAGGTAGCTGGTGGGAGTGGGTGTGTAGGGGGAGGTGGCCAGAGGCAAGGAAGAAGGAATGTCAGGGAGGAGATGGTGAATGTGAAGGAACTTAGAAGAAGCAAACCGGCTGGTGGTTATGTGGGGGAGCGGGCAGAGAGACTGACTTAATTCAGCTAACTGAAGCAGGTTCAATTAATCAGGAGAGTGACGCTCAGACGATTGAGTTCCTTTGCAGAGCAGCAGATGTGTGCCGGAGACGGCTTTCCAAGGCGTTCTGGTACTGCAAACCAGCGCTCGGGAAGTTCGAATGTGATATTTGCTGAACGGCTTTGGGGCTTGGCTTGCGAGGGTACAGAGCTGTAGAGAAGTAGTCACTGCAGCTTTCCAAGGGACATATTGGGACCATGCTCAACTTCACACCTGTCTCCTGCTGGAACACCGGGGCGGTTCTGTCGGGGTGGCTGACGTTACGTACTCAGAGCAGCTGTCTGTACAAATCTCGCTTGTGATTTCAGCGTCTGCCTTGCGGTGTGTGTGGCCGGCAAAGCACCTTTTACTGATTGTGACACAGGGCGTAGTAGGATCGGTTGGAGGCCTTCTGGGCCTACCACTCCCTGCGCCAGAGCAGAAGCAGTGAAGGTGGGTCCTCCAGGCCTGCCTAGAGTGGCTGCTTCCCGACAGCCTATCAGAGCGCAGCAGGCTCACTTAAAAGGCGCTGCAGGGCCGGAGCAGGCCAGTTGCTGGCTGGGGCCAGCAGGGTGAGGAAGGACTGTGAGATCATCCAGGCCAGGAGGCCTGGGAGAGGCCCTCCTCAGGCAAGGAACAGAGGTACAGGCGTGGAACCGAGGAATGGACTGAGGGAGAGGCCCCCTCCTTCTGCCTGAGCAGAACAGATCACTTTGCAGCCAGAAAGGACTCCGGCTTCAGCTCGTTAACTACCGTGCTTTGCCAGTAACTCCCCTTCAAAACGCAGACAGCTGGCTGTGTGATGCTCCCACGCAGAAATGCAAAATGTCTATGGCTAGCGTGCCTGTCCATATGTTGGCAATTTAGACCATTCATTTATTAGCCAAAATGCTAAATCAAAATTTGTCCCCCCTTCTAGATCTGCTGCTGTTCATGATAGGGACGGAGGGAAGAAGCACATGTCCAAAGCTTCCCAGATGTCAGAGTTGTATCTACACAGTTTCCTCTTTTATGTCTATGCCCCCACGTTACCAGAGCATCTGTACTGCTCTGGAGTATTTAGAAGTGCAGGTTCTCTCTCTTGTTGCCCAGCTTGTGGCAGAAAAGAGGCTAACAGGCTTGCTTCATTTCTAGGTGTGTTTCTATTTAGGCGTGCTTGTGCGCCCTCGTGTCGGGGAAATCTAAGCCCTATGGTCTACTAGAGAGTCTCATCACTGCACCTCCAATGCGACTCCCATCTGTCCTGTGTGGTTTGATTTCTCTCCCCTCCTCCTGCTCGGGGGAGAACGGTGTGCACAGGGCGATGCTTTGTTTTGGTAGGGCTCTGTATTGTGGTTGTTTACAGGTCGGTCGGCTCCGGGTTTATATCGGAGAAGGTAGATGGAAGACCTGCCTCTGGCACTTGCTGAAAAGGATGGGGAAGCTTGTGATGGTCCTTAGTTCTGGTGGGAGCTTGGCCCACAGTCCAGGGCCAGTTCCAAGAAAGCTGGATCCGTGTGGTGGCCGGATGCATTGTGCCGGGGATCAGGGGCACGTTAGGTTCTTTTACCTAAGCTGGGCTGCCCGCTTGGAAGATACAGACTGAGCCCTGAGCGTGTGGTGCCCTGTGCTGCTGAGGAGACGCTCGATAGTCCGCAAAGTCAGCTGAAACTTGCATTCAGTTCAGTGAGGGGCAGTGCTCCCAGGTGGACTCCGTGGATCGGGACCGACGTGGGTCCAGACAGGGAGCGTGCATTGTCTTGCATGCACCGTTTCCTTGGAAGACGTGCTGGAGTAGCTGGGCACTGTACCGTCTGTATCGAGGCTGATCCAAGGCCCTCCTAAGGATGATAGAGGGGTGCTTTCCAGAAGAGGCGCAGCATTTGATTTTAAAACAAACAAAACTCCCCAATCTAAGTGAGAGTGAACTTTTGATAGGCACCACCTTTCTTGAACGTTGCCGTTCGGGTAACCAGTGCTCCCATGTGTTAAAAGGGGGTTTTACCTGCAGTGTGTCTAGCTAATGCGTTGTTCTCTTTGGGTACGTCTACACAGCAGCATTGGTCCGGAATAACTGACGTTATTCTGAAATAACAAAGAGCGCGTCGGCACAGCAAGCCGTTATTTCAAAATACCATTGAGCGGGAGGACTTCTTACTCTGACTCCTGCAACCCTCATTGCACGAGGAGTAAGGGCAGTCGGAGGAAGAGCGCTCTACTTCGGACTTCCTGCTGTGTGGGCAGCACCAAAAGCCGAGTTAAGCTATTTCGACTTCAGCGACGTAACTGACGTAGCTCCAGTTGCGTAGCTTCAGTCGACTTTAGCCCTGCTCTGTAGATGTGCCCTTTGTATTGAACATTTATGTTGACAATTATTAAGGATCGCAAGCACCTAAAATGTGCTGGGATTCTGGCTCTGTTCCTCTGTATTTGGGAGCAGATGGCTTCAGTGTTTGGGGGTAGGTCTGATTTTTTTTCTCTTGTCCTTGCAATTGCTTTGTTGCACCTGATTTCTGGCTCCGAGTTTTCCTTTGCTTCCACATTCTCTAGCTTACAGACGCTTTCGGTGTGTGTTGTAGCGTCGGCCACCCTCATTCCCAGTGTGCTTGGGGCTTTGTGGGGTTTTATTTATTCTATGCTGAACTCTTGGTGGTTTTTTAACTGATACTCATTCCTTTTTCAAAAAACAACTTCCCACATGGATCTCTGTCTCCTCTCTAGATTGCATCCCCCTTCCACGTGTCGTTTGACAGATAACCCAGCCCGATACAGTCACCTTAATTACTTATACTGCTTGGAGGCCCATGGTGGTAGGTGTGATACACACATGTAACAAAAGAGACAACCGGAGGCTGCAGCAACAAGCGAACAGGAACCCAGAGGAACCCCGGGGCCCATTGTACTGAGAATAATAAGCAGCAATTCCAGCCCACTGTCCAGCATTTGCAAAATGCTTGTATTGATTTGTTTGATTCTCGATTTCTCTGGAGCTACCCCACTGAGATAATGGGGATTAGTCAACTGCTGGATGACACCTGGCAACACTCGGGCATTGCAGCACCGTTCCTAAGGGGCTGGCCTGCTTCTCTGCCTGGCTCCTTGTGCTGAGATGGAAGAGTATTTGCATACCTCCATTTTCCAGCCCCTGTGTGGGCAGCAGCAGCCGCACAGCGTGGCCCCATTGGCCTTAACAGCCCGCATGGCACTTAGCGGCAGCGTGTTGGCAAAGGGCAGCATCGTACATTATACAGAGCACGGGGGGAGCTTTATCCTGCCACAAACCACTGCGAGGACAGCCAGCTGCTTCTCAGAATCGTCTCTTCTCTCTGCTTCCGCCGACAGCGGGCAACCCTCTAAAAATAACCCAGAACCCAGCCGTGCAATTGATTGATTGGACACTCTATGGAGAGACTACTGCTCCTACTATTGAAGCCCTTGTAAACCACTGGACGCTGCGTCTTAAGGTTCCCCCAGCCCTGATTAGCAGAGGATATGAGTTATGTACAGCAGTAGGTAAGGAGGCTTTGCTCTTTTGAGCTGCTACAGCAGGGGTGGGGAACCACAGGCCTGGGGGCCGAATGCGGCCCCCGGCTTGCCTGGGTCCAGCCCCTGAGGCTCAGGGCCCCCTCCAGCATTGGGGAACCCAGCTGGCACTCTAGCCCCCCCACTATCCCACCACGGGGCTGGAGCACACAAAATCTACTTGCCTGTGCCTAGCGTTGCCAGATACTTTCACAAAAAATCCTGAACATAGTGGGGGAAAAAATTGGTTGAGCAAAAAAAAAAAAAAGAAAAAGGTCACTGCGCCTTTAAATCCCCATACCCCTCACTCCCCCCACCAGACGTGGCAGGGGAAGAATGTCCCCACTGGCCTTCCATCCAAGAAAAACAGAAAATATGTTCTGTTTTTTTTACCCTACAGGGGCCACAAATACTGGACTGTCCAGCTGAAAACCGGACACCTGGCAACCCTACCTGTGCCTTCCTCCTAGGCGCCAGTGTGCGAGGGGAATGTGGGGAGCAGTCGGGGACCACGCTAGTGAGGGGGATGTTGTTGTTGCATCTCACTTGTGTGTGGCCCCCGACTGATTTTTCTGTGGGTCAGTGGCCCCCTATCCAAAAAGGGAGCCTCACCCCGGTGCTACAGCTTAAACTATGTGTTGTGGTTCTGAGTTCCCTGACTCAGGTTAAAATATGGCCATCCATAGTTTTTTCCCGTTACGCAAACACTGCCCCTTCCGAAAAGGTTCGTGAGACATAATGGGACTCTGATCCACTTTCCTCTCTTCCTCCCCAAAGACCTGTCTGATTGCCTGAGAATCTCCCACAGCAGCTGTCTGTCTCTCCTGGGTAAGAGCGGAACAGGAGGGGAGTGAATAGATTTATCCCCGTCCTAGCGTCGCTGCTTCCAGGCCAGTGGCGGCCGTGTGGACTCCAGCAGCGAGTTGTTTCCTTCTCGGGGGAGAGAGCCCAGGAGTGGTTGCAGGCTCGGGGTATTGTTTTGCCTCGGGCTGCCTTGTGTTCACAATCAGCTTGGTGTCCCGAGCCCAGAAATGTACCAAGCAGGCAACGTGGAATTCTCTGGCCTGTGTTACACAGGGGTGAGACTAGCTGATCACAGTTGTCTCTTCTGACCTTGGAATCCGCGAGTCAAAGCTGGCAGCTCACACAGCTCCAGAAAGTGGCTGTGCCAGGCCCCCCCCCTCGCCCGCACGCACACCCCAGCAGCGTTGCTTGCAGTTTGACTCTGGCCATGAGGAGAATTGCAGACAATTCCTACCAGCACCAACAGTCCAAGCCTGTCTAGCCACAGGAGACGTGTCTACACTAGGGCCCATGGGGGTACAGCGGGACCAGCAGTTGCCCGGGTGGGAAATGACTGACGTTCCCGGATGTCGATGAGGGGTGCTAACCATCACCTACGGGCCCCCGCCACCTGCCCAGGGTGTCAACCCAAACTCAGTGCAGCAGAGAGCCTGAAGTTCGTGGCCCACTTCATTGGGAGGGGAAGGGGTGTTGTCTCTACTGTCAGCTACTTTTATTTTACAAAATAAATTAATTAATTCAGCTCTCCTCCCTTTCAAGCACCAGAGGCCGGAGAGTCTCCTTCTAACATCCCATTGGCCTTCCTGGCAGCTGTTGCTTTCATTCAAGCACCCTTTTCAGCCGTGCATTGGCCCAGCTCGTTCTGATTTTTGTCAGGGGCACCTAGAATGTTTCGAGCCCCCCGCTGGTGAGGCTGGCGGGCCGGGTCGTCTCTGCGTCTAGTCGGGACAATTCACTAGTGCGTTAGTTTGGATCATAGTGATTACGTGCACTGGGTGTTGAAACTTCATGGAAACTAGTGGGCTGTTACTTTGCACTGTTCATTTACCTGTGTGCTGTTGGAATGTGGAAACAAACATTTCCACTGTGTGTACCCCGGTAACTAAATACCCTATCAACCAGTGTCCTCTTGACTCCCCCATGAAAATCACATCAAGGAACACACATCAGCTTGGGGTATCTGCCCTGTTTGCTGGCAGTCTGCCCTGAGACAGGCATTCACAGCTGGGACCCCCTCCAGACAGCCCTCTCCCAGTCTCCTTTCAAATAGAATTGATAGCGAAAAGCGTCCCGGCACCTATCTGCTTTTGCAGCTGTCCTAGTGACAACGGTTTGTCATTTCTGCTGGCCTCGGAGCAGGCTCGGTGAGCGCCTAGCCACTAGGCTGATCCGGGACCGGTCTCGAGCGGTTTCCGAAAGCGACGCGTTTTCACAGAACGCTCGGACGAATTGGTATTTGCCGATAAAAAGCTGCGGTGAAAAATGTCCCAGCTGGGCTCAGGTTTTGGGTCTTCTGAAATGTGAACCGGGGGCAGTTCCTGCTGTGACATCCCCGTGGGGCAGCCTGACGCACTGCAGCAGACAAGGAAGCGAAAAGGGCTTCCGTCCCCGTCGAGAGGGCCGAAATATGAAGCAAACACTGACCTTTTCCCTCACGTCAGCTCTGCCGGGGGTGGGCACAAGCCTCTGAGCAGGCTGGATCCGGCCCGCGAGGCGGTTCCAGGCCTCACCCCGTAGCGTGTTGCCTGGGAGCCAGAGCCGTGCGAGCTCTTTCCGCTGCTTCTGTTCAAAGGGCTTGTGCCTGACGGGCAACAGGTGAGCAGCAGGGCCTGGGGCCGTCAGCCCTGTTATGTGAATTCAAAACCACCGCCCCAGACTGCTCTGGGAGGAAACTAGCCCCCGGCACCCTCCGCCTGCTCCAGGTCCCTTCCATGGGCCAGAAGTCAGGGGCAGGGACCCCAGGCCACGCAAAGTTCCCGGCAGAGTCGCTCTCACCCCCGCCCCTTCCGCCGGAGGCCCTGCTGGCCCATGGGCTTGTGCGGTGGGTCTGTCAAACGGTGGCGTCGCCATTCCGGCGGCAGCCTGGGCTCCGGGATCCTCGCCCTTTGTGCAGCCCTAGAGCTGAGTCTGCAGCCAGAGCCCGGGCCTGCTGCTGAGGGGGGCGGGAGGGACGGGGGGGAGTTGCCTGGGGATTCAAAAGGGCCCTGGCCAGCGGTGGCAGCTGGCGCCCCGGACCCTTTAAATCCAAGCCAGAGCCCCGGAGCTAAAGGCAGGCTGGGCTGTGGGTCCGTCTGGGCAGTGCCAAGGGCTGGCTGCTTCTGCCCCGCCCCTTCTGCCCCTGGCCCCGCCCCTCCTGGGAGCCCAGAGCCCCTCCCTACCTCGGCCAGGGACCCAGCAATTCTATTGGCCTCCCTGGCTGGCACAGGCCAGGTGAGGGTGTTCAGGTCAACGTAGCCACCCCCCGACTAGCTCCGGGATTAAAGCTGAGCCGTCTGTCCGAGACTGCCACAGCAACCACCCTGGCATGCCGGCTACGTTCCCGAGGCGTGCACCCCAGACGGGCCATTCACTCAGCTCTGCCTTCAGAAATGTGCCCTATAGCTAACCCCCCCACCCTCCAAGTTGGGGGCCGAGGCGTGGGAAGATGGGTTTCGCCAGGATTTGGTGTGGTTTTGGTTTGGGGAACCTGCTGGCGTTGACCCTGCTTTGGTATGTAGCAGTTGGACTCCGGGCTATTGAAATTGAATTTAAATCATTGTTCTTTCAGCCCCTGGGCAAGGCTGCTAATGCAGCCCGATTGACTGATGGACCAGTCCCATCACTCAGCCTAAATTCAGTAATGTTCCACTCCCAGTCAGAGCAGCTGTCAGCATCAATTCGCCCTGCCTGCTTCTAGAGTCTTCATGCCGGCCCTACTTTCTGCTAGTTTATTTACAGGCTGTTTTGCGAAATGCCAGAAAGATCGGACGGTCGCAAGCTAGCCCCTGTTGTGCACCAGAGACGCCTCTTATTGCCTCGCGGAGCAGTCGTGAGAAAGCAGCCCTCCCCAGTTCACTCGGGCAGTGTGCAGATAGCGAAGCATGTGCTGGAGGTGGCTGTGAATATTTATCCCGAAAAGCCCTTCCCAGAGAGAGACATGGCTGGCAAACTGCAGCTCTTCCTCCCACCTCTCACTAAACGCAAGGGCGTCCGCAATCAGATTTCAAGCTTGTGCCGTGTGCCGCGTGGGCTGGGGTGTGAACTAAACACGTCACCCACAATCCATCGGCTGTCTCCTGCCGACATCAGTGGGAAGCCGGGACAAAGATCTGGGGTAAAACAGTTTGTCGGTAATCCCTGCCATCCGAGTGACTCATTACCTCCTGCAGCCATTCAGCATGGCTCCGTTTTCTCAGCGCCCTGCATTTCTCTTCCTTCCACACGCGCCTGTTCTCTGTCTTCTGCCCTCCTCCTCCTCCTCTCTGCGTGTCTCCACGGTTTTTCCCTCGGCAGGGGCTCTTTGCCGTGGCAAACATTTAAAGACAATGAGGGGAAACTCGTTTTAATCAGAATGTTCACAGATAAGTTGGAATTTTCAGTGAAAATGGAAACAAAAACATCTTGATTTGGCAATTCCGTGGGGTTCAGCTGAGGGATGTTAAATAGCGGTTAATTGAATAGTCGATTAACTTCATAAATTCTTATCGGTTAGTCGACTATTCTGTAGTCCCCGGGGGTGGGGCCAGAAGCCAGTGTGCTCTGTCCCCACTCCCGAGGTGCCCCCTGCCACTCCATGCTGCTGCCTCTGCAGTGTGGGGTGCCAGGTAGGAGCTGGTCTGCGGGGGGGAGTCAGTTTAAAAACCAGCTCCCCTCGCGGACCAGCTGCCTGTCTCCCCATGCTGCTGCCTCTGATTCAGAGGCAGCAACACAGCATGGCAGCAGCCCCTGTCTAGGGGAGTGGCTGAGCTCCGGGACCTGGCACAAGCTGGAACTGAGCCGGGCTGCCTGCCCACCTGGCTCCTAATACACTTTAAATGCAGAGCTGCAGCAGGGGTAGGTCCTGGACCTGGCACAAGCCAGGACTGAGCTGGGCTGATGGCCAGCCTGTTAAAAAATTTACTGGCAAGGGTGGGGGGGAGGGAAATGCGTATAGCCTACAGAATTAACCTATAAGCTTTTGCTTATCGGTTAATTGACTGCACTACTACATCCCTGAAACAAAAAACAGGACTATGTAGCACTTTAAAGACTAACAAGGTGGTTTATTAGGTGATGAGCTTTCGTGGGCCAGACCCACTTCCTCAGATCAAATTGTGGAAGAAAATAGGCATGACCATATATACCAAAGGGATACAATCAAAAAAAGTGAACACATATAAAAAGGACAAATCAAATTTCAGAACAGAGGGGGGAATGAGTGGGGGGGGGAAGGCAAATGTCTGTGAGCTAATGATATTAGAGGTGATAATTGGGGAAGCTATCTTTGTAATGGGTAAGGTAATTAGCGTCTTTGTTAAGACCCGGCGTAAAGTGTCAAATTTAAGCATGGATGACCATTATAAACCATCTTGTTAGTCTTTAAAGTGCTACATAGTCCTGTTTTTTGTTTCAGCTAGACTAGACTAACACGGCTACATCTCTATTACTATACTACATCCCTAGTTGCGATGCCTCATGGGCCCATTCTCCCCTCCAGGCTAAGTTCCCTGGTCAGACTACATCTCCCATGATGCACGAGTCTCCCGTCACATTGAGTTTCAGCATGAGAGACCCTGGTTATTGTGCATTGTGAGAGATGCAATCTGGCTGTTAAACCCAGTGCATGGAGGACGGGGGCAGCGGGGCTGGAACCAGGCTGAAAGCCATTGAATCCAATTGTAAACTCTGCATATAATAGAAACCACTTCAAGCCAGGTGCAGCAGCTTGCCCCATACCCTAGTCCTAGCCCCTGTGGAACGGGGGTAGGAGGAAAACACACTACAACTCACCTGATGTACCACAGCAATCTCTCTCTCTCTCTGTGTGTGTATATATATATATATAGCCGGATTTGGACCAAAATATCCCAGTTTTCAGGCATTTGGGTTATCAATAGCAAATCTAAATCTTCGGTAGAAAAACACTTTATGAAAAAGGTTTAGACAGAAACTCAATTTTCCCTCAAAAATCAATGCTGAGGGGAAATGTTTGACCTGCCCTACTGTGTCTAATTCTTGCCCCCTCCCCCAGTCCATTATCTAAACCGATCAGCAGTTAAACAAGCAATGCTGACCCATCAGTGTCGATATTGGACTTTGTCCGGAATAGATCTGAACTGGCCGTATTGATTTCCAAACGGCCCGAAGAAAAGGCAGGCTGGGCCAAAGGGACCCTCCTTCATTCCCCATCAGAAGGCCCCATTTGACAACCCTCTCTCCTCCAGAGCATGTTCAGGTGTAGGGTTTCGGGGCCTTCCCCAGTTTAGTGCTTCGTTAGGCAATCTGGTTCCACAGTGATCAGTTTCCGGGGCCCCGTCCTCCAGTCTGAGCATGACTCAGTGCATTCCTTTCCCGGATAAACAAAAAGACCCAAAATAGGAAACCTGAATGGTCTTTATGGTGAACTTGAAGCGTGTGCCGAAGTCCCGTTGAAATGAGTGCGGATTAAGCATGTGTCTAACTGCTGTGCTGAATCAGGAGGGGGCTTGAAAGCAATTCTGAAACACCTGCGGGCTAAGAATTCCTTTCCCTTGCTCTTTTGCTTCCCTGTAAATTCCTTATTCCTTCGCCCATCGTTGCCAGCAGCCTTAGAAGTCCACATGCCCTACGACAGGCAAGAATCAGATGTCATGTGAGAGTCCTAGATATTATTTTTAGAACACGCAAAAAATAAAATGTAACCTCGGGTCAAAATCTGAGATTCATCTGGACCAGAACACCCCTGAGCTTTGGGAAAGTTTTCAATCTGGGTCCAAACTTTGGGGCTTGTGCCCAGCTCTAACTACAAATAATTGTCTGATTGTCTCCTAATGGGCCTGGATTTTATCTGCCCATTGTCTGCATGTATCTCAATCCCGGTGAGTGGTGATGAGCAACAATCTTCAACTGTATGAGAGTCTGACTCAGTCCTGTGTTCTCTGGATACATTTTCTGCCCTTTACAGCCTCTTTCCTGTGCACTTGTCCCTGCCACTAGAGTTGAATCATTATATGTTTTCCCAGCACGTTTGCATTAGTGACATTTTCGTCCTCACGGGCGTATTCCTCATCTGCATCCTGCTGACAAATGCAAAGTTCAAGAGGAAGAAGCCGGTTGTCAGAGCTGTGGCATTTAGTCTCCTTAATGAGGTGGAGTGCTGGATTGACAGCTCCCGGCTAGTACTAGCTGAGCTTGCTAGGTCGCCATGCTGTGCTCATGCGGTGGAGGTGAAGATCTGGGTAGCAGTACATTCATTATCTTCAGAATTTCATCCAAAGAATTTCCTCCCAGGCCAAATCTGGCATCCTTAAATGATATGCAGATCCTGGAGGAGAATGGGGTTTCTGTCGAGGCGATTCAAAATACTGGGTGTTCTGGGGACGGAGTGTGGGCAGGGCCATGCTGGGCAGTTTGGGAAGGCAGTGCCTTCCCATGCCTAGCATATCCGCCCTCCTCACCCCGTCTGCAGATGAGCCTGTCCCAAAACGAGCACTCTTCCAGTGACCTGTCCGCCTTGTATGCAGGGTCTCAGCAGAACCGCATATTGCAAAATGAGCAAAACCTCTGTGACTTAGTCCCTGCTGGGCAGCTGACTTACGCTACACCTTAGAGGCCTGATTGCTCATGCTAGTAGCTCTTTGGTTCAGGTCTGGAGGGTCCTCGCATTGCTCCTAGATGGGATCTCCTATCTCAGTCTAACTTAACCTCGGGAGGTCGCCTATGAGGTGCAGGGACCTCGTTTTGGTTCCTAGCTGCCTGCTTGGAGCCAGAGTTGCTCTGGGCAGTCTGGCTCCTTGGTGGAGCGATGGGTGTTGCCTGGGGTTCTTGGCTGCGCATCCCCATTCGGTTCCCTTGTTTTAACCCTCACTCCTGCTCCTGTTTTCTTCTTGGGCCATGTGGTTACTTGACTGCGGTCTTGTGGCCCCTCCCTACCTGTGGGGTGGGGGCGTTAGCTCTTGGGGGCTGTGCCCACCTTTCCAGTGTTCCAGGTGGGCTTCATAGGAGCCATGAGTTGGCCACCCAGCAGGAGATACCCCCCGAGCTTGGCCAGACCTCTTAGCTGGGGCGACACGTGGGGGGCATTGAAGGTCATGTGCCCCCCCCAAACATCATGGGGGAAGTGGCCAGCAGTCAGTGGATGGAGCCCCAGGTCCTGCGCTTGTGGGGGGGCATGGGGCCTAGGGGACCAGAGGAGGGGAGAGGAGGTGGGTGTCTGGTGCAGGGCTGGGATGGGGGGGATGGGGTGGAGCAGGGGCAGAGCTTGTGGAAAGGGGCGGAGTGGGGGTGGGGTGAGGCGGGGCACTCCCCCAAGCTAGGGCTGGTGCAGGGAAGCATTGTGTGGGGGGGGCAGTCATGTGATCAGTGCCCCCTTGTGTCCCTCCCCAGTGCGATCGCCAGCGCCGCGTGCCAGCGGTTAACTTTCTGTGACACTGCCCCATCCTGCCTCTTTCAGGTGCCCATTTTTCGGAGCCACCTCAATTTTATCATAAAGAATTTAGCAATTTTTTAAAAGAACGGGCAAACCCATCTGTTGTAACAATATTAAGTCTAGGGGGGGGGGGGACGAGAAATCTTTGAGAATGTAAGGAAATGTAATTGAGAAAATGACATGGATGAATGAAGACTGCACAGTTTAAATAACAAAAAGGCAGGGATTGCAAAAGCGAAGGACGCAGCCGAACCCCTCAGCAGGCTGGGAAATATTATTTCGCTTCCTCGTCTTCTGGTACAGTCTTCCCCTACCTCTCTGCAAACAAACAACATTAGCGTGTGCCATTAAATATCCAGCACAGATGAGGCAGTGTTGCCTAGTGGATAGGCAACTGGGACTCCAAAGATCTGGGATCAGTTCTTGGCTCTGATACTGGCCTGCTGGGTGAGGTTAGGCAAGTCACTTTGTCACTCTGTGCCTCAGTTTCCCCACCTGTTAACATGGCCATTATGATTTTCCTTTGATTGATGCTTTGAGTCAGACAGGTGAAAAAGCACGACGTAAGAGCGAGGTTTGATGTGTGGGGCAGCCACGGTAATTTTGTCATTTGAAACTAAGTTGGCACTGCCTGACTTTTTGTGATTGTTAACCTCACTGGTGCAGCGACATTGGGGTATGTGTGATTTTTTTAACATTTGTTGTTGTCCCTTCCCAAGCTGAGGAGTCGCAGGAACTCTGAGTGGCTTGTTAATTCCCTCCCCGCTTCATTAGGAGGAACTCTCAGGCTCCTACTAAGCTTTGGGGGATGCCCCATGGCCCCAGCCATAGCGAAAGACTCCTCGTTCAGAGCTGCAAGTAATTGGAATGCAGTGGGGTGTACGGAAGTGTATCTCAATGCCTTACCTCGTGAGGCTCGGTGAATCTGCGCTTATTTACCAGCCGACGACATTTTCCAGCTCCAGAATTGGTGCTTTGGTAATTTATGTCTGGTCATTTCAACATTATACACGCAAAGAAAAGAGGAACAGCTTAATTCGTTTACGTTGAATACCAGCTGGCTCCTTGGCTTATTACAGTAATTTCTCCAAAGAAAGCAACTCTGCAGAAGACATTATTGCAAGAGGCAGTGCTAGAGGGAAAAAATATGCAATAACATCAATGGGAAAAAAAATAATGTACTGGCTTCCCAGCTACCCAAGGAAGAATGCAAAGGGCACATGGCAGGTTTTATTCCTTTAATGGAAATTCTGGATTCTCTCCTCCCCATCAAATACCAGAATTGTGTTCCTTGACTAACACAAACTTGGAAGCAGATGGAGAATCTAAGGGGGGATAGTTCTGGATTACCAGCGTTCTATATTACACGCGCTACATTGTCCTTAGGGTTTGTCTATCGTTAAAACGATTTGAAAGCCAATCACAAAGGCGGGCCTGAATGTAAATGACAGCTGCAGCGTAAATACTGCGCTGCTCAGCATTGTGGTTTGGAAAGTGGGTGTTGCGGAGAAAGATTGTCATGGGACCATAAGCTCTTTCCGAGTAGGCTCGTGGGGGACAGAACATCTATCGGGCTCACCTGCCCCTTGCTACGTTCTCTTGCTCCCCACCCCTCTGGCCAGCTGGTCCCCTTTTCCCCTCGCAGAACCCGCACAGGGAACTTTTTTAGCCAGGTCCCTTGGGTCTCATGGAGCAGGACTTCAAAGGGAAGAGCTGTGTTCTCTGCCGGCCCACAGTCGGAGAGGGACTTTCCTCTCCGTGATGGTGGGAGGCCCAGCTATGCACCCTGGGAGATGATGGATGGCTATGGCATCCCTTTCTGACACATCTGCACCCCACCCCCAAGCAGCCATAAAGTCTGGGGGCATTTGGACCCGGAAGCAAATGGAACAGACTGGCCCTCTCCAGATGTAGCCTGAGATTTTGGGACTAGAGCAGGGGTGGGCAAATACCGGCCCACAGGCTGGTTCTGGCCTGCCAGGGTTAGCCCCTGGCAGGCCACCACCCAATGGCTGTGGATCACCATTCCCAGCCAATGGGAGCTGCGGGAAGCGACCCGGACTGGAATATGGCTTCCCGCTGCTCCCATTGGCCAGGAATAGCGGCGATCCGCGGCTAATAGGAGCTGAGATTGCCCGGAGCGGTGGAGGCGCAGGTAAATATAACGGGGGCTCACCCTGGCAAACCGCCGCCATTTACTGCCCATCCCCGGAGGCATGGCATGTGGGCCGGGGTTCAAACCCCTCCAAGGGAGCTTGGATCAGCTGATCTGCTTCAGATCCTCCCTCTGCTGCTCCCGCACGGCCCCTCTGAAAATCAAGCCGCTCACTCGGTACCTAACGCATGGAAGTAGGCGCTTAACCCTAGCCAGCGGGGAGTGAAAGGTGGAGCTCTCAGGCCGCCCTCAGCGTGAGATGGTGACAGGCCTTTACAGACTAGACTAATAAGAGGTAGCCTCCGCAGGGAGGGAGGTCTCGGAAGGCTGTTTCCCAGGCAGAGGGAGCTCTGATGTCGGAGGCAGAGAGCCTTGGGGTGGCGCGTGTCTCCTCCTCGCTAGGAAATAACTGTCCATGGAGAGGAGAAGGCTCTTGCAGCCACAGTGGCCAGATTGTGGGAAAGGAGAGAGGAGGCAGGTGTTAGACAAGCAGACCCAGAGAGGGAGTGCGAAACCGGAAGGGAAAGGGTGGGGCGGAAAGGGGAGATGATCAGGAGCGGGCGGCGGAGAGGCGTTTAAATCTACCAAACCTTGCTCTGCTATGGCCCCTCCCCCTTCATTGGTCTTTCTGTGTCCATTACAGGGTTTCATTCCACTGCAAGGCAATCAGGTGAGCGAGCTGACCCCTCACCCCGAGGAACCAGGGAAACACCTCTTTGAAATAGCCCCAGGTAGGCCAGCCTTTCCTTTTCCTTCCTCCCGCCGCTCCCCCGGGGACTGATCAGCAAGGCGCGTGCCTGCTGGGAGCAGTCTGCTGCCCCGTGCGCCGTACCTGGCCATCTGCTTCTGCCAGAGAGAGGGTCTGGTCTAGTCTTTATCTGCCACGTAATCCCTTCCCGGGTCGGGGAGCTCGAGGGCTGTCTCGGGACACATTCTGCTCGGTTCCAGCTGCTTTAGCCCAGAGCGACTCCGCCGACGTCCCTTGCTTTGCCTGGGTGTTGGGAGGAAGATCGTAGCGTTTCAAAGGTCGCACGGGTCCCGTGGAAATAAGTCACGTTTGTGCCTGATCCCGGTGCATAGTGGCTTGGTGGTTTTCACCGGTAGGTGAATTTGGGAAGAAGGACCCATAGAAGTGGCTCGTGGTCATTTAGTCTGGGGCGTTCAAAGGGACCATCTGAAAATCAGAACCACAAGGCTCTGTGTCGGGGGGTTATTGTCAGGCCGAGTCCTTGTTACGTCATCCCACGGGTGTCTCAATGGGCAGTCGGTGACCAACATTTCTCCCCTGTGTCCTGCGTGCTACCCGCAGCTGGAAACCACGCGCCTTTTTGTGTCTTCTGGAAGAGAAACTCTTTGCTTCTGCAGCTTTATTTGTCTCCCGTCCATTGCATGGGCTCTGTCCCGAGAGGCTCGGCAAAGCAGTGACGGAGTTGGGGGCAGAGCAATTTTGAGGCCCGGGCTGGGGGAAGAAGGGTGCCTTCTGCTGAAATATGAAGTGAAGCGGCGTGATTCGGGGAGGCAGTTGCAGAGGGCAGATGCTGCAGAGGAGCAGGCTCTTGCACCACTAGCAGGGAAACTGAGGCCAGTGCAAGAGGCGAGAGAAGGGAGGTCGATGAGCATCTAGCCGGTGGAAGGATTTATGAATCAGTCCCTGGGAGGAATAGAAAGCCAAGGAAGGGGAGCGAGGGTATGGGTGGACTCTCTAGCGGTGGGGGGCTGCTTGCTTTGCTGTTCACACTGTCTGTCTCCCCGTCTGGATTCGCTCCCTATTTCCTTTCCCCATAGTGCCGTGACGGCCCTAGCTCAGCAAACTTCCTTGTCGTACGATTGCAGCTGACTGGCCGGGCGCACCGAGGGCAGGGTGCGTGTGCGCACCTTAGCACGGGGGCGGGTGTGCTTTTCATGGTGCGTGGGGGGCTTTGGCCCGTGGCCCATGCTTGGTCTCCACTCCTCTTGTCGCAGCATCAGGCAGCGCACGGGAGATGGACGGTGCTGAAAAGCTGCCGCAGCCTGGCCGGCGGAGCACACCCAGGTGACCACGCTGACACCTCTGGTGGATGTGGCCTGGGGAGCCCCACGCCCCAGGCTGTGTTTGGCCCGAGAGGGCATTGGCGTGTGTGCGCTCTGGCTCTGCACCGTTCTCTGTTGGCAGTGCCGGCTTGCATGGGCGCTAGAGAGGAGAGAGGGATGAACAATCGTATGGAGAAAGCCCCCGTCTTAGTGTCAGAGCATCTGGGTTCAATCCCCTGCTCCGATCCAGCTACGCTGTCGCCCCCATGACTCAGTTTCCCTGTTGTCCAGTGGGGTTTATACACTTGCAGGGCTAACTATGCTCACTCCTCTCCATAGTGGCCTTTGGGACCTGGGGCTAACGAGGGCAATCGGCGTGTGTTCAAGGGTCTGAACGGAGAGGGGAGCCAAGTAACGACAAGGTGGTTGCCGTTTGCAGGAACCTGGTGTCTGGCACGGCGGAAGGACGCCAGCTTTGCCTTGGCTGGTCTGCAAGGGAACAAGGAGGGGCCGGGAAGTCTTTCTGGCCTCAGCCACCCGCAAAGAAGGGTGTGATGAACAGCCAGGGCTGCCGCAGCCAGGTTCCTAGAACGGCTGCATGCTTTTCATCAGCTTTTCTAGGCTGCGGGCTGCCCTGCCGCTGGCTGTTTGGAGCCGTGGCCTCAAGGCCCAGGCCGGGTAGGCCCAGCGTGTCCTGCGCTGGAACAGAGCCTGTATTGATTGCCTGCTGAGTAACACGCGCTAATGATGGGCACTTAGTGTTATTCATGTTCCCGCCAGTCCCTTTCCAAGCTGTGTAATGCGGCGGGAGGGGAGTTATCTAGGGACATGAGAGAGGATGAAGAGCTACTCTCCGGTCAGAGGAGGGCTGGATCTCCATGTGGCACTGAGTCATTCCTCCACCAGGCTCGGCCAATCCACCAGCCGGGAGCTGCGCGGGGGGCAGGGTGCTCTCCCCGGCCTGGCAGTGATGACGGACTCCGCTGGCCTCACCCTGCTCCCAGGCCTACGCTTGCCTGCGCCTGACCCTGCTCTTGACTCCCGATCCCGGTGCTGACTTCCGGCTCCTGTCTCTGGCACGGCTGCCGCCGCACTGACCGCACGACTAGGCCCAACTGCCCCTGCTCCAACCACTAGGCCGGGCCACCCATAGCTTGGTTTCTGACAGGCAGAGGCCTTCGGTGTGGATAATAAAGACACTGGCCTTAACCCAGCTGCCACAGAGGGGTAAGACTGGCGCTTCTGTTGGAATGTGCCCACTGTGGCGCCCCCGGAAGGCAGGCGGAGAGACACTAGAACAACGAATGCCGCTGCCCCAGCCTCTGAGCGGGCAGGAGGCCATACTCGACTGCCCCGTGGCAAGCGCTCTCCAAACTCCGCTGCCAGGCTCCCTGGTTCCTGCAGGCTGGGAATCCCTCGGCAGAATCAGGCCCGGGCAAGTGATCGGAATGGGATCGGAAGGGTCGTGCCTCCCCGTTACCCCTGGGGCTATTGATTTCCCTGGTAAGTTCAACTGATTTTAAGCTGTCCCCAAATGCTTCACTCTCCGGAGGGGCAGAGATCTGGGTTGGCAAGGCCTGCCTGAGAGGATGTCGCAGGGAAGGTGGAGGATAAGGGACTGAGGAAGGCATAAAGAGAGAGGAGGAGCACGCTCGGCGATGGAGAGGATTGGGAAAAAGTACTGCAGGCTTCCAAACAGCCCCTGCGGTAACCAGCCTTTCTGCTCCCCTGATCGTTAATTACAGAGCTCTTCGCCCTGAGTAGGGTTGCCAGAGGGTTTACAAAAAATACTGAACACCCCTCCCCCTCCTCCCCAAAAAAAACCCAGGGGAAAATTCTGTTGAGGAAAAAACAACGGGGGAGACCAAAGTTGTTAAGCAAAATTGTCCCCGCCGGGCTTCCGTCCGAGGGAAACAGGAAATTTTCTGTTACCGGACGGGGACCAGAATACCGGACAGTCCAGGTGAAAAGCGGACACCTGGCAACCCTAGCCCTGAGATTGGATGGGGAGGGAGTTAACCCCTCCTTGAGGTGACTGGGGGAGCTCACACCTCTCCGTAGAGCTGTTGCCAGACATCAGGGTGGGAGTTACACTTGCCTCAGGGACGGAAAGTTCTCTCCAAGGGCTTTGGCAAGCCTCTGAAAGAGAACAGAGCCATGGAACGACGGCCATTTGCCCAAAGGAACTTCCATGTGGCGTGGCTTTCACAGCAGTGCTAAAAGGCCACGGGCCCAGATCTGCCGTCGTGGCTCTGATCGGCAGGCATTTCTCAAGTGGGTAGCTCTGTTGGAGCCACTTTACTTGAGGGCCAGGTTCCGGCTCATCTTGTGCATATTAGGGTGCATTAGGAGGAGCATTGCCCGCAGATCTAGAGAAGTGATTATTCCCCTTTATTCGGCTCTGGGGAGGCCACATCTGGAGTATTGTGTCCAGTTCTGGGCCTCCCACTACAGAAAGGATGTGGACGCATTGGAGAGGGTCCAGCGGAGGGCAACCAAAATGATGAGGGGCTGGAGCGCAGGACCTACGAGGAGAGGCTGAAGGATTTGGGTTTGTTTAGTCTGCAGAAGAGAAGAGCGAGGGGGGATTTGAGAGCAGCCTTCAACTTCCTGAAGGGGGGTTCCAAAGTGGATGGAGAGAGGCTGTTCTCAGTGGTGATGGGTGGCAGAACAAGGAGCAATGGTCTCACGTTACAGTGGGGGAGGTCTAGGTTGGATATTAGGAAAAACTATTTCCTTAGGAGGGTGGGGAAGCACTGGGATGGGTTCCCTAGGGAGGAGGTGGAATCTCCATCCCTAGAGGTTTTAAGTCCTGGCTGGACAAAACCCTGGCTGGGATGATTGAGTCGGGGTTGGTCCTGCTTTGGGCAGGGGCCTGGACTCGGTGACTCCTGAGTCTCTGCCAGCCCTGGGATTCTATGATTCTAGGATTGTGCAGCGAGCAGGGTGGGACCCCAGATCTTGGATCCTACTCAGACCTTGCACAGGCCCACCAGAGACCCTGCTCCCATGGGCACTGTCTGCCCAGAAAGTGCGGGAGCAGGGTAAATGGGCCAAGCAGGGCAGCAAGGACGCTGCCCCCTCTCTGTGGGTGGTGTTGCAACTGCCCCTCCAGCGGCGCCCTCCTGTTTCTGCCCCATCTGTTTCTGGCCTGCGGAGCAGCCCCAGGGGCGGATTTGTGCCCGCAGGGAGGGAGGGCCGGTGCCTGTGAGTCAGGGCGATCAGGCCCGAGGCTGGCACACAGTCGTTGTTTTCCTTTGTCACTGCACCATGCGCATCACCCACAACCCTGAAATCAGAGTCCTGCGTGTCCCAGCAGGGCGAGGCCCATGAAGTCATCTCAGCCTTTCCTCCTCAGTCCTGCCACATCTTGGTTTAATTAAAATAATTAGAGGGGGGAAATGCACGTAAGGCCTCCCTTCAAACATAATTCAATGTTCTAATTACAGCCGGAAATCGGGCTTGCTGCCTGCAGGCCAATTAACTCCAGAAGGCCCGTGTTGGCCACGGTCTCTGCTTCTCTGGGCTGAGTGACGGGGCGCTTTTTGATGACTCCGAGCAGTAAAAGTGGGAGACCCCTCATCGGCCTTGTTCCGGATTTGCTTTTCGCCTCCAGGGGTGCAGCGCATGGGCTGGCATGCAGGGGCCCTTTGGGCTCATTTGTCTGTGGGGACGCTAGGTCGATTTTCTCCTCTTCCCAAGTGAAGGGCTAGTGTGTCTCCTGCACCCTGTCTCCCGGGAGCGTGCAGGGAAAGAGGATTGCAGTGCCTTCGTTGAAAGATGCTCTGCCAGGAGCCTCCCAGCCTCTGAGCCTGGGACAACCTCTTTTAGGGCGGCCCTACAGTTTGGACCAAGATCCCGTTGGGATAATGCGTTGGCCTGGGAATACTGTCTGACAGAGATGCTTAGCTGTTGGCAATTGCCAGTCCTTTTACGTGCAAGCTAAAAGCCACCGGAGCCTGCCTGCGTTTCGTGTGCTGTCACCCTCTTCCAAACTGTTGTCTGCAAGAAATGGTCTTTGTCCCATACTGCCGTGTCTGTTCCCATCGTGAGCACTAGAGGGCGCTGCTTCTTCTTCCGTGCCTTTCGGGCTCCGGTCCCTGGATATTTTATTAAGTGCCCAGAATGGTTCAGTCCTGGGGCTGCCTTTAAATGAAAAGTTGTTCACCCCCGTCTGATCAGACGCAAATCATCAATACCCCGGGCAGCTACGGCACACGTAGGACTCTGACCCGCGGCTGGCGTTTCCTGCTGTCCGTCTTCGCGTTTGCTTCTCACTGCAAGGCACGTGCATGAATTTGATCCCGCCTCAGGAATCGGAGGGACTCCACCCAGAACAGAGGAGTTCCCTCCCCGCATGGCCTCCGTCGGTGTAAATCCAGGGGGTGCGTGTCTAGACCTGAGCGCCTGTTCTTCCCTGGACGTCAGTAACGGAACCCAGGAGTCCGGAGCGATTCTTCTGTCTCCAAGTGTGACGTTGTGGGGATTTTGTCCACTCTTGTAGTCCTGTGTTCACTCTGTTTTTGCATTCACTATTTGCTTTATAGAATCATAGAATACTAGGACTGGAAGGGACCTCGAGAGGTCATCGAGTCCAGTCCCCTGCCCTCACGGCAGGACCAAATACTGTCTAGACCATCCCTGACAGACATTTATCTAACCTACTCTTAAATATCTCCAGAGATGGAAATTCCACAACCTCCCTGGGCAATTTATTCCAGTGTTTAACCACCCTGACAGTTAGGAACTTTTTCCTAATGTCCAACCTAAACCTCCCTTGCTGCAGTTTAAGCCCATTGCTTCTTGTTCTATCCTCAGAGGCCAAGATGAACAAGTTTTCTCCCTCCTCATGACACCCTTTTAGATACCTGAAAACCGCTATCATGTCCCCCCTCAATCTTCAGTTTTCTAAACTAAACAAACCCAATTCTTTCAGCCTTCCCTCATAGCTCATGTTCTCTAAACCTTTCATCATTCTCGTTGCTCTTCTCTGGACCCTCTCCAATTTCTCCACATCCTTCTTGAAATGCGGTGCCCAGAACTGGACACAATACTCCAACTGAGGCCTAACCAGCGCAGAGTAGAGCGGTATGCGATTCCTACTGTCCTATGCTGCTCTGCAGTGACTCTGTGTGTGTGTGTGTGTGTGTGTGTGTGTGTGTGCCTCAGTTTCCCCGGGCACTGCAGCACTATCTGCACAAGGAGGGAAAGGCCAGGCATGACTCACTGGGGAAGTATGTTCAGTCTCTCAGGTCCTGAGGACCAGATGACAGCAGATAACGCCTTGGGCCTGGAAGCAGGACAGAGCGGGAGGCAGGGCTGCTGCGGGGGGCTGTGAGCAGTGGCAGTGAGCGTGAGTTAGTTTTTCGGCTGGCTGGGGGAGAAGGGAGCCTAGCTGGCTAGGGCAGCTGGGGCTCTGGGCCCCCCTTTCCCCGAGATGGGCAGTACTGACTGCTCCTGCTTCCTGTAACAAGAAGTCTGAGCCGTGTCCCTGTGAACCGATAAAGCTTCTGTTCTGCCTGCCAGCTGAGAGTCACGACTGGTTGAGGATGGGGGTGCAGGGCCTGCTGACGCCCCCACGGTCCGTGACACCAGGCAAATCCACCGGGTACGTTTCCCTGCCAAGCCCCGCCTGAGGACTCTCGGTGGTTGCAGTCCGGTGACGTTCTGATGAATGGCAGGGTGACGACGACAGGCAGTGGGGTGTGTCGGTGGGATATGGAGTCTTTCCTCATTCAGTCTCCATTTCCTATCTGGGTCACGTTGCTCTGATGCAGCGCTGAGTTGCTGGAATGTCCTGCCATTGGAAGATGGCCTCCCTGCCGCCCCCTGGGCTATTGCTTCCATGGTGGGACCCCATTTCTCTAGGGCTACGAAGGGGATTCTTCCCCCACAGCCCATCCAGTCTTTGCTGAGAGGCCATCTGTGGTGGCGGTGCGGCTGATGTGGACAGCTGTCTCCTGGGAGCTGGGGAGGGACCCCAGCTCACCTCACAGGTCACTAGGCCGCCTTCACACAGTAACCACGTCCAGTGGCAACACATCTGGACTCCACGGGCCTGTGCCAGTCCCCTGAGCGGGCCAGTCCTGCTTCCTGAATCTCTGTGGCTGGCGTGGTCATGCCCAGCCACCTCCCCTTTCTTCTTCCTGAAAGAGGAGGGGGCAGAGTCCGCTGTCAGTGGCGCTCAGGTGTGTTTGAGCAAATTTCCCATGTTAATCCAGCTCAATTCTGCCCCCGACAGGCTGCTCCTTCCACTCCCCTCAGCCACCGCCTGCTTGTATGTCTCCCTCCCAGGGCATGGCACGGCCTCCTCCTCCAAATATCTGCTCCCTGGGCCTGCTGTGCAGCCCTTCGCTGCCCCGGCGTTGTACCTTCAGGGGGTGCTCTCAGGAGAGTGGTGTCCACCAAGCCCGGATCGGTAATCCTACAGCGGCTGTCACACTGGCGTTCCCCTCCACGGGGGTGTGTGTGTGATGGCTGGTGGGTGGACGGAGCCCCGGCTTCACATTGCCCTGGGGCAGAAGGGGTCCCCTAGGACTCGCCCGCATTATGCACCCCAAAGCCGAAGGCAGGGCTGTCTGGGTAGCCCCGGGATGGGTGGCAGCCCTCAGCAGCTGCAGGCTCTGTGAATGGCTCTGTCCACCCACGCAGCAGCGTGCGGCGTGCAGACGCGGCACACCCCTTGAGCACTCGTGTAGGTCAGAGGGCCCCGAACTGCAGGGTGCACCCTCCTAAGGGCGTGCCACAAGGCCCAGACCATGGGGACCCAGCCCTGCTGTGCTCCCAAGTCCCAGCTCAATCCAGCCCCACCCCCCGTCTCAGCTGCTGGCCACAGCTCTCCTGGCTCCGGCCCTGCCACAACCCCCCCTCTTTCCCCATGGCCCCAGATCCCTGTGCACTTTCCCCTTCCCCTCTGGGAGCCCCAGCTCAGAGAGGGGCACTGACTCGAATAAGGGGAGGGGGCGACCCTGAAAAGTGTGCGGACCACGGCAGTGTTCCCTGCAAGCTGAGTGCTTGGGCAGCCAGCCAGGAGGGATTCAAAAGCTGCCCAGCTGATTAGCCTAGCGCCCGCTGTCGCCTGCAGCCGGTGGTGCACATTTACACCTATTTTGGTGCCCATAACAAAATGTATTCCGCACACAAGTGGAAAACGTTCGCGGGCACATTGGACCCCCCAGGTATAGATGGTGAGGCACTGCTTAGGCGAGTAAAGACACACCAGAGCCTCAGAGTATGCACCCTGTGCGTCTCGCCACACGCCCATGACTCCACGGCTGGTAGCACTGCCTGCCGGCTGCTGGAACCCTTCCCTTTTTCCCTCCCCCACAGCCTTTCGCTGCCCCGGGGCCACCGTGTGGATGCAGCCGGCTGTTCACCACGGCGGGCGGCGACACGTACCCACTGGTGGCTATAGTCGTGTTTCTGATGCGTTTGGGGTACCGGTTAGTGCTGGTAGCTTAACGGCGCAGTAAACCATGCAGGCTCAAAAATACCACCGGGAGTCGTTCTTCAGCAGTAAGGCGGGAGAAAGACAGGACCGCTCCTGTGCGCACAGCCCACACGAAACTGCGGGGCCGATAACGGCCCACTCTGGCATGTAGAAGGAATTCTAATTGGCAACGGCTCTCTGGCGTGTTTATGAACCCGCGATCTAGCAGTGAAGTGGCAGCTGGCCCGCTGGCCAGCCAGCTGCAGGGCTCTCCCGCGCAAAGCTGCTCTCGTGTTTACATCTGGAATTCTCCAGCAATGCTACTGTCTGCGATCAGCGGGCACCGGCTTGCACGGGGCTTTCTAAACAAGGCGGGGGAGCGATGGACAAGGACGCAGCCCGTAGCCTTGGGTGCAACAGTTACGGTTTTCCCTTTCTCTTTTAGGCGTGCATGGCATTAAACAGCACTGTTGTTTTGGAAAGTACAATTTTAAAAACTGTCACCCTGTGTTTCTAAAGGGTTTGTTGACTAGGGCTGATGTTTTCAGAACTGCTGGCGGGTCGTGGCTGCTTAGTTTCCATTCATTTTAGTGGTGGGGAAGGGTTTCATCCAGCAGATGTGCTTAACTTTACCCTCCTGTGTGGTCCTGGTGATGTAAGTGTCATTCATATTTTACAACCTTTTAACTGGAGCGTGGATGTCACGGATGCACTAGTTCTGCCACAAGATCTTGGCTTGAGGCAGGAATCACTGGGAGACCTTCTTGGCCTGTACTCCACAAAAGATGATCTTGATGGTCCCTTCTGGGCTTAAAAATCTATGAATAAAGTTGAGCACATACTTGTGTTTGTGCAGGATCCATGCCTGGGTTTGTTCACCCGCCGTATTTCAAAAGAAGCCGCAGCTTCCGTGGTGAATGGCTGGTGTAAATGTGAAAAGAACGAGGAGTCCAGTGGTCCCTTAGGATATGTCTACACAGCAGCGTTATTCCGAGATAACATTGTGCGCCTCTACACAGCAAGCCGTTATTTTGAAATAATGTCGAGCTGGAGGACTTCTTACTCCTGTAACCCGCATTTCACAAGGAATAAGGGAAGTCGGAGGAAGAGTGTTCTTCCTTTGACTTCCTGCAGTGTAGACAGTGCCAAAAGCTGAGTTAAGCTACTTCAACTATGCAATTCATGTAGCTGAAGTTGTGTAGCTTAATTCCACTTTAGCCCTGCTGTGTAGATGTACCCTTAGGGTACGTCTACTCTGCAACGCTATTTCAGGATACTTCCAGTATCCCAAAATAACTATTCCGCATCTTGACAGTGCTCCTGTTATTTCAAAATATCTTTCGAAATAACGGGCTTGCTAATCCAAAGTCCCTGTAAACTTTGTTCCACGAGGATTAAGGGACATTTTGGAATAGCGGTGTATTATTTTTAATAATAATAATATTATTATTAAATAAGCTATTTTTAAATACACTCGAAATAAGCTACCCAATTTGCATAGCTCAAACTGCTTAATTTATTTTGAGCAGTGTAGACGCACCCTTAGAGACTAAGATTTATTAGGGGGCATAAGCTTTTGTGAGAAAAACCCACATAATCAGATGAACTGGAGTGGAAGTTACAGAAGCAGGGGTGTATGCATAAGGGAGAAGTTGCTTGTGTTGTCGAAGCTAATCTAAAGTGGTTCATTCAGAGCATGTGGTGTGGAAATGTGAATATCCAGAGAGGGGAAATTGCCTTTGTACTGCGTCAATTACATGAGCTCCTTACTCAGTCCTACCTTCATTGTATTGAATTTGCAAATGAACTCCAGTTCTGCTGTCTCCCCTCTGTGATTGGAGTTTTGAAATTCTTTTGTAGAAGGATGGCGGCTTTCAAATCCATGACTGAGTGTCTGGGGAGGTTCAGGGTATAACTGTGGAGTAACTTCAGGGGAGTTGCATAAGATTTGCTGGTGTAAGCTTTTGATGGCGGGGGTGGGCAATAATTTTTGCCGGGGGGCCACTTAGTGAATTTCATTTTGGTAGGTGGTCATGAACCGGCTCTCCCCCAGATTGGGTGGGGTCTGGAGCAGAAGGGGCGGGGCTGGGGACTAGCCTCCCCCCCCAGAGTTGTCTGGGGCTGAAGGCTTTGAATTAAAAACACAGCAAAGGGCTCCGGCACCACAAAGGAGCCGGGAGCCATTCAGATAGGACTCAGGCCTTTTACCGTAGCGGGTTTGTAAGCAGAGCAGCCTTCCGTTTTCTTTGAGTCCCTTTAGAGGTGACATGACCCTCGCTTTTTCCGTAAAGAAACTAGAGTTCAGGTCCTGCTAATTGTAACTTGTATTTTTAGCCATCTCTAAACATTTACTTTCCCCAAAGCTTCCTTCCTCCACCCCCGTTTTACTGGAAGGTGCGGCCCCCCTCCCAGCATGCACATTCTTTCAACGGCGGGCTTGAATCCCAGCCAGTGCAGACAGATTGCTGTGTAAATGGAGGATGATAGCATGCCTGACATCCATAAACCAGAGCTGATCTAATTGCAATCCACTTAAGAGGCTGATAACTGCACCCCCCACCTGGGATGGGGAGGCTCTCTATCAGGCTGGACGCGAGCCCTGCTCATAAGCTGGGTTTGCTTTTAATGCGCCAGGTGTCTGATGCTAAAGGAGCCTGGAAAAAAAAATAAGCGGGGGTGACTGGAGATGAGGGGGCTGGAAGGGGGAGAGTCCCCCATTATAGGGGAAGGTGTGGGCCGGCTAACAGACAGCCTGCCTGCCTTGCGCTGAGGGGGCACTCTTACAACCCTCGCTGGCCTCCTCAGCTGTGCTCTTCGCACGGCCTGCCTGTGGCTGCTGCAGCAGGTGGACCGATGGAGCTACACTGATGCTCGTTTCCTGTGAAGATGCAAGCCCCTTCTCGTGGGTGGCGGGTATCATAGGCAGGGGAAGGCGTTGCCTTCCCTGGCCCGGCCCATGCTCCACTGCACTTCCCAGCCCCGCCCACCAGCCTGCTGTTGCAGTCCCAGAGGCTGGAGCGGGCAGGATAGGGGTTGCCCCCCGCCACCTGTCCTCACAGCACTGGGGCCGGCGGCTCGGCTGCGGGGGAGGAGGGAGCTTTCTGGTCCCGTTGGCAGGCCCGGCCCGGGAAGGCTGGGCCGTGCCTCCTGGCTCTCCTCTCGGGTGATCTGGGGCCGGAGGGAGGATGGAGCCATGCTGCCCACGGGGGCATGGGGCAAGGCCCGGTGCTGGCTACATTGGGGTGTGGGGGCTTGGCAGGGACCAGCGCTAGCCACAGTGTGGGGGAGGAACGGAGAGGGCTGGGCTGTGGTGAGCAAGAAAGGAAAGGGCCTCGTCTGAAAGGGGCAAGGGGGCAGGGCTTGCCTCCCTAAGCCATGGGGTCACCCGTTGCCCGTGTCCCCTGCACTACCGCAGTGACATACATTACACCCCAATGCAGGGCGTTTACATGGGGTTGCACCCGTCTAGTTACACTGGTGTTGTTACCGCAACCAGTCAAGTTACGTCTCTGCCAAAATCTCTCGCGTAGACCATGCTAAGGGGGAGCCTTTTGCTTGCCTACCTGGGTCTCTGCTGCCGCACATCCCTTCGCACCCCGCGGGGTGCCCTGAGCAACCGCCACCATTGCTGTGTTCCGCTGTCTTTGCCGTGCAGCTCCGCACGCCGTGCCTCCTTCCTGGCGCCTGTGTGTGCAGACCTCAGGCCCCCAGCCGTCTGCCAGGGTTTGGGTGCAGTCACTCGCTCATCAGCAGCCTGGGCCGCGCCGTGTCTGGAGACCGTAGACCCCGAGGTAAGCAGCGGGTCTTGCCACCATCATTCAGCCACACGGGCACTTCCTTCCCACCGGCTGTCATGGAGCGCAAGACGTTGATTGAGCGGCTTGGGGTAGGTAGGCCAGTCTTCGGCTGTGGTGTTAGATGCGCCCGTACATCCTTTGGGGCATCCCATGGTGTCACCGCCGGTGGGAACTTTCGAGACCACCTCTCAGGCCTTGTCTAGCTAGCTAAAAGGCTACAGGGCGTCCCCGCTATAAGTCGCCCCGGGATACATCCGTTCCGCACTAAAAAGTCGGTGACGCTTGTAGGATCTGATACGGTATTAGTCTTCCCATCCCTCGCTCTTAAGTCGTGCAAAAAAATCAACAGCCGCAAATGGAAGTCAGCCGTGGGGAAAAAAATTCCCCGCTTTAAGTTGTTTCGCTATAAGTCCAAGGTTTTTTTTTTTTGGAACCTATCTTGGATTTACTGCGAGGATGGCCTGTACTAGCAGAAAGCATTGGTCCCTAAGTCTGAAAGTTGGGAAGATTCGGCTCTTGAAATCCTCTTGGAATTGCAGTGTTTTGCCATTTTTCTGGGTTTGAGATTTTGGTCTGTTCCAAACCCTTGTTGCTGGACATCTGATCAGAAGAAGAGTTTTGATCCCGTTTTTTTGTGAAACGCACAAGCCATTTGAAATGGACACTGCTTCGGTGAATGTAACATCGGTTTGTAGTGCCTATGCTTACTGGCAGCACATGATTGTTGCGGGGTGTTATATCACAAGAAAGAGAGAGGACGAGAGACGATTTTTGTGGCGCCGTGAATTGGATGCCCTGCCCACCTCCCATACACTGCAATGAGAGCGTTAGGCTATTCCGAGCAATTAGACACCCACGCTGCCCCTTGCCAACTGACTCAGGCTAAGAGCCGTAGGCTAATGGGCTAATTGCATGGTAGCTTTTCAGACTTGGGTTGTAGCCCGAGCTCCAGGATCCTCCAATCTTGTAGGAGCCTGGAGGCTCCAGCGTGGGCCCAAATGTTTACGCTGCAATTAAACAACCTCTTGGTCCAAGCCCCACAAGCCCGAGTCAGCTGGCTTGGGCCAACTGCGGGGTTTTAATTGCAGTGTAGGCATTCCCTCAGCGCCGTGCTCCGGCTGAGTGCGCTATGGTGCGTGCCTCTCCTCTGAGCAGGGTACCTCCAGGCCCTGCCCTACACTGAAGGCTTGTGACTTTCCTTTGCAAAAAACCACTTTCTTCACCATTTACATTGGAGGTGGTAGAGGTGCTTTCAGACCTCTCTGCTCTGCTCCCTAAATGGAGCTGTTACTGTCCTGAGGGGGGCTATGTAGTGCCAAGAGGACAAACCAATGCTGGTCTCAGACCTGAACAAGAGCTGAAAAAGCACGTCGAAGGAGGGGTAAAACTGGAACTCTGTGAACCGAAATTGACCCCAATAGGATCTTTCCCCTGTGATGTGCCATTGCAGAAAGAAAGCCTCTTTCCTCAAGAGACGGAGCCTACAGAGGAAACGTAATCCGAGCTTCCAGCCTTCCCTCCTCTGCCAGCCGCAGAGTTACAGTACTGAGCCAGAGCTGTGTGCACCTGTGACGCTCTCCCCGGTACCTGGGAAAGCCTGTTGAAGCACAAAGCAAGCCCCAGCCCCCGTGGAGAGAAGCAAGGAAAGAGGCAGGATGAAGACCCAGCTGTGGATAAGGGACACTGGCCTACATGGGCCAGTCTGAGCCACCTTCATTTTCAAGAGGACGGGGGAGGGTGCTGAGCTCTCTCTGAAATCCACTCACCCTCCGGATGTCGAGTGGGCCCCCACACCAGCGAACCGCTTCCTAAAACAGACATCTCTACACAGTCTCCCTCGTTTCCTGGAGGGCGAAAAGTGCTGGAGAAAGACCCTTGGGGACGAATGGTCGCTAGCTCTCCGAAGGCAAGGTATAGTACGGTCGGTATCCGTGCTAGGCACCTCATGGCCTTCTGGGAAGGAATTCTCTTCGCGTGATCGGGTCTGGCCTGCTCAGTCCAAACGGAAGAAGCCTCGTTCTTTCAGCCTTCCCTCACAGCTCATGTTCTCTAGGCCTTTCATCATTCTTGGTGCTCTTCTCCGGACCTTCTCCCGTTTCTCCACATCAGTCCTGAAATGTGGGGCCCAGAAGAGGACACGATGCTCCAATTGTGACCTAATCAATGCAGAGTCAAGCGGAAGAATGACTTCTTGTGTCTTGCTCACAACACTCCTGTTCATGCAGCCCAGAATCATGTTGGCTTTTTTTGCAACCGTGTCACGCTGTTGATTCCTATTTAGCTTGTGGTCCACCATGACCCCTAGATCCCTTTCTGCAGGACTCCCATTCTGTATGTGTGAAACAGATCGTTCCTTCCTAAGGAGAGCACTTTGCATTTGTCCGTATTAAACTTCATCCTGTTCACCTCAGGCCATTTCTTCCGATCGTTTTGAATTATGACCCTCTCCTGCAAAGCACTTACCACCCCTCCCAGCTTGGTATCCTCCACACACTTTCAAAGTGCAGGCTCTAAAAGTCTTTATCTAAATCATTAATGAAGATATTGAACCGGTCCCAACAGAGACCCCTGTGGAACCCCACTTGTTATGCCCTTCCAGCAGGATTGTGACGGGTTGGTAACTACTTTCTGTTTGTGGTGGGTTAGCAGAGGCTGGCAGGATACGCTGGATAATTATACCTTTACCAGCTACTGAAATGCAGATCTCTGAGGCACACATCTGTGTGCTACTGGGCGTTCCTGGGTCCTGTGTGGACCTGGTCCGAAGCCCGTTGGGTTCACTGGGGCCGGTAGCAGCAGCTTATTTGGTGCAACATTAGGCACATCCACAGCCTCACCCTGCATTCTTCCCAGCCAATTCTTTCCCCCTCCGCCTCCAGATACTGTTGCAAGAACTCTTCTCTGCTGGAGCAAAGCCAGCACATTTCCTTCCATAGAGCCCTCCTCCCCGGGAGTCCCGGTCCTTTACAGCCCACCCTGGCTCAATCTGGCTCATCCCTAAGTTTCCACAGGTCGCATGAGTGTGACACCCCCACTCCCCCAGTCCCATCACCTGAGAAGTGGGCTAACCCAAGCTCACTCTCTGACCGGCCCTCTAACTGGCGTTATTCCGAAATACCACAGAGCGTGTCTACCCAGCTGTGATGTAGTGTCAGTACCTTGCTGGTTGCTGTGTTTGCGCTGTGGGCTACCCCTACTGGCCTCTGTCTGTAAGCACTGCCCAGCGGGGGACACTTAGAGGGACCCCATGACAGTGACCGAACCAGTTCTACCTGTTAAGGGAAGGGATAGAACAAAGGAAGGTTGTGTTGGGGGAAAGGTCAGTTTCTGGCTGGAACCATGAAGGAGACAGACTAAGGAGACGGGGCTGGGAGTCTAAGGGCTGAGGTACTCCATTTCAAGGGGTCTGAGGCATCCTGGTCCAGACTCCTGTAGCCACATCACGTCTGTGCTGGGCTGTATCCTGGAGAAGCAATAAACCCTCTCTGTTCTACCAGCTGGCGGAATCTGTTCGTGCTGCTACGGGGCTGCATGATCCGGGGAACCCCCGACTCGCCATCACACCAGCAAGCTGTTGTTTCGAAATACTGGCGAGCGGGAGGACGTCTTACTCCGACTCCCGTCACCCTCATTGCACGCGGAGTAAGGGAAGCTGGAGGAAGAGGGCTCTTCCTTCACCTTCCTGCTGTGCAGACAGCGCCAAAAGCCGAGTGAAGCTATTTCGACATCAGCGGCGCAATTGGCGGAGCTGAAGTTGCGCAGCCTAACTCGACGTTAGCCCTGCCGCGTAGACGTGCCCTGGGAGATGACGCGGGGCTTAGCAATATTTTATTTTAACATGCGTAAAGGCCGAGTAACTTTGAGATGGAAGCTAAGATCTGCTCCCAAGAGCAGGGTTTGCTGGTGCACAGCTGGCTCTGACCACAGCCGCTCCCCAGCCCCCTCGGGCCTGACGGGGGGAGCTAGTGAAAATGTGTCATCTAAATAGCCCAGCAAGTGGAAACCTTCCTTTCTCCTAGGGACTGTTTGGAGTTTGGTTTTCTGCTGAACTCAGGGAAGGTGGCCAGCTACCCCTGGACCGGCATCTCCTGCCACGTGGTGCTTTGTCAGCACTGAATGCCCACGTTTGGGGCTGGCTCCCCCTTACAACAGCCAGCAGGGACCTCTCCCCTCTGAATCACCTAGAAAATGAGCCGTGACTTGTCAAAGAGCACGTCTGCCCTTTAATTCGTTCTGGCTGGTTTGGGGGTTCAAAAGAGAGACCTGCTGGGTGCCTGAGGCCCCATTGAAATCACGAGGGGTGCGTCTACACTGCTCCCTTAGCTGGAAATAAGCTACGTGATTTGAGCTATGCACGTGGAATAGCTTATTTCCAGTCCATTAGGAAAGAGCTTATTTCAAAATTTGGCGCTGGCTACGCAGCACTTACTTCGAAACAAAGCGCTCTTCCGAAACGCCCCTCGTGGAAGGAGGTTTGCAGGGACGTCGGAATAGCGCGCCCGTTATTTCGAAAGCCATTTTGAAAGAATGGGCGTGCTGTCAAGACATGGAAAACGCGATTCTGGGACACTGGAAGTCTCCCGAAATAACGCCACGGTCTAGACGCACTCTAGGAGATACAGACCCCGTGCGCCTCGCAGGATCAGGCCTCTCCTGAAGAGATGTAATAGTTTCTCTCATTTCTCTCCCTCTGCTGCCTCTCCTGGAGCTCCGCCACCCTGGCGCGGGGCGGGGGCGCTGGGGGTGTCAGAGGAACAAAACAAAGCTGCAGGGTTGCGCGCTCAAGCACCGGACCGGGACTTGCTCCTACCAGGCCGCAGGGCTTCGCACGGCAGGGACGCCGCCTGCTTTCCACCGGAGAGCTGAACGGCCGTGAACACCAACGGGCACGGAGCAGAGCAGGTAGACAGTGGCCGGATTAGATTCTCACCGCTTCCCTTTGACCCGAATGTGCCTCAGAATGTGACGGGTGAATCGTCCACGTGGCTGGCGCCCTGGGGGGCTAATGCAATGAATGCCTTAATTAATGCAGTTAGACAACCCAGTGGAATTTACCATAGTGGCTTCAGTGCTTCCCAGTGTCTGTAGCGAGATCGTCTGGGGGAGGCGGGGGCATGGGCCGTCTCTTTCTCCGACCAACAGCATTTTGCACGAGCGTGAATTTCTGGTGTCTTTTTCTCCTGCACTCTTAGGATTTACTGTCAGCGTCTGATGACCTCTGGCTATCGGAGAGCAAGCGTCTGCTGCTCACATAGAGCCCCCGCCCGTGGCCTTCTCTCCTTCCGCGAGGGGCGCGGATAATTAATAACCCGGGGAAGTTTAACAGGAAAAGAAGCCGGGGAAATGCACCGGGGCCCGCCGGCCGTCTGGGGGATAAAGGAGGGGAGATCCGAGGCTCCGATCTGCGAGTTCTCAAATTGATTAGCAGGGTCTGTCTGTGTTGGGGATGCTTGCAGGACTTGGCAGGGAACGCGCCCGGGCTGCACATCTTACAGGGCTGGTGGGAGTTGGAAAACAAGCCAGGGAAAGCATCCAGCCAGCAGTGTTCCCAGCGGGCAGGGTGATCCCATAGCACTGCGGGTCCGAGCGGCAGCTGCCGGCCCGGGAGCCCTCGCTGCGGGGTGCGCGACATAGCCCTGACTATTGGCCTCCTCCTGTGGCACCTGCTGCCTCGCATGCTGCCGGGGTACCTGCCTGAGGGGGAGCCGTCCCCCGGGGACAGCGCCGACACACCGTTGGCCGCGGGGCTTGGGGAGACGCAGCGCCTGAGATGGGGCTGTGCTGCTGCAGAGACTGGGAAGGCCCCTCTCCGCAGCCCAGAGGTAACGTTGCCTTTTGAACCCCCCTGCAAGTGTCAGAGGCAAGTCGCCCTCTTCCTCCTCCTCCTCCTCTCCCTCCCGCCTCCCCGGCATGTGCCTCTGGAATAGCCCTGCCTCAAGGCCTCAGGAAGCCAGGGGCATTGGAAAGGCTCCTCTCTCGCGTCCCGATGTCCGGCTCAGTCGGGAGGCGTCAGTCCTTTGGGTGCCCCCGCTGGCCAGCGCGCGGGGGGCACATGGGGGCCATGCTGTTTGCCCGCAGCCCCTTGCTCTGCACCAGCCTCGGAACCCAAGCCAGCAGTGCCGGGCAGAGATGCCGGCGGGCGGGGCGAGAGGCGGTGGCTGCGCTGGGTTTATTTCCCTCGGTTTTCAGTCGATGGGCAATCAGTGGGCCATCGGTACGTTCCGTGGACTCGGTGCCGCCTGCGTTCTGTAAACGCATGAATGGGTTGAAAGTGGCGAGAGTCTCGCGCTCCCCCAAGTAGTCCCAGTCCAACCCAACCCTAGCACAGAGTGGAGGAGACTTGGACTTTACCGGCGTACAGTGGACTGGAGAATTGTGCTGTTGTCCTCTCTCTTCCGACGAGAGCACCTAATCCTTTGCCACACGCAATCACTTCTCACATGGCTCCTGGACGGCCGCCGTGGTAAATCGCTCTGGGGGTCGATTTTACTGAAAACACGGCGCAGCCTTTTCTTCGCTTTCCCCAATAGAAAAGTGAAGCTTGATTGATAAACTGCGGATGTTGCCCCTTGGGGCAGATCGGATGCTACGTGTTTCTCTGCTGTGCCCATGAGACGTAGAGTGGGATGAGCAAGAATTTTTTTGGGGGGTGGGGGGGGCACTCCAAGATTTTGGTAAGTGGTCGAGGGCTGCACTTTTCTACGGAGGGGGAGTGGGATCTGGGATGGAGGTTGGGTGCAGAAGGGAGCTGGGTGGAGGGGTCTGGTGTGCGGGATCTGAGACGGACTTTGGGTGAAGGAGGGGTTGTGACATGGGGCAAGGGATTGGGGCGCAGGGCCTCGGAGTGGGTATGGGTGCAGGCGAAGATTCGGGCCTAGGGGAGGATTGTACAAGGGGGTGCAGGGTCTGGGAGGGAGTTGTGTCCTGAGGCAGGGGGGTACAGAGGGTTTGGGTAGTGACCTTGGATAGGAGTGGGTGATGACCTGGTCCAGGAAGCTGGAGGGACGGAGGGTCTGGGGTGCCAGCTGCAGGCTCTGGCCAGGAGGCGCTTACCTAGGCAGCTCCTGGTCAGCAGCCCAATGGGACCCTCAGGCAGGCTCCCTGCCTGCCGCAACCCCAGCTGCTCAAAGCCTTTGGCTGCTGGGGCCGTGTGCCTCTAGGCACCGCATGCTGGACTTTGCATGCTGCCTCCGTCCCCAGCCCAATCATTGCAGCGTCCATTGGTTGGAGTCCAGCCAATGGGAGCTGTAATGATTGGGCGGGGCAGGAGCATCACACAAGGGGCGCCTAGGGGCACATGGCCCCAGAAGTCAGACACTTTGAGCAGCCTGGGGCCGTGGCAGACAGGGAGCCTGCCTGAGGGTCCGGCAGGGCAGTAACGTGGGCCAGATCCAAAGGCTTGGTGGCCCGGGTCCAACCTACGGGCCAGATCTCGCCTGCCCCAACTTAGATCCTTTCTGAAGAATGAGACTTCCAGGGAATTAGGAATAGTGGGAGGGTGCAGGTAAACGGGGGAGTTTCACGTTCTCTGTCAAGCACAGTCCTGGCTGGTCTCAGTTCCTGCCTGTCCGTAAGGATCAGGAACTCCTTCTGAGTCCTCCGTCAGGCAGATCTTATCTGCCAGGTCAGAGCTGTTCTGTTGGCAAAGCAAAAGGCGGCAGCTGTTACAAAGCATGGACATACTTTCTGGACTATCTGAAAACAGATTCCCTACCAGCAATTCGGTGGCTGTATTCAAAGTAAACTAGAAAACAAGGTGATTTGGCAACTAAACTGTCCATACAGTTAGTCAAACTTTTTCATCCCAAAATTTTGGGGATGACAAGTGGCTTTTTTAAAAACAAAATAGAAACCTTTGTAAGAAAATTATACTCTTCACTGATTTTTTGGGGGGTGATTTCATTGAAAAAAACGAATTTGGGGAAGGGTTGTCAAAAAATCAAATCTTTTCCATTTTTTCACAATCAAAAAGGAAAATTTAAAAGTGGCTGTTGACAACCAAAACCACCATTTTGGGGGGGTTTTGATAGAAACTCTTAATATTTTAGGAGAACATTCACATTGTCGAAAAAGTCCATTTTCTTTGACATTTTCCATGGAAAGTAAAAACCACACTCTTTCACCAGCCTTGGCCTTCCGGGTCACAGTTTTAGGGCACTGAAAAGTTTTGGCTTGATTTCAATCTTTAAACAAAAATACAAAATGTCTGGTGCAGCCTTAAATGCAACGTGTCGCTTTGACGTGGCCGTCACTCCATAGAGTTTTATTATTCCAGCAAGTCATAAATCAGCATATTTGAGCCAGATTAAAATAAATAGAAGTTGATACCAAAACCAAAGCTAACCGTCAAATACATAATGAGCTGATATCTGTTCAGGCAGTGACATTTGAAAGGGGGGGGTGTTGAAATGGAGTTAATCAAAACCAGGGGAGATGTAATTTGCCTCCCCCGGCCCTCTCGGATGGGACCTGAGAAGTGGCAAGGTCAAATCAAGGTGAGCGTAAATGTGCCTTGTCTAAATTAACTCGGAGACAATGGACACCTGGTTACCACGATTCCAAAGCGGATTTTCCCTTCTGGGCTGTGTCCACACGGTCACTTTCAGCGCTAACATTTTAGTCATTCAGGGGTGTGAAGAAATCCTTCCCCGATCCTCTCCCCCCATGTGATACAAGTTTTAGCACTGAAAAGCACCAGCATGGACACCACTTTCTTGGCGAGAGCTCCTGGCACCACTTGTTTGGGGTGTTTTTTTCATCAGTGTAAACGTGCCTGCGATGACGGTGAAGCTCCCAATTGAGGAGCCAGGATGAGAAGCATCACACTGCTGTCTAGAGGTGGGTCCAAGCCAGCCCCCCAGATCGAAGCAACCCTGACCTGTAGCTCTGGAGTTCTCCTAATTTCATTCTTGGACTGAGTGAGGCTTGAACCCAGCAGCCAGTTTCTTTGTTCCCAGGTCGGTTGGTATAAATCCAGAGACACTCCACGGACGTTAGCTACATTACCGCAGTTTACACTGGTGTAAAATCAGAAGCTGGCTCTATGACTCCAAAGAGGAGATTAATACACTAATCCGCCCCCTCCCAAACATCGCCTTCTGAGGAGCAAGCCTTTCACTCTGCACTTCTGAAGCGTCAAGCATCAGCGTGAGAGAGCTGTACCATGAACTAAGCCCGCAAAGCTTGGCAACGTCGGGATTTTATCCCAATTGAGATGAAAGTCCAGCCTTTGTCAGGCTGCTCTTTATCTAGAGAGCCACCTGGCCAGGCGGCGAGGCCAGAACACATGCGCTACGAATGCCTCCTACCGCCAGGGCTGCCTTTCCCAGCTGAGCCTGTTAAAATGCCTGCCCCGTTTTGTTTTATATTCAAAGGATACGGGATGCCACTTTTAGTGCGAGATAAATGTCCCCCCGCCCCATCACAACTCTCGCTTTCAGGCTGTTTGGAGAGGAAAACTCCCAGCCACACGTCACCCCCCAGGATTGGCTAGGGGCAAACGCGCTTTTACACAACAGGAGGCCAGTGTCCGCTTTGGACTGTGTCCACCTGATCCGTGTGCAGCAAGGGAGGCTGGGTATTTTCCACCTCCATCTGTATCCGAGATGGGGGCCCGCTGCAGAACTGGGGCCTGGGGTTTGGGAGCGCCGCCAAGTTCTCCTCCGGAGCGGCGTCTCCGAAGGCAGGTTGTGTGGGTGTGTGGGGGGCTGTTGTGCAACCGACACAGGGAACCTGGTTCTGCTCGCACACCGGCGCGTCCCTTCGGCTTCGGTGCGGGTTCTCCATGGTTCTGTCGCTGCTGCAGGGCTGCCGGCGGAGTCTGTGCTGTTGGCGGCTGGTCTCGAGGTTTGGCTCTGGCCTTTTGGCTGCTTGAACTGGTGCCGGGTGCTGGGGAGCTCTGGCCATCCGGGTGGTGGACCCAGGAGGGAGAGCACGGCCTGCTGCCAAGGCGGTGGTGTTTGCATACGCGGGCTGTTGCACAGATCTTGCCGGCTTCCGCCTTGGTAAGAAGAACCCAGTCTGTCCCTGGGCCCTCTGGGCAGGCAGACGAGTGGATTGTGATCTGGAGGGAGACCAAATCGTAGATCTCCCTGTCTCTGAGTGATCACCTAGGGTGGGATATCCCAGGTCCTGAACCCAGGCCGGTGAGTTGGCTTCCCCCCCCAGGTGTGCTAAAACCTGCTGGGCCAAGAAACTCCTAGGACTACAGCACCACCCACCGGAGCCCTGATTGAAGGATCGCCTGGCTCTGCTGATTGGTAGAGCTCTGCAAAAATGATCTGCGGAGATGGATCCAAAGCAGAAATCTGCAAATTTGCCGGCTTCTAGATGCAAAATGTGCACCTGCATCCACAGGCGTATCTGCAGCCATGAGCTGCAGACATCTGCACCTGTGTCCGCAGACTTGTGGGGCTCTACGGATCAGTCGGAACAGGCTATTTCATCCCTGGCAAAGGAGGTCAGTACCACGGTCCCCATTTTACAGATGAGGAAACTGAGGCAAAATGCACAGCCCAGGTCTCTAGAGTCCTCTTGCACTAGACGTGCTGTTCCTAGTGCCCATGTAGCTGCGAGGGTACATGTCGTAGTCCCTGTTATCAGCCCAAAAACTCTGTAAATAATGTTCAGCTTTAATCCCCGGCCCCCATCCCCACCTTTAATACTTACGTCCTAGGGGTGACGCATCTCTGCCTACCGAGAATTGGTCGCTGGCGCACAGATGCACCCAGTACAGATACACCCAGTGTACAGTTTTGGTAGCACCATTCCTGTGTCACGTTGCCCTGCAGAGGCACCTACCCGAGATCCCTCCCTCTGTGTGTTTTGGGGACAGTCAGGGTCATGCTGCCTGGAGTTTACATTTCAAACGGACACACTTGGTCCGATAAGGGCTTGCCACTGGAATGGAAGGAAGGGCTCTCAAAAGCTAAGCCACAGGCAATGTTAACCCCTTCATAGCCCCGTGCATCCAGGAAACCCCTTTAATAAGATGCCTCTTTGAATCCAATCACACGCCCACAGGGATGGGCAACACTCAGAGTGGGGGAAAGATTTGTTATGGCGTCTGGAGTCCTTAAATGTCATTGGCTTGACTGGACTTGTGGGGAGGGACTGACTCTGCCCAGGGCAGGGACTGTGTGAATCTTGTGTAGGTCACATTCTTGCGTATGATTTGTGTTACTAGAGACCCCCATTGAGATCAGAGCCTCGCTGTGCCAGGCACGGCACAGACACATCGTCCTAGACACCTCTGCCTGAGGATGTTGCTGTCTGAGCAGACAAAGGATGGGAGAAAGAAGTACGGGCTGAACCCCTCTAGTCCGGCACTTGACCGGTGCCGAATCAGAGAATTTGCTGGACCACAGGAGGTCAATATTGTCTAGCAGCGTTACCAACATTTCCACTGCTTGCTGGACTCTTAGAAAGTCTCAGAGGGGGAGCTGTGTTAGTCTGTAACTTTAAAAACAACAAGTAGTCCTGTGGCACCTTACTAAACATTTCCATTTGGGCTGAGATGACATGGAGGGGTAAGTTCGAGCTAAATCACAGCACAGCATGCTGAGAGCCAGGACTGGGGGCTGTGAACAAACTTTATGGGACCGTTGGAAACTTGGCCGCACCCACGATAAGTGAACATCCAGCTAACTCCAATCATGCCGGAGCACGGAGGTTGCTGGATCAGAGAGTGCCGGACTAGAGAGGTTCAACCTGTTAATCAGGAATAGTTAATCCAAGTTAAATCCACTGCCTTAGGCTGGAATAATTTCAGTTAGCAGGCAAACCCTTAAGGGACTTCACCAGGATGTGCCAGGGAGTCTGTGGCAGAACCTGGAAAGCATCCAGGTCTCCAGCATCCTCGCCTGCGGTGAGCCCCGTCGTAGGTAAATGCAGATCTGGAGAGCATGAAAGACGTAAGGAACTGCCTGCAGAGGCAGGGTGTGCAGGCGATGGAGGGGAACGAGATGTTCTAGGGGGTCTGATGGACCGATGAACATGGGAACATGTCGGTTGACTCGCCGTACAGAAATGCCAGGAGAGGAGGAGAGGGTTACTCGACTAGAACGGTGCGTTGGCAATGCCGTTGCTTGGCAAACTTATCACAGGCCTGGAGCGGAAAGGGCCCTGTACTTACCCAGAGCAGAGATTGCTCACGGTGATTTATGAGGGGAGTTTCACCCCTATCACCCCCGATCCTGCTGGGCCATGTTCTCTCACTTAGCGGGATTAACGCTCCTTTGGGGCATCTGTTGGCGACAGCTGTATTGTTAGCAGCTGGTTTCACTGTCATTAATATTTTATCTAAGGCGTTAACACTGGACGGTTTGCATCTGCTGTAGGTGAGCCCACGGCTGCCGGCAGCTGCCATAAGCAAAGGGGCTTTTCAGATCCGTCACGTTGTCTGAGTCGGGTGGCAGTTTCGCCTGCCTGTCTGCGTCAACTGCTCGTTGAACGTTTTGGCTGGCGTTAGGAGAATAAACGGGCTCCTACCGTGTGACTGTAGTTTTGTCGTGTGAAGCATAAAGGTTCAGCCAGCAGTCGAAGGGGAATGTTTTGAAAACCAGCGATAGCATCTGTGCCTCTCTCTTAGGTCTTTCTAAGGTGTGGTCGCTGTGGTACCCAAGCACCATGTAATAATTCATAGAGATATGAGGAAGAGAGATGAGTTTATAAGTCAGGCGTTTCCAGGGTTTGGGTGAGATGAGAGTTGACCGGGGCGGGTTGGGGGGGGGAGATGGATGGTTTGGCTTGTTACTGAGAATCCAGATAACCAAGAACTTTGGGATTTGCATCTGGGCCAATCGTCCCTACACAGAATCCTCAAGAGTCATCGAGTCCAGCCCCCGGCCCAAAGCAGGACCAACCCCAACTCAATCAGCCCAGCCAGGGCTTTGTCAAGCTGGGACTTAAACACCTCTAGGGATGGAGATTCCACCCCCTCCCTAGGGAACCCATCCCAGCGCTTCCTCACCCACCTAGGGAAATAGTTTTCCTAATATCCGACCTCCTCCACTGCATTTCAGCAGAGGTGCTTAGGGTGCTAGCTTAGGACCTGGGAGAGGCACAGCTGCAATTCCTTGCCCTGCCACCGACTTCTTGTACGACCTTGGGAAGGTCACTTAGCTGCTTCGTGCCTCAGTTTCCCCACTGGTAATTTCTGCCCCTCACTCAGCCCAAGCAGCGACACAGATGCGGTAACCACCCAACAGCCAGAAGGTCAAACTTCACCACGTTGTTGTACCTTTATAGTCAGAAACAGGGGAATGCATTGGTGGACAAGAAACCAACACAAACAGCACTTTAACCCAGAGGATTGCAGTATGCAAATGAAAGGAGCCGGCTCTCTATGACAGCGGGGACAGGCCAGCCAATCCGTAATCTTGACATTGATCAGAAAGCTAGCAAAGTATGGGGGCATGGGCAGTCAAACCTAGTGGGTAGGGCTGGCTCCGGGAATCAGAGCTGAGGCTAGATATCAAGTACTGAAGCTGAGGGGCAGAGCAAGGCAGAGAAGCAAGGCCTGTGATGGCTGCCAAACAAAGAGCCACCTCGCTGCACAGACAACTTTCTGGTGTCCCATCCAGGCTTCAGCAGAGTTCCAGGACCACTCAGGGGCCCTTGGCAGCATGCCAGTCATGCCTGCTGCTCTGCCTGGGGCGTCAGGGGGTAGCGTGGCACATGGCAGCTACTTCCCATGCCAGGAAGCATTTCAGCAGAGAGAGACCGCTGCAATTCCTTGCCATGCCACCGACTTCTTGTATGACCTTGGGAAAGTCACTTAGCTGCTTCGTGCCTCGGTTTCCCCACTGGTAAAACGGGGATAATAGCACAACACTGCCTCACAGGTATGACACTAGGTTAACAAGGACCATAGAAGTACCTAATTTATATGGCTGTTTGTGAGGTCCGGTACAATATGCCTAGATAAGGTACAGTGGGTAAGGTATTATGCTGTCTGGCATTGCTATCTGACAGTGGGCTAGGAAATATGCAGCATATCAGAGAGGCTTATCATAATTAGATCCGGTGGATCCTGCAGTCCTTGTAGGTACTTTGCAACACAGCACAGAGTAATGCAGTAAGGTTAGACACAATGAAGTATTAGCATGGCCATGGTAGCTATCCCAAACCTGCCTACCAGTTTCCACCGGTCCTACACTTGATAAGTAACTTCTTTTGTCTGTACCGCTGCCTCTGTAATTCCCACTCCCATGCCTCTGACAAAGTGGGTTTTACTCCCGTAAGTTCACGCCCTGGAACATCTGGTAAGGTGCCCTAGGACGGCTGCTCCTTGTTTCCCCCTCTCTTGGGCCATTCCTAACTTTCTGAATTGGTCCACCTTCTGGGCAAGCAGTTCGAGGCGTGTTCCTGGGGCAGTTTCTGGAACCTGAGCGAGACCACTCTGGCCTTTAGGGCGCATGAGGAACGTGGCAATTGAAATACTTTTCCTGGCCTTGCAAATGTTCTTCTTCCTGCGCTTTGAGTGGCTGCTCCGGCCCTGGGATGTTGGGGAGGGGGAGCCGAGATGCGGAAGGCAAGTGGAGTTAAGGTTAAAGTCGCTCATCTCATTTTCCTGGGGTACTCGGTGACCTGTTGAAAAATTCCCCTGGTGCTGCATTTTACAAAGGGGGTGTTAATTAGTTCAGACAGTGAGTGTCTGGGGCCTGGGCCCCATTTAAATCAAAGATCCTCTGAGTCGGATTGGGCACATGTGTGCAATTAGCGCCTTCAGCGGGGCAGTGAGAAACTGATGCCAAAAAGCAGCTCAGAAGGTCCATACGAACTTACGGATGAGAGGATTGCTATGCATTGGGTAAGGTTAGGAGCAGAGCAGGGGCTTGGCTGAGACGCTGTGTAGCATTTCAGGTGCTTAGGGGTTAGCTCAAGCTGTGGGCTTAGTTCTTCCAAGATGCCAGCGTAACAAACAACATTTCTGCTCCTGGGAAGAAAACGCCCCCTAATCTGTCCAGTACGTGGGTGTGGAGGCAGCGATTGCAAACCAGATCGTAGAGAGCTGAGAGCCAAACCCAGACACATCCACTGTCTAAGGACAAAACTCCGAGGAAGCAAACGGGAGTGGCTGGTAGCCAATAGCTCTAAGGGTCTGGCCCTACGCCAGTAGCGATGTACTTGGATCAATAGGGCCAGGAAAGCTGCGTAAGTGTAGAGGGATAGAGAAAAAATGACGTGTGTGCATCGGGGGCAGTAGAACGAAGTGCATGATACTGTAGTAGAGAAACTGGGGGTGCTCCTGCCCCTGGAAGTGATTGCAATGGTACGCGTGTGCAGCCGTGGGAATTTGGTAATGCTGAGTACACAGACCTGTGGGACAGGGATGTAATAGCGTAGTCGATTAACCGGGAAGCAAAAGCTTATCACTTAATGCTACAGACTACACACGTAACAGTGGCTGAGAAGCTGGATAGGAGTCAACAATGTGCCCTTGTAGCCAAGAAGGCTAATGGCAGATTGGGGTGCATTAGGAGGAGCATTGCCAGCAGATCTAGGGAAGTGATTATTCCCCTTTATTTGGCTCTGATGTGGCCACATCTGGAGTATTGTGTCCAATTCTGGGCCCCCCACTACAGAAAGGATGTGGACACATTGGAGAGGGTCCAGCGGAGGGCAACCAAAATGCGGAGGGGGGATGGAGCACATGGCCTACGAGGAGAGGCTGAAGGATTTGGGCTTGTTTAGTCTGCAGAAGAAAAGAGCGAGGGGGGATTTGAGAGCAGCCTGAAACTGCCTGAAGGGAGGTTCCAAAGAGGACGGAGAGAGGCTGTTCTCAGTAGTGATGGACAGTGCCGGACCGAGCCATACTTGCGCCCTGGGCAACGGGCGCGCGGTGCATGCACGGCCCTGCCTCCGGGCGCACAGCGCCTGATTGACAAGGTAAGGGGCACCGCACCCCCAGGCGAGCGGCACATGCGTGGCCGCGCCCCTGGGTGCCAACCTATTGGGGCGTCTGATTGAAGTGGTAAGGGGTGCCGTGCGCCCAGGCGCGTGGCGTATGTGCGGCCTTGCCCCCAGGGGCATGGCGCCCCTTACCACTTCAATCAGATGCCCCCCATAGGTTGGTGCCCCGGGCAGCTGCCTGGCTAGCCCCCCCTTAATCCAGCCCTGGTGACGGATGGCAGAATAAAGAGCAGTGGTCTCAAGTTGCAGTGGGGGAAGTCTAGGTTGGATATTAGGAAAAACTCTTTCCCCAGGAGGGTGGGGAAGCACTGGGCTGGGTTCCCTGGGGAGGGGGTGGAATCTCCATCCCTAGAGGTTTTTAAGTCCTGGCTTGACAAAGCCCTGGCTGGGATGATGAAGTTGGGTTGGTCCTGCCTAGGGCAGGGGGCTGGAGTTGATGACTCCTGAGGTCTCTTCCAGCTCTATGGTTCTATGATTCCCACTCCCCCCTCCCTTGCCCCCCACCAGTACATTTTTTAGCAGGTGGCCAGCAGGCCGGCTCAGTCCCGACTTGTGCTGGGATCGGGACCTACCCTGCTGTGGCTCTGTGTGTTAGGAGCTGGGCGGGCAGGCAGCCCGGTTCCAGGGTGCAGGAGCTCAGACCCTTCCCCGGACAGGGGCTGCTGCCACCCTGTGCTGCTGCCTCAGTACCAGAGGCAGCAAGAGGCAGCCGGTCCGCGAGGGCAGCTGGTTTGTAAACTGGCTCCCTTCGTGGACCAGCTCCCACCTGGCACCCCACAAAGGCAGCAGCGCGGAGTGGCAGGAGGCCCCTCGGGAGTGGGGCTGGAGCGCACTGGCTGCGGCCCTGCCCCTGAGGACAATAGAATAGTCGAGTAACCAATAAGAATTCACGAGGTTAATCGACTATTCAATTAACCGACATTTAACATCCCTACTGGGGAGGTCTGGACGCCGTCCGCCCAGGACACGCTGTATCAGTTCGGGGGAGAAGGGCCCACCTATCCCGGCTATGATTCCGCGGATGCTCGCACGGAGCCACGGGGACAGGCCAGTCCCGTACCAGCGCAGTGTCCTGTCTCTGCAAGCGGCCAGCACCGGCCAGAGGCAGGTACCGAAACCTGGGAACGCTCGATGGGAAAGAGAGTGTCCAACGTTCTGCCCGGCCCCTGGCATCCCATCCTCCTCCGTCCCCCACAACCCTGCTGTCCCGTTCTGTGCTGGAGTTTGGACGCTTGGGCCTCCCTCTTGTCTAAACCTCCTATGCGGGGAGGTTTCCTTGTGCCTCTGGAGCCCCGTGCTCTGGTCACCCCTTGTCCAGCGACTGTGGGCCCGTGACTAGCTGATCAGTGTCCCCAAGGCGTAAGGGGACGGGCAGCACAGGGGGAGCAAACTCTACTGGCCCTTTGTGTCCGCAGCTCACAGGAATGCGACCTTGTTCCCAGCAGCCTCCTCCCTGGCATTTTGTCCAGCCTGGCCTCCAGCGATTCAAGTCATGGGGCTTCCCCCGTTTCCCTTGGGAAGCTAAACATGCAGCAGTCTGCTCATTGTGGGGAAAGAATGAAAGTCTCTACGGGAATGCATGGAATGCAGAAACTGGTGGCAGCGGTGGGATACGGGAGGGGGTTCCCAGCTGGTTTAGTCTGAGCCCTAGACGTGTCTGGGCCAGATTAATGGCATTGACTTCACGGGGGTTCCCAGGGGAACGGTTTGTGCCCTTCGTGTTTTATGGCTTGTTTTTTGTCACTTGGGATCTCTGACGGTCCTGTGAAGCACCTGCCTTCCAGAGAGGGGAAGGGGCTTTGCTGTGCCCGGGGAGAGAGGTGGGACGTGGGGCTTGGAATGTGAAGTGTCCCCTTTACAAAGGAGCTTAGCTGGCTGACGAGGCTGCCCCTGGGTTGCTCTGGCTGGTGGAGTGTGTCCCGGAGCACAGAGCCGGCGTGCCGGTCGATGCATGGCTGCCTCTGAGATGCCCGCGCCGTGCCGCCCCGGTTCCGTACCTCTCCACTGCGTGGTGCCAAGCCACATACGCTCCTGGCCTTAGCGGCCGCATCCTCTCCCCACCCAGCCCCCGGCTCAGCGTCCCCATGGGCCAGCCTGACAACAGCCCCGAGCGCACCTTCCTAGCCGCTTGGCCCAGCTCGGAGCACCCTCTGTCACGCCCAGGGCAGCAGCCGGCGCGGGATCTGCGCACCAGTGACTTGAGTGGCAGCTGCTAACGCAGGGCCTGGCATCTCGGGCCCACCTGCGCCGGCAGGAAGGAGCTTCTGCTCCGTTTGAACCCGGGACTCCTCGGAAACGCCCCATTTGGGGCGAACCAGCCCCCGTGCGGCTGGGACTCTTCCAAGCGGCCAGCGAACCGAACGGGGCCGTTCCCGGCCCAGCGCTGCTCCCGCCCCTCTTCCGATGCCGTCAGTCCAGCGGTTAGGGATTTGCCATCTCTTAATGTCCCGGAGAGTCCCTCGGGCTCTCGGGAGAGTCCCCCTGTTTCTCCTCCCAGCCCTCAGGCCGCAGTCACGGGGAAGGGCGAGGGTCAGACCCTGCCTCTTTGCTCAGGGGCTGTCTCTTCTCGGTCACGCCCCTGAGAAGGAGCCTCTCTGAGCCTTCGTGCACCGTTAAGTATCCTTTCCTCGGAGCGGCTCAAAGCTCTTTCTTCCGCGACTTGCATCTCCCACTAGAGCTAAACCCTGTGGCAGGGTGGTGCCCAGTGGTGCCAGTCTAGCAGCCGTGCCATGCCAGCTGCACCATCCTTCCCCGGGGCTCTCAGACCTTCCTCGCTCCAATGGGGAATCATTTACTGCAGCGCTGCCCATGTCCCCTTCGGCCCCCGCTCAGCTGTGCTCGCAGCCAGCGCCCCCTTCTTTGTCTCCATCCCGCCAGCTGGCTTGCAGGGGGGGTACGGGTCGTGGAGCCTGCTTGCCCCAAAATGACTGGACTCCAGGTGCAGGGTGGCCACCCGGGCACCTGCGGGGGACTGTCCACTCCCTTGCGTGGCCACGTAGCTCCGTGAGAATGTCTCCCTCTCTGTGGTGGTGGCACCCGCTCCTCGTGTGTGCAGGGAGTCGGGGCAGGCGTCCCTGTCTCCCAGGTCCATGCCGGAGCCATAGCTCCCTTTGGAAATCAAATCCTTCTGTGCACTTTCAAGAACTTCCGGTCTGCACCCGGTGCCTGGCGGAGATGAACCTGCCTGCGGGCCGATGTCCACGGGGGAGCCCGTGGCTCTAAGACAGGGCAGTCCTCTTCAGAGAGAACCCACGCCGTATGCATCCAATTACCACCCGTCCCCCATAGCCTAGCGCAGAAACTCCCTGGGAATGGGGGACCGAGGAAGAGGAGGGGGAACGAGGGGAGGTAACTGACTCTCGGCCAGGGGACAGCTACTCCTGGGCTCATGCCCTCAGCCCGCCCCCCATCATGTGGGTGTGTGCAAGACAAAGCCCCTGCAATATTCCCATGGGGGGGGGGGCTTGCTCCCTCTGACGGCTGGGTCTTACCCCCTCCTTCCCCCAGGCCTCATGCATAATTAGCCAGTGGGTTTCCCAGGGGAAGGTTTCATACGCTGGCAGCACGGTAGCTCCGCTCTTTAAAAGGTCACATTGTACATTTTGCTCCAGCTGTACTTGACCGACTGACGACCAGGTTCAGTTCCCAGCAGGACCGCTGGGAACTCTCCGCACAACCGGCATAATTACGGGACAGCTCACTAGTGAACTGCAGAGCACACGCAGCCAGAACAATAGCGGGGTGTCCCAGAGCCGCCTTCCGGAGGAAACCTCATGCAGCAGCTGTAACTCTTCAGCTATGGCGCAGGGTTTCGTAGACTCCAAAAAATGCAGTGATGGGAGAGAAATCTGCTGTGGCGCCCATCTGCCTTCCTTTTCTCCCACTTCCCCCGGCTTTAGGTGGCCTGCAAGTCTCAACCAGTCCCACTTTACAGATGGAGAAACTGAGGCACGGAGCAGTTACGCATCTGACTTTCAGCAGCCTGGAGCACCCTGCCTTTCCGGCTGCAGTCACTAGGCGCGAGGGCCACTTCACCTCTCTGGTCCAGGCACATGGGGCATGGCCAAGCAGCAAAGCAAGGAGGGGAACCCAGGAATCTGTCCTCCCAGCCCAGCCCTGTTCACCAGGGCACATGCTTAACTCCAGTGCTGACTTGGAGCCCGGGGCTTCATCCTCACAGGTAATCTTGGCCCGGTGCTAGTGCAGCTCTGTTCTGTGCGGTTGGAGAAGGGGCAAAGACCCAGGGGGAAGAAAGAAGATAAAATGGGGAATAAAACCCTTTATCCTGGTAACTCTCTTCTTGTGCCCTACAGGTTCAGAAGGTGGGCAGAGAGATTCATAAAACTGGGACTTTTCCACTTAGAAAAGAGACAACTAACGGGGGATATGATCGAGGTCTATAAAATCATGACAAAGACCTGTCTGGGATGAGTTAGTTGGGATTGGTCCTGCTTTGAGCAGGGGGTTGGACTCGATGAGGTCTCTTCCAACCCTAGGATTCTGTGATTCTACTTCTTCATGCAACACGCAGTCAACCTGTGGAACTCCTTGCCAGAGGATGTTGTGAAGTCCAAGACACAGGATACTGGGCTAGATGGACCTTGGTCTGGCCCAGTATGGCCGTTCTTATGTTCTTATTCACATGGTGAGGGTGGGGGAGTGGGACATGTTCTGATTAAAAATGAACCACCGGAAGCAACTGTATCCCCAGGAACACTGGTGTCCTTTCTCCTTGGAATGTTGTGAATGTTTTAAACCGCAGTGGAAAGCTGCTCTCGAACAATCACTTTGGGCCAGTTTTTAATTCCCTTCACGCTACGCGTCCAGTCCGTGGAGGGGAACGGTGTAGCGGGACTCCAGGGGGTTGTGATTCAAGAGAGCCGAGATAGATGGACTCTCCCAGAAGGGACGTAGTAATAGAGATGTAGCCGCGTTAGTCTAGTCTAGCTGAAACAAAAAACAGGACTATGTAGCACTTTAAAGACTAACAAGATGGTATATTAGGTGATGAGCTTTTGTGGGCCAGACCCACTTCCTCAGATCCAATTGTGGAAGAAAATAGGCAATAGAAGGGACGGTCACTCTAGATAATGTCTTTAAGGACAATTGAAAGAGCAGATCCAGGAGCTGGGAGCATGACAAACACTCTGCCTCCCGTTAGTGATTTCTCCATCAGCTGTACACAGTCACTGTCTAGTGCTAGAAGGGTGTAGGGTAGTAACATGACCTGTGCATGGGTTAAACACCTGTTCTTTGCCGGATCTTGGCAAAACCTGTTGTGTTGTAAACCTTCTGCTTAAGCCACTGGAATGCAAGGTTGTTACATTCAGCTGCAGAGGAGGTGCAATTTACCAGGCCGTATCTGGACTACTCGGTGATTTACTTGCCCTCACAGTGGTAACGAGAGAAGTCCCACTAAGTCTAATGGCAAGCGGGGAGGGGAAGGAGGCATAGTGCTAATCTCGGATCCCGCCTTCCTTCATGCGGTCATGGCAGATCTTTGCTTTGCGGCCAATAGACACATGCTGATGTTTATAGCAGCTACTGCCAGGTTTTACAAGTGTTTAGCGTTGAAGGATTACAGCCTTCCTCTCTCTGATCCTACTCCACGAATAAGGGGGGAAAACAAGACTCTCCATGTAACACATTCAATATGGATCCCCAAAAGACGGTAGCTGTAAGTTTGTGTGAATGAATAGCTATGAGTGTTGATGAAGATTTACAAGGGAAAGGAAAAACGCCACTGAAATCGTTTTATAGATTTCACTTCATGCAACAGCATTTTGTATTTAAAGTGAAATGCTAATGATGGGCAAGCTATTATTATAATTAATATTCCACTAGCATCTAGAAAGGCCAGGCCTCCTTGTGCTAGGCATTGTACGGACCCGTTGTAGACAGTCCCTGCCCCAGAGAACCTACAATCCACTCAACAAGTCAGACAAAGGGGGTATTAATATCCCCATTTGACTGGGAACTGAGGTCCAGAGAGGGAAAGTGGCAAGTCCCATGAGGCGTCTGTGGCAGAGTGAGGACCTGACCTCACGTTTGAGCTAATTTCTTTTTTCAGTGAAAAATGCTGATTCGGCAACATAAATATTTCAGTTTGCACTGACTTAGCATTTACAGATTTCTTTCTGTTTTCTTTTTTAAATAAGGTACAAACCCATGGGACAAACCATTTCCCGTTGGGTCAAACACAATGTTTCAATGGACCCCAAATAATTTTTTGATTGACTTCAAATTAAACAAACCAACATTGACCACGAGAGCCGTGCACTCCCTCTGCATCCACTCAAAGATTTATTTTTTAATATTTTCGGGGCTGCCAGCAACCCTGAATGTCCGTAATTCTAAGCCACGACCAGCGAGAACCTCCTTTCTCAACCAAGCAGAGATGTGCAGACCAGGGAAGCTTTCAGATGTTGGGATGTTTCTCTGAACCTTCTGAACAACCTGCTTCTGGGATGGGGATGGTTTGGCTGCTTGTGAATAGGGCTTGCAGGGAGAACTTCTGAAGATGTCCACGCAGTGTGCAGCGGCAGTCAAAAAAGCAAACAGGACGTTAGGAATCATTAAAAAAGGGATAGAGAATAAGAGGGAGAATATCTTATTGCCCTTATCTAAAGCCATGGTACGCCCACATCTGGAATACTGCGTACAGATGTGGTCTCCTCATTTCAAAAAAGATATACTGGCATTAGAAAAGGTTCAGAGAAGGGCAACTAAAATGATTAGGGGTTTGGAACGGGTCCCATAGGAGGAGAAATTAAAGAGACTGGGACTTTTCAGCTTGGAAAAGAGGAGACTAAGGGGGGATAGGATAGAGGTCTATAAAATCATGAGTGGTGTGGAGAAAGTGAATAAGGAAAAGTTATTTACTTGTTCCCATAACATAAGAACTAGGGCCCACCAAAGGAAACTAATGGGCAGCAGGTTTAAAACAAATAAAAGGAAGTTCTTCTTCACACAGCACATAGTCAATCTGTGGAACTCCTTGCCTGAGGAGGTTGTGAAGGCTAGGACTATAACAGGGTTTAAAAGAGAACTAGATAAATTTATGGAGGTTAAGTCCATAAAATGGCTATTAGCCAGGATGGGTAAGGAATGGTGTCTCCAGCCTCTGTTTGTCAGAGGGTGGAGATGGATGGCAGGAGAGAGATCGCTTGATCATTACCTGTTCGGTTCACTTCCTCTGGGACACCTGGCATTGGCCACTGTCAGCAGACAGGATACTGGGCTGGATGGACCTTTGGTCTGACCCAGTATGGCCATTCTTATGTTCTTAAAACATCCAGCTTCCTGATTGGCCAGAAAGACCTTTCCTCCTCGCACATTTAGGATGATGGCCAGACTCAGCAAAGGAAAGCTGGAACCACCTTTGCTTTGTTAAAGGTGACGGTCTTGATTGTCCATGGATCAAATTTTCCAGCCCTTCTGCATAAGCTGGGCGTTTGGGCGACCACTCAGGAGGAGTTCAAATGCCACCCATCTGATTAGCACAGTGCCCACAGCTCGGGTTTTTGTTTCTACCAGCGGTGCGCATTCACACATGCCTCCGTGCACATAGGAAAAATTATTCCACACATGGATGGAAAAGATTAGAGGGAACCTTGGCTGTAATGCCTGGAAAATGCTGGCTGGGGGCTGTTCTGGGCCTCTCTCATTGTTCTCTCTGCTGCCTCCCTCTGTTCGCTTGTCTAAGCTGTTTGGGGCAGGCCCAGTGACTTTGTGCTGCTGGGTGTGTACAGTGCCTAGCCCAGGGGCTGGGAGGCACGGTCCCAGTGCAAATCACTGAGGATCGGGGAAACGTTTCCAGCCCCCTAAAAGGATGTTGGGAATAGTCTTGGCTCCTTGTGAATTAGGCGAGCCCCTCTGGCCCAGACATCCTGCGTGGCCTTGAAGAGGTTTGCGCCAATCACTCGCCAGCACGGAGCCCCGTCGTTTTTGCTTTGACGCGGGCCAGTGTGTTTGTTTTTTCTCCTTCTCACGGCTCCTTTCCAGGGACAAGGACAAAGGTTAGTCCCACAGGAAGCATCCAGCTGGGATGCGACATTGGATGCCTTAATAACCGCTGCCCCTCAGCATGACGGTATGAGCCTGCACAGCCTGTGTCCTGGGGGAGCCCAGGGAAGAAATAATTTCTCAATGAGGCGAATTCAGCCTTGCTTGGGCCTTGTCTACACACCGTCTGACTGACTGGCTCGTTATAAAAACCCAATGTTGTTAATGGGATGCCAGATCAAGCCGTGGCAGTAAAAATGCTTTAATCCCACTGTACCGGCAGCCTCGTGAGCCATTTTAACTGGATTCGTTTTTCAGGCAGTTAGTTCAATCGGTGCGAAAACCGGCGCATCAGCCAGGCCCGTCCTGCCAGGGGTGAGGTTGTTCCCGCTCACGGGGAAAGCGGCTTTGCCTCTACATGGAACAGCGTCCCTGTTGTGCGGCTCCTCGGTTTAACATGGCTCCGAACAGTTCTGTGTGGAAGGAGGCAGCATTCAGCCTCCCCCCGGGTTAGTGAGAGCTGGAAATGGGAAATCCAGTGCCCAGGGACAGTGAGGAAGCCTCCCAGCTGCCGTGGACTTCAATGGTTGCATGGCCCAAGGGTCCCCCACCCAGCCAGCCGGTGCCCATGCCCCTGAGAGAAATGCCTGCTGCAAAAGCTGGCGGGCTGGTGGCTCCATGCTCCCACATCTCGTGCCCACCCGCCCCTCTCTTCACCTCTGCCTGGCACAGAGGGCGGGCAGGCAGAGAGGCGGGAGCTGTGTGGGGTCAGTGGCCAGGCTTGGGGGAGGGAGGGGAGAGGCTGCCAGGAACCCGGCCCCAAGGGGCTTTGCTCAGCCCCTCGAGAAAAGCTGGAGCAAGGTCCCATTTGGCTGCCACCTCCCCCTGCCTCGTTTCCCCCACCTGCGCCCGGCCCGCCCCCCAAGCCCTGAGGCGGGTGGGACAGGGGAGCTCCGGCCCCAGGGCCCAGGCTCTGATTGCAGAAATAGCCCCAGCTGTGGGCAGCGTCCCTGGAGGGGCTGCAGGAAGCAGGCAAGGCTCCTGCAGGCCAGGCCCTCAGACCAGGGGGGTTGGAAGCTGGAAATCTGAGGCTCCAGCCAGGTAGGGCCTGGGCATGGTGGGCCAAGCAGGAAGGGGCCTGGGAGGGGGCCTTGGTGTAGGGTGAACTGGGAGGGTGGTAGAGGGTGAACAGGGGGTGAGTGGAGGGTAAATGGGGCTGGGTGGAGGGTGAACAGGGGCTGGGTGTAGGGGTGGAGGGTGAACGGGGGGGTGAGTGGAGGGTAAATGGGGCTGGGTGTAGGGGTGTAGAGTGAACTGGGAGGGTGGTGGAGGGTGAACAGGGGCGAGTGGAGGGTAAACGGGGGCTGGGTGGAGGGTGAACAGGGGGCTGGGTGTAGGGGTGTAGGGTGAAGGGGGCTGGGTGAAGGGGGAGCTAGGTGTAGGGTGAACTGGGGTTGGGAGTAGGGTGAGTGGGGCTGGGTGAAGGAGGGCTGGGTGGAGGGTGAACGGGGGCTGGGTGAAGGAGGGCTGGGTATAGGGTAAACTGGGGCTGGGTGAAGGGTGAACTGGGGTTGGGTGTAGGGTAAGTGGGGGCTGGGTGAAGGAGGGCTGGGTGGAGGGTGAACGGGGGCTGGGTGAAGGAGGGGCTGGGTATAGGGGAACTGGGGCTGGGTGAAGGGTGAACTGGGGGTGGGGGCTGGGTGAAGGAGGGGCTGGGTGAAGGGTGAACTGGGGTTGGGTGTAGGGTGAGTGGGGCTGGGTGAAGGAGGGGCTGGGTGGAGGTGAATGGGGCTGGGTGAAGGAGGGGCTGGGTATAGGTAAACTGGGGCTGGGTGGAGGTGAAGGGGGCTGGGTGGAGGTGAACTGGGGTTGGGAGTAGGGTGAGTGGGGGCTGGGTGAGTGGGGCTGGGTGGAGGGTGAAGGGGGCTGGGTGAAGGAGGGGCTGGGTATAGGGGAACTGGAGGGCGGTGAGCAGGTCCTGGCAGAAAGGCCTGGGCTGGGGGGCTGCTCTCCAGAGGTGAGGGACGGAAGGGAAGGGCCCGCAGGGTACTAGGGACGGCCTGGGGCTTGGGATTTGGAGTGGGGCTGGTGGGAACGGGCCCCGGGAAGGGCGGGGGCCGGGGCGGGGGCAGGCAGGGTCTGTGTGTGGAAACAGAAGACGGCCGTGAGGAGGAGGACACGGTTCTCAGGCTCCCTTGCCCGCGAGGAGGCAGCTCCCGGCGTGACAGTAGGCGCCTGTCTCTGGGGAGCACGGCCCGTCGCCGTGTGCGGGGCGCAAGGGAGACGCCAGCGTTTCACGCCCCCCGGTGCCCGCCCCGCCTCTGACCGTGGAGAGGAGTTGGCGGGACGCTCTCCGCTGTGTCAGCTGGAGACCCCTGGTGCCGGCAGGCTCCGGAGCCTCGGGCCAGGTCTGCAGTGGGTGCAAATCAGCAGAGCCCCCAGACACGGCCGGGCGCTGGCTTTCCCATGGCTTGTGGTAACGCTTCGCCCGGTCCTGCCCCGGTGAGGCTCTCCCGGCGTAAACCCGCAGCTCCTCTCCGGTCGCCGGGTGGCAGGTGGATGGGGCTGTGATGCTCGGGGCTCACGCCGAAGCCAAACACTCTGGTGCCAGCTCTGGGCGCGGCCTCTCCGGCTAGCCCTGCCCATCCCCATCGGTCTCCCTCGGCTGTGCTAGGCATTGCCGGGGCATCTCTGCTCCCTGGGTGCAATCCTGGAGCAGCTGCGGCGGCCGGAGCTCTTCCCGTCGTGGGGTCTGGTCCTGCCCTGAGCCTGCTGCGACGGCGCGGCTGTTAAAATCCCCGGGCAGGGCTGGACCAGGGCTCCCGCTCGTCCTGAGGCCGCTGCACCAGCCAAGTGCACGTGACAGAGTGTCCAGCCCGGAGGAGTGGGGGGGGGAGAAGTATGGCCTAGTGGATAGCGCACGGCACTGGGACTCAATACGTCTGCGTTTGAATCCCAGCTCGGGTACGGCTGGGCCGTAGCTAGTTTCATTCCATCGACCCTGTGTGACGTAGTGGGGGTATCTGGCTAGTTCCTATGCTGGCTCTGTGGTAATCCCCAATGGCTGCCATCGGTACCACAGCCCAGAAGGATGAGTCATTATGCAAAGAGGGTCTCTCAACCTGTCTGACCAGCTACCCCAGGAGAGAGACAAAGGAAGGGGGGAATGCTGCCCTGGCTGGGGCAGGGCTGGAAGAGTTAGGTTAGTTTCTGTCTGGGATCATGGAGGAACCAGCCTAAGCCAGGGGCTGGGATTTAGGGGCCCAGTCTCCCCCATCTCAAGGGGGGGCTGAGGCATCCTAGACCTGCCCTGTAACCAGATTACATCGGTGCTGTGCTGTGCTGTGCTGTGCTGTATCCTGGAGAAGGAATAAACTCCCTCCATTCTACGGGCTGGTGGAGTCTGTTCGTGCCATTACGGGGGTGCAGGAGTCAGGGGACCCCAACGCGTCGTCACACCCTGGGCCCCCATCGGTCCCTGTCTCCCTGCGGGGGAGGTCGGCAGGGGGAGGGGTGTAAAATCCACGTCTGCGCACACTCGGGAGGGCCACGTCGCTGGCTCGGTTGCAAGCCAGACTCGTGTGGGGTCGGCCTCCGGCCTGAGCTGGACAGAGACGGCAGGGCCGTTTGGTTCGCAGGGCCCTGCTGGTTTGTTGGGGACGGGGTGGCCGCCCGTCCTAGGGACGCCCGCGGGGAAGGGCTGTGATGATGGACGATTTGAGTAAAGACGCTCTCCCCTCCGGAGAGGCCAGGAGATGACCCGTCCCTGCGGCTGGCAGCCCCATTCCCTGCAGGTGGGGAGCGCGTAAAAGAGGTGGGAAGGAGGGTTCACAAGGCCCCGGCTCTCGCAGTCAATGTGGGGTCCTTCCGCCACGGCAGCGGGTGCCTCTGAGAACGGAAACGGGGGAGAAGGCGACTCAGGGACAGGCTGCACCTGCTGAAACCCAGCCCTGGAGGGGCTCGTCCGGGTGCCTGTCTGTGACCCTTCCAGCTGCCAGTGACGCTGGGATCACATGAACCTGACGCGTCGCTTACTGCCCCTGTCTTGCTATTCCTCCCAGGGCTGCCATGGGAGCCAGAGGGTGTCAAACCCCAATTGAGTTAGTGAGCGCTGCGAATGGCTCTTCGTAAAGGCGCCACAAACTGAGTAATGCCCCGTGAGGTCGACAGGCAGGAGGAACCTACAGCCCGGGGTCCAGATCTGGCCCCCTGCGTTCCTGGATCCAGCCCCTGAGGCTTGGGGCATCCTCCCCCGCAGTGTTGGGGAGCTGACACGCCACCCACCTCCCGCCAACACCCCGCACCTCTACTCTGCTCCCAGCGGGCTCTTACCTCATTGAAAAGGCAGAGCCGCTGCGTCCCAGAGCCGTCGCAAGCCGAGACTGCTTAGTCCTGGCTCACGCCGCTCCCAGGAGCTAACCCCACTGTGCCTCTGCTTCCCTTGTTCCCCCCCATGCACCATGGAGACTGTGCTGGGGGGGACACAGGCTGTTAAGCCCACTGGGACACAGCTGTGGGTGTTCAGGCACAAACGCGCGTGCAGTGCAGAGCTGAGAGCTCAGATTTCCTAGCGGGGCTGCACCGATGCCAGGGCTGCGTCTGTGGGTCTGTTTGCAGGGTGTGAGCCCTCGTTCTGTGGCTCGCTTTTGCATTGCAGTGTGTGGCTGGAAGGAAGCCCTAGGGGTTAGTGCCTGGGACGCACCCATAACACCATGAGGCGGCCTGGCTGAATTGCTGGGAACTTTCACGCCTCCGTTCATCTCCTGAGCCGGGGCTGCTGAATCTGGTGATGCCAACCCCGGAGTATTTTGCATGCCTTTCCAAAACAGTGACTTGCCCCCAAGGAGCAAGCGGGGTGTTGCAAGGCCGAGGTAAGGACAGGGAGAGTGGCAGTCGTGTCACAAACCAATTCTACTAGCCAGATACACAGAGACACATTGGAATTAGAGTTCATCCTCAAATTCAATTCTCATGCTAATGGACTCAATGGTGATGAAGGATGGTTAAGACATTATCTACCTAGTAGGCAGTGAAGGTGCAAACAGCTCTTTGTGTAAACCTATGTCAGGAAGGATAGTGTCAACTGACTTTGATTCTTATCTGCTTTGTTTTAACTACCCAATCTTCAGATAAAACAAAAAACAGGACTATGTAGCACTTTAAAGACTAACAAGATGGTTTATTAGGTGATGAGCTTTCGTGGGCCAGACCCACTTCCAGACCCACTTCCTGGCCCACGAAAGCTCATCACCTAATAAACCATCTTGTTAGTCTTTAAAGTGCTACATAGTCCTGTTTTTTTGTTTCAGCTAGACTAAACTAACAGGGCTACATCTCTATTACTAATCTTCAGATACTTACTGATTCCCTCTACCTTCCTGAATTTTCTATACCCTCTGCTCCCTGTCCCCTTCCCCCCCCCCCCCCATTTATTTTGGGTCTGCACATCCTAAACTCAAAACTCCGGTCATCTGAAGAAGTGTCCACGAAAGCTCATGATCCCATCGACATGTTTTGTTAGTCTCTAAGGTGCTACCAGACCATTTGTTGTTTTTTTCTGTACAGACTAACTCAGCTACCCCCTGAAGCTTCAGAACCGTACTGTAATCACAGTCATTTTTAACTGCGTCTGAGATTCCTTTGTTCTGTCAGAACAATTGATGCCTAATTCCCCCAGGAAAGTCGTCCCGCTGTGAAATGTGATGTGTGCCGCACACCGATTAAGGCGCGGGTTGTAACGACACCTCGAAGGGCCATTAGAAAATGCTAATTGCTGGGATGGGCAGGGTAATAACTTTCATTGGACCAATTCTGTTGGTGAACGAGACGAGCTCCACGGAGCTTTTCCGCGGGTCGCTAATATCCTGAAACCAGCCCGGCTGCGACAACACAGCACCCGGGAGCTTGTCTGAAACCTCCAAGTAATTAGCAATGGGAATCGTTTGCAAATGAGGCCTCTCCCTTGCTCGCCCCCCCCGCCAATACATTTATTCCATTCAATAACAGGTGCATTGAGGGGACGGCTGCTGACCTACACACTAGAGCAGGGCTGGTGAGGGACGTCGCCGGGCCCAGGGCAGTATGGGAAGGGGCGGAGCCTCAGGGGGCGGGGCTCCTGGCAGCCACGCCTCCCTCTCCCAGCCCTCAGTGCCACCCAGGCAGTGCCGCAGGGGGGTGCCGGTGGCGATTTAAAGGGCCAGAGAGACGTTTGCTGCAATCCTCCTCCTCACGGTGTGAGGGCGCACTGAGCCCAGCCCCTCTGGCAAAGCATGTGCCTTGCCAAGCAGGGCTGCTCCTTTGCCGTGCAGCCTCCTTCAAAGCCTCTGTCCCTCCTGCTGCTGCCTCCCTATTACCCCCTTGTTGCTGGGGGTCGGAGGGCAGTTCCCCCCCCACACCCATATCTTCACTCTTTCCTCGTCAGTGGACTGATCCCGCAGTGGTAATGGCAGGATGTGCGCCTGGGCGGCGGGTGATGCAGGCAAGGGAAGGCGTTGCCTTCCCCAAACCGCCCATGCTCCGGCCGCCTAGGAAGGCTGAGACGAGCTGGGCAGCGGAGCGGCTGCCCGGCCTGCCAGGAAGGGTGGAGCCTGCCCATCCGCTGGGGAGGAGGCCGAGGGGCTGGGGGTGTTCAGAGGCTGGGGTGGGGGCCTGCCCCTGTGGTGGGGGCCGGGCGTGGTGCCACCGGGCGGTGGGAAGGTTTGCTTTCCCCGGCTGGACACCCACCGCCAGGGCTCTGAGGCAGTGAAAGAAACACAGGGAGGCCTCCTCTAATTGCTCAGGCGTAAACACCCCAGGTCTGTTGCTCCGGCGCTCGCTCTGTGCCGCGGGAGATGACAACGGGAAGCTCGCCCCCCCCCCCACCGTGTTTCAGGGACAGTCCCAGGTGGGCGTGCACCCGAGCGGCCTGGCTGGCCGGGGACAATTCTCAAGTCTGCACCCCTCTCTGTCAGCCCCGTCTCCCTTCCTCTCGGGCAGCAACGTCTTGTGGAGTCCGGGAAGGGGGGACGGGCCCCTCCCCGCCGTGTTCCTAGCTCAGCTGGTAACTCCCCGGGGAACCTCTGCTTGCCTCAAGCCCCTGTCTGCAAAATGGGGGGGTAACGGTGCTTCACCCCCTCAGCACAGCTGACAGGGCTGGTTCATTGCTCACGGTGCTTTGCGGCCGCTGGCGTGATGGTGCCAGGTGACCCCGTTAGGTGGCATGGGGATATCCAGATCCCAAGGGACTCTTTAGAAAGGGCTCTGTGTACACACCCTGGCCCCTGGTAAGTGAACGGGTGATCGCAAGGGGGCGTGGGTAAGCTCTCCAGAGTTCAGCTCTGTCCCAAAACCCTGCAGACGTCAGCAGAACAGAGCTCCAGCCACGGCAGCGAATAAGGCAGGGAATGGTTCATTGCCTCTGTAGAAATCCATGGTGCACCCACATCTTGAACGCTGCGTGCAGATGTGGCCGCCTCATCTCAAAAACTGTATCTTGGCATTGGAAAAGGTTCAGAAAAGGGCAACAAAAATGATGAGGGGGTTGGAACGGGTCCTATATGAGGAGAGACTGGGGCTTTTCAGTTTAGAAGAGAGGAGACTAAGGGGGGAGATGAGAGAGGTCAATACAATCATGACAGGTGTGGAGAAAGTGAATAAGGAAAAGTCATTTACTTGTTCCTAGAACGTAAGAACTAGGGGTCAGCAAATGAAATGAATAGGGAGCAGGTTTAAAACAAACAAAAGGAAGTACTTCTTCATGCAGTGCACAGTTAACCTGGGGAACTCCTTGCCAGAGGATGTTGTGAAGACCAGGATTTTAACAGGGTTCAAAAAAGAACTAGATAGATTCATGGAGGTTAGGTCCATCAGTATTTATTAGCCAGATTGGGTAGGAATGGTAGACAGGACACTGGGCTAGATGGACCTTTGGTCTGACCCAGTCTGGCCGTTCTCATGACCTTATGATTGCTGGAAGTGCATGGCTGTGCCCGCACAGGTGAAATACCCGTGAGGTGTAACGCCCACGCCCCAGTGCACTGGGGGCCTTACAGCGCTTGTGACGTAGTGGAGGTACCTGGCTGGTTTCTATGCTGGCTCTGTGGTAACCCCCACTGGCTGCCATCGGTACCACAGCCCAGAAGGACTGGAGATGAGGCATTATGCAAAGAGGGTGTCTCAACCTGTCTGACCAGCTACCCCCCAAGGAGAGAGACAAAGGAAAGGGAAATGCTGCCCTGGCTGGGGGCAGGGCTGGAAGAGAGTGGGTTAGTTTCTGTCTGGGATCATGGAGGAACCAGCCTAAGCCAGGGGCTGGGATTTAGGGGCCCAATCTCCCCCATCGCAAGGGGGGGCTGAGGCATCCTAGACCTGCCCTGTAACCAGATTACATCGGTGCTGTGCTGTGCTGTATCCTGGAGAAGGAATAAACTCCTCCATTCTACGGGCTGGTGGAGTCTGTTCGTGCCATTACGGGGTGCAGGAGTCAGGGGACCCGCGTCGTCACACTGGTGTCAGGAGCGGGATGCACTGCACCCGTGGATGGAGCATCCAGCGGCGAGTGACTAGGCGCAGTAGAAGCAAGAGCCATGGAACCAGGCGTGCTGGAAACAGAGCGGCGGTTCCTGAGAATCGTGGGCAGCAGCACTAGACTGGTGAGTCTGCACCGAGGACCAGCGGGAGATGGCCTATACCCAACTGCTGAAGGCAGAGCTGGTGAAGCTGTGCAGAGAGGGCTTGCCTGTGCGGAACGCAACCAAGGCCCAGCTGATTGCCCGGCTGGAAGAGAATGACCAGCCACAGGGCTGGGATCCTGTCCCGTGGGGAACAGCCAGACCCCACTGGGAGCGTGTCAGGCTCGGAGGGCGGAGTGCTGGAGGCCGCCGAAGAGACCGGACTGCCTCCCAGGGGAGCACTGCAAGCCGTAGTCCACCCAGGGGGTCCAACCTCGGAGCCTGCGCGGCTAGAAATCCAGCTGCAGATGAAGGAATTGGAAGTCCAGGACCGTGAGAGCAGCGACAGCATGAGCTGGCCATGGCCGAGCGGAGAAGCGGCAGGGCCCCAACTGCGCCGAGTGCAGATGAGCCCCAAAGGCCCGGGTGGCCAGATGCTTGGAGAAGCTCGTGGTGGCCCAATTGAAGGACATGGGCGACATAGACGGGTTCCTCAGCTCCTTTGAGAGGGCCTGTGGACTGCAACGGGTCCCCAGCTGACTGGCTGCAGGAGCTCATCCCGCACTGAACCAGGAGGCCACCGGGGTGCTCAATCAGCTGGAGGACCTACAGCCAGGGATTACAACCGAGTCAAGGAAGCCCTGCTGCACAAGTTTGGGCTGACCCGAGATGTACAGGAAGAAGTTCCGGGCGTGCAGAGGAGCCACGGAGACCTATGTGGATCTGGCCTCCCGCCTGGCGCAATACTGCCGCAAGTGGGTGTCTGGAGTTGGAGCCCAGACCGCAGAGGAACTGCTCAAGCTGATTATGATGGAGCAGTTCTATAAAGCGTGCACACCCAGCCTGAGGCTGTGGCTCAAAGACCGAAGTCCGGAGAACCCCCAGGAAGCGGGGAGGCTGGCGGATGAGTTCACAGAGAGCCGGTCCAGGTGTGAACGGGAATCCTGGAGGGAAAGGGAATCGCGCAGAGACCGGTTCTCGGCTGAGCGGCGGAGAGAGGCACCCCCGAGGCGAGCCCCAGGGACCAGGACCACTCATCGGTGCCCCAGAAAACCAGCCAGGTACCTCCACTACGTCACAGCGCTCTGGGGGAGCTGTGCGTGTATATTATTGTCCTCATGTAAACGTATTTGGTGGCTGGCATGTCTTGTTTTTCAAAGAGAAGCCAGGTTCTCCCTGGAACGCTTGGGCTCGTGAGCAGCTGTAATGGGGGGGGGGCGGAGGAGGGAGGAGATTCAGGGAAATTCAGTGTCTGCCTGCTGCATTCAGCATCAGATTGGGTTGGCAAGTGTGTGTGTGTGGCGGGTGGGGGCAGATCCTTGGAAAGGCAGATCCCTTGAGCTGAATTAGGTCTAAATCTGTCCCCGATTAAAGTGCAGGGTAAGTAACTCCCTTCTGGTCGCTGTGGTTTCAGCTGATGCGTTTTTGCCAGAGGCGAAACGGAGATTGCTTCCTCCAGCAAAAGCCCCAGTGGTGGCACAGCTGTGTAGGAGAGCGGCGGGCTGACAAGCCGAAGGAGAAAGGGGAAGTAAGCGGTGGTGTTATTCGCTGAATCTCCCGCCCTGTGCTGTGACAGCAGGGAGGAGGAGGAGGGTGGGAATTGGGGGTGAAGTTTGCAGAGAAATGATCTAATTAGTGCTTTAAAATAGTCTGATTCGGAGGTAAACTTTGGCGGGGGGGAGGGTATTGCAAATCCCCCAATGTGTGCAGCCGTCGGTGAGACACGGTGTGGCCTGGCAGGCCTGTGGGTCCAGAGGAGCGAGAGAGAAGGCATCGGCTGGGAGGAGGAAGGAAGACACAGTGGTTAGAACACTAACCAGCGATGCAGGAGACCAGAATTCAGTTCCTGAGTTTATTCTACACAGACTCCCGTTGTGACCTGGGATAAATCACGTAGGCCAGGTCTACAGCCAAAAGACCTGGTCCACACTACAGCAGAGGGTCGAATTGAGATACGCAACTCCAGCCACGTTAATTACGTAGCTGGAGTCGATGTATCTTAAATCGTGGTTCCACACCATCCACACAGCAGGAGGTCAACAGGAGCAAATGCTCCCATCGGCTTCTCTTACTCCACGTGAGGAACAGGACTATCAGCGCCCAAGGGGGCGCCCTCTGAGTTTGATTTAGCGGGTCTTTACTAGACCCGCTAAATCAAACTCTGGAAGATGGATTGCGGCAGCCTCGGTCTTCCATGTAGTATAGATAAGGCCCGGCTGTGTCACTCCGTGGTGTGAAAAAGGTGAGAGCACAGAGGCTCTGGTTTGGGGGAACGGATGATTGATGTGCTGTGCTGATCGTTAAGTAGAAGGAATAAAGTTGGCACCCTGTCAGGCTCTGGGCATGGTGTCCGTCCTTCCTGGCTTGGAGAGAGACAGGGCCCACGGCCTGACCTGGAGCGTAGCAGATGCAGTTAGAGGTGAGACTGTTAAGAAAATTGGATGTTTTCAGCTTGGGAAAACTGAGGGATTGGCTGCTGTTCTAGTTTAGTGAACCCCACAGATTCCTGTTCAACACCGTCTGGGCCCCTCCCAGGCATGGAAGTGTAACACTACAGAGGGAATTGAACCTGGGACCTCAGGAGCTTAATGCTTGAGCCGTTACTGCATAAGCTACAAGCCAGCTGGCTCAAGCTGTAGGGCTGACTCCTTACTCTCTCTGGAATTGGGCTCAGTTAAGGATGTTAAGGGCTAGTCGACCCCCCTGCTTGCTGCCTCTATCAGACAGAGGCAGCAAAGGGGGGGTGTCACACAGCAGACTCAGCACCCTAGCGCCTCCAGCCCGCAGTCCTGGGAATTAGCTTGATGACTCACCGGAGGCCTCCCTCTAGCTGTCTCCGTGTGTTCCTCTTTGACCACGGCGTCCTTTTCAGGACATGGCCCTTCGGCAGTGCCCACGCCAGGGTCTGAGCCCCTCGTCTGGTGGGTGTTTATCCTGCCTGCACGCCAGAGTCCTCCCTTCCCCAGGGCGCCCTGTTCTCCTCCCAGAGGACACCCAGTCCCCCTGTCCCCACCTTGCCTCAGGGACCCACTGCCAGTCTCCACCTAGCCTCTGCCTCAGGGGCAAACTGCAGTCTGTAATGGCCACTCATCACGGGCAAAGGGGGGTGGACCTGTTGCCCCTGCCTCCCATGGCTGCCCCATGCAGCCCCAGTAGCTTCAGGCCTTGCAGCCTGGGAGCTTGCTTGGCCAGAGCTCCCCAGCCCTGCCTGCCTTCCCCAGCCCTGCTCTGCTCTACCTCCAGGAAGCCTCCTGCTTCCCTGGCAGCCAGGTCCCTGCTGCTCTCTGTCCCTAGTGACCTCCCCTCTCCCTCCAGGAGCCCTTCTTCATATAACCCCCAGCTGGGCCCTCATTAGCCAGAACGGCCTCAGCTGGGGGCTGGGGTGTTGTCCTTAAAGGGCCAATGCAGGGCAAACCCCCTGTCCCTGAAAAATTAAATTAAAAAAGAAATCTTCGAGTGGCTGCAGAGGGAGTTCCAGCTCTCGCGGTCAATGTTCTTTTGGTTTTAATTTAAAGTCAATCAAAAAATTCAAGCATTGTGTTTGACCCAGCTGGAACTGTTTTGGGGACTCCCCAGCTGACCCCGGGCGCCCTGCGGCATTTCCACGGAACCCGGAGTCATCTGGGGACTCCCCAGCGGATCCCAGGCGCCAGCAGGGCACTTCAAAGTGCGCAGAGGCTGGGGTCAGCTGGCGCGGACCCCGGGTTCTGCGGAAACACCGGTCGGAGTCTAGGGCCAGCTGGATTCTCCGCGTGGCATTTCAAAGCGGCAGCACAGCACGGAGCCCGGGTCGGGGGGGGACTCTGAGTGCCCCGCTGACGCCGGGCTCCATGCGGGCGCTTCCGCTTTGAAACGCACAAGACCCTCGGGGCCTCTTGTACATTTCAAAGGAGGAATGCGGAAGTGCCTATCGACTAGTCGAGTATCCATGGAAATTCCATCAACTAGTAAATGACTCGATAGTTAACATCCTTCGTCTCAGTGCCACTAGATGGGAGAGTGCGTGCACCACACCCAGCAGCATGTGTGTTTTACAGACGCTGCTAAACAGCAGGGGGATTTTCCAAACAAAGGACAGAGCTCCTCTCGTCATCTGGCTTTTCCTGGGGCCTGGAAGCTCGGATTTATGGCGCTCTCACTGTATAATATTGCAGTGCTAAGAGCAGGTGCATTTAAAACCTTTGGCTGCCAACCCTGAGACAGGTTCTTCTGTGGGCGTTGTTACACCCTTGGGAAGGTTTCATTCAGAACACCTGCCTTTCCTGGCTCGGCAGGGACTCCCCAGACCCGAGCTGAGTGTGGCCAGCAATGACTGTGGAGGCTGGTAGCGGGTTACCCACCCTTTCACCTCCAGATGACTGGCTTCGATATTCCCCAAGGTTGCCAATGAGGCTTCCCAAGGTGAAAAATCCACTTGTATTCATCTCTCGCTGCATCTGTTACGCTCCACGCCTTTGTGCTAAGCAGCACAGCCTTCCCGCGTGCCAGGACGGTATTCATACTGCCCATTTAAAGAAGGGGGAAACTGAGGCAGGGAGCGGCGAGTTGACTTGTCGCAGATCACAGAGCAAATCTGTAGCAGAGCCAGGAAACAAACCTAGATTGGCCGGCTCTCTGCCCGTGTCAGTGCTACCCTCTGCATAGGCACAAACAAAGGATCCCCCAGCATGAAGGTTTGCGGCAGCATGTTTGGTCAACGGGCTCCTGTTTTCCCCTTCCCAGGCTTGGCGGATTTCCCCCCCCCCCTTCTCTTTCTTCCCTTCCCCACCTTCGGCTGGTTGCTGTGGCAGCGGAGTAATGCAGAAGTTCCGCCTGAAAAAACGCTTCCTCCTTAGATGATACTGTACATATTGTCATGGAAATTGTCCTCATTTCCCCCGAGCGCACTTTAAATAACTCGAGCAGCCGTGCTAATGAGCAGCACGGTCTCGGCAGCCCCCCCCCGTGCAACTTGACACACTTTCCCCCGCGCTGAATCCCCCTCGCTCAGCAGCACACATTTTAAGGCTCCGGCATAATCACCGGCTTTCTCTTTGGACCAGTCATTTTGCTCTTCGCACCTGGCAATAAAAGGTCCGCTTGCAACAATGCCGTTTTTCACTGCCAAGTACCTTAAGAAAAGCAAGTGTCTCCGCAAGGGTAAGTGACAATCTGTGTGGGGTGTTTCGTGGGGTGTGTTTTGCTTTCAGTCCGGGGGAAGATTTTACCCTGTATCGACATGCAGTGGGAACGGAGCTGTGTGTGCAGCCATTTGGTTAGCAAAGGGGCTTGATTTTGCTCCGTACATTTTTGATCCCAGATACCGTATGCGTTGATAGTCCGCTTTCTACATGCAGTAAAGCTGGCTAAGCAGAAGACTGGTTAACCCTAGAAATGCTGCATGCTTTTCCCGGCACATGGATTGATGTCCTCTTTCAGGACAAAAACACCTAGGTGTTGTGTTGTGGTTTGGTCCTCCTTTTTGTGCGAGTTAGCTCTGCCTCTGGACAGGGCTAACCGTCTAGCATTGCCATTGGCGTTCACCAGAAGGATGTGCATGGATGGAGATGATAACCTGCAACACAAAATGGAAAAATCGTATTTCCTCCGAGCATCTTCTCTCTATTTGGGAGACATCAGTGCATGAGTGTGTGCAGGTTTTTGGGTGGCGGTCTGTGCCTTCCTCAGCCATGTAATTGTTCTTCAGGTAGACGCGTAGTCAGTTATGAGAGGTGCTTGCTTCTGGCGGTGTCAAAATTAACAGCCGCATGACAGATCACACCCCAAACGTGTTCTGCTCTGTCCCTTGGTTCGCTACTTGTCTCTGTCTCGTCACCTCGCCGTCCGTCCGAATGCGAGTCCTGCCATAAAGAGAACAGGGATTTCTCATGGGAGGGACTCGACCACCCGTTCCCGAAGACCTGTCTGAGCTGCCTAGCGAAGCAGCTGTACCACACGCATCCCCCTGCTCTGACCCTGGACCCGGGACATGGACTCTCCGGCGAAATTCAAGCGGCAGAATCGTGGATTTTAAAAGGTGGCTTAGAAGTCGGACAAAGGGTTTTGAACATGAAAACGATCCTGTCTTCGACCTGCCTTTCCTGGCCGGCCGGTATTTAACGGGCCCAAGCAGTCGGCACTAATGGAGTCAAGGGATGAGAATGGACAAGTCTGGACCAAGCAAACCTACCGCCATTGGCCGGCCCTGACCTGGACTTGAAAGTCTTTGGGGATCCAGTTTTGTTGGGACTCAGGAACCTTTGACGCTGCCATGCAGAGAGAGTGTTAGGGCTTTCCCTCCGCGTTACTGCCTGGAGCTCGAGCGTGGCTTCCCCCTACCTCGCATCCACACGTGCAGATTTCTAGCCTGAGTTACCGCAAGGGGTTTAACCTTGAGTTGTCTGCCCACCAGGATGGCGTGAAGGAGGTAGGATGCAGCCAGGGTGCTGCTGGGGCTAGTGATGCAGCTGTTGGAATTGCAGTTGGAAGGGGCAGTGTCTCCGCGCTCCCTGGAGCCAGCCTAGCTGAAGTGGAGTCGCTCCGGTGTCACTCCCAGGGCAGTGAGCGCAAGGCAGGAGAGAGGGAATTCCTGCAGGCACATTCTGAGTGAATTGTAATGGGTGGGCCTGGAGAAACCCCGGGACCAGCTCCCACCCCTCGCTCCAGGTCACTTTCCCCGAGCCCTGCTTCCCCAGCGTGGGCGTGGAGGGTCCCCACGACAGTCAGCCTGCCCCCACTCTTCGCCCCCTCCTGGGGGCAGCGGCTGCAGCTGGAAGCGAGATTGCGGTAGCCCTGTGCCCTCAGCAATGGCCGGGGTTAGGCTGCCCACTGGAGAGGACCACCGAGTCAGGGTCTTCCCAAGAGGCAAGGGAGCAAAGACTCTGGTTCTGCTGGCCATCGCCCGGCCCTGGGAGGCTGTGAACCTGGCGTCATTGGGCTGGGCCGGGGGCCGAGTGTCACCGTTCTGTTCCTGCGTGCCGGGGGCTGGCCGTGAGCACAGTTTTCTGGGATGCCCCAGCTGGCATAGCCAGCAACGCAGGACTCTTGTACCCCGCTGTCCAGGCCGGGAGCCTCAATGGTTTCCTCTTGGCAATTTGCTGGCCAAACCCATTTCTTCCTCCGCCTTCTGGCGCGCCGGCCTCAGCGACAGAGCTCTGCCGTCTGTAGCCTGAGCAGTCGGATGAGTTGTGCCGTGTTTGCCAGCTCCTGGGGGCAGGATCCCGCTGGTTCTATGTACCCTGCCAGCCCCGGGCACACACACAGTGCTGTAACATGGGCTGCTTCCCGCGTGGTGCTGGGCCCCTGAAATACCCCCTGGAGTTGGTTGGGGGGATGGAATCTCGGGGTTGGGCCCTGAAACAGTCCAGTCCTGAAAATCTTCCTTGGCTTGTCTCCTGCCCATTGATCCCAAAGGGAACACACGCTGCGTCTGCTCTGAAGAGGCTGCTTCTCTCCCCTTCCCTTCGGAAAACGAATCACGCGTCGTCCAGGGCCACGTGATTCCCGCGCGGCTGCGGCTGTAGATCTATAGGACCTCGGCGCCGGGTGCTGAAGGAACAGGCGGAGTGCCCCGCCAGCCCAGCCCAGCCATCGCTCCCAGAGAAGGAGGGGACGCGTCCGTGTGGCGGGCATGCTCGTGTTCCGCAAACGGGGCTGATGAAGCGCTCGGTCAAGGGACAGGGCTGCTGCTGACGGTGGAAGCTCTGGCCGCTGGTTGGAGGAGCAGGCAACCAAGGCCTCAGAAGTTCCAGGGATGCCAAACGGCTGAGCCGATGCCCGACGCGCCCAGGCTCCCACTGGATGGGCGAGGGATTGGAGGCGCCGAGCGCTCCTCTCGAAGGACACGGGGGAGTCCTAGCTCCTAGGCCCGTGTCTCGCCCACTCGACTGACCTCGCTCTCCCTCCCTGGGGTGGTACGGCCCGATTGGCCCCTTCCCCGTGTGTGTGCAGAGGGGTGTTCATGTGTTGGGGGCTTTGGGTGCTCTGTGGTGGGAGGGTGGCCAGGACTGGAGGTCGAGAATCCTGAAGCAGCTGCTGTTCCTACCGTGGTCTCTGAGGTAGGGGGCCTAACGCCTATAGCAGGTAGGCCGGGGAGGGCAAGACACGGCCCATGGGCCAGATCTGGCCCACGGGCCACCCCGTCGGGACCCTCAGGCACAGAGCAACCAGTCGCCTCAGAGCAGCCCCATGCCGCTTTAAGCAGCTGGCTGCTCCCTGTGGCTCTCTGCTCTGGGTTCCGTGGGGAGGCTTCCCGGTTTCCGATCCCATGCTGGGGGTGGTCCCGGCCACTCTACGGCCTTGCTTGTCTTGTGTGCCCGGCCTTTGTCGATCTCCCCTGTCACGCCCCCCCACGCCGGCACTGGGCACTGCCCCGGGCCAGAGCAGAGCCCCTCAGCATTCCTCCGACCCTGGCTTGGCGAGAGCCAGGCCGTTCCTGGCCCTGCAGCCAATTGTCCGGAGACCTTGGGCAAGTCGCTTACGTCCGATTTTTCAAGAGGCATGGGTGCCAGAAGAGGCCGATGGGCTCCTAGGCGCCCCTCGTCGTTTTAAAGCCACCCTCCGCTGCCTTCGGTCTCTGCGCCGCCGGTCCCTCCGTGAAAGGAGGCTGATATTCAGCACGAAGTCAAGAATCCGTAGCACGTTCTGGGCTCCCTCCGCGTAGCCTCGTTTTCTGACGTTCCTTGTCAGTGATCGCCTCCAACGCGCTCGTTGTTCTCAACCATTGCCCGGGGTGCGTCTCGGAACGGAGCTCGGTCTGTCGGCTGGTTTGCGATCAGGCCGTTACTCTCGGCTGTCTGCAGTTTTCCCTTGGAGCGGGGTGGGATGTTTTTGATTGGACAAAGTATCATTCGTATTTCCTGATTGGAGGAGTCTGAATCTTAGGCTGGGTCAGACCAAAGGTCCATCTAGCCCAGTGTCCTGTCTGCTGGCAGTGGCCAATGCCAGGTGCCCCAGAGGGAATGAACAGAGCAGGGAATTATCAAATGATCCTTCCCCGTTACCCATTCCCAGCTTCTGACAAAGAGGCTAGAGACACCATTCTTAATTGCCATTGACGGACCTAACCTCCGTGAATTTATCTAGTTCTTTTTTGAACCTTGTTAAAGTCCTGGTCTTCACAATATCCTCTGGCAAGGAGTTCCACAGGTTGACAGTGCGCTGCGTGTTTTGCTTGTCTGTGTTCCATGGCTGCACGAGTCTGGCATCACTACAGTGATACCAGTACAGTCTCCATTAGACTAAACCCCCGCAGCAGGATTGGGATCCCGCAGGACTCACTGTCTTCATAGCTGGAGTGGGTGAAATGTCCTTTGTCATTGCGGGAATTTGTGGGAAACCACTAAATCTCTCGTCAGTTGATCATAAATAACATTTCAGTGATGTCAAGCAAGTTGTTTCTTTTTCTTTTCAGATAAAGGTTTTAATACATTAACTTTAAGTGAAGGATAGATATTTATTCTCTATTATAACAGGAATTCAAGGGGGTGTTTTTTTACATGGTTTAAGCCAGATTTCTTTTCTCATTCAGTGGTAGAAATTGTATCTGAATTCCATTTATGTATAATAACGGACTCTTTTTTTTTTTTACTATCCTGATTGAGTTGGGGTTGGTTCTGCTTTTAGCCGGGGGTTGGACTCGATGACTCCTGAGGTCTCTGCCAACCCTAGGATTCTACGAATCGGTCTCTCTTCTGTGAGATCTACGGCTTTTGCAGGTGGCAGTGGGATGCACATGCAAGAAACAATACAGGACAGGTGGGAGTGAGTATTACGGGATTTAAGAAACAGTCCCGTGTGGGGCTCTAACGTAGACCAGTGCGTAGAATTGCGCTTTACTGTGGGCCTACACCGAGATCAGGTTTTTTTCAGTCCCAAGCTTTTAACACGGGGCCTGGGGAGCTATCCGAAGGAGCGGGCTGTACCCAAAGCATGCTGACGAGGTCGTATGAATATTTATTCTTAAATACTAATCATGAGCAATCACTGCTGCTTAACACACGGCTGTGCACAGCCCGGACCCTGGGGGGTGTAAGAAACAAAGGCACGAGGACTGTGAGATCCGCTCCGCCGGTGTGGCGGGTAGAGTCGCTGGCCCTGCTGTGTTGCAACATGGGCTGTGGCTTCAGAGCCCAGAGACCGTTCTGCGCCGCAGGAGGCTGGGCCGGGGGCTGGCAGGGGACAGGACAGCTTGTGGCCGGCGGCGGCTAGCAGCCTGCTTTCGCCGCGGTGGAGACTTGCTCCATACAAGCGCTCCGTGTCGTTAGCCAGAGCCCGCTCAGCGGGTGGTGCACAAAGCCCTGCCGTTTTTACTCGAAAGTCACCTCCTTCCTTAGCAGCTCGCAGGCGAGCCCGACTTCCGTCTGGGGACGCCAGGCTGGGACGGGGCAATTCACGGCCACCTCGTGGCCCCCGCCTCTGGGGGCTGGACAGATCCCACAGCCGGCCTCTCTCCAGCCCTGCTGCACCAGCAGAAGCAGGTCTGTGTCTCCTTGCGCCCCGCATCCTAGGGCTAGCACCGCAGGCACAGATTGATGCTCCGGAAAGCCGCTGTTGAATGTCTTGTCAAAGAGGCAGTAGCCCAGCGGGAAGGCAGCACGTGGGAGGCAGAGGCGGCCTTCTCAAAGCCGAGCAAGAGCTCTTTGTTTCAAGCCAGCGCCAGGAAGGCCTTTTCGTCGCTCACATCACCGGCGGGGCAGAGCTGGGCTCCCGGCTGCCGTGCGGCCGTTAAATGGGGAGACACAAATCCTGTGACAAGCCCCGTCCCTCGGGTACAAGGCTATTCGAGTCTCTCTGCCCAGCCTGGGTCTTTTCAACAGCACAGAGCAGGGCCACTCTCGCCGGCGATGTTTCTTTTCTTGTTTTCCTTGCTCACAGTGTCTTCAGTGCACCTTCTCGGCCAGACTGCGCTCCAGTGCGGCGCCGATGCGTTTACACAGCTGACGCACCAGGCTGGGATGGGTGGGAATACACGCCCGGGGGCTTTTTCCACATATTTTCAGAATGGAAAATTTGTCAGAGCAGCCCCTTTCCTGCAAACAGTTTGGGGGGTTGATCAAGCAGGGTTTGCCAACAAAAAATGTTTTTAGTCCAGAGTTTTCGGCTGGCTGGATTTTATACTGACGGCATGTGGCTGCCCCCTGCCCATTGGGAACCCCCTGCCAAGGAACAGGCCAAATTCTCAGCGGGCTGGAAGGGTGGCGTGCCATGCCGCTATTAACTCACCCGTCTAACCCAGCCGCACCTCTGCACTGGCAATGCTTAGCAGACTTGCCTCTTAGATTTGGAGAACGACCCCATCACGCATTCTAAGCACGGTCTGCATCTAGTCCTTCTGGAAACCCAAATATGGCTGGAAGAGCCTTTCTTCTGGTTCCTCTTCTGGCCGTAGTGGGGAAGCTCGGAGATGCGCAAGACCAGGGCTAGAACGATCTCCGTGCAGAAAAAGGAATTGAAAACTGCTTGGTTCGCTAGCAAGACGTCGTCCTCGGGTTTGTGGCTTTGGTGCAGGCTCATCTCTGGGACGCAGCCACTTCTGGGGGGGAGCGGCCGCCTTCTCTTGCTCTTTCAGCACTGTTCGCAGGAAGGCCTCCTCCGTGCAGAAACACCAGGGGAATTACCCGGGTTTGGAATCTGGCCAGGATACCAAAGGGAGCACTTTTTACCTGTGGCGCATGTGTCAACCATAGAAGGGCTCAGAGGGGTCGCCGGGTTAGTCTGCAACTTTACAAACAATGAGTGGTCCCCTGGCACCTTAGGGTATGTCTAGACTGCGTCCTTCTGTCGGCAGAGGGATGCAGATTAGGCAGGTCGACATTGCAAACGAAGTGGGGATTTAAATGTCCCACGCTTAATTTGCATAAAAATGGCCGCCTTTTTGCTGACTCAGCACTTTGTCGGCAAAAAGCGGCAGTCTAGAGGGGGATCTGTCAAGAAAGAAAGACTTTTTCGACAGCTCCCTTATGCCTCCTGCAAGGAGGTTTACAGGATCTGTCGAAAAAGGCTTTCTTTCTTGATAGATCCCCCTCTAGACTGCCGCTTTTTGCCGACAAAGTGCTGAGCTGGCAAAAACGGCGGCCATTTTTATGCAAATTAAGCGTGGGATATTTAAATCCCCGCCCTGTTTGCAATGTCGACCTGCCTAATCTGCATCCCTCTGCCGACAGGGATGCAGTCTAGACATACCCTTAGAGACTAACAAAACCGTACAGGGACATGGGCTTTTGTGGGCAAAACCCACTTCAGCAGATGAGCCGGAGGGGAAATAACAGCACCAAGATATTTATAACGGGGAAGTGGGGGAGGTACCTGTCAATAGTAGGACTGGTGCTAATGAGGCTAATTAAGTGGGCTGGACGTGTCCCATACCTACACTTGAAGTCAATATGCGGTTGTTAGAGGCAGGGGAGACTGGCTTTATAATGCCACATCCAGTTAATGTCTGTTCAAGCCCAGGGAAACTGCCAAATTTGCAGGTGAATGTCAATTCCCCTCTCTCTCTGTAACTGGCTGGTGAATTTCCTTGGTAGCAGAGTGGCTACTTGTAAATCCAGGAGTGCATGCCCAGGCAGGTTAAAACATCCCCTGCGGGTTTGTGTGTGTTCCCATTCCTGATGTCTGTTTGTGTCCATCCCGCCTTTGGCGCAGAGATGTCCGGTGTGGCCCCTACCCAGGGCTGAGGGGCCCGGCTGGCACTGGCTGGCGTCTCTCCCATGAGAGGCTGTGCAGAAGACCCCCTGAGGTGGTGGCAGATGTGGTTAGGACCAGTGCTGGTGGCGATCGTATAGCTGTGTGGACAGGGTCGACACCGGGGTTTGTTGCAGGGGAAGGGTCCTGGGGGTGTGGCTGCTGGTAAGGATTTGCTTCAGGTTAGGTGGTTGTCTGTAGGCGAGGACTGGCCTGTCCCCTAAGGCCTGTGATGCCTCCACTTCCCCCCATGTGTGACCATGTAACTGCTGAAAAATTCAGCGGTTACACATTTACCAGAAACCGCCCCCCAAAAAACCCCACCCTGCTTTTAACATCCCCGGTACCATCAGGACCCGATTGTGCCAAACCAGAGAATGTGCCAGACCACGGATGTTGCCGGACCAGAGAGAGCCGGACTAGAGAGGTTCGGCCTGTATATTGTGGCTGGTGTTTCCTGCACGGGGTGCATGGCCAGCAGGAGCGTTTTCTCTCTGCCTTTATTGTTCCAACTAGAGAGAAATCTTGAGCCTGCTTGCTCGCCGGGAGCTGTTCAGAGGTGTTGGGCTGAGACGATTCTTGAGTGAGAGGATCGCCTGCATGCTTTTTATGACCACCTCTGTTCCAGGCCTGGTGTGTGTTTAAATAAAACTGGTGACATTAAGAACTCACCAAGGTTCGGTGTCCTTGATCTCTCCTCCAGTGGGAAACTGACTAGAGAGGCTCTGGATACCTGTTAGCGCTCCCCGGGGCAGGGAGAGGGGCCACAGTATCGTCCGGTCGATTCCTCTTGCAGATGCCTCGTTACAAGGTCTGTAACGAAGAGGCCAGCGCCTCGTGCTGCCAACCCCAGTAACGAAGAGGGTTTCTAAGTGAACGCATTTGCATTGTGTTAGCCCTTCCCTGCCGGGAAACCCATTATTCTAATGTTCCCCCCCAGGATCTAATTGACTCGAGTGAGCTGTCACTGATTTGATGAGCCGAGCCCTGAACATCCTCACTGGAGATAATTGGAGTGGGAGCGCGAGCGTGCTCAGGCCGGCGTGACGGCAGCCACAAAATGGAGTCATGCCGTTCCCAGGAAACGCGGCGTCTGTCAGCTTAGCGCTCGCTCCTGGGGCCGCTGCTTCCTGTAGTGACGGAGGAGGTGCTGCCAGGCTCCGGGACTTAGCCCTGACTGTGTTCGGGGGGCTTTCCTCTCCGGCAGTGGGACGGACACAGCCCACGGCAGTGCAAATGACGGGCTTTGTTTAACGGGGACTACCGACAGCCCCGGCCCCAGAGGTTTCCCTGCTCTGGGTACCCTCGCTCCTGAAACCTGGCTTGGGAAGGGGCCAACTGGGTCGGTGCTGGAGCCAGTGAAAGGAAACTGCCCTTTAAGCGGCAGACAGCTTTCCTGCCCACCTCCAAAAGTGGGCTGGCAGCCATGGGGCCTGGGCTGCACGGGGGAAGGGGCGTGGTAGGCAGGTTGGCGGTCTGGGGAAAAAGCTGCACATATTGGCTAGGCCAAGCCCCTTCCTGCAATAGTCTTTACAAAATGACTAAGATATTTCTAACACGCGCAACACCATTCCGCTTTTCTCGGCTCTCATGTCAGCAAGAGCTGAACCGTTTTTACTGTCACTTTTCGACAAGTTGCAGCCTCAACTTTCAGGCAGCCAGGACGGAAAGCCTAAGCCATTAAAGTGTTGCAAAGTCCCAAGCTACCGCCACAGGATCTGGTAACGGAAAGCGTAAGGCAAGATCAGGCACCTAGCCGCACCATCAGTGATCACAGCTGAGATTATTTCAGCGGAAAGAACGATACACATCTCTCTTATTCTGCACCGTTTCTGCGGTTAGCTTGCTGTTCGCATCCCATCTCTGGATGCCTGGGAGCCTAAAGATGCGCCTGAATTACAAAGCCGGGATCTGGCTTTTTCAAAGTTTTGGTTTCTTCATGTGCAGGCAGGGCCAGCCCAATGGTATGATGAACTAGGCAGTTGCCTAGGGCGCCAGATTTTAGAGAGAGCCAAATTAGCTGGCAGTGATTTTTTTCTCTATTTAAAAAACTATTAATATATTATCTCTTTATAAACAAAAGCATCGACTATTGTACTATTGCAGTGCAGCAATGCCATGTCAGAAGTTGTTATTTATTTTGCTTCGTGGAGCATGCTTGTGTATGGCAGTACGGTAACAATGTGTCACGACGTAGCTTCAAAAGAGCGACCCTTGGGGGCAGGCTCTGGCAGTTCAGTCATGGCACTAGCCCAGTGGTGGCCAGACATAGCTGAGTCAGTATTGCTCACTACTTAGCAAAGGCCGGTCAGCGACCCGCCACAGCTGTTCTGCCGTGTTATGAGTCATGATCAATGGCCTAGTGCAAAAGGGTTCCCACTCAAACTCAGGCTTTCGGTGCCAGGCTTCATTCGGTGTCTTTGCTTCCCAAAAATTGGTTCCTTTTCGAGGAAGACAGGTGCAACTTTATGCAACTGTTTATAGCGCGGACCAGAAACACAGTGTGCAATTCACAACGGTTGAAATTTTACAGTGTCAGCTGCTGGCAATGTACAGTGTAACTGTGTTTGGGTTAATGACCAGTAGCAACAACCAATATAAATATTTCATTTTATTTTCCCATTGTTCGTTGTGAATGCCAAGCACACGAAGGTCTAGAATGTCCTTCTAGACTGTTCACTTTTCTCCATATTGATGCATCAAAGTCATGGTTTGCCTAAGGCACCAAAAACCTTCGCACGCAGGGGCTTGATTTGGGTGCATCTGAAGTACGGTAACCCCAAGCCAGCCAAAATGGATCACTTTGGTTAAGCAACTCCATCTGCTGAACACCTAGGCAGAGTAAATGTCTCTGCAAATACAGTCTGCTCCTCGGGTCTTTTAGTGCGGTACATCACTAGAAGTCAGGGGCAGCTCATTCAGACCCTGCTGGCGTTTGGTTAACTGGCTACAGCAGTTAAAAAAGAAGCTTAAGCTAAAGCAAAGTAGCCGCCCTGAGACCCCAAAAATGTCCAGGGAGGGATTCGGAGCAGATTAACAGATTTGAAAACCTGATTTGAATCGAACTGGTGCAACTTTCATGAGTAGACAAGACTTGATCTTCTTCATTATGCATCACTTACAGACCCCGTTCCTGCGCGTAGAATTAGTCCTGTGCTCAGAGAGCACCCGTGTGGGTTTTGTGTGTCATGTGTCACCGCTTCCTGTCTCTTCTGCGCTCTGCAGTGCTGCTGGGGCTGGGTTTCTGTTCCTGTTCGGCTTTGTCCAGCTCCTTGCAACTCCAACCGCAGGCCTGTGACTTCAGCTCCGTGATGACGCCTCTCAGGGAATCTGAATTTCAGGGAATCTGAAATTCACAGAAAATGGCCCCAGACCGGGCCCTCTCCTGGTTGTGGACACCGGCACTAAGGCTGCCTGGTCACAAATGCCGTGCAAGTTAGGGCTCAGACCCAGGCGTGTATGCAAACGGGTGTAGACACTTTGCCACTCACAGCCAGACGCCGGGTTGAGGCAGGCGAACCTTAGCGGCTATAAAAGGAACTTAGTGGCCTCTTCATCGCCTCCGTGAACCCGGCCCTACCCCAGAGCTCTGCTCAGCAGCTGGAGTGTCCGACTGACTCCCCTTTAGGTTCCATTCCCACGGACACTGGGCCCAGGCCTGTTCCCACTGCACTTCTTGCTGTTGCCTTCCATGGCGGTGGGGACGGGGTGGCCTCCGCCTGTCCTGTGCTGGTTCACAAGCGGACTCCTTGGGGAGGCCAGGCCTGTGGGTGGCTGGCGGGGTGTGTGTCGTGCTGCGGTGGTTGGAAAGCGGAGGAGGGCTGACTCCCGGGGGAGGCGAGGGGGGAATCTGCTCTTGGGACTCTGCCTGCTGCGAGAGGCGAGGCGAGAAAGCCAGTGGCGCTGCTGCTGCAACCAGCATGGCATAGGGCCGTTCTGATCTGGCACGAGGGCCGACTTGTGCTCTGGCTGGCGTGCCTACAGCCCTGGAGAGCTACAGTGGAACGGTGGCCCAGGGAGAAGAAAGGATGGCCCAGTGGTTAGCTCGCTGGCCTGTGACTCAGGGGTCGTGTCCCTGACTCTGCCACATCCTCTCTGTGCAGCCTTTGGCACATCACTTAGTCTGCCGGCTTTGGTTCCTGTCTGTACAATGGGGTGGCAGCCATGCCCCGCCACGTCGGCTGCGCTGTAGACAAATCTACCGAACAGGTGCGGCATTGACAACGTTACAGCTGCCCCTGCCTGTGGACTGGAGGGACCGTCTCCAGGAGTGCTTGCAGGGGCTCCCGGACGGAGGTGGCAGTAAAGGGGCCGGGCGGCTTTGTGCCGTTTGTGGTTCTCCATTTGCTGTCACCGAGCGATGGAAGGCTCCACCTCCCAAGGGCCACAGAGGCAGACTGTGGACTCCCCAGGCAGGACGGGGAACGCATTGACGTCTGGTGGCATCTGCCCATCAAGCTGTTTTAACCTGCGGTGGACTCGAGCGAGCCGATGGGAAGTGTCTATCTAAGGTGCATCTCTGGCTCCATGACCACCGAGTCTGGAGCCCCTCAGGGTCGTTTAACGGCGTTATCTTCACAAAACGCCTGGGAGTTACGGCCAGGCTATCGCCCCCATTGTACAGGTGGGGAAACTGAGGCCCAAGGCGCTTGCCCCCAAGGTCACACAGGAAATTGGACCCAGGTCTTCCAAATCCTAGGCTAGCGCGCTAACCGCTGGGCTGCACTTCCTTTCCTTCCCCTCTGTAAGTGCAGGCAAGATTGCCTCACCCCTGCCGCCCTGCAGCTGCCCACGCTCCCAGACTGAGGTTGCGAACCGAATCTCGGCGTGAACGTGGCTCTTAATGGAAGCACTGGGAATGCCGGGGGTGTGTGTGAGGGGGAGGGCAACTTTGAGCCCCCCCGCCCCGGCCCTGCTCCCAGCCTCCATCTTGCGTCTGTTCCCGAAATCACTGGTCAGGCTCCCGGTTACCATGCCAACGGGTACCAGCTCAGTGCCTGGCGTAATGGCCGGGCAGGATCACGGGGGACTTGGGCTCCCAGAGGCGCAGCAGGAAAGGGGCAGGTGGGCTGGGTGGGAGGGGACGGGCGGGCGACCGAGAAAGCGGGCAACTGAAGGGAAATGACAGACCACATGTCTCAGGGCGAGCTGGCCTGGACAAGGGCCGGGCCTCAGCTGCACCTTTCTGGGGTGTCTCTGGGCTCCCCCTTTGTTGCTGCCCCGGCTGCATCGGCTGCTGCTAGTAAGAGGACGGAGAGAAGAGGGGGAAGGGCTCGCGCTGAGCCCGGAAGTAGGGCAGTGGCAAAGAGAAGACATGGCCCTGGGGAGGAGACCTGCCCCTGGATCACAAGACTGGGTTTCTGTTTGGGCTGGGCTCCTACTTTGGAAGGGACAGATGGTACGTGGCTCAGCTGGAAGGCTGAGTCCCACAGCAACTCGGAGAAACACGAGTGGGGAAACTGAGGCAGCCTGCAGCGGCACTGGGTGGCTGTGCTCAAGCGCCACCCCCGAACTCCAGGTCTAAGCAGCCCCAAGGCATAAAAGCCGGCGCTGGGTTTGGGCTTGGTGCCCGACTCTCCCCTCTGCCAGGAATCCTGCACTGAATGTAAATCACCCGGGAAATCCACACCGGAGAGCTGGTGTGAGCAGTGGGTCAGAACTGGGCTGCGTGTGGGGACGGATGCCCCCCTGCCCGGCTGCCTCGCTCGCGAGGCTAAAATCCGTTGGGCTTCTGGGGTCAAGCTAATTCCTCTCTAGAAAGCGACAATCCCGCGAGCTTGGATCCATGCGGCCCCTTTCCTGTTGCGAATCAGGGCCTGGCCGGGGAGTTTGCTCAAGCTAAGCGACACTTACTAGCGAGACCAAGCCGTCCCTTGGCTGGCGGGCAGCGTCTAGCCCTCCCACACGCTCCCTCTAGGGGTGCCAGATGGTTTCAGAAAAAATACCGAACAACAACAAAAAACACACCAGCAAAAAGTTTTTTGAGCAAAAAAAAAAAAAAAAAAATACAGTGGCCCCTTTAAAAACCGTGTGGTTTTTGGCCTGGTATTTTCTGAATTGTTTTACCGGACAGGAAGCGAACATACCGAGCTTTCCGGTTCAATACTGGACACCTGGCAACCCCAGCTCCCTCCCCCAGCGGCACTGGACTGCAGTGGGTGTAAATCCTGTTTCTCTTCCGGCAGTCCCGTGCCGCTGTCCCCGTTCCCATCCCTGAATGCCACGAGCAAGCCATCTCGGCAGCTCCGCTCAGCGGCTCCTGCTTTTCGCACAGGCCGTCTGCCCCGGAGCCGCGGGAGTCTGGACACCAAGGCCCGTTCCCGCGGGGTCGCCGGGTTGGTCCCGCTCAGCAGGAGCGACGAGGAGCCCGGCGGCACTTTAAAGACGAGCCGAGGTGGTAGGGCAGGCGCTTTCCTGCGACGGGGCGCCCTTCCTCCCGCGCGGAAGAGCAGAGACAAGGGGGAAGGTGGGGGTACAGAGATGGGAGTGACCTCAGTGCTATGGCCTCAGAGTGGACGTGACTCCTCTCCCGCAGCCAGTCCCTCTCCATTTCAACCTCTTTGGCCCGTCAGGTTTGCCTCCCAATTCCAGCTCGGCCGTGTCTCCATGCTGGCGGGGTTGGGGGGGGGTTTGCCTGCGACTGGCAGCTGGCGAGCCAGGAACCGGGTGCCCAGGGCGGGTAAGGGCCGGGTGTTGGATGTTGCCGTTCTGGATGTCTGAGTTGTGTGCGTTTGCCCTGCGGCGTGGAGGCCGGGCGGCTTGCCGGCGTACGTGGCAGAGGGGCCGTGCTGGCGTGGGACGTTGCAAAGACACTGCCCACAGGGAAAGTGGGGGGCGGTCTCTGGGGGAGGAGGGAGCCCCGGGGCGTTAGCGACAGCCCAGTCTCTGCGGCGCCTTGGGAGAAGCTGGTCCCGTACTCCTCTGGTGTGCACGCACGCGGGTCCTCGCTGGACTGGGTCCAAGGCCGGGGCACAAGGTGGGGGCGGAGGAGACTCCCACTGGGTGTTGCATTGGGACTCGTGTTCTGTAGGGGGGAGGAAAATCAGACGGGCCGACGGGTACGGATGGTGCATCCCTGGGTAATCGGCATCCGGGGCAGGATGGGGGTATTTGATGCCCTGGCCAATAGCTTTTCTGGGCTGCCACCCGTCCATCCTGCAGGAAGCGGAGAGAGGCTTGGACCTGACTTCCAAACTGGCCCCACCCCCTGAATTTCGGACAGGAGGGTCAGCCTGAAATCCTCAGCTCCCTAAAATGCTGGTTCTGGGCTGTATCCAAACCCAGGAGGGGCGGGGAGGTGAGGGCAGCTGTTTTTTCCAGCTCCGGTTTCATGAAGAGCATAGCTGGAGTCGACGTATCCTAATTTGAATTTTCACAGTGTCCCCACTGGGGACAAACTCTCCCACCGACTTTCCTTACTTTTCACAGTCTAGCGGAGTATCGGAGTCGACAGGGGCGCCATCAGCAGTGGATTTAGCAGGTCCTTACTAGACCCGCTAAATCAACCGCCAGGAGATGGATCTCTGAGCCTCAGTGGCGACAAGTCCTGAGCTCTCGATCTGGTTCAACTCAAAGCTGGAGTCTAGATTTGATCTGGAGATGCCTGGCCATGGCAGATACCGAATTCTCTGTGATGCTCTTGGTGGTTAAATCTATCCCTGCCCACACCTTGGTTCCTTTCTTGCAGCATGTGAAGCCTTGTCCAGCCCCACCTTCCCTCCAGCGCCCCAGGGGCACTGAATCGCCCTCACGCGGGTGGAGCCAGCCCCCTCCATACCTCAGAGTGTGCGGCTTCTGGCAGGAGGGCTGGGCTGTGCTACTCACAGGGTAATGCAGCTCACACCCGTCTCCTAGCCTGGAGGAACTTTCGCCCAGTGGCACCCAGGGGGAAATTGGTTTCGCGCCAGGCCTGACTCTCCGCAGACCTCCGCCAGAGGGGATCCCGTACGTCAGGGCAAAGCAAACACAGCACAGCTGGCTCGGGCCAGGCCGGGGGTGGCTTTAGCAGCAAGGAGTCCCTCCCGGCGTAGACGCTCACCGCGGCGTGTGTTTTGTTTTCCAGGCGGCGCGGGGGACCGGGAAAAGGTGCCTGTCAATCATGAAGCCTTCCTGCTCATGGCTAATTCCCAGAACGAGATGGAAGATTGGGTGAAAGCCATCCGGCGCGTCATCTGGGCCCCCTTCGGGTGGAGGTACTGCACATAGCTCGCATGCCCATACGTTAAAACTCTGGCCTCAAGGTAAACCCTGTTCTTGTGCTACTCGGCTACGCGGAACCCTGTCAGAGCACTGGGAAGCCCGGGGGAACCCTCCCCTTTGTAACGCGCAAGGTGGGGGGCGGGGGGGTGACCCCAGTACGTAAAACCGCCCCTGCCAACGGAGGAGGTGACATCGTGCGCTCGTGCGAACGCTCGTTGTTTACAGCTAGTTTTATTCTCTGCCCCCTCCCTTCCGCTTGGCCAAGGGAGGGCCCCATCCTGGCATGGACGTCCCCCTCAGCTTCAGCTGACGTCAGCGGGTGGCTTGCCCATGGAAGGCAGGCTCCCCGGACCCTGCCCGCGCCTCCGTTTCCTCCGGCCCACGACATGCAGGCTCGCTAGCGTCTCCCTGCGGCCTCTAGGTGCGGGGCGACCAGGGACGCTCCGTGGGTGGCCCCGCCCTCAGCACCGGCTCCACGGCTCCTATTGCCCGAGAACTGTGGCCAATGGGAGCCGTGGGGGTGGCGCACATGGGTGCAGGTGGCACGCAACGTGCAAAGTGGCCTGGCCTTTCCATCTCGGGGCTGGACACAGTGGCCACTTCTAGGAGCAGTGCTGAGCCAGGGCAGGCGAGAAGCCTTCCCTGGCCCCACGGTGCCACCGGGTGGGAGCTGCCTGAGGGAGGTGTCGCCCGGCCAGAGCCCCGCCCCAAGCTGCCCCCAACCCCTCTGCGCCAGATCGGAAACCCTCCCCGCCTAACTCCCTCCCACACGCCACCCTGAGCCCCCTGCCAGACCCAGACACCCTCCCAGAGTCTGCACCCTGAACATCTCCCGCACCCCAACCCCGCTCCCGTCCCTGGCCTCACCCCGGAGCCCACACCCCAGCTGAAGCCTGCACCACCCCACACACACGCCAACCCCTTGGGCCCTGCCCGGCGCCTCCCACACACGCCAACCCCTTGGGCCCTGCCCGCGCCCCTCTCACACACGCCAACCCCTTGGGCCCTGCCCGCGCCTCCCACACACGCCAACCCCTTGGGCCTTGCCCGGCGCCTCCCACACACGCCAACCCCTTGGGCCCTGCCCGCGCCTCCCACACACGCCAACCCCTTGGGCCTTGCCCGGCGCCCCCTCCCACACACTCCAACCCCCTTGGGCCCTGCCCGGCGCCTCCTCCCACACACTCCAACCCCCATGGGCCCTGCCCGGAGCCCCCTCCCATACTCCAACCCCTTGACCCTGCCCGGAGCCCCTCCCATACTCCAACCCCCTTGGGCCCTGCCCGGATCCCCTCCTATACTCCAACCCCCTTGGGCCCTGCCCGAGCCCCCTCCCACACGCCACCCCCCTGCCCTAGCCAGGAGCCCCCTCCCACACTCCAAGACCCTCATACCAAGCCCCAACCTGGAGTCCTCACCCGCACCTCAACCCTCTGCCTTAGCCCAGAACTCCATTGCACACCCTGAACCCCTCATCTCTGGCCCCACCCCAGAGCCTCGGGGGAGCCCGGAGCCCCCCAGCCAGCTTGTATGTGGCCTCCAACTGATTTTTGTGGCCATACCAGGCCACCTTCACTTCTGTGCTGCTGCTGCTGGCGCTGCCTTCAGAGCTGGGCTTCCAGCCAGCAGCTGCTGCGCTCCAGCTACCCAGTTCTGAAGGCAGCGCTGCACTCCCCCCACCCCCATACATAGCCTTGCAAACCCCCTGCCCCGAACTCCCTTTTGGGTCAGGCCCCTCCAATGACGGCACCATGAAACGTCAGACTGAGACAGCTGCCATCCCGACGCTTACCATTTTAAAAATCTTACGGCCACGAATTCGAGCAAGACGGACCGATGTCTCTCTGTCTGTCTTCCTTTCCCGAGAGCAGCGATCACCCCGCCATCTAGGCGCAGGGCTCGTTCCCCACAGCCACCGTTGAGGAAATGACCAACGTCACCCTCCCCCCCTTCCCTGGCACCCGAGCCGGGCTGTCTGCACGGGGTACCTCAGCCGCGCTCACTCGAGGGGAAGGCTGTGAACAGAGCCGCCTCTTTGTGTTTTACCGCAATAACTTCCACCCCGCTTCGCTGCCACCGCGTCTTATCTGTCGACACGTTTTAGTATCTGATGCTGGGAAGGGGGGGAGCCCCGGCGATATTATGAATATGTAAATCCCCGGCCCTGGAGAAGGCTGATAGGCTGTGCAAATGAATGATGCCAGATAAAAGGCGGCTTAGCCACAGGCTTTCAGCCTGGCTAATGGACTGAAGAAAGCCCCAAAGCAAAGAGAAGGGGGCACGCAGACTGGACGCTTTCTTTCGGAAAACGCCGAGGATCCCAAGTGCTTAATTGGAGACGGGTGCAGCCTGAGAGTTTGTGCCTTGACACAACTTTTACATTTGGCCTTGAAAGAAATCTGGGGGCTCCTGGCCTGGTGGGGAAGGGCTGTCTTGCTTGGGGTCCACATGGTTTCTAGCAGGATCCCCCGTCTTTCAGGGCTCTGGGATCCAGCAGCTAGAAGGGAGGTTTCCGGGAGCTCAGCTTTGGCCAGGGGAAGCGCGCAGCGGGTTTGCGTGCGGCTGGTGTTGGTTTAAAGGGCAGGCGTGTCAAACGAACAGATACAGCCGGGCTGGGAAGCGTGATCCGGGGTGGATGGGAACTCCGGCTGCTCCTGCCGCCCTCGCTCAGGAACACGGCTCTCGCTTGCGCCCCTGCGGGCCGTGGAGCTCCTCTGTGCCGCAGCCAAGAGCAGGACCTGCCCCGCGTGTGGCTCCCTGACAAGTGTGCAGGTCAGACCCAAAAATGTGGAGTCGTGCCTTTCCTCCCTTCCCCTTCCCCTTCAGATGGAGCGTCCCCTCGTGTCCCCGCCGCTTGCTGCTTTCTCCCTGCACTCCCTCAGAGGTGTTTGCAGCAGCACTGCAGAAGGGGGCAGTGTGGTCCAGTGGTTACACACAGGCCTAAGGTGCAGGGTAGGGTTGCCAACTTTCTACTCACACAACACAGAATACCGTTGCCCCGCCCCTGCCCCATCCCGCCTCTGAGGCGCCTCCCGCTCGCTCCATCACCGGGCTGGCCTGGGGAGGGGTGCAGGATGGGGTGAGGGCTCAGACTGGGGGTGGGGGCTCAGGGGTGGGGTCGAGGATAAGGGGTTTGGGGTACAGAAGGGAGCTCCAGGCTGGGGATGGAGCTGAGGGGTTCGGCGTTTGGGAAGGGGCTCCAAGATGGGGCAGAGAATTGGGGTACAGGAGGGGTACAGGCTGTGGGTTGGGGCAGAAAAGGGGTTCAGGATGTGGGAGGGGACTGAGGGGCTGGGAGGCAGGAGGGGGATCAGTGGGGTGGGGGTTGCGGGGCACGTGGGTGAGGCTCTGGCAGGGGGTGCGGGCTCTGGGGGGTGCGGGTGAGGGGCTTGGAGCTCTCACTGGCCGTGTTCCCCACCAGCGGGCGCTACAGATCTGGCACTTGGGGCAGGGGCAGCAGGCGGAGCCCCCTGGCTGCCCCCATGGGTAGGAGCCAAAGGGGGCCCAGGCGCTGCTTCTGCATTGGGCCGGGCTCCCCGCTTCCTGCCTCTTCCTCCTGACCTCGCTGGACACGGCTGGCTCCTTGTTCCCCCGGCTCGTCCCCCACTTGCCCCACCCGTGCCTGGCAAGGCCTGGCCAGCTTTGGTCTTTGTGCAGTAGCTGCTTAGCCCCACGCTGGGCCCTCCGGCCTCCTGCCTGGCCCCCCAGCTCCAGAGCCCTCTGCTCTGGCCACAGCTGGCAGGAGCCCGTGGGAGCAGGACCCGCATTCGCCTCCAGCAGAATGAGCCGGCCGGCCCTGCCCTCAGGATCTCCCAGCCTCAGGCAACTGGCCGGCGTGGCCCCTGGGTTGGCTTCTGTGCGGGGATGCAGCCTGTTATCCCAGGGCCAGCTTTCTCCTCTGCGTCCCGCAGCTCAGCCGAGCCGGGATCCAGTGCCTCTCGGCCGGCCTCTGCCCAGGGAAATGCGGGGTCCCAGAAGCCCTCGGGGTGGTCCCTGCGTCTGGCCCTCCCTGCGGGCAGGGGGGGATCCCCCCAGGCTGAATTAATGACTCTGCCGTGCACGGCCATTGCTGTCCGAGGGCTAACCATGGTTATTCTGGAGGGTCAGATGTTCTCCCCTGGCGCGGGTGCCCCCAGGAAGGTGGGAAGTTTAGGGGCTAGGACACTGCGCTGGGGCGTCGGGGCTGTGGGCTCAGCTGCTGGATTGGGCCTGGACTCGGTGGGATCTGGGGTAAATCATTGACTCCGTCCTGTGCCTCCGTTTCCCTCGTCCACCGCGGGGACTGCCCTGCTGAGTCGTGGGCACAGTCCGTCCGTAATGGGGGCGCACACGGTACTGCCGCGGTACGGGCCGGTTGGGTCGTCCCAAGGCCGTGTCCTTACCCAGCCCCGGCCAGGGGAGACCAGCTTCCTCGCTCGTCCGTCCGGGGCTCTCTCGCAGGCGCGGCCTGTGCGGCGTTTCCTTCCTTCACGGCGCAGGGGCTGGCCTGTTTCCGAGCAGGGCAGGGTAGGGCAGGGCGTGCGGGGGGGCCGGTTCGAACCTGGCGAACTCCTTGAGCAGATGGTGGGTGTTTGCCTTGCCTCGCGGGCGGCGTTATCTCTGCCCGGAGATACAACTGGCGCCCGGCTCCTGTTATCAGTGTTTGTTCTTCCAGCCCGGAGTCAGGGGTGGGAGCCAGACCCAGACAACAGAGGAGGTGTCTGTCTGGGGGGGAGGTGAGTCCACCTGGGACACGGGGGGGCCAAAGTATCCGCGGGGTGGCTCTGAGCAGCTTTCCCCCAGGCAGCAGTCACACCCACGGAGTCAGGATCTCTTTGGACAGGGAAACTGAGGCACAGGGCTGGAAGAAGAGTGAGTCGGGCCTAGCTCTCTGCCCCTCCCCCTCCCCACAGAGCAGGCTACTCAGCATCTTCTTCGCCTCCCCCATCTGCCCCCGGGATTCAAGGCCAGACTGGCCCAGCTAGCGACGGTGCCCGTACGGGCGCCTCACCACGGAGTCACCTTCACCCCACTCCCGTGATCCCCATTGGACAGAGGGGGAAACCGAGGCAGCCAAGTGACTTGTCCAGTGTCGCACCGGCTGGCTGTGGTGGAGCAGGCCTGGCTCCCTAGCTAGCGCCTGTGCATGGAGCTGCCTTCCCTTTGCCTAGGGGCTGTGATCTGGGCTAGAGCTGGAACAAGGCTGGACCCCTCCCTCTGCTCCTGCCTAGACTCCGGCCAGTCAGCAAGCCTGCTCTGACCCTGCCTGGGCCGTCAGGGATCAGAGGTGAGTCTCTCACAAGGCTCGGGGTGAACCCCACTGGGACTTGTGTTCCTACGTGACCCCGGGAGCTTCCTGGCAAGAGAGGAAGCAGAGCTGGTCCATCACCCAGGCTGCGTGAGGCCCTGCTGGGGTTCGCTGGCCCCAGCCGTACGGCTTGAAAAGAAGGCACCACGGGCCGTGGTGGAGCGAGAGCCAGACTGGACGTTTGTCCCATGGCGCGGAGTTCACGCAGGGCCGGTCCCTGCCTGTGGGATGCCGGCGCTCCGAGCAGGGGTCCCGGGCGGCCCTTCTGGCTGGGTAGCCCTGGGACATGCAGCTCAGGACAAAGGCCCAAGCTCTGCCTGGCTCCAGCCAGCGAGGTGGGACAGCCCAGGGCCGAGAAGGCCCAGAGTAGCCCCCAGCAGGGCGTGGGCACCACGCTGAGCGGGGCGGGCCACGTACCCCCGGGCCCTGGAGCTGCAGGCTGCCGTGGGGCCAGTTAGTGCTGCTGCGGAGTGGAGACAAGGAGCCAGGTCCCTCCGGTGCTGTAAGTCAGCCTAGCTCTGTGGCTCCCACCAGTGCTGGCCAGTGGCCTGCGGGCCCCCGGAAGGACGGGGTTAAAGGGCCTGCCGGAGTGGCCCGCGCCCCGGCTGGCTAGCAGTGGCACCTGGCTGCGGTGCCCGGTGATCTGCTCCGGCCGGCCGCAGCGGAGTCTGACCAGGGCGGGAAGTCCTGCTGCGGACGCGTGGCGCCTGGGGTGGTTTGCATCCATGCAAAGCGGGGGCAGGAGATGGCAGGCGAGACCGGGTAGCAGCGTCTGGACTTTGTGAGACCAATAGCGCTTCTTGGGCCCGCTGCGGCCGAAGGCCTCCGGCCCCGTTGTGCTGAGCGACACCCTTCCCGGACGATCCAGCAGCGATTCCTGAGGCACTTGGTGGGAATTGATGAGGCCGTGCCAGGAGGGGCTTGAGACGCACGAACGCCTAGAGTGCCGCAGCCAGCAGCGAGCTCCAGACGGAGCGAACGCGGAGACACGCTCCTGTCGGGTTGAGCGGCTTCCTACGTCCCGAGCGGCCAGCAGAGTCCGTGGAAGTGGAGGTGCCCACAGCTCTGGGGGGGTTCAGCTCCTCCGAGCTAACGCCGCACCTGTGGGATCAAGGTGCCAGGCGGAGCCCCGGGAACCCCGCCGAACCCCCCCAGCAGGGACCGCTCTGGAAATGTGGGTTTAATCTCTCTGCCTCCATCTCCCTACCACGACAGTGGGAGAACCACAGAAGCGGGCGGTGAGACTGACTGCGAGAATGGGAGAAGGTGAAAGATTTCATTGGACGGACCACTGTGCTTACCCGGTCGGACCTCCACTTCCCAAGTAATGCCCAGAGCAGATGTGCCTAGGGGGGTTGTGGAATCTCCATCCCTAGAGATATTGAAGAGCAGGTTGGACAGACACCTGCCAGGGACGGTGTAGAACAGGGCTACTCAACTTCAGAGCCCGGGGGCCACAGTGATTCTCCGAGGGCCGCCACTTAAGTGTGGTTGCATGTACATGCAAATACATATGCAAATATATGCAAATAGCTTCTTTCCCACAATGCCCCGGCACTCCCGGCACCTCCCTCCCTGGGGGCTAGAAACGCCGACACCCTGTACCCGTCTGTTCCCGCCAGCCCATCCGCTTGCGTCTTTCAGCGCTCACCCCGCCTGGGAGACGCCTCGCCATTGTGGAGCGTGTTCCCAGTGGAGCCATGTCCATAGGATCCCACACGCGGGCCGTGTGTTGAGCCCCGTGTCACTGTACCGCGGGCCGCAAACAAAACCAGCCGCGGGCTGCATGCAGCCCATGGGCCGCGTGTTGAGTAGCCCTGATCGAGCTGGTGCTTGGTCCTGCCGTGGGGGCAGGGACTGGACTCGATCGATGACTTTCAGGCCCCTTCCAGCTCTAGTGTGCTAGGATTCTATGAGCTTTCAGAAAAAAAAAAAATCCTGTCTTGATTTCAGCACGGTCAGTGATGGAGAACGCTTGGTGAATTGCTCCACTGGTTAATTGCCCTCACAGTAAAAACAACCATCTCCCTTCAGTCTAACTCTGCACCTTCAGCTCCCAGCCTCTGGGTCTCGTCCCTTTGCTCGCTGGATTGAGGAGCCCTTTGCCACATGGACGTTCCCGGTGGTGCGGTAGAGTGTGGGAGAATCCAGCTTGCTGAGGGATATCTGTGCTCGGCTCAGGGTGCTGCCTGTTAACTTGAGAAGTGTGTTTATGTCGCGCTTGACAGTTCGTTCCCCACATGCTCTTTCTTGGCTCCGTGCAGAGAGAAGCGGGCGAAGAAGGGGCTGGGGCTGGCCCGGCCCTCTGGCTGAGCAGTGCTCACGGCGGTTTATCCTCTTGTTGTTTTCTCCAGGCAAACAGTTATACACCCAGTGCAGAGGCTAAGTGGTGCAGAGATGCTGCCGTGTCATTTACTGCATTGTTTAATGAGTCTGCTTCCCGTCATACCTTAGAGACAGGGGCATTAGTTGAGCTTCCCCTATTGCTACGCAGTGATGCTTAATAACCTTTCAGTGCTTGTGTCTTTTCCCCAATGCAGGCCCACTAGCTGCCACTGGAAATCAGTGAGATGTGCACTCTGGACTTTGCTTTTCATTCAGACACCGGTAAATGACTCCCGGCTCCGGAATATTGGCCCGGGGCGGCGTTTTGTTCCTGTCCCAGATGTCCGGCAGATCCGGGAACAGGAGGGAATTGTTCTGTGTCCTGGGAAGGATGCTAGCTAGCGAGATGATTGCCTGCCGAGAGCAGCGGTACGGCCGCTCGGCCGTACGTACATGGCTGCCCACTTCCTGTTGGCATAAGGAAGTGACCCACCCACCTGAGTTTTGCTGGGGTACGAGTACGCCCAGACTTCGGGGGAGTTCAGGTCTGGAAGCAAATTCTAAGACTGGGCCCGACCACGAAAAAGAAGCCAAAGGAACCCTGAGATGCGACACCCCTGAGGGTCGCCCCTTGGGCCCCGCTGGAGATGTACCCGTCTCTCTGCACCCCGGGGAGCTGGGTGCAGGCAGGCTCCCCTCACGCAGGGGATGGGCGTGGAGCTGTCTGTCCGCGCCCCGGGGCTCGCAGTCCCCAAGCGCTGCTGTCAGCATCAGGGTTGAATTTGGCCCCGTGGCCCGCGTCAAGCTAGAAACCAGCCCAGGTTTTCGGGGTGTTATGAGTCTGAGCGAAAGTCCCAGCAAGTCTGAGTTGAGTCACAAGGCTTGCAAGGACATAGGCACCCAGGCCTACTGTGGCTCATGAGCGTGTACTGGGGAGCCCGCCCCCGGCCGCCCAAAGCTGGGGGGTTAGGGACCCAAACAGCACAACACCCTGTGGGCCTTCTAGCCACCTGGCCCCGGAGAGCAAGACTTTAGCCAGAGCGGAAGAGCGGCCCCGGTCGTGGCAGCCTGCGCTTCCCCCCAGCCACACCCTTCCCACGCTGGGGGGGGGGCCCGTGGCCTCTGCCCGGCTGCAGCACCAGGGCTAGCGGGGGAACCTGTCCGCACCGACTCTTACGTCGTTCTCCTGGGTCTTGCCACGCGGAGGGAGCTTCACGAGGCTTCCGCTCCTGCACTGGTGGGACTCTCCGTCTCCGCTGGGATGGGAAAGGAGGCTTTGTGCGGGCGCAGAAAAGCGGGGGCGTGCGGCCCATGTCCAGCCCCGGGTCGCCACCCGGCTGCCCAGGTGCGCACACCCGCCCAGTGGAGAGTGGACGGTGCCTGGGGCAGAGGAGACCATGTCACGCTGTTGCCAGGCTCCGGGGCTGTACCTTGAACAGGCTCCTGCGGCGAGGCCGCTTCCGTTTTGTGTTCCAGCTGAGCTGCCATGGGAGCCAGTGTGGCGGCTGTGCCTCTCCCAGAGCCGGCTTATTCGTTCTTCCTTGGGATGCAGCGCTGGGGGGTGGATTAGAGACCTCTCCCGGGCCCTTCCGGCCCTGGGATTCCGGGATAGCCTCTCTAGCGCAGAAGGCGACGGTCTCGTTCTCCGCATCTCTTGGCCTCAATTGTCCCTAGTGGCAGAGAGTCCCACAGGCCAATTGTGTGTTGTTACAGAAGGATTCCCCTCATCAGGTTTATGTGCATCACTTTTCCGTTTCAGCGGCTGTCCCCGTCGCTGAGTTTGGGGAGGGGGGTAGGGATGACCCGGGGCTGGGTGAGGAATGGAGCACTAAGAACAAACGTAAAAACCCGTACGTGTGGCCTTGTCTCTGCATCTCTGTAGTGTGGTTAGCAGCTGTGACAGTTCGCCAGAAAACCGGCGGCTCCCCGAATGTTTCGGAAAGGGGTCCCCTGAGCTTCCTACCGCCCTGCAGAAGTTCCTGGCTACGTTACCCAGAAAAGCAGCCGCCTGCCGCATTCCCCCTCTGGGCCCAGAGCCGATCCTGGGCCCTGCACGAGCACTTCCTGTGCGCGAGGGCGGCCGTCGAACAAGCGCCGAGTTTTATGGGCACCGTGGGGATCACAGAGGTGCCGGGAGGCCCCAGCCAGGATCAGGGCCCACGGGGTGCTCGGTGCTGTACGTACACAGAGCAAGGCCCAGGCAGCAGGACAGACAAAGGGCAGGAGGGGAAGCAACTCGCCCCAGGCTCCCACTCAGGCTGAGGGCGAGAACCCATGAGTTTGGAGTCCGGGCACGGTGGGGGCTCACCTCCTGCTTGAGCTCTCGCCGCCTGACGGGGGAGTAGCCGGGTGGCCTGTGCTCTGTTTCACATGGGAACCGGGGGCCCAGGGAGGTGCAACCGCGTGTCCGTGATCACGCACCCTGGGAGAAACAGGTTTCTTAGGTCCCAGCTGGGCCCCTGGGCGAGCAGAGGCCGGATGAACGTGCGTGTGGAACATTGACCCCACTGATCAAGAATGGAGAAGCATGGCCAGTGGAGGCTGTGGGGTGGGTGCTTATAGATGAAGGGCCGCACATGGCATCACTGCTGTACATGCCAGCTGCTTTGGGGAGTGGGGCAGGGCTGGGGCGGGAGTTAGCCTGCTTTGGCTCTGCTGCTCCATCCCTGGGCAACTGTCTGGCTTACTCCTGCCCTGGCCCTGCACCACTCCTGAAAGCACACGCGGGGTTCTCTGGGGGGACAAGCCGCCAAACTCTGTCCTGTCTCCCATGTGGGGAGGGGGGAAGGTTCCCGCAAGTCATGGATCCCTGATCCGCAGCCCCGCGATTGCGGTCTCTTCGCTGGAATGGAGGGACTCGAGCGCGGGTCTGAGCGCCGGGGAACTGTCACGGTGCAAGTCCCTCACCACGCAGCAGGGGCCCGGAGTCCCTTCTGCCCCAGTGACTAGCTGAGCAAAACGCAAAGGCCGCGCGGAGAAGAAAACTGCTCTGCCTGCTGCTCAGCCGCTGGGCCAGAGGATCCTGCCTCCGTGGGACCTGGCGAGCAACGGTGCTGAGTGGGGGACGCGAACTCTCTGGTTCCGGCCTTTTGTGCCAGACCAGGGTGGGGGGCAAACCTCTAGGACCAAGAGCGTGGCAGGCAGCCAGCCACTGGGGCTAGTTCTCCCGGTCCCGGGAGCAGAGCCGACAAGTCCTTGGCGTGGGAATCTCTTCCCCAGCCGGCTGCGGCTGCCTTTATGAAAACTTGCTCCCCATACTTAGCTGCTGTTGACACAGGCTGCAGCGTGGAGGGTGAGCAAGACCCTACCTGCCTGCCTCGCTCTTCCCGTTGCCGGCCAGCTCCGCATCCCATTGGATAGTTCAAATGCTTTCCGCACAAGCCATAATTAATGCGAGTGGTGGAGCGGAGACCAGATGTGCCGCTGCTTATCTCCCAGGGCAGACCGGCTGCTCCCTGCTCTCCGGCGGGCGCGGGGGGGAGGGACGGCTGCCAGGGCTGGGACTCAGAATGTGTCTGATGCCTGAAGTCAGGACTTTCTTCCTCTGCCGCTCCTGCTGCCTGACGCTGCCCGGCTTCTGCCTGAAGCTCAGCGCCTGCCATGTAGCCGAGTGCTGCGCAGGAACCAGAGGTACGCGCCCGCTTGCCAGAGCTCGCTGCGGCTGGAGGGAAAGCGGAACTGTGCTCGGATCGCGGGAGCCGCTCCGGCAAACCAGGGGCGCAGCAGAGAGGCGGCCGGGGGCTCGGGCCAGGAATGCTGCCTGCACGCGCCAGGCCCAGCGCTAACCGCTCCGGGAGTTGTCGGGGGAGAGTTTTGCAGCAGAATTCTTACGTGTTGCACGTTCCCGAGGGCGAATGTGTCGGAAGAAGCGTGCGGGCCAGGCTGTGGGGAAGGGCTGGGGACGAAGCTCAGAGTTCACTTCCCAGCTCCACCACGGATTCCCTGTTTGATCTCGGGAGCGTCATCGCTCTTCCTTGTCTGACTGGGGCCCGACAGACTTTCTCCCCTCGCTGCCTTGTGTAGTCGGCCTGTCAGCTCGTGGGAGAGCAGGACGCCTCGTGTGTGTGTGTGTGTGTGCGGGGCTCACACAGCCGGGCCTGGAGCGGCTACTGGCATGTGAATGACGGGCCCCGCTGGGTGTGTGGTGGGGTGCACAAGTGAGGAATACAAGCCTGTCTGTGCACAATGGTGAATGTGTGTATGAATGTGTGCACACGTGGAGAGGCACATGCACGAGGTGTGAGCTGGTAGGGGAGCGAGGGGCGTGCGTGGCTGAGCCTGTGTTTTGTGTAAGTCACATACGGGGGTGAGTGGGGTGTGTGTGTGAGAGACTAGCTCTCCTTACAGGGGTCAGCACGTATATAACCCTGGGCAAGCTCTTGGCTCTGTGTGTTTGTGGTCAGGGAGGTCTGACGGGCGTGAGCACGCATGTGCATGCCCGGCTGAGTTCTCCCGGCTCTGCCAGTCGCCCTGTGTGTGACACGCACATGTGAGTTACACGCCTCTGCTTAGATCGCCCTGCTCTGAGCGTGTGGCGACTCTGGTGTTCTCCCGGAGCAGCGGGCGGCGCGAAGGGAACCCAGCGCTGACGTTCTCGTTTCTCCCGGGAGCGTCGTGTGGCTGGCGTAAGATGAAGCGGCAGAGGGCGCGATGTCCTGCCCCGGCGTGTCTGGACGGCCTGGCTGAAGGCATAGGCGTTGTAGGCCCGGGCTGAGCCGGGGGTAAGTCCGCGCATCCTTGCTGGCTTGGCTGGCGGCAGAGATCCACCGAGCTGGTTAAAGCTCAGTGGCAGCTTGCTGGAACCCCAACCCCCTCCCATTATCCAAACCCGTTTGTCTGGTGTCTGTGGGATCTCCCCAGCTTATGGGGTCGAGGCAGGTTCTTTTACTACTAGCAAACACTGGCCTCTAGATAAGGACAGGGCCAGAGGAGTTAACTGCTTGGGTGCCAGGTGCTCTGGGCCTGATTTCTAGTCCCCCCCGGGCCGCCTGCTATTGGCTCCCACATCTGCCGGGATGAAAGAGAGCAGCGTCTTTCGAAGGGAGCCCAGCGCTGCCAAATGCAGCGGGAGCTGCAGGCTGCGGTGATTAAAACCAGGCCTGCGCCCCCGGGAGCCAACGGCCGGAGCGCGGCGGAATTGGCTCCTGGTTTGCTTTTTGTTGCAAGCTTAGAACAAAGCCAATCCAGCCCCAGAGGGGAAGGGAGAGGGGCCCATGGTGATGAGCCCTTGTGGGGCAGGGCTGAAGGAGTTGGGGGATGCAGGAGGGGGATCGGTCTCCCCCCTCCGAACGCAGGAGAGGGGGAGCGGTGCGATTTTCCTGCGGAGGTTAGGTGCTGTGGGCTAATAGATGTGACCGGCTAAGGACTCCTGCTTTCGCCAAAGGCAGCGCTCTTGCCAGAAGTGCTTTGCTCTGGAGGGTCCGTGGGCGTAATGAGCACCGAGCGCTGAGCTAGCGCGCCTCAGCCCCAGGTCTCCAGGCATGTGGCAACCCCCATGGGCAGCCCCGGGGGACGTGTGCCGGTTTGGCCAGATCCGTGGGAACGCTGCGAGCGGGGCAGGCATATCGCGCGGGGCTGTCGTGAGATTCTGCCAGGGTCCCTGGAAAGGGGCTGGCTGTGTCCTGGCCCCTGCCCCATGACCTCGGCCTCCAGGCCTCACATGTGTACTCCAGATCGGAGAGCGTGAGCCGCCGCGGCGGGGTGTGCGCGCTGGAGGCGGGCAGCAGACTCCTGCGGTGGGAGGGCGGGGGCAGAGCCCAGTGCCATGCTGTGTGTGTGGGGGGGGGGGAGGGAAGGCCGGGGGTCTGTTCCAGAGCAGCAGTAAAGCCGCTTTAACCCCCTCATCTCTTCCCTAGAGAGGCCCACTCCTCCCCAGCAGCGCCCGCACTGCCCCGCTCCCGCCCTGTCCGGCGCCGGGAAGAGAAGGGGGTGTATGCCTGGCAAGCTCTGGGGGGCAGCAGGGACGTGTGGGTGCAGGGCTGGGAGAGACGGGGGGACGACAGTGCTCTAGAGGCGGGGGCTGCCACCCTGTGACGCTGCCCCTGGCGTCTCCCAGCGCTTGACCGTCCTGCGACGTGGCTGGGGGGTCCCTGCAGAAAGCAGTTAGCGCAGCCTGGTTACTGGGCCGCTCCAGCAGCCGGCGATTCCCCCTTTGCGTCCCCTTGTACGTAGACAAAGCCAGCCCTCCTGGGAGATGCCGAACACACCCCGCTCAATGGCAGCGTCCGCTGGGATGTGCAGACTGGGGAGGCAACCCCCCTTCCCCCCAGAGTCATAGCTCAACCCTCACCGCCTGGGGGAGCATGTTTGGCTGCTGCTGCCCCCCTGGCTAAAGTGTTGGGCGCTGTGGGGACTCTGGCACCTTTCGCCATTTACTTAACGGGGGGAGTGTTTTGTTTTTTAAAGGAGACCTCTTCTAGACCCACATCCACCGCTAAGTGCCATAGAACAGGCACTTCTGCTTGCCCTGAGCCATAACACAAGACAAAGCAGCTGCTTGATTAGTTTGAAAGGCAGCAGCTTAAAAAAGAGTTTTTACAGAGTTTATCATGCATCTGTGGAACTCCCTGCCCCAGGATATTACTGAGGCATTCGGCTCACCGAGACTTCACAGGGGCATTGGACACTGATAGCGATAAGAATTTAATTCCGCTGGTGCACGGGTTAGGATTGGCCAGTGCTGCAGGGCATAAACTGATCGCCCGCTGGGGTCAGGAGAGGAGTTCCTTCCTGCCTACCCACCACGATACAGGAATGCACAGTAGGTATATTATGGGCAGGGGGAGGTTAAACCTTATTCTGACACATCAATTACTGATTGCTACAGGGACAGGACCCTGGGCGAGCGGGCCCAATCCTGCACACGATTCAGGTACATCTCCCTTGAGGTGGGTGGGAAGCGTCTCAGCAAGGAACATGCACGGATGCGCCAAATGTGGACCCTGCGCCCGAACTTGTCCGGCAGCTCCACTGGAAGACAGCACACGGTGGCTGGGACACTTCCTGCACTGGCCCGGGCGGGGGGGCCATCACCACTGGGGTAGGAAGTGGAGCACGGCACGCCCCCGAGCCCCACAATCAGCGCGGTTAGCTGAGGTCTGGCGTAGTGTCACTTATGCGCAGAACAGGCCCAACGGGTCCCTGGCTTGAGCACGGCTTGGTTCGCTGCTGTCTCTTCAGGGTCAGACGATTCATGAGAGGCCCCGTGGAGTCTCCGGTTGGCAGCGGTGCCTGTGGGGTTGGGCGGGGGATGTGCCGTGGTCCGGTGGCAGCAGAAATGGAAAGGATTGGCTCTGCATCAGCTAACCCCTGCCTCTGACGTGTGGGTTCTGATCAGCCCCGCTGGCAGTGTTTCCCCAGGGCGGTCAGCGCTTCCCTGAGTGCTCTCCGCGCTGGACGGCCCTCCCCGCACTCCTTCCAGGGTGTGCTCTGCAGAGCTGGTACACGAGGGGCTTCCCTGGAGCACGTGTGACGCCATTTGTCCAGCCCGTGCGTTAATTCCCCTGCGGCACCGTGGGGGCTGGGCCTGGCCAGATGTTTGCACCCGCTGACTAGTCACAGGGAAGGCTGCAGGGGAGACCGGCTGAGATGAGAAGCGAACGGGAAGGGCCCTGGTGAGGCAGGATCGTTCGCAGCAGCGAGGGGGTTACCCCTCGTTCTTGCGTCTCTGGCCGGTCCCAGCGTGGCCTTCTCGCCAGTCCTCGTCAGAGGGGGCGTCAGGGCTTCATTGCTTGCCCTAGCTGGTGGCCTGGGTTGGGCTGAACTGGCAAGCAGTAGCTGTCTCTCCACTGGGGCAGGTGCCTTTGGTACATCCTGACACATCCCTGCATCCACTTGTAAAGGGGGATGGAAGGTGCTTGTGTCAATTACTCAGTCTCACGTGGAGCTGGAAAACCGTTGCACATCATCCCGACCTCTGCTGAATTCTTTTATACCCTCCTCGGGAGGAGATCGTGTCCTTAGCTGAGTAGCTGCTGAGGACCGTAGTGGCAACGCCGGGCCAGCGGTTCTCCACCTATTCACCGCCCAGCATGTTATGTGGCTGCATCCAATTCCAGCCATGTGGCCCGGCAGCTGCCACGTGGGCCGCGGCTCCATGCTGATTGGCTGCAAGCGGCCCGTGGGCTGCAGGTTGAGAACCAGGGCAGAATTTGGCCTTTAGTATTTTTCATTCCATGGAGGAGACTAAAACAGTTGGTCGTTTTCCCTGGTTGGTTTTTGCTGATTCTGGTAGTTCCCGTCCTGTGAAATGCAGCCAGGCCCTGGCTGGTGAGGGATTCCCGTTCACGGTGGGGCGTGTCTCTCACCGGCAGGGATCTTTGGGCAGCGGCTGGAGGACACGGTGCAGTACGAGCGGAAGTACGGCCTGCGGCTGGCCCCGCTGCTGGTGGAGCAATGCGTGGACTTTATCCGGGAGCGAGGCCTCACCGAAGAAGGGCTCTTCCGCATGCCCGGCCAAGCCAACCTCGTCAAGGACCTGCAGGACTCCTTTGACTGCGGCGAGAAGCCCCTCTTCGACAGGTGAGTCGGCGGCGGCGGCGCGCCAGGCACGCGTTGGGTTGTTAACGAGTCGCTGTGACAGCCCTGGCTCCGGTAAGACCCCAGGCACAGGGGTTGCCGACTGTGCCTGGAGCTATTCCGGGAGATTCCCCCCCCCCCCAGCACGGTGTAATGTCCTTTTCCCACCCAGATCTCCGGCTTCACGCTCAATAGTCACCAGGGGATCGGGGCCGATTCTGGGAGTCCAGGTCAGTCCTGGAGGCTGGCAACCGGGCGCCGACGTGGCAGTCTCGGAAGAGGCTAATGCCTGACTTATCAAGGGCCACGTGGGCAGGGAGAGGCATGTCCAGCCCCGCCCCGGCCCTGCCTCCCACCCTGGGAGGGAACGCCCAAGAGCCACTCACCTGGCTGGGCCTGGGGGCTGCCACCAGTGACCGACCCACTGAGACTTCCCAGCGGGGACTGTTACACTAGACCTGCTGTACCCTGCCCACTCACCCCCCCCCCCCCCCGCCCAGTTGTGGGGAGCCCGGAGTTGCTGCTGGTGACAGCAGAGAAGAGGCATTCTCCCCACACACACTCCCCCGCCAGCTTCAGGTCGGAGGGAGCCCCAGAATTCCCCTCTCCATGCCTGCCCCAGGACTTGTGGACTCCCTGGAGCAGCCCTGGGGCCAAGCGGGGAGGCGGGGGACTCCTCAGCTCCACTGCAAAGCTCGGTGGCTTTTTACTGCTGTCTAAACGCCGTTTACAGATTTTACAAACGGGTCCAATTTTAGCTCCTTTTTTACAGACTGTCTAGCAGACTGAGCTGGCGACCCTGGCCTCGCCTCAGAGCCTGCCCGCCCCCCAGTCAGAGCCCTCATCCTCCTGCACCCAACCTTCTTCCCCATTCCTGATCCCCCCCATACTCCTAGCCCCTCGGCCCTACTCCCACCACACACCACCTCCAGATCGGTGCACAGAAAATTCATTCCACACAAGGATGTAACACATTAGAGGGAGTACTGGTTGCAGCTAACCCCCGGGCAACTTTGTGTTAGGAATGTGGACGGTTAACTGGTAAGTATCAGACTTACCGGGTGATACTTACCGGTTTGCTGGTGGGCTGAAGCAGTCCCTGATCTGCTGTGGGCAGGAGATTGCTCCAGCCCTGCCGGAGCAGCCCCCGCCCACCCCGTTTAATCGATTAACCAGTTAAACATAGCGTTTAAATGGTGAACGGATGAGCCTGGATTTTACATCCCTCCTCTGCATTAGACCCTGTCATAACTGATAAACAGGGAGTGATCACAGAACTAAAAAGTAATGGTAGCTTAGGAACAAGTCATCATAACTCGATCACATTCATAATGTGCAAACAGAATAAAGTCCTGTCCAGTGACGATACGTGTGTACACCTGGTGCTTTAAAAAAGCCTGTTTCCCAAAGCAGGAAACAAGTTTGTGTCCGATCTGCTGCCAGGAATAATGTAATGAGAAAAATGGGAGTCGGGGTTGGGAGTTGTTTAGAACATTTGCTTAGATGCCCCAAAAGCCAAAATTGAAGGAGGCGGCCATATTGGTTAAAAAATGCCCTGGTTTAAAGGGGAAGTATTCTCTCTCACACACACCCTTTTCTGGCTCCTTCCTAGTCTTTATTGCTCTTGGCTTGTCAGGTGTTGCGGCTCCTCAGTCAGGCATCAGGCCTTTTCATCAGCCCCAATCTGTCCCCCTTGATTGGTGCTGCCAGGGAGGGGCTTGCACCAGCCCCCTGCTACAGAACTGCTGATTTATAGTCCTTAAGAATTATTACAGAAAATTGATAAGGGAAGCAAAGCTGCGCGCGGCAGAGTGAAGGACAATAAGGCATTTTCGAAGTATATCCTACCAATAGTCTATTACTAGATAGCAATGGTAGAATTATCAATGCTAATTACTCCTGGGGAATTCTGCAGTTGTTGCATTTGGTGCCATAGTAAAATTGCAGAGTTTCCCAGGACTGAATAATGCAGAAAAGGCAGGCGTGTTGAATAAGTATTTCTGTTCTTTACATGGGTAAAACCCAGATGTTATCTCATTGAGCAAGAACACCTTTACCATTAGTATCTTGTAAGCTGTTTCACCGCACCTGCTAAAGGTCGACATTTTTACATTGGTGGGTCCAGGTAACTTTCCTCCCAGTTTTAAAAGAATTGGTTGAGGAGCTTGCTTGAGTGTTGTTGTTGTTGATTTCCAGTAAGTCTTGGAACACGGGGGAAGTTGCCCAAGATTACAAGAGCACTCGTTGTGACAATATTTAAAAGGCGTAAATGAGCTGCCACTGCTAATATACTTGTGTCCGTCTGACACTGAGCTAGGGCAGGTAATATAGGGGCTGAAATGGGTCTCAGTGCATAAAGAATTAAAGGAGGGTAATATTATAAAACAGATCCCGTCAAACCAATTTGGATTTTTTTACAAGTTTGGTGGATGATAGTCGTCGTGTGCTGAGGCACTGGCCCTGGTATCGAACAGCATTTTGATTAAAAAATTAACTGCTATGCAATTAGCGTGGGGCACAGTCCATGGGTTAAAATCTGGCTAACGGAGCAGTCTCAAAACAGAAGGGAAATGGGAAGTCATTGCTGTGTTGGGCATGGGGTCCTCCGGGGGCTGGTTTCTGGCCCCATGTTACTGAACGTTTTTATCACTAACCGGGAAGCAAACAGAAACTGCTGGGAATCCTCAGGGGCCGGAGATGGTTACCAGCAAGCAGGCGGCACCAGAGTCCTGAGAGTCAGGCCTGGGACTCCACCCAGGGAGGGGCTAGACGGGGCCTGCAGGGCAGCCTGGGAAGGGCTTGTTTTGTCTGGCGAGTTTTAGGATTAGGAGTCCCCCCCTGCTAATAAACCCAGCCCTGAAGGTCCAGGAGGCTGTGGGGAGATGTGCAATACAGCAAAGGGGTGAGTCCCAGGCAGGGAGGGGTATTAAGCACCAATGTGGCCACAAATGGCCATACACTGGCCCTCACCACCGCTAGGCTTGGGATCAGAGCGAGGTTTCTAACCCTCAGAGCAGTGATGTTCTGGGCCAGCTTCCCCAGGGGAGGGGGATCCGAACTGGCTTCAGCGCTGAGCTTGCCAGGCGTAGCCAGGGGGTGCTGGGCTGGGACAGCCCACGATGGCATGGAACCCCCCGGCCAGCGAGGGAGGGCTCTGAGTTACTAGCGCGAATTCTCTCCCCGGTGTCTGGCTGGTGGGTTTTGCCCACGTGCTCCAAGTCTCTGATGAGCATATTTGGGGTCAGGAAGGCATTTTCCCAAGTCAAGACTGGGGGAGGACTTCCCTGACCTCTGGCTGAGGCACTGGCCTATCACAGGAGCGGCAGGAGGTCAGACTAAATGATCACAGTGGTCCCTTTTGGCCTGGCAGGCGTGAGCCTGTGTTCAGGTGGCGGGGGGCCCGTGGGCCGGGGCGTGCCCTGCATTGATGAGGGGAAGGGGCGGGGGAGGCTAAGGGGCCGGGTAGCACAGTGTGGCGGAGGCAGAGAGGAGCACCCGGGCGAGGGGAGTGCACTGTGGGCAGTGCAGCATTGCACCGTCTGGCTAAGGGGGGGTTCAGCTTCCGTTCCTCCTGGTCTTTTCCGCCCGGGTCTGAGTGCGACTGGCATGTTCTGCGCCAGAGGGGAATACTTTGCTGCAGCTTTCAGGGAGAGCCAGTTGCTTGCCTTTGGGGCTGCCCGGGGGGGGAAAGGACGCCCCTGTGCCGCACCCACCCCTGGCATGCAGCCCCAGCACCCTGGTACGTGGGGAGTCGGCAGGAGCAGAGGAAAGGTCCCTGCTCACAGAAGGGGAGGGGAGAAGAGGGAGCAGGAGGAGTCTGGCAGCTCAAGATGGCTCCATGTCCGCTCCTGCCCTCCCTGCCTAGGAGCGTGGAGCACCCCTTTGCTCCTGCCCCCTTCCTCCCTGTAGCATCTGGCCCGGGAAGCAGGGTGTGAAAAACCCCTGGAGCGCCCCTGTCTGGAAGGGGGAGGGCGCCCTACAGCAGCTTGGAGGGGTGTGAAGAACCCCTGTGGGAGCAGAGAGGGAACTACCAGGGGGCAGAGCAGATGGCGGGTTGGGCCACGGGTGCGCCAGAGGCAGAACTGATGGAAACAGGCGTGCCGGGTTTCGCAGTGTCCCATCCTGGATTCTGTTTAGAAGCGTGTCGTTTCCATTGAAAGGCGTTGGCGCTAGAGCGCGGGGCTGGGTTTTGACTGCCAGTGGCAGGCGTTGGCTCAGGCCCTTAGACACTTGCACCACACAAAGGGATGAGAAATTGAGGGGCTCATTCTATAACTTGATTGTGTGCAGCCGAAAAAGGGGCTGTGCAAAGGGGTGTCCGCATTTTGGTCAAGGAGAAAGGGAAATGAGAGGTCAGTTTATTTCCTGCGAGTTAAAACTAATTAAAAGGAGAAGTTAGATCAGATCAATAGCACGCTGTGTTAATTGCATGACAGTGTTTGTGTAATGATTTGTTGCACGACATCACTGGAATATTGGATCCTGTTTGGTAGCAGGCATGCCTTGGGCAGAGGGAAAGAACGTACTATGCAACAAAAGGCACCCAAAATGATAACATCTGCAGACTTCCATCCAATTTAATCCAGCCCTGCGTGCGATAAGCTGCAGTACCTCACAGGATAGTTATTAGAACAGTTGGAAAAGCACAGGCCTTAGAGCCAGACGGCTGCTGTTAATATACTGCGTGGAAAACGTGGCTTTTTGGTAATCCCTAAGAATATCAGAACAGCCAGACTGGATCAGACCAAAGGTCCATCTAGCCTAGTATCCTGTCTGCCGACAGTGGCCACTGCCAGATGCCCGAGAGGGAGGGAACACAACAAGTAATCCCCATACGATCCCTCTCCTGTCACCCACTTGTAGAGAAATAGAGGCTAGGGACATCATTCCTACCCATCCGGCTAATAGCCATGGATGGACCTAACCTCCATGAATCTATCTAGCTCTTTTTTTGAACCCTGTTCAAGTTCTAGCCTTCACCGCATCCTCTGGCAAGGAGTTCCACAGGTTGTGCGCTGAGTGAAGAAAAAGTTTGTTTTGTTTGTTTTAAACCTGCTGCCTATCAATTAAGATCCACAGCTGTGTGTCTTGCATGCAAGCAGTGGGACGGAGTCAATACTTTTCCAAAACCTGCTGAAAAAGAAGCCGAACAAAACAGAGCAGGGTGCTTGGGGACTGTGCTCTCCCCCACGGCCCCAGGTGCCCCTTCCTTAGAATGCTTTGACCATGTCAGAAGAGGGCACCACAAAAGGAGAGCCAGTGGCTGGCACGTGTGGCACGTATGCCCCACACAAGGGGTCACTGCAGAAATGTTGCCCTGGATCATCAAGGGGCCTGGAGTGCGAAGGAAAAGAGGCATAAAGGGCCAGTTTTCATCATGGTTAAAGGTTAACAGCGGGGGAACATCAAGTTTCCAGGCTGGGGTCTGTGTTCTTTGCTTGAGTTATTTCAGTTAATTGATTACTTATGAACGATCTGGAAAGGGGGGGGGGCGAGAAACACGGCAGGAAAATTTGCAGGATCAGAGAGGACGGGTGGAAAATTTCAGAGCACCCTCAACAAGCTGAGCACGGGCACCCCACTGGCAATAACATTCAGTGTTGGTAAATGCAGTGTAAGGCACATGGAAGGGAATAAAAAAAAAAAAAAAAATTGAAACCTTACAGGGCTTGTAATTGGTTCTATCACTCAAGAAAGGGACTGGGCTGTCATTAACCGAAAAGGGAAACCGGCAGTGAGTGGGATTCCGGAGGCTCTCTGGCAGCCGATTCCCATATTTAACTATCCTTTCCCTAATGTTTAACCTAAAGCTGGAGATGAAGCCCCCTGCTTCTTGTTCTACTTCAGTGGAGAAGGAGAACAATTGATTCCTGGCCTCTTTATAACAGCCCTGAATATAGTGGAAGATTTATCAGGCCCCCCCTCCGTCTGCTTTTCTCAAGTCTGAACCTGTCCGGTTTGATTAGCTTTCCCCCATAGGTCAGCTTTCTAAAAAAATTATACGCGGATTGCTCTTCTCTGGACTTTCTATGGTTTGTCCACATGGTTGTTAAAGTATAGCACCTGGGGCTGGATACGCTACTCCAGCTGAGGCCTCGCCCCTGCTGAAGTCGAGCGGGACTGTTATTCTCCTGTCTTACTTACGACGTTCCTGCCAGATTGAGTAGCCCTTTTTGCAACTTCAGCACATGTTGTCATATGTCATTTATGATCCGCCATAACCTCAGATTCTTTTCAGCAGTACTATTATCTACCTGGTTACTCCCCATTTTGTCATCGTATATGATTTTTTTTCCTTCCGAGAGGTGGTACTTGTCTTTAGTGAATTTCAATGTTGTTGGATTTTGGACCAATTATCTAATTTGTCAAAGTGTTTTTTAATTCTAACAGGGCATGTCTACACATCAGCGTTATTTCGGAATAATGTAGTGCGCATCTACACAGCAAGCATGTTATTTCAAAATAACAGGCTTCTTACTCTGACTTCTGTAAACCTCTGACAGATTTGCCCCAGATCCCTAAATGGCCTCCTCAAGGATTGAACTCACAACCCTGGGCTTAGCAGGCCAAAGCGCAAACCACTGAGCTCACTTCGTATGAGAAGTAAAGGAAGTCAGAGGAAGTGCTCTATTTCGAAATAAGTGCCATGTAGACATGCCCACATTCAAAATAAGCTATTTTGAGCTATTAGCGTAGCTCAGGTTGCATAGCTTATTTCAAGTTTAGCCCTGCTGTGTAGACGTACCCATACTGCCCTCCAGCCCCTGCAGTCTGTCAGCTGCAGACTCATCCTCCCCACTCTGTCTTCCAAATCATTAATGGAAATATTGAATCCTACTGGGCACAAGACAGACCCTTGCAAGTCTACTAGATAAGCCTTCCCCGTTTGGCAGCAAACCACTGATAATTGCTTTTTGAAAAGGGTCTCTTAACCAGTTTTGCATCCGCCTTATAGTAATTTCATGTAGACCACATTTCCAAAGTTTGCTGATGGGGATGTCATGAGGGACTGTATCAAAAGCCTCACTAAAATCAAGATCTATCCCAGTTATTGCTTTTCCCCATCCATGGGGCCAGTAATTCCATCAAAGCAGGAAATTAGCTTTGTTTGGCATGATTTGTTCCTGACAAATCCATGCTGGCTACTCCTGATAACCCTATTATCCTCTCAGTGCTTGCAAACCGATAGTTTCATAATTGGTTCCAGTATCTTTCCCAGTTAGGCTGACTGGGCTGTAATACCATAGCTCCTCTTTGTTCCCTTTTTTAAAGGAATCTACTGTGTTCTTTTCTCCAGCCCTCTGGGACCGCACCCATCCTCCACATGTTCTCTTAGCTAATTGCTGATGGTTCCAAGCCGGCTTCCGCTAGTTCCAGAAATATTCTAGGATGGATTTCAGCAGGCCTTGCTGACTTGAATACATCAGTCTTACCTAAATACTCTTCAACCTGTTCTTTCCCTGTTCTGCTTTGCGTTCCTTCCCTCCTCTTATACTGTGCTGCTCACGATACATCTTTTTAGGAAAGACTTGAAGCAAAATAGGCATTCAAGACTTCCGCCCTCTTGATGTCCTTCGTTATTACCTCTCTCTCCTTGCTGAGGACCTCCACCTTTTTCTTCATCTTTCTCTTGCTCCCAGTGTATTTAAAGAACTTCTCCTTTCCTTTCCTGTCTCTTGCTAGGTATAACTCATTTCCTGCCTTAGCCTTTCCCAATTTCGTCCTTCCATTCTTATGTATTCTTTCGTTCTCCTTAGCAGTTTGTCCAGTTTTCCACTCTTTGCAGGATTCCTTCGTAGGATTTCTGGGTTATTAAAGAGCTTCTGGTGGAGGCATGATGGCCTCTCACTATTCTTCCTATCTTTCCTTTGCATCAGGATAGTTTGCAGTTGTGCTTTTCATGTCAATCTCTTTGGGAAACTGCCACCTCTCCTGAATACCTTTACCCCTTGGATTTCTTCCCACAGGACTTTACCTACCAGGGGTTTTTTTTGAAGTCCATTGGCTTTATCCTATTGCTTTCACTCCTTCCTTCCTTAGAATCATGGCATTGGTCATCCCATGGTCACTTCCACCTTCAGACTTACAGCCAGTTCCTCCTGGTTTGTCTTCAGGCAGGGAGGAGTGAAACCACTGACCTTCTGGCTAGCAGCAGAACACACTAGCCCAGGGGTGGCCAATCCATTTAACAAAGAGAGCCAAAACAACGGCGGAAAAAAGGTGAAGAGCCGCACCAGAATTGTCAAGAAAAAAAGAAAGCCCCCAGAACAGAATTGTCGAGGAAAACCAAAAAAAATTAAAAACAAAAAAAATTTAAAAGGAGGCTGCCCCTTTAAGATGGCCGTCATCTTGGGCACCATTTTTTAAAACCCAGCAGCTCCGACCTGGTAAGCACAGGGTAGCTGGCGGGGACCATTTGAGGGGGGCCACAGGAGCGACTTTGCAAGCCGCACTTTTGGGGGGCAAGAGCCGCATGCGGCTCACGAGCCGCGGGCAGCACAGAGGCAGATGACCTTCAGCTAACTCTGTGACGCTGCCGCATCTGGGTGCTGCAGCAGTGAGTGCCCCATCTCTAAGCAAATCCTGCAGAAGTAGAGAGGGTTCAGAGAAAACGAGTGAGACTGAGCAAGGACCTGGGATAACAAACTCTTCTGAAGAGAGATTGATAAGACTGGCATGTTCCCTTGGAAAGATGAGTAAGATGGTTGTGGTAAAAATGTATACCTTAAAGAATGGTCTACAGAAAAGATCTCACTGAAATTCAAAACTGGTAAAAGGAAATACATTTTCACACAGCATATGATTAAACTGCGGAACTCACTGCAACAGGAAATTGTTGAGGTCAGGACACGTCTGTGTATATCAAGAATAGCCAGAGGTCCTGACACATTCTAGCAGGGATATTAAATCCCCTGTTTCAAGACTTCATCCAGTCTCTAACTACTAGAAACCAGGACAGGACCTATGTGGGGGGCAGATTGTCCCACAACTGGTGCTGCAGGGTTCTTGCGCCACCCTCTGCAGCTTCGAGCTCCCAGGACCAAGGTTCCCTCTGAGCTGCGTGGCGGCACGGCCCCGCAGCTGCTTAATCAGCCCCACCAGTCAGACAGCTCCCTGCATGGAGCCCTGAGCCCCTTACCGGCGGGGCTGATTAAGCAGCTGCAGGGCCGTGCTGCTGCGCAGCTCAGAGGGAACCTTGTCCAGGACCCTGGGCCAGTGGGAGTCTGGGGCTGAACCCGTTGGGCCGTTCCCAGTAAATCCTCTCTCAAGCACTCTGCTACATGTGCAGGCAGAGCAGCCACCGCCGCAAAGGAGGCAGGCAGCTCCCTCCCCAGCACAGCTTGTCTGGGTGCCCCCCCAGCAGAACCCTGAGCAGAGGGCTGAGGGCAGAGGCTCCAGCTAGAGTATGAAACGCAAGCGCCAAACGACCTGGCGTGGGCCCCCAAAGCCAAAGGGGGAACCCAGGCCAGGGTGTCGCCTGCTGGGCAGCCCACTGGGCAGAGCTGGAGGCGGACGTAGCTCAGATCGGCTGAGCTCCACCCGGACACACCCGGCGATGGGGGGAGCAGCAGCGTCTGGATCAGTTTGGTTTTTAGAGAACACACAGCTGTGTTTTCAGCCCCGTCTGCTCTCCCCACTCCACAAGGGTCCGCCCTCCCCCCCCGCCCGCCTGGCTGCGCCCTCTCGACACCTCGGGGATGTTGGGACACGCCCGGAAGCAGCCGAGCAGTGGAGGCGCTTTCCTGTCCGGGGTAGCGCTTTGTCAGGCACGCTGCGCGGCGAGGAGCAGAGGGTTTTGAGACTCCCATGGGCACGCTCGCCCCTGTTGGTTGGACGTGTGGCAGGACTGTCCTCCTGTCGGCCTGCAGGTTTCTAACATTCGTCCCCCTCTCCCGTTGCAGCAACACGGACGTTCACACCGTGGCATCGCTCCTGAAGCTTTACCTCCGAGAGCTGCCGGAGCCCGTCATCCCCTTTGCCAAATACGAAGACTTCCTGTCCTGCGGCCAGCTGCTCTCCAAGGACAAGGGAGAGGTCAGTGCCCCCTCTAACCTTCCTCCTGAGTCTGGCTACTCAACAAACAGCCTCTCCATCATCTCCTCCCCGGCCTGAGCCAAAGCCCCCTGCCATCACTGGGAGCCCACCTGGTGACTCTGAAGGGCTTTGGATCAGGCCCGAGCATCATCCAGCGACTGTCAACTAGTCTAGGAATCCGGGGGGGTCTCCATGTCCATGGGGCACGTTTTTAGGTCCTCTTGGGCCAGGGCTGTCCTCTAGGCGCTGCAGTTACAACCGAGTCAGGTTCTGATCCCACCTTGCTCTGTGACCTTGGACAGGTCCCTTTGCCTCAACGTCTCCATCTCGTCCACGGGGTGGGTAAGATACGGCCCGCGGGCTGGATCTGGCCTGGCAAGCCTTTTGATCTGCCCCACCGAGACCCTGAGGCAGGCTCTCTGCCTGCTGCAGCCTGAGGCTGCTCCAAACAGCTAGTGGCTCCCATGTAGGCCAATGGGAGCTGGGACAACTGGGCTGGGGCAAGGTGCAGTGTCCTGCCCCCGGCCAGGAGTGCACGGCGCAGAGAGGCACATGGAGGGAGCCTCCAGCTATTTTGAGCAGAGAGCCTGTCTTGGGATCCTCATTGGGCTGCTGGCCAGGAGCCACCTAAGGTAAACACCCCCTGGCCAGAGCCTTCCTCTGGCATCCCACCCCCTTCTGCTCCCCAACTCCCTGCCCCAAGTCACCACCCAAACCTTCTGCAGCTCCCTCCTCAATGTCATGACTCCCTCTCAGACCCCTCTTACATCTCTCCCCCGGGCCAGAATCCTCTCCTGCGGCCCAATCCCTGCCCCAGCTCACCATCCAAACTCTGCAACCCTGCTCCCCCAGGACACGACTCCCTCTCAGGGGGGTCCAACTGCAGAGCTTTTTCGGAAAAATGGCCGTCCACAACGCAATCGCGTTCTTTTGAAAGAAAATCGAAAGCACAGAGGGGGGTTTCTGGCGTTGGTAACCCTCTTTCTACGAGGAAGAAGCCTTTTTGGGAAAGAGCTCTTTTGGAAAAGGCGAGTGGACGGGGCAGAGGGAAAAGCACAGGTGCCCTGGTGGCCATTCCGTCCATAGCAAACACAGCTGACATGCGAGGCGCGTCCATTCAGCGTGGGCGTGCTCTTTCGAAAAAAGCAGATCTCTTTTTCAATACGCTTTGGCAGTGTGGATGCGCTCTCAGACTCTGCATCCCCTCCTGTGACTCCCAGGTCAAACTCCACTCCTGCATCCCAATTCCCTGCCTCCAATCTCCACTTCCTCCTTCACCCAAAATCCCTCAGACCCTACACCCTCTCCTGCAGCCCAGGCCCCTACCACAAGCTCCCTTTTGCACCCAACCTCCACCCCAGAGCCCGCACACTCTCCACAGAAAAGTGCGGCCCTTGACCAAAATCTTCGAGTGCCTCCCTCAAAAAAATATTACTGCCCACCCCTGGTCTAACAGTTCCTAGCTCAGGGATGTGGGGAGGTTTTCCACGGGATACTGGTCAAGGCCTTTGAGCTTTTCAGAGGAAAGGCGCCAGGAAAGGGCAAACGACATTCTCATGTGGCAGTGCTGGGAACTGCACTCAGCAGCTCTCCAGCGCCTTTTCTTCCGCATCGTCCCTCTGTTATTCCCAGCAGAGCAAAGGACCCAAGGAGGCCGCCTGCTCTCTGGCGGCGGTGGAGGTTTGGGAGGGTTGTTTCTGCCGTGGACTTGCTTGGAGGGGCAGGATCATTGACAAAGGGATAGACTGATCCTGCGCCGGTCACTACGTCTGAGTGCTCTATTGGCGGCGTGGCAGAGCTGCTGCGAGCGGGGGGGATTTTACAAGCCTGCTTCCCGTGTCAGCCGAAGTCTAGGGCAGGATGGCCTCTGCTGTGCACACGTGGTCCATACTCAGACTCCCTCTATTGGCTGCTCCTAGGGGCCTATGATAAAAACCCTGCTACTTAGTTAGTTACACTCCGGCCAGCCCTACACTAAGGGGGAAGGTGGACTCAAGATACGCAACTCCAGCTACGTTAATTACACCGAGCACAGATTCTGTGACTTCCGCAGCTGGCTGAGCAGCTTAGGCGGGCCCCGGGCAGCCGCACGGACCGTTGCTGGGGCAGTCTCGGGCCACCACATCACCCTCCCCCTCGCCCCCAGCAGCAGCAGGAGTTTAGGTGTGGGAGAAGGTGAGAGCACAGGAGGGGGGAGGGTTCTGGGTGGTGCTTACCTCAGGGGAACTCCCCGCAAGCAGCGACACGTCCCTCCCTCAGCTCCTAGGGGAGGTGCAGCCAGGCCGCTCTGCATGCTGCTTCTGCCTGCAGGCACTGCCCCCGCAGCTCCCATTGGTTGCACTTCCCAGCCAATGGGCGATGCAGAGTGGGTGCTCGGGACAGAGGCAGTGCATAGAGCTCTGCATCGGGGCCTGCTCTCTACTCCTCCAGCAGCAGCAAGGGTCCTGGGTGGGGACAGCACCTGCAGCGCCCCGGGCCCAGAGCCCCCAGGTTTTACTCAGGGGTCTATAGTACAACTCATGGGCAGTGAAGTTTGGTTTACTGCCTGTGGGTCGTACGAAGAACACCCATGACACTAGCGTAGCCACAGCGAGGAGCCATCGGCAGCAGCAAAACGGGGGCCGCTCCAGAGCCCAGCAACACACATGGCTTGCACGCAGGCAGCTTGTCCCCTGGGGTGGGTGTGTTGTTAACATTTGGAGGCAGGCTGGAGCTGGTGGATCTGCAATGTCATCCTCTCTTTCCTTGTCCCACTCCCCCAAGGCAGAGTGCACCACCCTCGGGGGGTACCAGTTGGTGGGGGTCCATGTAGCACCCCGCTTTCAGTGTTTATGGCATGGGCTTGCCTCAAGGAGGAAGATTTGCCCCAGACAACAGTGGACCAAGCTGCCTTCTCTACGTGACTGTTCTTGTTTGTCTCTGCCCACAGGGCACCCGAGAGCTGGCTAAACAGGTGAAGACCCTGCCCCAGGCCAACTACAACCTCCTCAAATACATCTGCAAGTAAGTGCCATAAATTAGCGCCCAGGAACAGCGCGGCTGCCACGTTTTGTGCAGCTTTGTGTGTGACCATCCTGTGCCAACACAATGAGCCAATTTGCACCCAACTAACCTCCGCCTTTAAAAACGTGTGTGGGGCCAACGCTCATGCAGCCCTGGTAAATGAAGTGCTTGGCATACTCAAGGGCAGACAGTCCTCACCATTAATCTTTTATTACAGTAGTGCCTAGGAACACACCAAGCGTGCACCCCCGCCTGCTCTAGACATTGTGCTAATGCAGAAGACAGAGTAAGCACTTCAGTGCAGGATCTGATTAGCCACCGCCGCTCCACACGCTGTTCCTCTAGTCCGAGACGTGTGCTCAGCATATCCGAACCAGCCCAAGGTGGAAGAGCGCTGTGTGCCCTCGAAGCTTCTCTCGCCAACGGGCAGTGTGCAACGAGGCATTCTTCCCCCCTCAGAGCGGGAATTAAGCCGACAGCTTGGAATGCCTTCCCCAGAAGCGCGACATGCACGTCTGTAGTGCAGAGACGGGATGTTAAATGGGGGTCAGTAAGCTAATCGAGTAGTTGGGGGAATTTCCATCGACTACTCAATTAGCCAACAAGGGGGCTAGCTCCTGGGGCAGCAGGAGTCAGAACGCTCCAGGACCGCTGCACCTCCGCTTTTTAAATGGCGTTAAGAGCCCCCAGGCTCTTACTATATGTAAAAAGCAGAGCAGCAGTGTCAGGGACTAGGCGCAAGCCGGGACTCAGCTGTCCCAGCTCGTGCCAGATCCCCCGCTGCGCCTCTGCCTCCCTTACCCCCCATGGAGACAGTGGTGATAGGGGAACTGAATTTTAAGCCAGCTCCCCCCAGCACTGGCTCCTGCTTCCCCCACCCCTTGCTGCCTCCGACAGAGGCAGCAAATGGCAGGGAGGAAGCGACTAGTCGAGTAGGAACCTGACTAGTCGCTTACATCCCTAGTGAGGAGCAGGCCCAAGGGCATCACAGCTAACCCAGTAACAAGTGTCGCAGGAGCCCATTAGAGCAAAATGGTCAGTTAACACCTCTACGGTCGTAGGACAAAGGCGGGAGGGGGGTTACAGGTTGTGATGATTCATAAACCCAGTGTCTTCATTACGTCTCTTCTTTGTGGTGTGTAGCAGAGTTGTGGATTTAAGTTCCCAAACTTGTTTTTTGAAGCTATTGTGCCAGCTTCCTTTGAGGACTGAGAGGTCAGATAGGCACATAGTTTTCATAGAAAAACCAGACCCTACATGGAATGGGGTTTGTTGAGAATCCTTGTTAGAGGAGAGAACCTCTGTTTTCAGGCAGGTTAAATGGTCCCGTCTGCAGCACTAGTAACCACTGGCCCGATCCTCCCCGGTAGAGTTGGGGTTACTGTTCTTAGGTTTGTCCCCGGGCAGTGCTGAGGAGACTTGGGCATGGCCCGGAACCCCATTGCGCTCACTCAGGGGTGGGCAATAATTTTTCCCCGGGGTCCACTTCAAAAATTTTTGAAGTAGCCCTGGGCCACCCCGGAAGGGCCGGGGCTACCTCACCCCAGACCATGACTGGTCTGGGGGTTGGGGAGCCCCCTTTGCTCCCCCTTCCCATTAGGCACCCATGCCCTGGAAGAGGCTTGGCACGCTCCCCCAGGCCAATCAGGGTCTAGGGAGCGTGGGAAGCTTCCTCCCACCCTGAGAGGAATACGTAGCCACTCTGAAGTGCCGCGGGCTCCTCGCAGGGCTGGGGCAGGGCAAAGGAAGCTTCACACAGCTCCCCCGCCTCAGGTCCTGATTGGCACGGGGGCGGGAGGAACGCGCGAAGCCTCCTCCGCTCTCCCCCCTGCCCTGCGAGCAGCGTGCGGCACTTCAAAGTGCCTCGTGCTCCTGGCAGGGTGGGAGGCGGCTTCACGCGCCCTCCGACCAGTTAAGGCCTGGGGGCAGGGGAGCGCACAAAGCCTTCTCCGCTCTGCCCCTGCCCTGCGAGCAGTGCATGGTGCTTTGGCCTGGGGTTGGGGGAGCAGCAGGGCCTCCGTGGGCCCGATCCACCCACTTGGCAATCCGGATCCTGCCCACAGAAGCCCTTTTCTCTCCCCGGCCCCCCGTGCTAACTGCTGTACAAACAGATCCAACCGCGCGCTCCTGCTCATGAAGCGCACAGGCTAAGGCAAGAGACAAGTGGCAGCTACGAAGGGAGCACAAGGAACTAGTGAGGCGGAAGGTTCCACAGGCCATTCACTCGTCTGTCTCTCTCTCTCTCTCTCTCTCTTTTTCTTCTGGGGGGGCTCCTGAAGATTCCTTGACGAAGTTCAGTCCCACTCCACCGTGAACAAGATGAGCGTCCAGAACCTCGCCACGGTGTTCGGCCCAAATATACTGCGGCCCAAAATGGAAGATCCGGTCACCATCATGGAAGGTAGGGGCTCTTGTCCTGGGGAGGACGGGGGGGGCCATGTCCTGGACCCCGGTGGAAGCCTCTTGTAGAAAAATGCTGTCAGAAATCCGATGCCATCACTATCAGCTCATTGGGAATGTCAGTGCCTGGGGCGTTCCATTCCAGGAGCTGATAGGGGAGTACGTCTCTGGGAGCAGGACAGGGCGGACTCAGCCAGCCAGCCCGGGCCACGGCTACTTTTAGGTGGTAGTGTGAGCAGAGGCAGCGCGTGTGTCTACCCGAGCTGGAATGTTCACCTCCCAGCTGCGGCGTACAGGTCCCTTTCCAAATGTGCGCTTCCAAAACGCTTGTGGCACAAAGAACATGTGGCACACAGACCTAGGGAATCGGTTTAAGTCACTGCTAGTTTTGCATCAACTTACCTTTCAAAGTCTCTAATCTTGACAAAATTCCAAGAGAAAGTCTATTCCTGACACGTGCCAGACCACCGGGAGGGCAGGAGACAGGGCTTTGAATGGAAGCCTGAACTCAGCCATAGCTACGGAGTCGTTACCGACGCCAGTGTCATAAAGCAGGTCCCATCGAGAGGACGCCCCTTTTCTGTGGTTGTGGCTCAGCTAGGGGTAGAAAAGCACCCACAAATATCTGGCTGGGCTGCAGCTGCCTCTTCCCTGCACGCTGGGCTTCCTTCTTGCAGCCGACGGCAAGGTGATTGCTGAGCTGGAGCCTGCGGCACATGGCAGGATGGAGTGGAATAGGCTGTGAGAATAGAGCAGGCAGAGGGTGGGGGAGTCAGACTTCTCCACACGTTCTGGGGATGGGCTCTTCCCAGCCGGGCAGCGTGGCCTGGGATCGTCTCAACCCCGTTGGGGCAAAATTGAGTGTGAGAGCGCTACAGTAACCGATGTCCGCCCAGCCAATGCCATGCAGGCTTATGTAGACAGGTGTGTATTGCATGTGTGTCCCCTTCAGAGAATCAGATCTACTCAACTGTGTAGCCCCACTGCCTCTGAAAACACAGGCCTCTATCAAGGGGATAGGGTGGTAAGTGGCAGTGTTTGCTAGTCAGCAGTAAATCGGTGTAGGTCAGGCCAGCAGGCTCTCCCCTGCACCTGCTTGATTGCCTTTGCCACCTCTTCCTCCCCGTGTGCCCTTCTCAGAAACTGTCAAGTGAAGTAACGAGAGATGGATCTGAACCAGAATCCTGGCTTCAAATAGCTCCAAGCAGGCGAAAAGCTCGGATCCCACTCAAAATTTTGCAGCCTGGCACCATCTTTGGAAAGAATACATGTCACGTCCGAAGCAGGCAGCAGGAGGGATGTTACTGCCCAATGAGAGCAAAGGATTGGTTAGCTATTAGCAGTGGAAGGGATTTTGGTCCTTAGCTCGAGAAGTAAAGTGGGACCTGGCATTGGCTGTTGTCCGGCAGGATACTGGGCTAGATGGACCGTTGCTCTGAACCAGTCTGGCCATTCTTATGGTCCGCCTGTGGTGAAGAGATACAGAGAAATGCTCTGAGCCATTAACAATATACTTCTGAAACCCAAATCTTTAAAGTTGGGATCCTGAATCCGTATTGGGTGCCAACGAAGCAGTTTCATTTTTAGAAGTGTTTAGTTCTCCCACCTCCTGTGGACTTCAAAAGAAGTTGTAGGATCTCAGCATGTCAAAATATCAGGCCTCTTACTGAGATTCTGTAAATATGGTTGTAAGTATTTTAAGTGCCTGTATTTGAAATTTTTCCCCGTATTCATTATCGATCTTCAACAAAAAAGATCAATTGTAATTAATGAAAATGCTGTTGATCTTGATTTTCTCATTTATGTGGTAGAAAATAATTTGGCACGGGCTTGATAAATGGCATTTTCTACTACTTTCTATTTCACTGCTGAAAACAATTTTTACTGGCCTATGGCTTGTTAATTGTCTGTCATTCACTGTAGAGTATTTTTCACAACATTGATGAGTTGAAGGAGGGTAATTCAACTAAAGTCAATGGAGTTGCATCAAAAATGAAGCTACCCCTGTAACTTAGCATTTTTATTTCTATGGCACTTTCCAAACAGATATGTAAACCGGGGCTGACTCTGAGGCTGCAACATAACAGCTGTTTAACACTTATGGGCAGGGTTGAAGATCCCTACAATTGCGTATGAAATAGAAGTACAGAAACAGGTAGCTGGACTGAATAGTGCAGAAAGCTATTTGTTCAGCTTATGTAAGGGAATGAATCTGTCCACCTAACAAATGTACAGTAATTCCTCATTTAACACGTGCCCGCTTAACACGTTTTCATGATAGCACGATTTTTTATTAGGGAACATTTTTTGAATTACACGACTGTCCCCGGAATAACACGATTTCCCCAGCCGGCCCATCGCTGGCGGCTGCGCAGGGCTTCCCCCGCCTCCCTGCAAAGCGTCGGAGGGTTCGCCGCTCGCTGCGCCGTTTCCCAGTGACCCCCCCGGCCCCCCCGCTGGACAACCCAATCCCCTTCCCCGGTCCTCCCCTTCCCTTCCCTTGAGCCGAACACCTCCCTTCCCTGCTGTAACCCAGTCCCCTTTCTCCCCCAACCTTATGTCCCGGTCCCAACAGACACCACCGTTTGAAAAGCAACCCCCACCTTTTCCATTATTTTCAATGGGAAAATTGACCCCGCATAACACGTTTTCACTTAACACGATCATTTTCTGAAACACAGCTGTAGTGTTAAATGAGGAATTACTGTACAGGAAAATTACACTGGTGTCCAGCTTTCTCCAGGATTCTTTGCTTCAAGGGAGAAAGCATTGTATAATGGTTAGTGCAGGGGGCAGTTGGGAGTGAATCATCTGTATTGTGGCAACTGACCTAGATCCGGATCTCCTGTGCCTTATTTCCTTCCCCCTCCCCCCAATAATGGGGACGATACTCACTCCCTTTCTGCAGCCCTTGAAGGAGAGGTGCCCAGCGTCCTTGTTGTGTGTGACTTGCACACACCCGTTGCTTAAGGTCGTGCCCCGGCCTTGGAGAGCCCCTGGGTTTCTTGGAGACAGGAAACCACTAACAGGCCTTCTCTTTTCTCGCATTAAGCTTTTGCCTCCGTTCTCTCCCCTCAGGCACCTCGCTGGTCCAGCACTTGATGACTGTGTTGATAAGTGAACATGGACAAATCTTTGCCGTTTCGCAGGCCGATGTGGCAGGGGCCCCGCCCGAAGCCCGCTCCGTGCTGCAGCGCAGCATGGTGGAGTGGATCTCCGAGGAAGAGGGGGAGGAGAGCAGGCTGGAGAAGAGTGGCCCCAGCCCTGCCAGCTTGCCTTCTAGCAGTGCCGTGGCGCCGGACGCCACTCCCAGCTCGCTGGCTAAAAACGCCTCCCAGGAGCGCAGCAGCAGAGCCAGCCAGCCTGCCACCAGTCCCAGCAAGAGAGTGCAGACGTTACCCACCTGGAAGTACTCCTTCCGGCAACAGGGGGCGAGGTCCGTCAGCCCCAAGCTGGGTAACTCATCCTTGGACATTCCCAATCTATCCTCCAGCGGGAACTGGCTCATGAACGGATTGTACTCTCTCCGAGGCCACCGCCGCACGTCCTCTGGGGAGCGGGTAAAAGACTCCGGTTCATCCCAAAGACTCTCCACCTACGACAACGTTCCCTCTTCCAGCCTCTCCCTGAGCGCACACAGCATCGCCAGCACTGCCTGGTCCACCTCGTCCTGCGAGATCTCAGTCGTCGATTCTGTCAGCAGCTGCCCGGCCTGCCGGGCCAGCGACTCCTCCGCGTTAAGCTCCCTCAAAACAGAATGGGCCACTCAGGGCTCGCTGTCGCAGAGCGAGGTCAAGCCTGCGGACCTGGAGAACAGCGCGGAGAGGTTTGAAATGTGCGTCAGCAGCTGCAGCGAGCAGAGCGACCTGGCGGCTGCTTCCAAAGACTCAGCCAAATGCTCGAGGGCTCTGCAGAGCCTGGTTTCGGAGCTAAAGACAGAACTGAGCAAACAGAGGACTGAGTATGAGTCGAGTATCAAAAGGTAAAGTGGCTCTCAGCTGTGCTGGGGTCTCTCGATGCAGTGTCGCCCTCGTCGGACCAATCCACTCCTGCTCAAACAGGGTGGGGCGCTGGGATCGAGATTGGTTTACGAGAGCAGGGCTGCGACGTTCAGATCCAGCCTGCATCTGAGCTCCCCCTGAGCTCGGTGGGGGCTGGTTCCAGCATCGCTCCCATCTCTAGTCTCCGACAACTAGCGAAATGCCAATATTTTGTCACTCTCAGTGGACACGGGAGGGATTCTCATTCAGTCAGTTGGCCTCATGGGAGTTGTAGTCCCATGGGAGTTGGAGAGCCCAGCCAACAGGTGGGGAAAGAGGGCGCAAGGCACCTTAACTGCTACTCCCATGAGGTGCTGGGGCAACTCAGCCTGACACAATGACTAATGTCAATGCAGCCTGACGCAAAAGATTTGGTTCAGATTTTACCAGTGGAAAATTCCACCAAAATCCACCTTTTCTTGGGGGGAAAAATGTGAGTTTTAACAGCTCCCCATTTTTCAACAAGAATGTGCTTCAGTTGCAATTTTTACCCCACCCCTTCTTACAACTTAGCTCTTGTCTAAACTTCGAAAGTACACTCTGGGCTGGGACTCCTCTTTCAGCCAACACACCCATGAGCACCCCATGCCTGTGCTTGCAAACAGGTCTTTGGGAGCTCAAACCAGGTACCCAGGTGTTTGGTCACCTGGTCTGTGCAGGGAGTGGCCACAGCCGTAGCAAATTCACAAGCTGGTTTGAAAATGCAGCCTTCATTTAGAGCCCGGTGGTACAGGCATCGTACGTACTATGCTCCGGCAGCCCCAAGGAGAGTTTCGGAACACACACAGGTAGGGGTTGCAGGATCAGAGTGCTGTCTAAAATGTGTGCGTGTGTTACAGGGATATTGGCAGGGAAGCATGCATGTGAAATATATGGGGGTTACCAGACTTGGATGTGCTAGTGCATATAAGAGACATGGGCTGATGGGCAGGGTAGTCAATTGTTCTGTACCCCCTAGCTCCCACGTAGCAGAGCTCAGAGCTCTTTGCAAAGGAGGTAGGCACCATTACCTCGGTTTCATACATGGGGAGAGAGAGGCATGGAGCAGTGTGATGACTTACCCAAGGCCACCCAGCAGGCCCCTCTGAAGAAAAGCTGTATGTTGAGGAGTCTGGTGTCATGCTGTTAGACAGCAGTAGGCCCAGAAAAGTAGGTGTTGCATTTCTGTAAATGAGCTCTGGATTTTGATATTTGGCATGTTACTTATTCACTGGGCTATTATGTATATAGTGAGTAGGGGCCCCACTCATGAGCCAGGATCCAACACAGAGCACCAGGACTGAAACTGGTGTAGATACAGTACAGTGCAGATTTAAGTCAAGGTGTTTGTTGTTACTAGTTATTTCTTGTGTGTTACAAGTGGCTCACTGGCTCTTCAAGTCTGTCTTGGGACCGTCTTGTCTGAGCTGGGATCCAGTCCTGGGGTGCTTTTAATCTTCTTCTGTTTGTTTTTTTAATACAGCTTCCCAGGTTTGTTTTTGCTTTTTTAAAACAAAGACATTTCATTATGCACAACTGCAACAACTCTACCCCTGCGCACCAGTACGATTTGAATTCCAATGTGAAAGCATCTGTTTCAACCTCTGGAGCTACTCTGGTTAGGAGTCCCAGGAGTCTGTTATGCCATATAAACCTGTCAGTTTAGCAAGAGGCATAACACACTGTACTATGTGCAAGTCAATACTGTAGTGGGTGACCCGTAGGAGAGCAGGCCCTATAGACACAGCCATGCTGCCTCTCACACAAAAGCACGCTCTAAGAGAATAGCATTTGGGTTTCAGTCCCCTCAGTGGGTATGGAGCTCTGACTCTGCTTTACTAAGGGTGCTGCAGGGCACAGACTTAATGCCAGTGAGAAGCAGCAGCCAGTCTAGTACGCCTGGTGTTCCAGTCCTGTAGGTTCAAGGGTATTTTGACAAGTAAAAGCAATGGCATGAAGGAAGAGGAAAGTTGCTTATAAACCTATGAATGGGTTGATTTGTAAATCCTCAAAAGGTTGACTCTCTGCCCATAGAATCAGTGCCGTAAGTTTGGGGAGGACATGCTCTCTCAGATGCAAAAAAACCCCGAATCTTAATTAATCATTCACAATTCAACTCAACATCACCTCCTGAGTTACAGTTGGTACCTCCGTAACAAAAGCCCACGGTCGATGGCATCATACAAGGTGTTTGTTCTGTCTGTCATATGGAAAACGTGTATTTTTCATGGCAATCACTGCAGCAGTTGTCAAGAGACTAAAACGCTCTTTTTTCTCTTGCCTTTAAGAATTGAAGCAGCAAGCGCTGAACTGAGGAAACAGGTGGCAAGGTTAGAAGAGGAGTTGGACCAAGAACGAAAGAAATACACAATGCTGGAGATCAAACTGAGGAATTCAGAGCGCGCGCGTGAAGATGCAGAAAAGAGAAACCAGCTCCTGCAGACAGAAATGGAAGAGTTTTTTTCTACATTAGGAAATCTGACTGCTGCAAGTCGGGGAGCTAAAGTGCCAAAGTAGAGGAAGCAGCAGTACACAGACAGTGTTTTTCAATTCCAGCACAAGTCGTTCTGTTCGGGGTTGCTCATGCATCATGAGTAGTTCCGCTGCGATTCCCTGCGCTAAGAATTTTTGCTGTTTTGTTTACATATGCTATAGTATTGGGACTATCAGGGACACTGACTGCGAGAGGCAATGTTTGAAACCACAGATGGCTGGACCACTCCTTCCTAACGTCAAAGGGTTAACTCTTACCACAGACACACCACTGGCTCTGGCTTTACTGTGCCACCCTTTGCTGGCCAGGGAGAACAGTAACGCTCCCAACATTATTGCCATGGCCTAGGCGGGCTGGAGCACGCATGGCTCCTCTGGAGGTGACACAGCTAGACTGGCAGCACTGTTTAGCCCACGTGATGAATCAAGCTGGACTTTTCAGGTTTTCCATTCGTTGTGAAATCTGTTTAAAAAGTTCCTTGGTGGAAGTGCTTTATTCCTGTACTTGGTATTATGTTATAAAGGCGTTTTGCAAAACTAGCCAGGCACTTGAAGGCATTTGAAAGTCTGACACCTTCATTAAAGGTTGCTGCCCAATTTTCCATCCTTCCCTACTCTATTATTTCCCTACTCTAAATATTATTTGCACCAAATGTGACTTAAAATATGTGACTAATAAATCGCTTGGAGGGGCAACCCCCCTGGAGATTTAACTCAACACTTGCCACCAGTCAGTGTCCTTGTCAGCCAGGCTTTGCGCTGGTCTGAGGTTTGAAATAACGACTTTGTCATTCATTGCAGAAATGGAGTTCAACGCGGGGCCAAGAGAGATTGCTGATTTCTGTGCTGCTCTGTTTAATAAGTGCCTGTTAGTTAAAGGCCACAATATGGAAACTACCAAAGCACCTCAGATATGACAGTAGCAGGAGAGTTTTGACTGTAGGCTTAAATGTACCTGACACGCACTCATATAAGAGACTTCAAGTACTAGAGACAGAGTCTGCTCCTTGCTGATTTATCCCAATTCTCACCTGGGAAACAGTGCTCTCAGAGCCAGAGGTGCTAAGTCTACCCAGTCTTGCATTTCTGTGGCGCACACGCACACGCACGCGCTAAGGCAGAGAGGTCAGCTGTTACTGAGGGGGACTCAACTGCCCCTGGTGTCCCCACAGTGCACCACTCCATATCCTGACTCCAGCATCCAGAACCACGTAAAGCCTGCACATTGGCACTGACTTTATCCAATTTGTTATGAGCTCCCTTTGGCAGGGTGCACCCAGAACCATTTTGTTCCCCCCCCCCCCAGTTTCTGTAGTCTGCATGGGATGAAATTGTCAGTGAAGGAGGCTAACAGGAGGGGAGCAGCAGTGCTAGCCCCCACCCCCACCCCCCAAGGGCGGGATGAGCTGACCAAAGGGACAGTTTGGGGCTAGGGTTATGGTGCAGGAGCTGCTGTGGGATTTTCAGAGCTGCCCAGATCACTTCTCAGTTTCCTTTCCGTTACAGGCTTTTCAAAACCTGGGTGATTATAGTTAGAGCAGTGCCCCTGTGCCATCCCAGCCATCCCCACTGTAAGCAGCAGGCTAGGAATGCTCCTCTTTCAGCTAACCCATGCTGTTTTATTTCCTTCTGGCTCACGTGCACCTCAGTGCCATCCCATCATTCCCCTTTCTTCCCACAGCAATAGGAGTGTTGCAAATGAGCTAAATAAGTAAAACCTTTTCCGCTCAAGCCTTGCTTGGCTTGGAAACAAGGGCCGGTTCTATTAGCACGGCGATACTTTAAAACAGCAGTTCTCAACCTTTCCAAAGTACAGTACCCCTTTCAGGAGTCTGAGAAGTCTTATGTACCCCAAGTTTCATCTTACTTAAGAACAGCTTGCTTACAAAAATCAGAAAAATACAAGTGTGACAGCTCCCAGTTACTGAAAAAGTGCTGACACTCATTTTACCAGTCTAAAATATACATCAACTGGAACGTACACATTGTACTTACATGTCAATATAGTATAGAGAGCAGTAGACACAAGCCGCTGCCTGTATGAAATTTTAGTTTGCGCTGACTTCGCTAGTGGTTTTTATGTATAGAACCCAGCCAATCTGCAGACAGCCGCAGATACAAATTTTATCGTCTATGCAGGGCTCTATTTATGCAGCCTGTTGTAAAACTAGGCAACTGTCTAGATTGAGTTTATGTACCACCTGGAAGTTTTCAGGGCACAGCTGGTTGAGAACCACTGCTTTAAAACATGGCTCAATTTGAAACAACTGAAATAAACAATCACACACTCCTCCTCTCCAGTCCAGGCCTTTCCACACCCAGCCTCTGCCCCAGTGCAGGGCTATAAAGCACTGTCGGTCACCTGCCTGTTCCTAGGAGTAGTCTACCACCCACAGGGGCTGAAAGGAGCTGCATTTGTCTGCATTTTGCCTTGGCAGTTGTTTCATCTTCACATGAATTCTACTGTGACTCCATTCAAGCCATCCGACACACAGCCAAGGGAACTAGGATCCACTTCGTCTAGTCAATGTAGAAGTAACATTCCAAGTAGCTCCTTGGCATTTTTCCTACACCACCATCATCAAAAATCAAACCTCGCCTGTGACTAGACAGCACATTCAGGAGGGATACCTATTACACCCGCATCTCCAGTGACAATCAAGCAGATGCTTCATTACATCTGCCCAGCTCAAGGGATCAGTGATGACAGCTGGAGAGTCTCCTCTCCACGTAATCCAGAGACATAGCAACCAAACTGTAAACTACCTCGATGGCCCCCCTCACTGTGAACCTGGCACCGCCCGGTCCTTCTGTATTTATCCTCACACTGCCCTGCCAGGCAGGAAGTGCTAGCAACCCCACAGCACGGATGGAGAGTAGAGGCACAGAGAGGCTAAGTGTCCAGGGTCACGCAGGAAGGCTATGGCACAGCTGAAGTTCCCTCCCCCAGCAGCAGCTCCAACATAAAGCACCCAGGCATCCAGTCTCAGCGCCTGCACAGCAGCCTCTGTTCCATGAAGCGGTGGTTTCACTCACACAAGTCAGGCTGGGCTGAGAAGGCAATTCAGGGAGCTGATACTGTCCCCTACTGGCTACCACGCACAAACTTCTGTTTAATACACCTAGTTCAGTGCATCTCACACTGCGGGTCGGGGTCGCCAGGGCTGCCTTGCTGGGGCAGAGCTCAGGCCTTGATCCGCCTCCCTGCAGGTGTGTCGTCATTGTTGTTCTCAATGAAAGTTTGAGAACCCCAGATCCAGTGCTAGATCGGTAAGGACACCTCTCACCCTTACGGCTGCACAGAACACATTCCGATCAGACTGACAGTTATCCATTGCAGCGGTGTCTGTCGCGGGCTGCAGGCCATTTGAAACCCGAGCAGCACAAACTGCTCAATGGGTGTTAACACTGAAACCCATTCAGTGGGCAAATTACATGTTAACATTCTGCTGAGGAGAGTGTGCAAGAAGCAGGGGTGTGTTTTGCGTGATTCTGTGCCATCTAACAGCTGTGGTTCTGCCACCTGAGGGGCTACCAGGGGAGTACTACACTTCCTCTTTCCTCCAACCCAGCTGAGAGACTATCACCGAAAGAAACACCTGCAGACTGGGGAAGCAGAGGAAGATTAGAGCCTATTGAGGTTTGCATAAGGCTGCTGTTCTAGGTTTTCAGGCACATTAGGACGCAGCCTAGTTTATTCAGTTTCTGGGGTGCCTGTATATGGCAAGAGACCTTACAGCTCTGTTTCATCATACAGCTCATGAAGCTTTTGGCCCCCTGCCCCTCTCGTCATCAAGACTCACTCATGCAGGTAGTGATTCTTTGCTATTTTATGACAACCCCCGAAGAATTATCTGGCTTTGGCCCAGTGAATAGTTGTCCCTCCTGGAATAGGCTCAGACTCATTAGTATAACACTCCAAAAGATACAGGCAGGCCCTTGCAACGAAGCGAGTCCTGCCCCCGGCTTTGCTTGACCACCATCCCACCCAGAAATGCTCTCACCCATTCCTAGCTAATATAGGTGGAAACTGCAGAAGGGTTATGACAGGAGGGGAGGGGAAAGCCAGAAAGGAAAGTAACAATACAGCAAATACCTTGGCACAAAAAAATCTGCATGAAGCAACAAAGCCAAGCTGCAGCAACTCAGGAAGGAGGGTGTTCTGAGAGTCCCAGGGCGGAATGGACACTCAGCCAGTGACAGAACGGCTTTATTCAGTTCCTTGCTTGTGATGTTTCTAGCAGGATCATTACAACGCGGATAGACACGCCTAGAACTAACGACATTTGACAGGAGTTTAATATTTTGAAGAATGAGCTTCCCCATCCCCAAAGCACGGCTCATTCATCATGCAAGAATATCTTCCTTCCATTACCCTTATATCCAAATTTGTTATAGTCAAGGGAGGGGCAGGCAGGGGGAAAAAAAAAAATTTCTAAACCAAAGATGCCTGCCCCCTGCAGAGCAGCAAGATAGACATGTTCTTTTTATTGATGATTTATTTTGATTTACTGAGAAGACCAGCCTGTTCATGAGCGGCGGTATGAGCAGAAATGTCTAAGGGAACTCTGTGGGGTCACCCTCCCACGTCCATTTTAACCGAGCTAAAGGAAGAACAAAGATGCTTAAAAACAACAGCAGGTGCTACAATCTCCAAGGGTTCACAGCACTGCTGGCTTGCAAAACAAAACTAAACTAAACTAAACCCGAAATCTTGATTTCAGCTAAACCACAGCCATGTATGTTCAGATCTGGAACTATGTGACTAGACATCACCAAAACCAAAGCCAAATCCTTAGGCTGAGATTAGACTCTCAGACCTGGTTTCATCATCTGTCAATTACTTGGCAACAGCTAAAAATGTATTCTAATGCTATTTAAATTTAACAGCAGTCATCATGAAGTTACCAGAGTTTCCTTGGAGGACATGCCGCTAATACAGGTGTCCCCATACACTTTACTCAAGTGACAGAGACTAGATAATGCCAGCTTTCACTTTTCCCCTCCAAATAATCTCTCCCCGTTATACACGCACAGCAGTTGCGCTAAGAAATCTCTCGTTCTGTTTCAGCCACTCTCCCTGGATGCGCTGGAAGAGAAAGCAGAGCGCTGCATTACGATAGGGGACGGATTTCATTTGCTGTCTTTCCATGGCACTGGCACGGGGCTCTCTCGCTGCAGTGCAGGAAGCGCCAGTCACCAGAATATCTGAGAGGTTCTCAAGGAGGCAGGTCCAAAGAGTGGGCTGGTGTGTGAGAAAGGGCCTTGCACAAACCCGAAGGCCAGGGCCCAGCTTGCCTAAGACAGGAGCCTGAGTCCTGGGAGCTACTGCCTGGGGGAGCAGCAAGGAAGCTGCCGGTGGCCAATTAGCGCAAAGACCCTTACTGCGCTCTGACATTAGGGTCCATGTTGGGGCCAGTGTCCGCTCTGGCCAGGAGCGTGGCTGCAGGTGTGGGTTTTAGTGGCTCAGTACCACCTTCCACCTGCTGCACTCCTCCAACAGAGACCGAAGAAGAAGGAACTGTTTAGAAGAGGCAGCCTCCTTTGTTCAAGGGTTCCATCCCTGCCCAGACCAGGACACACTGCCTTCTGCCCACTCAACAGGAGAGGCTGCTCCCATACAAGACACATGACAGAGGACTATAGAGAAGGAGCTGCAAAAATGTCGCTGCTCTTGCCTCAGGCAAGTGCAGGGACAGTTCTGCTGGGGGGCAGGTGCGCAGCCCAGGGCAGGATCTGGGCTTCAGAGTAGCCAGTCACCGAAGTGCACCAGAAGCCTCCAACGGGAGAGCAGGGAGTGCTGGGAGGGGGTGGAGCAGTCCTCTGCTACCAGTGACTGACAGGTCTGGACTGTGCCATCAAAAAGGCTGGCATGCCCACCCTAGCAGACCCGGGGGCACCACAAAGAACAGAGCTCTCCCCCTCCCCCACAACTGACTGAGGCAAACACGCATGAAGTGGCAGCTGTCCTATGAAATCCACCACACGACACCTTAGTGCTCCGGAGCTGCAACGAAGAAACACTAACGACAGAGTGGTCATTAAACAACTTTTTATCCTTTTTTATTTAAAATATCATTATAACCAATTGACATACTCGATAACGATGTATACATTCCAGTGGTGCACGTGTCATGACTGATGGTGTGGATGAGAAAAACCACAATGATCTCAGTATTTCCTCACCAGTGGCTTATTGGGCAGGGGCAAAAAGGAACAGGGGAGGGGAGGATGGCAAGTGGGAAAGAAAACTAACTGTAATTTTTCCATATTTAAAAGGTGTGTATCCTTCCCCTCCATATTTCCCAGGACAGAATACACATCAATATCCACACTGAAGGGCTCAGGGAGTGATCACAAGAATTCAGCCAGTTTTGCTCAACTTTAGTAATAAGTTAAAAGTTTAAGAACTCTCAAAAATAGACTAGATATTGGGCCTACAAAAGTAATTCATCTCTATGCAAAGCTTACCAAGAATCATTCCTTTTGTAAAATGTAAAGGATGGACTGATATTACTAGTTAAGTTATTTTTACCTACAAAACCAGACCACAATAATAAATCCACCAATTTACATCTAACACAATTTTCTGGATGTACATTATTGTACGTGAGCTATAAATTACACATGAACATCTTACGGGAAGTATACATGATACATACTTACTGGTATTGTCTCAACATTGGCCAAAAGGTTGGGCTGTTTAAAAAGGGAAATGTACTTTGTATTTCACATTCAGGGTAGATCCAATAGTGAAGGTTAGATCTATTTTCTCAAGAAAACATAGAAAGTTTGTGTGAGGTAGTTCAATAATAAACTAGTTTAACTGTTCAGCAGTGGAAATATGTGAAGTTTACCTTATTCAAAGAAAATCTCTGTAATACAGAGAAATATAAGGTGAGGGAAGCCAATAAAATGTCTTACTGAAACTAATTAAGGAGCACTTAAGTAAGAGCAATTAAGTGAGCTGGAAAATTTGAAAAGTTACAAATACAACATATTCCTCCATTAAGAACTTCTCTAATCTTACTGAAAAATGCAGGTCATCTCTAATTCATCTCCATTCACCATCTTCAAACTTGCTACAACTAGACAGGGAAAAGAATGTCAACTGAACTGAAACATTAGTGGGAATATACAAAAAGCCAATACAATAAAAGAAACTGCTAGAAAGGAGATTAGAAAATATTCAGATATTGGCAATCCATCCTGACTACTTCAATGCTCAAGCCATGAAAACCAGACAACGTGGAATGTTGTCTTCTCCCCAAATGTTAATTGACAGAGTCTTTGAAATAGTGTGTGCAAGGGACCGTTCATATGTACTACTAGTTTTTTTGATGGTTTATAGTAGTGTGTCTAAGTTTGAGATGGAGACATTGTACGTTTAATGTGGGGCCACAGACTGGCCTGTTCTTCTAACTCGGAATGTGTTTATCTGGGGGCCAACACTTATTACAAATCCAAACATCTAACTTCATTGTTCTACTTACTTGCATAATACCAGCAGAGGGCACTGTAACCATAACCTGTAAAAATAAGGCTTGCTCTATCCTAAACAAATTCCTTGGCATTTTATAGATAATTTATACAGGTATTCTTTTTCGTGAGGCTTTACAGCAAGAAAGCTGTTATCCCATATGTAGCAAATCTTCTCTAATTTAGATACCCAAGCTGAAAAAGTTACCCTGGAGCAGAGATTGGGCCCTTTACCCAAATGAGTTAATTAGCGATGCCTGGGCCTATCTCTGTTAGCATATAGGGTTATTAAACCAATCACCACTATGGTGTAACTTCAGCTGATTTAAACACACAGAAGTTTATATAAGATGATAAAGATAAAGACAGTCTTCCTCCTTGTGTTGCACTGGCTAAGTCCTCTACACACAAAACGGACAGAAGCACAGGCAAAGGCAGTACCAACTTCTCCCTAGCAGTATGTTTGTTTAATACTGACCTGAAAGGACCCCTTCTAGGAGGACTTGTCTGTTCGGTCCTGGGACTTGCTGCAACTAACTAGAAAGCATGGGAAATTATTTAGTTCTTAGTGGGCATGTGTCCATCTCAATTTACATAGGATATGAGCTGTGGGTCATTTTCATTTACTATCAGCTGAAATCTTACAGGTGGAAGAGCTGTGAATCTTTTAGCACAGGCTGTTGGGATGGAAATATCATGGAACTATTTATCAAAATAATAAACTATAGCACATCAAAAAGTATACTGTATATTCAACATATACCTACATAATGCAAGAACAGCAATGCACAGGACAATTCTAAAGAACAAGCAGAACTGTTCTAGCTACCCACCTGCTTATTGTTTGCATCCAAATGCAATGGTCCTTGAAAGATAAAATGAATTTCACTGACTAAACAGAGAATTCAGACTAGCCAACTGTTGCAATGGCTTAAAATTGTAGCGCTCTAATGCTACCTGGCTTAGTAGGCATCACTTGAAATTTGCCAGAGCCTGCAATGGGCACCTAATTTGTATAAAATACAGACTGCAATTATCTACATACTTACTAACAAGGTGGGACCAAGGAGGACTAGAGTGCAGGTATGCCCCATCCTGACTGAAGTGGTCTCTTGTTCTATCAATGTTCTCTTCTCTTTTCAGTACCTACTGTGGGCTGCACTGAAGAAATCTAAGATGGGGGAAGCCAATAAAATGTCTTACTAAAACTCAGTCAAGAGCACTTAAATAAGCGCAATTAAGTGAACTGGAATCTAACGTGGGGAAACCAAAGAGGACTACCATTCCCAAATTCAGCTAAAACAAGCGTGATTGGGGCCAAATTCTGCTGTGTTACACTGACACAAACCAGTAGTAATTTCATTACCTGTAGATAATAATGTACCAGAACATAATCTGGGCCTATATAATGATGTTATCTTGTAATCATGACAAAATACAGTTGGCTTTATGCCACAGTTTAAAATTTGATAGACATAAAATAAACTGTCCCTGTTGGTTCAAATACAAGAAAAAGTATGCTATGCTCCAATCCCCATTAGATGGCCTATCAGTTTTTAGGAACATACAGTTTGGTGGGATTCTATAAAAACAATTGCCTTAAGTATATGATTTATAGATCGCTGCTGAAATATCTGATATATGCAAGAACAACAAAACTACACACCACTATCACTTAACAGCAGCCTAGCAAGGCAACAAAAATACAACCCTGCACTTTAACAAATGATGGCCAGCTTTCTTTGAGACTTTACCATTTCTTACAACCCCTTCTTTAAAAAAACCAAAACCAAAAAGACTTGTTAGCTATTGAAACAAGTAAAACAATTTGGGAAGATAAAGTGGGTAAAGGTAATATTTCCCTCTTCCAGTTATACATTTAAAAAGGATTTTTATTCTATCTATCCAAAAAAATTTAAAGGAACAAACATTGAGCAGCGTTCATTTCATTCTTGGATGATCTCAATAGCTACTCCTATTCATTCTCTTAGGCTTTGTTCCTGGCAAGACTCTTCTGCTCGTCTTTTACAGGTTCTTTTTGTTGGTGTCACCAATTTAAATCCCTCTTCACATTTTAATTCACTATACAAAGTATTTGTCTACACAAAGTGATCAATAATAGCTTAAGTTCACGAGATATCTGCACTTTTCAAAGGAAACTTTGGATGACTGTTTTACTCATTCATAATGAAACTCAGTCAGTTACACACAAATCATTCTGTAAATATAAAATGTAAACAGTTAACATACTTTTGTAAGGAGCAGCACCATTTTACATGACTACTTAGCAACTGATCTATATATTAATTTTTAAAGAGAATTGGCAGGTGGGGCTTCAATGCTGAATGATACTGAATATTCATGTCTTAAAAAGAACCATTATTAAGATTTCTGCTCTGCTGATCTGGGTAGTACAGTAAGAGAAAAACTATTTATCCAGCACTGCTATTTCTCTCCACTACCACTGCATACGCTGCTCTCAATGAGCCAGCTACAGAAGTCTTACAACCTGAGGTTCTCTCACCAATGACTGGCTTACAGGAACAAATTATTTTGGGTAAAGAAAGAGTGGTTGAAGCTGTAGCTTTCCATAAATACCCCCAACACAGAACTGCCCTCCCCTAACACAGAAATAAGAAGGAAATTGAACGCCAAAGAACCACGTGCTATGTGAAAGTGTAACTACTGCTAGAGTTTTCCCTGCTGGCAATCTAGATATTCTGGGTACACCTTGTTTTGCATGTACAAAAACAGGCTAATAGCTAATGGAAGTAAACAGTTTATTTGCATTGCAATGTATTATTCATGAAGTATCCTCTTTTTGTTTTATGTGATCAGAAGCTTCAGCATGCCACAGTACTGCCACCATCTCCTTTTGGCAGGCTGGAGAGGTCTGCAGCTTTAAAGATATGCTTTGCTTTATGTTTATACTGCCTTTCAGATGAGATGACTTTGCCAAGGGTCACAAACGATTTCCCTAACAAAACTCACTAATGGCTGCTTTCATTCAATTCTTATAAGCAAGCAGGCAGATTGAAAAGATTCTGTGTTTGCTGCTACCACTACAGTAGCTACACTTGAAGCTATAATTGGCTACAATTAATTATTTTGTCTTCCAGGTAGGTAGGACAAATGACCACGCATATAACTTCGAAGGATAATCATGAACAAAACATTTGGAAAAAATTCTAATAAAAATTGAAAAAACCCTATGAAATCTTAAATACTACATGACACGGTAGAGACCCAACATTAATATGTGCTTTGATAAAACAAATCTTACAATTCAGTAAAAAAGATCAGCAGCATAATAGTAAAGCAAATATGCAGATTTTTAAAACCATGATAAAATTATCAGGTTTAATATTTTACAGAATTAATTACAGAAAAAAAATACATTTTTGTGGCTGCTTTTAACACAACTTACAGTTTAAAATTACAGCACTTTAAAATGAATCCTACCATCATTTTTGAAAAAAACCACTCAAAAATAATACCACTGATTTTCTTAAAGGTGCCCTATCAATGACTAAAGGATCCCCCTTCCCTCCCCCCCCTAAAAGACCAAGTAGTCATCTACAGCAACCCAGAGGTCCAGCTGATGTTTCCAGACTGCTGTCGGTATCAGAGGCCAATGTTGGATCTGTTGACATTGAAGACACATCATTGACAGATGATGATGAAGATGGATGCTGAGAACCATTGATCACTGCTGCACCTGTGCTATGAGAAACAAAACAGCAAATCAGTTGCAGATACAGTTGCATGGTTTAATACTTGCATTAGTATTTCTCACTTTGGTGGTCATTAGTTTTTCTTGCCACTCAAGAAGCTTCTAAGAGATTTTTTTTTGGAATCCATTAAATAATATTTGAGGATTTTTTATTTACGTGAAGGGTTAAATTTTTGAACCATTAATCTGAGCTGGGCTCCTTAAACCTCGTTGCACCTTGACCTCCTTCTGACAACAATAATTATAACTCTGAGGTGGGGGGGGGGGGGAGGGGACAAAGCCTGAGTCCCCCTTAACCCCGCCACCCTGGAGGGAGGGGTGAAAGCCCAAGTCCCACTGCTCTTGGCAAGGCAGGAGGCAAAGCTGAAACCCAAGGGCTTCAGCCCCAGGGGAGGAGGGGTGGGAGGGTTGTAACCTGAACCCTGCCACTCAGGGCGGCGGGAGTCCTCAGGTTTCAGCCCTGGGCAGTAGAGCTCCAGTTTGACTCTGGGCCCTCAACAGCCATTAAAAGAGGGTTGTGACCCACTCTAACATCCCAACCCCCAGTTTGCAAACCATTGACCTATGCCCAAAACCATGGAACTTCCAGAACAGGATGGCTTGTAAATTTGAGATAAACACTTACAGCTAAGATGTGGCTGTGAGAGAAAGGAGGGAATGGCATGTCGTTCTACACAAGCCTGAAAATATCTTCAAAAATCCTAACATCAGGCTCCTAACAATACACTTGGGCCTAAAACTGGCTGAATTTGCAGAAGTTCTGAGCATTCATCAGCTCCATGATGCTTAGCGCTCAATGTTGCTGAACTTTGGCAGCTTCAGAAAATGTTGGTGTTGGAGTCAGACTCCTGGTGCTTTGCTCATTTTGAGCGGCTCAAGATTACACAGGGAGACAATGGCAGTTATTCCCCAGCCCCAGCTGTGTCACAGATCCTCCAACCATGGAAAGGGGTTCCCCTGATGATCCCACTGTATTTATACAAAATACATGGGTGGTTCCCAAAGGCCCTTCTGCACTCTCTGGTTTAGGAACTATTTTTTCAGGCAAATACTACAAATGAGAAATTTGATTTTAATATTTAGTAGACATTCCATGCAAGTGTTAAAGTGTATTTTATACTGGCTATTCCTTCCCTTGCAACAAACACCGTTGCCAGCTTTGTCCACATATTTACTCTGCTGACACCATCATTGACCATGTCAGTTAGAAGATCAAGAACACTTATTCCTGTTCATCCAGAAATATAATTTATGCCATCATGTGCCAACAGTGTCCGTCTGCTATGTATATTGGACAAACTTCTCAGACACTTCGCCAAAGAATCAATGCACACAAAACAGACATCAGACAGTTTCACAAAGAAAAAACAGTTTCTTGCCATTTCAACCAGACTGGGCATTGTCTCAATGACCTTATTACATGCATCCTGCTTCAAAGAGACTTTAACACCAGACTACAAAGGGAAGCCTCAGAACTGTCATTCATGCTTAAATTTGACACTTTACGAATGGGCCTTAACAAAGATACTAATTATCTTACCCATTACAAAGATAGCTTCCCCAATTATCACCCCTAATAGTATCATCTCATACACACTAACCTCCCCCCTACCCTCCGCTCTGTTCTAAAATCTGATTTGTCAATTTTATGTGTGTTCACTTTTTTTGATTGTATCCCTTTGGTATATATGGTCATGCCAATTTTCTTCCACAATTTGATCTGAGGAAGTGGGTCTGGCCCACGAAAGCTCATCACCTAATAAACCATCCTGTTAGTTTTTAAAGTGCTGCATAGTCCTGTCTTTTGTTTCACCAAGACCAGACTAACATGGCTACATCTCTATTACTATTGAAATTCAACAGTGGGAACGAAATACTTGGGGAATTCAGGCCAGCTTATTTAGGAGGCTAATTTTTAGCATCCACCTAAAGTGTGCGCTTCTTGGTTAAATGCCTGTTTCTGATGAAGCCTAAGGTAGGGGTGGGGCCAAGTCCAAACATCTGAACAGCTATTCTTAGCATTGTTGCATGAGCCCGAGTCCGTATACCCAGGCACCAAGCATCACTTCAGAGGGTTTCTGCGTCCCAGTTGGCTGTATCTTTGGTCACGAGAAAGAGTCCCAGATGCTGGACAAAGAGAGAAAAAAAGACCGTCCCTTCCCCCAAGTCATGCTTCATGGAGGCGTTGGGAGGGTTAGGTAACTAATCTCTAGATAGCGTTCTACATTTCCCAAGCAAAGCACCAGTGTCAGATATTTTCACTCATGAAGTAAATTAGCTAAAAGCAGCTTCTGCCCAAGTGTTCTTGAAATTCTAGTCATACTTTGAGCTACATTAATATTATCCATGGAGCCGCTTTATGCCTTTCTACCTTACCACAAAAGGCAGGCTTGTACAGTGCTTTTATTGTAACCAACCTAAAGGGGCTGGTTGTCCACGTATAACCCCATTCTTGGTCCTTTCCTCCAGGTCCATGACCTCCTTGTATATCAACTCTGTCAACATGACAAAAAATAGTAGTTATACCACTCCAATACTTCAAACTGATAATGGTACATGCACATCTTATTACAATTAATATTCCAGTTTTGTAGGTTTATTACCCTTCAGAATTATATTTAGACTACAGAGAAGGTAGCAAAGAAAGGAACATATTTAGAATGGAAAGTGATGCACCAGTTTACAGCACCCTTCTGCTGAAACATCAAAGGTTTGGAGTTCACAGAATCCACTGAGATTGCTCACTGCTTTGTGGCTGATGTTGTCCAGGTCACTTTGAGAAGGACGTTGAAGCAGAGCCACGAGACTGAGGTGATCAATTCACTCAATGCTCCGGAGGCCTCCTGCACAGATGAATAAGTCTGATGGCAAAATAAGGGGCACAGAAAGCCTTCCCTAGCTTAGATTAGGATGGCTCAAGACAACATCTTTGTGCAGATTTAATACCCAGCAACATCACAATTCCTTGCTAGACAAACAGGCTGTGCTTATCTAAGTCCATCGCAATCATCTTGGAAGCGTGCTTGGGGTTATGTGCAAAGTTGCAAGACAGCTCTGCATCAGAAAGCATAACATTTCTTGAAGAACAAGTGTCCTCACACCCCAACCCCTTTACTGGTTTTCCTCACTAGTGCAATTTCATGCCAGGGCCCAGCCCGATGCCTTGAATGGCATTCAAACAACAAATGTCAAATGTTACTGGGGCTGGCCAGCCTCTCCCTTCCCAGGCATCTTTGCGTGAAGGATCTTGGATGATAGCTAACCAAGGTATTCTCATCCAATCAGTTTTTCTTAGCAGAGACCTAGCCGTAATTTGACAGATGCTGGCAGATAACCCTATCGGAGATGCGTGGACAACTCTTTCCAAGAGGAGGCTCAGACACACCACACTAGCTTTCATCAATTAGAACATCCACAGGTCCTGGGCAGATAAGGGTGGGCACAGTTTCTGCAGCGCTGTTAGGACACTGGCTGAGACGCATGGTGGCACCATCCCCATCTGAACACCACCATAAATATCCAGAAGCCACTTTGGATCAGATCATCCTTTTCGGTGGTGATTAAAAGCCCCACACAACATGGAAAATTAACTAGAAATTTGAGATGAACAAGAAAACGTGGAAGTAGAAAAACATAATTCCAAGCCTGCTCGCACTAGCAGAGAGAGGAACAAGGGATAGTTATGATATGGGACCGTCTACAACTTTACTTTGATAGCTAGATCTGCAATATGAGGCACACTGTCAAAGGGGTCAAGATGCACAGCATGCATCAAGTCCAGGAAGAAAATACTGGCTGCTCTGAGCTCCTGTAAGTGACGCCGCAAGCTGTAATTTATAGGGAAGGGCCTGACTACTTTCACCAAACCTGTAAGCTGAAGCAGTCCAAATCCTGTCATATGCTAGATCACACAATCTGACTGGGAGGGGAGTGTGTGCATGGGGCAGAGTATTCTGGTTATCTGTAAAGAGACTTTTCTAAACACACACACACTTACCACTATGGGCTCACCAGCAAGAAGTGCAGTGACTGACACAAAACCTAGGAGCAAGAAATCGAGGAGGCAGCAATCCAAGTCATTTCTTTGTTCTTTCAAGCTTTTAAACAACAACGATTCAATAATGCCTTGAAGTCAATTAATTGTCAACAATATAGGATTGGATTTAGGACTTCTTTCTACCAAGTTTGCACTCAGATCTCATCACAAAAGAATTAGTGGGTCTCTTCCAACCCTGATCTTCTATGATTAGATTATTTGATTTCTCTTAATTTCTCATAACAACTCAAAAATAATTAATACACTGTGTTTTTTCCCTTCAGCTAAAGCTGTGATCTCTCTATTTTGTGCCATGAAAAGTCATGACTCTCCACATTTTTCCCCCTAATGACAACTGATTAGTCTTATCTACATTGAATCAAAAATTCACTTTCAATGGCAGAAATGTATATCAAATTGCCACATTTATTTGTATTGAAAAAGCTGAAGAAGATCTGTAAAACAACAAGTGGCTTAGTCTCTTTCAGACAATGCAAGTGACAACAAGAAGCGCCTGAAGCAAGGGGAGATTAAAAACCAAATATGGTATGACAGGAGAATGTATGTATATTAACTTGGTATTAAGAATGAGACTGCTAACAAAATTAGTCTGGACATAGACCAATGCTTGTTCCCTTAAAGAGGAAAATGCAAATCAGCATACTAATTTTCCCCTCAGGGGAAATGTAAATGAAGGTATGAACACTCTAGAGAGGGAGTAGGGTTGATGTTATGGCTACGTAGCTGAAGTTGCATTAGTTAGATCAATGGTATATGGTTGTGTAGACAAGGCCTTAGAAATTCCTCTTTATTCAGGCCTTGTCTACCCTACTGGGGTAAGTCAACGTAAGTTACTCTTTTCTAACTACACGAGTCACATAGCTGGACAAGGCCCTTAACTGGGCTAAAGCCAGATCCTGCTCCCAGGGTGACAGATCTGGATGGGCCAACTTTGGAGGTGCCACAGGGAGGAGGTGGCTGATGGATGTCAGCACTACAGACATGGTAGGCGATCTTGCCCTTCAGTGAGACAAAGAGCAGGACCTCCATGACCAAGGTATGTCCCAGGGATTCCATGGAGGCCACTGGCACAGATAAGGCCTTGGTGGTCACTAGGCGCTGGATCAGAAGCTGCTGTTCTGGTCATGAGATGAGCATCAATCATACTCAAAGTGGTCCATCAAAGACTGCCAATGCTGATCAAGCGACGGACAGTGCGGGCGGGGGCGCGGGTGACAACCCTGACTCGGATGCCAAGGAGCCTCAGGATGACCGGGAGACGGGCACAATGGCAGCAAGTAACCAGGCAGCAAGTAACCAGTCTGACTTGTCTGTCATCCAGAATGAACCTGGAAGTGGTGCTGCCCCCGGAAGCACTACCACTGGAACTGAGCATGCTGGCGCCAGAAGTGGTGTCAATCCCAAAAGCAGCAGCAGAACAAGAGTGTTTGACAGCACAGACATCGAAGGCAGCAAAAGCTGTCATGATAACTTTTGCAGTGCTGACTACATCAGTGCTGAGGAGATTGCCAATACCAACGACTCCTGGACTAATCCTGGCACTGGCCAGGCTTCTACAACTGTGAAAGTGGAACATTGGGCTCATTCAGTGGACAGGATTGTCCACACAGCCTTGACAAAGTCCTGGAACAAAGGACAAGTTGGACGGAATGGGATAGGACATGTGGCTGACATGGAAACAGTGGCTACTGGCACCTTGTCCACACCACACACAATGGACAGACAGAGTCCAGAACCAGTACTTGGGGAGGGTTAGAGGTACCCATGCCATCCTGTGCTCTGGCATCAACTGTGCCAGTCCATGCTTTTCCTGGGGGAGACAGAAGAGGTTCCCTGAGACCTGGAACAGTCTCAGTCCTTCATATGCATCCTTTTCTTCCATGCAGATGATGGCAAATGGCTCTACCATTCCTTCGGCGTGGCACCTGCTCCAGAACACAGAACAGCTGCTCACTTGGGAGCCAGAGGGTGTTCTCTGACCTGATAAGGTCCTTGATTCTGAAGCAGGCCACATAGCTTGTTGAAGCAGGCGCTGCTTTAGGTAAAGGTCCCAAGCCCCTTGCATCTATTTCTTGAATAATGTGGCAATTGCACAATGCTCTTTAACGTAGGCCTCACTGAGACAACAAACATCGCATATAGGGACTGCTGGTGGGACCCACTCCCGCACGTGAAGGGCAACATTTAATCCTGGTAAGGGCATCACTGAAGAAACTAAACGAATATAACTAGCATTAAGCTAATGCACGCATCTGATGAAGTGGGTTTTACCCACAAAAGCTTATGCCCAAGTAAATCTGTTATTCTGTAACATGCCACAGAACTCATTATTTTTACTAAGCTAATGCTAAGGGTACTAAGAAAAACTAAATTAGCTGAAGGGTTGGGAGGTTTAGACCCCACAGAGCTCCAACTCCAAACACGTGGATAAGACGGGACTGAGGAAGGGTCAGGGCAATGCTGCCTCACTTAGCCAGGGGAAGGGCTATGGCCACTACGTGCAAAAACTGCCCTTCTATGGCTACTGGAAAGCAAATTTCTTGGGCATCGGTGTGCTGGTTGCGCACATGCCTATGTGGAACATCCAGCTGCATTTACCCAAAGAAGGTGTAGTTTCCCTAGCACAGACATGGCCCAAGTGTAAGCAGACCATTTCAGAAAGCACAATTAAGGAATAAAACCACATCCAAAGCCATAGCTCAATCCTTCAATTGCACTTTCAGAAACAGTGCTGCACATGATCTTGTCCTTGGCTAACCTGCAGTTAAAGCAGGCTCAGTCCCAGGGCCACTTCACGCACAGCTGATGCCATTATCAGCAACAAGTAATTTTCCTCGGTTAGACTAATTTCAGGGATGAAAGCATGTTCCTTATCTCCTGGACCACGGCAATCTTAGAATTGCATGCATGCTATGTGCAAGTCACTTAACGTAGGAGTTCAGAAGAGGTACAATAAGAATCTCATCTGACCATACACTTAAATGATATGCAAGTTTCTGAGCTGTGAAGGACACTGAAGCTGCTAATCATTCCAACTTCTTAAGAGAATTCCAGCAACACAATAATCCTTTAAAAGATGGCAAAACCCCCGAAGAAAAATTTTAAAAAACATTACCTTTCCATTCTTCTATTGTGTGTTCTCTTTCATCTAACTGCTTGTCTGGTATCTTTGGTGGAGGCTGCAAATAGAATTGATGCATGATAAACAACTAAAGTGAAATGAAAGGGAAAACGCACATCACCTAACAGGAAGACTGTCAAACAACAACAGTATTCAGCATCCCAACCCAAACACTGAGAAATACTGACTAAAACTGCTAGATACAATCCTCTCAGATCTGGCCACTCTTCTGTATTTGATGTCATGTTTCAGACTCGAAGTGATTAATAGTCTTTTATGTCTTATTACAGTTATGTTTAATAAATGTGGCCAAATGGAGACATTCTATCCAGATACAGCACCCTCCATGCCTGACTGCCATTTTAGGGGCATTTAGTGTCAATAGTTCATTGTCTATAGAATTTTACTTGCACCATTTACATTAAATACTGTTTAGGATACTGACATGTCTTCTTCAGTTCTTACGAGATCACAGCCAACTACCCCCCTTCTCTCCAGACACTGCTATTTTCCATCTTATACCAATAACCAGGAAGGTTTTTTTTTTTTAAAGTGATGTACTTTTATGTTTCAACTAATCACCAGTGGTAGCATTTGACAGTACAAGCTCTCAAGCTTATTTTGTTAGGTGCTGAGGTACTACCAAATTGCCACAACTAATGAAAATACCTTTTTCCTCTTTTCTTTCCAGGAGTCCATGGCTCACACTCCTGTTAAATGCAACAGGTATGCATAGGCATAATCGTGGAAAACATTTGGTTCAATAAATCCAAGGCCTGATTTTCAGGTGCTATTTTAAGTGTAATATTTGCATGACTCATTTGTGGGTACAGTCATCCTGATTATGCACAGAAATACCGGTGAATCACAACTGCCTGAAATATTGTCCCCTACAGAAAAAATTCTAACAAATGTCTACCAATTTCAGATACAATTCTGACAGTTGCAGGTCCGAAAAGTAGTGCATTATTATGGCAAGCAACGATACCAATCACCACATTCCAAGTTTGCTTTCTTCAGTAGAGTACCCCATTAACAAGAGACCAGTGCTAAGAACTTACTGCTTCTGCTTCAGATGGATCATACCAGACATTGATGTATGGGTGCTGCAGGGCCTCATCCACAGAAATTCGTTTAGAAGCATCTATAACCAGCATTTTTGATAACAAGTCCCTTGCTTGACTGGCTGGAATAATGAACATTTCTATTTAGGTTTATGCTCAATGCACATTAGACAAGGTTTTAAATATTATGAACAAACACTTAAAAGGCTAAGCAGGAAAAAGACAAATGTCTGAACAGAAATCAGGATTTAGAACAACTGGCACTATATGCTATATTAAAAAGCAAAGTCCAAGTAAAAACTGGCAAGAGTGGCTTTGAATTTGCATGTGTAACAAGAACAAAATAATTTCACATGGAAGAGTTACTAATCAATACCTGGGCACTGTCCTCTCTCTCGCAAAGAAGGCAACAGGTCAATTGGACATGTTTTCATGCCTTAAGTTTTACTGATACATGCATCCTCAGTGACTAGATGGATTTATTGATATGGCTATTTCTGGAAAATATCAGAAGGTAGACAGCTACCAGAGGAGTAAAAAAAAAAAAATCCATGTGATGGAGGACATCAAAACAAAGGGGGAACAAAGATACTTGGTAACTAGAATCTAATAAGTAACTATTTTTTAATATGAAAGAATATGCCCCTCCCCACAAAATAAATCTGTCATCACATAAAGGATAAGTCAATTCAGAGCAATTAAGCTCTAGATTGGATTCAAATTGGCTTGCGTATGAGCACAGTGACATGGAGTGAAAACTGGACTAAGTACGAAAAAAAGGCTGATTGGCCCAGACTTTAAGGTCAGAAGAGATCATCATGATCCTCTAGTTTGACCTCCTACACACTGCAGTACGTCTCCTACCCACTCCTGCAATAGGCCCATAACCTCTGGCTGTGTTACTGAAGTCCTTAAATCATGATTTAAAGGCTTCTACTCATTCCATCAAACGACCCATGTCTCACATTGCAGAAGCAGTCAACCTCCCCACTCCCCAACATCTCAGCCAATCTGATCTGGGCGAAAATCCTTCCTGATCTCAAATATGGCAAAGTGTTAGACCCTAAGCAAGTGGGTGAGAGCCACCAATAAACTGAGGGAGAAGTCTGTCACCATACAGTCAAATTGTCAGAGTTGGGTCCAATTTTATTTAACATTTTTATTGATCACCTGGAGGAAGAGGTGCTTAGAAAGCAGACTAATTGGGAACTGAGGCATAACAAATTTCCATCAGGTCAGAGAAATAAACCTTGATGGACAGGAAATAAAATGTGATTAAACAAGGGGACGTATACAGGACTAGTACATCTAGAAAAAAATGCTTATTTTAACAAACCGGAAATACTAAGAAAGCAATTGGGTTGGAGCCTGCAGTGTGATATTAAATTTTGGATGGCACACATCATGAAATGAACCTGGGACACTAGTCACTCTTACGCTGTATTCCAGTTGCAAAACGATAGCTACCGACGATTACTGTAATATGGCACTTTAGTGCTGGAAAGAAACCAAATTGGTGAGAATCCACAGAGAAGCTTGAAAAAGCGATTAAGGGGAAAAGGAACTAAGCTGTTCAGGTTCGTGACATTAACAGGAGGGGGAATTTGAACAACCGTTGACAAGAATATGAAGGACAAACACTAAAGAGGAAAAGAATTTATGGTGGTCCACAAAGATAGAATTAGGAGTAAAGGGATGAAATTAAGAAAACATGTCTACAGACAAATCAGGGGAAATATTTCTGGTTCTGGAACTGAACTGTAGAACAAGTCTCTCAAGATAATTGGTGGTATCCATATCACTTGAGTACTCAGAAATCAACAGGTAAAATAATGTAGGGGAAATCTCAGAGTTGCTTGGAAGTGGTGGAGTTAAGAGATGGACATGTTAGATTATCTCTTTTCAATATATAGTGCCTAAGATTCAGAAAAGAAGGGCCCATTATAATAATCTTGTCTGAGATCCTGTATAACTCAGGCCAGAGAACTTCCCCCAAATAATTCCTAGAGCAGATCTTTAAAAAAAAAAATCCAATATTGATTTAAAAAATGGTCGGTAATGGAGAATCCACCACTGCCCTCAGTAATTTGTTCCAATGGCGAATTATTTTCAGCACTAAATATGTACTCTTTACTTTCTCTAAACATCCTTGTCTAAATAAACACACATAAGATCTTGTAGGCAGCACAGTGAGCCACAGGAGAGAAGCCACGCTCAAGTTCAGTGAATTCAGTTTAAGAGCCTGCATCACTGCCAGTGGTTTACAATGTGGAGCTTCCAAAATTCCCTGACTGCACACATAAATGGTACCCCCCCCCCCCCCCCCAAAAAAAAACCCCATTCACCACGTGTAAGCAGGAAAGAGGCAAAGAGGAGATTTTTGAACATTTCCATTTTTCTTTTCCTCTTCTCAGGAATCTTCTTATCACTAAGCGATCTATGGTCATAGCACTGGTCAGCCCGTTCCGTGGTTGGCAGTGGAAATAACAAATCTCCATTCAGAGATCCAACCTAGGCTGTCCCGTGGACAGGCAGGGGCTATAATAGTGAGCACCTTGTAGCCTCCTTTTCAGCCTCAAGCAATTTTTTCCAAAGCTCCATAAGACCAGGCAACAATAGACCATATTGCTTCAAAACACTGCCAGGTTCATCATCTTTTGCTAGAGTGCATGATGTAACGAGTCCATGCTAGTCTGCTGTGCTAAGCAGCAGCTGACTTCTAATACCAAGACATTCTTACTTCCAGAATGAAGGGATCCCAGAGCCAAAAGGCACAGCTAGACGGCATACAAAGGAGATGTACATTATCTCAAATTAAAAAAGAATTCTGGCTACATAGCTTTTTGCCTTTTTCCTCCACCCCTCATTTCCTCCACACCCCTTTGTAAGTACTTTTAGTGTTGGTTGCGAAGGAAAATGTCTGTTTCTGCGTAAAAAAGAAGCTGCTACAAAAATATGCAGCAGTAGCTCATGAATCAAAAGTAATCTCAGCACATACATCCCATCCCTAGATAACACCATTTTAAAGCTTAATTCTTTAAAAGATTCATCTGACAATGGACAAAATTTAAACTTTCATTCGCAAGGCAAATACAATGCTGAAAAGGATACAACTGACATGTACAAAGATCTTACCTTTAAGTTTGTTGTGCTCAGAATCAGCTGGGAAAAGTACATCTGGGAAGAGTTTCTCAAAACTATATCCAGCATATTTAGGTCTGTTCTCCACATAAGTCCGCACTGTTGGCTGCAATTTCTTCATGAATTCAGGGCACGGTGTTCCTAGCTGCTCAATAACTTTATTCCATTGATCAATATCTAAGGTCAAGCAGCTAAGAAAAACATGGCATGTCTAACATTCAGCATAAAGGCTACGTTAAAACAATGCAAAATATCTAACAGAGATGAAGGTAGCAAGCCGTAATAAAGAACAAGACACTATCAACTAGAACTAACTTGTCAAAGACAACAGTGATGATGAATAATTGTAAGCTTGGCTGATGAGTGGTGCAGCTAATATTGATGTTTACCCATAAAATATCCAGACCAGCCAAAAGGATACACTTCTAGAAAGTATAGCGAGTTAAAAACCCACTAAGTTAAAGCAAAGCTCAAATATAAGTTTAACAAAAATCTACATAAAGTGCCTACTTCCTGATTTTACATTTACTATTTGTATCACTGTCTAGAGCACACACAGTCGAGTTCTGTTAGATTCAACTACCAAAGTTACTAGGCATCAGTCAGGCATTACAGGCATACGCCGCTCATCAGTATTTATATACTTGACAGCATGGCTTGAGCTCTGGTTGTGTAATAGATGAGGTGTGTGCCAACTAGCAGAGAGGTCGCATTGGACAAAACAGATGTGCATGCCAGGGTTGAAATCCTGGCCACACTGAAGTCAATGGGAACTTTGCCTATACTCCTATTCACCTAAGTGCTAGATATTACAATCATGAGTACATTATAAAATTTCTACAGAAGATAGACAAATTTAATAAAACCCCATAAATCTAATGCAGTTCTCATTTAAAAAGTCTTAAGCACAAAACAATTCTAATTACTTCAGTAAGTAATAAAATTAAAGCCAAGTTTTTCAAACTGGAATGAACACAAGATAAATCCATAAATAAGAGGGGTCTAATTTTCAGGGCCGCTGAACACTTGCATCTCCCATCAAGTTAAACAGAAACGGGGGTTGCTCAGCAGATGTGAAAAAATTAAGCTATTTTATTAAGGTACCTGAACTCTGGCCATGCATATTTGAACATTTAGACTCTTGATTTTTAACATAACAGGAAGTGGCCATAGTTCAATACGGTTCTTCTTGTGTTGAATTCTAAGAATGCAACAAGTTCCACTGAAGTCAATAAAACTATAAGCCTAAACCTGATAGATTTAAGATATTAAGTTGAATCAGGGCCAGTGTCATTAGAATTGCAGCCCTGGCAGCTGGATGATCTAGAATAAGACAGATAATTCTACTTCAATCTGAAAATATAGGAAATAAGTTTACAGATTTGGGCTTTTTCCAGTAACTTTTTCCAGTAACTTTAAAGCCAACAAATCCAGAATTTAATGCTTGGTTTAACCAATAAAATTAGTCAAAAAGTTTTGGGGAGGAAGTGAACGGAACTCTGCTTAAACAAAACTTCTAATTTGCAGTAATGTCTACTGGTGATGCAGATTCTTTCAGCCCAGTTTCCATCTAACAAATGCCTGCTGGAGGTACCTTTAAGATAGCAATGCCCAGAGAGACACTACAAGCTCATTCACTGAATAAAAACACAGGCCTGGTAGTTATATCTAAAAGATACTTGGAAGATTCACTTTTATATTGTATTTTATATCATATTTATTCAGCTAAGAAAAGCATTACTGGAGCTTTCCTTTAAAGTAGCACACAAAGCATAACCTGAGAAATTGTGACACTAGCTGGACTGGTTAGGAATTTTTTCTAATTTTTGTCTGCTTACAAACACAAAAAAACATTGGTGAAGTATTTAGACAATAGCCGAGACACATAACCGATAAAAGGACTGCACTACATAAGAAGTTCAACTTAATTATGGCAACATTCAGAAGCAACACAAAGGCACCAAATAAAAATCGAAAGTAAAAATAAAGGGGTAAAAAAACCCATCAGTGTGTTGATAGCTGCTCGTCTTTCTAAAAGTTAGTTTGCATGAATTGCTAAATGCTGCTTTGCAAGTTACAGCTATTTGTTTGGTTTGCAAATGCTAGTCCCATAAACATCTTTGTGACACTCAGAACTAAAAATCCATGAACTCACAAATGGTATTTTGAAACAGTAATTTAAACAGTGTCTTAGCAGTCAGCAGTGGAGGAGACAGACTAGCCTGACATGGAACTGAATTGCTGCAGTACTTTTGACCTTTCAAACCTACATCCTAGGCCAAAGGTAAGGATACGATCTGTACCAGGAAATAAAACACCACCTTTGATCATTTCTCCCATGATGCACCCAACTGACCAAATGTCAACTGAAAACAAAATGCAATGACATTAACATAAAAAGGTAGTTATTAAAATAAAATAAAACAAAAAATAATCCACACATACGTAAAGTAATTATAAAAAGCCGTGTATAATGGAAATGAGTGAAGGTGAATGTGCGCTAACTACGATACCAGCAGAGACTATGTCCTACTGCTAGATGCAGCCTGAGTATCACTGAAGTTCTTACCTCGACAATTTTTGAAATGTATCACAAAAAATTCATGTCCATTTAAGAAAAAAATTGACCCATGTACATTTCCGTGACAGAACATTAAAAGGTGAATCTAACTAATTCAACCTGCTGCAGAAGCACAAGGATACAGTCCCTTCCTGGAAAGAGGATTTTGTGGCAAACCATTTCGCCCATAATGCACCCCACAGACCATAAATCCACTATGTTTGTAGCACAAAAAGAAGGAAAAGCAAAGCAAACGGTCATTTAAAATTAAAGAAGCAGAACATGACTGCATCCTATCAACTGCAGACAGCACAGAAAGGAAAGAAATCATCATGGTATTAAGCAATTAAATTATTTTAATATACAGTATCTTTAAGATTATCTTTTCATCTGGCTTAAAGAAAAGTCAGAAGAATAGCCTTTTGCTTAATACACTGTCTAAAGATAAAGTGAGAGAGGTGCACATATCAGTCAGTATAAAGCCCAACTTGAAGTTCTGGGGCTTGGAATAACAACATGTAATATTTCCACACACAGATTTGCTCAGAATAGCAAAGATAAATATATGTATGTAAATGCTTCATTCTGCTTCCAAGAATCATTTTAAACGCTAGCAAACAAAATTCCCATTTGAAAGAAGAAAGTGTGTTTCAGTAGTGCATGCTTTTACAGCAAAATTTAAGAGTTACTGGTTAAATTTGATTAAGTGGGAACAGAAGAAACTTTTGCAAAGTACTTCCTGAAAAGCACTTTACTGTGCAGTCCTCTCTCCCTTTAAATTAAAAGGGAATACAGCAATAAAAGATCATTTAGCATTTTAGAGGATCAGTTAAAAAGATCAGTTTGTTCCTGGAAGTGGTTAGATTAGAACTGATTGATTGACAAATACTTCTCTAGCAACAATGAAACATAATGTCTGATACAAAAGAAACAAACACTCATAATATGAGTCTTTATATAAAAAGTACTTAGACTTTCTGCCCTACCTCTCACTTTCTTTCAAAAAACCTCAAACCACCTTGGAAGACATCCCCACTACAGTAAAAGTTTACTTTTTACAGCTATCCCAATTTTCTGTGCTACTGTTGCTGATTTTTATGCAAGGGTTTTCTTGAAATCAGTGATAAATTTGTATTACAATTTACTCCTTGTCAGCTTAGAATTTCACTGAAGTAGAAAACAATGGGTTTTAAGTGAGAACACTTGCATAATAAAAGCATGTGTAACAGTACTGAGTTAAACTACAGCAGCCAGACACTTTTTACTCAAAATATTTCCTTTCCCCTTGTTTAAGAGTTCCTCTAAAATATTTCCTAAATCAATCTCCTGATTACAATCACAACTTTACATATTAGGTGTTAAAATTAAGGGCCTGGTTCATTTTTAAAAAGTTTATTGCTTGTAAATCCCAGATAATAATTACATAAGTTGTGGCACATAAATCACCACATTTGAAAATTGTGTTAATGCTGTCGTCTTAAACAGTTTTCACGTATTTAAGAACAGTGCAATTTTGTTCTCGACAATTTAATGGAAATTCTGAATTTTGGTCTTTTCACCTGCAAAGCAATCCTTTACTCTCTTGACGAGAAATGCGCCCGAAACATACTGAAGATAGTTTGGGCTCAAAGCGATAAAGTCAATTGTGTGGAGAGTGAGCAAAGAACAACAGTATATGAGCATCAAGGATTTCTGATCATGCAACAAATACCAGGGATTTTAACAGGCTCAAATGAGTTCGTGTTAGAAACACATTCTTTGCTCACCCTTCAAAAATTCCAGAAGTTTGCTCTGAAAAACTCTGTCAGTTACAAAGGTTTCTTTACAAAGATGTTGTGATGCTAAAATGTAATTAAGCCTGAAGAGATGGTCTCAGGAAGTTTGGAAAAAAAGATCGTGGGTCCAAGATGTTCTGATGGGACATTTTAATATCACTTTTCCTATTCTTTTAATTGTGATCTGTTGTCTAAAATCCCTAATTATGGTAAAGTGAAATTAAAGTTGATATTACATAATGGTAATAAAGGGTAAAAAAAATATTACAAGGTTGTCTGAAGTTCCTGGATTTATAATCCTTGGTTTTAGATAACTATAAGATCCCTTTAACGTTTTTTATCCTTAAGCTACAAACACATGCTGAACTATAACTCCATTTTAACAATTTTGTTGTCTGGTACTTTTTAAATTTTTTCAAAAATTAAATTCCATACAAACCCCCCCCCCCCAAAACAAAAACCCACTAAACAAGAAACCCAAAGAGAATGTGACCATGTGATATTGGCCCTTAATTTGCCCAGCCTGTATTTCCACTTTTTAACTGACCAGTGTGCGCGCTCAGTCTGCTTTGGTGCTCCAGGAAATCTGACATTTAAATGTTTAAGTATACAAGTTATTTTGTAAGACATCTGTACTAACCATTATATTTGATCCATTCTACAGTAGGTTATAATTCCTGTCAATAGGCTGGTAATACTATAAGCCCTCCAAAAGACAAGCCTTAATTTTATTTGTTTTTTTAAAAGGGAAATCTGCTGCCAGGTTGGGATTTACATTGTACAACTACGTATGAGACAACAGGCCATAATAATGCAAACAATGTGACACTGCTTTTAATGAATGCTACTCACTCGGGGGAAAACTTCTGTTTTTTAAATAGGTTCACTTGTAACGTTTCTCCTAATTAGCCACTTTAAAGCCCTGGAGAAAAAAGGAAATAAGTGCCTGAGCTAGCCTGATCAGCTAGGTAAATTCAGAGTGGGGGAAAAAAACCTTCATCCCTCGCTAGCTGCACTCAGCGTTGGGTTTCTAAATAACAACAACGCATAGCTCTTTTACCTAGCCCTTCATACAGCATTTTGGGGGAACACCTCCCCCCCATACAAGTTAACAGTGATGGGAGGAAAATAGTCCCAGCCTCGGAAAAAAAAAAAATACAAACACCACCTAATCACTCACCCAACTGGAGTAACTGTTTCATCATTGTCTTAGGCACTATCTACACTACAGGTTAAGTTGTCATAATTTATGCTGTTCCGGGGTGGGAATAAACTCCTCTTCTCCCTCCAGCAACGTAAGTGACACCAACATAAGTGCCAGTGTGGACAGCACTATGTTGCCAAGATAGCCAGCACCACTCATGGCTGAAATAATTAAGCCAACAGAGCTCTCTCTCCAGTTGGCTTACAGTGGCAGCATAAGCATGCTTACACTGGTGCAGTTGCATCAGTGCCGCTTCAGCCTTCATAAGAGCAGGTGACTGGTTTTTGTACCTGGGCTTGTAAATCCTAAAACAATCTGCAGAAATCAAGACGACCTGATTTGCCCAAACAGTAGGTGTGATAAGCCTAGAGTAGTGGTTCTCAAACTTTTTGGCTGTGGACCACTTGGCTCAATATAAACCCTTCCGCAGACCAACAGTTGCTAAGAGAAACTCACCATTAATTACATAATTATGCCCGAGCCATTTTGCTAGTGCCAGCTAGGGAGACTAGTTTTATTTAAATGATTAAATAGATTAAGGGTTTTAACTTTCTCATGTTAGTTTGTCAAAATTCATTTTAAGTAAAATAAAATATTAATTTATGTCCAACACAAAAAGTTTCAAAGCTTTCTTTACCTATGGCAGATGTGGGGAAACTTTTGTGTATCAGGGGCCACTGACCCACAGAAAAAAAAAATCAGCTGGGGACCACACAAATGAAAAGCAAAAAAACTCCAAAACCCCCCAACCCTCACTAATGTGGCTCTCAACTGAGACACCTCACTCCTCTGGCGATCCAGTCCCATGGGGCAAGGGGAAGGGAAGGGACAGGGAGGACTGAGGTTCGGGGCGTCCCATAGGCCAGATTTACTCTTCTGGGGTTCTGGAATTAGTGGATTTTATGGATTCCCTTTGGACTCTGGGATGGGGACAAAGAATGAGTGGTTCCGTGTGCAGGGCAGGGCTGCCAGTGAGAGGGATAAGAACATAAGAATGGCCATACTGGGTCAGACCAAAGGTCCATCCAGCCCAGTATCCTGTCTGCCGACAGTGGCCAGCGCCAGGTGTCCCAGAGGGAGTGAATCAAACAGGCAATGATCAAGCGATCTCTCTTCTGCCATCCATCTCCACCCTCTGACAAACAGAGGCTAGGGACACCATTCCTTACCCATCCTGGCTAATAGCCATTTATGGACTTAACCTCCATGAATTTAGCTAGTTCTCTTTTAAACCCTGTTATAGTCCTAGCCTTCACAACCTCCTCAGGCAAGGAGTTCCACAGATTGACTATGCGCTGGGTGAAGAAGAACTTCCTTTTATTTGTTTTAAACCTGCTGCCCGTTAGTTTCATTTGGTGGCCCCTAGTTCTTATACAGTAGACTTCCGATAATCCAGAACCTATGGGACTTAGGTGGTGCCGGATTATCAGATATGCCGGACTATCAGGAGGTACTATAAGCAGGTTATATATATACTGTATACATTATATACTGTATATAAAGTGTTCTTAACCCTTTTTATTGTAATGCGTACTGTATACAGTATACTGTAATGTTTTAGTTTTTAAGCCTTTTTACCCTTTTGCTCAGTTCAGCTGCTGCCACTGTTACCTTGTGACTCATTTTTTGCCGAAGCTCACTCACTAGGCTCTTGCCATTTTGATGCCGGACTATCAGGAGTGCCGGACTATTGGATGCCGGACTATTGGAGTTTTACTGTATTATGGGAACAAGTAAATAACTTTTCCTTATTCACTTTCTCCATACCACTCATGATTTTATAGACCTCTATCCTATCCCCCCTTAGTCTCCTCTTTTCCAAGCTGAAAAGTCCCAGTCTCTTTAATCTCTCCTCATATGGGACCCGTTCCAAACCCCTAATCATTTTAGTTGCCCTTCTCTGAACCTTTTCTAATGCCAGTATATCTATTTTGAGATGAGGAGACCACATCTCTACGCAGTATTCCAGATGTCGGCGTACCATGGATTTAGATATGGGCAATAAGATATTCTCCATCTTATTCTCTATCCCCTTTTTAATGATTCCTAACATCTTGTTTGCTTTTCTGACTGCCGCTGCCCACTGCGTGGACGTCTTCAGAGAACTATCCATGACGACGCCAAGATCTCTTTCCTGATTAGTTGTAGCTAAATTAGCCCCCAATCATATTATATGTATAGTTGGGGTTATTTTTTCTAATGTGCATTACTTTACATTTATCCACATTAAATTTCATTTGCCATTTTGTTGCCCAATCACTTAGTTTTGTGAGATCTTTTTAAAGTTCTTCAGAGTCTGCTTTGGTCTTAACTACCTTAAGCAGTTTAGTATCATCTGCAAACTTTGCCACTTCACTGTTTACCCCCTTTCTCCAGATCATTTATGAATAAGTTGAATAGGATTGGTCCTCAGACTGACCCTTAGGGAACACCACCAGTTACCCCTCTCCATTCTGAAAATTTACCATTTATTCCTACCCTTTGTTTCCTGTCTTTTAACCAGTTCTCAGTCCATGAAAGGATCTTCCCTCTTATCCCATGACAACTTACTTTATTTAAGAGCCTTTGATGAGGGACCTTGTCAAAGGCTTTCTGGAAACCTAAGTACACTATATCTACTGGATCCCCCTTGTCCACATGTTTGTTGACCCTTTCACAGAACTCTAATAGATTAGTAAGACATGATTTCCCTTTACAGAAACCATGCTGACTTTTGCCCAACAAATTATGTTCTTCTATGTGTCTGATAATTTTATTCTTTACTATTGTTTCAACTAATTTGCCCGGTACTGACATTAGACTTACCAGTCTATAACTGCCAGGATCGCCTTTAGTGCCCTTTTAAAATATTGGCATTACATTAGCTATCTTCCAGTCACTGGGTACAGAGGCCGATTTAAAGGATAGGTTACAAACCATAGTTAATAGTTCCGCAATTTCACATTTGAGTTCTTTCAGAACTCTTGGGTGAATGCCATCCGGTCCCGGTGATTTGTTACTGTTAAGTTTATCAATTAATTCCAAAACCTCTTCTAATTACACTTCAATCTGTGACAAGTCCTCAGATTTGTCACCTACAAAGGATGGGTCAGGTTTGGGAATCTCCCTAATATCGTCAGCCATGAAGACTGAAGCAAAGAATTCATTTAGTTTCTCCACAATGACTATCGTCTTTAAGTGCTCCTTTTGTATCTCGATCGTCCAGGGGCTCCACTGGTTGTTTAGCAGGCTTCCTGCTTCTGATGTACTTAAACATTTTGTTATTACCTTTTGAGTTTTTGGCTAGCTGTTCTTCAAACTCCTTTTTGGCTTTTCTTATTATATTTTTACACTTCATTTGGCAGTGTTTATGCTCCTTTCTATTTATCTCAGTAGGATTTGACTTCCACTTTTTAAAAGATGTCTTTTTACCTCACTGCTTCTTTTACATGGTTGTTAAGCCACAGTGGTTCTTTTTTAGTTCTTCTACTATGTTTTTTAATTGGGGGTATACATTTAAGTTGGGCCTCTATTATGGTGTCTTTGAAAAGTATCCTTGCAGCTTGCAGGGATTTTACTTTAGTCACTGTACCTTTTAATTTCTATTTAACTAAACTCCTCATTTTTGCATAGTTCCCCTTTTTGAAATTAAATGCCACAGTGTTGGACTGCTGAGGTGTTCTTCCCACCACAGGAATGTTAAATGTTATTATATTATGGTCACTATTTCCAAGCAGTCCTGTTATAGTTACCTCTTGGACCAGATCCTGCGTGCCACTCAGGACTAAATAGAGAATAGCCCCTCCCCTTGTGGGTTCCTGTGCCAGCTGCTCCAAGAAGCAGTCATTTAAGGTATCAAGAAATTTTGTCTCTGCATCTCATCCTGAGGTGACATGTACCTAGTCAATATGGGGATAGTTGAAATCCCCCACTATTATTAAGTTCTTTATTTTGATAGCCTCTCTAATCTCCCTTAGCATTCCATAGTCACTATTACTGTCCTGGTCAGGTGGTCGATAATAGATTCCCTACTGTTATATTCTTATTAGAGCAGGGAATTACTATCCATTGCGATTTTATGGAACATGTTGATTCATTTAAGATTTTTACTTCATTTGATTCTAAATTTTCTTTCACATATAGTGCCACTCCCCGACCTGCATGACCTGTTCTGTCCTTCCGATATATTTTGTACCCCGGAATGATTGTGTCCCATTGATTGTCCTCACTACACCAGGTTTCTGTGATGCCTATTATATCAGTATCCTCCTTTAACACGAGGCACTCTAGTTCACCCACTTTTTTTTTTTTTTTTTTTTTTTTAAGACTTCTAGCATTTGTGTACAAGCACTTTAAAAACTTGTCACTGTTTATTTGTCTGCCCTTTTCTGAGGTGTCAGATTCTTTTTTATGTGAATGTTTTTCATCTGATCTGGCCCATACTTTATCCTCTTCCATCCTCTCCTCCTGACTAAAACCTAGAGAATCTCTATCAATAGACTCTCCTCTAAGAGATATCTCTGTCCAATCCACATGCTCCTCTGCACCAATCGGCCTTCCCCCATCTCTTAGTTTAAAAACTGCTCTGTGACCTTTTTAAAGATAACTGCCAGCAGTCTGGATTCACTTTGGTTTAGGTGGAGCCCATCCTTCCTGTATAGGCTCTCCCTATCCCAAAAGTTTCCCCAGTTCCTTATAAAGCTAAACCCCTCCTCCCTACACCATCATCTTATCCACGCATTAAGACTCAGAAGCTCTACCTGCCTACCTAGCCCTGTGTGTGGAACTGGAAGCATTTCTGAGAATGCCACCGTAGAGGTCCTGGATTTCAGTCGCTTTCCTAGCAGCCTAAATTTGGCCTCCAGGACGTCTCTGCTATCCTTCCCTATGTCACTGATACCCACCAATGATAGGGATGGGGTGCAGGATCTGGGAGGGAGGTGGGGTAGAGAAGGGGGTGAGGGTGCAAGATAGGGTGCAGAAGCAGGGTGGGAGTAGGGCCAGAGAGTGTCTGGCCAGGGGGAGTGAGCAGGAGCAAGGGAGGGTGCAAGAAGCAACTGTGGATGCAGGAGCAGGCTGGGGGTAGGGTTTCTGGCAAGACGCAGGGAGATGGGTACAAAGAGTGCTTGGGGCTAAAACTGGGGGGCAGAGTGGCTGAGGGGGTTCAGGGAGATGAAGGGCAGGATGCCCCGGGAATAAGGCTGGGGTCAAGGTGGCTGGGGGGAGATCAGGGAAATGGAGGGGCTGGGATGCAGCACACCAAGGCGCGGATGGGTGGGTGGGTAACCCCAGGGTGTCCAACACTGCAGGGGGTGGGGTCCCGCAGGGGTCCAGTCCATGGCACCCTCAGGGGGCGGGTGCTGAGGCTGCTCTGCCCCTCCCCCCAGACCAAGTCCCCATGGGTTCAAAGCCCCAAAGGACTCCGAGCCCGCACCTGCCTCCTGTGTGTGCAGGGAGGAGTGCCGCCTCCTCCCACCGCTGCTGGGCACGGTGTAGCCCAACCTGCTTCCAGGGAAGGGGGAGTGCCAGCCGCTCACGCACCATGAGAGCCTGCCCCCACCCGCCGAGCCCTGCGCAGCCCAACCTGCTGCCTGCCCCGTGGGGCCAACCAAAGGATGCACCGCTGATAACTGCGGACAGCACTTTAAGCACCACACTCAGAGTTGGTCTAATCAATAAGGCCTGAGCAGCTCATGACCCTCATACACTGGGCTCCCCTATGGTGGACCTGAACTAGTGACAGCAAGAAAGGGAAAATTTTGCCCATGAATAGGCAAGGCCACTGAGCCATTGGCAGAACGGGGAACAGAATGTTGGTATTTCAGGAATGATGGCCAGGGTATTACACACCGGGCGAAAGGTATTACACATTCCTGATATTCCCTGAATGCGTAACTCCGCTCCAACAAATATTGTCTAGCATCGCTCTTGCCTTCTTTTACTACTACTAATAGTTACAGATGAAGGGCCAGAGGGAAAGTATCACCAACCTATTGTGACAAAAAAGCCAGCCAGCAAGAAAACTCTGGCCTACCTCATGGACTTCCTTGGATCTCTAAACCTGTAACTTGCTATGAATACCAACTGAACTGGCACATTTTAAAACAGAAACCAATCAATGCCAGCAGTAAGTGGGCTCAGCTTGCATATCCCTCATCGTGGAGTGTCTCTTTCAAGAACCACTATATTCCAATGCAGCCTTTTTATGCCAATTTAGGAGAATTATTTGCTTTCACATTACAGTTACCAACATGCTCAGTGATGCACTTGCAACCCAGGATATTCTGTAGATCAAGGCAGGTAGTACAAATGGAAAATGTGCATTTCTCACTTTTTGCAGGTGAAAACAAACCACTGTCCCAAGCAGATTATTTATCTTTTTAAACAAACAAGACCCCCAATTTCTATTTGAGACCAAATGTAAACATTTGTAATAGCTTTTATTCAATATGAACTACTGGGTGTAACCATATTCTATATTTTGGTCAGTGTTACTTTAAAAAGTTTCTACAGCTTGAAAAACATTAACATGTAAAATGTGGTGTTGCCAAACAAAAAATAAAAGCTATGTCAAAGAAAGACTATATTTGCTGACCGTTTTCTTTGTATCCCATCCCTAGGATGACCTCAGGTGCTCTGTAGTAACGAGTCACTACATAAGGCGTCATCATAAAACTAGTTCCTGCAGTTCTGGCCAGTCCAAAGTCAAGAATCTTCAAAGTGCAGTCTGATTTTACTACTATATTACTGGGCTTTAAATCCTTAAAAAGAAACATCATATATAACCGCTAAGACAAGAACAAAACACTCTGTAGTTCACATCTTAAAGAAAATAACCACTGGCATAAAAAATGAAAAACTGGGCCATTTTTATAATTTCTGTCTTCCAATATTTTTTCTCTTATATGAATTAATTTTCATATCTTCTGCCAACTAAAGAATTAAACCTCTGACATTATTCTTCAGCAGTTAATGTAACAAGTAGAGGGAGAAAATAAAAACTAAGGTTACTAGGTAGGTTAGCAATATTTCAAATAATTTGGGGTTAGTGTGAAATGTTAGCACTGAGACAAGAGTTACAAACTGCTCAATTAAATTATAATACACGAAGTGGAACAGGGACAGTTGAATTATTAGAAATAACTCTTACAATTTAATAAAGCAAAACTTTTTATAGTTACAATACATCTCTTCAAGTGAATTACCGTGTAACAACTCTACCAATCTGGATTGCATTACCTCTTGATTTGCTGTAGAAATGTCTCTGAATGATCAGAAGGAAATTCATGCTTGCAAAGGTTTAGTTTGCAATAATTATTTGGTCTGTCATTAGTTTACCAACTTTAATGAAAATGGAACCACTGACTGCATCACTGCAAAAAACTTCTGGAAGTTAACCACACACCTTTAAAAACAGGAAAATACCTGCACAAAATTTCAAGGCATTTTAATTGGAAGATTTGCAACTGAAATTCTTCAGCTGAGCTCTACAATCACATTTTGATTTTCCATTGCCCCTTTTAAACTCAACTTTGTAAAGAATCCGAGGAGACTATGAGCTACATCAGGCCTGGGCAGAATCCAGCCCGTGGAAGCAGTGGGGAGCCCCAGGCAGGCTCCCCTGCTTGCCCTGCAGCCTCAGGGGCACTTTCTCTTTATGAGTCCGGGGGGAAGGGAGGGGAACATTCAGATGCTGCTCCTGCTCCCAGCACAATCCCATTGGCCGGTTTCTGGACAGAAACTGGCCAATGGGAGCTGCCTCTTTGATTAACTGGCAGCCACGAAGCACAATCCTCCTGCTCAGTTACTCGCTCAAGCACATGGCCGGGCAGGCAGAAACATTCTAAGTTCTGCGAGCAGGCAGGAAGGCTGGTTTGTCTGCTGGCCGGTAAGTCTCCTGGCCAGAACCTGCCTCTGGCACCCTAGTCCTTCCCTTCCCCAACCCTTTGTCCCCCACTCCTGCTCCGCTACTCCACATTCATCTGTATTCCCTCCTAGATCTGGCACCCTAATCTCCTGCCCAAAATCACAATCCCCTCCTCCCCTAGGTCACATCCCAAACCCCTGCACCTTAGTCCCCCGCCCTAGGGTCACAACTGCCTTCTTCACCCAAACTCCCTCCCAGACTCCATTCTCCCTCCTGCACCCCAATCCCTTACCCCAAGCTCCCTTCTGCACCCAACCTCCATCCCAGACCCTGCACCTCCTCCATTAATATCATTGAAGAGTGCGGCCCTCAACCATTTTCCAAAATCTTGTTGGGGGCCGCACACAAGTGAGAAGCAAAAAAATGAAACAAAACCTTCACTGAGGCGCCCTCCCCCCGACTGAGATGGAAAAAGACACTCCCCACATTCTCCTCGCACACCAGAGCTTTGGGGGGTCCAGACTAGTAGAGCAAGCAAAGTATAACAAGATGCTACGTATTTCTAAGACTGTAAAAAATATCAGTATTTTATTAAGAACCCTAGAAAACTATGGTAAAACAAAAAAAGCAGTCATGTAGCACTTTAAAGACTAACAAGATAGTTTATTAGGTGATGAGCTTTCATGGGGCAGACCCACTTCTTCAGATCATTATGTTACTAGAAAATTATGTTACTTACACAAATTTGTAATGCACAGACAACCTCAACTTCCCTATTTCCTGACTGCCGTGCCTAATTAAGCAACCTTGACTTAATATAAATATCACAAGAGGAAACATTCTGAGGCTTACAGGATAGATTTTTTTCCAAGCTACACAGTTGTATAGTTTCAGCCACAGAACTAGGCAATATTTGATTATGCAAAGAATTTTTAGAGGTATGTAATGTAACTGTTATTTTTAAAACAGCCAAAATAAAGATTACATTATGGCAGTTTAAAAAAAATATATGGAATTTCAGATTTGGTTACCAAAAAATGAAACAGGAGCTTAGTCAGTTTAACCAATTAGTGTAAGAAGTAACTCTTTCCAGGTATCCTTTCCTTCTGATATCCACTGGGACAAGAATTCTACTGCAAATTAGAGGTAGTGATGCAATCCATTATACAGATTTTAGATAGTTTAGTCTAGCCAAATTGAGATCCAGTTGAGGATGGATTCAGACTTGTTTCAAGTTTACAGACACACATCTGAGAGCGTGTGTGCATGCACACCTACCCACCACAGCACAACTTTAAAAGTATATACATGCTTTCCATATTAATAGGATTTTTTCCTGGATCCTTAATGCAGATGACAAGAACAATAGGATGTATTTTTAAAACATAGTATACCACTAACCCTATGAATAATTCCAGCAGAGTGAAGATGCTTGATACCACACAGCATTTGATAAAGAAGGTACGACATTCGTTCATGGTCTAGCTCCATCTGAATCACTTGGCAGAGATTTGCATCCATGAGCTCCATCACTATGTAACTTATGAAGCAACAAGAAAAGAGTAATTAGAAGATATGGTATATTGTCTGAGATCCATTCTATTGCATATGTTTATGACAAGTAACTAAATATTTATACGCATGGGTAAAAATTAGACTTACACATCTTGAAATTCTTCCAGGGATTTCTGTGGTGTGAACACATTTAGCAGACCAATTATCTGAGGAGAGAAATTTTAAAACCTCACAAAAAAGGTCAACACATAGATTTTGCTTGCCTGTGCAGAAATTGGACACTGGCCTTACCATTTCATCATAGGAGGTGCAAACAGTTTTACAGCAGAATCATTCAGGCAACCAAGTTACTGCTTTTATAAATGCCATGCTACAATTACCACCACATTCAACATAAAAAGGAGAAGATTTTCATGCATGCAAGATTAATGCTGGAGCTGTGCTTGTGAAACGGATATGAAGGGCTAGGTCACATTATAGCCAGCACCCTGGGTGCTGAGCTCACTCAGGTAGGCTGCCCAGCCCAGATCCGATGTGTCTGAGACCAGGGTGAGCGACATAGATGGAGTCCCCGCAGCACTGACCTGAGATCCTGCCACCAGTCCAAAGACAGTGGGACATGGCTTGACACCATGACCATTTGGTCCAGTGTGGTGCCTTCAGGAATGTAAACTGAGGCCAGACATGTTTGTAGAGGCCTCAGATGAAGTTGGGCATGGCTGACCACATATGTGCATGCAGCCATGTGGTTTACCAGCCACAGACACATGTGGGCCATGGTGAGCCTTTATGTAGGAGATTAAGTCCACAATGGCCTGAAATGCACTTCTGAAAGGCAGGCAGGCCAGCCCTGGCCCATGTGGAGTTGAGAACTGCTCCGATAAGCTATGTGTTGGATTGGCACTAATGCAGACTTTTCTGTGTTTAACAGGCCCAGATCACTACAGGTGGCATGCAGCAGATTGAGGCTCCTTTGCACCTGCTTCAGAGACCTGTCCTTTATGAGCCAGTCGTTGAGATGTGGGAAGATCTGGGACCTGTCCTCCAAACATCTGAGGTAAGCAGCTAATGGTGCCATGCATTTCACAAACACCCCGGACAGGACAAAAGGGCAGCAACGTGAACCCAACCCGAACTCAACCCAAGAACGTCGAGTCATTTTCAAGCCAGACCTGAACGCAACACTTCCCTTCCAAACTTGTGTGAGCCACATCTTGTCCTTGGGGCTCAGCCTTGTGGGGACGTACCCCACGCCCACAATCCATCTCCAGCCACCTCCTGGCTGTGAGGTTAGCGCGGCGATGACTTTGTTCCCCATTCTTAGCAGCCATCCTAGCCATACTGTGCATGATGTGGAACAAAAGGCACTGAGACTTGTTGGCACACAAAGACCTCAGCACACAACGCAGCAATGTGACAGTGGTTAGCAGAAACAGGGCATGCAGCCACCGCTATGTCAGCCCATGAAGAGGTGGCGATCAGAAATTACCCAATCTGACCAGAGAGTGTCACAGTTTTTTAGACCCCCATCTGACCTGAAACCAGTGCTTGTAGTCAGGGGTGCAGGCTCTAGAGCACACAGCTTCTAGCGAAACAAGGAGCTGGCTCCTACCAGCTATTTCCAGGGCAATTCTGATAAGCAGCCATTTGGCCTATCAGCATCTCTGCTTTGATTTGATGGCCATAACCAGAACCTGAAAAGCTCCATTTGTGTCCTGCAAGACCTCCAACACTCACATCAAAATCTGCTGTCTCTTCTATCCTTCCTAAGCAAACTCTTCAGCAGATGCAGCACAGAAGGGAGATTGAAGTTACCTGTAGTACTTCATCCAAGTGTCTGCCTATACCACAGCTAGCAGAGCAGCACTATGTCTCCTGCCTTCAGCATGGAAGCAAGGCTGGGGACAAGAATTATGGAAAAACACAGTGGTGGCGCTAGGAAACATTCTCCAATACTCTGGGTGTTGACAGGCCACCCTTCAGCTTATATAAGGTGTTACTTCCTTAAGCTCTTTTACATTTATCAGGCTTTTTCTTAACACAAATGTTTAAGGAAAGACATTTCACTTACATTTTTGTGATTTACACACTTCATGAGAACCAGCTCTCTGTAGGCTCGTTTAGCATGGGTTTGATTCTGAAATGGCCGGCTTAGCTTCTTGATTGCAACATTTCGTTCCAGGATGGCATCATAGGCTGCACTGCAATTAAAAGTAAACCATTGTTATGTCATCAAGATGGTAATTCCTGGGTTAAAAGTGCTTTATACATCAGTTATTCCTTAAAACATGCTCTTCTATCTCAGCAAGAAGAAAGACTCAGAGGAGTAGCCATCTTAGTCCTGTGGCACTTTAAAGACTAACAGATTTATTTGAGCATAAGCTTTCTTGTGTAAAAGCCACTTCCTCAGATGGGAACAATAAGAAAGAGTATTGTACCCATTTCACAGATAGGAATGTGACCCTGGTTAATGGACTATCCATTCTTAATATATCTTTCTGATATTAAGGGGATACAAACTGAATGTAACTACAAAGAGAGTTGTCACTGTCCTTTTCCATGACAATGCAGACCCATCCAGAATTCACATTAGCTCTTTTGATACCACATCATAGTGCAAGCACCCATTTTACTGTGTTGGCAATTACCACCCCTAATAATACCTCGTTCAAAACTGTTACTCTTCAAGTGTCTCTCCTGCACTATTTCAATTTATTCAAATAGATTAGCTTTCTTTTGTCTAGATTACAGAAATGTACACAGTAGTTTGTAATCACTGAATAAAACATTCACCTGTAGAGATTCAAGCAACTTTATTTCTTGCCCACATTCCTAATGTCATTAAGTTTGTCATTTCTATGTCCTCTTGGTATCTGCAGTATCTTCTGATTTAGTGTCAGCTGCAGGTTAATGCCACCAAGCTACTCTGAGAACTGTGAACATGTAGTCTATCAAGACTATACAATCAAACAATGCTAGCTTCTGCTCCATTGCAGAGTTGGGTTAAGTCACATGGGGAAAAATCAGTATATCATACTTAGTACTATCCTAATCTCACAAACCCTCATTTACGTTTGCCAAATGTACCAAACTAGGGATGTAGTAGTGTAGTCGATTAACAGATTAACCAATAAGCAAAAGCTTATAGGTTAATGCTATAGAACTACATGCATTCTCCCCCGCCCTCTACCACTAGTAAATTTTTAGCAGGCTGGCCAGCTCACTCCTGGCTCATGCCAGTTCTGGGACCTACCCCCGCTGTGGCTCTGCTTTTAAAGTGTATTAGGAGCCAAGTGGGCAGGGAGCCCAGTTCAGTTCCGCTGTATCAGAGGCAGCAGCGCTGGGTGACAGGTAGCCAGTCTGCGAGAGGAGCTGGTTTTTAAACAGCTTCCCCCCCGCCATGGACCAGCTCCTGCAGCGGCGTGAAGTGGTAGGGGGCTCCTCAAGGGTGGGGACGGAGCTTACTGGCTACCAGCCCCAACCCTGGGAAATCAATTATTCAATTAATCGATTAACATCCCTAAACCAAACTATCACATAATTGGCAGTATTTGAAACCCAAATGAGAGGGGAGGTTCTAGGTTAGAGGCAAACTGCTCTGGTAGAGTTCGAGAGGGAAGGGGTATTACGTGTCATTAAACTAGTCCCTCAATTTGAGAATCAAATTCTTTCACTCACACATTTACAGATCATTCTCCATCCTAGTGACTCTACCCTACTTTTCCGTAAAATACAGTAGTCCTCACATTTTCAATCTTCTTTTCTAAAGTAAGTGTAGATTATTTATGCTCAAATGTAAAGAAAACTTACCACACTATTCCTTGTGCCCCTGATCCTATAGGTTTTAAATTCTGATATCGTTTCAGTACAGTGAAGGTAGAATCTCCAATCTCTACACTGTAGAAATTGCTGTCACGCTTGCTTCTGCTCATGACGACAAGTTAGTTAGATAACTTCATCCAAAATTCACTCACAATCTGTAAAACAAAAAGAAATATAGTTGTAATTGGCAAACTTTGGTTTTCTAAGTATCAAATACAAAAAGCTGTCTTATTGGAAGATTTTCTCTTCTAGATCCACTTTTGCCAATTATATGGGGAACATCTCCAGAGAGACAGCACCAGATCTGTCACTCTGAGGTTTTATACTGTAAGGTTTTCAAACCAGAGATAGTGTCTTTGAACATACCTGTATACCTTAAGGAAAAAAAAAAAAAAAAAAAGTCCCAATCAAGATAAAGGTGCTCTTAGTGACTATCACAATACAAACAAATTATTAGCATGCAGCCTGAGGCTAAAAACTAAATCCTGCCTAATAGGGGCCTACCACAGTACAACACTCACAAACCAGAAACACTGAGTTAGATAGCAAGTAAGAGTTCCAGGAAGAAAAACTGATGAGTTTCAGGGAAAGAGAAGTACAATTTATCTTTTAACCTACCAAGAGTAACCTTCAAATGCCCTGGAGTTTAACAGTATGCCAAAACCGGAGGGCAGGGGAGAGTCTGACAAATATAAACTACAAAAAAGATCAGAGAAAGGAAGGGAAAGTTTTCATCTTTCTGCACAGGAAGAAAGGAAGTCTTACCATAGGATACATATTCCTTAAAGACCCCTGTTCAATTTGCACCAAACAAAAAAACCCCCAAAAAACCAGACAATACCAATATTAAGGTTACATTATGGAACCTTAACTCTCCTCCTTTTGGCCTATGCACTGCCAGTCTCTGTGATTAATTACTATTTCTCATCTTTCACCTCTACATGGTCGTAAATTAATTTTCGGTGAATCCTAACTATGCAGTCTTAATACGGGTTGTGTGGAATTAACCAAGTAAGTGGTCCTTAGAAGGGCATGAGAACAAAACAGTGGCCCAAAGTGTCACTCCAAAGATGCATCTAGTCCAGTATCCTGTCTTCCAACAGTGGCCAATACCAAGTGCCTCAGAGGAAATGAACACAAGTAATCAACAAGTGATCCATCTCCCGTCACCCATTCCCAGCCCTAACAAACAGAGGATAGGGACACCATCCCTGCCCATCCTGGATAATAGTCATTGATGGACCTAACCTCCATGAATCTATCTAGTTCTTTTTAAAGCCTTCTTTGGCTTCACAACATCTTCTGGCAGCAAGTTCTACAGGCTGACTACATGGTGCGCGAAGAAAAACTTCCTTTTTTTATTTTAAATCTGCTGCCTATTAATTTAACTAGCCAATTAGCCCGTCATAAGACGGGATTTTCAGGTCTCTCCTCCACGTCGGTCTTCTCTCCTGAGCCTCCGGTCTCTCGCGCCGTCCGTCCGTGTGTCTGTCTCTCTCTCTCTCTCTCTCTCCTCCTCCCTCCCCCCCCTTCTCTCAGCTCTCCTCTGCCTCCTGCCTCTCTCTGTCTCTCTCTTTCACCTCTCCTCCCCCTCCTGCCTCTCACTCGGGGGACCGCGGAGCCCAAATGGCCGTTTGGGCTCCGCACTCCCCATGCTGCATGGGGGGCGCGGAGCCCAAACGGTCGCTTGCGCCGCTTGCTCCCACACAGCGGCCTGGCTGAGCAGCGCAGAACTCAGCCAAGCGCCATGGCAGGAGGCGAAGGGGGGCGGGGCAATGATGTTCACGGCCAGGGGGCGGGGCCTGGAGCCGCTGTCACGCCGCACATCACTGCCGCGCGCCCCCTTTGCCTCCCGCCGTGGCACTCGGCTGACTTCTGCGCTGGGCCGCCACGGGGGAGCAAGCGGCGCAAGCAACCGTTTGGGCTCCGCGCTCCCCATGCAGCACGGGCCGCCCAGAGGGAACAGCCAGCATTTCGGCATTACAGACTCTCAGACACTGGGCTACTATATATATGATTGTATGATCTTAGTTCTTGCGTTATGGGAAGGAATAAATAACTTTTACTTTCTCCACACCACTCATGATTTTATAGACCTCTATCATATCCCCATTTAGTCATCTCTTTTCCAAGCTGAAAAGCCCCAGTCTTCTTATTCTTTCCTCGTGTGGCAGCCATTCCATATCCCTAATCATTTTTGTTTCCTTTTTCTGAACCTTTTCCAATTCCAACTTTTTCTTTTTCCTTTTTTTTCTTTAAGATGCGTCGACCACATCTCCACGCAGTATTCAAGATGTGGGCATAACATGGATTTATACAGAGGCAATATGATATATTCTGTCTTATTATGTATCCCTTTCTTAATGATTCCCAGCATTCTGTTTGCTTTTTTTGCCTACCACTGCACACAGAGTAGATATTTTCAGAGAACTATCCACAATGATGCCAAGATCTCTCTCAAATGGTAATAGCAAATGCAGGCCACATCATTTTATATGGATAGCTGGGATTATGTTTTTAATATGCATTACTAACCTAATATTAAAACCTCTCTCACATTTGACTGGAACAAGAAGTGTTTTACCTCTAATGGCTAAGAAGCATGCTTTACATGATTAATTTAGTAATTTATTCAGCTGCTTAATAGAAACAACAGGTTCTTAGCTCTTATGCAGCATTCCTGGTTATTTATTTGTATTATGTATACTTGCTTTATTTTAAAAGCCACTTGAAAAAGGGAACAATGTTTTCTTCAGAGAGAAAAATCAGAAAATGGTGTTTGTTGTTAGTCTGATTATTTACATAGAAGTCATACATTTGGTGTAGTTCATTAAAATAAGTGTTCTAAAATTAGAATTCTCTAAGAATGTAGAAGTTCAGCAAATTCTGTTCTCAGCTGATCTATATTCAATTCAGCTACCAGCTGCAATAAAATAAAGGGAATTAGAGAGGACTAAAATGATGTGTTTATAAATTATTTAGTACATTATATAATCTAAAATAAACTTCTATGATGGGCATCATCTGTCTGAGAAGAAGGGCTTGTGAAACTAGCTTTGTTACACAAACCTCAAAGGCTCAATTCACTAACTACAGGAGCTGATGTCAGCTCACTGAAGAGGATGGAGAAGTTCTATGGAATACCTCCTTAGAGCAGACAACTGTCTCAGAGACAGGAAAGGAAAACTGTATACAATTTCTGAGCCCATACTGTAAACAAAGGATGGAGGCAGAAGCCTAGGACTTGTATTTACTTCCCTTAGGCCCACAGTACATGATTCCATCAATGACTTCTCTCTCCCACTCTGTAAATGCCCATCAAGGTTTTGTCTTTGGTCTCTCTCTCTCTCCCAGTTCATCTCACCTGCTCATTTGGCTTTAGCCCACGCCGTAGAGCAACTCCTCCCACATCTCCCATGTTGGTCAGCCTCCATCCACACTATGGTTTTCTTACCAAGCAGAGTGAGCAGTGGACTCGTCCCACTCCTCTCGCCAACCTCTCTCCCCTGTCAATCCCGCTATCCTGTCTTCCAGGCTTGGTGTCACCGCACTTTCCACTTCCCCCAAGCCACATACAGGGTGGCAACAGTTTTGTTGCCTCTTCCTATACAGCAGTCTCTAAAATCTGTCCCTTCTTCCTCACTGTTATGCCATCTCCACCTCCACTAAAGGAACAGCTTCCTTGCTAGCTTCTCTGATGGACAACTTGCTCCCCTAATCACACCCAAAATGCTTCTTCTCATATAATCAGAGGCCAAGGAGAACAACTTTTCTCCCTCCTCCTTATAACACCAATAACCACGCAGCCACTTCCATCATACTGATCCAGGAACCCACCCCTGCAATCAACTCCAATGCCAACTCTGTCCACACATCTAAACAGGCATTATCATCACAGGACTTAACCACATTAACCATCACATCAGAGGCTCGTACAACTACACATCCACTAATGTGATCTATGCCATCAAGTGCCAGCAATGCCCCTTCTACCATGTATATTGGCCAAACTGGACAGTCTCTACAGAAGGAGAGCATTAATTAGCCTCATGCATTGTATGCTCTAGACTGATGGGACAGCTGTTAGGATTACCACACATTGGGTATTTACTAAAAGCTGTCTGTATATCAGATATGTTGGCAACCAAGTGCTTATGTCAGTAGAAGATGTACTAAAAGCCACCTCCATTGTTAACTCTGACTGGCAGGTGTGAATTTATCAATTCGGCAACCTGCAGTCAGGTCTCAGTGAGGTGTGGTTTTCATGCATTTTGTTCTTGTGTCTTGTAAGCGCCCAGAGACTGGGATGTTGTTTTGTATAGCGCTGAGCGTAGTGACACTTAATGACCACACTGAACTAGGTACTCCATCTGATAAAACTATAGTACAGGTAAACCACTGAAAATTACTATTCCGTTAGCAGCTGTTACCACAGAGATGCTAAATATGGTCTCTGTTATACAGGAGGTCAGATGATAATCACAATGGTCCTTTCTGGACCTCTGATAATCTGAGATACTGATAAGTCAAACTTTAGTCTCAGATACAAAACTAGCTTTTAGCTGCCATTAATTTTAATTACTAGGAACCTGTTTGCATTCATTTTGCACATGTGAAAGAGTGGATTTTTTCAACCTTTTAACCATCTGTCACCAACTAAAACAAGGATTCCAACAGATATTACAACCCAGGTTCATTATTTAAATAATATCACAGATGGACTAGAGAAATGGCTCTGGTTAACCTCAGTGTAATACTTAAAACTAAAGAATGAAATAAAAATCTGTAGGCACTTAAAAACCCAAAGCAGGCTAAGTCACTGCATGGAAAATGGGTACATGAACATTTTGCCCTACGCAAGAATTATTGTCCTCTGGAACCACCATATATACAATGTATTTTATGGTTTCATTGTTAAAAGTATTGTCAGCTATAAACTATTCCCCTACATTGTAGGGATGTGAACGTGTACCCGTTTACACGGTTAACCAATGAGCCTGAGCTGTTCCCCTTCAACAAGGAATGAGGGGGAAAGTGAACAGTTTGCTGCCTTCTTCACTCTGCCTGGTGAGTTCAGGGGGCAGATGAACCTCGACCTGCCGCAGCTGGGGGACATGCACCCCTCCCTCTGCTGTGCCCGCTGAAACTGCAGCAGCCATGGAGAGGTGCTTCTCACCTGGCCCCGAGATGCTGAGATGAGAGGGGGCTGGGGTTGTCCTCTCTTCCCAGGGCAGCCTGCATACGGAACACCTCAACCCCAGTCACACCCCAAAGCAATGATTAAAATCAAGCCTGTGCATTTTTTATTTTATTTTCCAAAAAACAAAAATTGAGTTAAGGACCCAGCAACACTGAGCAAATCTTCTAGTTTAATACATAAAAGGTTAAACAATTAGTTTTCAAATTCAAAATCTTTTAATCCTACCCAAAGAGGTTTTGTTTAAAGTTTTAACAGAGCTAATCCAATGTTCCCCAAAGCAATTGTTGACATGTTGCCTCACAATCTGGAGTAATAGTTAAGCAATTCAGAAATGCCCCTAATGCATCCAAATCTCAAGGATTATATGACTATCTGTTAATTCCACACAAAATATAATAAATTCATGGCACCAGAAGCATAATTATGATTCCGGTTTAAAAAAAGAATTGGGTAGGTGTCTGAGGGAGATGTTTCACTGACAACCAGCCAACTGTAATTAAGTGTGCCTGCACCCTGTTGAAAAAATGTTACTAGTTTAATTTCATAATCAATCATGACTTTTAGCATTGGAAAACCAAGAGAGAAACAAATAGGTAAAGAACAAATTAGCATTTAAGTAACACTGCAAAATCCATCCAATATCGTACTAAAAGTTAAAACCCTATATCCTCTCTCTACTGGAGTCTTTAAAATGATATGAGAGGCTTGCATTCTACCTGAATGAAACAGAACAGAACCCAAAAATGTTCTACCCCTTTCCTTTATTCAGGCTAATCTATAGTTCAGTCAATTCCTTTAGATGTACAAATACCTAATCAGTTCTTTTGTCAATTAAAGAACCCTACTGAGCTATGGTTTTCAAACAAGGCTGAGTTTTATAGTACATTCACATTGTGTGTCAAGTAGCACTATTGCTACTGACAAATCTCCATATTATCAAGGTATACGTCATCTATTTTTCAAATCAAAATGCTAATCCCACTTTGATTCTGTTGCTTCCCAAGCACCAAGGGTACCTTGCTCCAAATGCAGGCCTTCATAGACTTGGAATCTCAAACCTTCCTCTGCTGGCTGTCTTCTAATCATTCAATTTTATTTTCAAGCCCTGGGAACTGAGTAAGAAAATGAGATGGTGGTGAGCCTTTTTGCAGCACTGACTTTGAAAATACATTAAATTGTTTAGTGGGAGAAATACAAGAAATAAGCCACTAAAAATAAACAGCCCTGGCTCTCCTGCTTCCAGTGAAGCTGAACATACCCTGCATGCTCAATAAACCAATACTTCAGAGAAGGGATTATTTTCAAATCCTGTGCAGAAGATAAGTGGTTGAAAGAATTAATCAGAAACTTCATATTAATAGGCACTTTGGAAGTCAAACTAAGCACATCATAACAAACAAAAACTAGCATGCAGTGTGATAGATCTTGATGGAAATGTTTCCATCTAATGACGTGTATCAACCAACTTTAGCTCTACTTTCCACTGTTAATGTTTCATCTTAGTCATACCTATATATCTATATAGATATTTTTTACAGAAGTGCATCTGTCTGTTCCAGAACTCCTCCTAAACAGCAAAAACTAGGACTATCAAATTTGGTATGCAGCTTCCTCTTTTCATAACTTAAAGCAAGGTGAGGGTTTGGGATGCCTCTGGAATGCAATTACTTCACATCAAACTGAAAGGGAGAGGTGTGAGAGTAGGGAGTTATACTCACTCATGACCATAGGGGGGCAGCAAACACAGGAAGATAAATGACCTTGGGGGGCAGCAAGCGCCTTGGCAAATAGCCGCTGGCCAGCAGCACCGGCCAGTCTGATAGAGAGGCAGCAGCGTGGGGTGGCAGAGGGCTCCCCAGGAGTAGGGCTAAAGAGCACTGACTGCTGTCCCCGGGACTACCAAATAGTCATGTAACCGCTAAGATTTCATGCAGTTACACGACTATTCAATTACACAATACCTAACATCCCTAGTCCCAACTAATCTATGCTATGGCTACACTACAGTTTATATCATTTGTATCACTCAGGGCAGAGGTGAGTAGTATAGCCCTATGGATAGATTCACATTTTTACAATTTATTTGTATCTAGATAGATTCCACTGTGTGGTCATCTTCACTCAGAATTTGTATTCCATTAGATTCTATGGACCCCTTTAGATACTGCACTGCTCCTCATCCTCTTCAGCCTACTGCGTCTTTCCTGGATAGTTTGCAACACCACATGCTGCACCATATCACTGTGTTTTGTTTTTTATTTTGGTTTGTTTTTTGCAATTTACCAAGTTTCCACATGCCTATTGTATTAGGATCCTTGTCTATCACAAGACACCCTAGTTTACCTTTTTTTCCTTTTAAACTTCTTGTATTTGCATGTAAACACTTCCAGTTCTTACTCTTGACTGGGTGCCTGTTTTTATTCAATTCCTTAATCCACAACCCTGCTGATTCCACAGAATTTAGCACTGTGCTCTTATCCCATCCCTGTTCTAATCCCATTTCAGTATGCATCCTACCTGTCACTGGACTCTTGTAATATCAACTTTTAATAGATGTCTGACATATACTGGTCAGCTACTGCCAAATTCCCCCTAACACAGTTTCAAGACTCATCTCCTTTTTTAAAAAACATGCACCAAGAGTCTGGTTCTGTATTAGGCTCTTCTTCCCCAAATAAAAACAAACCCCACTTCTTTACATCATAATCTTTTCAAGTCAAAAACACTCAAATATTTTAAAGTGCTATTTACTAGAACAATAACAAAAAAGAGTTAAGACTTTATGGTCTCTCCACCAGGCTTAGCCTTAGATACTTGTGCCTAATTACAACTAAATTACCTTAATTATTTTAACGTTGTCATTTATCTATGACATGAAGTTCTAAAAATTAATACTTTTTTAGCAGTGTTAGATTAGCATTTAAAGATGAATGCTACCCAAGACTGAACACTTTCAATTAAACAAATAAAAACATACCAATCATAAAAGTCATTTCAATGCACTTTTACTAGGCAGGCAGCAGGCTAACTCTTCAAGCAGCTTAACTAGCTTTCACTTTGTGTTGGGGGATGAAATTTAATAACTGTGAACCACATCTCCCTTCCTGAATTAATTTCTGTATGTTTGCCTACTCAGTCTAGATGGTACACTCTTTGGGACAGAGAGCATGTCTTTTAGTGTGTTTAGCCTACCTAGTAAACAGTCTGCTACACAAAGATATACACATAAAGAAGAGACAGGATTAGAAAACCTGCCTTAGTGATTGAGTTCCTTGAGTCTTTCTATTTAGTAAGAGAGGTTAAGGGGTGATGATTACAATTTATAAGTAGTTACATGGGGAACAAATATTTGATAATGGACTCTTCAGTCTAGCAAAAAAAGGGTGTGTGTGACAATTGGGGATGTGATAGCGTACATGTTTAAATGGTTAACCGATGAGCCTTTGGGATGAGCCTAATTAAAAGTTGGCTCCCTGTGAGCACCAGCTCTCGGGGTGCTGCCTCCCCTGGCATATAAACATATAATTGCCTCCCCCAGCATATAAATGTCTAACGGCTGAAATTCTCAGCGATTACGTGTTTACCTAAATAAACACATTTTAACATCCCTAAAAGTAACAAGTTTTTCAACCGCAACATGCTGTGACACTTGCATTTTTATGTCTGATTTGTTATTAACTTTTAAATGATCTGAAACTTGGGGGTAAGCAAGAGAGATCAGACTTCTGAAGGGGTAGAGGGGTCTGGAAAGGTTGAGGGCCTCTGGCTCATGTTATACAAGAAGTCAGACTATATGATCATAATGGTTTCTTCTGGGCTTGGAATAGATGAAACAGAACAAATGTTGTGTGCTCCACTTTTAATTAGGTCATCTTTTCCCCAACAGGTGGTATTAGCATGGTATACAGTGAGCAATCAAGACATTTAATTAGGCACCTTAATGCTGTCAACAAGTTAGGCCACAACCTCTTCAGCCTAGAGTGTCTTTCCTACATTAGAACATTCTTGCTGGGATATCGGACACTATTTGATAACAGTCAAACAGGTAGTCAGTCGATAAACAGGCAGACTTTAAATTCCTCTACAGCTAGTTTTCTTCATTTGTTAGCTAATGCAGTTCAACTATACATCAAGTAGGGTTGTAAATGGGCAACCGGTAAGCATCACCCTTACCAGGTGATGCTTATGGGTAACGAGGTAACTGGTACCCAGTCTGGCCAGAGCTGTCCTCCACGGAGGGTGTACCATGGGGGAGGACGCTGTTGCAGCCCCTGGTTAACCGTGTAACTGATAGAATTTTGATCAGTTACATGGTTAATTTTTTTTACATTTTTACATCCCTAATATCAGATAAACTTGCCTCTTGGTTTAAGATTCTGTTCCAGTTTCAAGTGATATTTATAGAAGCACATATGGGAAGAAAGAAAAAATGTGAAATTAATTTTGTCGTATTAATGAGAAAGCTAACATATTTGCCATCAGCAGCAAGCAGTCTGCAGAATGTTGTCACTGGTTATGATGGGGAGGGACCCAACAAAAACATCTTGCTCTCCCTACATGGCAACTGCTGAGCTTTTCCTGAGGACATCAGACAAGTTGGGTTCAATACAGGTGATAAAAAGGTGCCATAGACAAAGCATCCAGGAAGCAAAAACTTATTAATTTCTGAAAACATTTTGCCCTTCTCTTTCTTCAACATATGTTCAAATTCCATCAGAAATGTTTCATTTTAAAGACTAATTAATCTGAGAACTGCATTAATCTAATACTGCAGGACAACACCCCACACAGACTATGTTATGAAGATTAGAGCATCTTCCTTGTGCAAGTGAGATTGAATATAGTCATCTCAAACCATTTTTGAAATATAAAATAATGTAAATATAAATTTTGGCAGCATCTCCAGTAAAAAATTAATAACTGATAGAAAAAAATTAACTATTGTTAAACCCTGCATCAAGTTTAGGAAACACTCTTATACATCTAAGGGTCATCAAACATGAGTGCTCACAGCAATTTTAATTATCTTATAGGCCAAAAGTAAGATCACCAGGCACTTCCCCCCCAAATGATTCACAGCTTTTGACACCATCTCCAAAAAAGAAGATCAAAACAATGAAATGTGTTGTTTGCTGCTGCCTGCAGCCATGACACCTTTTACTGTGGTTTCAGTGGATCTCAAAAGCTAATTGGAGACAACTGGGTCACTATTTCGATTAAATCTCTCCCAGATTCATTTTCAGGCACCTCTATTCTAGGGACATTAAATAGCGGTTAGTAAACTAATTGAGTAGTTGATGGAATTTTCATCGACTACTCAATTAGTCGATAAGGGGGCTTGCTGTGGCTCTGCTTTTTAAAACTACATTTAAAAGGCAGAGCTGCAGTGGTCTGGGACCAAGCGCAAGCTGGGACAGCTGAGTCCTGGCTCCTGCCAGGTCCCAGATGCTGCGCCTCTGCTTTTAAAATGTAGTAACAGCCTGGCAGCTCTTCCATTTAAAAAGAAGAGGTACAGCGTCTGGGACTCAGTGCGAGCCGATACTGCTCAGTCCCGGCTTATGCCAGGTCCTGCACTGCATCTCTGCCTCCTCTGACCCCCTGCAGAGACAGTGCTGGAGGGAACCGGCTTTTAAGATGGCTTCCCTCAGCACCGGCTCCTGTTCCCTGCCCTTGCTGCCTCTGATACAGAGGCAGCAAGGGAGGGAAGTGACTCGGTCGAGTAATTACTTGACTAGTTGCTTACATCCCTACACTATTCTACTGATGTTTCAGTTGCACAGCTGCAGCTATGCTACTGTGGCATAGGCACTTCCTACATAAACAGAAAAAGTTCTCCCCAAGAAGTGGTAGCTAGTAGCGGAAGGAAGAATTACTGCTAGGGATGTCAATATGTTGTTGCTTACATGATTAATTGAGAAGCCTGGGTTTATCAGTTAATCCTGTTAACTACACATTCCGGGGGAGTGGGGGAGGCAGGAGTCGGTGCCCCACCCCTACTCCCACCTCTATCATATCTCCCCTCAGTCTCCTCTTTTCTAAACTGAAAAGTCCCAGTCGTTTTAACCTCTCTTCATATGGGACCCGTTCCGAACCCCTAATCATTTTAGTTGCCCTTTTCTGAACCATTTCCAAGGCCAAAATATCTTTGTTGAGGTGAGGAGACCACATCTGTACACAGTATTCAGCAGGCGGGGAGGGGGGGAGGGGGAAGGAGGGAGAGGAGGAGAGGCAGGAGCCAGTGCTGGAGGCAGCCGGCTTAAAAGCAATCTTCCCCCAGCTCCAGCTCCATCTATAACACTTGCTTTCAGTAAAATTACAGAAGTTAAGGCTAACTTTAAAAGAGACTCAAAGATGTTAAGGTTTAAAGTAAAGGTTTAAAGATGTCTCTACCCTTCAATGATGTCAATTAGCAATACAGGTCTTTACATTGTAAGCTCATAGGGGCTGGAAGCACTACTAGTCTATGTCTGTACAGTGCACACGTCAGTAAGGGCCCATTCTTGAATGGTCATTAGGCACTAATATAACACACGACGTAAGTAACAACTTAGCTTAATTACAACCCAATATTTTCAATAGGATTCCTATGCATGAATTTTTAATGAGCTTTAATTATATGCAATGAGTCTTATTATATTTTTGGTCTCAACTTGTCTCTATAAAAGTAGAGCTAACTTAAAGGGCCAATTCTGAGTTAATTTTAACTCAAACTATTCCACAGAGTAACTTGTACATTCTCAAAAAAGTTCTATAATTATGGCAAGAATATGTTGTATTTCATAAATAAAGCAGAAATCCAAACTCAAATACAACTCACCTTAAACTACAGAGATCAGTGCCTCCATAAAAAAAATATGTACCCAGTTAAGGGCTTCTTTACATGAATAATCAGACAACAGTAAATGTGACGTGCTCAAAGCACATTTAAAAATTGTTAATGCACCATCAGCAATGTACACATTGAACAGTTAAATGGCAGCAGGCTAGTGGAGGGAAGACTGATACAGTCCAATTGTTTATACAGACAAGCCCTAAATTTGGATCATAAAACAATTCATAGCAATCCTCCCCCACAGCTCCAACAATTAAATCTGGTACATTTTGAGTGAATGCCCAAGAAAACCCTCCTTCCCACCCACATAATAATAGCCACTTCTGCAATGGAACATAGCCAGAGGTAGTTGTATTTAATCTGGGGATGAAGTGATCCTTATACTATGAATTTCTGTCCCAACTTGCAGAGTTAAAGCTAAACTAGTTGTTGGTGAAATGATTTGAAACCCACATATAACAGGTACTACACGTCAGACCTTCTCAAGGCAGAAAAGTCCTATAAACCAGTGTTTCTCAACCAGGGGTACTCGAGAGAAATCTGGGGGGGGGTACATCAACAACTGAAATTTGGAGAAAACTAAATTTGTTTTAAGTTTTACAGTGCTTTATTATTTTTGTACTTTTTACACGCAAAAATTTCATCACCTGCCCAGCTACGATTAAGTTGTTTAAACAAATGTGTTGCAATGGTAGAAAAAAAAAATTGTGTGTCTGAAAACTGTAGGTACTGGGGGTGCTTATAATTTTTTTTTAAGGGGCACTTTATTAAAAAAAAGGTTGAAAAACACTGTTATAAACAACTTGAAAGTCAAGGTAGCACTATACAGTAGACTTCCGATAATCCGGAACCTATGGGACCTAGGTGGTGCCCCGGATTATCAGATATGCCGGACTATTAGGAAGTACTATAAGCTGGTTATATATATACTGTATACATTATATACTGTATATAAAGTGCTCTTAACCCTTTTTATTGTACATACTGTATACAGTATACTGTAATGTTTTAGTTTTTTTAAGCCTTTTTTACCCTTTTTGCTCAGTTCAGCTGCTGCCGCTGTTACCTTGTGACTCATTTTTTGCCGAAGCTCACTCACTAGGTTCTTGCCATTTTGATGCCGGACTATCAGGAGTGCCGGACTATTGGAGTTTTACTGTAGCATGATTTTTAATGAAAATAATAATTTGACTGTTAGAACAGTTGACCCGAACCACAGTCCACACAATGAGTTGATTGGTCACATGGTGCCAGCTGTTAGTACTAGCTTTTATGCCGCATCAGACAATACTTCCCTAGTACTACTTTTCTCAGTGATTAGTGTAACATACACAGGAATGTTATGCAATCCATACAGGAAGGGAGGTGGGTCCATGCACTGGCAAGTAGGAGGGGTTGTGTCCACAAGACACACTCTCCACTATGAAAGTTTGTGGACTCTTATTTTGGAAGCATTAGGCTTACCCAAAACCAACACTGCAAGCAGGAAGTAAATGTTCCATTCAAACCAGTATGCCTTCCATGAGAAAGAGCTAGGAAGTCACTCTGTACTGCAGCAAGGCATGTGAATATGCACTTCACCCCCACCCGCCTCCCAATAATGAACTCTTTCCACAGTTAAAAATAGCACAGCAAACTTGCTGTTTCCTAGGTTAAATCTAGGGTTGCGAGGTGTCTGGTATTGACCTGGACAGTCCGGTATTTTCGCCTCCTGTCCGGTATTTTCTGAATTTTTTTAACCGGACACCTAAAAAAAATTTATTTTATTTTTTCCCCCAACAACTTTGGTCTCCTCAACTCTCTCCCACAGCTCCAACAATTCCTCAACAGAATTTTTTCCCTGGTGTTTTTTTGGGGGGGGAGGGAGGGTTTCGGTATTTTTGGTTAAATCATCTGGCAGCCCTAGTTAAGTCTTGATGAAAATTTTTTTTGCATTTCTCTCTTATCAATTCAAACTGGGAGTAGACCCCTTATAAGCTATGATACCTACAAAACACCATTTGTTATCCTGCACTTTGACTAAGAGTCATTATCCCTGAGCTCACAGTATTTTAGACACATTTAGACTGTTCTCCAAGATTACAGACATGATGTTTTACTATTTGTAACTGTTCCCTCCCTCCCCCAAAAAATAAAATAATGTTATCTATTATTAATTTCTAATTTCATGTCTCTTCCTCTTCAGCTTAAAAAAAAAAAAAAACCACCTTACCTATTTAGCCTACAGAGTACTAATATTGTAATTTTTTTCCACGGTATCAAAAACTTCAACACAGCAAATAAATGTGTTTCACGCATGTACATGCAGGAAGCATCTGTAGTTATTGGCACTGCTTAAAGAAAAAACTATGCCTTAGGCAGTTAAAATGTTTATTATATCAGCAAGAATAAGTTTTACATTATATTTTAATACTGACCTGTGAAGAAAAATGGTGAAATTGTGAAGAGGTTGAACCTCAAATCTGGGACACTCTGGTCCGGCAACATCCATGGTCTGGCAGGACCATGGATATTGCTGGACCAGAAAGCTCCAGCTGGCCAGGTTCAGGAGGTTCAGAAGGGCTGGAGGCAGTGAGGCTGGCGGTGGGAAGCACAGCCCCAGCTGGGCCAGGAGCAGACCCCACTGGCCAGGGCTCATAGCCAGGAGTGCCCTGACCTCCTCTGGCACAGCAAACTCTGTGGTTCAGGACCGCTCAAGTCCCATCTGTAGTGTCATGCTATGAAGAGGCATCTTGATTTCAGTAATAAATTCTAAACTCTCTAGAAAAGTAAAACAAGTCAGATAATGTGAGTATTTCCATAGTGAGTGTTGTAAAACATCTGTGTGTGGCAGTTGTAGTGGGATTATAATACTTTTACAAAAAACAAACTATAGGCTGAAGCAGAGCTGGGGGAGGTAGGGAATTTTTTTCTAAAACGTTATAAGCACCTGTAAAACCAGGATTAAGAATGCAAGTACCATCTCCCCGAATTAACATCCTTTTTCACCATGCTGTAAATGTTATGTTTTAAAATTGAGGCTCAAAGAAAGTAGAAGACCTCCTTTTAAACTGTGGCAAGTAGCCATATCCTTGTTATAAATGAGATGTAGTCAACTTTGCAGGTTTTATCTTCCATGTGTCACAAACATTTTTAGCAGAGCACAGATTTACACAGAGCTGTAAGACATGATCTATGATAAAGAAAACTTCAATTTACTAGTCAATAGTTCAAGTAAGGCAGGTGTGGGCAAAAGGGCCTCCATGGGCCGGATCCAGCCTGCCAGGTGGGCTGATCCAGCCCGCAGAGGCCCTGCCGCTCCCCCGCCCCCAGACAATTAGGAAGCGAATAGGGGAAGCGACTGAAATTTCCTCCGCCCTGCCAGGAGCATGTGGCTTCTGGCAGGGCGGAGGAAGCTTCACATGCTCCCCCGCTTGTAAAGCTGAGCACTTGGGCAGCCACTCGGGAGGGATTCAAATGTGGCCCAGCTGATCAGAGTGTCCACAACCAGCAGCATGTGTTTATACTGGTGGTGCACATCTGAATGTTTCAGTGCACATAAGATTTATTCTGCACAGATGAAAAAATTAGAGGAAACTGTGTCATAAAGACCAGCCCCAGGCAATTTAGGATTCTCTGAGACTTCATAAACATTTTCAATTCTACCCAGAGACTGATGGGAAGCAAGAGCAGATCTCAACACACTGGGATTATGTGCTCCCGGAAAGATACCTTCATCAATAAGTGGGCTGCTACGTTCTGTATCATTTGCAGTCTCTGAATGATTTTTAGGTACGTCTCATGTAAAGGATATTGCAAAAGTCTAATGTTGAGGTAACAAAGACATGGATAACAATGACAAAGTCCACAACCTAAACAAAAGGTTACAATCGCACAGCTAAATAAAATGGTAAACAAACTACTTGGGCCACTGCTGTAATATGACCGGTCTGAAGTTCAGAAACATCCTTAAATGTGAATCCTGTTAACTAATGGCTGATGTGTCATCTCTTCAGCAGCTTCCCAACCCACCATCACCTCGGTCTTGCCCAGGCATGTTAAATCAAACACCTTTCAGAAGGTGAAGTATTATGCCAACCAAATTTGTAATCTCGTGAAAAAGTATCAAGTTTGACAAGACCTATCGGCCATAAAACTATTTTGACAGGCAACAGTTATACTGTCATCCTTTCATTCTTTACTGACAGTACTGTCAGCCTTTTCATTATTAACATCAATCTAAATGGCCTACAGTTACCAGAATGTTAATATTTTAAAAGGGCAAATGTGAATATAATTTTTTTCACATTTTCTGGAAACTTCTCAGCATTCCAAGAGCTGTTAAAAATTAACATAAATGGCTCAGAGCTCCTCGGCCAATTATTTTAAGAGTCTTGATTGCAAGTCATCACCCCCTGCAGATCAGATAGTGTTTTATTTTAGTAATTGCCATTTAATATCATCTCTACTTACTGTCAAACTATAAAGCATTTCATTATCACTGTGAATAGAAATATAATCATCCTGCTTCTTTCCAAATACTCAACAGAAATATTCACCAAACCCTTCTCTAATAGCTTCAGGGGGGGTAGCAGAGTTAGTCTGTTCCAGAAAAAAACAGCAAGCAAATAGTCTGGTAGCAGTTTATAGACTAACAAAACATGTAGATGGTATCATGAGCTTTCGTGGGCACAGCGCACTTCTTCAGATGACCAGAGTTAGAAGTGGGCTGTGTCCACGAAAGCTCATGATACCATCTACATGTTTTGTTAGTCTATAAAGTACTACCAGACCATTTGCTTGCCGTTTCCTTCTCTAAGAGTTATTGACAACTATGCCTCCCTTTGATCCTAAGTGCCAGAAGACACAAGACATCAGGGTGGTAGGCTGGAGTGAGTGAGATTACAAAGGAATCTGATGTGGTAATGAACAGACACAAGGCACGGGAAGGCATCAAGAGTATCAGCAAGACAAAACTCCTAAAAGAACATCTGCTGGTTAGGGACAGGAGTTGAAGAATTCATCAAGGCATGGTTTTAGCAACAGACTTACAAAAACATGGATGTAAGGAGAAAAGAAAAGGGCACAAAGATAGCAACATATAAAACCCAGAGAAGACAGGAAAGCTATCAACAAGGACAGAAACTGAAGGACAGAGAAGCAGTCAGTGTTTGACTGATGAAGTTGATAGCTGCCATTGAAGAGGAAGTGTCATCCTATAGTTAATGTAATAAATTAGGACAGGGGTGGGGAACCTTTTTTGGGCCACTAACATAGAGAAAAATCAGACAGGGACCGCACACAAGTGAGAAGCCTCCAAAAACCCAACCCTCACTGACATGGCCCACAACTGAAGCAGAAAGACACTCCCCACGTTCCTCTCCCACACCAGAGCCTGGGGTTGGGGAGGGAGGCCCAGCCTAGCAGATTGTCTGTGCTCCAGCCCCATGGTGGGGCAGCGGGAGAGCTGGAGTGCCAGTGCACAGTCCTCAATGCTGGGGGGAGAGGCTGAGCCTCAGGCACCGGATCCAGGCAAGCTGAGGTCCGCATCCAGCCCCTGAAGCTGAGGTTACCTACCCCTGAATTAGGACTTGGGAGACCTGGATCCTACCCCCTGCTCTGCTACAGAATTCCTGTAGTCTCGGCTTGACAAAGCCCTGGCTGGGTTGATTAAGTTGGGATTGGTCCTGCCTTGGGCAGGAGGCTGGACTTGATGACCTCCTGAGGGCTCTTCCAGCTCTATGATTCTATGAGATGTGACCTTGGGTAAGTCATTTAGCTTCTTTGTACAATGGAGATTGTTACCCTCCCCATCTTAACCAGGTACTGAGAACACATACATTAAAAGATTAAAAACAGTGAGTAGTCCTGTTGCACCTTAGAAACTAACAAAAATATATAGCATCATGAGCTTTCATGGGCAAAAATATCAAATGATAAAATATTAAAAGATTGTGAGGCACTAACTCAGAACAACTTTTACATCCAACTATGCAGTGGAAGCATCTGACAACATTGTAAAGCACTTACTGGCTCCTTTGCTCTAACAATACCAACTTCCACCTTTGTTTTTCCACCCTGTCCCATCTCTGGACCTTCCATTCTGCTACTATTCCTCTTAGGGATGTCAGCGACTATTCGACTATCCGGGCCGGAAGCTAACCCCGCTGCGGCTCCCCACTTATCGAAATTTAACATCCCTAGTTCCTCCACCTGCCCACAAATAGGACAGCCAATATTATAAAAATGGCTGCCCAAACTAGGTAATGTAGTGTGACCTTACTTTCAGAAGTGCTACAAGCTCACGGATCCTAATGGGATGGAGAAACTTTTTCGGGTCGGGGGCCACACCCCTCACTGAGGTGCCTCCCCCCGACTGAGAAGGAGAAAAACTTTCTCCACTCCCCTTGCACACCAGAGTCTTGGGGGCCCCAGACTAGTAGATTTTGTGTGCTCGAGCCCCAGAGGCAATGGTCGGGAGAATGGAGCACCAGCGTGGGCTCCTCAATGCTGGTCTCTGGACCTTAGGTTCCCCACCCCTGGATAAGGTACCACCAGTGCAGATGCCTATATAGTTAACTGCAATTTAACATCCTTAGAAACTACCATAGATAAACCTCCGATATTGATACCAGGTTATCTGGCTAATTGCGTAGTCGATTGTGTAGTCGATTAGACTACATGATTAGTCGATAAAAACCGGTCTGCAGAGCCACAGCAGGGGTAGCTCTGGGAGCCACCTGTGTTGCACCTCTGCATTTTAAATTAGTAAAAGCCACTGGACTGCTCGATCCCGACTCTTGCTGAGTCCAGCAGCCCCTGTTTGTGGCAGCCCCTGTTTGTGGCTGGCCACGGCCAGAGGCTGCTACCAGACCTGCCCCTGCACACGGCAAGCCCGGGCCGACACGAACAGGGACTGTTTGGCAGCAGCAGCCCCGTCCGATGGGGCCCCCGTGGACAGGAGCCGCTGCCAGAGCAGCCTCCCCATACCCCCCCTCTCTGCCTCTTTTAGAGGCAGCAGGGGGGTGGGGGAGGCTGGGCTGCACCTTGGAGACGGTGCTGGGGGAACCAGCTTTTAAGTCGGCTCCCGCCAGCACCATCTCCGGTTCTCCCCCTCCCCACACACACACACGCCTTTGCAGGCAGCGGGGGGGGGGGGGGAAGCAAGTAGTCAATACTCCAGTCAACAACCAGATAAGCTTATGCTCATCAGGTAGTCAACTAGTCAACTACTCACTAACACCCCTAGTAGGGTCTCCCTGCAGCAGCCAGACCTGGTCTAATAGGTAGATCATTACACTCACTTTCAGGAGATCTGACAAACTGAGCAATAAAAACGCTTTCAGCCACAAGAAGCCTGCCTGCATCAGAGCTCCTACTGGTTTAGCCAAAATGCCAGAAGGTTCAGTGGGGATTTTTTTGGTAAATTTCCCCATCAGAGGCCATTTTTAGAGTTGCATAGCTGATGAAATCGGACCAGATTCATATATTCCACAGATGGAAACCAGTTTGAGAAACACATGTTGTCACTAAAACATTCCAGCACCTAAGTTCAGTTCCACGCCATGATTAAATTGTATTTTTGTGGCCATCATATCAGTTAGGAGCTCCACCACACCAATCGTAAACACTTCTGTACCTTCCACTTAAGTCACTTTTAAAAGGGCTTATTTATATTAACTTTAACTTCCTCCCATAATATGCAGTAATAGCTTTCTGCATTTCACACATGTAATGAAAAAGAAACGGTGTAAGCCCTGTGAGAAGAGAGCTCACAATTTACAACAGGACAAAGGATTTTATAACCCTCTGCTCTCTTTCCACACTAGAGACAGTGGCATGCAGGACTCAAAGGCTTGAAACTGCAAACTGGCTAAAAGCACATATTCTAGAGCTATTTAAAAAGGAGGCAAAACAACGTTCCCACTAGGGACATGAAAACATTCAGCTAAGAAAGTGGCAATTTCAAAGGCAGGGAAACATATGCAACACATGAAAAAGTCGTAGAAGCTGCTCCTTGGTCTAGCATTCATACCTTTACTAGATACCATCAAATGGGCATCATGCATTCCTCTGATGCTCTGCTTGGTCAGACAATGCTCCAGCTAGTGAGGCCTCATTCTCAGTATCCTTAATAGCAATTAATTTTACTCATGTGGTTGGACACTACTAGAGCTAGTTGTAGGAAAATAACCTCACGCTCAGGTAGCCCGAGCTGAGATACAAGGTAAGCAACTAGAAGGACTGGAGGGCATCCTGAAGAAGAACTGAGGTTTAGTGGGCATTTGGTTCTCACATTCCATATTCTCTAATCCAGTCTCAGCAGATGGATAAGTGTGTAGAGGTGCATTCAGAGAACAAAAACTAGGTAGGTGGCAGAGCACATGGACTTTAGGGCAAAGACTATCTCTTTATAGTGTGTTTGAATAGAGTCCACCACAGTGGGACTCCTAGTCTGTAATTGGAGCCCCTGGGAGCTACCACAATACCAATGAATGACAGTAGCAAAAGTATTTGTGCTGGAAAACTCATTTCCAGGGAAGTTAAGAAATTCGGAAGGGCAGAAAATAATCATCCTTTTAAAACAGAACTTTGGGGAGGGGAGAAAGTGAGGAGAGATCAGGACAGATGAAGAGGCATAATTGAAAAGGCCATTTTTTAAATTTGTATTCACAGTTTTTAAATAAGCAGTTAAGATATCAATGCATCATTTTCCCAACTAATTCTGACTGGCCAGCAGCCACTACTGCTGACAAACTGTATAGCATTATGGTAACTTTAGCACCTAATTAATGGAGATTCCACATTAACACCATTCCAGTGTTAATGAGTACCAAAGATGCAGCTCTGACACCACTTTTTGTCATCTAGTAGAGTGGTTGCCAACCCTCAGCTGTGTGTTGAGCCCCACGTAAATCCAAACCTCACGGCGGGCCGCAAACAAACAGGCCACGGGCCGCACGCGGCCCACAGGCTACATGTTGAGTAGCCCTGGTATAGAAAATTGACCTCTGACGATATTATCAACTGATCTAAAATGTAGCACAATGCTGATAGGATTATAAATATATGGTGGCAGACCACTAGAAAAAAAAATTGAGCAGATACCATTCAGTTGTTTAAAATCTCTAGCATTAATAATTTTGCCATTTTAGTTCTTGATGAAATACAAATTCAGTTTATATGTAGTTGATTTGCATGCATGATGAGGGTGCCTTGAATGCTTGCCTAATTTTCAGCTGTCACTTTTAAAGACTTTTGGACATCTGCTAAATGGTGTATTATAAACTCAGTCCATTTCTCTGATGTTTAGTCAAATGAGTGCTTCAAATGCTCAAAGGGAAAAAACTGGAAAATGAAATATTCTGCTTCTTAAAACACAATCTTGTAATTTGCATAGGTATATGAAAGTAATATTGGTTTTATTAACGTTTTCACCTTCCACACTACTCTTGGAACTGAAGCATTGTATTCCACAATGATCCAAGTTCTATTGCATCTCATTTGTAACACAAAACAGGGATTTGAGATAAGAAGTAAGTCTTAATTCGGAGAACACTGCAATAAGGTTGCTTCGTACCTTTATGACTACAAGGATCTCTGAGGAGTTTGAAACTCATTTCTAAATGAAAAAGCCTCTTGGTTTGTTGTGGGTTTTATTTCCCTTTTTCTTTGCATAGCATTTAAAGTAGGTATTCACAGATCAGATGGTTATGAATTGAACAACTTCTGGATGATTGCCTTAGCTTCTGTTAGTGCTGACATAAGTTTAATGAGGTCTCTTCATTGTGCATCAATTGACAGTGAAAGTGCCTCCCTCTCAGTCTGTTTAACGTACATCTCCATTATATGACTTCTCTATTTACCTTCTATCACTAATAGACAGACACATCACAAAATCCCACAGCCACACAGACTGACCTCTGGGCCAATTTCATGCAGTGCGACCAACAAATTCAGTTTATTGAGCAATCTTCTATCATATGTTGGAGTACCTCTCCTGTACCACAAAGAATTGATAAGTACTCCAAAGAAGATTCTGATCTATATTGTGTATTTGCAAAGTTAAGGATTTGTATTAGAATTGCAGCCCATTTGGTAAATAACATAAGACTTGTTTAGAATGTTATCAGAATTCACGATTATGGTAAGAGAAAGCTTGAAGTGCAGCTGGAATAAGGGAAAGCAACATATTTAAACATACTTGCTGACTGTCTGGCAGTCAACATTAGTCAATCTTTGTGCCAGCTCTTTTAGAACTATGCTGATGTTTAGATGTTGGAAGGTTGGCCCTCAACAAAAAGCACAGAAGGCAGGGTGATGGGACACACAGAGTAAGGATCACATTTGGACTTTACTGGGACTTGTCTTTCCCCTAGATTAGCTGGACAAATAGGGTGCATCGGAAATGGAGGAGTAGGCAGACGTACATGCCCTCAAGCAAAAATGAAGTCAACTTAAGGTATTTTTTCCTTCTTTGTAATTTGAGGCTGCTATATAGTTTTTTCCTATGCATACAATTTCCTATAGAAAATTAAAAGACAAGACTTTGAAAGCTGTTGAATGAGACAGCTTTCTGCACTCAAAAGTAATAATTCTAGAACACTTGACAGGCTTTGCACAGAAAACAAATATGCAGCTTTAGTGAAAAACAACTTGAAAATGTGGTGGCAAAATGTAACCTAATATAAGAACACAATGTGGGCTGTTTCATACCTGTGAATTGCCTCAGCTGTTCAGGAAGTGTCATTGCTTACCAAGCTTTAAAGCTTTAACAAAGCTGTCTCAGTATGCTCTGCACAGGTTACTTTCTTGGATGGAAGAGATCATGAAGCCCATTAATACTGATCCACTAATTTCCATAATGGTTGTAACCATTTAAGTTTATAAACTCATACAGTTAGTAACTCAATTTCTCAGTTTATGGTCTTGTGGTGAGGCTTGAAGGAAATAAGCATACTTCCTTATGGGACAGTGTTGGTCTGCTCTGAATGATCGAACACCACAAAATACATAAAGCCTGCAAGACCTTTTGAGAGTTAGCAAAGAGATATACATGATCTTTTCTTGTCTAATACATACCTTGCCATGATTTTCAACACCATTACCATCTAAATGACTCAATTACTGTAATATGTTTGACTTCGGGATGACCTTTCGATTACCACTTTGAGCATTATTTTGCATGTTAGTATAGTCAAAGTGCATAATAAAAATATATTTTATTTACTTCATTTTTGGTGACACAGCTAGTTTTTTAAATCTCTCTCCTCATTTTATGCCCCTAAATGGCTAAAGTGGATTTTTTTCACCTGTTTCCCAACCATGAGTAGAAAAAAAAACTATGTAAAATGTAAAGTTGTGCTGAGAAACCTGACACTTACAATTTTCCATCTACCCCCATAAAAAAACAAGTTCCAAGTATTCATTAATATCCTGTGTTGTGAGAACCATACAAACTCAAAACGCAAGATTAGTAAATAGACCTATTATATTTGCAATCTATATCACTTGTATGCCAAGCAACCACAAGTCCAAGTCAAGAAATCCAAAATATTTGGGTAGGCTATGCACCATTAATTTTTGCTAGGACTGGACATACCCTGGATAAAGCTATTTGAAAACTACTACATTTTCAGAGACTATCTGGCAAATGTGTGTATAAGCCAGAACGCTAACCCCAGAGTGCTCCACTAGCATCAGCAGGGTTCCACCATTGAAGTTTATATCAATCTGGGCACAGCTGTACAATAAGACCTTACAGACTACATTCTTTCAAAATACAAATGGAATGGTGGCCATACATTTATAGCCATTAGGACATAATCCCTGAATAAGTTTATTCATGTGCTCAGGTGTCCGCCAAAAACAAAAAAACACAAAAAAACAAAAAAAACAAATAGTCTTACATTTCCCTGTTTTGTTCTTTGGCTACCACGCTTTTGCCTAATTCAAGTAAGATACTTTGCCATACTAATGTAAGCAATGCAGGAAGGTAGGGATGTGAATGGTTAACTGCTAAGCATCACCCTTACTGAGAGATGCTTACTGGTTATGGTTAACTGATGGGCTGGAGCAGCCCCCCATGCCCATGATGGGGGGAGGGAGAGCGGGAGACACACTCCAGCCCAGTTAGGCTGGAGTAATCCTCCCACCTACCCACCCCCTGCCTTTTAAGTGGTTAATCTGTCAAACAATGTTTAACTGGTTAAACAGGATTTTACATCCCTAGTGGGAGGTGACATTCAAATTGACATTTAAAAAAAAGTATGGACAAGATTATTTAAATCATTCAAGGTTGATTCAAAAAACCCTTCATTACCTTCATAGAAGGTAATATGACAGTTAACCACATGAGACTAGAATGGTTTGTGGAGAGCCAGATCGGCTAATCAGTACTGAAATATATTAAAGCAGTGGTAGTGGACCAAGACTCCAGTCAAAAGTAGTAGAGAAAGTCCACTGGTATTCTAGAGGAAAGAAAACTTACGGGAACCTACCATAGAAGAAGGAAGAAAGAGTGGCCAAGAAGACTAACTTGACACTGCTCTCATAAAATCATAGAACACTAGAACTTGAAAGGACCTCGAGAGGTCATCAAGTCCAGTCCCCAGCCCTCACTAGGGATGTAACAGTATAGTTGATTAACCAATAAGCAAAAGCTTATAGGTTAATGCTATAGACTATACACATTTCTCCCCCCCTCCCCAGTAAATTTTTTAGCAGGCTTGCCAGCAGCTTGCCTCACTCCTGACTTACGACGGATCTGGGACCTACCCTGCTGCAGCTCTGCATTTAAAGTGTATAAGGAACTGGGCAGGCAGGCAGCCCGGCTCAGTCCTGGCTCGCGCCGGGTTCGGGACCTACCCCCGCTGTGGCTCTACATTTGAAGTGTATTAGGAGCCACAAGGGCAGGCAGCCAAGTTCATTTTCGGCTTGCGCCGGGTCTAGGAGCTCAGACATCCCCTAGACAGGGGCTGCTGCCACCCCATGCTGCTGCCTCTTTATTAGAGGCATCAGCACTGGGCAACAGGCAGTCAGTCCGCAAGGGGACTATAGAATAGTCAATTAACCGATAAGAATTCATGAGGTTACTCAACTATTCAATTCACCAATATTTAACACATCCCTGGCCTTCACTGCAGGACCAAACACCATCTAGATCATCCCTGACAGATGTTTGCCTGGGGAGGCTATGGAATATCTATCATTGGAGACATTTAAGAGCATGTTAGGTAATTTATTCTAGTGCTTAACCACCCTGACAGAGTTTTTCCCTAATGTCCAAACTAAACCTCCCTTACTGCAATTTAAGCTCATTGCTTCTTGTACTATCATCAGAGGTCAAGGAGAACAATTTTTCCTCCCTCCTCCTCCTAACACCCTTTTAGGTACTTCAAAGCTGTTATATCCCAGCTCAGTCTTCTCTTTTCCAAACTAAACAAACCCAATTCTTTCAGTCTTCCCTCATAGGTAATATTTTCTAGACCTTTAATAATTTCGTTGTTCTTGTCTGGACCATCTCCAATTTCTCCACATCTGTCGTGAAACATGGTGCCCAGAACTAGGGAAGTAATAGTCAATTGGCATTAACCAATAAGCTTTTGCTATCAACTATATGCATTTAAATGCAGAGCCACAGAGGAGGTAGGTCCCAGACCGGGCGCAAGCTGAAACTAAGCTGGGATGCCGGCTCTTACTACATTTTAAATGTAGAGCCGCCGCGGGGGTAGGTCCTGGACCCAGCATGAGCTGGGACTGAATGCTTCAGCTGTCTTCCCTTATGGGCTAACCATGTAGTTGATATAAATTCTATCGACTACACGGTTAGCAAATTGCCTGCTTAACATTCCTACCCAGAACAGAACACAATACTCCAGTTGAGTCCTAATCATCGTAGAGTGGAAGAATTACTTCTTGTGTCTTACAGCATTCCTGTTAATACATCCCATAGATATCAAGGAGAGGGATGGGTGAACAGTATCAAAAGCAGCTGAAAGATTAAGGGGAAGGCTCCAAGAAGAGGAAGAGCAAGGAAGAGATCTTTGGAAACTCAGAGAAATCTCCATGGAGAGATTATAGGGGATTCAAAGGCTGTTAGAAGGGATGAAGTAGAGGCCTCATTTGTAAATGGCTCATTTGGGAATTCAGATGTAGCGATCTGAGCAGTATGCAAGCCTTAAACTTTGTGTGAGATCTCTAAATAGATAAACAAGCTGCACTACACATCCATACCTAGAGGTATAAGGGAATTAAAGGCTCTCCCAGAATTACATTTGGATGTACCCATTGTAAACCAGATTTCTTTATGCCAAGTCCATCTGACAAGGAAACCCACTGTATGAAGAATAAACTTCCAGATTTAGTTTTACAATTAGAGATGAGGCAGGGAATCATGCCCAGACTTGGAACTGAAGTACAAGAAAGCACTAACTCAAAATTTGCAAGGGCTAGTGCATTGGGCATCTCTTTCTCAAGATAAAAACCATAGGACGAAAAGGCTCTCATATTATTAATGAAGGTTACTTCTCTAAGTAGCTCAGAGTACTGCTTTGGGACAGGAGGGGGTCAGCCTGATATTTTCAGCCATTCTAGAAGCTAAATCAAAGAGGTTGAAAGATAGGAAAGAAGAGGACTTTCTTTTAGCAACACAAATATATCTGAAAAGAAAATATTTTAATTTTTGGCCCTACTTTTAGTATTAGTGTATTTCCTTAATATAAACCCTTCTCACCTTAATATCAATGTCCTCTAAAGTAGGGATGTTAAATATTGGTTAATTGAATAGTCGAGTAACCTCATGAATTTTTATCGGTTAGTCGACTATTCTATAGTCCCCAGTGTGTATATATATATATATACACACACACACACACACACACACACACACACACACACCCCATAAGACTGAGTAAGACTTCTTACATGTGCAGAATTCACATCCAATAAATGTATAAAATTCACCCAAGTATACGAAGATGGTGAAGAAGCAAACCAAACTTATAATTCCTTTGATTCTGTAGTTTTAAAATGAAAATACTAAGAACAGTTTTGAAAGTCACTTTACTTATTTCTGTTCTTTAGTAATAGAAGATAACCATAGCACTCTACACCCTTAGGAAGGGGACTATTACTTGTAGTCATATAATACGAGACAAATTTGCTAAGAGATACTGGTTCTCTACTAACACCCATACTGTCGACATCGCTGTAATAGAGTTTAAATAGCCAAACTGGCAGCCAGTCAAACAAGTATAGAGAGGTATCAGAGGCAGCAGTAACTAGTTACACATGTTAGAAGAACCACTGATATTTGCAGGATTGCAGAGACAACAAGCAAGCAATTATTCCCAAACAGATACTACAGTGACAAGTATGTTAAAAAAAATGAATGGAAGAGTCAAAGCAGTACTGCTTTCAGAAAAGCCAGAACAAGATCAGAGCTCTGCAGGGTCAACTGAGAAGGGCAGCCCTAATTATGGCATTTTGTACAACAGGAAACACAATTAAAGCATGACCCCAAGACTTCATCATCTCCCCACTTCTCACTTTTTTTGTAATTTTATAACATTTCTGGGACATGTTACACTTTCAATATATTTTAATGAATCCTAATAGGTCTGATATCATTTTATTCCAAATTCAAGCACAATATATTTTTTAAGATATCGATAACATCTTGTTGCACTCTAATTTTTTTTAAATTGTTCTGTTCAATCAGAGCAGTACTAGTAGCTTGTCTAATAAGCAGGAATAGAGATTTACGTGATCAGTCTTCTGATAAACTAGTGAGGGTAATATACTGTTGGGCTTTTTTTTTTTAAGTTTTAACTACTTCAAACCTCATCTCAAATTTTGGTGCCCCCACACAATGTTCTTACTAGAGGCTATATATATATATATATATATATATATATATATATATATATATATATATATATATATATACACACACACATACACACACACACACCCCTCTGGATATTACATAATGCAACCAAGCTGTGCCTTTGTAGACCAGTAGATTCAACTCTGATCTTCAACAAACAGTATCCACTCAGGAAAAAGATATTGTTTTCCCCATGTTAAACTACAATTTTTTAAAAAACCTACCAGCTATTTCCCCACACTCAGAATAGCCTAAGAGGTGAAAATAATTATGAATTTATGCTGACCAACATACTACTACGCTACACTTTTTTAAAATCTTTATCCACCTGAATATGACATTGAAATTATATAAAAGAAACAACGTTTATACACTTCTATGGTTGAGATTTTATAGGCAAACTTCATGAAGTATAATATTATGGTTCTCAAGGTAACCTTAACTTTGCCACCTTGCACATACTATGTGGAATACCCTAGATAGAGAGTGTGGAATTTTGAGTGAGTGTAAAACCAATGTCATAGATGCAGTACAAACCAGAAAGTTGAATTTCTCAATTTCCAATGACTGATTTTTTTATTCTCTCTTTTTTTATATTTAATTTTGGGACTCTGAGGGAAAAACAACAAGGAAAAAGAAACTGGTGTGTGAATACTGCACCAAGGAGGTGTTTAGGGAGGGTCAGAGTGAAAGGATGGCTACAGAGTGCTGCATCAGGTGAAAGAAGCTATCTGTACACATATATATGAATCAAATTTCTGAGACTCTGCTATATCTATATGACATTTATACAATCAAGTCAGAGCCACTTTCTCCATTTCTGAAGACTAGTTCTGGACAAAGGCTGGATGAGCAGGGGGAGGGCATGAAGGAAAAAAAATCACTGTTTTAAACTGCTGAAGTTGGAGGATACAACTGTTTGTATGTTTCCAAAACATCTGAAACCCATCTTTCTAAAATCAGTCACAATACTGGTTTTTAGTTTTAGGAGTTAAGACAGTGAGCACCGGAAATCATGCTGGAATTGAAGTGGGAGCTCTAAGGAGTAGGAAGGATTTGAAAAAGTTAAATAATAATAAAAAATTATGTGATTTTATGACCTGACAGGCCTGGGAAAAATGGTCCACACACACTTTACTGGAAGATAGAGTCAACTTTCCCTGGAGTACACATTAGGAATCAGGATCCAACCATACACATGACTCACTTTACTCAGGTGTGTGTCTGACTGCAGGAATGGATTCAAAGTTATAGTGCCAAGCCTCAGGGCTAATAATTAGGCTTAGGATTGTCACTGGTGGCTCTATCTAGCAGTGCTTTTTTAAAATTATTCCTACTATATTCTTAAAATAATGACTTTTCCATGCACCTGACCAAATCAGGTCCACATGCACACAAAGCTTTACATTTTACAAGGGAGTTAAGTGTGTGTATATATATATATATATATATATACACTCACACACACACACGCACATGTATATACACACACACAAAAACGCACTTTAGATTTGATATCACAATATATTAGTTCTCAAATTATTACTGAGCTGAACTAGACAGCATTATTGCCTTTCTGTAGAAAGACAAACACGAGAAATTCCAGAATAAAGAATATTTTAATTCAGAACATACAAACTCACAATAGGACTTAGAATGGAAGCACCTCAGCCACTACCACATGCCATCCCAATGTATATGTTCCTACTATACATGCTATGGTCTTACCACAAAGCTATTTGGTAATCTTAAAAACTAAATTTTGGCCTTATAGAGATGTTATTAGTCTCTATTGTATGGCATACTGTAATGCTTCCCATAATATCTGTTTAATTAAACAATAAAAAGAGTTGCCAGAGGTATGTATATGGACTTTAAAAAACAACAATCATGAACACAGAACACTTAAATCCATAATTACACTGATTAGGCCTTCCAGCTGTGCTGCAGAATTAATGTTTTTCTCCTTGTTCATTTGAAACATACACAGGAGATAGTATGTAGTATCTTTGAATTTGCAACACACGGCCATTAAGTAATTTAAAATTGCATTTTCTGCCAATATCCATTATGTTATTAGTTTATGGTACCCAAGAGTAGGAGATGAATAAGCATCCAGTGTGGTCATATACCAAGCTGGATCTATGCAACTGCAAAAGTACAACGAACAGGCAACACAAGTGTGAGGATTATCATTTTTACTGCTAAGACTACAGTAGAGTCCTAATTATCCGACCTTCGCTTATCCGACATTCCGCTTTACCCGACATAGCCATTCGACGTGCTATTTACACGCCCATGTGTCACATACCACCATGGGCGTAGCTTCGTTTGTTCCTCTGCGCTAGTGATTTGTGTTTGTGCTGTGATTCTGTTTTATTTTTCCCATTGCATTTTCCCCTTACTGTAATATAATTTTATTGTTTGAGGAACATGGCAAGTGAAAAGAGAAAAAAAGTGGTTCTTTCCATTGAACAAAAACTTGAAGCCTTAAAGAAACTAGACAAAGGCGAGTCCATGCAAAAAATTGCTTCCGAACTCAATGTGGGGCGAGTTACAGTTGGTGACTGGAAGAGGAAAAGAAGTGAGTTAGAAAAGTGGTGCTCTGATCGAGCCTCAAGTGAAGGACTGAAGGACAGAAAAACGATGAAGAAATGTGAATATGAAAAAGTGAGTGAAGCTTTGTTCTTATGGTTCACACAGCAAAGGGATAAGGGCATGCCTATCACAGGCCCGATCCTGCAAGAGAAAACTCTGATTTTCCAAAAGGAACTTAATGAAGGGGAACCTGATTTCACGGCTAGTATAGGCTGGCTTGATCGCTGGAAAAAACTATACGGGTTAAGGCAGCTCAGTATATGTGGCGAAAAATTATCGGCAAATCCGAAAGGATTTCTGAAATTTAAAGCAAAATTTCATTGTCTTATCGACAATGAAGGATTATCAGGTGAGCATATATATAACTGTGATGAGACAGGCTTAAACTATAAAATGCTGCCTTCAAAAACTCTAGCTTCCCGGGGTGAAGCTTCAGCTCCTTGGTATAAACGAAGTAAAGAAAGAGCGACGATTCTAGCCTGTAGTAATGCTACTCGTAACCACAAACTAAGACTCACATTTATTGGAAAGGCGAAAAAACCACGAGCTTTAAAAAACCTAGCACCTACTGCTCTACCAGTTTCGTATAAGAATCAGAGGAATGCATGGATGGATTCAGAAATTTTCCGAGGCTGGTTTTTCAATGAATTTGTTCCTTCAGTAGAACAATTTTGAAATAGCTAAACCTACCGAGGAAAGCAATCCTTGTCATTGATAATGCGCCATCTCATCCTCATGAGGATGAGCTGAGCAGTGGGGACATTAGAGTAATTTTTCTTCCTCCTAATATCACCTCATTGTGTCAGCCTATGAACCAGGGTGTGCTTGAAGCGTTAAAGAAAAAATATCGTCGTAAGCTTTTAACTACGCTCATTGAGGCAACAGACGATGGAAATGGTATGCTAGATAAGCTAAGGACAGTGAACCTAAAAGATGTTATTTATTGGATTGCACAATCACGGGAAGAGATTGAACCACAAACTCTGGCAAGATCATGGACAAAGTTACTTTTGGAAGACGAAAATATACAAGAAATGGAGCAAGAAAATTGTGATAACCTGCTACCTTTGTTACAACAAATTCCAAGCTGTGAGAAAGTGAATGATGATATTATACAGTAATAGATGGAGAAGGGCGAGCAACAAGAATGGACTGACCATGACACAATAGCTCTGGTGAATCGGGATGACAATGACAATGAAGATGACGAAGATGAAGATAATGACAAAGACAAAACGGAGAGAATGAGTCATAGCAAAGGGGTCAAGGCACTGGCTTATGTTGAACAACAAGGGGAGGCAACTGCTAGTGATGTTATGTTATTGAGATGCCAGCGCAACCTCGCTGCAAGGAAGAGAAACAAAGCTGGGAAACAAACTTCAATCACTAATTTTCTTAAACAATAACTCGCGATTTCATAGCAGAATTCTCAAGTCATCATAGAATCTTCAAGCTTAAATAGGACCTAAATCTACTACAGTATATATTTGAGAGTTTGTCTTTGTGTTCAAGAACTCTTCCTAAAGGGTAAGAGCTAGAACCACCAAATTCTGTATACAGCTTCCTCTTCTTGTAACTTAAATCAAGGCCAGGGTTTGGTTGCGCCAGGAAAATGGGATATGCCTTGAATGGAATTGCTTCTCATAAAACCATTAGAAAATAGACAATCACCAGGCAGGTGAAAGAGGCTGGCTGGGGGCAGTCCCCTCATCCAGGACTGCCGCAGCCCTTAACTTCCCACCCCTACCCCACAGGAACCCTTTAGGGAGGGCAAGGGGGCTGAAGCTCCCTCTCCCTCCAATTCATATCAGAACACTGCTGATAGTTCCCCTTAGTCAGAGAGCAAGGGGAAAGCGCAGTGTTTGCTGCATTCCTCCCTCTGGCTGTGAGAGTGCAGGGGGCAGACGAATCTGGACCTCTCCCTCATGACACCCTCCCTCCCCCCCCAGCTGTGCCCACCGGAGCTGCAGCGGCCATGGAGAAGCATTTCTCACCTGGCCCTCAAGCTGCTGCAGGAGTCCTCTCTCCCTGGGGAAACCTGCATACTGAAACCCTCATGCACTGCCCTACCACAGAGCAGTGATTAAAATAAAGCATGTACACTTTCTTTTTTTTTTTTTAAATTACTTGACTGAAGGACCCGAGCAACCTTATTGCAATCTTCTAGTTTCCAATAAACAATAGATAAACTGAGTTATTTTTGTTTGTTCACTAAAAACAACAAACACTACAGGCCATTTTTAAATAAGGATGTTAACTGACGGTTAATTGACTAGTCGAGTAGTTGATGGAAATGCCACGCGGACCCCAGGATCAGCTGGGGAGTCCCCAGCTGACTGCAGGCTCCACACTGCGCTGCCGCTTTGAAACACTATAGTGGCATTTCAAAGGGGCAGCGCCATACAGCTGATCCCGGGCTTTAGATGCGGTTTTTTCAAAAGATCTTGCACTCCTCAAAAAATGATATTTCGAAAAGTTGCCCCATTGTCAAAAAACCACATCTAAACTGCGGTTTCACTTTCAACATGGCACTTGTTTGAAACAGCACCATGATGTGATTATGCAAATGAAGCACGGGATATTTATCCCCGCTTCACTTACACTTTCAAAGTGCTTCATTTACGCTTCATTGCCGACAGAGGGGTGTAGTGTAGACACAGCCTATAAGTCCAAGATACATTCCAAAAAACTTGGACTAATAGCAAAACAACTTAAAGTGGGCCAGCAGCATAATTTGCCAAAAAATACATAGTACATCTCTACTTAATATGAAACCCCTTCTTCACAACTTAGGAGAGATAAAAAAAAACTTAGAAAGTGTACAAATTAGGGATGTAAACAACGGTTAATAATGTAACCGTGTAACTTAATAAAAATCTTAGCCATTACACAGCTATACACTGAGAGCTCTGCAGTATAAAGTAGGGATGTTAAAATATGTTTAATTATGTAACTGTGTAACCGCTGGGGAAAAAAATCAGACAGAGCAACAGGGGGAGGTGGCTCCCTGCATGTACACGCTCCCACCTGCCCCCCATGCTTCTGCCTCTGATACAAAAGGGCAGGCTGCATGAAGAGGTGTAGGGGTGCTCCAGTCTATGTTTAACCGTTAGGCAATTAAACAGGATTTTGCATCCCGAGTAAGAACTGAAAAAGTATTTATAGCTGAGAATCAAAAGTAGCAACAAACTGATGTTGAACAATAAAATGGGAAGAACTAAGGATGTTAAGAGGGAGGTAACTGGCTAAAAGTGTTTCTCAAATTGTGCTCCATGGAGCCCCAGGGCTCCGCAAGACATCTCCAAGGGCTCCGCAAGGTTGACAAAATGGAAACATCGATAGGTACAACACATACAACCAGTGGACCGCTGGAGCGCCGCATAAATTTTTACACATGTAAAGGGCTCCGGAACCCAAAAAGTTTGAGAACCGCTGGACTACACTATTAGTCAATAAGGCGCTCAGTCCCGGCTCACACCGGTCCGGGACCTACCCCCACTACAGTTCTGCATTTTAAATGTAGTAAGAGCAACTACATTTAAAATGCAGAGCTGAAGCAGGGATAGGTCCCGGACCCAATGCAAGTCAGCCCATGTCTGCGGGGGCTCCCGATGGGGAGCTGGGACCACAACCCCACGGACAGAGGCTGCTGTCAGAGCAGCCCGTGTTCATGGCCAGCCCAGGCTGCCGTGGACATGGTCTGCTTCATTGCAGCAGCCCCTGTCCATAGGGGATCCCAGCTCCTCGCTGGGAACCCCTGTGGACAAAGGCTGCTTCACAGCAGCCTCTTCTGCCCACCAACCCCCCTGCGCTGCAGCCTCTGAGGGAAGGGGGCAGGCGGGACCGCAGAGACAGTGCTGGGGAGTCGCCTGATACTGGGGCCGCAAGGGGGGAGCGGGAGTGCGAGCAGTCAACTGCTCACTTACATCCCTAGGAAGAACTACAATCCCAAATGCTTCTAACATTAACACGTTGCTTAAAACGGCACATCAAAATCTAATCTCTGCAAGAACTGCTGCAAAACACATGCCACTAGTAAGACATAAAAGTATCTTAAACTTGTTGCACGTATTTCAGATTGGGAACCAAAATATTGCATGATATGATTAAATTTGTTAAGGTACCTGAACTCATAGTAAGTCTATCTAGTGGCTTTGCCAAATAAATTATACATGTATTTCTACAAAGCTTCAAAACCGTAAACTCCCTAAAATCAGCATGTTTGATAAAACTGTTTTCCCCTGAAAAATTCTTTTCTCCCTTTTTGTAGACTAATTCTCCTACTATGGAAAGTGATCTAAAAATGGCATTTTGAGGTTTAACATTTGGTCTCTCAGCAACTCCAGTTCAAATTTGCTCAGTGTACAAAATCATATTCCCCTGCCACCCTGAATTGCCAAACCTGAAAACTTACCTGGAATCTGAAAACCAAGCTGGGCTTCTGACTCATGAATCATCACAATGACGATTCTAAAATCAGAAACCTAACTAGCAATTCTATCAGTGGTGATGCACAAGCCAGAAGTAAACCCTGCTCATCCTACCATTGCTGAATTGGTTCTACAGGGCTAACAGGAATAAAATCTTACTATAGGTTGGACCTCTCTTGTCCAGCACCCTTGGGACCTGACCGGTCCTAGAAGAGCGAATTTGCCAAACAGGAGGTCTCCTGATACCAGCCACTCAACCCAATGCCTCTCCCTTCTGCCGGCTCCTTCAGCCTGGCTGGGCTGTCTGCGGGCCAGTCGGGCAGCTCCAGCCCCAGTGCCGGAACGGCATGTTGCCCTATAGGGCTGCCACAACCCCAACGCTGCTGCAGGGCAGCGCATGGCCCAGGCCATGCCGATTCTGCCAGGCTGGCTTCCCCTCCTGGGCTGCTGCAGCCGCAGCTCTGGTTCCACTGACGGGCAGCAGGCAGCCCCAATCACACTGCCGCTGCCGCCCAGGCTGCTGTGGCCCTGCCACCTCCCAGGCTAGGCTTCCCCTCTTGGGCTGCTGTGGTCTCGGCCCCACTGCCACGCAGCAGAGTATCCCAATTGTGCTCTGCCCAGACTGCTGTGACCCCGCTGCTAGCAGACTTGCAGGGTTGCACTGGGCTCCCAGCTGCCCCTCCTGCCCCACCCGGGTCTCTCATCCAGGAACATCCATGGTCATGCTGGATCATGGTAGGGATGTAAGCGACTAGTCGGGTAGACGAGTAGTCACTCGTCTAGTTGCTTCCCCCCTTTGCTGCCTCTGTCGGAGAGAGGCAACAAGGAGGGGGAGCAGGAGCTGGTGCTGGCGGGAGCTGGAGCCGGTGCTGGGGGGAGCTGGCTTAAAAACCAGTTCCCCTAGCACCATCTCCATGGGGGACAAGGGAGGCACAGGCATCCCAACTGCTGTACCTCTCTGATGAAACGTACAAGAGCCATAGGCAGCTCTTGTACATTTCAAAGGGAGAGGCGCAGTGGGATAGCCAGCATCCCCCTTATTGACTAATTGAGTAGTCGATGGAAATTCCATTGACTACTCAATTAGTTGATTAATTGAAATTTAACATCCCTAGCCCACAGATGTTGAGACCACAGAAGAGAGAATCCCAGATTTGAGAGAGGCAACCTGTAGTCAGTAAGAAACAAGGTCATATGGTTTTCAGTGCACACAGGAGTCACGTTTACCAAATAAAATGCTGCAATTTTTTCTATAGTCTTTTTAAAGTCTATAATTTTATTCTGAAAGATTCACATTTCCAACATTTCAAATCTCCGTTGTCCATTCCTCCACTCTACTCCCCGCAGTTAGAATATAAATTGATATTTCAAGGCTAAATTAAATTTAACCAATAAAAAAACTTGCTCAGAATGGGAGACAATCATTCTACAGTACCCAATTGCAAAGACAGAAACAAACTCAAACTCCAATACATTTAGTGGGAGAAACAGGACACTCAGAAAGCTCCATTTGGGCGACAGAGTCAGTTATTGAGTTTTTGTGTATGTGAATGTGTATCAAATACAATCTATGTTCATCAGATCTCATTCTTGTCTGATACATCTCAGAGATCTTCTCCAAGAGCCAAACTCAATGCCTGGACATTTCATCCATTACCACAGGTATGTTCCCTAATCACCCTCTCCCTACACATGTGAATCAGATCTCACTGATTAGTATACAAGAAATGAGAATGGACATCAAACTAAGAAGTATACAATTAAAATCCAGCACTAGCAAAGAGTAGCATTAAGTTCACTCTACTAGTACAGGACTGTGCTTGTGAAGAAAACAGTTTCACACACATACACATAGAGGGAAAGTGTACGCTCTATACATTAGAACTGTGGTGTCCTAGCCACACTCAACGGGGCAAATAGCCACATGTGGCTAGCAGCTAGCATGTTGGACACCACGAATTAGAACGTACTTGATAGAAACATTGAAAAGTGCCACTAGATTTATATATGAGAAACATAATTTAAGATGGCTGCCTCCATGGACTGAGGTCAAAACAGAAGCATAGGCCTATTTGAATTTCATCAGCTATGCCTTTGTTATTATATATTCTTCATTATGGAATGTACAATATGAAGGGTCTGAAAAGTCACTGAACTCACTTTTAATTAGTACCCTTAGCTAAAAGTTGACCCTATCTCCCTCCAGGTTACAATCTGATTTAATTCTAAATTAATTCAATATTTGACAGTGCACCAGTTTATGCAAACAAAATAAAACATGCTACAAAACAATGTTTTAAGCATCTGATTAATCCAAAGAAGAATGCATTTGCCTGCAATTCTGAAAATTAAACTAGTTTTTCAATGAATTCATCACAGGCCTTTACCAATAATCATCTCCAAACCTTTAAATAAAACTAAGGTGCAATACAAGAAGTTGCAGAACTTGCCCTAGAGCAACTAATTTCTTTAGATTGGTGGGTAAAACATTGTTTGTGTTTACATCATTAGAGTCAGGCCAAGTGAGCAGATATGCTACCAGGGCTGGAAAAATGTTTATAATAATTTTGCAAGGCTCCCTCTATATAACACTGAAATTCAGCAAAACAGTATAAACCCAACTATGGTACTATAATTGAGAAGAAAGAAGGCTCATGGGATTCACATTTGCAGCTTATTAACACAGACCATTTAACGAGCTCTTGCACTTTGCATTGATAAAACCATGGCACTAAAAAATGTGAAAAAAAATCTGAAGCTTGAAGAGTCGAATCTGACACTAAAGTACTCATAAAAAAGAGAAACTAGTGGAGGGCAACAGAAAAACTGCAAACATTTCAGTTATTTCTGACAAAATTTATCAGGCTTAAAATGCAGATTTGCAGAAGAGACAAAAATATTGCCAGACTTCCTAAGCAGCTGTCTTTGGAGGTCAAATATCCCAGAAGAACAAAAAGGCATTTTTCAAAAGCAGTCATTTGGAATTTTGTTACAGATCTCATTCACTTCAAACTGCTACATTCTCTAGCAACTCAAACCTCTTTTTCCTGAAAAGCTTACAATAAAATACAAGTAAGTTTGGAGGAAAATAATCTAATTTATCAATAAATGGTGATCTTACTGTAGACACAGAAACAAAAAAGATATTTTCATTGATAATAATAAAAACATACAGATATGCCAAGTAAGAAAAATGCTTCTTAAGAACTTATTAGAGTTTGACTTAAGGACGTTTACTTTGTATATTCTGGCATGATGTTGACAATTTGTGTTTTAATGACTATTTAACTTGTTTAATCTCAGTGTCGACTGTAATTATATTCTTGTCTGACCAGCCCCCATTATTTTCCATATCTGTGAACACTGACAGACTGAAAACACATTTTCAAATAAAACTGATATTTGTCAGAATTATAAAAAAAAATATGAAAATCAAGTTCTGTCAAGCTTCCATACAGGGAAGATATTGCAAGATGAGAGAAAATCCTTCCACAGCTTCAGCTTGTGTAACCTGGTTCCTAAGGAGAAGAGTCCCTCTCTTGTGATGCCAGCCCAACAAAGAGATATTCCTCCCCTCTCTGCCACCCTCAGACATCTCCCCACGTTTGGGAGGGCTCTCCGGGTCCCCGGACACCACCTCCTGTGTGTCATGCACCCCCCATGGGAAAACAGGGCAACGCATTTATGGAAAGCAGCCACCTGCTACAATGCAAAAGAGGTGCAAGTCACTGAAGAGAGGAGGCTGGTCCGTGAATCCCATGTGCACTGCCCCCACTCTGGCACCGCTTCCCCCTTCCCTGTCCCCCATCGCCACAGTCACCTCCACTGGGATCCCTGCTCCCTCCAACTGCCCCCCCCCACGAGACCACTGCACCTACCCACTTCAGCCACCCTCCCCCAAAAACCAATGCACCCCATTGCTTGCAGCCCCTGACCATTGCACCGACCCACTTCAGCCACCCTCCCCAAAAACCAATGCACCCCCATTGCTTGCAGCCCCGACCATTGCACCGACCCACTTCAGCCACCTCCCCAAAACCAATGCACCCCATTGCTTGCAGCCCCTGACCACTGCACTGACCCACTTCAGCCACCCTCCCCAAAAACCAATGCACCCCCATTGCTTGCAGCCCCGACCATTGCACCGACCCACTTCAGCCACCCTCCCCACAAAACCCAATGCACCCCATTGCTTGCAGCCCCGACCATTGCACTGACCCACTTCAGCCACCCTCCCCACAAAACCAATGCACCCCATTGCTTGCAGCCCCCGGACCATTACACCGACCCACTTCAGCCACCCCTCCCCACAACCGCCAACTATTATTGCTGCCCTCCCCGACCGCACCGCGTCCCGCTGCCCCTCCCCACAGGCCCCACCGAGCCGGCTCCTGGCGGCCCCGCCTCCCCCGGCCCCACAACCGCCCCGGCCCGACCGCCCCACCCAGCGCCGGGCCCCCCCGCCGCCACAGGCCGCGGCCCCGCGCTCACCGCCCCGCCGCCTCCGCCTCCGCCTCCGCCGCGGCCGCTCAGGAACAAGCCGGAGCCGGAGCCGGGCCGCGCGCACAGACGCAGCGCCCCGCCCGCCCGCCCCCTGCGCCGCCGGCCGCGCGAGCGTCCCCGACAGACCCGCGCGGGCTCCGAGTGCCCCCGCCCCGTGTGCCCCCGCCTGACAGACCCGCGCGGGCTCCGAGTGCCCCCACGCCCCGTGTGCCCCCGACAGACCCGCGCGGGCACCGAGTGCCCCCGCCCCGTGTGCCCCCGCCTGACAGACCCGCGCGGGCTCCGAGTGCCCCCGCCCCGTGTGCCCCCGCCTGACAGACCCGCGCGGGCTCCGAGTGCCCCCGCCCCGTGTGCCCCCGCCTGACAGACCCGCGCGGGCTCCGAGTGCCCCCGCCCCGTGTGCCCCCGCCTGACAGACCCGCGCGGGCACCGAGTGCCCCCGCCCCGTGTGCCCCCGCCTGACAGACCCGCGCGGGCACCGGTGCCCCCGCCCCGTGTGCCCCGACAGACCCGCGCGGGCACCGAGTGCCCCCGCCCCGTGTGCCCCCGACAGACCCGCGCGGGCACCGAGTGCCCCCGCCCCGTGTGCCCCCGCCTGACAGACCCGCGCGGGCACCGAGTGCCCCCGCCCCGTGTGCCCCCGCCTGACAGACCCGCGCGGGCACCGAGTGCCCCGCCTCGTGTGCCCCGACAGACCCGCGCGGGCTCCGAGTGCCCCCGCCCCGTGTGCCCCCGACAGACCCGCGCGGGCACCGAGTGCCCCCGCCCCGTGTGCCCCCGACAGACCCGCGCGGGCTCCGAGTGCCCCCGCCCGTGTGCCCCCGACAGACCCGCGCGGGCACCGAGTGCCCCCGCCCCGTGTGCCCCCGACAGACCCGCGCGGGCACCGAGTGCCCCCGCCCCGTGTGCCCCCGACAGACCCGCGCGGGCACCGAGTGCCTCCCCGCCCCGTGTGCCCCCGACAGACCCGCGCGGGCTCCGAGTGCCCCCGCCCCGTGTGCCCCCCCGACAGACCCGCGCGGGCACCGAGGCCACCACCGCCCCGTGTGCCCCGATAGACCCGCGGGCTCCCAGTGTGCCCCCGCCCCGTGTGCCCCCCTGACAGACCCGGGCTCCCAGTGTGCCCCTCGCCCTGTGTGCCCCCCGCCTGACAGACCCGCGGCTCAGTGTGCCCCGCCTGACAGACACGCACGGGCTCCGAGTGTACCCCCCCGCCCCTTGTGCCCCCGGTAACTCCCACCCCGTGTGCCCCTGTCAGAGCCCCCGGGCAGCCCCTCCGCCCCATGTGTCCCCATCACAGCCCCGTGCAGCCCGCTGCCCCTTGTGCCCCCCGGTAACCCTCCTGCCCCATGTGCCCCTGTCAGAGCCCCCGCGCAGCCCCCGCCCGTGTGACCCCCAACCCCATGTGCCTGCTGCCCCATGTGCTCCCTTTCACAGCCCCCCGCCCTGGGCAGCCCCTCTGCCCCGTGTGCCCCCCCTGCGCTCCCCTGCCTCGTGTGCCCGTACCTGAGCCTCCACACCTGTGTGCCCCCCGTCAGAGCCCCCGCCCGTGTGCCCCATCTGCATAGCCCCCCGCCCTGTGCGCTCCATCAGAGTACCCTGCGTTGTGCACCCCGTGCGCCAGCCCCTCGCTCCATGTGCCCCTCCACCTGCGCAGCCCCCCTACTCCGTGTGCCCCGTGAGAGCCCCCCACCCCATGTGCTCCCCTGAACAGCCCCCCCACTCCGTGTGGCTCCTGACAGAGCCTCCTACTCAGTACAACTCCTGGGCAGGTCCCCCCTCCACTCTGTTTGCCCCCGGCCGAGCCCCGCCTGCCTCCTGGACGGCCCCTACTCTGTTCCATTTGTCCCCCTATACTTCCCTGTTCCTGCGCTGCTCTGTGCAGCCTGAGACAGCCCCTCCCCCCCAGCTCCGTGTGCCCCCAACAAAGCTCCTAGAACAGACTCCACTGGTTCCTTGCGCCACCCTGCCTGGGACAGGCCCCTTCATCTCTGTGCCTCCTCCCTACATGGTCCCCCCTCTACCTTTTCAGACATACCCCTGCGATGCTGTGTGTCCACTAGGACAGACCCGGGCTCCATGTGCCCCACCATGACGCTCTACTCCCTGCTTTCTAAGTTCCCCATCTCCATGTGCCCGTCAGTCCCCACTGCTAAGTAGTCCTTCCCCAATAAGGACCAGCCCATAGGGTGACCACCTCTTGTGGGATGGAAATAAGGTGACCACCTCTTGTGGGATGGAAATAAGGAAAAATAAGGAAATAAGGAAAAACCACATGATAGGTAAGGGACAACCCTTTATTTTAAGGGATGTTTTAGGGAAACACCCTTTCCTATAGCACAGTAGGTATGGCATGTAAATTTCAACTGTCCTCAAACATACAGTGCTGTCATCATAAGTTTCTTTAAAATAGTACTTGCCTGTTTTAAAACATTTCAGCACATCTTTGGGGGTTTTTTTTTAATTCATAAAGCTCTTTAACAGTCCAATTGAAATTAATGTTAATTTGAAGTTCAGCTTTAACAGTGTCAATATTTAGCAGGTTTCTGCAGTTTTTCCATACCTGGATAACAAGGAAAATGTTCTTTCCACTGCTGCAATTGAGGTAGGAATAAAAGTAATACATTCCACACATTTTAAAAAATTGGAAGAAGAATGAGTAGGGTACCGTGTTTCAAAGCCCCATCCTTTCCCCTGTATGCAGTACTTTTTTCAATGAAACATAATAGAAGAGACATGTGGTTAGCCTTTTGGTACTTACTTAGTCATGAACGTACCTTTCCCTTTCCAGAAGTTTTCTAAATTTTTCCTAGCATTTCCTTACTTGGGTTACAAGTGCAAAAACCAAAGGGATCAGGTGGGAAAACATCTGAATATTACTATGTTTTAACACAGTGTCTCAAATATGAAGCAACATCAATGATTTTTATTTTAGGCGCACAATTCAGCACAGTTTTGAATTTTTATTTTATTTTTAGTTTTGGAATTAGTTTTTGAAGAAACATGGACTTTTAACAATCTCAATTCTACCCTGAAAACAAGCTTCAATCAACATTTACACGGCTTAATACTGCTCTGTACAGGTGAGATTCGGCCTTCCCTTGTGTATGACAAATTAATGAAATAAGGGACTTAAAGAATGTTCCTTAAAGAAAAGGTAAAAACAGCTATAGCGGCCCATCTTGCCCAGTATCCTGTCTTCTGACAGTAGCCAGTGTCAGATGCCCCAGAAGGAATGAACAGAACAGGCACTCCTACCAGAAACCTCCCTCCTCCCCCCACCTCAGTGTGTCCTGAACAGAGACCGGTCCCCAGCTCAGTGTGCTCCCAGATGGCCAGACCCCAGAACAATGTGCCAGCCCAGAAACTAGGCCCACTCATATCTCCCCACTATGTGCCATGGGGACCAGGGCCTGCTCAATTTTATGTGCCCCCCCTTAAGAACGAAGGTGCCACCAGCATATTGTGCTCATCCATCATCCTTCTGGGTCTAGTTCCAGTTCAGTGTATACATCCTCTCCTCCAGCACTCAACAAGGGTATGTCTAGACTACATGCCTCTGTCAGCAGAGGCATGTAAAATAGGCTACCCGACATAGTCATGAAGCGGCTTCCCCTGTCGATCGATCCGCGTCTTGACTGCCTCGCTGTGCCAACAATCAGCTGATCCAGCACTGCGCAGTGGCCATTTTTATTTTAATGAAGCCAGGGATATTTAAATCCCTGCTTCACTGACTATGTCGGGTAGCCTATTTGACATGCCTCTGCTGACAGAGGCATGTAGTCTAGACATACCCCAAGGGTCCAGGCTCTCTGCCCAGTTCAGTGTGTCTGTGCCCCACAAGGACCAGCACCACCAGTTCAGTGTGTTTGCTCTCTGCCCCTCCCAAGCTCTGCTCCTTTGCCCTGGAGCCTACTGCTGGCCCCCAAATGCCCATGGCCAGCTACACCCTGAGTCTGGGAGCTGCACTTGGCACATTCCAGTCATCAATGGAGGCACTTCCCCATCACAGGAGCTGTGGCTCTGGCATTTAGAAACAGTACATTTCCTGAGGCCTTTGCCTTCAGCCTGTTCATCCAGTGCTTTGGCTTACAGCCATGGAACATATGCATCCGCTTGTCCAGTGCCTCTCCGCCTTCTTCATTGTGCTGGTGCCTTCATGCTTTAATAGTTGTTACCTGGCATATTTGCATGTGGCAGGGTGCGTGTGGCCTTTGTGGCTCCCTACCAGAGCCCCACAATCCTATGGCACCCCACCCCAGGTCCCAGCAGAGATAGGAAAGAAACAGCAAAGGTTTGAGCCTGCATAGAGAGGCTTTGTGCCAAGAAACCAATCAGCACCCAGCCAGCTCAGATAAAAGACACTGCAGGGACTCTGGTCAGTTCCTGGCTGGGAACAGAGCGGTCCCACCTTGCTCCCCCACCCACTCCTCCTCTAGCTAAAGGAACTCAAGGAATAGCCAGAGTTTGTTTCTGACTACTTTTGATTAAACTGGGTCTGCAGGGAGAGAGAGGATTTAAGAACCTTAACCCTGGGCTAAGTGTGAAGCTAAAAGGGGCCAGGCAGGAAGAGGCCCAGAGAAGAAGAAGCAATAAACTGAAATTGAAGCAAGCACAGCTGCTGTGTATAGGATGGACCTACATTTCCCTACCGGCCATGGTGGCATAAATCCCAAGAAGAGAACAGGGCTAATGAACAGCACAGAGATGGAGCTGTTGTAGATCTTAGGGAGGATGACAGGACTTTTTAATACCCTGGAACGGGCTTGTGTGGACTTCATGACAGGTCAGAGAACCAAGCCACGGAGGACTCGCCAAGTTTGTCTGGCAGCCTAGAGCGGGTGATTGGGGAGAGAAAAGAACTGGTCCACACCCAGCCTCTAGGAGGTGCTCAAGAGGTGAGTATCCCCTATTACACAGCACTTTTATCTCAGCATTTTAGTGCCTGGTGCTCATGTTTTCTAGTGCTCCTACAACTGCTTTGGCACCAGTTTTTCTCTAAAGCGCCAGTGCTAGCTCAGTGCAAGGTTCCTGAGACCCACACTACAAGGCTATGTCTAGACAGCAGGACTATAAATAGCTACCCTGCGTCTTTTAAATGCACCTGTCATTTCAAAATATTTTTTGAAATAACGGGAGCGCTATTTCAGCATCCTTGTAATCCTCGTTCCATGAGGGTTAAGGGATGTCGAAATAGTGCATTATTTCAAAATTTGGCGCTGTGTAGACACGCCAGATTTCGAAATAAGCTATTTTGAAATACAATTAAAATAAGATACGCAATTTATGATGAGCAAATTACATATCTTATTTTGAGTTTGGGGGGTTCTGTGTGGATGCACCCTCTGTGCTAACTTAAGGACTTGCAGATGACTAATACATGTTTTTGGAAAGGCTGCTTGTCACTGTAAATCCTCACTGAAATCATTGTGCTCTGATGGACTACAGAACAAACCTTTCCGCAGGAATTTGGCTGGGTAGCAGGATTGGCTGCCGGGAGCGACGGAGAGACAGAGATTGCTGGTGCCCAAGGCCCAGTCATGGAGTCCATAGGCCTGTCCTATAGAATTGGGGCCCAGCCCATTCCCAGCAGACCAGTTGAAGGCTGGTGATTACACCTGACCCTGTGACAGAGACCTACCCAGATAACTGCTTGGTTCTCTGTCACAAAGCTTTCTATATGAGGCTTTTCAGCTGAAGCAGGCTCTTTCGTTTTGCATCATCACAAACAGCAAAAAAGGCAAAAGAAACAGACCATACTCTGGCCTATGGGGGAAGTGGGAAGCAGCTGATCATCAGTTCATATCTTACCTCTTCCACTGGTAGCAGTTTTTATTTCTGTGCACTTCACAGCTCTTACTATTGAGCAAGGACTCCCTCATACCTCTAATTTCAGAGGCAGGCAAGTAGCATTACCCACTATTTACATATAACAAAAGACAGGACTATGTAGCACTTTAAAGACTAACAAGATAGTTTATTAGGTGATGAGCTTTCGTGGGCCAGACCCACTTCCTCAGATCAATATGTGGAAGAAAATTGGTACGACCATATATACCAAAGTGATACAATCAAAAAAAAGTGAACACATATAAAATGAATCAGGTTTAAGAACAGAGGAGGGGTGGCGGGGGAAGGTTAGTGTCTGTGAGGTAATGACATTAGGGGTGATAATTGGGGAAGCTATCTTTGTAATGGGTGAGATAATTAGCATCTTTGTTGAGACCCATACATAAAGTGTCAAATTTAAGCATGAATGACATGATAGCTTCCCCAATTATCACCTCTAATGTCATTACCTCACAGACACTAACCTTCCCCCCTCACCCCTCCTCTGTTCTTAAACCTGATTCATCATTTTTATGTGTTCACTTCCTCACTATATGGGGAGGAAGTGAGTGGTGAAAAAACAGGTTGAGGACTATTTAGAAAAACTGGGCATGCACAAGTCCATGCACTGGTGTGGTTGCAGAGCCATTGGCTATTATCTCTGAAAGCTCATGGCAATTGCGGGAGGTCCGGGATAATGGGAAAATAGCAAATGTAGTGCCTGTCTTTTAAAAAGGGAAGAGGGAGAATCTGGGAAACTATAGACCGATCAGCCTCATGATAGTCCCTGGAAAAATCATGGAGATGTTCTCAAGGAATCCATTTTGAAGCTCTTGGAGGAGAGGAAGGTGATCAGGAACAGTCAACATGGATTCACCAAGGGCAAGTCATTCCTGACCAACCTGATTGCCTTCTGTGGTGAGATAACTGGCTCTGTGGGTATGGGAAAGGTGGTGGACCTCATATACCTTGTGTTTGGTAAAGTTTTTGATATGGTCTCCCACAGTATTCTTGCCAGCAAGTTAAAGAAGTGGAGATTGGATGAATGAAAAATGGCTAGATCTTCTGTCTCCACAGGTAGTGATCAATGGCTCAATGTCTATCTGAGAGCCGGTGTCAAGCAGAGTGCCACGGGTGTTCTGGGGCTGGTTTTGTTCATTAATGATCTGGATGATGGGATGAATTGCCCCTCAGCAAATTCGCAGATGACACTAAGCTGAGAGGAGAGAGTCCAGGGTGATCTAGACAAATTGAAGGATTGAGCCAAAAGAAATCTGATGAAGTTCAACATAGACAAGTGCAGAGTCCTGCATTTAGGAGAGAAGAATCCCAAGCACTGCTACAGGCTGGAGATTGACTGGCTAAGCAGCAGTTCTGCAGAAAAGGACCTGGGGATTACAGTGGACGAGAAGCTGGATATGAATTAACAGTGTAGCCTTGTAAGGATAATGGCATATTGGGCTGCAATAGTAGGAGCATTGCCTACAGATTGAGGGAAATGATTATTACCCTCTATTTGGCACTGGTGAGGCCGCATCTGGAGTATTGTGTCCAGTTTGTTAGTGTGTGTATAGTAAAGATTTTGAAAGAAACATATTTCCAGGAAATTCTGCATTATGTCAAAATACTTCACTTTTCTCCCTGTAACGTACTGGTGTGGAAGTATATTTTATCAATAGAATTAGAATTATTGATATTTGTTTTATTGCAATGTGGCAGTGTTATGGTGATGCACATTTATATAAACATGCATAGAGCATACATGCTTATAATTATTTAAATACACCAACTACATTCTTCAGCAGTGAACCCTTTTTTGGGTACTGCATGACATTAACTTTCAAAAGTTCTGAGCAGCTTCAACAAAAACTGGAGTTGCTGGAATCTGATCAACACCTGTGAAAAATCACGTCCTGGCAGTGCCTAAAGCTGGGCATTAAATACCCAGAATTGAATATTCTGCCAAATAACTCACCCAGAGTCACATGGTCACTCTGCGATAAAGCAGGGAGTAGAACCCATGTCTGTAGACTGCTAGGGCCTGTATCAAACTACAAAACCATCCTTCCCTCCATTTGAATAGCCATATCCAGAGATGCTGCTCTAAAGTGTACATATTTTGTTTGCTGCATACATGAAAAAGTTTGTATGTGCGATAGTTAAATATCTGTTTCGAAAGGATCACAATATTTATAAATATGTATTTGCAAGAGTGAAATGTATAGCAAAGTGTTCTAACATTTCATCTTTTATCAGTCTTCTCCCAGAAGGGTGGGGGAATCCACATCTACTTGAATTTTCCAAGTTGATGTATCTGTACAAATAGGTAACTTTCCTGGCTTCATCATTTATTTATTTTAGACACTGGCTCCTGTCACAAAGGTACCTGGGAGTCTGACAGTGAAAGCAGTGATGTAAACATTTACAACACATAAGCCTTTCAAATGAAAGGTTTGGTAACCACCTACCTTCTTCATTAATGCTTTAACGGAGAGAAAATCAACAGGAATTGTGAGTTTTGTTGAAGGCCCAGCACTGCAGCTCTCACATTTAGTAGCAGTTTCATAAGGGATGTGGACTGAGGCCCAGAATCTGCACCTGCATTTGAGTTCCATTATAAGAACAGATTAGTTAGTATCTTGAATAAGAAGTGAAATTTTGGACAAAACTTTTGGGGATTTTTGGTTTTTTTAAACCATTCTACAAAAATGTAGCATCTAATATAAGTGTTTCCATGAAATTAAAAACAGCAATCCACTCCCCCCAGAATCTAGTGATCATAATTCTGATTTAAATTAATACGCTTCCTTTTGCAATGCAAATATTGCAGCATTTTACATGAGGCGCGAAATTGAAATTCACTAGAAACCGACTTTAAAGAAAAATGAAACAGACTGATCTATGATCATTGGCCAAAAAATGCAAAAAAGAAACACAAATCTTAACTGTGAGCAAGTAGGTGAAATGTTGAGAATTCTTTCAGGAGTAATCATCTAAGGGGCCAGTAGTGGCCACGGCCACGACAAAAACATTTGTTTTTAGATTATTTTTAACCAGACTGTCTCTTTAATGACTGTATAATTCCAAAATGTCACTGTTTTCTGCTTTAATGGGTATTAGCAAATAAGCTTGACTTAGGAGCTGGGAATTTAAATAGCTTTCTTGAGTGTCAAAATAAATTGAGTGCTGCATTGCCAATTGTAGTAGATGGAAAGCAGCCACCATGGGGCACCCTGGAACAGACTATGAACGTAAGCACTTGGGACCTTGTTCATGGAGATCACTGAAGCTATACTAGTTATACTACAGCTTAGCAAAAGTGACTCTGAAACCTGTCCAGCCAGGAAATCCATACATTCCATGAAATGTCATGAATATCAATTTCTTCTCTGATCCTCATGGTTCTTCCGGAGCTGCTACAATTCCATTTTAACACTCCATTTAAATTAATGGATGTACTTAGTATGTTTGGTAGCAATGCAGCTAAACATGCCTGAAATAGCTATAGCCTATTGGGCAAGAGGTCTGTCTGAACCAGGGATGTTACATTTCGATTAATTGACTAATCGAATAGTCGATGCAGGGCTGTTGCTACACTTCAAAGGCGAAAGCGCTGCAGGGAGCACAGGGCCAGTGGGGCAGTCTCCAACTGGCCCCATGTTCCCCACAGTGTTTCAAAGTGGCAGTGCTGTGTGGAGCCCGGGATCAGCTGGGGTTTCCCCCGCTGACCCCAGGCTTCCATGCGGCACTGCCATTTTCAAACGGCGCAGGAAGCCTGGCGTCAGGCTCCTTGTGGCATTTCAAAGCAGCAGCGCCGTGTGGAGCCCAGGATCAGCTGAGGACTCCGCCATTGACCTCGGGCTCCATGCGGTGCTGCCACTTTGAAACGCCGTGGGGAGCCCAGCTGGCCCCGGGCTGCACCCGGTGTTTCAAAGCAGCAGCACCTCATGGAGCCCGGGGGCTGCTCAAATGCTTTTGTTGCCTGGGAAAGATGAATTGTAAATGTGCATCTCTGGGGCTCTTAGGTTTGCACAGTTAATTCACAAATCGCCCCCCTTCAAAATGTATACCTATGTCCCCCTCTTATCCTCTAAGAATGATAAAGAAAACCAACTGCCCAGCTCTTCCAACGTTACACCTCTGGTGGAATCTAGTCATAGCAGTAATGTATCTGGCTTTGCAGGAATCACCCCAGTGCAAGGAGTCATCTCCAGTGACATAGAGCTTGCATATAGGGGCTCCAATGTCTGCTGCTAATATAGGGTATTGCTGAATGAAGGGGAAGTATCCAGGATGTCCCAACCCTGCAGCAAGTTCTTGCCTTGCTTTCAGCTGTTTCGGGTCTTGGTAGCTGGCGAAAGTTAGAGCCATTGGAATGCTGCTCTTATTTACACAGCGGATCAGCCATACACATGGGATCAGGGGATGTCAAGTGGTAATGTTACCCTACCTTAGAGCAATCCCTGCTCCAGCTTGCATTGTGTGTAGTTTGGGTGGACCCCCCATGAGCTGCCCCTGTATGTTTTTCTGGTTGAATAAAAACAAGAATGATTCAGACACTCAACAGCCCCCCCCCCCCTTTCCCTTTTTGAAGCAAAAGGTCTCTTTTTTAACATTAAAAAGCCTGCCTCGTTATCAGGTTACATTCTGAGTTCTAGCTTCAGAAGGAATAGGGCTAGACACTTGTTTTATTGAAAACAAAACCAGAGATCTCCCTCCCTTATTTAACATCTTGTTCTCAGCTCACCAGATCCAGCATTCCATCATGGTGATCCCAATACAAAAGTTAGTTGATCCTCACCATATAAAACAGTTGCATCTTCCAACGGGTTTATTAACTGCCACCCTCAGAAGGCTTTAAAAATGTTTCTTTCCTTCTTCAGGCTATAGGCCTTACTCAGGGCAAAGGTCCATTGAAGTCTGGGGTGGTGGTTGGGTTTATTAAAGACAGCAGCATTGGCCCCTTAAACCTGCCTTGTCCGTCCCACACCACTCAGCCTAACTCCCAGATGGGTGCTGCTCCCAAGTTTAGGTAAAGCTCTGAGGCACAGTTTACCTGCAGGCTCAGCAAAGTCTGGTAGTACAAGTGTGAGCTACTTGTTAGGGCATATCATCAATCATGTTGCATCCCAGAAGCAGCTAGGAAAGCAACAGAAAGTTAAATGGACTGGCTCTGAAAATCCAAAGTCACTCTTCCTGCCGCTCACCAGTTCAGTGTCAATTTCCAAAGGTCTGGAGGGGGGGTGAATTCTGCCTTTAAAAGACTCTCCCTTTCACCTTGAGGAAGATTTTCACTAATGAAGGAAGTAGCTGGCTGGATGACACAGCTGCTCAGCTGTTTGGGATTGTCCATCCATTGATACTTATGTTCCCCGAGAAGACCCTCTGTCTCCTGTTGTATCTTGGTACTTTCCCTCTTGGTTTTTCTTTACTACTGAGATCAGGGTCAGTTCATCCAAACCTGGGACCCGAGCATCACATGCACTTGACAAACCCTGACTGCAAAGCACAAGAATCAGTGAGCTTTGTGGGGCTGGGGCAGGGGAGGGTGGAATGGTTGGTTCAACCCGAGTGAAGCAGTGTGGGATTGTATCCATAACTGGTGTGTGTGTTTGGTATGGGCATGATGGATTGAGGTGTACCATCGAATAGAAGCGGGGGAACCTGCAAAATACCCTGGTCAGGATGAAGAGGGAGATTTGCTGTTCCCCCAAGGACATAGATGATCCGCAACCAGCTCTGTTGGCTCTAACAGTTCATGGCCTGTACTCTGCCATCCTGGAACAACAGCAATTAACCCTATATTAGCCCTGCAAGTTCCCCGTGGCTTGAGCTGTGCCGTGGCTTCCATTTTGGCAACATATCGGAACCAGCCCTGGCTGAGCTGTCAATAATAACTCTTCCCTTTAAGTAAATGTTAAGCACTTCCCACTCTTTGGCCTCAGCGCAGGGATGAAAGGGCATTAATGTCAAGAATAATTGGATTCTGATCCCTGCCACTTCTCGGAAAGCTGGATGGAACATACGGGAGTTTTAAGCCTCCACCCAGCAATTCCTCCACCAGGATAAACAACCTTTCAATCTAGTTAACCGTCTTACACAGTGGTCTAGTTATGTAAACTTTGCCATGAACATTCTTCTGTATCATCCAGTAAAGACTACTGCGGGTGCAGGAACAAACCATCCTGATACGCAGAAAGAATAGCAAATATGGCAGGTGACCAGTTTTCACAGGATAATATTCTTCTTATGGCTTTGAAGTATCATGTAGATTCAAACCAGTGCAGCGCATGAGTGAATTTTTTAGGATTGGTTTGATTTCAAAGGAAAGCTGCCTTTGGACACAGGAAGACAAATCTTGAGCCAGACTCTGAGTTCACTAACAAGGTTTAAACCTGGAGTAGTTGCTGTAGTCAGTGGAGCTAATCTGGATTCCCCTGGGCGAGGTGAGATGAGAATCTGGTCCCCTGGACTCATAAGTGGGATGATTAGGTCTATTGTCACAGCAATGGGCTAACAATATTGATTGGTTAATAAAATCTGTTTGCCCCTGACGTAGTGGTGTTGTTATTTAACTTTATTATAATAGGGCAAATGTACACAGCCATTTATTTCTAGCAAGGTGATTCAGCAGTCCTCACTGTTAACTCTACAGACACCCTTATAAGGTTATTAACTTCACGTTCATTTGGGACCTACCAAATAAACCACTGTCAGTAGGGCTACGTACCCCCATAGTCCGTAGCCATAGAAAGAGCAGGCACAACCCTTTTATGCTATGTTTACACAGAGAGGTGACCCATACCAGAGAACCTGTTGAGCTCAGAGGGATGCTCAGTCTCCCTTGTTCAACACTGGCAGCCTTGCACTTGTCCGCTGCTTCTTTCCTCTCGCAAATGGAAAGGCCTCAGGGCCCACCTGTTGCAAAGGTTTTGCCTCCTGCAAGGTGAAGAAGGGGTGTTCAGGGTTTGTGGGCCCTTGTGTTCAGTTCCTAAGGAATGTTGTACACAGCTAGGGCAGCAGTAGGTTGGAAACCTTCAGTGTGGAGTATGTGGTCATGATTAGAGTAGGCACATCTGAGTGTAAACGACTAACCATGTAACTGACTAGCCAGTGCTTATCGGTTACCCGGTGTCGGTTACACTCAGCGAAGCCAGGAGCCAGGTGGGCAAGGGCTAAGCTTTATACTGCAGAGCAGCACGTGTAACCATGTAACCACTGAGATTTTCCATGAAACAAAGCAGTTCCAAGCTGCTGCTGCTGCTGCTGCTATGGACTTCCTGTCTGCCACCTGGTTCCCAGCCTGGCCCCCTAATTTCTCACTTCCTGGCTCCTGCCTTGAGCCGCCTTCCAGACCCTATCACCCTGCGTTTCCAGCTGCTCCAGCTCCAACCCTAGGCTTTGACTCCCATTTCCTGCCTGACCCCGGCTCTGACAGCTGGCTCCTGATGCTGGTCCTGCCCATTGATTTCCAGTTCCTGAGCACCCTGCTGACCATCAGGCTAGACTGCCTGCGTCCAGGTGGCTGACACGGGACATGGTGGGCAGGGGTGGTCTCACGGGGAGGAGGCTGAAGGAGAGGAGGGACACACAGAGCAGCAGTGAACGGTGAGGGCCTTGTTGAAGGGGCAGAGCAGGGATGCAAGGAGACGGCAGGCAGGTAGAGTCACTACAGCCCAGGTGGCGGCTTCACCTGCTTTGGCCTATTCTACATGCTGCCTATGCATTTTTGAGGGGGGTTGTGTTAGAGAAAGCATGGAGGGGCTCATTTAAAAACATAACAAGTTGGTAATGGATGCTGCCTCATGGGCCAGTTGAGCTGGAGATGGGAGCTGACGTGTTGGTGGTGAATGAAACATGCTAGGGAGGTTGGGGATAGGCCGTGAAGGACCTCATCCGAGGAGACAAGCAATGGAAAAGGGGAAAGTAGTGGCGAGCTGCAAAGAGAACAGTGCCATAGGCAAAACTGCATGCTACAACACTGATCTTTGCAGGAGCATTCTGAATGGATAGGAGCGGGTCAGGATTGCATCTGTGGAAGCCAGAGAAGAGGAGGCTGGAGTAATGGAGCCATGAGATGATGACCGCCTGAACAAAGGTTTTAGCTGTGTGGGTGGGTAGGAAAGGCTGCATCTCAGAGGGGCCATTCCGACAGACACGGCCAAATGGAGACATCTCCTGGACGTAAGGATCTAAAGAGAGGGCTGAATCGACGATGACTCGGAGATTTTAGATTGGAGAGAAGGAGAGAGGTCTGGAGGAAAGAAGTAGGTCTGTGAGCTGTCAACATCGGGATGAAAGTTGAATTTGTGTTTGCCAGTAAGGTTACCCAGAGGTGAGGGGCAGAGAGAGAAGAGAAGGGGACCATGAACAGAGCCCTCTGGAAAATCCACCAAGAGCTGGAGAGTTGAGGAGAAGGATCTCCTGAAGGACACACTGAAGGTGCAATTAGAGAGGAGGGGGTCTTAGAAGCCAAGGGAGGACAGGATATCACAAAGGAAAGCATGATCCGCAGTTCCCAACTTGAGGAAGATGAGAATGGAGTAGGGTTTGCTTCAGCCTCTGATGCCCAATGAAATTGGTAAGCGTGTCTTGACTCATGTCTGCCTTACAACTGGACTGCAAGGGCTACCCAACGGTTACCTTTGGCTGGTTTGTTAATTTGGCCTTTCATCACTATGCTCTGTGTTGTATCATGTCTTAGCCTGCTCTGTCATCAAAAAGTAGGCCCTTGCCCGGTTACATGAACTTTGAAGATGCCCCTGGTTCTATTCCTGAGTGTACTTCATTCTTTCCCACAATGCTGTGCAGAGAGCTGCACACCAGTCATCCATCCGGTTGTTCTACCTCAGAGGTGGCCACATTTTGGGGGTGGTATTTTGGAATGCAAGATACCCATTGACGTAATTTTAATTTTAATTTTCCAAAACAAATCACCATTCAACACAAACCAGAAGGAAACTACGAAAAGACTGAAGGGATGAAATAAAATGCTAAAGTTAATATATTTTGGAAGAGTTTAACAAAACAGTGAATGTGAGGATTTGCTATTTCCTCTTTATACTCTGGTCCCCACCTCAGACCTGCCTTGCAGGGAGCTTCCCTGCTTTCACATCTCTTCCTCTCCATGTGCTCCAGTCCCAAGTCAGACCTGTCTTGTGGTTATTAGGATTTTCCTTGATTTGCCTCTTCCTATTTTGTGTGCTGCATAGCAATCCGATCAGTGGTTTCCCCCTGTAACTTCCATTTTTTTCTCCTAGAAAGTGTCTCCAAAGCCTTCATTGGTGTCCTTCATGGCTGAGGCTTTTCCTGATCATAAAACAAAGCCTCCCCACCTTACGTTGTCAGTTGGTTCTTTGGTGCACAGTCTCCCTCTTTGGACCGGCTGTGATCTGAAAGTGACGTCTGCCTGCAGACGGGCTACTGAGCTTTGGAGCTATGACTGCCTTGTATGTCAGGTAATCCAATTGAGTTCTTACATTGCCCACAGCTCCACAGATTCCCATTCAGCCAGCTACTAAAAGCTGACTGCTTCCACTGGAGGCTGAATGATCAAACAAAAAACAAAATCCAAAACCTCGAGGGAAGCACAAAGAACATGCAACAGCCATGTCATTGCCCTCAACTCCAACCTTGGAGGTGCTAAGCTGGGCATGCAAGTGAGAGAAGAGAACTTATTGTTCACTCGCTTAGCCACTTGCCAGACTACTCAGTGCTTGGTTACGAAACACAAACAAAGCAGCAAAAAGAAAGAAAGAAATCAAAAAAACAAACCAACCCTGCACTTCCCTGGGAAGTTTGTGATATGAAGACTTAGGCTGCTGGTTTCAGGGAAAGATATCCAAGATTTTGGATTATTTTGGATGCAGCATCTGTCCAGCTGATGCAGGTAGTTTCTTGTATGTTTCTCTTCATATCATTAGTGATTAAATAAGAATTAGGTGGCTTCCTTGCTTAGGAGAGCAGTATTTAATAGCTACCCTGGTTTTAGAGGAAAGATCATTGCTTTTCTCCTGGCGCATTAGCTGCTTAGATTATATGGGATGATTGCATGTATTAAAAACAGTGATTCAGGGTGCTCAGATTTTGCTCAGTTCCCATTGACTTCAGCAGAAGTTGGAAACATCCATCCCAGGGCTGAATGTGGGCATAAATATTTAACATGAAGGAAAAGAAATTGATGGAAGGTTGTTGTTCACTTAGAACCGATAACACTGAATATTTTTGCATTTGTATGACGTAACTCAAAAAGCTCCATAAAACCATTTTAAAATAGTATTTTCTGGTCTCAGGACCCACAATATTGTAATTATAATAATAAATAATGACCGTAGCTCATCTGTCAAACCCATTGTTGCTGTTCATGAACTTGTAATGCACAGTCACTTTTTTTAACGATTACACTACAGACCTGAGAAAGGGAGGATGTGTTTTCTTGTGGTTAGAGCAGAAAGATAGGACATCTGAATACCTAATTTCTGTTCCTAGCTCTGCTACTGTATTACAACTTGGCCTTGGGCATGTCACTTAACTCTTCCATGCCTCAGTTTTCCCATCTGTAAATAAGGCTGATCCATATTTTCAAAGATGTTGTGAGGTATACCTAATAAGTGTAAAACAATTTGAAATGTTTATGTGAAAGATCCACAAAGGAATACAACTAATAATTACACTTAGCTCTTAATTCTTACATCTAAAGTCCTCAAAGTATGTAACTAAAGATGGTAAATCTCATGGTCTCCATTCTCAAGAAGAGATATAAAGACATAGAGATTTTCTCAAGCTCATAGAGCAGATGAAGAAAACAGGAATATAATCTTTGTCTCCTGACCCTTAGTACAGAATGTTATCCAGGGGAAAACACCATCTCATTGCAAAGATGAGTTTGATAAAGGTGTTGCTAAAACCTAGAGGAAAAGGAGGTGGATCTTTTGATGCATAAAAATCCACAAATTGAAAAGAGAACTGATACTGCTATGTGAGTTCTACTGCCCTATCACGCCTGGCCTTGTAGGGATGGGGAGCAAATCTCTGAAGGGTTAAATCTGGCAAGCTTCAGAGTGTGGATTTAATGATAGGCCATCAGCATAAATAGATTTCTTCAAAGGTTCTCCTTTTACATCTGCTCTTTATGAGGGACATATGAGGAAAATTAAACAGTGATGGGAGCCAGTCCTTAGTAGACAGACTTTCTTTTCTGAGTGGAATTCATGTAATTTCCCCTTTACTTAGGTATTGAATTTGGGCCAAAGGGGAGGTGCGTATGAAAGAGAACATATGAGTTCTGAATCAGATGCAGGACCTTTTGCTTTTGAATGCATCCTGCCAATGGTGTTTGTAGACACTTCTGTTGAAAGAACTTCATTTGCAAAATGACTGAACAGAGCACCAGGTTCTAACCTCAACAAAAGCAAAATGTGGTTTCTCTCTGTGCTGTGTGGTTTGGAATAGTTCAATAAGTTCGCCTGTTGACAAAGGAGATTCTTATTCCATTCATTCCTTTCCTAAAAGGTAACTGAACGAGTGAAGGGTGGAAATATTGTCACATAATAGGTTGTGTCATTTCAGCCATCATTTCCATGTCAAAAACCTGTTAAAACGTCACAGGTTTTCTTACCCATACCCACCCGCTAAGGAACGACACTCTGCCAGAAATGTTTACAGATTTGGCTCGGTATGTCCAGCTTATTGCAATGTCTCTTTAAAATTATTGTAGTCATTTGGTTCAATTACAGGGGCACTGGCCATAGTAAAGATAGAAGTGAGTTTGGTACATAAAGGGATCCAGTCTTTTTGTTATGGATGAAATGCTTCCCAAAATTGCAATTCTAAGTGTACAATTAATCACTGAATAGAATAATTAGCATTTAAATTAAGTTTAGAAAATTTAGACTTGTCAGACCTTTTATTTTGCATGAAGTTATTGTAAGAATGGAACACGGGCTCTGCCAGCTTCCCATGTAGTTAACTAATTGAACTCTTGGTGCATAAATTCCAGTTGAAGAAATTAGGTTGTGGTTAAGGTAGGTTAATAATGATTGTTGTATCTAATTGTTATACTTTTTATTCCTAAACAAAAACTGTGTTAAAATGGAGTTACAGATGACAGTTCATATCAGTAATTTAGAGTAAATACATACCAGGGATGATATAATTATTTGGAAATAGAAGTTGCATATATTCAGAGTTAAGGTTAAATCACAATATTTGAGAGGCTAACAGAGCATTCAAGGATGAGAAGGCCATTATGGAGAAACTAAATCAATTCTTTGCAATAGTCCTCATGGCTAAGGACATGGGGCAGATTCTCTCAAACCTGAGTCATTCTTTTAAGGTGACAAATCTGGCTCAGATGGAGGTATCAGTAGAGGAGGTTTTGAAACAAATTGATAAATAGTAATAAGTCACCGGGGCCAGATGGTATTCACCCAAGATTCTGAAGGAACTCAAATGTGAAATTACAGAATTACTAACTGTGGTTTGTAACCTATTATTTAAGCCAGTTTCTGTACCAAATGATTAGATGATAGCTAATGTGATGTCAGTTTTTATTAAGGGCTCCAGAAAGGTAATCCTGGCTATTACAGGCCAGTAAGTCTAACTTCAGTACTGAGCAAACTAGTTGAAACTCTACTAAAGAACAGAATCATCAGACACATAGATGAACATAATTTGTTGGGGAAGAATCCACATGGTTTTTGTAAATGGAAATCACATCTCACCAATCTACTGGAATTGTTTGAGAGGGTCAACAACAATGTGTACAGTGGGGATCCAATGGATGAAGTATACTTAGATTTTCAAAAGTGTAGAACAAGGCCTACAACAGGGTTCATACTTGAGCAAGAAACCCCACAAGAATGTGATAGTTCGGATGTTTTGAAGATATGTAGTATCAATTTTAAATCATTTTTAAAATTCTGATCTTGTAGGGCCAGATTTGTGTATGTGCTCTTGCTGCTTTTGAGATTCCAGAGCTACACAAAGCTGTCAGAACATACTGGACAGCTGAGCTGGGTTTAGAGTTCACTTGCATTGCTATAATGATATATGCAGCTAGAGTATATGACTCAGTTTCTCCATCCTTCCCATCTGCCATTCACAAGGAGCTACATTTCTTAGCGGGCCAATTTTGAATTATTTTTAACTCAAAAAACTAATTAATAGATTTCTAATTTCTTACCACATTCATTCTACTCTCAAAGAGTGGTTGTTCTTTATTTGGGGAGGATGTGGGATTTCTAATATATAAAAAGAGATTGAATGTCTGCTTCAAGTATAAAACGTAGCTCAACTATGAAGCCAGAACTGGCATCTCCATAATATAGGACATAGAGAGTGTCAAGTCAACAGATTAGCTCAGTTCTAACTGGTACCGCTGTGAAATAGCTCGCCCAGTCATGATCTTTTCTCTAGAGCTGATTTGCATGTTATGGTTCTATAGGTTGTAGTGAGTCAGTAGGGTGAGACTTTTCTTCTTTTGTATAGAAATGGCGACACTAAGAAGTTCATAGAAAGGTTTGAAATCCATTCAGTGGCATCAAGCAGTGCAGAGTGCACCTTTGTGATACCTCCTGGAAATGAAAAGATGGGGCACTTGTTCACAGTATGTGCAGTAGTTGGGAGGTCTTCACATTCACACTATGGCAAATCATTGATTCTCCATTTGTGCAGGTGTGTGCATGTTCCATGTAATAGCCTAACCCAGTTGATGGTTGCCCACTTTTCAGCAGAGCAAGAAACCAGCCAGTTAGATGGTGGGACTGAACTTGATTGTCAGGATGAACTCATGTGTCGAGAGGTCTCATTGATAGTTGAGCTGACTGCCACTGTCACTGCTCCTTTCAGGTGCTGTAGTTGCATGCCAGCTTATACAGCAGGGGCTTACGGACTCTGAGGGCACTGCTGCACATGAAGCAGCAAGAACATTGTTGTCTTAACCACCAAAAGGCTTCAGCATCACTAGAAGCTGTCGCTGAGCGCGTAACCTTCGAAGCAAAGCAGACTTGATTGTTTCCTCAGACAGCTCAAGTCCTGAGACCCTGATTTAAATCTTAACCAGACTCCCACCTCCATCCACTGATCCCCCCAATCCGGCTCCTGTGGTCTGTCTTCTAGCCGCCTTTTACCGTTTTATCAATTGGCATGGAGCAAGGAGCGTGTTTATTGTGGAGAAGCCATTTTGCACAGCTGAACCAAACCCCAAGCGAAGTCCCTCAGATAGGCTTTTATGAAAAATGCCTCTCTCTTCGTTAGGGTTCTAAATATTCCCATCCTCTTGGGGTTTTATGTCCACCTAGCTGTGTCTGCCAACACAAAAGCGTGTTTCACTAGTACGGGAATCGTCATTTTCAAGTCTCTCCTCTGTTACACAGTGGATAAAACAGCAAAAACAAAGGAGAAGGCTGACAAAAGTCAGTTCATTCCCTTACATGTTACTGAATCACATTGTCAAATCTAATAACTCCAAATTGCACATAAAGTGACCTTGGCGTATGAAATGAGCAATGGCTGATTGGTATAAAGTGTCCTATTCAGATACAAAGCTGTACTTCATTATCCTTCATAAGCAATTCTATTACCTTCATTGACCCCAGATCTCAGGAATGTTCACAGGGAGATAAATGCATGCGTAGGAGGAGACCCACCAAACTGTGGCCAAAATGTGAAATAGATCAAAAGGGAATATGGTAAACGTGGGTCATGAAGAAAGGGCCTTTGGGGTCTGTTCTCATTACACGACAGAGAGAGACACAAACATATGAAACTAAAGTCTTCTCTGGGTTAACTTCATTGATCGCAGGAGATTATGCAATGGGTGAATCTGTGCTTTGAAGGTTTCACTGGCGAGTGGCCTTCAGGCTGATTTTTCCAGGCGGAGCTCTGTGGTTTTGGAGGTGAAGCAGTTGCTCCACCCCCTCCATTTATGGGGAGTCAGGGAAGCCCAATAGCCCTCCTAAAGCATGAACCTCTGGATTTCATACTTGAGGTCTGCTTAAAGCATATGCCCTAGCTCAGTGGTCCCCAACCTTTGGGGCTTCCGGGCGCCCGGGGGCGGGGCCGCTCATGTGCCCGGGGGCGGGGCCACTTATGCGCCATGCAGCTGGGGACAGGGCTGCACATGCGCCACACGGCCAGGGGCGGGGCCGAGCATGCAGGGGCCGGGGGCTGCGCATGTGCCGCGCGCCCGGGGCCCAGGGCGCAATAATGGCTTGGGCCGGCCCTGGTCACTCAGCGGGCGCACATAAATGCCCCGGAGGGCACCATGGCGCCCACGGGCACCACGTTGGGGACCACTGCCCTAGCTCCTGAAGCAGTTCTTAACTGCCACAGTGTTTGAGCTGCTTTGGGGGCAGGGACTTTGCTTATAAACCCAGGCAGGCTTTATAGGCTTCCTTAGATCATCATGAGAACATTGTACTTTTAAGAGGTACTCCACTTAAAAGATAGGAGGGAAAAAGGAGTAGGACTATATAGTGATGTATTGCTGGGATCTGCATTTGGACCACTGCTGTTAAATTTCTCATTCATGGTCTTGAAAAGGGAGTAAAGAGTGAGGTGGCAAAATTTACAGATGAAACAAAGTTACTCAAAATAAATAAGTCCAAAGCTGACTGCAAAGAGTTACAAAGGGATCTCAAAAAACTGGGTGATTGGGCAACACAAGGGCAGATGGAATTCAGTGTTTATAAATGCAAAGTGATGCACATGGAAAAATATAATCCCAACAATGCATACAAAAATGACGGGGTCTAAAATATCTGTTACCACTCAAGAAAGAGATCTTGGAATTGCCGTGGATATAAAAACGTCTGCTCAGTGTGCAGTGGCAGTCTAAAAAGCTAACCGAATATTGGGAATCATTAGGAAAGAAATAGATAAGAAGACAGAAAATATCATATTGCCTCTATATAAAGTCACGGAATGCCCACATCTTGAATACTGCCTGCATATTTGGTCACCCATCTAAAAAGTATATTGGATTTGGAAAAGTTACAGAAAAGGCAACAAAGTGATTAGGGATAAGGAAGAGCTTCCATAGGAGAAGAGATTAACAAGACTGGGACTTTTCAACTTTGGAAAGCAATGACTAAAGGGGTGGAGGATATGTTAGAGACCTAGAAAATCATGAATGGTTTGGAAAAATAGAATAAGGAAATGTTAGTTATTCCTTCACTTACATAACATGAAAAGCTCACCCGTTGAAATTTCAAGGCAGCACATAAAACAAACAAAACATATTATTTCTTCACAGTCGTCCTATGGAACTCTTTGCCAGGAGACGGTGGAAAGGCCCAAACCATAACAGGGTTCCAATAAAAGTAAAATAAGTTCAAGGAGGACAGGTCCATCAGTGTCTACTAGCGGGAATGGGTAAGGGTGGTGTCTCTAGCTTCTGTTTCCAGAAATTGGGAATGGGCAACAAGGGATGGATCATATAATGATTGCCTTTTCTGTTCATTCCCTCTGGGGCACCTGGCATTGGCCACTGTTGGAAGACAGGACACTGGGCTAGATGGGCCTTTGGTCTGACCCAGTCTGGCGATTCTCTTGTTCATACATAGAGCCCAAGTGTATCTGCCCCCTTCTGTAACTCACTAGACCCCGCTCCCCTCCCAGAGCTGAGAGTGTACCCAGGAGTCTTGACAGTCTCTCTCTCCCTCTCCGCAGAGTTACTAACAAAGTCAGAATATACATTAAAATTTTAAGGCTAACCAGTGCCCCTTAAGTGACTTGCTAGAGGATGTCGGAATATGTTAGTGTTAGACCTGAGTGGGTCTAATATGTATTTAATTTTCTTTCTTTTGTATAGGAATTAGATACAGTGCTCCTGTCAGCTAACTGCTAAGTGATCTGCCCCAAAAAATAGCTTTCCAGTGCTTTAGTAGCCCCTGGACAGAGGTGATGTATGTGTATGGGGGGAGAGGAGATGGGGCTGGTCCCCTCTCCCAGTGTGCTGCTTGGCTTGTGCTGAGCATGATCAGTAACACTGCTGAAGCCGCTGCTGTCAGTCTGTTCCCCATGCTCTCGCTCTTCCCCCCAATGCGGTGTGCCCAAGTCGCCCCTTTCCCAAATCTGAAATGGCGCCCCTGCATTGAAGTCAGTGGAAGATTTGCCTCTGACTTCAATGGCAGGGGGATTAGGCACTGAAGGTCCTTTGTTACTTTTCACAGAGCAGGGATGTAGCTTCAGTGTCCTGGCCAGATTCCCATGTGGGTGATTACATTGTGCTGACCTACATTCCCCCATGGAGGCTTGGCTTTACTCTTCACACCCTGTGGCACAGAGTCCCTGTGAGCTGTTAGGTCCTCTGCCTGCACAGTTGTGAACTTTCTCTGCCTTTTCTCCTGACCTAGCCATTGTGTGTTATCCCCTGTGTGATGTCCAAGAGTGAACCGCCCTAGAGCATGGATCATGTTTTTCATTGATCTGAAAGACCAGGCACCCAGGCAGCACTCCAATGACAGCATCTCTCTTTTACTCCGCTGCTCACAAAACGCAGACATTCCTGCGAGTGGCAAGAGTTTTGTTTCCAACGTGGTACAGAAATATCACTTCCCACTGACCCTGAAAGTCAAAAATCAAAGGCACACTCCATAAATAAACAGCGCTTGGGCTGTGTGTTTAAAAATCAATTGCTAATTTGCTTTTAAAATAACACTCCTTAAGCATTGACTCTGCCCTGAAAAGGAGCATTAAAGCAACAATTCATTACCCTTTCAAGTCACTCCACCGCCCCCTGCCCACACAACCTAATTACTTCCCTTTGAGAACTTTGCGCCTCAGTGCTAGCAGAATTTATTTAACTTGCGCTTACTATCGATCTGGGACACATGCCTGACTCCCCAGAGAAACCTGCCTTGTGAAGGTTAAGCAGAACTAGTGTCACTTCACTTGCTTCAGGGCTGGGGTGCCATGTAGGCTGGCCTTGACCCTCCACGTTAGTTTACTAAGCCATTTAAACTAGCTAGGAGCATTGCTACTGAACTAACGTGGCAGAAGTGCCTCCATTTAAAATAGATGCAGCAGCTTTGTGTGTGTGTGTGTTGGGGGGGAAGCTGTGTGGCGGATTAACCCTATGGTGGGGGGAACATCACGGCAGGGATGTGAAGTGGCTTCTGAGTAAATGAAATGCTACCCCAGCTATTTATTACTAGGAGAGAATGGAGATGGCTTATCTTAAGAAGATTTTGCCTGTCTTTTCTAATTAAGGTTAGGCCTTGTGAAGCTTTACTGTCCCTTGCAGCCACGTGGACTAACATTAATATTTTGGGTCCCATTTGAAATGCAGACCAGTTGGTTGAGAAAACCAGGGAGAGGGCAATGCTGTGCTTTTGGGTTTGCAAGACAGCGAATCTGGGGGATAGAGCCCCAAGGAAGAGAGTATAAATAATGCAGAACACCCAGGTGCACACACAGCGCCCTGGCAAAGACTGCATTATAAAGGAGAAGCGGGCTGAGGAACAGCCTGTTGGACTTGCAAACTCTTCTCCATGCAGAAAGCAAGCGGCTGTGGCAATTGGGCTATGCACAGCGCTGAATCTGTCCCCTTTCCCATTCCCCAGCATGCCGCTTTCCTGCCACGACCCACCTGATACAAAGGCTTTACACATACACACGCAAATAACATGTGGAACTCCATGCCACAAGAGATTATTGAGAACAAAAGCTTGGCAGGATTCCAAAACAGGATGAGACATTTGTCAGTCTAAATTCAATCTTACTTTTACCATTATGAATCTGGAGTGACTCTACTGAGGTCAACAGCGGCATAACAATGAGGTCAGTCAAAGAAGAATCAGATCCTGTTATGAATAACAAAAACATCGGTAGTTTCATTCAGCAGATAAAGCCTGCTGAGGAACATAAGCCTTTATGCTTCCAGACACAAGTCTGCCTCTAATAGGGTGCGTCTACACTGCACTGTTATTTCGAGATAACAAGCGTTATTTTGAAATAACAGAGCAAGCGTCTACACAGCCATTCCGTTATTTCAAAATTATTTCAAAATAACAGACGGCTTATTCCAAAATTTGTAAACCTCATTCTACGAGGAATAATGCCTATTCTGAAATAGCTATTTCAAAATAAGGAGTGTGTAGACGCGCCACTGCTGTTATTTTGAAATAGCCCTTCACCAGGGCCATTCTAAGTTATTCTTCCCCAGTGCTTCCTATGGCTGTAAATCGAGATAGCACATCTACATTAGGGAAGTCTGCCTCGGACTCATTTTGAGTCTTCCCTGCACTGTAGACGTGCTATTTCGAAATAAGCTATTTCAAAATTAGCGTGCAATGTAGACGTACCCCAAGTGCCTGGAGTTAGGAAGAAACTGCCCTGTGACCATTATCCACTGTGGAATTTCCTCATTTTCCTTTTAAGAATCTGCTGTTGCCCACTGGTGAGACAGGACATCAGACTAATGTACCAGCAGCTTTTTCTAGAATGGCAATTCCTATGTCTGACTCACATGTGCTGGGAGCCCCATGAAACCATGTTCAGTGGCAGACAGAAGGCCTGTATATAGCCTGTATAACTTGCTCTCAGAGCTGTCTGTGCACTGTTAATACATCACGCTTGTGCATGCTTTTATGCAACTAAATACAATCTGCAAAAATAAAGCTATGTTAACAGTTCTAGCCTATCCGAATACCAAAACAACGCCATGTACCCATATCATGACACAAAGCTAGTGTGTAATCATATCCTACTCCTAACTCCCGGACAAATATGTACAATCCCAGTTATGCAAATAGCATTCTATCTATCCTATTTTCCATTTTCAATTCCTCACCAGGAAAATATAGGTTTTTACTGTGTTCCCCAAAATGCATATTTAAAAGGCACAGAGAAAAGTTTAGCAGAATACAGGAGCAGAGTTAAGGTTTTTTGGGTGTAGGTGACAAAGGGCCAAATTCTACTCCCTTTACTCACAGTGAGAAGCATAAGTAATCCAATAGTTTCCAAAGATGGTACTACTCAGCATGAGTACAGGCAGCAGGATCTACCATAAAAGAAATTCTCTTTTCATATAAGGTTCATGTGCGCACATGAATTCTATGTGAAGATAGGTAGCAAAAGGGTCTGATTTTGCTCTCATTTACATTGGTAAAAAACAGGAGCAACTTCAGGTACTCAATCAGGCACTCCCTCCTTGACCCATCCACCATCTCCCTGGATAAAATCACAGCAGCAATGCTTTCTACAATTACGCCTCCTATTTAGAAAATGTAAGTCATCCAGTGAAGCAGCAGAAACGATACCATATGATTCATGTGACTACTCAGCCTGAATAATGAATAATCATGCTAGCCACTTCCACAAAGAATCTGGTAGATGGAAACCATTTGCCCCAAACGACCCAGTGATGCGTTACACATGCAGCCTATGGTCTAAGAAATCAGATTCATGGATGGTTCGCTGCCCTGAAAAGGGAATAAATGTGCTATGAATATGATTTGTTCTGAGTAATTCGGTCAGCTCTAGCTGACTGGTTGTCTGCTTTGTAGCAAGGATGAGCAGCTCGTGTGTGACTCTGGCTGAAGTCCTGCAGCTCAAGGGAAGCCCTTTGGAGGAGGAAGAGATATGGGCTCTCTTACTCTTGGCCACCCAACATCTCCGGGACCTGCCCAAAGGTGAGTGGATGATTATATTTTGGTAGCTATCCATCTATCTGCCTACACTGGAATGGTTAGATCAGGGCTACTCAACTTTGGAAGCCCCAGGGGCCACAATGATACTCATAGCACATGCGGAGAGCCGCAACTTAAGTGTGGTTGCATGTACATGCAAATATATATGCAAATAATAGCTTCTTTCACTCTGATGGGCATGAATACAACAATTAAGGCAAGACTACACAACACACAGGCCCCATTTAAGTCAGTGCTGCTGATATTAATAAAATGCAACATTTTTCCGATTTCCACCCATCTGACAGCACTTTTAATGAGCAATGACAGTCCAGAAATTTAACTACTAAAACGCATATCAACAGAAGACCATTATATTGACTCACCATTGTGCAGCGTGTTCCCAGTGGAGGCCATATTCAAAGGATCCCACCTGCGGGCCGCGTGTTGAGCCCTGCGTAAACCCGAACTGCACCGTGGGCCTCAAACAAATGTTGAGTAGCCCTGGTACAGATCCTTCTGAAGGACTCTAGATTTACTCAAGGGATTTCCCATGACAGAGAAAAAGATCAGTGATTGGAAAGGCAGGACCCTTCAAAACCAACAGACATTTTAAAATGTGACAGCTATCTCTAGGTAGTCTGCTGAGACACCAAGCAAGGAGTTCATTACAGGATAATAGCCTTGATTTTCCCCCCCCAAGCTCTACATTGCTGCTCCAAGGTCACGCCCTCTGCCCGGTATCCCACAGATATTCTTTATGATGGTGTTGTCTGTGACAGCAGGGATTGGAAGTTCCTTCCAGGAAGGATAATTGGCTCTGTAGATACAAGGAAAGCAGTGGAGGTGATATACGTTGATTTTATCAAAGCTTTGGATATTGTCTCCTGCAGTATAGCCAGCAAGTTAAAGAAGTATGACTTGGTTGAATGGACTATAAGATGAATATAAAGCTGGCTAGATTATCGGGCTCAACAGGTAGTGGTCAATGGCTCCATGATCAGATGGCAGCCAGTATCAAGTGAACACATTGGGTCATGAGGGGGTGGCCTGCACCCTCAGCAAGTTTGCAAATGACTGTAAGCTAGAGGGAGAGGGAGATGTGCTGGAGGGCAGGGATCAGGTGACCTAGACAAACTGGAGGATTGGGCCAAAAGAAAACTGAGGTTCAACAAGGACAAGTGCAGAGTCCTGCGCTTAGGATGGAAGAATCCCAAGCATTGTTACAGGCTGGGGACTGACTGGCTAAGTGGCAGTACTGCAGAAAAGGACCTGGGGATTACAGCTGGATATGAGTCAAGTCCCTTGTTGCCAAGAAGGTTAATGGCATATTGAGCTGCATTGCCAGCAGATCAAGGGAAGTGATATTTCCCCTCTATTTGGCACTGGTGAGGCCACATCTTGAGGACTGCATTCAATTTTGCTTTCCCCTCCCCCCACTACAGAAAGGATGTGAACATATTGAGAGAATCCAGCAGAGAGCAATGGAAATGATTAGGGGGCTGGGGCACACGATTTCTGAGGAGAGGCTGAGGGAACTCTGCAGAAGAGAAGAGTGGGGGTTTGGGCGGGGTTGATAGCAGCCTTCAGCTCCCTGCAAGAGGACGGAGAGAGGCTGTTCTCAGTGGGGACAGATGACAGAACAAGGAGCAACGGTCTCAAGTTGCAGTGGGGGAGGTCCAGGTTGGATATTAGAAAAACTATTTCACTAGGAAGGTGGTGAAGCACTGGGATGGGTTGCTCAGGGAGAGGGACTCTCTCTCTCTCTCTCTCTCTTTTGCAATGTGTATGGGTTGGTTGGAGCCACTCCAATTTCATACCAGAGGAGGCTACGCCTCAGGAAAGCTCAGCAGTGACCTCAGAGGGAGCTGTTGGGTGTTCTACAGTTCTGAAAGTCTGGCTAGTTATTTAGATGCCTAAATATGGATTTGGGAGCCTAGCTTTCCATTGTGTAGCACTTGTGGATCCTTTGGGCTGCAATATGCTATGCATATAAAGCAGAGAGAAGGTTGAGCCACAAAACCGGAATATGAACGCCCCTAGAGTAGCAGGGATTTGGCTCCAGGTGTTTGGTTTGACCATTTAATGGGACAGATGTGAAACTTGGATGCAGATTAAAAACTTCCCCAAAGTTCATATGGGGTAGTTTGAATCTGGTGTTTCCATTTGAAAAACACAATAGTATCTGATAGTAATTGGTCAGCAACTGCCAGGTTACTGTTGTAAGATTCAGGGTTACACGCAGAGCTGGGTGACGGTGGACTTGGAGCGACATGGAGCAAAAAGTGGTGCAGCAAACGGCAGAGCTTAGTATCCTGGTGGTGCAAGTCAATGGGTGTTGGGTGCTTGTCTCTCTTAGGGTACGTCTAGACTACATCCCCTCTTTCAACAGAGGGATGTAAATTAGACACTTTGAAATTGCAAATGAAGCTGGGATTTGAATTTTCCGTGCTTCATTTGCATAATTGCATCACAGCGCTCTTTCAAAAAAGTGCTATTTCAAAAGTGAAACCTCAGTCTAGACGCGGTTCTTTTGAAAATAGAAGCCTTTTTCGAAAGATCCTGTAAACATCATCTTGACTGTGGTTTCACTTTCAAAAGAGCACTTTTTTTGAAAGAGCGCCATGATGCGATTATGTAAATGTAGCATGGGAAATTCAAATCCTGGCTTCATCTGCAATTTCGAAGTGTTTAACTTACATCTCTCTATCGAAAGAGGGACGTAGTCTAGACACACCTTTTGGCTCCTTTGAAAATGCCACCCTGAGTGTATGAGGTGTAAAAGTGGCGTACGTGAGAGGAGAATCAGGTCCCTGAGCATCCAAGTGACAGAATCCGCCCTGGCACAAGCAGGTTCAATCCCAGTGGACTCAGTTTAGTTCTCCTGGCTAGGCCATTCCACATGAGTTTGACGCTACAGCCTCAGCAGCTCCTGGTCCTAGCAGCGCGAATGGAATGATATTAACCCTGCTTTCCTTCTGGTCCTGTTTTTCAGACCCAGCTATCCACGTGATCTGCCCATGGTCAACGATACTTTCTGCCAGAGGAAGTTTGTCTTTCCAAGACACTGGGGCACACCCAGAGGCTGCCCCGTTCAGGGCACCAGAACTGCTCCATGGACAGAGTAAAAACAAGCCGGTTGGACTGACAAAGGTGGGAGTTTTGGAGCGGCCGGATGGTGCCTTGGAGTTTGTTAGGCTAAATATCCGGGTCCCAATGTGTCAGTGGCGGGTGATCCCAGCTGGTGTGCAGAGGTACGAGGCCTCGGATAGGGCAAGAATCCTTTCCTACCTGGGGATCACTCGCAAACATTCTTGGATGCCTCCTGACTGCCATTTGCCAACCCCTCTGTGAGTGTTTTTGGTGCTCCCTCCAGCACGCTGCCATTGCTGTCCTAGGGCAGCACTGTAGTCCTCCACGCTGTCTCTAGGGAGAGGAAGCGATCTTGCCAGCCACAGGCCTGGCTTCCCCTGAGCTCTCCTAGCTCCTCTTTTCCCTCTGCACTTCCTTCCTCATGCTTTGCAATCTGACGAGCTAAGTAGGTCCTGAGCACATCAGCCACACTCTGATTAGGAGCATGAGTCAGCTGCTGACTCACCATACTGTCTGACCATCCCCAACATGTGTTTTCCTGCATAGGAGACAATCTGGCCCATATATTGCTGAAGACATGGCCCTGTAGCTGAAGATCTAGTATGTCCCATCTAGTCCACCACTCTGCTAGTCAGGGTTGTGTCCCATGGTACACAGACATCTGCTCTATCCAGTCCAGCTTTAAAAGTCCCAGTCAGCAGAGCTTCCATCACTTCTCCCTTGGAGAATGACCCTCAGCTTCAGAGAGCTCCTTGACAGATGATTTCTCTGTAATTATGGACCGCTAATTCCTAACTGGTTGGTTGGGTGTTCTTGTCTGGCAGATGCTGGTGTATTCTTTGGGAATGACTCTCTATTGGTCAGCAGACTACCAGGTTCCTCCAGATCAGGTCAGTACAATTAACATATTTGTTTTCCTTTATTTGCTTACGCATTGGCAGCTTGGAAAGTTGGGAGGTAGGAGTCAAACTTTCTCACGTCCAGGTGGAAGGCTGGGGGGCTGGCGTTTTGGTTTGGCCCCTTAGAGAGATCAGGACCAGCTGGGAAGTGCAGAGCCAGATCCCAAAAGTTCAGTATTATCCGGATTCAGGATTTGAATTGTATAAAGAGTTGGGATCGCCCAGCCTCCTTCCCAAGGCAGGCCAACGGGAACTTTCTTCAGACCAGAAATAAAAGAAATAGGGATTCATGCCTGGTTTCCAAGAAGAATTAGGTAAACTCACGGAGAACAGGTCCATCAACCATTATTGGCCAAGATGGTCAGAGAAGCAACTACTTGCATTGGGTGTTCCTAAACCTCTGACTGCCAGAAGCTGGGAGTAGATGAAAGGCGAATAATCACTCAATAATTGCCCTGTTCTGTTGTTCCCTCTGAAGCACCTGGCATTGGCCATTGTCAGAAGATAGATACTGAGATAGATGGACCATTGGTCTGACATATTATGGCCATTCTTATGCTGAAAAAGTCACATCTGCATCATTATGGTGGTGTGTTGGTACATCAGACACACACTGTGTGCAAATGAAGATGACTTTTGTTCAAAGCATGGGATGGCTGTGAAGTGAGTAACACTATCTTGTTCTGCCCTGGCCAGATTTTTACCACCAGAACTGCCATTAGTGGCTAAACATTTCTTGCTCAACCAGTTCAGTGTCTCTCTAAAGATTTGCAGGGACACACTTGTTTCACTAACATATCCTTCAGGCTGTTATCCATGCATTGGAGATATGGAAGCTGTTTGTATTTAGTCCATCCAGGCTCCTTTCCTAGACTGTTTTACTTCTCTGTGGTTTCAGTGTTGGATGTTCACAAACTAAAGAACCACATAGAATTTAAATGCCGGGTCTCCACAGAAACAGATTTGAGTAGTTCAGTTCTTCACACTTCTGAAGTCTTCTCTGCATTGGCATGTTTTGTCACCAAAATCTGATTTTTGATGACAAAACAGTGAGAGCATTTATGCTACAATGTGACTTTTGTCTGGAAAAACACCCAGTTTTGGCAACAAAAAGCTTCCAGCCCTAAGAGACACTGTTGTCTTTTCCCCTCCCTTTATTGTCAACAAAGAGCCAGTGAAGACTCTGCTGTTTGTTTTGTCAAGAGAACTGGCTTCTGCCAGTATCCCACAATGCCTGCCCAGATGGCTCTGCTCAGTGTTTGGTGATCCCTGCTGCCCTGCAGACCTGTGCCACTCCCCTTTCAGAGCTCCGGGAAGTGTCTGACAGCTGAGTGAGCTGCTCTGTTTGGGGAACAAACAAAGAACAAATCATTGGCGTGCTCCTGTTCTGCCCTGCTAGGAACACAGCGGGAGGCAGACTGCTACACCAGGGGGAGGGCTGGAGAGACTTCTATGTTGTTTGACATTCCTCAGCCCGGAGAGCTCCCGGAGCTATGAGGGAATCCCAAGAAGTGCAGGGATCAACTCTGCCTTCTCACATCACCACTCTGCGGGATGCTTACCCACAATGCTTTGCTCTGTCGATGGGAGCTAGCAATGTGGCCATGAAATGTCAACAATGGGAAGCAGAAAAATTGATTTGACCGGTTTTCACTTTTGCATGTAGACAGCGCTTTTGTCGCCCAACCTTCCCAGTGTAGACAGCCTGAGACGGAGGTGGAGTGCCGTACTGCTTGAGGATGGTCTCTTACAAATGGATGATCTGAATTTCAGAGTTGCTGCCAGTAGCCACGTATCCCCCTAGATCAGTGGTTCTCAACTCGTTTCAGTCCACGGACCACCAGGCCAATCAAAAAATTTTCGTGGACTTTGGACAATGTTCCTGTGGACCACTGAAAAAGTCACCATGGACCACCAGTTGAGAACCACAGCCCTAGATGCACGGTTCTGCATCATAATATATGACAGTTACTTTCAGTGCCATTCTCCTTCCCAGGGTGGCTTCATTTCCATGTGAACCTATGAATCTAGAGTAGGACTCTCCAAGGGGCTAAGGAAATTAAGTGAGGCCTCATTGGAACTCAAAGGTCTCTCAGAAAATTCCAGCCCTACTCGATGGAGCATTTTCCAGTGTTTTCGCTAAACGAGAGCGATTGTGCACCATTACTTCCCTCTTGTCTCAGTCCCTTCAGCTGAGCGATCAGTTACACGCCCTGCTGCTAACACTCTGTGAAGATCTGCCCCATAAAAGACTTTCTCCAGAGTCCATTTTGGAGGCATGTGATATGCACCAGAAGGAATCTTCCTCATCTCCTGCAAGTGTTTACATCCAGGGAATGGTCAAATATGTGCTAGGAAGCATCACTGAGGTCAGTACCTTTTATTTCCCATCAATGACAGTACCACAATAGTCCTGGTTGGGTTTTGGGGAAGGGGGAGAATATTTTAGAGCAAAACAATCGGTGAACAGTCAGTGATGGCTTGAAACGAGCGGCTTTTGTGCCATGGAAGAAGTTGCATGTACTTTTTTCAGTGTTTAGGTTGCATTTTTCTATTAGGCTTCTACTTATTTTTTGCACCAGGGAAGCAGGGGTACATTTTTCCAAAAGCACCTGGTAAAAAAATCAATGGGACTTAGGCTCCTAAGTCACACAGGCAGGCAATTTTCAAACGTATACCAAGCCAGATAACATTAAGTTTTAGGAATACAATGTATTGCCAACAGTGAGTTGACAACAGTGGAAACAGGTATCATTTATTTAACACTCACATAGACTAAGCGGAGGGCAGGAAGCAATTCCTCCTGAAGGTTTGAAGTCCCCTGATTTGCTGACATTGACTTGCAGTGCAATTGGTTTGCAGGTAGAGCAGGTGGCCGCTGAAGACAGCCAGCTGGACAGAAGCCATGTGATAAGGAAAAGGCTGCACGAGAAAGCGCCTGACAGCTCAGCATTGCCCTCCCCACTGAATTTTCCTCAAGGTAAAGGCTTCTGGTTTTGACTGTGGCTCTCAGAGGGTCTCCTGGGCCTGGTAAATTGTTTCAAATTATATTGGGCCGATTATATGGAGAGCTGAAGGTGATATTTACTGCTTTACCTCTGAATGAGCATATGGAGAAAAATCTATGACAACTCAGCAAGACTTCCACTGCGTACAGGCTCAGATCTGAAGGCTCTGCAGCAATGTTAAGTGATTGGCACACATAGATTTAGCTCTTAAAAACAGTCTGCAGGAAAGTCACAGTACAAAAATAATAATAATAATTCTTTTGGTGCTCGGTGTATCCGACTGAACACTCAAAGGTGAAGAATAGTTTTCCCCAAATCTGCGCTCAAGCCATTTCAAGAGCATAATCAACGTCTTTCCTTCTTGGATAGCCCAGCAAAGGTCAGCATGCAAATACATCTTCCTTACTCTTACTTTTTGTTTTTAACTTTGAGAGGGGTTTCAAGAAATGAGGCCAAATCCTGCTCACCAGCCCTATGCAGGCAGCCTTACGGTAGCCAACCAGAGAACCCACCTGAGAAAGGCAAGCAGGATTCCTCCTTTCGGGTCCCCATTCAGAACGTGTGCAGCAATGCAGCGTGACTTCATGGCTCACTTTAACTGAATGTGAAGATGTTGTTGTCCCTCTGGGTAAAACTCTGCTGCAAGATAAATATGGACTTTGGATTCATGCCCATTTGTTTCCTGTCATCTTGATAAGACAATCTTAATGGTCACTGGAAGTTAGTATCAGTTGATTTCTGTCTTGGTTTTGCCCCCAAATCAGCAAGCACTTATGCTGAAACATACAGTATCTCTATTTAGCAAACCTTTGAGCCTGTGCTTCTGTCTCATTGACTTCTATAAGAAACAAGTGCAGGCTTAAAATTGAACCTTTGCTCACTAAATCAGTACCTTTATTACTTTAAGCTGAGAAGATGTGGGTGCGTATTTTATTTAGGATGAATTCCATTCTTTAACCATCACCACTGCAAGTTGTAAGGCCCAGAAAAAGGATGGGGGTCAGATATAATAGAAGCAAAAAGAGGCTGCAACTTCGTCGTGTGTTAGGTCGCCATTCTTGTGGAATTGTGGCAGCTGCATGGTGCAGTGGATCTGTGTCTTGGCCCTCAATAGGGAGCACTCCCAAAGAAGAAAGCAGGGCTCTCTGGACATGTGACCTTGGAGAACACAAGTAGCTAGAAATTGTTTCGGGGCTACTTGCCCCTTCGTGACACTTTCTGGTTAAAACGTGATGGAAGTAATCTGTAGACTGGACTCATTTTGGCCGGGATCCCTGAAAGGGCTGTGGGAGCTGCTTTCTGTCTGAGCAGGGATCTAAAAAGAATGAGAGAGTGGAAGCAGCTCTGGCAAGGGCTGGTGAAGGCCTTCTTGGTGGAAGTGAAAAGCTCTCAAGACAGTCAAAAGCAAGGAAGTCCAAGCACAGCTAAGCGGGCGCTTAGTGCCTGCAGTTTTGGAATCAAAACGGAATTGGGTGATTTACCAGGCTTCTGTTTCCACACACAGGGGCCAGGTTACTGAATTATAGTCGGTCGGCGGAAGATTACAGGCAGCTCTCTGTGGACTATTGTGACTCCAGCAGCATTTCGGAGAGCACATCTTTGATCCTGTCAAACAGGGGCCGCAGGAGAGGTAAAGCTTGACTTTAAAATGGCCGCGATGGTTTATCCTTGCAGGAGGTCACCTCCAGCCTGACCTCCAGCTTTTCCCTCTGGGCGGCAATCAGAAGAGGTATTGAATGATCAATGCCGTGCAAGCAAAGACGCAACCGCAAGTTGGCCGATCCTGAAATTGTATAGAAACCACTTTGCTGGTTCTGTTGCAGGGGGTGAGTGGAGTTGTGTGTGTAAAAATAGTGGTGGTAAATGGATATAAAACCAAATGCCCTGGGCAGCTGGGTGTGGGGCTGGGAGAGGCCCCTCCCATGTGGGCTCTGCTGGAGCTGAGCTGGGTCTCTTGCTCGCTCCGTGCTAAAAGCATGGCACCTAGGCCTGGGAACTAGTCAGGGTTCCCCACGCAGATGCTGCAAAGCTACGGTATTGTAAGTGCCTGTCCTAGAACATATGCAGGTAACGTGCCCTGGGGGAGTGGGCGGGTACAGACTTGCAAGGCTGTGTTTTCCAAAAGCAGTGTAAACGTGCCCGCTGGGATCCTCAGCCGGTGTCCACCCCCACAGCTATGTTGACCTCAATGGGCCTATATTAACTGATCTCAGAGGCAGCGGAGCTGGCTTTGATATCAGGCATGTCTCACGGCCTCTCATTGCCAGCATCTTCTCCCGGAGTCCCCCAAAAAGCCTGACTTTGCAATGCTGCCATCTGCTGTTGGAGAAAATGCACCTGGATTTCTTTCTTTTTTTGTAGCTACGTGTGTGTTTGTTTTCGGCATCTCCCCTTTGTTGTTGCTGTGCACCAGGCTTATGTTTGAACGATTCATTTTCTTAACATTTTTGCTCCAAATGCCAAGTGTTTAAAATGCTGTGACCTGGCTTGTGTGAGATTGGCTCAGATGTGCACTGGAAAAGCATCCTCGGCTAATACCTAGTGCTCTGCAATCAGTCACTTGCAGGCCTGGACAAATGCCCCAGGACCCCGCCATTCAAAAGGACCTGGGGCTCTCAGTCACCACTATTGCTACTGCGGCAGTGGCCGGTGTCCTGATCCCTTTGTTTCACGGCCCAGAGTGCTGCCCTGCACGCACTGCCCGACCTTGCCTGGAGGCCCGTGGAAGCTGTCGGCCTGCCGGTCACTTGCCACTGTATTTCACACTGGATCCAACGTTAATGACCCGACTGCATGAGGATCTCTGCGGGGTGTTAATAGTATTGTGTAGCATGGGGGAGGCTGCAGGACTATAATACAGCAGTGTGGATGTTCAGACCTGGGCTGGAGCGCAGGCTCTGAGACCCCGCCTGGGGGGAAGGTCTCAGAGTCTGAACTGGAAGGTCAACACTGCTATTTTTAGACCTTTAGCTCAAGCCCCCCAAGGCCGAGTCAGCTGACCCAAGCACGGCAGCTTGGGGCGGTGGGTTTTTTATGGCAGTGGAGATGTACCCACACAGTTTGTGTCTGGGTCCAGACCCAAAGTTCCCCAAAGTTTGTTGCTATTTGGCCTTTTTTTTTCTCAACATAAATGAAGTGTAGATTTCCTAGTTATTGGGATTTTTAAAAAAATGCTTCAGATGGCAGCTGTTTTACTGGAATCCAACGTTATATTTTTGTGTTGCTAGTTAGAGCATAATACTCATTTCTGGCTCTGCCCCTCGATTTTACCTCCCTGATAGCTAGAAGGCAACAGACCCCCACCCCCCCAGCTCATTTCCATTTGCAAATCACTCCCCAACAGACCCTGGTTCCTGCAATTGTTTTAGTTATTCAGAAGTATTCACTACATTGTTTCTACAAACTAACCTGTGGAATCTTTGCAAACAGCTCACTTCAGCTGTTCTGTATTGCTGGGGCATGATCGGCAACTTACGTTTCATAATACTGTTTTTCTTCCTTGATCGGACGACAGGAAAATGTTTAAACAGAAGACTAAGGAGTAGCAGTGGAATAATAAATGTTACTGTTTGCACACAGGATCCTGATACTCACACACATCTAGGGATTCCCATACAAGCAGCCATTTCCCAAAACTCATTCATCTGAACATCCATCAACAGTGAATAACAAATGCTTCAGACATAGCTGAACCAAACAGCCAGTCCCACTACGATGGATTATTCACGAATGCTGTTTATCCAGCATTCAGCCAGCTCAGCCAGATATGATGTCCCCTGAACAAGGAGATGTAACTCAGAGGCACTGAGACCACTGAGAAAGGGACGGGGAAATCTGCTCTTCAGCTACGAGGCAGTTGGCTGTTAGCTTATGCAGGAGCGGCTCATGGCTTTGGCCCCTAAGGTCGCATGTTCAGTCCCCCTGCTGAGGACCAGAGTCCCTTGGCTGTATAGATACATGACAGCCGGTCCAAATTTGCTCCCTGCCATGTTGTCCCAGGATCTAATGCTGTGTGCTGCCTGGGGGAGGTGGAACTAGGGGGCAAGGAGATCCGGTGGCCCAAAATGGAAATATTGAGGAGGGCAGAGTGATGTTTCCACCCACACATGGTTACCTGCTGCATTCTGGGAACCAATGCCTGCGGTAGCTAGGGAGGTGGCAGAAGTGAGAGCTGGGGGTGGAGCAGTCACCATGGTGCCTTTGATGGGGCTGGGCAGCACATAGGAAGCAGGGTGTCTGGGGTGAAGCTGAGAGCAGCTGCCTTAATGGCTGGTAAAAGAGAGAGAGGAACCACCGGGACCCTGGCACCAGCTGCCCCATCCCCCTGGGTCTCAGTAGCTTCTCTCTTTGGTCTCCAGGCAGAGTCCCCATCCCTGCTGCCCCTTCCCATCCCTCTGCCTCCCTGCTTAAAACAAGCTGTTGACAGGGACTGTGGTGTTCCCTTGGTTTAACCATAGGGAGAGCTCCGCCGGCCCAGCGAGCGTGGGACCCAAGCCTGAGCGGGTCGAGGGCACACGGTAGCTACAAGCTCTTCATTAACAGGTAAGCAGTGAAGTTTTTGTCCTTCAAAGATGGACACTGTTTATGATGCAGGAGGCACAAGGGATCTGTGACAACTGCCAGGAGCCACTGGATCAGTTAGCCCCGTGGTAGCCAACACTGTTCCTCTAGAGCCAAAACCTTGCAATCCTGCTCGGTCCTGCCTCCGAGAAAACGTCTCCTTCCCTGCTAGCTATTGGGCCATGCCTCTGTGCGTGGGATCAGTCTTGATTGAGCCATGGGTGGCCAGCAGCCAGTTGTGACTGCTCCAGTGCAAACCCCCAGTGTAGACAAGGGACGCTGCGATGTGCACCGTTGCAGCTCACTCCGGCTTGAAACGGGAGCGTGCTCCACCTCTGCCTATTGTGAGGTGTCCACAGCAGAGGGCTGGCAGGTTGCTACTGCAGTTGGGGCAAATTCCAAGTGTAGACAAGGCCTAAGAATGCATCACAAAGACCAGGCTCCCGAGTTTATGTGCCCCTAGTCCAAGATCCGGACCCAGGTAAGCAGAACTTTCTCAATAAGAGTTCCTGCCATCAAGTGCAATTGACTTAATCCAGACCCATGGTAAATGTGGCATGTAGATTTCTCCATTCACCACATCCTGAGTAGACTGATTGAATTTCCTATTAAGCAACCAAGAGTTAACCACAGTTACCAGGGCTGGGTCAGACACTCTGTGTTCCCCTGTGCCTACAACCAGAAATCATTGCTGTGCGTGCCCCGGGACAGCCATGCTTTTCGTGGGGAATGTGTATCCTGTATCCACACACGTCATGTGTGTATTTATTGTGTTCTTGTTGAGCATCTCTCCGGGCCCCTGCCCACTAAACCCACTAAAGCCAGGACGGTCCAAGTCAATGTGCCGGCACTTCTATTGTTAACCCCGTCTGCCAGAGAAATTCTTTCTCCTTCTCTGTCCAGAGGTGGAATCATTTCCCAAATCACTGTGATCTAAAGGGCCAGGACTGGGATGGGCACTATAGAGGCCTAGGCCAGGGACGGGTGTGTGATCTGTGACTGCAACCCTGAAAACCCGCATGTGCGGTTCAGCTTTGCCACAGTGACCTCAGTGGATAATGAAACGAAGCTGCCCAGGAGTGTGTGCAGGATTGGAGCCTGTTGGTAAAAATGTTGCAGCTTTGAAGTCTGATATCTCACCCTCGGTAGGACTAGACATGGCAGCTTTCTCCCACGGGCAAGGAGAGATTCCGCTTTTCCCGGTGGAACCCATCACGCTTCGCATTGGGCTGCACATTCAGACTCATGACCCATGTTCCCGCTAATCTCTTCCATCCACATGAGGAATACATTTGTATGTGCACCGAGGTGTGCGTGAATGTGCACCACCAGTGGAAACAGAAAAAAAACCTTTCAGTGGGAGCTCCGTGAAACATCTGGGCGGTATCTGAATCTCTCCTGAGCAGCTGCACAAGCACACAGCTTACAGGGAATGCTGCTCATGACATTTTTATGTCTAGAAAAGTTATTTGAGGTCATTGGCATTAATTTTCCTCTCCCTCTGAGATTGGACTGATGGTAAAAAGGTACCCACCAGGCAACACGATACAACAAATATTCCCAGGGAAACATTTAATAGCCTTCTGAAATGTCTCGCACACGGATTAGCTGTAAAACACGTGGTATAAACAGACTATGTGACAATGTGGTGGGTATAGAAGTTTGGAATAACTCTGCCATAACTTGCAGCTTTGCCATTTGTTAATAACACGTCACCCAAATTAACACCAGCAAAACCTTCATGCCCGCAGCTCGCCATCATCCATTCCCTGGATATAACGGTGCACATGCATGATATATTTCTGCAAAGCTTACTTTTGTTTAGCAGTGTGAACAACATCAGTGTGTTAAGGGCTCAGTCTCCAGTATTGGTGTCATTATCGGAACCTCGATTTTCCCCAGCCCTCAGTGTCTGTTAATTACATTGAAAATCCCCTTGATTGCCTGAAACCTCAGTTGTTCAATTCAATGTCTCCCACCTTGAAAGTAGCCTATAGAGAACAACGAAGAAACGGAGAATGTTACCTTTTCCCCAGATGTTTTTTTAACCACTCTGTAGAATTTAATAGGAAATATCATGCTGGCTGTAGAATTCTAGCGGATAATTCAAACAACCCACAGCCACATCAGCTGACGTAAATTGGGCAATAGCTTCATTGATCTCAGGGGAGCCATGCTGGTCTCAGAAGCTGTGGATGTGACCCAGGGAGTGTAGAAAGGAACACATCCTCTGTTTAAATCTTTTAGATTAATTGCTGTAGAACCTTCATGGTTGCATCCATATAACAGGGGGTCAAGTCACCGAGATAATGGAGATTGTCCAGTGTGGTGTAAGGCAGTGCCACTCGGAGGCGTTACAATTCTCTGTCCATTGCTCTGAATTTTGCTCGCTCCTTTGAAGAACGGCAAGTGCTGTGGACGAAATCCCTGCTGGGGCTCAGAAGAACAGCCAGCGCAACCGGCCAAAATTAGGCTCTACCTTCTCGGTGCCTGCCAAAGACTCGTCATCTGCTGCTGTGTCACTGCGGAGCTTGTTCCAAAGGAAAGAAAAGGTGACTAGTGAAAATGAGCACAAGGATTGTGAAATGTAAACCTCGCAGGCACCAGCCCCCAGTGGCATGGGGCGATTGGGTAGGTGACCTCCTAGACTGGCCGAGCCCAGAAGGGCACCGCAGATCTGGGCGTGAGAAAGAGTTCAGCCTGGCAGTCAGGCTCCCAGAAACGGTGCTGGGAGATTTGTCTGCACGGGGACTAGAAGCCGTAGGACTGAACCCTAAAACCAACTTTCCCTCGTGGGGTTTGAGCCACACACCCTATGGCCAGGAATGAGCATTGAGGGGCGTTCCTGTCAGTCACCTTGGCTGTGCCTTCAGCACATCACCGATGGGCTGGATCCAATGCCCACTGCCGTCGATGGGGATCAAAGATCCTTAGAGCAGTCCCGTGTTACTCCCCTTTTACAGTACATGCCCAAGTGGAAGGCAGAGCCTAGACGTTTGCACACCAATGGGATGGGTGAGCTTGGAGCTGTCGGTAGTGCCACCGCTAAGGGGCTCTATAATCTGTGGCTATTGATGTCCTGGCTGTAAAACGGGGGTGGGGATATTTGCTTAGCACTCTGAGCATAGAAGCCCAGGAATAAATGAACCATCAGGATTTAGCCTCCCTTTCTCCCTCAGCTGTGGTGGAACGTGCTATCCCTGTGCTATGGAGAACAGAGGGGTCAGCCTCCAGGACGGTCAATCTTCTCTCCAGTGCCAAATTCACACAGCTGCACAGGCAGGCTCCGAGAGGAGCAGATGGATATTTCAGTTTGGGGGGGTGGGTTTGCCTCACGCTGCAGCAAGCACGTATCTGTGGAGCCGGGGACCGTGCTTCTCTTTTAGGTCACTTTTCAGGCACTCTTGTGTCTTCCTCTCGGCTTTCAACCTAAGCCCGTCCAACTTGGCTTTGCCTGCGTGGCCGCGTGCGGCGGCTGCTTGCCTCCTCAGTCAGTGCTGTTGCTCCTAGAGAATTCAAATTCCCTCCCCTCTCAGGCCTGAGCCGGGGCCGGGCTCCGAAGATCAAGAACCACCCGCGTCAGCACTTGGAGCTTGTCGGAGAGAGGAAAATAACAGTTCTGCCCGGGAATTTAGATTTTAATCCTGTTACTTTTGGGAGGGAGTCAGATTAATAATGGGAGTCCGATAATCTCACGACAAAACACTTTGCAAGAGCGAGGAGAGAAGGCGTGTGTCATGGATGGGCAGGGCGAGCTATGATCTATGCATCGTTTACACTACAGTAGCGCCTCAGCCTGCCCTGCCACAGGCCACGCCCCATGCACTAGGTGCTGTCCATACACAGAACAAAAAGATGTTCCCTGTCCCAAACAGCTGCCAAAACGTGTGTAAACAATAGTGAAGGGAAGACAGACAAGCTATTGTGCTTCTCTGGATAGTTCTGTTTGACCCCCAGCCCTGGGATTCTTTAACAGTGCCAGCACACTCCAAGGGGTCACTTCTAGGCCCCAGTGCTCCCCTCCCCCCATCTGCCTGAGAAAGCACAGGAGTGGGGAACCTAAGGCTGCCTAAGCTGATCCCACTCTCTTCCGCCAGGAGCTTTGGTGGCCCCTTTTGGCTGCTGGGCGAGCATAATGGGCAGGGCAGGGTTTTCTCAGCTCACAGACAATTGTGGAAGTTGGAAAATTTCCCACTTCTAGTGCGGGGTGAAACTGGTGCTTTTTAGCGCAAAATGAGGGTGCAACTTGCCCCCAGCTACAGCCAATAGCCTGGAGGTCGGGGCTTCACCTGCAACGTAGACGAGCCAGGCTCATGTCCCCGCTTTGCTGGGCGTGTGCAGACAGGTGAGAATATGAATGAATTGTTTTATTCACTTTCTGAATTGCTTTTCCCCAGTTTTCAGGGCCAGAATTTATCATTCTGTCCAGTGAACCACCAGTGACCTTACAACTGCCTGGATCCATCGTGGTAAATATGAATGTTTGGAATTTTGACCTGACGTGGCGACTTGTAAATTAAATCTTCATGCTACCCTGTCAGACCTACATTTCATTCCCAGGCCCGTACGCCCGGTGGTGGGAGTCCTGCAGAGGTAGCAAACTGAGACCTAAGCGCAGGTGAGCCCCTCGCTACGTCTGGTCCCTGCTGCTGTGGTCAGAGTGAAAATGCTGGTGCCTCTTCTATCAAGCTGTGGTCGGGGAAGGTCATTTGTGACCTCTGTGATTACGCAGCACATCATGCACACGATGCTGCCTACTGCTAAAGCAGTGAGCGCCTGTGGTGTACTTCCTGGACAAAAAACTTCATTACGCTGGAGCAAAGGCTGAGAGTGAATAGAAGGGGTGTCAGGGGGAAAAACAAACCCGAGAGGAATATCAGTGTTAGCACATAAACAAGTACTGGAAACCCAAATACTGAAACCCAGGTTCAACTTGAAAGAACCCCAGAAGCCGTAGAGTCTGGAAATGCTCGGTTGTTTGCCGGGGGACTCCAAACATTTTTGTAACATCGCTAGGGAGAAGCAAACCTTGTGACCGATTCCCATCGGCAGGGCCGTGGGACCAGGAGACCCAGCGACCAGGAGTCCGGCAGGCATGTCTGCCGGAACATGAGCAGGGCACTCATTCCCAACTCTCCGGCTTGTGCTTTCAGACTAAAAAAGGGAAATCCTACCTCTCTCAAAGGGACCTCAATGTGATTCTGCTGAGCGGGCAGGGCCTCGAGGTGAAATGTGACGTCAAGTCGAAGGCGAGAGATGTCTTCAATACAGTCGTGGCCTATGCAAACCTGGTGGAACATTTCTACTTCGGCCTGGCTTACCTGAAAGGTACGTGGCCATGTCTAGTGGTGGGGCAGTGGCTTGTGCTAGTCTGTGCTGGTGAATGTGGGCGGAGCCCTTGAAGAGCCTCAGATGGAAGGCGTTTTAGAAGTTCAGTTTCAAATAAGATTAAGCCTCACTAGGGCAAACCATGCCCACTGAAGGAGTGAACCAATGCAGCAACACTATCCCAGTGTAGATACGGCCGTAGACACAGACTTATCCTGAGCACGAGTTCCAGGCCACATGCCTCCAAAAACTTCTGCGTTCGATGGCGAAGTGCAACCTCAGCTGCTCCCCTTAAAGGGCCCGCCTCGGCCCTTTGGAGTGGCTAGTGCCTGCAGAGCACTGGTGGGGAGCAGTCCTTGCACTCAGAACACCAGGGCCGTGGGAAGTGTCAAAGTCTCTTTATGCCCTTCCCACCTCTTGAGCGTGCACATATGACCAGCCCCCTCATATGTCTGGCTAGCTGCACAGGGAGTTAGTTCCCAGGCGGAATAAGCCCCGGATAAGCCATCATGTACAGCAGCTGTGGTCTCTGATTCTCTGAGTCCTTCCTGGTGATCTGCCACAGGAAGGGAGGAGGGACAGGGACAGGTGAAAAGCAGCAAAATTCTGCTCTGTTGAACGGTCGCCGTCTGCTTTGCTCCTCACAGGACCTGCCCTTCTCATTTCAGGTAAAGAGTTTTTCTTTTTGGACGATGAGACCAAACTCTACAAAGTGGCTCCAGAGGGCTGGAGCGACCAGCCCAAGAAGAAAACCTCCATCATTAACTTCACCCTCTTTCTGAGGATCAAATTCTTCGTCAACCACTTTAACCTCATCCAGTAAGTGCCGAGGTTGTGTCGGCAGCCGGCAAGGAAGGTGGCATTTAAGATTGGGCTTCGATGCTCTGGTGACCTTCCCGCTCTCTCTTGTTTTCCAGACATGGCCTGACAAGGCATCAGTTTTACCTGCAGCTTCGTAAGGATATCCTGGAGGAGCGGCTGTACTGCAGTGACGAGACCTCCCTGCAGTTGGGTGCTTTAGCTTTACAGGCAGAACTTGGGAATTATGCTCCCGAGGTATGGTAAATACTACACCTCTTCTCAGAGGTGTCCGCCATCAGCTTGTGCAGTGTCCCCCGTTAAGATGCAAATTACAGGGCAACTCACCTTCTGATCTGCTGGCCTTTCTCGGTAGAGTCAGCGAGTCCCAAAGGCTTCACAGTTCAGGTTAAATGAGAAAACCCTAAAGTTTGCCTGAGCGCGCAGCACTCGTGAATCTGCCAAGCTCGGCTGCAACTCATGGATAGTGGCCCTTCTTGGGAGATTCCGCTTGCGTGGCAAGGGCAGAAATCCCGGGAGCTCTCTAGAGAAATCCCCCCCAGCGATGCAATTCAAGCTCTGAGGGGCTTGTAGAGAGAAAAACAAAAAGGGAAGAGATTGAAATTGAACATTTCAGCCCCTTGCAAGGGCTGCCCTCTGGGCTGGGTTGGAGAAAGAGGTGCAGGTACAGGGAGGTCAGTGTAGATATTTCTGAACCAGTTACCCAAGCCTTGTGTGTAGTAAATGACGTTGTTTCCAAATACAAAGAGCGGCTGTTTGTGTCCAAGGCCAGATCTGCAGTTGGCGTGGCTCCATCACCGGAAGTGGAGTCACTTTGATTCACAGCAACTCCGGCCCTTCATCTCATGTAAAAGTAGAGTCCCCATGATAGGGGCCATGTGCAGTTTGTTGTCCTTTGGCTTGGAACAACTGCAGCCGCCCTGAGAACAGAATAGCTGCTGTCTCTGGCCACAGGCAGTTTTATGGGGGCACTCCACACTGCAAATATGTACACTGGACAACATAGGTAGTTCCCAGACTACGGAATAGGTGATAGTCTGCTTTGCCTCATGCAATTGCACTGGGGAAAGAAAGCAAAAAGCAGGGCAGGGGACTTCGCTTCCTCTCTCTCCCGGACAGAGTGGGGCTAGTTTCCTGAAAGCATGTGTAAGGGCAGCTGACACAGAACTAGTGGTGCTCCAGGAGCAGTGGGAGCCAGAGAGCCTGGCCTCTCGTGGACCCACTAGTACACAGAGACAGGCATGCGCCGGGAGAGATGCTGCACACTTGGGCAGTGGGTGTGAGAAGCCGGGCTCACGCTCCCGTGAGGCAGTCTCCTTGCATCTGCCTGCTGTGGTTCTGCACCCCATCCCACCCAGCACACCTCTGGCAGCACAAGCCAGACTGGTGCCCCACGCCGGGTGTCATGTTGCGTGCCGAAGATCACTGTCCCCTCCCTCTACAGCTTTTGTGTGTACTGTATTTTCAGCCCTCTCTACAGTTGCTGGTGGACTAACCTGTTCCTCTCTCGTTTCTCCATTTCCCTCCCGAAGATGCATGGGAAGAACTATTTTCGCGTGGAAGACTATATTCCTGCCAGCCGGATAGAGAAAATGACCCTGCCTTGCATCCAGCAAGAGCTTGCCAAGCTGCACCGCGTCAACCGCTCCCTCTTTGAAGACGAAGCTGAGCTGGAATTTTTAAGGGTACCCTAAGACACGTCCATCTTTATTTTGCAGTAGAGAGGCCCCGTCCCTTTCTCCTCAGGCTGTCGTTTCCCTGTCGCCTGCCTGCTGCGACATCAGAAAGGGGGCAGAACACGTGTGCAAACTGAGAGTGTGTGCCGGCAGTTTAGGGATACTGACCCCTTCAAAGACTTTAGCGTTCGCAAAACATCCATGGGAAAACCAGGCCAGCCAGAGTTATGGCTAAGCCAATGAGACACCTAACCGTTCAAAAGTTTCCGTTGCCCCGTTCGGCCTGAGCAGCAAACCAAAAATGTGGGGTCTAGTAGCTCGCTCCTGTTACAAGGTGAAAATTGGTGACAGGTCTTTCTTTGTGGCCATTTTGTTTATTTATGAAGGATGTGCAGAGTCCTGTGTCTCTTCTGAACACAGAAGCAATCAAATGGCAGGAAACAGCTTCTTTTGCTCACAGCCCCAGGAGCGCTCATTTCAGTTTGCACCCCTGACCCAAAAACCTCTCCCCAGGTTTCTTCCAGGGGCAGCCCCGGTGCTTGCAGCTGCTCCTCCGGGCTGTCTTTCTCGAGGTTTCTCTTTGCGTGAGGTTTGGGCCACGGGATCATTTCTGAGCACGTTGTGGCAGGGTGTAGAGCTGCTGGGCGGGGGGCTTGTTGAATAGGGGGGTGACTGAATGCTTCTCCTAGCCCTCTCCAGCCTACGCACTCAGCTCTGTGTAGGGACAATGCTACACCCCACAGCTGCAGTGCTGGCTCCATGACACGCAGCTTCCTCTTGCCCGGAGTCGAGCCTTGTGCAGGAAGGGCACGGGGCTGAGCAAATCTTCTGCAATTAGGAGGAGCTCTGGTGGGAACCAAATTCCCCTCCCCAAAGCTGCTCTCAGGCTTGGCTCTCTCTTTAATTACCATTTAGCGAGCCCCAGAGTCGAAGCTTCTAGGTGAGTCAGTAGCACATTAAAAAAAAAAAAAAGAAGCACCACAGGTCTGTAGCCCCGTCCCCGAGTGGGATACTGAAAGCAGAGACACTAAAATTTCTAGAGGCTCTTTGCAATGCAGAAAGCAAATCCCTCAAGCACATAACTCCGGGGCTAGCACTACCAGTGTGTTTGCTGCGTCTTGGGGTGTTTTGGTTGGATCAGAGGAACAAAGGCCTGGAGAAGAAGAGGGGAAGGAACAGAACCGAATGTTCGTGGAGCAGCATTAACCCCTCAGCAGGTTTCTGCTCAGGGTCTGCACTGTGTCTAAGGTGCATCTAGACTACGTTTTTCTTTTGAAAGAAGATATGCAAATTTGGCAGTAATTTGCATACCTTCTTCCGATCGCTTTTTCAAAAGAGGTTTTTTTTTCTTTTTTCGAAAAAGCAAGCAGTTTAGACGCGGTTCTTTCGAAAAAACCCCTTTTTTCAAAAGAACCTGTAAACCTCCATTTTTGAGGAAGAAGGATTTTTTTTCCAAAAGAACTGCGTCTAAACTGCTTGCTTTTTCGAAAAACACTCTTTCAAAAAAGCAGTTGGAAGAAGATACGCAAATTGCTGATGAATTTGCATATCTTCTTTCGAAAGAAAAACATCACTGTGACAGTGATGCTGAGCACTTGCATCAACGGCAAGCATCAGAGAGCACTGTACAGGCAACTAACCAGCCCTCAGCCTCCCCTGTGAGGCAGGAAGGGAAGGGTTATTGCCATTTTACAGATAGGGAAACTGAGGCAGAGAGCAGCATCCCTAGCTGGATGAAAGCTTCCAGAGCTTCCAGAGAATGTGAGCCTTCAGGGGAGCCACTGCTCCCCATCTCCATTCCCTGTCGTCCGCACAGGTTCCCTTTGGCTTTGCTGCTGCCTGCTCACATACCAGCATCGCAGCACGGGGAGCATGCATTGCACATAGCGCTGAGTAAGTGCGCCCCTCTCCCTCTTCGCAAAGGTGACTCAGCAACTCCCTGAGTACGGGGTGCTGTTCCATCGGGTGTCCCAAGAGAAGAAGGCAGCCGGCGGGGACACTGTCCTAGGAATCTGCGCCAAGGGCATCATTGTGTACGAGATGAAGAACCGCACCCGGATTGCCAGTTTAAGATTTCAGTGGAGGGAAATGGAGAGGATTTCTGCTCACGTGAGTGTGATCCAAATAACCCCCTCCCCCGTGTTACTCTCCTTTGCTCGGTCACTTTGGTAAGTACAGGCATCTACGTCAGAGCCAGGCTCAGAATCCTTCTGCACAGAACAGGCCCATCTTGGACCCCGTTCAAAAAACTAAACTGGGATCCAGCCGTGGGGTTCTGAGCCACCCAGTGCCCAGTGATGTTTGGATCGTGAATTCTGACTCACGGGCAGGAACTGACTTCCACCCTCTGGCAGAATGTGGAGCATTGGTCTGGGCAACATTTTTGGTGCCAAACCTCTTTTGGACGGAATTGCCGGTTCAAGTCGACCCAAACGGTTCACGAACTTGAGCCGATTTCCGTGAGTTGTTTCAGCTGGGAGGCGGGGACGGGGCTTTTGTGGGAAAATGTCCAGATGTTTTGTTTGGGAATTTATAGAATCCTAAGGCAGATCTTGGAGAAAAAAAGCCATGTGAAAATGTGTTAGCCCTCCCCTCGCGAATGAAACAAATATCTCATTTCACCCTTTTTTTTTTTTTGGTTTGGCCACCAAACTGAATGACAAGCTAGTCACATGGCTCTCGCATAGCCATGGGTCATAACAGAGGGGTTTAATCATACCAGCTGGTAGCCTGCTGCTCTGACCCATACCTATTCTTCTCTTTTCTCTCCTCCCCCCTCTCTTTCTCTCCCTTTCTCTTTTTCTGATCCGTCTGCTACTGTACCAAGCTACTGTGGCAACTGGCCCTTCCTCGCACAGATCTCTTTCTTTGTCCTTCTTCCTCTCTGTATGCTGCTGACCTACGAACAGAGCTGTTCGGACTTAAGCCCTCCCCCCCTCACTGTGTATTCTGACATTAAAAGTATCAGCCAATTAGCATGTTGCCATCTACTCTTTTCCCTTCCCACCACTAGCCTACTGCTGCAGTCTGATTGGCTACAATGTCCATCATTCTTAGGTAGCATGACCAGATGTCCCAATTTTATAGGGACAGTCTTGATATTTGGGGCTTTTTCTTATATCATTAGTCCCATTCATTTCCATGGAGGCCAGGATAGGCCTCACATGACTGACACTCACAGTGTCCTACAGTGACAGACTACTGTGAATCTGTCAGCAAGCTTTGTGTTCCTCGGGGTAATGTTTTGGGTGGGATATAAAGTGAAAGGTGCATTTTTATTTCTTTTAGAGAAAAAAGTTCATGATCGAAAGCAGCTTCAGTGGCAAAAAACACACGTTAGTCACCGACACGGCAAAGACTTGTAAATATATCTTGGATCTCTGCTCTGCCCAGCACAAATTTAATGCCCAGATGCATTCCAGGCAGCTTCACCAAACCTCGGCCGGTGAGTGCCAAAGATACTGGCCGTCTCGCCGGGAACAGGTGAGGGCAGGAAAGTTTGGTAAGGAAGGAAGCTCAAGGAAAGAGGAGCTGGGTAAGGCACTGAGCTGCGAATCAGAAGATCTGGGCTTGCGGCTCACCACCAGCCACCCCATGGGCCTTGTGCCATCAGCTCATCTCACCCTGCCTCACCTGTCCTGGAGTAATGTTTCCTAACCTCAGAGGGGCTGGGGCTTTGGGAAGCTGAGCTACCCGCTGGGAGACGCTCTGGTGACGTGTGCAGTAAAACAACAGTCATAGGAGAAAGCTTCATTTAACTTAGCTGCAGGAACCCTGCTGGCAATTTTGAAGACCACGGATCAGATCTGTCCCTGGTGCAAGCACAGACATGTTGCATGACACTCAGTAGCTGTTGTGCCTACCTGTCCACGTGTAGTCCAGCAGGAGTGTTTGCTTGAGTGAGGACCAAATGGTTTCCTTGGTCCTGCCTCAATCCTGGGGGCTGGACTAGACGACTTCTCAGGTCAGGTCCCTTCCGGCCTGACATTTCTATGATGTTATGTTTGTTATGGAGCCCTCTGCATCCACAGCTCTCAAAGTGTTCGGTAAAGATGGATAAGTATCATGGGGAAACTGAGGCACAGGGGCGCAGGACATCACTTGGCCAGGGTTTCACATGCCTCTCTTGATTCCAGTGGAGCTACACCAATTCACAGCAGCTACGAATCCAGCCCACTGACTTCCATGGAGTTAGGCCAATGAATGCCAGCTGCAGGTTTGACCCTCTGGGTCAGTGGCAGAGCTAGGAACCCTGAGTTTCTCACCAGCGCGCGAGCCCTCTTGAGCTGAATTGTTGGATGCTGGGCAATGAGGTTCTATCATGGGCATCGAATGGTTAATATCTGAATCAGTTTCTTTCCAAAATTCTTTCCTAGGAAATTACGTTTTTGCTGCACAGTTTCATCAACAGGAAATTACTCTTCAGAGGTGTTGGAAGGTAGTGGAAAGGAGACTGATGTCTAGGGCCCTACCAAATTGAGGGCCCATTTTGGTCAATGTGATGTCAGCTATTTAAACCTACAATTTCATGGCGTTGTAATTGTAGGGGTCCTGACCCAAAAAAGGAGGTGTGGGAAGGGGATCTCAAGACTATTATATGGGGGTTACGTTGGTGCTGCTGCCCCTACCTCTGCCCTGCTGCTGGTGGCAGCGCTGCCTTCAGAGATGGGCAGCTGGAGAGCGGCAGCTGCTGGCTGGGAGCCCAGCTCTTCAGTCAGAACCACCAGCAGCAGCAGTAAGGATGGCATGGTATGGTATTGCTGCTCTTACTTCTGTGTTGCTGCTGGCAGGGAACTGCCTTCACCCAGCCAACAGCCACACACTGCGGCCACCCAGCTCTGAAGGCAGTGCAGAAGTAAGGGTTCCAATACTGTGACCCCAAAATAACCTCCCACCCCTCTTGGTAACTCCCTTTTGGGTCTCTCCCAAGATGAGAAATGCTGGTCTCCCCCCTGAAATCTCTATGGTATAGGGCAAACGCATGTGAAAGACCAGATTTCATGGGAGGAGACCAGATTTCAGGGTCCGCGATGCGTTTTTCAGAGCTGTGAATTTTGGTAGGGCCCTGTGTCGTTAGAGATCCTTTCGCTTCTGACTTAACGCCGCGTGGCTGAGAACTGCCGTGTGCGCATGAGAGCCGAGAGTGCACCAGCAGGCGTGCTGAGCAGCAGGGTTCTGTCATGAAAATGATTACACGGGAGATACCAGGGGGAGCAAAACTAATCAGGCGGCAGGGAATTAAAATGCAAGCCCTGATTACAAGCATTTCAAATCACAGACTGCTCCGCCTTGTGCAAGCCATTAGCCTGACGACCTGGGGCGGCGGGTGCTAACGTGTCCTTCCGCCCGCCTGGATGGATTGGTTCCTGGAACCCAGGCGGCTTGGACCCTGGTTCAGTACTAGGCCTTCTTTGCAACCCAGGCAGGTCTTTCCGCGGCATGGCCACGCTGGCAGAATCCCATCCCTTCCAGCCTTTTCCGGCTGCCTGCCTCCCTCGCACAGACCTTCCTGGCAGCCCCCCCATTCAGCCATCGCCATGGCAACGCTCAGGCGCTGCGGAGAAGATGGACAAATTAACCCTTTCCATGCCTCTGCTCAAACCTGCTGAGGCCGGGGCAGCCTCGGGGTAAAGAAACTGACAAGCAAGGTTCCCGCGGGTTACAAAAATGTCCAGCAGGGAAGGCACTGGAGGTGAGGGTCAGACAAGGGGGGAGGGGGAATGGGTGTGTCTTTAATCATCAGCTGCCCCCAGTCCCCTTTAAGAGGTATTCTAGCCCATTGTGAGAGCGCCTGTATAAATGAATGCAACTCCCTCAGCGTTAGCTTTCCCCGGGGCTTCCCATGGGCCGGGGGCGGGGATGTAAATAGACTCATAGAATTCCCAGGCCATCGGGAACCCCTGGGACCAGCTCATGGGAGCTCAAGACAGGCCAGGCCAGAGACCAGTCCCACAATAATTCCGAATGCAGAACTCGTCGGGGCAGATGGGGCGGGGGGAGTCTTGATTTAATAATTGCCAGTGATGGAGAATCCACCGCAACCCGTGGTGAGTTGGGCCAGTGGTTAATTGCCCTCACTGGCAAAAATTGACACCCAGTTTCCAGTCCGAATTGGTCTCGCTTCTGCCTCCAGCCATGAGAGAGTGTTGGACCTTTCTCTGCTAGACCGTAGAGCCCGGGGCGGTGGGTGAACCGACGGCTGGGGGAGGCAAACCCAGAGCCCCGCCCCTGCCACCTGAGATCCTGCCCCTGCCGCCCATGGCCCCCGTGAATGCCAAGCCCCCCGAACATGGATGGCTCATGGCCCCCCACTCCATGCCCGGGTGCCCCACACTCCAGCTCCTCCCATGGGTGGCCTGCCCTCTCCAAGCGTGTGACCCCAGCCTTTCCCATGTCCCCACCCTCCAAGCATGGGGAGGGCAGGAAGAGCACAACTTTGGCCCTCCCGGAGCACAGGGCATGTGGGTGGGCACCCCCCTCTGCCCTCACTCTACCCCCATCCCGCCTCCTCAGCCCCAGAGCATGGAGAAGCCCAAGTGCTAAATGGGGAAACTGGGAGCAGAGTGTAGGTAGGGCCAGCCAGGCAGTTTGGAAAGTGCCTTCCCCTGCCTCTGATACCTGCCACCCATGGGAGAGCCCATGAGCCAATGGGTGTTCCCCACGTAGATACTCAGACTGTGACCAAGTCAGCCCGTAACCATCTCTTTATTACACTAGCGTTCTTCGAGCCTTCACTGTTAAGTCATGTTTTCTAATCTTTTAATCACTCTTACGGCTCTTTCCTGACCTCTCCCGTTCTGCAGATCTTCTCTTGCGGCCCCCAAGTCTGGCTCTCAGCAAGGAACTGGTGGTTTTACGTAGAGGTGGAAAATTAGATTTTTTTTTCTTGCCACTGTAATAGTCCCTTCTTCGCCAGTGCAGTGTGTGCAGGGCCGCTCCCTCCCTGAGGTTGTGGGAGCGTGTGGTTTGGGCTGGTGGTGGCCCACAACAGCAGTGAGCATCAGCTGATCACAGCTGCTCCAGACCTGTGCAGACAGAACCTTCCCCTTCCAGTTCTGTTGCCAGATGTTTTAGGTGTCGATTGCAGACTTGCACTGAGGTTTAATGGGGCTGCACGCTGCTGCTTCTTAGCGAACGTGCAGCAGAGTTCACATGAATGAAAGCCAGTCCAAATGAAGAACACAGTATCTTCTATGAAAGGGTTGAAGATGTTCAAAACCCCTTTCTCACACCCCAACCGCTCGATAGTTTTAGGAATAACAGAACAACTATATAGAAAGTCAGATGCCTTGTAAGGCTGGATGTTGAAAAAGATAGAGAGAAAGCAGTTCTGAATGTAAAAGGCTGGAAGAAAGTCAGTGGATTTATCTTTTCCTCATTTCCCCTTCCCCTTCAGAGGAAAGCAAGTTTATGGAAATAGTGAAATCAAATTCAGCTTATGCAACTCAGCACGAACATCTTGCCCTGATTCAGAGACTGTCCCGCTCAGAAAACGTGTTGTACGGGACCAGCCTGGAGCAGATGTCTGGTGGGATGCTGAGCAAGTCTTGCGATAACCTCAGTGTGGAAACCCACAATGGGATCGGAGACAAAAGCAACCTAGGCAGGTAAGTTTAAATTGCCCTTTCCCTCTGCAATTGACTAAAGAGCAGAAGTTGGCTCAGTGATTGGGCCTGCGATTTTTACCTAAAACCTTTGTCTGATGGGGTGTCCAATTCTAGGATGCTGTATGAAGGCGCAGAATTACTTCTGCTAATCTGCTCTAATGTCAGACCAGCAGGGTCCTATCAGCTCCAATATTGGGACAGATAGAGATTTGAAAATCTCTGAGCCAGAGGGGACTAGGGCAGAGAGAGAAGAGGTCCTGCAGTAAGAAGCCCTTGAAAGCAGCCAAATTTAGGAGAAGGCTTAGGCTGAGATGTATATTTCACTATCTTCTTACTATATATTTTAGAAATGTGCGTCTGTCTGTCCGTCCTTCTGTGAGTCTGTTTGTTCAAGAACTCCTCCTGAATGGTCAGCGCTAGGAATGCCAAAAGTGGCAGGCAACTTCCTCTTAACATAACGTACAGCAAGGTCAGGGTTTGGTTGTGCCAGGACAACGGGATGTGCCTGGAATTCGATTGTTTCTCATAAAATGGAAAGGGAGCAGTTGGGTAGGAGGGATGGAAGAGGAGGCTTCGCTGAGTGTAAATGACACTGTTAATTGATAAGCACCCACTTATGAGTTAAATAGTTGATCGGTTACACTCTCACATCCCTCATGGATATCAGCTGAACACTGTCGCCAGCCAGACGAAGCCCAGCCATTTCTGATAAGGAGACCTGGTGGCCTGAGTTCATGTCTGAGAGCCAGGGATTCCTCTGTTCCCATCTTGGCTCCGACCTGCTTTGAAAAGCTTTCTGAAGAGGGAGAGTGCTGCTGTTCATTTGTGTCGTTAACGTCCGTCTCCTGGGTTGCCCCTAGCTCCCACTCAGGATTGTCCCAGTCAGAAGTACACATCAGCCTGAATGAGAAACGGCGGAGCTATGACTATCTCTCCATCCACTCCGCTCCGAATACAGCCAGCAGTGAGTATAATTGTCCGTGATGCACGCCGAGGCGGAAAAGGAGACGGGCCCCGGTGACTGCAGATCAGACTCTTCCCTTTACAGTGTAAAAGACCAATGCTCTCATGTCCAGGCCAGCAAACTAACCCAGGCTTATTCTCCATGCATCCCTGCGAGCCATCAGGGCCCAGCAAGCCAAGCTATTCCCCAGGGGTGCCCCCTTGTCTTCAGGCAGGCTGCTCAGCCGTATCCACATGCCTGACGTGAGGCTGCCCAATTGCCATGGAGGGTGGCAGCATCGACTCTGACAGGCTGAAGATGACAATGTAATTGTTCACACAGCCCCTCTTCAGCACAGAGCCACACGTCCAGTGTCCACCTTGCAGTAAGGGCCGTGGTTCCATCGGGGACCCCACCCAAAAGCCATCGCCACGACTGGAGCTGCCTGGATCCCGTTACCGCATCTGCCGCCTCCGCAGGGCATGGAGACCAGGCCCTGATCTGAGAAAATGTTTTGGGGTTGCTGCCCTCGGCGTGGCAAGGCCTAGCAGATTGAGGAGCCGAAATCTCATTTTCAACAGGGATTTAGGCATCGACAGTCGAGGCTGCTAAGTCCGTTAGGTGTTATAATGCCGGGTGCAGCAAAACCTGGATGCCTTTTATAACCCGGGCTTTAGGGTACCTAAGTCCTTAAATAGATACCTGCTATTTATTCTTTGTATGATCATGGCACCAGTCATGCACCACTGCGCTAGGCACTGTACATTTCTAGGTGTGTTACCGTAGTGCCTAGGAGAGCCAGTCGCGGGCCGGAACCCTCTTGTGCTGTACCAGCGTAGAACAGATTGATTTCCAAATGAAGGGAAATATCTATAGGTGGGACATTGTGGGGGCAGCTTGCACTGTACCCCTTCTGTGGATACGCACAGGGCTCTCCATCTAGCACCTCTGATCTGCGACATACGAATGCCAAAATATGCGGAATAATGTTGAAATGAAGAGGAAAGCCTCTTACCTTCTAAACACACAATGACCCAAATCATGGAGGTGTCCTCCCCTTGTCTGCACTGGTCTGTTTACTCCAGCTGTTTGTTTCTGCAGCCCCAGGTTCCCCCGTCAGCCAAAGAGAGAACACGCTGGCTGGATTAGAAAGAGAAATCATTTGTGTCACCTTAAAACGAGATCCAAAAAATGGCTTTGGTGAGTACGGGGCGGGAATGGCACGTTTGCTACCAGGACTGTCCGAATGTGTTTAGATTTACTCTGTCTTTCTAGTCAATACACTTTTGACATGCTCGTTCAAAAAAACAAATCCTGGCTAACAGACTAAGCTGTTCCATGCTAAATAGCAGCAGTGGCAGAAATGCCGTCAATTTCCTATGTGGGGAGCAGATATTTAACAATGGGCTGTTCAGTCTCACAGAGAAAGGTCTACTCTAGCATGAGCCAATGGGTGGAAATTGAAGCTAGGCAAATTCCAAATGGAAAGAAGGGTTAAGTTTATAATGGTGAGAGTAATTAACCACTGGAACAGTCTCCATCCCTGACAAATTTTAAATCAAGATCGGCCGTGTTTCTAAAATACTTGCCCGAGGAATGATTTGGGGGCAGGCCTGGATGATCACAGTGGTCCCTTCTGGCCTTAGAATCTATGAAAAAAAAAAAAAAAGTGCACTCTTAAAGTCAAATGCACGCTGACGTGCTTCCCAAACCTGGGCCTCGATGAGGCAAAATCAAAGAGCTCCGTTCCCCAGAGTAGGCAGATAGTGGGAAAGATGCTTTTGTTCTCATAGGGTTCCTTTTTAAAATCACACCAGCTTTTCCAACTTCTCACTTTATCTCACTTTTGCAGGTTTTGTAATTATTGGAGGAGAAAACGTGGGGAAATTAGACCTTGGAATATTTATCGCATCAATTATCCCCGGGGGGCCTGCAGACAGAGCGGGGCATATCAAAGCAGGTCACCATCCACAGTTTTTAATTAGAATTCAAATACTTTCATGGTTTAAAATAAACCGATCTGGCCTAATTCCCCCTCCCCTCCTGATGTGTTTTGTTTTAATCCTGTTTGTAGGGGGACGACTCATATCCGTGAATAATGTTAGCCTTGAGGGTGTTTCTTTTAACACTGCAGTTAAAATTATACAGAATTCTCCTGACGAAGTGGAACTGATCATCTCTCAACCCAGAGGTACAATAGGACTTGGGAAGTGAATGGTTTTCTGGGCCATGAGCAGTGGTTGACTCAGGGCACTGTTAATGGGTAGAGCCCTGCAAGGATATAAAATTGGTATCCACGTCTGCAAAAATGATCTGTGGATATCCTCATTCACATCCACGGATGCCGATACCCACAGATATAAAGTGGATATCTGCAAATTTGCAGGTTACTAGATTCAAAATATGTATCTGCATCCCTAAAAATGGATATCCATGGATTTGCAGTGCTGTTTTAATGGAATACCTTCGGAGCCTTTTGCTTCTAAACTGCAGGTCATAATCCAGCCTCGTTCGGTAGTAAGTGCAAGTGACCACAAGTAGCTTCCCCAGACAGCTGTCCAGCAGTCACTGTGAAATGAGCAGGTGATCTAAGGACCTGCCCCAGCACACGAGAATCGATCGGAACTTCGATGCAGGATTGATCCCCATGGTCCAGTTCTTAGTCTGTGGGGGTGCACCTCACAAGTGGGCAAGAAACACATGTGCCATTGAGACTGGGCTACCTTCTCGTTCATAGAGAGGGTTACCAGGGTCAGATTAAAACTAACAAGGGTCCAGATGCAGGGCCAATCAAATCGGTGGGGAAGGGGGCAGGAGGGCCATTTGGCCTGGGCCCCAAGCTCAAAGGGGCCCTCACATGTAGACACTTGTTAATTTTTTCTTGCACAGAAAGAGGCTAGACAAGCATTTGGTCAATACAAATATATTCAAATTACGGCTCACTCTTTTTCTGGCGCCTTATTTTGTTTGCACGTGTTGTCATTTTTTATTATGGCCAGGGACCTCAAAAGCTGAAGTGGCCCGGCCTGAGAGGGCCTGCCCAGATGCACCACACAAAGCATTCCCAGAAAACAACAGTCCCCCCCCATAGACACCTTAAACTTCTTCCTCCAGCTCTCTCTGACTCATCCCCTTTGGACCTCCTGCACCTAATGGATCCGTCCCTCGCAGCGTTCCCATAAGGTCTTGATATGTCCTGGAGCAGTATCAGAGCTGGATCCCCGGTGCTCAGGAGCTCAAATACTAAGGTGAAGGGCACAGCATAAGAGCTGGAATATGGGAGAGTAGAAAGTTCCAATCTTAGTTCACTCTTGGGGCTCCCGCTAGGGGCCTGTTGAGGGACACTGGAAGCGCCGTGTGGGAAAGCTACCTGTTGTGTACTTTACCTGTTCTGTGGTAAGGAGGAAATTCAGTCCCCTGGGATGTCAGATCAGCAATCAGTTCACTCCAAAGTGGGGAGGAGGAGAAAACAAAGAAAATTTCAACATGGGAAATCATCAAATCCTGAAGATGTTCTGACATCTGCATTGGTTAAGAAAAGATGGTTACCTGCAGAAATGACAGGAATTAATAGTGATTGGTTGTATCAAAAAAGATGACACAGATAAGAAATGTCAATAGATGTTAAAGCAGTTAAAATATCATCAAACAAAATAACGAAGACCGAAATGTGATTTCCCTCATACACTCCATCCACTCTTGCCCCTTTCTGGGGCTGATACATTTCTTAAATTTTTGTGTGTGTGCTAAAAAAGTTTCCGTGCTCCATCTTAGTCCAAGGACAAGGTTTGTTCTATTTAAAAATTCAGAAAAATATTTTCTGAAGTTCCTGAGTGCTAAAGAGGTGAAATGAAATAACCTTACCCTATATTTCCAAGCAGAAATTCTTATCTTCACAATGGCATACCACTGTTACTCAAATTTGGCTTGTTTTGTAAATGGCCCTGAGATTTCAGGAAAAAGCCACTTTTGAAGCGAACTCCTCCTATGTCAATACATCATAATGTCTTTCTCCCCAGAGTTTTGCACCTGTCAGTGTTTGGTTTTGGTCTGTTTCCACAGACATATCTGAAGAAGGACTCAATGAGGAGAAGAATCTGTCAAGAAAAAACAGCACTAGTGGATCTGAGATCTCTTGTGCAGACAGCAGAAGAAAAAGGATTCCAGACTATGATTTGGCACCTTCCAAAGGACCAGACATAAACACAGATGAACTTGAAAAGGTTCTTTCTTGGAACTTAGCCCCAAAATTGGCTCCCAAGATTCCTGTGTTTTCAATCGACAGCATGGAAAGGGAGGTAACCACAGGTTTGATATTGCACAGCTGTGACACAATGACAAATGTAGAATCATGGAATCATGGGACACTGGGGCTCATCTAGACTATGTGGAAGTTTCGAAAGAGGATATGCCAATTCCGCGGGAATGAGGTTTATGCGGCTTTTCGACAAAGGGGGGGAGGATTTGCTGAAAAAACCGCGTCTTGATTACTTTCACTTTCAAAAGCTCCACCCTATGCGGCTACAACATGTTGTGTCTGCCAAAATGTGCCACAGATATCTGCATCCACTCGCACGGATGCAGATACCCGTGGCTATAAAGTGCATATCTGTGGTTTTGCAGGGCTCTGCTTACATAGTTTGAGTTGCATTCTAGCTATCAACATGGAGGAATGCAGTGGCCATAAGTGGCGTTTCTCTGGATTTACGCTGGTGTAAAGGAGACTAGGACTGAGCCCTTTATTTCTGCTGGAATATCTTTTTTTTGTCTCCGGTGTAACTGTCTCATTAGTGTTTATATTTTGAGACAGGAAGCCAGCTCCTCCCGTTTTCCACCATCTGCCAAAAGCAACTCAGATGAAATTTATTCTGTGGAGCTGGATAAAGAAGATGGGACTTTTGGAATCAGCGTGACTGCAAGTATTATTGTCGGTCTTACAATGCACCTGTAAAGTCAATGAACCTGGGTCTTTGGCAGGTGGGATTGAACCTGTGACCTTAGGGGCTAAAGCCGTGAGCCTCTGCATGGCTCTAAAAGCTATGTGATGCTTAGCTAAGGCTGTACTGAGCACATTACACACATTTATGGAGCTGGGACTGTTAGCAGGCTTTAAGATGTAACCACATGCCTAGTGGCACGGGGAGGAGTTTATGAATGATTAGGATTAAATAACTGTGTGTAGCCGTATAGATACGCACAGTGCTTTACACAGAGATAGCTGTTGTTTTGAGGAGCATGTTACAAACCAGATATAAAGTGGGGGAGGAGTGTCTGTTTCCAGCCCCTCCCTACAGATTTTAAACATAAGTAATTTCTGAAAAACTCCGTTCAGAATTTGCTTCTCAACATCTCAGAGTATTGCTTTGCTTTTACCGCGGGAGGAGAAAATCATGCCGAGGCACTACTGTAAAGAGCGGTGAATATTTTTCAGGGTGGGATCAACACTAGCGTGCGTGATGGTGGGATATACGTGAAGTCCGTTATCCCCGGAGGACCAGCTGATAAGAATGGACAAATAAAGAAAGGTAGGGCATGTGACAACACGATTCTGTGCTGCAGAACTAAATGTGTGGGGCTACGTTCTCTCCAGGGACCTCTGAAATGGGTTAGCGGTTCCAAGTTGGAGGGTCAGACAGCCATAGCTTCCAGCTGTCTGGGATGCAGAATATGCAATCGGTGTCGCTCGCACTGGCTGTCAGCGCAAGGGCTAGGAAATACTGCAAACACCGCAGGAATGGACAGTCGTTGTAAAGCCTAACTCACCAAGATCGGTCACGAGCAGCAAAGTGTTGGTAGCTCGTTCCTGTGTGGTAGAAACACCAGAGCGACTTGCCCCAATTGTCTGCCCCAGGTGATCGGCTGCTGGAGGTGGACGGGACCAGCCTCTGCGGCATCACGCACAAGCAAGCTGTGGAATGCCTGAAGAAATCTGGCCAGGTTCGTGGAAGGGGGGAGCTCGTGATGGAGCCAGGGGCTACTTCGTGTGAGTCCAGAGGAGGGGGGCAGAACGGGGCCCAGACACATTTATTTCCTGCTCTGTTGGTTAGGGAGAAATGAAAAGCTGATGCTGACTGTGCCGGGGGTCAGTGGAACTTGTCCATCATCTCCCATCAGGTGGCCAGGCTGCTGCTAGAAAGGGGACAGTGCAAATCTGCAGAGCCGCGTCCAGCTGCTAAAGGCAGCTCGGAGGAGAAATCAGCCATTGTTTCCTTGGCAACGCCCTTGTCGGCAGGTCCCCATGGCTATTCCTTTGCAACAGATGGTGAGTGATGATGAAGGCATCTGGGGTGTCTTCCTCTTACCTGACTCAGTCTGCTCTGTAAGAAGTGAAGGAAAGATCACGCGAGATTTGCACTGGGCTGAATATTTCCTGCCGATTGTACAGTGTAAACTACCTACTGGGTCAGCGGAGTGACTCCTGGTGTAAGCAAGAGTACAGTCCGGCCTAGCAGGTATTGTGAGTGACGCTTTTTGCTCTCGCAGGGCATATGGATGGTTAAATGATTAAGGGACGTGCGCCCCAGCACTGATCAGGATGGGGCACCCAGCCCCTTTCTCCTCCTCCACTGCATGCTCCTGCCAGGAGCAGCCAGATGCTGCCATGAGCACAGGGACCTTGCCAAAGGAGGCGGGGCTGTAGCATATGATGCACTGACCCTGCCAGAGAACCAGAGCTGAGGAGAGCTGTTACTGCCCTTCTTTGAAGGTCCAGCAGGTCCCACTTCTTACCGGCCACTCCCCGTTCCCCCACAAGCACTCAGACAGCAGGGTGCCCCCCTCCTCTGGCTCCTTCACCTCCTTCCCAGCACCCCTCTTGCAGCAAAAGCCAGTATTTGGCCGTATGTGTCTGGGAGTAGAACATGTCCCTCTGGCCTGGAAGAAAAAATGGGTCTGATTCTGCTCTGCACGACCCCAGATTTACTCGAGTAGCCCCCCGCTCCGTACTCCTGACTGATGCGGGTGAGAGACATCAGAATGGGGCTTAATAAATACACGATAAGTCACTGCTAGGTGTGTGAGGGAGCCCAGACCCGGTGCAGATCTGCCACAAGGCCATGTCCCTCTCATGTGGCGGGCATGCACGGGCGCAACCGACCGGGGTTGACTCCTCCAGCGATGCACGTGGTGGAACAGAATCCAACCCAGGCCCTCAGAACCGAGCCAACACGGCGGGGCTCACAGGAGTTGAAAGGCATAAAACCGTTCTCTCGGTCATTACCGCCCGCAGGCCGCCTCTGCTGCAAACCGGGAGCGGCTCTGCTGAGGCAGAGCGGGTCGTTTTCATACCGGCACTCTCCCGAGCGGAACGGGAGGTGTGCGCCCCAGAGCAGGGTCATGTTCCTGTCCCCTCTTTGAACAGATAACACCTTTGAAGTCAAGCTGTCGAAGAACTCCGGCGGCCTTGGCTTTAGTTTTCTGCAGCTGGAAAGAGAGGCGTGCGAGCACCACGGAGGAGAGATTGTGAGGATCAAAAGACTGTTTCCAGGGCAGCCGGCTGAAGAGAATGGAGAGATTGAAGTTGGGGACGTCATTTTAGCTGTTAATGAGAAACCTATTCAAGGACTCTCGTATCAGGTATCACACAGGGCTCTGAATGGGCCGCCCACAGTGTAATATATTAATTAACTGTAAATGAAGTTTCACTGCACTATTTTATTCTTGCCCAAAGGGCTCAGGAGAAGTACCGTTGTACCGCGTTTGGATAAAATCGTTATGTCGAATTTCCTTCACTATTTAATTGCCTTGCTTTCTGCCACTGACACACAAAATCTATTGGCAAACACACACATTACTTAATTAGCTGGAGTCTGTGTTGCTTTGAGACACGTGAGTTGACACGTTTTCCCCGCTGGTTCATGGGTGTTTTATAATGTCAAGCTAAATACCATGTGCCAGATTCTAGTCTCCAGTTATAGTGGTGAAAAATTGGAATAAATCCATTCTCTTGACTAGGCATTACTCCAGGTTTTACACCAATAGAACTGAGATTCAAATCTAGGCTTATCTTTGCTGTTTATTTGTCAAAATATATTTTTTTCTTCCCTTGTGAAGTCACCGGATAGATCTACATTAATAAAACCATGGTTAACGAGGATACCCAGTACTGCATAGGAGTGATAGGGTGTGGTATGTCACTTTCTCACTGAAAATGGGGTCAAATGCTTAGAACAAGGGAGAGGGCATTGGAAGACTTGGGTGTGACAGGTTGAGTCGCAGAGATCCCCTTGAGACTGTCACTTGATGCGATGATCATGCCACTGAGCCCACCTGCCTGCCCTTTGGGGCACTCCACCACCCTGTCCTGCTGGGCCAGAAGCTCCGGTCTCCCCCAGCCAGGCACAGAGTTGGAATAACAGCCCCCAGCAGAGCAACACAGACACTGAGAAAAGCTCAGCTCTGGGAAGACTCAATCACAGGGACCTGACAGCACCCAGGAGCACAGCCCCAGTGAGACCAAAACCCCAAATCAATCCATCTCACTCTACATAAAAGTTTTACCCCGAGTGACTTCATAAAGTGTTCGCTCCCTTTATCAATGAATGAGAAATGGGCACAACTGTCATCCCCCCACCCAGGTAACAATAATTTACACTGGGTTTAAATAACAAACAAAAATGATCGTCTTAAGTATAAAAAGTAAGCTTGAAGCGATTGCAAGGGATAACAGACAGATCAAAGTATGTTACTAAGCTAAAATAAAACAAAACAGGACAGCTAAGCCTAATACACAAAGAGAAATTGTTACAAATCCGAATTTCTCGCCCTCATTCTTATTTCAGGTAAAGTTCTTCTCAGGCCCTGGTGTGTTGTTACTTTGCCAAGGCCAGGCCTACGCTGGTCACAGCCTTTGGCTGACACTGTAAGTTATCCCTCAGGCTCCAGCAAGGCCTGCAGTTCCTATAGAAGACACCAAATCAGGAGAAACCTGGGGAAGGGGTGTGTGTGTTGGTGCCCAAGAGTTTTAGGTTATATGACGTACACCGCTTGGGTGCAACTTACACCCCTCACTGCAACTGAAAGCAAAGAGCCATTGAACCCCGGGGGCCACTGGAAGGCCAAATTCTGAGCTAGCGTAAAAGGGCTAATTCGGCCTTCGGATGCACATGCTAGAGCAAGGTTTGTGGGCACTGAAGTGCATTCCAGTACCAGGAATGTTGCTCCCTTAATCGTGAGGGGTGCGCTGCAGCTTGGGAGCTGTGTGTTATCTCACCAGGCTGACCGCATTTTCCCCCTCGCATAGGACGTCCTGCACTTGCTGAGGGGCGCTCCTCGACAAGTCACGCTGCTTCTCTGCAGGCCTCCCGACGGGCTTCTTCCGGACATAGACCCGAGCGCACTGGTAAGGCAAGCCTTCTCAGGACTGCGCTTGCATCTGTAGGCCTGGAAACCCTCACCGCAGTGAGTCCCAGACAGGAAGGACCTGTAGGATTCCCCGCTCCACAAGGCAGCTCTGGTTTTCCCTTCCTTTCTGGTCTAGGCTGGTCCCCTGAGAGAACTTTCCAGCCTCAGCCACTGACCAAAACCACCTCTTCATCACCACCCCTGGGGCTTTAGAACATATTATCCGTACAGTCGGCAGCCCGTTTCCCCCCCTCGTTTCTGGGGATGGGACGGTAGCAGAAGGAGTTTGGCTGGTGTGTCAAATGTCTCTAGTGTGGATATGACCATAGAAGGAAATTAGGTTCCCGGTTCCTCAGCACCTAGTAGCGGTTTGTTTCTAAAGTCAGCTGAATTGAGAGGACACATTCATCATGGTCTAATCTTGGGCCATCAGAACCAATACATTTTCATTAACATTTATGAACATTTTAGTTACCCCCCCCACACACACACCCCCGATTGGCCCTCTCCCTCCTTCCCACGAGATTCAGAGTTACGTAGCAAGCTAGCAGCTGCTTCCGTCATGCCCCCGACATTGTAGCTACAACCTGTTGATGTTTGTGCTGCTACGTTCCTCTGGTCAGTAACAGAGGAAGCTGGAGAGGGACTGATGGGAGAGGGAGGAGAATCTAGATTAATCCCCCCTCTCTCTGCTGTGTTGGTAGACCCCAGCACCTTCTCCGGTGAAGGAGTTTGGGACGATGACACCAGCTACCCCAGAGCCCAACGGTGGTGTGGCTCATGCCGATAGTGAGCGGGACAGTACCTCTCCAGAACTGGAGGACCATATGGATTCCCAAGCAGTGGCCTCTTGCGGTGACCCTCCCGAGGAAGCGAGCCTGCCTCTTGAGGAGCAGGACACAGAACCGCCCCAAGAGAAGCCACGTGGCAGGCCCGGAGCCCCAAGGGAACGCATGCACAAGCATCTCTGGAAATTGCGTCAGGGGGCCCTCGCCTCGGAGTTGTTCCTCTCGCTGGAGGACGAGGTGAGGCAGAGCTGCCTCTCGCCACAGGAGAGCGGAAGGGCTGGAAGGTAAGAAAAGCGGCGCTCTGCCTTTAGGACTCTGCCCCCCCGGGAAGCGCTGGGGGTGAAACACCAGATTCTGTGCTTTGAACTGCTGTGTTAATTGGCCAGCATTTCCCCTGGCCAGCTGTTCCTGCCGGTCCCAGCCTCTATCTCCACCCTCTCCTGACTCCTTCCTGGTGCTGTGCATTGTGAGAGACTTGTATGAATAATGCATTATGGAAATAAACTGCATTGTCCCGCCAGCACCTCAGGCAGCTTCCACCGAGCCCACAGGAAGGACCCATACTGACTAACCTAGGAATTAAAAAGCTTCAGAAGGGTGGCCGAGTTAGTCTGTAACAGGAAAAACTTAAAAAACAACGAATGGTCTGGTAGCATTTTATAGACTAACAACACATGTTGATGGGATCATTAGCTTTCTTGGGCACCGCCCACTTCTTCAGATGACCGGAGTGCTGGCTCTAGGAATTAAAGTTACTGACATCTGGTCTAAGGTCTCCGTGGACTAGCAGAGTGGCACAAAAGGGCTGCAGAGCAATTGAGAATCAGGCTGGCCCAAGGTCTTTCCCAAATCCTTTGCATTAAGTACAAAGGGACGCTCACCCCGTATTAGAAGCATAACGTCCACAAGACTCCTTTTCCAGATGTACCATTCTGAAAGACAGGAAAGGGTGGATCCTTGCTCAGAGGCATTTTGGGGAGAGGGAAGGGGGGGCTACAGGTTCACCCCACCGTTAGCTCACACGCACATTTCTAGTATGAAAACGTGAGTCAATCCGTGTTTATGGCGTTGGACGTTTTCCTGGCAGAAAATAGTTTAAATCAGAAATGGAAGCTTTTGCAGTAATGTGGCAATTCCAATGGCATTTTTTTCCTCCCTGTGAGAAATAGCTAATGGAATTTTATTTGGTATCAACTTAAAAAGTCATTTTGTTTCAACTTCTGGATTTAAATAAACTCGAACAACATTAACGCTTCATATCAAAATGTCCATTCAAAGGGGTTATTTTCATTTCATTTCAATGTAAGATATCCTTCTACTTCAAAACACCAGAACCAATTTGTTATTTTCATCTGACCTGGATGAAAAGTTTCATTTCCAATTGGTTCAAAATGTCCCACAGAAGAAGAGACTTTTTAAGCAAAATTCCACATAGAAGAGAATTATTTTTTTTATCAACTCCCATAAAAATGCCTAGCTTTATATTTCAGAGTCTGGGGCTGCCAGCCCAGCTCCTGGGGAGCAGGCGTCACTGAGTGTAAACGACACCGTTAACCAATAAGCATTTGCTTATCAGTTAAATGGTTAGTCATTTAGGGTGCATCTACACAGCAGGGCTTAATTCGAAATAAGCTATGCAAATGGAGCTACGTCAATTGCGTAGCTTATTTCGAAATAGCTTATTTCCAAATTGGGAGCGTCTACACAGCACTTATTTCGAAATAGAGCGCTCTTCCTCCGACTTCCCTTACTCCTCATACAATGAGGGTTACAGGAGTCGGAATAAGAAGTCCTGCAGCTTGACAGTATTGAGACATTATTTCAAAATAACTGCCGGCTGTGTAGACACGGACTAAGTTATTTTGAAATAATGTTGCTGTGTAGACGTACCCTTACACTCAAACACCCCTAGTTTTATTATTTACCCTTTCTTCCATATGTGATGATAAAACTAAAGCTAGTCACAAAAGGAGGAAACGTTTTTGAAAGATGTTTTGTGAAAAACGTGTCTGTGTTTTGCAGATTTTGAAACCTGAACTGACCGGGCTAACTGTAGAAAAAGTTTGATCTCCCGTTTGCAGAGTTTGATCTCCCGTTTGATTATTTGCATTATGCCTGGGGCCCATGGAGAGCAGTTTAGTGTCCTAGCTGTTTAGATAAGCCCTAAGGGAGGCAAATCTGCATACAGCAAAGGTTCCAGTGTCCTGCTGGTGGAAAGTCTGGAAGACAAGTCCTTCCTGTTCTGCAGTCACATGGGTTTTTCTTTGCCAGCCCTGCCTTTGAGAGGAGTGACGATGACCCGGCCAGTACCTGTTGTGTCCCCGGCAGTCTCTCCACCACCCCTATCAATGAGGAGTATCTCACGCTCAGCTCCACGTCTCTGACCTCGCTCTCGTGTGGCAGAAGCTCAGATACAGCCTCCACCGCTATCGCCACCCCGCAGCCACGCGGCCCTTCCTTGGCCCCCTGGACTGCTCGAGAGCCGGACAATAGTGACAACGAGTGGGAGGACCTGGAGGAACTAGAGGGAGAGGAGAAGGAGGAGGTATATACCAGGGTAAGTTACTATTGTCATGGCCCATATTTTTATCACAGTCTGAAATACAGGGTCTGATCTGGCCAGGCCCAAAACCCTGCATATGTGCATTGCTTGGGGCATTAAAGACTGATGGCCAGACCCCCCCCACTCCCCCAGGGTTGCTAGGTGTCTGGTATTGGCCCGGTATTTGCAGCCTCTGTCCAGTAAAAAAACCCAGAAAACACCAGACATGTAAAATGTCCGGTATTTTCTGTTTTTCTCAGACTGAAGGCCGCTTGGGACATTCTTCCCCAGCCGCGTGTGGGGCAGTGTAGGGATTTAAAGGTGCAGTGACTCTTTTTTTTTTTTTGCTCAACAGCTTTGGTCCCCCATTTTGTTTTGTTTTTTCTTAACCATTTTTTCCCCTGCCATGTTTGGTATTATTTGTGAAAGTATCTGGCAATACCTACCCCCCTCCACTGTGAATCGGCGTAGCTACAGCTGATGCTGATTTATCCCAGCTAAAGAGCCATTCCCTAATTTGTATCTGCAATGTGAAGGAAGACGGCAAGAGGAAGGAAGGCGTGAAATGCATCTTGTGCTGCATTTGGCAGGAAAGGGAGGTGCTCGTTACTGTCACGAGGTCGGAGAATGAGGACTACGGATTCACTGTGGTTCCGAACAAACTAGACAACTGCCTGTATGTGGAGGAAGTCCTGGTAGAGCCTGTCCTATCTGACGAAAGGCTGAGAAGAGGGGACAGGCTCATTATGGTACAGAAATCCTTTGAACTAAAAAGGAGGAAAAAAACACCAGTAGACCAGTGTCCTCTTGCTTTGTAGCAGGGGTGTAAGACAGCAGCAATGTTAATTCATTCTCTTATTTATATTAGATATAACAAGCTCCATTGATAAATAATTCATAATAATTTTTATATAGAAACAAAGCCTAGATTTTTTGAAGGTTCTTTCTCGGCTGGTTGCGTTAAGCGGGGTCTCCTTGCTGCGAGAGGATGCCTTCGAGAAGAAGTGGAACGGGAAATTTTTCAATCCTGAAATCGATGGGTGTTGGGAGTGTTGATTCTTTAACAAAGGCAGCTTTCCCTGCAAGTGTATGTCAGGTGTTTGAGTTAAATATGTTAAAAAAAACTAAACATGACCCCAGAGTTTTAAAGAGTCTGACTGGGTTCTCCTTTCCCTCTGAATTGCTGAGGTTTCCATGCCTCAGTTCTTGATGTCCTCTTGCTAGTTCTCCCAACTTCTATAAAGACCCCCCACAAAAATTGGGTAGACAAGAGCTGATATTTGTAAAGTTAAAAAAAAAAAGAGGAAGACATTAAACCTAAATAACCTTTCAGACTGTCTTCGTGCACCTTGAAGAAGCAATGTAGGGCAAATGCACAGAACGTCTGTTTGCAAAGAGATTTTTGTAGCAGCGGATCCTATAACAGACCAGAGTGGGAGCTGCCTGAAATCTGTATATGGAGCTTGGTAACGGGGTGAAAGGCAGGACGGTGTGGTCAGTCAATGAAGGACCGGGACAGGGCTGCAGCTGCTCTCTGTTGTGTAGGTGAACGGAGTTGATGTCACCGCATGGTCCTTCGAGGACGCCCTGGCGTTACTGCACAGTTCTGCTCCCGATCTGAGCCTGGTGGTTGGCCGGGTTCACGAGGAGCCCTGTGCCTCCAGGGGACCAGACCAGATGCCTGAAATCACCCTTACCAAAGGCGACAATGGACAACTGGGTACGTGGTGCAGAGACTGAAATGTGCCCCCCTTTTTAGGCCAGGACAGTGGCGGGGCTGAGCTGGAGAAGTAGTGGTACAATCCAAGATTGGTGCACTGAGGGGTTAGCTTGCCAGCTTCCCAGTGCCAGTCTTCAGGCCGGCCCGGATCATCACGCGGAGAGCTGGATGCTACTGCTCCTGAAGTGAGTGGCAAGACACCTGCCGTGGCAGAAAGATCAGGCTTACAGCCAGATTTTCTGTGGCATCTCTGTCATATTGATCAGATTTTGGGACAACAGGGGCGTAGGCCAGAGGCCTAGATGTTGACGTCAAACGTCAGCTGGGAAACATGGAGCAACATTAGACCAATAAACCCCTTGTTTTGTGCTGGCCTTTCTTCCAGTAACATCTCCCTGTGCAGCGCTGCCCCCACCTGTCCTGCTGGGAGACTGTTCCCCTCTCCTGGTCTCACGGTTCGGGAACGTTCAGAAACCCGGGGCGCAATGCACTTCTCTGCCCCCTTCCAGGCCTGAAGTTAACCGGAGGAGCCGGGAGCAAGCTGCAGGGTATCTACGTGCTCGAGATCGTGCCAGGCTCTCCCGCCAGCGTGGAAGGCAGCCTGCGGCCCCGGGATCAGATCGTCTACCTCTGCGGGCTGTGGACCGAGGGGCTCAGCCTGGACGATGCCGTGCGTGTGTGCGAGGCTGCCAGCCGCGACGTGCGCATCAAGGCGACAAGGTAAAGTGGGGGTGACGCTTTCGTGAGCCTTCCCCAGGCTGCAGCTCCATCACTGCCTCCAGGCCTGCTGCTGCGGCTCCCTTCCCGTTCCAGCTGCTCTGTGAACCGAGCGGCTCCTTGCTGGCTGGCGGGATGTGACATCAGAGGTAATTGGCTGATGTAGTGGGCAGTCGTGGTGGAACATAGAGAAGCATGGTTGCTGGATATTGGACCGGATCCTGGCCCCCACTTTACCCCTTCAGGCTGGCATGGGACCTCGGATCTGAAATCCCCAGCGTAGCTGGCTTTGTGCCCCCCACTCCTGACTCTGATAACATAGGAGGCGTGATAGAATGTATGTGCTCCAGCAAATGCTGGCGAGCGGGTGGCCCTCGTCTAGATGGACGTTGCAAGAGAGTAGAACTTAGAGTAGCCTTAATGATACAGGGGCTGCTCTAAATGATACAGGGGCTGAATCAGCCTGTGGCAGACGTGAGGTGCTGAGAGTGCAAAGATGTGTTAAGCAGACCACGGGTCTAGCCCCTTGTGCTGAATCCAGTTAATCGTTATTCTTTCATGCTGCATTATCTAAAGCTCTTTAGATAAACGAATCAAAGTAGTAAAACTCACCTTAACCCCCCCCCCCCCCCTTTATGAGTGACTTTCTACAAAGCATTTAGTAATGCCCTGTATTCATGGTACTGTACACAATTAAATTGTATTTTAAATCATATGCATGCAAAGTGTTCCGTTCACACCAGGTGAAATTCCCCTGCAGTGCTTTTACCCAGAAATGCATTTTACTCGCCAAGAACAGCACACGGTCAATGAAAAACTTCCTGTTCCTTAAATCTGGCTTCAGGACAGCTTAATCCTGTTGCCCAAGAACACCCACTCAAAGGGGAGAAGTCTGACAGAATCTATTCTGCACCATTCGATTTTAGAACTTCACGCAAGAGTTTGGAAGGGACTCAAATGTGCAATTGCAGAACTACTAATTGTGATGTGTAAATTATTGCTTAAATCAGGGTCTCTGCCAGATGACCAGAGGGTAGCTAATATGACAGTGAGTTTTCAAAAAGGCTCCAGAGCAGGGATGTAAGAGTTTAACCAGATATTCCTAGTTCCCATTGATAGCACCTACTATTAGAGGAAGTGGCTACCGATGAATTTGGATGATTTCGAGGGTCACAGACCTTCTCCCTCACCAATGCCTATGGGTATGTCTCAGGAATGAGTCCGTTCCCGGTTTCAGAATGGCCTATGCTGTGGAACCATGCAAGCCCTGCCTCCTTCCTCTACCATAGCCCAGAGAGTGGGAATCTGTTCCAGACGGTTCTGTATCTTCTAAGAGACGCAGTTACAGGCAGGCAACTGTCCATGTGTGGGAACTTTGGGTCACTTACCACAGCCACCCGTGGTTTTACAGTTTTCCGGCAGAATGGCACAAATAGCTAATTCATAACGTGGGCCACTAAGCTGCAGCTGGGGGCGTCTCATGTCAGCTCTCCACTGCACTTTGCATTTATCTGGGTCCCTGATTCAATGAAGCGTGTGCACAGGCATGATAGACATAAACAACTCCTACAGATCTCAGGTGGAAAATCAAATCATAGAAACACACCCCAAAGAGTTAAAGAGCTGACTGCCGGGAGTCTGTTGCAGTACGACTCCCGGCAGTCATGAATCATTTACTATTATTCTCCAGCTTGCATTAAAGTAGCACTTACAGACCCCAACCCAGATGTATATGCACATAGTAAGAGAAGGCCCATGTTCTTAAGAGCCTGCAATATAACTGGACAAGCCAGGCAAAGGGTAAATGAAATGAAGGGTTATTACCCACAGGTTACAGATAGGGAACGGAGGTTGGAGCCTTGCGGAGCAGTCCTACATTGGCACAGACCATACATAACAGGTGCTTTCTCTCTCAACCATAGACAATTATGGTGCATTGGTGTAGGGCAAATATGGAATAAGAATCCACATTAATTGAAGGCAAGTTCTTTATAAATTGCCGCTTTCAAAATAGCAAAATGGGAGAAGTACCGGTGTGAAAAGATAGCACTGAACTGCATGCCTTTTACAAGGACAGTTTTCACAAACGCATTACCAAGCCTGGTGCTCATCACGTTCAGAACATTTCCTTGTTTTGCAGAAACGGCAGCCCTGTGGTTCCCAGAGAGCAGCAGAACAGTAAGTAATGCGATGGTTGTTTTCATTTGTGGGTTCCCACCCCAGGCCTGACTGTGGGAATCGCGGATTCAGAGAAATGTAGGAATGGAGAGAACCTCAAGAGATTATCACGTCCACTCCTCGGGACTGAGGCAGAGCCAAGTAAACCTAGGCAGTCCCTGAGAGGTGTTTGTCCAACCTGCTCTTGAAAACCTCCAATGGTGGGGATGCCACAATCTCCCTCGAAAGCCTGTCCCAGCCCTTACAACGGGAAAGCTTTTCCTAATATCAAACCTAACACTCCCTTGCTGCAGGCTAAGCCCATTACTTCTTGTCCTAACTTTACCGGATACCGAGAAGTATTGATCACTGTCCTCTTTATAACAGCCCTTCACGTGTTTGAAGACTGTTATCAAGTTCCCCCTCAGCTGGTTTTTTTTCTTCTCAAGGCTAAAGGTGCCCAATTTTTTAACCTCGTCTCATAGATCAGATTTTCTGAACTTTGTATCATCTTTGCTGCTCCTCTCTGGACTCTCACCGATCTTTCTTCATATATGTCGCCCAGAACTGGAGACAGGACAAGCTGAGTCTTCACCAGGGCCAAGCAGAATGGGACAATTGACTCTCATGTTATACATACGACATTCCCATTAATAAACTCCAAAATTATATCCTTTTTTTTTTTTTGCAGCTGAATCACATTGTTGGCGCGTATTCAATTTGTGATCCCCTATGACACCCCGATCCTTTCCAGCAGTACTATCACATAGCTAGCTAGTCCCCTTTCTGTAATTGTGCGTTTGATTTTTCCTTCCTAAGTGCAGTACTTTGCACTTGTCTTTATTGAATTGCATCTTGTTGATTTCAGACCAATTTTCCAATTTGTCAAGGTGGTTTTGAATTCTAATCCTCCCAGGTTGGTGTCATCTAAGGACTTTAGGAGCATGCTCTCCAGCACATTATCCGAGTCATTAGGGGACTGCATGAATGTAACAATCTGGTTTTCAACTGTTTTAGTTACATTGGTGCAAGAAGTGACTATAAGTGAGGCCTAAGTGAAGTGTCGACATTTCTGGCGCCCAACTGAACATCTGAAATCTTTACCCACATGAGGCAGGCCTGAAAAAGGTCACGTCTGGACCAACATTTCTCACCAGCGCTTCCTAGTGAGACTTTAGCTGTCTACAAACATTCTCAGGATGCTTTCACAGCAGGCAGGTTCCCAGGGACTCTCCCCCCTTCCCACACATGTATTATTGTGATGACAAGCAACATAAAGACACAATATATTTCATCTCCTTGATGGCATCTTCTTCTTCTAATCCCAAACGATTCCTTCTTAGCAATGATAATTTGCTTCTCAGTGCATTGATTGTGTTGAGCAGGTCTTTCTTACATGCAACACCTTGGCCAAAGGGGCGAATACAGCCCTTGGGTGTATAAACGGGAATCCTGAGTAGAAGCAGAGAGGTTTGATTACCTCTGCACTTGGCCCTGGTGTGAGCACTGGTGTCCAGGCCTGGTGCCCACCATGCAAGATGGATATTGGTAAATTGGAGACGGTTCAGAGAAGAGCCATGAGAAGGATGGGGGGAACCCCATACCTCAGAGTGATGGAGCCCAATCTCTTCAGGTTAACAAAGACACAGTTAAGGGGTGACATAGTCATTGTCTATAAGTAGGCTTGCTGCCGGGGGAGGGGGAGAGAAGGGGCAGCGAAGTAGCAGCAGCAGTGTCTGGAGCCCCCGGCCCTTTAAATTGCTGCCAGAATCCTGCACAGTACAGTCCAGGTCATGCAAAAGGTATGCCACTAGCCCCGCCCCTTCTGCCTGAGGCCCCGCCCTTCCAGGAGGTCTGGAGCCAAGCCCCGCCCCATTGGCCAGGGCCTGGGAAGTCTGTCGCCAGCCCTGTCTAGAAGCATCCGCATGAAGAACAAACAGCTGAAAAGAAAAGACTCTTCAGTCCAGCAGCCAGAGGTATAAAAAGATCCAATGACAGGACATTAACGCTAGAAAAATTCAGACTAGGAATAAGATGTACATTTTTAACAATGCGGCCATTGGACCGCCCAGTGTGGTGCATTCTCTATCGCCGCATATATCTAAATCAAGCCTGTATGTTGTTCTAAACGATCTGCTGTATTTCAACACCCCCCTCTCCAAAGATAACAGTAACTGTGCCCTGTGCTTCTTGTCAGCGTTTAAAACCCGTTAATTATGGTGAGTAAGATGCACGACATTCCCCGGAGTGATGCAAGTACTAATTATACCGTGGTGCAAACGGGGAAGTTTCAGCCCAGAACAGGGTCTCTGTGTCAGCAGCTAGACACGAGACTGGAACCGGCGTTCTGGGACCCTCCCCCCTTGAACGGTACTACAGCCTGGGCCACAGCCCCGAGCCCCGTGCAAGCCCGAGCGGGTTGCAACAGGCCAGCTACAGGGTTTCCATTGCAGTGTAAATGCGCTTGAGTATTGGGCTGAGATTAGAATCTAGGAGTCCTGACACTTAGTTGGCTAATCTAAACCTTTGTCTGCGCTCCCTCACATACAGTACGCTACGTGGGGTGCCTACCAGCTATGGCAAATCTACATGCTTGTTTTCAGGGTCACCTGCTGAGCCAGAGGAAGTCAAAGTATCACTCTCAAATGAAAATGTGAGTCTCCAAGATCAACATCTACCCAGTCAACCTAGTAAGGAAATTACTTTGCATTTCTCAGTCTGACTTTGTAGTGTTTCATGCCCTCTGCAAGACAATCTGCAGGAAAAGATTAATTATTAGTCAGCAAAACTGCCCCCCCGGAGTATCAGAGAACATGTTTGGGTGCTATCAGTTGTCCAACTGATGCCTCTGAGCCTGTGATGTGCAGCTACAAGGGTTGCTGGGGAAACTGCTATGTGGGAGGTAAGAGAACAGGAGAGGTTCAGTTAACAGCTCAAGACGTGGAACCGAACGAGCAAACCGTGTAAGTGCAGAGTGAGTTTGTGGTGCTGGCCTTTTGCGTGTGCCAACGAAAACAACTTGCCTTGTGTCTAATAGTCGTGTGAGGTCCAGTGTGACACTGTAAAACCTGCTACTAATCCAGCTTTGTAAGAACCCTTCCTGCTCTCTCCCAGCAAAGCACGCAGAGGAGGGAAGCAGCGGTGGGGAGCAACGCACATCGGACTCAGCAGATAACGAGGTAAGTCATGGTTTTATCAAGGGCACGGGCAGCCCGCCGAGTGCAAGGATCTCCATACAGATTTTACTTTCTGTAGCGGGATTTTCTACTGAATATATTTGCTTTATCTTCTGTTACTTTGCAAGCGTGAGCATATTCGACGACAGCCTTAGCTTGTGAGGTACAGAGCGGTCACCGGCTTGGAGGTGCTGTATGGCTCACAGGCCTGGGTCCCTCTGCTGTTTTGTTTCTATGTGTAATGTCGCCGTATTACTAGCAAGGCAGTATACAACCCCCTGATTACACACAGTGCCTTTTTGGGAGCGCCCACACAGCGCGTAGAGGTTCCAGCTCTTCTCAGGATCAAGGAATACAGCACAGATGCTAGAGATCTGACGCTACGGCTGGTGATTCTGCGGAAATAAATGCAACTGGGGCCCAGGAAGCACTTTTACAGTGTGAGAGTCCCCAGAACTCCTAGGAACTCCAGAGTTCTGCATTTCATCATGAGATTGTCAAACTGGTCCAGAGTGTGAGACAGCTGTACAATTTTACAAACATTGTTGGGCCAAAATGGCTTTCCCTTAAAAATAGTCTGACTGGCCAGCAGAGGAGGTGGGGTATTTGACGTTTTGAGTGTCCAGATGTGTGTTTGCAGGACAATCAGTCTTCACCCTGAAACGGAAGGCATTTCCCACATCTCCCAGCAGAAACTCATTTCTGCAAAAATGCCAGGGCTGCAAAGTGGCCTGGAATGGAAACTGCCCCGTGTTGGGGCTGGAATTGTATGGGGATGATCTGCTGGAGGGGGCTTCTGGAAGAGTCTTGTTAAAATTCAGCCACCAAACTCCAGGAGGAGCGACCCTGCCATCACTAGCGTCTCGTGCATCCCCTCAATAAGCAGTGACGATCCAGGAAGCTCATTAAAGAGCAATTCTTTGTCCTTTAGAGTGGAAGAGAGTCTAACAAGGGCTAGAGAATGTGCCTCAAAATCAGTGCACTCTACCTATTGTTCAGGAGCAAAACGTAAACATTTTCAGGGCACTGCACTTGATCTACGTTTGTCTGCAAAACCGTGACTCTGACCTCAAAGGTCTGCCTGTGAAAGCAACTCATCATACGGTCCACCGGTGCACAGATGCCTCACATCACAGACATGAACAGTGGTGGTGCAGAAGCTTAGGTTTTGCATTATGGTCCAGGGGAGAGGCCGTGTTGCGTGTTGTTTACTGTGTGTATTGGAGAGGCGTGTGACTTGCCCATCAGTGAAAGTGGTGAATTGGGCCTGTTAGAGAAGGATCGCAGAGCTAGACATTGTCTTGCGTTGTTTTGGGGGGTGGGCTTTCCCCTCAAGACACTTCAATTGGTTTTGAATAAATTCATTTGCTACGGAGACATTGGTCATACCATCCCTTTGGTACAAGGGAGCAGCTGCCGTTTCAGACACAGGACGTGTTGCATTCCTGTGCAAGAGATTTGCCCTACATTATACCGTCCCCGAGTGCCGACTGTAAAGCACATTTCCTGTGCCCTTCACCCCACAGAACACCAGCGTCTCTAGGCACAGCCGCTGTCACTTCACCTGGCTCCGCGTTGAGCGGGACCCTTCTGTATTGCAGGACTGCATCATTAAGATTGAGTTGGAGAAAGCCGCCAATGGGAGCCTGGGATTTGCGCTGGTAGGCGGCAGGAATGGCAGGGCTGTCCTCATTAAAGCCATCAGCCCGGGCAGCATCGCTGATCTCGACGGGAGGCTTCGAGTGGGTGACATCTTACTGAAGGTAACGCGGGGCGTGGCTGTGTTGGCCTGGATTGCCCGGCCGCTCCCGGGATAATTGGCGGCCGGTTGTGCAATCACGAGCAAACGCTGACCGGGATTCCCTGGGGCCTCCCATGGCCTGCCGCGAGGGGCAAACGTCCGAAGTTTGGGAAGGCTAGTGGGCTGGGGGTGTTGCTGGCTCTGCTCCACTCCTTGGCCCGAGCCGTTCCCCTCTCCTCCCATTCCCCAAGCTTGGCTGAGGGACCAGGCGTCTGGCCAAGCCGCAAGGGGCCTGTGCCGGCAGGAGCTGCCATTTCTCCTCCACCCCCTGCATCAGTACCGAGTTGGGGGGAGGGGGCAGTGGAGGTGGCAGGTGTGGGGAGGCGGGGGTGGGGATTTCACGGGGAACTGACAAGGGGACCGATCCGGTGGGGTGGTGGCTGTGTGGTGGCTGTGTCTGATAGCTTTACACACACACACACACACACACACACACACACACACACACACACACACACACACACACACACACACACACACACACACACACACAGGCCCTCTTGCTGGCAGCACTACCCTCCGAGGCGCACAGCACAAAAGCCTTCCTCTCGGAGGGGTTCTAATGGGTTATTGACAGCGCGGGCTGCTGAACTGCGGGGAGGGGAGTGCTCCTGCTCCGCGCCGGCGTGTGATGTGAACAGCCCCTCTGCGCCGGGGCGGTAAAGGCCTTTGGCATCGGTGCTTTGCAGGTGAACGGGGATTTGGTGTCGGGCCTGACGCGCAATACGGTAATCGACCTCTTACGCAAGGCTCGAGGCACCGTCCAGCTGACTGTCTGCCGAAGCGCGGCTTTGCACTGGGCTTATTCCAGCAGCCTGTGCGAGACCCCTTCCCTCCAGAGCACAACGGCACAGCCGGGTAAGCACCACCCCCTCCTCGCACGTTCACGGGGGGTGGGGATCTGGCTCGACTCTCAGTGATCCCAGTTTAGCCCCCTTGACTTCAAAGGAGTCGCTCCTACTTGACACCACTGTAAGTGCCAGTAAAATTGGGGCCCCAGGCCCAGATTCTCCACTCAGCCAAGCAGTGCTTGGCAGGGAACAGGCCAAGGTGGCTTTACGGTGGAGATGGTTGGGGGCAAAGTTATAGCAGCTTTGGGCTGCTCTGCCTTCGCTCTGGGGACTGTTCTCACAGCTGGGAGTAGCTGGAGCACAGAGACATTCTTACCACGTACCCTGTGCCAGAGGCTAGCAATGGGGGAGGAGGGAGGGCAGTCATGGGGTCTGCTCTCTACCACCCAAAATTCTAACTTGCCCGAGAAGACGCCTGGCAGCTGATTAAGTTCCTCAGCTGGTGCAGGGAGGTGTCATGGGGGTAAGAATCAGCCCTTGAATATCAGATCCATGGTCCTAATTCTTGCTTCCATGCACACCAATGTTTTTGCTGGCCGAGAGAGCATGACTCGTCGAATTTGCACACACTGGTTGCACTAACTACATACACAGTTGTGGCAGTGTACATGTACAGCTGGCCATTTAACACCTATCTGGTGTCCCCGAGTCAGACTTGTTAGTTCATGATCCAATAAATGGTCCAAATAGCATCCTGGATATCCCCCAATGCTTTTGCGCTCCAGGAGACGGTGGGATCTGAGCTCTGGACTGATCATTATTTGGCCGTGTTTTGGCTTGCTCATCAAAGAAAGTAGAAATAGCTGAGCTCAAAGGACAAGTGACTGGTGCTTTTCAGCTGGTGCTGGCACACTGTGTGGGGAGAGGGACCTTGCAGCATGGTGGTTTTCTAGAAAGCCTCACAAGCATTTCCTAGTCCCTGGATCTAGATGCAGTTTCATCTTGCTACCCGGAAGGAGGGGCCCGTTTTCCTTTTCTTCCCTGCTGCTATCATCCACATAGGGGCTGCGTCTAGACTGGCATGATTTTGCGCAAAAGCAGCCGCATTTGCGCAAAATCTTGCCACCTGTCTACACTGGCCGCTTGTATTTGCGCAAGAACACTGACTTTGTAATGTACAAAATCAGTGGTTCTTGCACAAATACTCTGACGCTCCCGCTCAGGCATAAGCCCTCTTGCGCAAGTATTCTTGCGCAAGAGTGCCAGTGTAGACAGACACGTCTATTTCTTGTGCAGGAGAGCGTCTACACTGGGCACGGATGCTTTTGTGCAAAAGCAAATCTTTTGCGCAAAGGCACATGCCAGAATAAACGCTCTCTTGTGCAAATACTTTTAATGGAAAAACTTTTCCGTTAAAAGTATTTGCGCAAAATCTTGCCAATCTAGATGCAGCCGGAGCTTTATTCCCTCGCTCACGACCCTTCTGTTAGCCATGTCTACACTCAGTCTGCTCATTCTGACATCCACGCCTTCTGTCGGCTCTGGGTGGCCAGTAATTCCCTCAGTCTGTCTAGGCCCAGGCTCCAGTCAGCCTGGCATCTGAGGAACGTCAGTGTATTTCTCCTCTCAGCAGCACCCCGGGGAGGTAGGGCAGTGGGGGCACCGAGAGATGAAGTGATGTGACCGGAGTCACACGGGAAGGCTGTGGCAGAGCAAGGAATCCTACGCGGATCTCCTGAGTGCCTGGCTGGTGCTCTAACCTCTGTCCCATCCTTCCCCTGATGCTGCCCATGTTGTCCTGCCGGTGCACCAGGCTGGGTGCTGGGAATGCCAGCCGGCGATGTCACAGAGACCCAGGGAGAAGGTTCTACCAGAGGGCGTGACAGTTGGCGGCAGTTGAGGAATGAGGCGGGACGGACGGGGCGGGGTCCATCAGGCTAGGCTGCCCATGAGGGAGATGGCGCCCAGGTGACCCCTGTGAACTGGGGTTAGATTTAGGGAGCGGTTGGTTTACATTCCCCCCTTCTCTTTCCCAGCCCAGCTGAAGTAAGCGTCAGGCTGAGGGCACGGCCCTGCCTACAAGCCACATTAAAAGCTTCTCCCCCGTCGGGCTTGGAAGCTGTGTTAGGTGCTGGCCTGGCAGGCAGAGGTGACCGGTTCGCCTCTCGTCTCCAGCGGGGAAGAGCCGGAAGATACGCAGCCCGGGGGAGATTCTGCTCCCACAAAGCCCATGGCATTGACTTCCCCGGGGGCAGGACTGCACCCTGTGTGTGCTAGCTAGGGGGGGCCAGAAGGTCATTTGCCCAGAGTCGGGGGCTTACAGCCAGTGCTTGCTTCTGCAGCTCTCTGCTGCTGGGCTTCCCATGACGGCGGCTCAGCTGCCCGCGTCACCCTGCTCCGAAGAGGATGTATACACCTCTGTGTACGTACTTCTCGCCTCTCCGATTCTAAAGACGTCTTTCTTTGCTCTCCCTCTCGTGCGCTTAGATGAACCAGGCGGCGAGGGGAGCCTAAGAGCCAAGCACACCTTTGCTTTCAGAGGAGCGGAAGAGGAAGCCAGCCAGATGTGCAGCAAGGTGAAGCGCAGTTTCTAGAGATGCTACCTGGCTGCCTGTTTGCATGTGTCTCAGCGGCATGGGTTTGGGGAAAGGAAATCAGTTAATGAGCCACCCCTCTGTAAAACAATACACCCTGCGGAAGGGAATGGGCTATTATAGGCAGAGCTGGTAGCTTAAATGAGGCTTCATATGGAAAAAACATAGCACAGGATCATGTAATTAAAGACTGTCTCATGGTGCAGACACACAAGGGGGCTGAATTGAAATTGCATGAAGAACCTTAATTCTGGCATTTCCTAACTTCAGAATGGCTGACTTTGCAACCTTCAGGTTCTTTTAACTTTGGGGTTTTTTTAAATTAAATACATATTAAAAGTTTCACCTTCCTGACCTCCTGTTTCTGCCTTTAAACACCTACACCTCCTCAAATTTGCTTTGGTATCTAAGCCTCAGCAAGGTCTACAGAACATGCCAAGTTTTGTAGTTTCGGCCATTTTTGAGTTATACAGCTGCAAAATTGCTGATCAAAACATAGGACCAAAAATGTAACTTTTTCCATGTTCGAATCATAAAAAAAAATGTCTCAACCAATTTAACTCATATTAAAAAAAGCATCTTTGAGTTGAATTGAGCTTGGAAAATTTCAGTGTGGGAGGAATGTTTTGAATAAAATTTTGAGCAAAGGATTAGAATGGAGATTGTAACTTAGCAGCCTGAGATCACCAAAATATAGAATCACACCTATGACCTAGCAAATCAGCATGCCCCCAAAATAAAAGGAAATCCTGAATTAGCAAGGTATTAAAACACTTGTTTAATTTTAAGCATATGGCTAAGTCCCTCCTTTTCAGCAAAGCAGATGCTTATCATTAAATTCACCTGTAAGTTGGGAGCCTAAAACTCATGTCTCGTTCTTGTCTATTTTCAGCATGTCTTGAGACCAGTCTCAGCTGGTAGTGTATATCCTTTACTTTTCAAACCACTGCTCCCCTTTGCTCCCAACAGGTAGCTATTGAAACTGACAAAAAACTGAGAAACATGGATGAATAAAGGAGCAAAGGAAAATATATTTTCTCTGCTAAAATACCAACAGAAATCCCCATGGTTTTCTCCACTCAGTTTGGTTGGCAGATGTAGAAATTGGATTACTGAATTCATACTTTTTTTTTTTGCATTTCTGAGGGGGGAAAGTAAGCTTGAATATATGGCAATAAGGCAGAAATTGTGACTTTTGTAAAGGTACTTTTGCGGATTCCACAGTTTGCACTTTGTAACATGCAAAGGTGGTTTTCTGAGTGCATCTGAAATACAGAGTAGGCAAAGAATGAGAGTAAATCCACCCTGAACTGAAATCTAAGTAAATATCTCTCAAATGTTACGATCCAGAAGGAGCAACTCGCATAGGATAAAGGCAGATGTTCATATCATAATCTAAATGCACACTCCAATGATTATTCTGACACTACACAATCAGCCACGCTCTCCGCCATCTGGAGGGCAATCAAGTGTCTGCTTTCTCTGCCAGTCAAGTGTTCCTTCCATGGACCAGCTGCACCGTGACACTAACAGCTGGCATTGCTGTGCCTGGATCAAGCGCAACTTATTGCCAGTAGTTCATGCTCATTCAGTGTCACTTCCTGCTGCCAATTAATACAGTGCCCGAGAGACAGAGAGCATGGCATGGCTCATAAATCCCACAAGTGGTTGTACTCTCCTTGTGAGAGCGGAGAGGAATATCTAATGTGACTCCCTCCACACCTCAGTGGTGCGAGCTAGGTTGTACACTTGCACACAGATGTCTGCTTTGTTGTGGAGCTTGCAAATACAGCTGACGGGACTTTTTACGCTGAGTGCATCCTTCAATGCCCAATTGAGATTTGTGCATTTATCTTTGATGGGGAAACTGTGCTTCACCTCTCCCTTTCCTGGCTTTGACAAGGGACCTGTGTGTGTCAGATGAAAAGTGAATGCATCAAGGAAGTTAATGATATTCTCCATGCGTCCTCTCACAGGGTTTTTATTTGGCTCCCACAGGATTCAGGAAGTGCCCTCAATTCGTCCCTGCAAAGTCCACCAAGTGAACTGGAGTATCAGGCAGATGCAGACAGGTCAGACTATCCAGCCCATTAAAATTCATGACAAAGAAACATGATCGGTTTGTTGTTTCACTTTTGAAGCCACCTTAATATCATATATTAACACCACCCATTCCATAGTTAGTTCTAAGCTACAGTCATTCCCCACCACTGAAATGCAGCTACCTCTGGAGGGAGGATGCTGACAAGTCCCCCCCCCCCAAAGTGATAGGAGGGAGAATTTTAGGCAAGGACATGGGGGCATATTATCCTCTTGCAAAAACCATGTCAAGATTTATATTGTCTGTGCAGCTCCAGATGGTCTGGCTTGCATGTTAAGCAGCATCAGCTGCCATTGACCATCACTGGGTGTTTCTGGTGCTGCTTGGCTCTACCTTGGAAGTCATCGAATCAGTGACCCGAAGCAGACAGGGACCTGCCATCACAGAGCGTGACTAATGAATGAGTTCGTGTGCGCCGCCCATTGACTGACATATGTTTGTAGAAGTCGTTCGTCAAATGACAAACAAAATCATAAAGGCCAGTGTCTGTCTGGGGGTAATTCACAGACAGCAAAAGGAGTTCAGTTGGTTGAATAAATTGTTGGCCCCCACTTTCGTGCAGACTCTCATAGACAGGAGTTGGAAAAGAAAATGTTAATCAGCTACTTTCATAGTCTCCAAAGTCTGTAGCTGCAATTTTGGTAGAACGTTTGGGTGGGCTGCATTTTCCACCAAATCAGCAGAGGCCGTCCCTCATACAAGCAGAGAAAGAAATGGGATGTGATTTTCTTGACCTTGAAGGTACAAGAATTGGGGTGGGGGGTTTGTGGGAAATTAACGACTATGAACACAAATATTTGCATCTGGCATTGGTCTCTGTGTAGTTCAGAATGTGGCCCTTGTGTGACCTTTCATTGTGGACTGTTGAAATTCAAGATGAGCTAACGTTTCTTATCTTCTATACAAGACACATAGACTTCAGGGCCAGAAAGAACCATCATAGTCATCATAGTCTGGCCTCCTGCACATCACAGGCCACCAAACGTCCCCGACCCACTCCTGCGACAGACCCCTAGCCTCTGGCTGAGTCACTGAACTCCTCCAGTTACAAAGAATCTGCCATTTACACTAGAACTGGGTCCCAGCTAAAAGTGTGGCTCTTGAACCAGACTTCCCCAAACTTTAGTGTGATTTAGATCTGGGGTTTTGGTTGGCTCATTGCATTGTTCAAAGTAACTTCAAAGTTTGGATTCAGACCCACACTTTCCAAAGTTAACAGGTGTTTGGATTGTGACTCAATTCAGGACTATCTCTGTTCCAGGCTATAATACACCCAGGAGTTATATTTATTTTAGGAGGCCCTACCAGCTTTTCCTATTAGCTAAAGTAGGCTTTCTTGTGTTGTAAGACCCCGTTTTCAGTTGCTTGTAACTTTGCTACGCTTTGGCTGTTGTTAGAGTTGTTTTGACTTTTATATAAGGCCTCCTAGCTCCTTTAAAAATTGAGCTCCATAAAGTTAACAATGGATACTGTTAGCTGCTGTATTAACAGCCACTGTGCCAGAGAAAGGGACCCTTTGCTGCAGCAGACTTCTGACGTCCAAAACTCATGACAGTGCCTGAAAATGAAAAGCTGGTGAAAGCGTTGAGTGGTTTAAAAAGGAGCTTAGAACTCAAACCCTTCTGCAGCCTTCCCTGTCCTGGGGACGCCTGCTCCCAGCAAGAATGTGATCTGAGTGTTGGTTTACAGATCATCAAGATACTTGGCGCACCAAAGCACGCTCAGAACAGAGAGTCAGGAATCTGAGACCTACAGCTGGCTGCGTGAGGAAGATGTGTCCCGGAGGATTTCTATCGAACCCAAAGGTAAATGTGTGAAAGGCTCTCTCTTTTCATCAGCATACTGGCCCTCTATCCCACCTATGCCTGCTTGGAACACAAATCCTTATGTTGTGGCCATTGAGCTTCCCCGCAGTGGCAGGAATAGAACTTAGCTTGCTCTGGTCCATCAGTATACACCCTTGCAACATGAGAAACAATGAGGACTCCCATGGCACCTTAAAGACTAACAGATTTATTTGGGCGTCCGCTTTCGTGAGCTTCGGCGAGAACACCATGTGAGGCGTGGGCACGTTGCATCCGGATGCGAAGCAAAGACACAGAATGGTTTAAGATGGTTTCTAATGCAAGGCAAGGTTGCCAACTGTTTTTGCAGATACAGACTAGCCCCTTGGGTACAAGCCACAAACTAATTCATCCCAGAATCTCTTGTGACCAGCAGTCTGAAACAGAGACAGTATTGTCCTCATGAGGACTTAGGACTCCTCGTGGAATGAGGAGTAACAGTTAATCCGAACTAAGGACTTAGTTCGAATTAACGTTTAACTGCCGCGTGTAGCCGCGGGCAGTTCGTTCGAACTAAGGGGGATTAAAAATGATGGCCGGACGGGAACATGCAAATAAAGCCCGGGATATTTAAATCCCGGGCTTCATTTGCAACTCCGGTTGCCTGATTTGCCTACCTAGCTCGAATTAACGAGCTAGTGTAGACATACCCTTAGAGACTAACAGAATATATACATCCACGGCATCGTGAGTTTCCATGGGCAAACCCCACTTCTGCAGAGGAGATTATTTTGATTGGAGAGGTGAAAAAAGGAGAACAAGATATTTTTGGACTTGGAGAAAACGGTTCATTCCCAGAGATTATTCCCTAGCACCAGGAGAGGGACCACGCGGAGCACTAAGAATGAGATGAGGTGAGTGCGAAGAGGTGGGTGTGGGCTTTGCACCAGTGCAAGCAGGCATTGGCGCGCGTACAGTTCTGCAGTCACATTGTATTTAGGCTGGTTTCAGAAATCACCCCTGTCCGGGAGCTAGTGTTTGGCTCATGCTCCAGCTCCCATGGAATTTGGGAGCATTTTGATCTAGGGTTTTGACTTGTGCTCGTGTCAGCTGGAAACGTAAAGTAGGTTGAAAAACTGCTTCTGGATTCTGCGTCCACAAAGCAGGTGGCAAAAGGCACTGGGCACGAATAATCCCCGCCCAGCCGTGTGTGCCCACTGTGCTGCAGGAATTAAAGCTAGGCTTGAACTCTTCTCTTTGCTGTCACATCCTAGGCAGCCTACTTGTTTCTGAGGAGGAGCTGACGGAGCTGACTCACATCACGCCAGCCACGACTGGGATAGGTCTGCGCTCTCGTCTCAAAGGCCTGATCCAGAGCCTCCAGCGCCAGATTGAGGAGCAAGAGACCCTGAAGGAGTTTGTGGTGAGATGCATTAATTCGCTTTCAGCGGCCCAAGTGTTTGGCAGGGCCGGGAAAGGGAGCTGGGCAGGAGAGAACTCAACCTGTCCCGGATTAGAGGTGCCCACCGGCTGCAGGAGAGATCTGTGGGTGCGGATGGTCCTTTCGGACTCCACGAGGTCGGGGAATCGCTCCCAGCTAGACTGTGCCCCACGACGTGTGCACAGAGGAGACCTTACGTATGCAGATCTCCCCTTTTCCATGCAGGGGAGGGCTCAGTCACCTTGACGGCCTATGTCCCTAGACCCTATTGGCTTGGGCGGGATTCAAACATCCCCAGACAGCACAGCTGGGAGTCACCTGAGGTGTGTGCACTTTTCGGCAGAGTCCTCTCAGCTCTGTTGTACCGGGGAGCCTCCAGGGGTGGCATCAGATTGAGAAATCCCAGCCACAGCACTGGACCGGAAACTGATCAAAGGAAATGCTTTGTGACACAGCTGAAGAATGTCACTGGGTCTCTTGAAGCATTTGGGACAGGGGTGGGGAACCTTTTTTGGGTCGGGGGCCACCAAACCCCTGAAAAATCAGTCGGGGGCCTGCACACAAATGAGAAGCAGAAACCCACATACACACACAACCCAAAAACAAACACCCCCCCCACTGACGTGGCCCCCAGCTGAGGAGAACGACACTCCCCACATGCCCCTTGCACACCAGAGCCTAGGGGGCCCGGCCTAGTAGATTTTGTGTGCTCCAGCCCCGCGGGTGGGGCAGCAGGGCAGCTGGAGCGCCAGCGTGGGCTCCCCAATGCTGGGGGGGGCCCTATCCAGACAAGCAGGGGGCTGCGTCCGGCCCCCGGGCCTGAGGTTCCCCACCCCTGATGTGGGAGCTGGCAAAAGACAGCGTCTTGCTTCATCTTCCCTGCAAACGCAGAGTAGGGCATATAGAGCGTATCCCAGACAAAACTCTGTTTCCCAGCCCCAGGTCACAGAACTTGACGGTGAGGCCTAACACTGACCCTGCAGCTTCTTGTGGGAGGCAGGAAATTGAGTGTCTTGTCTGTCTGCTTTCGATCTAGGCTTTAGAACATATCAAGCCGCTCGATGGCTGCTGCGTCGGGAAAGCGCCAGAAAACAGGGAGAAAAACAGATACCGAGATATCCTTCCATGTAAGCAAGTACACAAACAGGGCCTAAAGCTACTCGGGGCACACACGGGAGCCCAGGGAAAGCAGCTGGTAGGCTGTTATAGCGGCAGATCCCTCCCCTCCTCTTGTCACGGGGGCTCCAGAATCAGTGGAATCTGTTACACAGGCAGTGGGTAGAGCATGTGGGGTTTGTGGGAGTTGGACCCCTGCAGCGATATGGATCCTAGCTCCCTGAAGGGCCCCTGCCTGTCTCTCTTGATCAATCCAAGCAAGGCACAAATTCCCTGCCAGTAGGAGCTGGCTTCTGGAATGAAGGTGTGCACGTTCACTATGAACAGTGTGCTCCCATTTCCATGTACACCGACCTCTTTGGGACCCATACCAGTGGGACTAAAAAGGCAGGCTGTGCTGCAGTGCAGTGTGCTGGGATCTTGGAGAAATATTACAAGGTTTTCAGGTTCCCTATGTTTTAGAAACTTGCCAGTATCCTATGGTTCTGGTTCAGATCATGGTGGGTGAGCAACAGTGTTTTGCACTATTACCATAGGATCCTGTTGTAAGGCGTGTCAGGTTGCGACGGAAGTGCCCTAAAGAAACAATACAGTTCCTAGCAGGAAGAGATGAATCTATAATACGATTGTAGGAACTGCTTATTCGCAGCGATATTGGTGCTGCTTGGCCAGCCAAAAGCACCTTAAATATCACGGAGACAACATGCAAGTCCCAGCTGTGCAAGCTTTCCTTGCGTCCTGTGCTGAGCATGGGTTCAGCTCGCCCGCTGAACGAGCAAAACTTGAAAGGACTTTTTCTTCCTGTCCAGATGATGCCACCCGGGTTCCTCTTGGAGCAAACAGGGGCTACATTAATGCCAGTTACATCCGATCGCGCATCGGAGAGGAGGAGTATCTCTACATCTCCACACAAGGGCCTCTGCCGTCCACGGTGGCTGATTTCTGGCAAATGATTTGGGAGAACGAGTCAAATGTGATCGCCATGATGACAAAAGAAGTGGAGCTTGGGAAAGTCAAGTGTCACCGATACTGGCCGGAACCTCCACAGAACGCTGTAGACCTCAGTGAATTCCATCTGCGGCTGGACACCTACCAGATCCTGGAATATTTCATCATCCGAATCATAGAAATAATTCACAAGCAGGTACGTTAAGTGTATTTCTATGTATGTTTGACAAGGGGGCCTCGGGCGCTACGTACTGTGTCTCTCTGACAGTATTTAGAGCAATGCTGAATACGCTTCTTCTGTAGCATTTTCTGATCTTCTTTCTGCTTGCTCAGAACTGGAATTATAGGAGTGCCACAGAGCGGGGGATATGGCCTTACCTCTGGGTGGAAACAGTGGATCTGGCCATGCCGTTTTCAGGACAGGGACTGAAGGCCTTCAATGCAGTGGGGGTTGAAGGCATTTGCAGGGTGTGCTCAGATGAGAACCGGTATAAAACTGTGTCCCCAGCAAGGACCGGGAGGCACGGCGAGGGGGAGGATGGTTGATCACTGGCGGCACAGATAGACAGTCTGCATTCCATTCAGAGAAGCAGCCACATGGGATGTCCAAATATTTGGAGATTCCTGAGCCTGCTGGATTAGAACAGGTTCTTGGGCAAGATGTCCAGTCCTTCCTACTTCCCCTGGAACAGACAGACAGGTAGGGTGCTCTTTGCAGGGCTTCCATGAGCCACCCTAGCCAGAGGCATGAGATGTAGGGATCTCTTGGAGGTGGGGGGAGGGGGGGTCAATGGAACAGTTTGGAGCCTAGAAGATTCATTTTGAATTCTGGGTTGAATGGCTCCTGCCCTCCAGTATCCCAGGATGCCCATCCTGGGTACTAACTCTGTGGAAAACGCTGCAATACCTGGCAGTTGTCTGTACGTTTTGTGAACACATTTAGCGCAGTTCCTTTGAACTATGGGCTCGAATACAAAGTCACTGCAGATGCCCAGTGCTCAGGCAGGGCCCAAAAGGCTGATCTGCTTTATGCCAGTGTCAATGGGATCCGACACAGACCCGCAGAAGCCTATTTATTTTTCTGGGATGCCTGGGCGAAACCTCTGAGAGCCCTCGGCCACCTACCCGGGTGCAACAGTGCATGGCTGCTGAGCAAGTCCTCGGGCACATCTGGTTGCCTTTCTAGGAGCGACTCCCTGTCCCCTATCATGAATTTCACATTGGCGGTCGCTCTCTTCCAGACAGGAGAGAAGCGCTTCATCAGACACCTGCAGTTCACCACCTGGCCGGATCACGGCACCCCCAGAATGATAGAGCATCTTGTCAAATTTGTTCGCTACATGAGAAAAATTCACCAGACGGGCCCCATCACGGCCCACTGCAGCGCTGGGATCGGAAGGAGCGGGGTTCTGCTGTGTATCGATGTTTTGCTGAGCTGCATTGAGAAAGATCTGTGTGTGAGTATGTCTGACCCAAGCCATAGCGAATAGTCCCTCTGCCTTATTCGTGGAGGGACAACAATTCGCCCCAGGCCAGGTTTCAAAAGACAATGGTAGAAAGTCCTGATTCCTGTTGGCTTCAGGGGTAACAGTGAATAGCCAAACGGAGGAGGAGACGCCTTATGCCTCTCCATGGAGAACGGTTCCTTCTTTTCAATCTCTTGCCCGGCACTGACGTACCCCGTTCTCTCCTGGCAGTTCAACGTCAAGCAGATAGTGAGAGAGCTCAGACACCAGCGATTCGGCATGATTCAAACCCAGGTAAGGTCTCCGCCACGAGGTCAGCCAACTCTGTATACTGTCCCTGATTCAGCAAGGCACGGGCCTCGCTGCCACTGATGCTCACGAGACTTAAACAAGTATCCACGTGCCTTGCTGAACTGGGGCCTTAAGCAGCACTTAATTGGTGCCAGGGCTTGCCAGAGCAGAGCCCCGCCTGGCCGTTCATAATCCCGCCCCTCTGGGCATGGCCGTTCATAACCCCACCCCTCTGGGCCTGGCAGTTCATAACCCCGCCCCTCTGGGCCTGGCTGTTCATGACCCCGCCCCTCTGGGCCTTAATGGTCATAGTCCTGGTCCCTCTGGGCTTGGCTGTTCATAACGCCACTCCTCTGGGCCTGGCAGTTCATAACCCCGCCCCTCTGGGTCTGGTTGCTCATAACCCCACCCCTCTGGGCCTGGCCGTTCATAACCCCGCCCCTCTGGGCCTGGCTGTTCATGACCCTGCCCCTCTGGGCCTTAATGGTCATAGTCCTGGTCCCTCTGGGCTTGGCTGTTCATAACCCCACCCCTCTGGGCCTGGCTGTTCATAACCCCACCCTTCTGGGCCTGGCAGTTCATAACCCTGCCCCTCTGGGCCTTAATGGTCATAGTCCTGGTCCCTCTGGGCCTGGCCGTTCATAACCCCGCCCCTCTGGGCCTTCATGGTCATAGTCCTGGCCCCTCTGGGCCTGGCTATTCAGAGCCCTGGCACCCCTCTAGGTTTGCTGCATCAATTACGAAAGTAAAACAATTGTTTGAGCCCCTCTTCCATTAGAATGAAGCACTGGCCTTAAGGCCCAGTTCTCCCACTGCCACTCAGGCTGGCTGGTACCTTCCTCCATGACTGGTCCCAGCATTCTACACAGTGCAAAGCTGCTAGAATCTGGCCACAAAAACGATGGGGGAGTGATCCCCGGGGTCGCAGAGTGTCCTGCCCCTTGATGGGCACAGCAGAGTAGGCGACACTCCCAAGACTCCTTATCCAGGAGGGGGCCAGTGTGCTCTTTACAAAGGACAGGTAATAGGCTGAGCCAGCCCTTAAAGGGGGCTCAGATTTGGCCAGCCTCCCCCCCACTAAATGGCAGCTTTCGGTTGAATCCCTGGGGTGGGGGGGCAGGAAGGTGGGAAAAACTCAGTTCAGGCTACTACTCAGTCACCCCTGCCCAGCCATGAGTTTCCAGGGGGGAGAAGACAGCTGAGTGCCTGCCTTAGGAGCGACTGAGACAGGGGTAAGGAAGGCAGTGCCTAGCCCCCACAGGCCCGTTGTCCAGCCCTGCTCAGGAGTGTTTGCACATGTGCCTAACCTGCCGCCCTGCCGCGCTGCTCTGAACCGGGCCACCTTTCCAGAGACAGGCCCTCAGGAGTGAGTGGGGGGAGGGGGAGCGCCCGAGTTTCCTGCAGCCTTAGAGTATGTGCACGGTACCGTCGCCCTTCCAGGCCAGCCAGCTCTCCAGGCCCCTCTGTATGTGTGTCTGGAATGTAACAGGGTGCCTGCGTGCTGGTTTCTGTCTCCACATGCCAGGACCAGTACCTGTTCTGCTACGAGGTAGCGCTTCAAGTGCTGCAAAACATAGAAACCAGGGAAGCCGATCTCCTGCAGTAAGAACCGCCATGGAGAACCCCCCGTTCCGGGAGACGTGTTCTGACGGTCCGGCATGGACAGGTGCTGTACCGCGTGCCCTCTTGCCTGGCGCGCTGCGTTAGGAAACGTTGATTTCTAAAGCATTTCTAAACCCCCAGAACTTAGGCTGGTAAATTATTTATACGTTGGCTCGCTGGCTTGAGAACTGTTCGTGTCACCTGCTAAGAGTAATGTGGATGTTCTGCCTAACGTGGCCAGGAGAGTAACTCTGGTGGGTGGCCCGGGAGTGACGTACTATCAAGGACTGCCGCGGTACCCGGTTAGCTTTAATATCTGAGGGGCAGCTAGGAACCCTGAGACATGACTGCTTCAAGCTGAGTGTCGTCGGTCTCTCATGCCACTCTAGACTTTTGCTCCTGTGTTTCGAATCAGTATTCTCGGCCCTCAAGGATGCTCTCAAGCAGGGGTGCCGGTTTGTTTGCTGCTGGTGGCTGGAACAGCTTCGAGCCATTTCCTGCTGTCAGTCTAGCTTCAGGGATCCCGCTGCCATTGGTGGAAGTTTGGGTAAAGTCATTGATGGGGGGACATGACCCCAAAGCTCTAGTGAGCGACTTTCAGAGCAAGCAGAGAGCTCCAACAATTGGAACGGGAGCAGCTTTCCCCCAGCAATGTCAGCCTAGGTAGAGATCATTAACTTCTTTCTCTCTGCACTCATGTCAAAGGGAAGGGGTTACTAACCAGCTTTGGGAGCGTATGTATCGATAACTGTCCCTTTAAAAATGCAATTCTTCCCTCCCCATTGAGTCGCTACCTAAGAATCCCTTATTTAGGGCCTGCCTGATCCAGCTCCAGTTCAAGCTGATGAAAAGTCCCATCGATTTCAGAATCTGGTCCTTCAACAGCATGAAATAGCTCGATTTGACTAGAATCTGTGAAAGCTGGTTCACTTTCTGTGAATTCCGGTTTGCGCAGAAATCTCCTGTTCCCCTGTGAGGCTGAAATCTGCATTAAACTGGGAAACACTATGGAATATCTGCCTGGGGCGCGGTGGGAGTTCATTTTTCATGTTTGCAAATTGCATACTGTTAGAATATTCTTGTAACTCATTTGCCTAGAGGGCTATATTTATGGATGTAGAATTCTTAGCTATGCAACAGAAGATTCTCTTCGGTCAAGGCAGGCAACACAGTGGCGAAATATATTAACAGTGATGTGTGTATAAAAACTGCTTCCTTGACTTCAAGATGGTAGTAGTCATATTAAGAGGTATTGGCATACAAAACCACTCCTTGAGCTACAAGACAATAATAAAGACTCTTGTTTCATTTTATTGTGGATCCGAGTGATAGATTTTTGGCACAGGAGGATTATGGCATTAAATACAACTTAAAACCCAACTTTCAGAAAAATACATCCCTATGAAATTATTCTGAGATTCCAGGCCAACTTTTGCTTTCTTCCCCCAGCTACACGGAGCTATCCCAGGGGTAACTTTTGGGAGTAGCGTTTACAGCATAAGCCAGATGCTGATTGAGTGACACTGCTAGAAATCCAGAATGTCTATTAAGTCATTGGCACAACTCCAGAATGACACTGCTGTAAATGAGAACAGAACCTGGTGTTCTATCTTGAATGAATTAAGCCTTCTAGAAAGCATCATTCTCCATACGTGAAGCATTTGTTTTACTCTGCACGCGTCATCTAGAGTAGCAGTTATTTGCACAGATCTGTCAAGCATCATTAGCCAAATGAATGTTCATAAATCTGTTACCTCTATTTGGTCCTGGCCTTTCACTTTGGTGTTATTTACTGCACTGTGCATGCATCGCAATGTAAGATAAAATTGCACAACCTATTGCACAATTCACTTTTTATACTAAACCGATTTCAAACCAGTTTTGCAGTAAGAAACGCTCTGGACTTTGTACGGAGATGGCTGTGAACAAACCTCTTGGACTTGTAAAGACATCCCCGTGTTGCTCCACTTTTTACATGTGCATCATCTTTGCAGCTGTTTGAACGTACACGTTTCCTGTTTTACAGGGCTATTAAAGTAAGAGAAGTTTGGAACCAGTGGCTTGTGTCTCATTTCAGTCTCTTGATATGAAATAGATGCAATAATAGCAAAGTTTAAACTAACAGCAAGCGGTTTGGGAGCAATATAAGCCCCCCTGCCTTAGGCATAAAACAACTTGTAAATCATGGGGGTCAGAAGGAAGCCTAACTCCGAGGACAGTCAAGCAGTGGACTGTTGCCAAGGAAGGCTGTAGAATCTCTGTGATTGGAGGATTTTAAGAAGAGGTTGGGCAAATACCTGTCTCGACGGGGCCAGGGTTACCTAATCCTGCCTCAGCATGAGGGGTGGACTCAATGAACTCGTGATGTGCCTACGTTTTTGTGATTCCCTGGGGGCAAACTGCCCCACCTCTGCCCGTTTGTGGCATTTCTTGTGCCCTCCTCTGAAGCAGCTGTGGCCACTAGAGGGCTGGACAGATGGGGGTGTGATCCATTCCAGCAATCCCGGAGTTCCTCCGATGGCCGAGACTGATTCCTCGGTATCGTAACCTCCGCGGCAAGTGCTGTAGAGGTGGGTCCAGTCCTGCCATCCGGCCTCAGGCAAAATGTACCGCAGTGGTAGGGCTGCACCTTTCCACAGAGCCAGCCTTCAGCCCTCTGGGGTGCTTGGCCTGGACAGCACGCTGCGGGAGAGCTCTCCCTGCGGGAGCAGTCGGACTGGAACAAGAAATAGAGCCGTGTTCATCGCGGGACCTACAGCCACTTGGGTTCGCACTGCCCAGCGGGGCAGGACTGGACCGTGCTGCACCTCCATTTGCTGGGGCACAGTGGAGTTGCTGAGAGCCACCGAGAGGGCGCGGGCCAGGGAGCGAGAGAAGGATGATGGGGACACATGCTGAGCAAGCAGCCAGGAGTGGGGTGAGCTGGAGGCACAGAACGCCAAGGGCCAGGTGCAAATGCCTTGTGTTTGCTCCCAGTGCTCCCAGCGGCCCGGTAGGTGCTGCAGACGGGAGACCTGAGGAGGAGTTGCCACGGGGGCTAGTGGAGCACACACGGCACCCCGCAAAGGGTGTGGCCGAGCTGCTCTGTGCACTGGAGACTGTGACCCACAGAGCTTACACTGTGTCCCCCTTTCTACCTCCTCCCCTTCCCCAGTCAAGTCCCTAACCGCCGGGTTTGCGAGAGGGAAGCATTGCCTAGCAAAGGGGGTCCAGGGGAGGCCATATAATTTCCCTGGCTCTCTGCAGGGGAGCTCAGGCCAGGGGGTTAGGTTTTCAGCAGCAACCCCTGGATAACTGACACCTGCCCCTTTTGCTTCCCAAGACACCTGGCAGCAGGTGACACGAGCAGCGTGCCGCACTCGCTGGAAGGCGACTGGAGGCTGACGCCTTGCGAGGCTGCCCAGCGGAGTCGCCGCAAGGAGATCTTGCTGTGTGACTCACATGCAGCCGTGCTATTCCCCCACCGAGGGCGCCATCAGGGTTTGAACCCCTGGCCCTTCAGCACTAATTACGGGCCCTCCGGTAGCCCAGCCACCGAGAAGGACTCGACGCGTCGTCCAACTGTTCACCAAGCAGCCGTGGAGTATTGGCGTTCGGGAGCCCGGGATGCTAACCCGGCCTCTGGGCGAAGGGGAAAGTCACCCTCTTGAGACAGGATATCCTGACCGGCTTAGTCCTCCTGAAAGGCAGCGCGGTGCAGTGGGCAATGCTGGGTTTGGCCCACCTGCCTTACCCTAGAGAGCTATCTAAGAGCCCGGGGCAGTGCGGAAGGGCCCTCTGGCCGGGCATGGCCAGAGTTAATGATAATTGTCTTCTGGGGCAGAGCCATTGAATGTAGATGCCAGGGAGCAGTGTCGACGGACGGCAAGTAAACACTGCCACCTGCCGGCCCAGGGCCAACCCCGCACCGTTAACCGTGATCCAGTTCAGTGCCTAGACCAGCGAGGGGCAGCCTGGGCTGGTGAGTGGGCTGCAGGCACGGCCTCCTCCATCTCAGTGGGCCCGACTGTCATAACCAAGGCAGAGGTTTGCGTCTAGGGCAGGCTGGCTCCCCGCGCCTGCGTCGCTAGACTCTGCGCGGGTGCCGACTGCACCGTAGCAGCGCTGTGATTGGACGCCCAGGGACCGCGCGGCCCTCACAGCCAATGCCATTGGATGTGAAACAAGAGGAACGATGCTCAGGACCGTGCAGCCCTGACCCTGTGACAGGCCCAATGGGACCTTTACGTTTCCTGGCCGGGGCCCCTCGCTCGTTAGCACAAACCAGCAATTAACCAGCGTCTCCCTCCTTGTTTCATTTCCTGCCTCCAACAAAGGCGGTTCAGCCCCTCTCGGAAAGGAGCCCCTCCGATTCGGAGCGTCCCTTTTCCATCCAAATGTGCCAGGAGACCCCTGCCCACTCACCCCCTTCTCCTTCTTCCTAGCTGGGGCAGATTTCCTCTGGGCCAAACCCTCAGGTTCATGAGCTCTTCCAGCCCATCTTCCGGTAGCTGCTGGAAGGACTTGCTGAAGCTGCTGGAAGGACTTGCCGACTGTCAGACACCAAGAAACAAGGAGTAGTTCACCTGTAATTGTTGTAAAGAAACACACAACAAGAGATACAGCAAGGTAGTCGGACTGACGGCTTCCCTGCCTACTCAGAGCGGCACTTTCCACTCGGATTAAACTGCGCAGTGCTCCAGCTTGCCACAGCTGCAAGACCGGACAGTACAGAGCCAGCACTCTTGGGTATAGACAGATCGTGGGAAGAAACAAGATACACAAAACGGGGGAAGGAGGGAACTGGCGGGGGGAGGAGGGGCTGGAAGAGGGAGGTGGAAGGGAGTCTGGTATTATCTGAGCTAACTCAGAGTTCCTTATCCGAATGGGCCAAGAAACGGGGTCCTCATTTCTGCGAATTGCTGTAAGCGCTCGCCACACCGACATTGACCGTAGTCTTGCTCTCACGGCTAACTCAGATGGCGCAGGCATTTCTGATTGGCTGGGAGCTGGGTCCAAAGCCGCCACGGGTGTGCAATGAGATTTTGAAGCATGCTCACCTGCCCTTGGATTTCATCACCAACCCAGCTGGGGAACCTGTTGCTGTTGGTAATCCCACGGCAGGGCCCAGAAGCAGGGGCGGCCCATCCATATAGGCGAACTAGGCGGTCGCCTAGGGGCGCCAAGTTAAATGGGGCACCAAATGGTGGCGCAATATCATTGAGGGGTTTGGAGGTGGTGGCGCCCATTGCATGGTTCGCCTAGGGCACCAGTTGCTGGCGGCTAGTCTAGAGCCGCCCCTGCCCAGAAGGGACCCAGACACTCTACACAGTCCTTCCCTAAGGGCTCCTGAACTACAGAGGCAGAGCAGGTAGCAGCAGCATCCCCCGTCTACAAATGGGGCACGAACGGAGCAATGGACTTGCCTAAGTTCACAGCAGAGCCAAGAACCAAACCTGGCTCTTGCCAGCCCTTAGCCACCAGCCCAACCCGCATCCTTTTGCCCATGGAGCCCAGCTGAAACGTCTGCTTTGCAAGGCTTTGACTGACTTTTGGTGTGGGCTGTGTGGTCAGTTTGAGCCTAAAACTCAGGGTGAGCACTGGGAAATGTGTGTTGTCTTGGCGAAAAGGGGAAGAAACACTGCCCCTACATGACATGGGTTCGTCTTGCACTCTGCCTGGGACTCCTGGGTCCTGTTTCTCGCTGCGCTCAGAATTCCTAGGTGCTAAGGTCGGAAGGGGCCCCGGTGAGCCCGGGGACTCCCTTGTCTTAATGCCTGTTTGAACGAGAGCTGGTCTTTTCCAAAAGCGTCCAGCCTTGATTTAAAACCCGCTTGGTGATAGAGACGCCAACTTCCTCTGCCTCAGTTTCCCCATCTATCACGCCAGCTTGCTCTGCCTCAGTTTCCCCATCTATCAAAGGGCCGCAATGCTCGCTCGCCTCACGGGGGCGGCTGAGGCTTAGTCATCGTTTGCAGAGTGCTGAAAGAGCCTTAGGGAGGGCCGCTATGAAAGTGCCCCGTGTGTGTGTGTGTGTGTGTGTGTGTGTGTGTTGAAAAGTAGCAACACCCACACAAAGCGGGTCTGCTTTTGAAAAAGGTGTGGCCAGCATCCCTTGGCTGAGGAGTCTTCCAGCAGCCCCTCGTTGCTGACCCCCCCAAGATGAACAGATAATGGGAGGAAGGCAAGAAGGAAAAGTTTGCAATCCCAGCCTTACCCGCTAGATGTCGCCACTCTCTTCCACATGGGACAGGAGCCGAGGAGTCGGTGGGTTTGCTCCCCTCCACGACAGGCATGTGCCTAGCGCCAGGGGTTGGGACCCTTCACTTCTAGGTCATCTGGGTTAATAATGGCCAGATGGCTCACTGGGCAGCCAGTGGGCGGCTGGAACTGACACTCAAAGGGATCGTGCTAAATGGGAGCCCTGGGCTCTCTAGGACCAAGGGAGACCCAGCGAAGGCTAAGGGCATATGAGGCTGAATGTGCCCCCCCAAGTCGTTCCCAAGCCAGTCTACGTGCACACTGCTCATACGCCAGTCCCAGCCCTCTCTCGTGTCTGTCCCTGTCCTGGGTTCCCTACCCACCTTGGCCTAGAAGCTATGGACTCCAGTCCATACTTCGGGTCCGCTTGCTGGTAGGGGCAGGAGCTGGCTGCATGAGTTGTCTGGGTCGGTCTCTTCTAGCTAGTCCAGGAGACTGGGTAGAAGGAGGGATGCTATTCTGTACACACGCCCCTTTGGGCTGAGGTGTCCCCACTGGTCCCCCTCCTGCCACAGGCATGCGAAGAGGCCCCAGAGGCCAGTCTTCATCTCTCTCCTTTATCCTCCACGTAGGTTCATCACAAGCCGTACAAGCAAACTCCTGGTCTTTCTTTCGGAGAGACTCCCCCTGTGCCATCGTGGGGGCCTGATCCCGTATCGCCTCCCGGCATCCCCAAAGCGGATTACATGGCAGTTTCTTCTCCCTGCCATAAGCCTGACGCAGCAGCCCGTAAACACGCAGCAGGGGCAAACACAACACCAACGTCCACCCTTCACCTGCACAGACTCACGCAAGCAGCCCGTTTCCAGGGTATGTCGTCGGCCCCCCACCAGGAGTGACCTCTGGAGATAAAGAAGCACAAGCCCCGCCCACATATGCTAATGTGGTACCTGACTCCGCTGGTCCCAAGTAGCAGGGTGCTGCCCTCGATGGGTGAGCTAGAAGGTAATATGATCACCCGTGAGATGCCATTGCAGTGGTATGCATAAACTCATCCACTCTCTCGGGGTGTGTCTAGACTACAGGGTTTTGTCGACAAAAGTGGACTTTTGACGACAAAACTATACCTGCGTCTACACTACCGCTGAGTTCTGTCGACATAACGTCGACAGAACTCGGCAGTTTTGTCGACAGCGGTAAACCTCATTCTACGAGGAATAACGCCTTTTGTCGACAGAGTTCTGTCGCCAGAAGGCGTTATTGCATCGACACTGTCCTTTGCGTCTACACTCTCATGCCGACAAAGCGGCTTGCTTTGTCGACAGAACTGGATGTAGTCTAGACGCTCTTTGTCTGTCGACAAAAGTCTGTAGTCTAGACGTACCCTCAGAGGCCCACGGGAAAATCTGGCCCGTGATATTTTTTCATCACTAGTGGGAGGGGTCCCCACATAGCGTTAGCCACCTCCAGGAGGAAATGCGATCCAACAGCAGGAGGGCAGTGGAGGCTAATGGCGAGGGTGTGGGAGTAGACCCGGGGACAGCCCCCCGCCTGCTTTCCTCCCTTTCTTGTCTAGTTAGAGCCGGTGGAACATTTTCCAGCAGGCTCCCGGAAGAATGGAAAAGGCCGGGAAAAGAGGGGGAACCCTGCAAGTGCTGCTTCCTGAGAGCTGAAGAGCAACACGCATCATTGTTTGTAAAGAGCCATGGGAAAGGCAACGTTCCCCGTGCGGAAAATGTCACTTGCCCACCCCGCTGTGCTGTTAAGAGTGTAAGCGCTTTGGGGCAGGGACCGTCTCGCCGTGTTTCCACGTTCAGCACCTTGCACAACAGGCCCCGATCGGAGCTGGAGGTCTGTACCATGGCTGGAGCTCCTCAGCAGGTCCACCCTACGAACACAAGTTAACTCGTCTAATCTGTCATGCAGCCGGAGGGGAGTGCTGCTGCCTGGGCTCATGGCCTGGAGCTAGCATCTTCCCTCTCGCTCCCCACCTGTTTCCTTGCACTGCAGTCACCATGCGACACCCCATCCCCAGCTCCTATAGATGTCAGCACCGAGCCGCGCAGGGGCAGGGGGCTGCGTGTATCTCCGATCGGACTTGTTGGACAGAGCGAGTGCGATGCTATTTTCCTGTCAGGTGAAGATAAACCCCCTTATCTCTCGGAGGCAGGCGGCCGAACCAGCTGGCAAGAAGGGAAGCGAAAGATTAACGCTATCTGAGGGAACTTGAGACGGCTGGAGACACAGGCCTTTCTCCTAAGCCCCGCCAGGGTGTTTCCTTAATGGCTGATAGAGTGTGGATGCCAAAACTCCCATTGACTTCGGAGGGCCAGGATTCGCCCCTGCCCCCAGTGGTTTAGGTCGTGCAACCCCTGTCAGGGTAAAATAGCCCGGCTTGAATGAAAGATACCAACTGACGAATGTTACCCCAGCTCGTGGGGACCTGCTCCAGTAGTTAATCTCTTACAAGCGCGAGTCTTCCTTCCAGCTGGAATTTGTTAGGGTCAACGTGTAACTTTAGTGGGGAGGTTCTGCGTGGAGCCATTGCATCTTGTTATGCCTTTGTTATCGTGATTGAAACGCCCACTCCTGCAGCCCCATTCCCCGGCCCCAGCTATCCATAGGAGCTCAAACAGGTTTTCTACCATGTCTTCGCCAATGGGGCCAGTCTGAATTTGTCCGACAGAGTGATCGGCGCTGGGTCGCTCAGTTCGGCTCCCCCATGAAAAGGGGAAGGCCCAGTCTCCTATGTTTGAAAAGCACGAGTCACATCCTCATTCAAAATATTATGGCATTGGCTTAAAAAGCCTCCGGATTTTGAAAAGGAGAAATGTTTTGGGGGGGGGGTGTCTTTGCCTTCTCGGGTTGGTGTTTTCACCAACGTTTCAAACTTTTCTTCACCACCGGCAGGCTAGAAACGTTTTTAAAAGGAAGCTGAGCTCTCCCTCCCCCCGCCCCCCCAGGAAACCAAGAACTGGGGCTCCAAATAAAAGAACCCCAATGACGATCACAAGCCTCGCAATAACCCTTCGGGAATGCCGAAGGGGCTGGGAGACGCCAGACTCTGAGGCGGGCACCTGGGATGTTTGGCAAAACTTGCGCCAGCCGAAGCGGCACTAATATTGACTGGAGTTGGTCGGAAGTTTGGGCTATGTGCAGAGGCCGTTGCTGTAGGAGTCAAGGGCGGGAGTCTGATCCAGCCAACCAGGCTCAGGCTGCCCTCAGGTCTGGAGGAGGAACAGAGCAGCTCTGGATTCCCGGTGCCCTGAATTACTACTTGAAAGGCTTTTCCCCCCTCTGTGTTATTAAAAGTATTCTGTGCCCTTGCGCTTCCCTCACCGATCCTGTTTTCTGCAGAGGCCCCCTCCTCCAGGCCCGCTCCTTGGCCTGCCACGGGGAAAGGTGAACCCTGGTGCCGCTACGCCAGGCCCCCACAATGCCGCAGTCCATCCCATCCATAGGACTGTAGGGCTGGCTGCCTTGGGCCCCCAAACCACGTGGCCGGGGGCCAGCTGCCCCAATTTGTTCCCTGGACGGCTCCACCGGTTGCACCTCCGCGTTGCCCCGGAGGAAAACGTGGGGCAGCCTGCAAAGAGCCCGGGGAAGCCAGTCAGAAATGAAGTCATTCAGCGCCGCGCTCAGCCGGCTGCCTCCACATCCCCCCAGGGGGGCGGCGAAGTTGCTTGTTGCAAACTGTCCTTATTAACGAGATGTTCCATTTCGATTGTACCTAGCACCTGCCTCCAATTACCCGACGCCGCGGCCCAGGCTCTGCGGAAGCCCAGGCAGGGTGTGGGCGAGCCAGGCGGCCAAGGGGGGAGGCTGGCGCGCCTTTGAAGGCGATCATTTGTCTTCATCAGCCATGGCCATCCTTGAGCGCCCTGACAGCAGCCTCTCCCCGCGCGGCAATCAGGGCTGTTCGCGCCGAGAGGTAAGATAATGGACGGGCGGCCCCGGCCTGAGCCTGGGGAGCGATTTGTATTCATTAACGCGCCCGCTAATTACCCTGCTCGGATGCACGTGGGACCGAGACAGCAGCCAGTGCGGCCCGGACGCCTCGCCGCGCCGGATTGGAGCCTTCTGCCTCGGGCGCTGCAAGGAGGCCTGAGTGGAAACAGGGGTGACAGAGGCCTGGGAGGGCCCCGATCCTGGGTCACCGGTGTGAGGTGGGGCTGGGGGGGGGGGGCACAGGGAGCACTGGGGTGCCTGAGGGGAGGTGGGGATGGGTTATAACCTCTCCCCTGTGTAAGGGGACTGGGGCACAGGGAACACTGGGGTGTCTGAGGGAGGTGGGGATGGGTTATAACCTCTCCCTGTGTAAGGGGGACTAGGGGGCACAGGGAGCACTGGGGTGTCTGAGGGGAGGTGGGGATGGGTTATAACCTCTCCTCTGTGTAAGGGGGAGACTGGGGGCACAGGGAGCACTGGGGTGTCTGAGGAGGGGGATGGGTTATAACCTCTCCTGTGTAAGGGGGAGACTGGGGGCACAGGGAGCACTGGGGTGTCTGAGGAGGGGGATGGGTTATAACCTCCCCTGTGTAAGGGGGCTGGGGGCACAGGGAGCACTGGGGTGTCTGAGGGAGGGGATGGGTTATAACCTCTCCTGTGTAAGGGGGCTGGGGGCACAGGGAGCACTGGGGTGTCTGAGGAGGGGATGGGTTATAACCTCTCCCTGTGTAAGGGGGCTGGGGGCACAGGGAGCGCTGGGGTGTCTGAGGAGGGGATGGGTTATAACCTCTCCCCTGTGTAAGGGGGAGACTGGGGGCACAGGGAGCACTGGGGTGTCTGAGGGAGGGGATGGGTTATAACCTCTCCCTGTGTAAGGGGGCTGGGGGCACAGGGAGCGCTGGGGTGTCTGAGGAGGGGATGGGTTATAACCTCTCCCTGTGTAAGGGGGCTGGGGGCACAGGGAGCGCTGGGGTGTCTGAGGAGGGGATGGGTTATAACCTCTCCCTGTGTAAGGGGGAGACTGGGGGCACAGGGAGCACTGGGGTGTCTGAGGGAAGGGGGGATGGGTTATAACCTCTCCCCTGTGTAAGGGGGGGCTGGGTGGGGCACAGGGAGCACTGGCGAGTCTATCAGAGAATCCCAGAGCTGGAGGAGCCCTCAGGAGGTGATCATGTCCAGCCCCCTGCCCAAGGCAGGACCAACCCCCATTAAATCACTGGGCTTTGTCAATTAATCCCAGCCAGGGCTTTGTCAAGCCGGAACTTCAACACCTCTCGGGATGGAGATTCCACCCCCTCCCCAGGGAACCCAGCCCAGCGCTTCCCCACCCGCCTAGGGAAATAGTTTGTCCTAATATCCAACCTAGACCCCACTCCCACTGCAACTTGAGCCCATTGCTCCTTGTTCTGCCCCCACTGAGATCAGCCTCTCTCCATCCTCTTTGGAACCCCCCTTCAGGCAGTTGCAGGCTGCTCTCAAATCCCCCCTCACTCTTCTCTCCTGCAGACTGAACAAGCCCCGATCCCTCAGCCTCTCCCCGTCGGGCACGAGTCCCTGCTGCCAGGCTTGGCTCGTTCTCTCGCTCGTGTTTCCAGCTGCGGCGAAGCCGAGGCCAAGCGTGTTGGCCAGGACGGTGGCTGTCCCTTCTCACACCCATCTCAGTCACCTCTGACTTGGCCTCCCCGTGGCCTGAGTCATTCCCTGGTGGCTGGTCCCCGAACGCTACATTTGCACATCCAACCTGGGCTCGTTAGGCCGAGACATGGAGACAAGGGGGAGGGTCGGACTCAGTCAGCTGTGACCTGCCAGTCACAGACTCAGGGCTTCAGCTCCCAGCTTTCGCAAGCCGCTCGCTGGCGCGCTAAGCAGCGCTCGGCCTCTCCCCGCCATGCTTGGCTGAGAACTCCAGGCGCGGGGGGGTCGTGCGGCGGCCGTGACGAGGCTCGGAGGGCGTTTGCCCCGTTAGCGGAAGGGCAGGGCTGCGCATCGCGGGAATCCCATCTCCCCACGGCGTTCCGGGTTCTGACCTTGGCGTCTTTAATTAGCTCATTACGCCAGCCCTCGGTTATTTCCTTACTGTCCAAGAACCTCTGGCATCCTGTCTGGCGAGCGCCCCGGCTTGCAGGAATGGAGGGCTTGCTGATTAGATGCGGAGGGGTGCTGCGGCGTGTATACATTCTGCACACCATTACAATAACATCCTTGATCCCTTAATGAGGGACTGCTAACGGGGCAGGGAGGGCTGGGCAGGCGGGGGCAGGGCGCACAGAAGCCCTGAGAACATGCTCACGCTGACAGCTGCCGCAGATGTCACGCCAGCAGCTGTGATGCTGGCAGCAGCGCCCAGGGCTGGCTGGAACGTGGGGGATCGTCACGCGCCCTAAGCCCCAGGCATCTCTCGTCATCCCCGTGTGGGGCAGGCCGGCACGTTTTCTGAGCCCCGCCTGGCCCCATTCTCCTCCTCGCACCTCCTGGGCACGTGCCGGGGGCTTTCTTCCCAGAAGTTTGGACGTGCGCTGTAGCAAGAGTGGCACGGTTCAAGGCACCGGCTCCAGTCCAGAGGGTGGTGCCCGCTGATCCTAAACCACGTCTACCCTGTCTGGGGGGCACGGCCGATCGCTGGTCACGGTCCCATTTAGCATACCAGAGACTCAACTTACGGCTTCTTGGCCTGCCTGCCTCCCACCCCCGCTGGAAGAAGATCTCATCCCTACGGTTCTGCCAGCCAGAGAAAGGGGCGTTTTCCTTGTTGCTGGTTTGATTCTCTGTCTCCCTTAAGTTATCCAACCCAGGCAATGGGATTTAACCCCACGAACACCTCCGTCTGTTCCACCACCCTGGCCCGGGGCACAGTGAGCCGCAGTGTGGCCTGTTCTATTGGCAGCCAAATCTGACACCACCGCAGTCAGAAACACAGGCCGTAGTCTAGGACCTGGGGACAGCTCCTGGTCTCAGTTACACCTGTGTAAATCTGGAGTGACCCTGCTTACTTGGGTGGGCGGCCAAGACAGGCGTGCAAAGGGGCAATTGAACAAACAGAGAATCCCTTTTAACAGGCTTTTGGGACGCTCCGGAGTGGTTTGGTGCAAAACGAGCACAGAACCTGTTTTAACGGAGGTCCCTTCGAGTCCTAGAACTGCAACGCCGGGGTCTGTGCTCGTCTCTGGGAGAGGCTGATGAATGCTCCGGTGGCACTAGCAAACTCAGAATGTCGCCCTCCGTTTGTCGGCTCTGAAGAGGGTTTATTGGGGATTTAGCACTGGCTTCTGGAGTTCAGTTTCCTTATCCCAGGTGTGTTCTCCGCATTAGCACATCGCAATTCATTTGGCTTCGACTAACCCCGGTGCCCAGAGGCCTCCATCCGGACCGGGGCTCCTCTGCGCTAGGTGTTTTGCAAACGCGACTGAAAGGCCTAGTCCCTGCCCCAAGCGTTAGCTGTCTTTGCAATGTCTGTGCCGTGGCAGGGGACGTGCGGCTGAAGGCGTGGGTGTATTTCAGGAGCCCCCCACGACGCACCTCCGGATCAGAATCCGTCTCCCAGGCTCTTCCTCCTGCCACCACAAAATAAAACTCGGGCGGAAATGTGGTCTGACTTTTAAGCTACGGGGTAAGTCCATTCCTGCCTCCCTAAATGTACCCGTCACCTGCCTAGCCCTCTTGTGACCCGCCCGGCCGTTACTTGAGGGCGGAAGTTTGGCGTTGTACCCCGGAGCGCTTCATGCTGCCAGGGTTGGGGGGAGGATTCCAGTCCCAATAAATTCAGGCCAGACGTTGCAAGCCTGAGCCCCCTAAATCCCCCTGAACGCGATGGAAGCCGCAGGCGCTCGGTGCCTGCGTCATTCCAGAGGGAGGAGGGCAGCGGCAGCTCTCGTGTGTGGCCCATGAAGCAGGGGGCTTTCCCGGAGCGTTCCTATGTGCGTGGAGGCGCCTGAGGCCAGTTTTCGAAGCACCAGGCGGAGTTGTTTCCTTGGGCCAAATGCTCAGCTGGTGTCAAACGTTGCTGCGTCAGGAAGGCGTTTTCTCTCTGGTGAGTTGGGATGGGGCCTACAAACCCAGCACCTGGCAGGAAGGGCTCTGGGGTGGGAGGGGAACGTGGGGAGGGTCTGTCTCCTCCTTAGGGGCCATGCCCATGCGGGTTTGGATTTTTTTTTTTTGCTTCTCACTTGTGTGCGGCTCCCGACTGACTTTCCTCGGCCCCCGGCCCAGCAAGGGTCCCCCAGCCCTGGGTGAAGGAATTGCTTTGGCCTGGAGGGACCCTGTCCAAGCACAAGCCAGGCCAGGAACGGAGGCGGAAAGCCGAGCGCAGTAGCCGGCGGCTCTGCGGGGAGCAGATGCCCAGTGGCTCAGCTCCCAGGGAGAGGCCTGGTGTGGGGCAGACCCTACTCCCTTGCCTAAGGTCCCCTGAGGTGACAGGAGCTCCGCTGGATTCGGGGGGAGAGGCAGGCAGTGCCCCGGGGGGTGAACAGGGACCTGAATTTGGCCAATAACTGGCACGCGTTGGACCCGCGTGGACGTTGGCGAAGGGACACCCAGCAGGGTGGCACTATCCGGCATGCCGCACCGGCTAGAGCGCTGGGGCTAGTCCAGCGTGCCCGACTGTGGGACCCCCACTGCTTCCGTGCCCTGGCATGGCCCCCACCTCTTCCAGGCAGCCGTCTCTTCCCTCTGTAGGGGCCGGGGGCGGCTCAGCCAGGCCAGAGGAGCAGCCAGCATGGGGCCCCACACTGTGCTCCTCTCCCCTCTGCTGCTCCCCCCTCGTTAGCTGGCGCCCCTCCACGTACTGGTCAGGAATTCCACTTGATGCTCCTCATTCACACCAGGCTGGAGGAGGTGTAATTCAGCCCTAGGTGAAATAGGGATGTGAATGGTTAGCTGGCTAACCGGTGGGGGCAGGAGGCTTCTCCAGCCCAGAGGGGCCACCACGGGTGAGGGGCGCGCCAGCCCAGTCGAAGCAGCTCCCGCCATGGCAGGCGGGCTGTGCCTGCCCGGCCGTTTCAGCGGTTAACCAGTGAACTGATTAAACAGGGTTTTACACCCCCAAGGTCAATCACGTAGAACCGTGACCTTGAAAATGTGAGCAGGGTTCTTGATATGAAAGGGGCCCGTGTGCATCTCTCTGGAAACGTCGCACTGGCTCTGCCTGGCACCCGTCTCGGATGGGCAAGCATAAGCCGTTTCCCTTCCTGCCTCCGGTGCGTGTGCTACGGCGGCTCTTTGGGCCCAGGGCTGGTCTTGGTTGCCCTGCTGTAAGTCAGACCTGATGCAGGAACCGGCCGCGTTGCCAAACCTTCCCTTCCCCCGCACACACAAAAGCCAAGAGGCAGGCAAATCAAACTCACGGGCTTTTAAAAAAGAGAACAAACCTGCGGCTCTTTGCTCGCCTTCTAGCTAAAGAGCCTTCCGGGGACACTGGAGTCTCATTTTGAGACACTTCCCTGCCCCCACAAGAGCTAGAAACATTGGTTTTTGAATTGTTCCCTGCAAAGGAAAGCGGAGATACGCTGGCACTCTCTGGAGGGCCACAACTTGGGGAAAATACCAGGCGTGGTGAGACCGATGGTAGTTTTGCAGGAGTGTAAGCCTGATGCTCGTTGGAAGGGACCCAGGTTCGCTGTGAATCATCAGTTTCCCTCATAAGTACCAGGGAGGGGGAGGAGTTGAGTGCCCCTGCGGACCCAAGAACCAGTCGTCATTGTCAAGTCTCAAGTCGAGTCTCGAGTCCCTAAAGTCACTTTCGAGTCAAGTCCCAAGTCAAGTCTCAAGTCTTAATTTAAAAACTGTCAAGTCACTTTTGTACAAGCCATCAATGTCGTCATTTTCGGACAATTTTTTCACCAAGTCGATTTAACAAAATTAGCACGTCTCAAGTCGAGTCTCAAGTCACAAACAATGAACCCGAGTCGCGTCTCAAGCTGAGTCACCTCGGCAACTTACGTCGGACTCGAGTTCAAGTCACGGGACTCAAGTCAACAACTCTGCCAAGAACCAATGGCTGTAAACTGGCCGTCAAAAAGTTTCAGCGTCCGCTTAGACGAAGGTTCGGCTCCATCAGAGGAGCAACCGTTCCGGACCCGCCTTCCCAGCGGAGCAGTGGAGGCAAAAAACTGGGACGCTAGGTGGTCCTGCCTACTCTGGCCTGTGGCTGATGGAGGCTGCTAGCAGCAAAGATCCCCAGTGGCCAGTGAGGGGCGGCTCAGCGGGAAGCGCTCTGAGTTACTCCAGAGAATTCCTTGCCAGGGTCTTGCCCACGGGCTCCGGATCTAACTGATCATCCTATTTGGAGCTGGAAAGTAATTCCCCCACAGGGGAGCCTGGAGGAGATCCTGGGGGGTTCCCCTTCCCCTGTAGCAGGGACACGGGTCACTTGTAGAATGAAAAGAGCGTGAACGGTGGATTCTCCGTGACTTGAAGTTTGGAAATCAAGAGGTGACTCAGCCATTGGGGGGCGTCTGCAGGAGAGGGTGGGGGAGGTCAGTCCCCTTTGGCCTGGAAGTCTGAGTCTGTTTCCCTGGCGCACTCAGCCATTTCTTCCTTTGGGATTGTCCTGCCGCAGCCGTACAGAGGCGGGCGCTGTTTGAAGGAAGAAAAATCACACCTGGGGAAGGGGGGCTATTTACCTACTCTCCTGACACTGCTATCATCATCATCATCATCCACAACAACGCTCAGCGCCCATCGGTGTCTGATGCCTCCCCTCACTATTTCCTTCCATCTTTCCCTGTCCAGTGCGCAGTGGCTTAGTTTCTGTAGACCAGCTCCGCACCAACCTACTAGATCATCTACCCATTCTCTCCTATTCGGACCATCCATCATGCCGAATACGAGGGTCTTCACTTTTCGCTTGTCATTCATTCTGCAGAGATGCCCGAATAGCTGTAACTTCCGTTGTAGAACCTTCTGCAGTGGGGTCTCTTTCGGCTGTATCTCCCTATAGAATTCCTCGTTGGTGACCTTCTGCATCCATCCTATTCTCAGGATCTTTCTATAACAACTCCTCTCGAATGCCAATATCCTTCTCTTTGAATCTTTCCTTATCACCCATGGCTCACATCGGTACAACATGCTGCTAAATATACACGCTTTCAAGATGCTCAGCTTCGTTCCTAAGCTAATCGCTTTGCTTTTCCAGATCTGATCCATCGCCTTCAGACTCGCTCTTGCTTTCGCTATTCTAGTCGCTATTTCCTTCTTACAGTCTAGATCAGTGGTCCCCAACGCGGTGCCCGCGGGCACCACGGCGCCCGCCGGGGCATTTATGTGCGCCCGCCGAGTGACCAGGGCCGACCCAAGCCATTCTTGCGCCCCAGATACCCGGTGCATGTGCAGCCCCACCCCCGGGCGCCTGGCAGCCCCAAAAGTTTGGGGACCACTGGTCTAGATCATACATCATGCTGCTCCCCAAATACGTGAACATCTCTACGTTCTCCAGTTCCATCCCGTCTACGCTGAGCTTCCTTCCTATTTCCTGATCTCCATATACCACTGTCTTCACTACGGACAGATGTAAAAAGCCTGCTTAGATGTCAGGCAGAGGGTGGCTTTTGCACGGGGAGTGGTGTTTGGGAGGCAAGGGGGAGAGGGTTTGATGGCAGCCACCGAGTTAGGGGAGCTGTGTGAGTCTCCGCCCCACGGAACCCGCAGCAAGGCTCCGCGTGCTTAAGGAATTCCCAATGGAACTTTCCGTCCTGCCGGCCCGGCCGGGAAGCCAGAGCCAAGGGGTTTGGCAGCTCCTTCTTACAGCCTGCATCCTCTGCGGAGGAACAAAAGGAAGGGCTGTAAACGAACTGCCAGGCAGGAAGGGGATGGGCCCCGAGGCAGCCCAGCTCGTCCCTCTCAATTTGTCGCGCAGCTGTCAGAATGCGACAGACCTTTTGATCGAACAGAGCAGCCCCGGCGGCAGCGTTGGAAGCCGGCCTCCTTAATGACTGTGTATTGGGTGATTGATGAGAGCACCGCAAACGGCATGCGGACTTGTGCCACTGCGGCGTGACGTTGTATCTGCTGAGAAAGCAGAAGCAGCAGCAAGCGTCTGACCCTTGGAAGTGACTCGCAAGTGGTGAGATGGCTCTGGGTTGATTGATCTCGGTGTTTCTCACCAGGCTGCTTCTGGCGCCCTCAGAACAGCCATGTTCGCCCCCTCGGGCGGGGTTGGCAGAAATCCACCCCCTTCCCGGGAGGGAACAGCCCTGCCTTGGGCGAGTCATGGAGGACCCCGCGGCCCCCCGCAGGTGGCAGAGCTGTGCGGGCAGCGGGTGACCTCCCGAGGTGGCGCAGGAATCTCCAGGATGGTCCAGGGGAAACGCCCAACACCGTCGTTGCGTGGCATTGTCCACGTGCTGGCCGTGGAACTCCCGTGCTTTGGGAAAAGGCGGGCCGGGGGAAATTCCTGCCAGCCTGATACTGATGCAAAGCAGGGTCCAATATTTTGGAGAACGAACTCGGGGGCTGTTTATCAGAAGGAAAATATTCGCTTTGTGTGGCTGGCACGGTCAGTGTCTGCAGGGATTATCAGCAAGGTAACTGGGAGCCCTGCCAGTCACACCTGCCTACAGAGATCGCCAACTTTTTCCCTCCCGACCCCGCTCAGGAGTCCTGCTCCTTTGCCAGCTGGGCAAGATCTCTGCTCTTAGGCCTCCACGCACAAGAGGTCGGTGTGGCGGCCTTTTCGTGTCCGTGCCTGGATGCTCTCACTCCACCTTGGGCCGGGCTCTTGTCAGGCTTCCCAAGACACTGGGGATCAGTTTGATGTGCAGAAAAGACCTGAAAGGAGGTGATAGCAGGGATGGTGCTGGGCAGACCCTCTTCCCTTTATGCCATTAGCAAACGAACGTCCCAGCGCATCGGTGAGGATGTTCCGCTGCCAGGGGCTGGAGGGGGATGGACAGTCACGTAATTTTACCATTAAGGCATGAGAGTCATGGGTTCCGAATTCCTCGGCCACCCCTTCCTTTGGACACCCCTCCAAACTGGAGCCAAATTCTGGACCTGTGGAGGTCCCCCCGCCGCTAGACCATGTGTGTTGCGAAATCTCATTCATTCCGCACAAACACAGAACACTGGGAACGTCACTCTTCATAGTCATCTTTTCATTCCTAGGTGGGCCTCGCAATTCTCCGCACGTTTCGCCTCCTGCGCCCAAAGGCCGGCAGTGGCGCTCTCTCTGGCAAACTCCGCACGTGCACATTCCTCAGCTGCAAACGAGGCCTCGGAAGCCTGGTGAAAGCCACGCTCGTGGAGCCAAACATTTCCGCGAGATGTCTCGGGGGAGGAAAGAGCTGAGCCATACAGCGTGCCCTGGGGGTGTTTCTGTGTTGCCATGAAACACCCATGGCTGGCTTGTGTAAGCGATCAGGCTATGGGACTGCTTGGTGTGGATGCTCAGGATCCGGGACCCCAGAACCTCCAGCCCAACCCTGAATTTTTCCCTATGGAATAGCCTACAATTTCTCTGTTAGGCAAATGTGTCCCCCTCCCCACCGCAATGCTAAGGAATTGTCTACCCAGCAGAGCCTTCCCCCGTCATGGCTAATGTCCCATTCTTGCCTTTAGTGCGCGCTAACAGCAGCAGGGCAGAAAACTGGGCGCTCTGTGTTCTAAGCAGGGCCGGATTAAGGTGGGGGCTAGCCGGGCAGCTGCCCTGGGCGCCATCCTATTGGGGGCACCTGATGGCAGCAATCAGGCACCGCACGGCGCCCCTTAGAGCTGCAATCAGGCGCACAGTGCGCTGGGGAGTGGGGCCGCGCATGCGCCGTGCGCCCGGGGGTGGAGCCGCGCATGCGTCTTGTGCCCGCTGCCTGGGGTGCAGGAATGGCTCGAGCCGGCCCTGGTTCAAAGTGGGTCTTCACATTAGACCTCAGAGAAACCACAACGCTCCTTCTCCCATCCAGGGCTCCCGAAACAGCTTTGTCAAGCGCTTGACTATCTCTTCAATTTCACGACGGGCCCCTTGATTGACGAGGTGGGAAAGGCTGCAGAGGAGGACCTCGCGCTGGCGAGGCGGCCCCGAAACATTGGCAAACCCAGCCACAGAAATCGTCCCATGGCGGCGTGCGCAAACAGCCCCCCGGAGAGCGGAATGCAGTGCGGTGCTGTGTTTGCCCAGCAGAAGAGATGAATGACTGACTTTGATTTTTCATAGGTGTGCAAATAAGGAGCATTAGATTTGCTTATCCCCAAGTGTTGACCTTCATCTGGCAGTGCTGCCAAGACGACCACGTGGCTGCATGCCTCTGGGCAGCCCAGGAGTTGCAGATTGCGGCTTGGCAGAGCAACTTGCTGTCAGGAAGGCAGGAGGAGGTAGAATTTCGTTTAACCTGGAGTTTAGGGCACCATGCATCCCATGACTAGCAAGACAAGTTAATTTCTAGCTGCTTGGACATCAGAGTCTCCACTGAGCACCAAATAATCCCCAAATAAAAAACAACCATCACAAGAAAAGATGGACCCAAAAAGGAAACAGGAACTCTGCAGGAAAGCCCGGCTCTAGCACTTCCAAACTGCGGGACGGTTCAACATCCAAATCCCGATTCTGCGGCCGTGTTTTGTCAACGACTCGCGCGCTAACGGGCTGCCCCACAATCCCAGATCTGAATAATCCCAAATGCTGGGCGGTGCGGAATCTGGTCCCACGTTTTCTGAGTTAGCCCATCCTAAGCACGTGTGCCTCTCTGTCCCCCTCTAGTGGCTCATCTGTGTAATAACGTACCCGTCTGTTATTGCGTCAAGGTAACGGACTTTGTTCTTTTTTTGTTCACTGTTTTCAGAGCTGTGTGGAATTTTTTGCCTTTTTGGGGGCAGAAAATACTGATTTGTTGAAACAAACTGCAGGATACTGTCAGTTTTGACAAATTTCGGGTGGGGGAGGGGTTTGGAAGAAAAAGTTTAAAGTTGTCTAGACACCCCAAAATGGACATTTTAAAAAATCCATATTTTTTTTTGTTCAAAACAATTTGACATTTAGAAATTTAAGGGATAGTTTAAAAAAGTGTAAACCCCCTCCCCAAAAAAAGGTTGAAGTCAAAATGAAACATTTCAAACAGCCGGCAGGGGGGCTCAGTGATTTCTTCACAGGGACCTGGAACTGCTACTGGTGAGCGTGGTCACAAGCCAAGCTCCAAGTGCCACAAGATGCACAACTTATACCATGCCACCCTGCCTTTTGCACTGCCGCTGTGCATACATACAACAAAGGCAGTGCTGCCTAGTGGTTCCAACTGAGCTCAGGGTCCCACTGGGCTAGACCAAGGCCTGCCCTTGCAAAAGACCGTCTCTGCTCCAAAGGTCTCACAATCGAAATAGAAGCCGGAGACTCAAAGCGGCTGAATGAATTCCCCGGCATCACAGAAGGCACTAAACCCAGATCACTTTAACCCATCCTCCTTCCTGCACCTGTTTTGCTCCCAAGACAAGGGGCACTTGGAAAGGAAGGGCTGCAGTTTCTTTTTCACGACAGCGCAAGCACGTAACGCACATACATTTTGAAAAGGAGGAAATAACGGGCGTTTTTCACGTTGCCCTTGGATTTGTTTTGTGGGGATCTGCTCCGTTTGAGGCTCCGGGGTTGGTTGGTTTGCATGAGAGGGAATATCAGAGTCTTCACGGGGTCTCTCGGCCTGGGATCTGTGGCCTCTGCCGGGAAAATGCCGTATCCTAACAACGACACCCCGGTAGTGAAGTGTGACTAACCGTGAATGGCAATGCGCTGCTGACAAGCCCTGACCATTAACACTTCCCTTTGTGGCGCTCGGCAGGCATCTGCTGAGCTGAAGCGCTCACGAGGATTTCATTGTGCGCACACGACAGAAAAGGGAGGGTGGGTCGTGCCCAAAAGACAACTTTCTGTGTCTGCTGATTGCCGTCCAGCCTGATTGCAAGGCAGTGTCTTGAGAAACGTGACACTTTTCACGCTGAGCTTGTGGAGGGCTGATGCCGTGGAAGGGAAAGAATTGGGCAGAATGGGGCCGCGATCGGCCCTGGCATCTTCCTAAGGTCGTAAGGTTTGCAGGCGGGAAGCCGAGGGCAGAAACCGGCCCTGGTGTGTGCAACGGAGCCCACTGGTGAGGCTTGGACGCACAGTCTCGGGTGTTGGAAGATGAGCTAAAGATGGAAACGCAGCGCACTAATCCCTTCCTAATGCCACGGGGTAGAAGATGGAGGAGACTCACTAGCAGCTTTGCGGAGCAGCGACGAGAAGGGTCGAAGGCCTTGCAATGCCTGTGTGCCTTACGTCCAGCTGCCAGCTCATGCCACCCCCATTTCTCCCCACGATTCTGTGAGCAGGCGCACGGTTAGCGTTAGCCCAGAGTGTGGCTGGACCGAAGGGCTGCGTAGCCAAAAAAGGCTGAAGAATGGAGCGAGAGCAGGCACATGCACTGGGCTAGATGGCCATTGGTAGTGAGTGTTACCCCATTACACCATGTCAGACTTCCAGATCCATCAGCGTTTTACAAATTAAAACATAAGAAAGACCATAGAGAGTCAGACTAAGGTCCATCCAGCCCATTGTCTTGTCTGTCCACAGTGGCCCATGCCAGGTGCCCCAGAGGGAGTGAACAGAACAGGGAATCAGCAAGGGATCTCTCCCCTGTCCCCCATTCCCAGCCCCTGACAGACAGAGGCTAGGGACACCATCCCTGTCCATCCTAGCTAATGACCATTGACAGATTCCTAATTCCTTTTTGTGCCCTGTTACAGTTTTGGCCTACACAAAACACCTGATGGTCCCCAGGCTCATCTACACTGCCTTTTTTTTGTGGAAGAGGCAATGCAAATGAAGCGCATTGTGCTTCATTTGCATATTCTCTTCCGATGCTTTTTGTGGAAGAGGTTTTTGCGCAAAAAAAAAGTAGCATCGATGGGTCCGTTTTGCACCAAAAAATCCCTTTTGCGCAAGAACCTGTAAACCTCATTTTTTGAGGTTTCTCTAAAAGATTCACTCTAGGGAGTGTGGTAGGGAAGTTCTATGTTACGCCGGAGGAGAGTCGACAAGCCCCTCTTTTATATGCTACGAAATGACAGTGTGATCAAACCTGATGAAAGGAAATTATTAGTGACTGCATTATTGGCTTCCCTAAAAGAAGATAGACCAGTGTTCAGAGGAAGACAGATAAGAACATAAAAACATAAGAACGGCCGTACCGGGTCAGACCAAAGGTCCATCTAGCCCAGTAGCCTGTCTGCCGACAGTGGCCAGCACCAGGTGCCCCAGAGGGGGTGGACCAAAGACAATGATCAAGCGATTTGTCTCCTGCCATCCCCCTCCAGCCTCTGTCAAACAGAGGCCAAGGACACCATTTTATCCCCTGGCTAATAGCCTTTATGGACCTAACCTCCATGAAATTATCTAGCTTCTCTTTAAACTCTGTTATATTCCTAGCCTTCACAGCCTCCTCTGGCAAGGAGTTCCACATGCTGACTACACGCTGTGTGAAGAAGAACTTTCTTTTATTAGTTTTAAACCTGCTACCCATTAATTTCATTTGGTGTCCTCTAGTTCTTCTATTTAGGGAACTAATAAATAACTTTTCTTTATCCGCCCTCTCCACACCACATCTTTATCTGGTGTAGATATGGGACCCTATACAAGCCAATAGATGGGTGTAGCTTTACAATCGATGAAGAACTGGCCCATCTGACTCAATCAGAACAACAGGTAAAAAGAAAATTAAGGTTGCAAAGTGAGGCCTTTTAAAAAACCCACTACAGCTCTTAGCTGCAAATACAGTTTGAGCCTCTCCAATCCGGCACCCTCGGGACCTGACCCGGCAAAATCTCTGGTTCGGTACTGACCACGGGAGGTCAATATTGTCTAGCACAGTGTTTCTTAAACTGTGTTCCGCCATGGAGAACAACAGAGTTCAAAATGGCTGCCCTTAAAGGGGCAGGTGACCTTTTTTTTTTTTTGCTCCACAAAAAATCCTTCGTGTTCCTCATTGTTTGGTGTTCCTTGGTCTTAAAAAGTTTAAGAAACATTGGTCTAGCAGCATTACCAACTGCTTCCTGGGCTCTGAGAAGACATGGAGGGGTAAATTAGAGTTAAACAACAGCAAAGAACACTGAGAGCCAAGACTGGGGGCTGTAAACAAACTTTCTGGGATTATGGGAAACTTGGCCAGACCCATGCTAAGTGGCCATCTGGCTAACTCAAATCATGCTGAACCACGGAGGTTGCCAGACCAGAGAGTGCCGGATTAGAGAGGTTCAATTTGTACTGCAGAATTATTATGGCCGGGGCACTGCTGTGCTTTGTGGGTTTCTATCTATATATAAAGGGAACATTTTTCAGACGTAAAAATGTACAGAAAGCAGTGCAAAACCTGCACTCAGTGAAATATAGAGTCCCATGTAGACCAGTCAGCGCCATAATCCAAACCCCGCTTACAGAAAAGAGCCCTACTGTAGGCTCCTCAAAATATTGACCTTTGAAATCTGAAGCACATGTGATGCATTAATGTGAAACAGGGATTACATACACGCCGCGCTCTGCCCTGCAGCTCAGGAAAAGTCCTTATGTAATGAAGAACTGAGAGACTTATGAGGGAATCCAACGGAGTGTTATCGTGCAAAAATACCAGCCCTCTCCAAAGTCAACTCGCAGTCGCTCAAATGTATGCCGGTATGTGTTTGGTTTTCCAGCAGGCCTGAGAGAGAAGGAGACCCATTCATGTGAGCGCCTGGTCGTCTCACAGCTACAGCTCGGGTGGGGAGGTGAATGAAAGAGCGACTCGGGAAAGTCACTGCTTTTCTTTCCAGTCAATTCTCCGACATATAAAACCCACTGCCGGAGAGCAAAAGGCTCTTGAGCAACAATAGCCAATGTCAGAAACATTGGGCAGGTAACAAGATGGGAATGTTCCATCTACTTCTTGGGGTGTTTCCCTGCCAGAAAAAAAAACAACAACCCAGCTTACTGCTTGAGGCTTTGTATTTTTTCTATTAATAACCAGCTGAATCCCATAAACTTTAATCCCCACCGCTGGCTGCTGCCAAGAGTGACTCTTAAATCAACACCAAACGAGTGGAATAGAATAACAATGCTTGGCGCTGACGTGATGCCAAAGAGTCCCTGTCAAAACAGCATTGGAGCCAGTGGAATCAATTTTGTTATATGCACCGAGGCCTGTGTGGATGTGCACCACAAGGAGAAACAAAACACCAAGTGGTGGGCAGTCTGTTAATCAAGTGGGCGGCACGTGAATGTCTCCTGAGCGACTGTCCAAGTAGAAGAGCAGCAAGCCCAGTTTTCCCAGCACTTTCTGCTAATGCCCGAACTGAGCACACCTGGGTTTCCTGCTCTGGCAGTACAAGGGGTGAGCATGTGGACAACCGCAGCTCGCTAGCGAAGAGGACTTGAAAGCTAAACCGATGCCAGGGTTGGTGTCCTGGCGAGAGGGTGCTATTTGCGGGTGTGATTGGTAGGAGTAACCCCTCCGGCTGAACGCACACAGCTAGTAATGCTGCTCCGTCTGGCTAGCGAGTTCCCGGACGGTAAGCAGCGGAGGAAGGAGGCGTTTGCACTGCGTATGCCAAGCCGATGCCTTGCAAAGCCGTGAGCTGAATGCCCCAAACAAACCCTGCTGTGGCCTTTGATGAAGCCACTTGGGAAAGGCCTCCGCTACGCTGACGTCCTTGGTCACAATATTGAATCAATTAGTGCCTGCAACGTTTCGAATCACTTCCAAACAGGTTTGGGCCCTGCTCAGACTCTCTCCCCTTTATCGAGGCCTTCTATGGCCAACGTCCGTGCAGAGGGAATTCTTAGCAGCAAAGTCTCCCATCTATCTGCACTTTTGCAATGGAGGCTGGTTCCCACAAGGAGGGGGACGGGTGGATTAATGGTTAGAGCACACGAAGGCCTGGGTCCTCAGTTCTGATCCTGGCCTGTCCTATGACTTTGTGTAAAGTTGTGTCACTTGGTTTGTACTACGGGCCTACAATTTGTGCGATGCGGATGGAAACTTGCTTCTGCATTGCCAGAGAGAACAAGGCTTAATTCGGGTTTCTGGCATGCTTTGAGATCCTCTGAAAAAAGACCACGTTGTATCATCGTGCCTGGCTTCCCTGCAGCAATGCGATATCATCTGCGAGAGGGATCGTCTGCGATACCTTCCGGGCGGCAGAGATAGCAAGTGCAGCTGGGCAAATTGCAGATTTATCTGTTCAGTGAGTGAGCTAGCGAGTCTGTCTGTCCATTTGTGCAAGAACTCCTCCTAAACGGCATGTAAATTTGGCATGTAGCTTCCTCTTGTCGTAACGTAAAGCATGGTCAGGGGAAGGGGAGGGAGGGATGGTGGAGAGAGATGCTGGTTGTTCCTCTTCCGAACAGAGCCGTGGAAATTCAGACCAGCTAAAGGATTGTACTGGTTCCCATAGCAACAGGGACCTGTCATTTCTGGTCCACCAGCTGAATCCAGTAGAACCTAGGAGATTCCAGCAGAATCTTTCCCGTCAATATCCACCAGCTCCATCACTGGGGTGAGCAGGGGAGTAGGGACCGGGTGAAAATTTTGTTCTGGCATTTCCCGCACTGCCCATCTCACACAGATGTTATGGGACCAGACATGTCACAGCTGGTACCGGCCCACCTTCCTAAATGGCCTGCAACCCTGTCATGCATCTTTTGTGCCTGAAACAAAATGAAGATGGTAGAAAAGATACATCCGTTCCAAGTGCTGGGATCGATTCTGTCCTCTCCGTTGGTGCCAATTAATAGCACTACTGGGGCAGAGTTAAGGTTATGTGGAAGAATCCATCTTTTGCTTGTGATTTCCTCATGCTTTCTAATATCTATGGTAGAGGTTCATGGAGGTGATTAATGACACAGCCTCTCTTGAATTGCTTTTATCTGTAATGTAGCAATGATTTTGTTTGTTTTGATCTAGTAATAAGCACTGTGGTTCCTGATTTTCCTCTGGCACTGGTATATATGAGGGTTAATTGGAATTTTGCCTTTGTAAAATTGAATTGGGCCTAGTATGTATCCTCTCTGCCTAAACTCCAGGCATTGTCCTAGAATGGCTTTGTTTTAAGTCCTGTCCTTTCCGTTTCCTGTTCCACAAAGGCCTGGTCTGTTTGTTCTATTTATCTTATGGCACCTTTATGTGCGACGGTTGACATAACTACTCGCTGGGGCAGCACACACACCGTCCTGAACACACGCCTGGAAGGCTCAGTCCCGGACACATAGCTATTCCGTTTGTTTCCTAGAAGCTTGTTCCTTGGACATGAGTCTGACAAACCAGCATGTGTCAACCCAGGGTTATTGGCCGTGCGCCTCTGTTTTCTGTTTCCATCAGAGGCCTTCGCTTTCCCAAGCTTCTTGTCCTACGGGTTGGTTTTTAGAAAAACTCAGCAGGTCCCTGGACGTTCACAAAAGCCTTCTTCATTCAGCAGCAAGCTGCTTGCGAGCCCTTGAGCAGAATGGCTCTAGCCGGGAGGCCTGATTGGCCTTGGAGAGCCGCGCACATGACAGAAAAAATAATAATAATACGAAAGGGGGCCGAAAGTTTAAGGAAATAGACCAGCCCAGAACAAGGGGCCCACCAGTGTGTTAGTAATGCCCTGAATGGGAGCGCGAAAGGTAGCCGTGCCATGATGGGCCGTGCTTGCATTGCCACAGCCCAGCAAAGAGAAAGAACCCCGGGGGTGGCAGCCGACGTGGCCTGCATCCTGAGTGGCGCCTCCATAAAAATTGTCATTTTCATTGTATGATCCAAATAAAGAGCATCGGCCAAGCAGGGTCTCGCACGTTTCTTTGGGTGAGTTGGCTGCTGCGCTCCGAGGCTGGATTGACAGCCCCGGAGACAGAGGACCTCTGTCCGTAGAATCGGTGCGACGCCAGCCGCTCTGCCACACACGCAGCCTTTCCACGGGGCTGCGACCCCAGCCCGCAGGGACCACCTCGAGGGGGGGCAGGCCGGCGCAGCCCGTGGCCTCTCTGGGAAGAGTGCCGACCGGAGGGCCAGTTGGAAGGATGGGGTCAGGTCGGTCGGGAGATTGACCGCTCCGCACTGGCCTGCGGCCACCGATTCATTTCGCACCGGCCCCTCAAAGCTCAGTCAGCTGCTACCAAGAGCATGCGGCCTGTTGAGATTGCCCTGGGCCGCACGTGTAATTCCCAGCTTCAAGATCTTCCATTCATCATTTCCAGTCCTTTCTCCACCCCCCCTTCTCTCTGCTCCCCCCGGCAGGCTCCATCGTCCTTGTCTCCTCTCCCTTGGCTCTCAGTCCCACCTCGCTTGAGGACAGTAGCAGGCTCATGAAGAGAGGGCCGTCCTGAGGATGTGCGGGGCCCTAGGCAGTCCTATGAAACTAGTACCCCCTTGCCCAATGGCCACCCAGGACAAGGGAATGGCAATTTTTTTAGAGCTGTGATGCTATAATCTGGAGCAATACGCTACGGAAATAGTTTAAAGCAAATTTTCAACTAAGGTCCTGTTGACTAGCTCAGTAAATTGAGAAACTGACAGGATATACCTGGGCTGGCAAATGTCTGGGAAATGATTTTGTTACCACTTATATGGCTCTGTCCCAGGTTCAGCGTTCTGCTAAAAAGCTCTGTCAGGCCTTTTCTCTTTTAAGTTCATTAGCTCCTCCCCAGAGGAAGCAGAGCAGGGATTGGAAGAGGCAGGCGGGTGGACATTAAGACCCAGCAGTGCCCCAAATTTTCAGGTCCCCTATGCAACTGCATAATCTGTGTATGGGTAAGGACGGCCATGCATGGAGATCTCTTATATGTGGTCCAGTCACTAGAGGGGAATAAAGACCAGCACTGGGTTAATGTTGGCTGCATGTAGACAGGAGAGAGAAATGTTTCCGGATCAAAATTCAGATGTTTGGGATGGCTGAGCCAGTTTGGAAATAAACCCTGAAGTTCACGCCAGAGGTTGCTGTGACCCCAAATCCCATTCGGAGTTTACTTTTTTTGTTTCCCCTTGTGCACGGCTCTGTCTCCCCCTGCTAGCAGAGGATGCCCTGAAATACAGAACGGACGGCTCTTCTCATGAGACATCTGGTGGGAGCAGTGGCCACCTAGCAAGGAAGCCTGTCCTTGCACAACTTCAAGCCCACTTTTCTAGAGGTTCCACATCGGCCCCGTCCTGCTCCCGTGAAGTCAATAGGCGTTTTATGGCTCGATTAAACCCACGGAGCCTGTCCCGCAAGCCCTCCCATGAGTGAGTAATGGATGTCACTAGGAATCCTGGTGTGAATCAGGCTCTGTCTACACCGGGAAGGTTTGGCAACAAAAGTGCTGCCAACATGCAAAAAGTGGCCAAAAGTGAAAACAGGTCAAACCAGTTTTTCTGCCTCTTACTGCCAACATTGTATGGCCACTTTGCTAGCACCCTGCGGTCAGACAGAGCAAAGCATTGTGGGGAAGCATCCCAAGGGCAGTGCGGAGGGAAGGCAGAGCTGATCCCTGCACTTCTGGGATTCCTTCATAGCTCTGAGTTCTCTGTGCTGAGGAATGTCCAAGCAGCACAGCCGTCTCTCTAGCCCTCCCCCTGCAGCAGCAGCCTGCCTGCCGCTGGGTTCCTAACAGGGCAGAACAGGAGCACTCCAATGATTTGCTCTTTGTTTGTTCCCCAAACAAACAGCTGTCATATACTTCCTGGAGCTTTGAAAGGGGAGGGGCACATGCCTGCAGGGCAGCAGAGATCACCAAACACTGAGTAGAGCCATCCGGGCAGGCATTGTGCGATACTGGCAGAAGCCAGTTCTCTTGACCAAACAAACAGCAGAGTCCACACTGGCTCTTTGTCGACAATGAAGGAAGGGGAAGACAAAAGTCTCTTACGGGCGTGAAAGGTTTTTTTCACCAAAACTGTGTTTTTCCCAACCAACGTTGCATTTTAATGTAAACGCTCTCACAATTTTGTTGCCACAAGGCAGGTTTTGGCAACCAAGCATGCCAGTGTAGACAAGGCCTAAGGAACAAATGGGAAGAATGGGCCCACAGTTCTGATGCCCGTCCATGGTTTGGCTCTGAGGTGATTTACACTGCTACAACCCCAGTGACTTCATTGGCTTTACTCCTCATTGACACCGGGGGGCAACCAGACCTGGGCTCCCATATTCTAGGGATTGAGGGTTATACCCATGTTGTCTCTCCGGTTGGCTTTCCTTGGAGATCTCTCCATTAACTTGACCAAAAAATAGCTCTAGGTTCCTGTTTTTCTTTCATTAAGGAGAACTTCCAGGGCAGTGGGGATCCCAAGCTTTGGTACCTCTGGAAGCTGGTCTCATTTATTGTGATCAGAGTCGGTTTTGTGACCATCCTGTGCAGACTTCACCTTGTTTGGTACATTCCACGATGGAAGCCAGTACTCCCCTCCAAAGACAACGGCACAGATGGATCCGGGCTACTTTAATAGCTGGGGCCTGAAGGTTCAGGACTCAGGTTACATGACAAAGGTTTTTAAGTGAGAAGGAGAGAGGAAGTTAAACGCTCTTCAGGGAAGACTGGCCAGCAGCAGCAAAACCAGAAGAAATGGATGCCTTGGGAAGTGAGAGACGTAAGGCAGGATTTCACAACCAATTAGCCATGTCTTGGTGGGGGTTAGGCGGGGGAGCCAAACTCGGCTTACAACGCAATCTCCACGTACACTCTCAGATGCATTCTTAATTATGGAGCCATCAGTGTTGTCTGGTAACTTTTGTCAGCATCACAATGCCACAAGACAATCGTCCTGCAGACCCCGAGGGACAGAGCTGAGGTTGCACAGAAGGTCAGTAGAAGCAGCAGCAAATGAAATGGAGAAGACTCAACTCTTGCTCTCCTAGTGCCTTCTCTCCACCGTGGCTAACACCAGCGCCGCTCCGCCAGGTTCCGAGTGGAAGCCACAGTGTAGATGGGCCATTGGCAGATGCTGTCGATGAGACCTGTGCTAAGCAGGGTCACAAGACATGGGGCTCAAGCCACTGGTCAGCTGGTCTGCACACGAGCTCCGATTTCTCTCTCCTTTGGACTCCGCTGCTGTCGGCGATGATGGGCAGTATTGCAAGGGGTGGGACTAGATGACTTCTGGAGAGCCCGTCCAGCCCTACTTTGTCTGATCTGTATGTTTGTGGACTTCTGCCAGGTTCTGCATGTTTGAACTTGTGCTCTTACAGTCATGAAAGTCCCACTGTAATTGCCCCTTCTTGCTTTGCCTCGGCCCCCCCTTAGGAAATGGCGGATAATGCACATCTCTGCGCTGACCACAGCTAACACCAGGTCGTCAGAGCCTCTCTCCCACCCACACATGGTCTGGCTCCCAGCTTAGACATTTTGCATCCCATTCTCAACGGATCATGGTTGCAGTGTTGGGAAAGTTCATAGGAGTTCTCCTTGACCGTTGATGCCTTCCTGCCCTCACCCAGTTCCCTCTGGTCTCTTCCCCTGGACTTCTTCATTGGATGGGGCAGAATGGTCTTACCCCATAGGAAGAGGAAAGACATAAGGGTGTGGGTTACTCTGTGGCTCAAGCCCATTAGCACTGGTGAAGACCTCGCTAAAATGTCTCAGTCCTTTTCTAAAGAACGGACTGGAATTTTTCTAACAACACTTTTTCTTTGAAAAGTGCCTCTTTTAGAAAATGAGAAATTCTGGGTGGGTTTTTTTTTTTTTTTGGAAATTTGAAATTTTCCATATTTGAAATTTGAAATTTTCCATATTTGAAATTTTCCCTATTTTTTATATTCACTTATTTCTTCTATGACTTACCCCCTTTCTCCCTTTTCTCCTTCCCTTTTCCGCTGCCCCCTTTGTTGAGCAGCAAACGGAGAAAAGGGAAGAGGAAGGGAAAGGAGAGAGACCAACTAATCAACATTTTTTGGAAACACTTTTTCAGTGTAAGATTCAACAAACATTTTCCAAACAAGTTCTTTTCAAAAACTGGGAAATGAAAATATTTTCCCAAAGTCCAAGAAATGATTGCTTCTGGCCAACTCTCCCTCTCCACAATAGCACATCTCTCCTTTCCTTCCTGAGTTTCCTCACTCCTGTCTTTCACCGGGCAGCTGTTGTAGGTACCAGGTTTGAGTTGTATTTTTTTTCAAGCCTTAGAAACCAATCCCATGAGGTTCCTGCATGGCCCATTGAATCCTGGTTCATCTCTGCTGCAAGCTGGAAGGTGGACAGCTACTGGTAGCCAAACCATAAATATATTAACGGTTCTTTCCATTTATCATTTCACACAGTCATTTTCTGCTCGCTGTGGTTGGAAAAATTAAGTCCTTATAATTTACAGAGTCAACACGTCTCGTAGAATAATTTTTGACTTCGTTGAAGTGCAGCGGGCAGCTGCTTCGGGTATTTGCCCAGAATGAGGGGGGTTTGTACATCACATTGACTCTGCTACCCTGAGACAGTCCTGGTGACTGGGCAGCGGGGGAGGTTTTGCAGGGATGGAAAATACTTCTCAGCTAGCAGTGCGCCCACTTTTGCCGTCGGGTGGTCCGCTCAGGAAGAGAGACATCCACCCACAGACTCGGCTTCTCTTCCAGCCTCCCAGAGACCCACTGCACTGTGTACAATATTTCCTTCCGGAGGCCTCTGATTTCTAGGGGTTCGTGAATCACAGTCTGAGAAGCCGCCATCTTTTATGATCTTATTTCACAATGGAATTGAACGCCCCATTCTGCAGAGCTGTGTTTCCAAATTCAGCTTTCCAAGGTAAAAAGGAGAAATTCTGACAAAACTCTCGAGAAGTATTTTCCCGGCTTTCTTTTAAAAAAATCCTCCCATAATATTACATCCACGTGGCAGCTGTCAACAAAGATCTCAGCGTGCTTTGTAAAGGGACTGTAAACCTGATGGGCCAAATTCTGGGCGCCGCCGTCATGAGGGGATCACGGTATCACTGCGATGCAGCCACCTCTGGTGTGGAGTTGGTCAGCAGTCCACAGCAACAATCAACGTTTTATGAAAGCAAAGAGCCCAATCTTGTGAGATGCAAAGGAGCCACAATTCCTAGTAAATTCAAATGGGGATTGGGCTGTGGAACAAGGCACAGTCCTGCCCTTTCTACATGGCTGTTCAGAAAGTTTGGGGTATTGAACACTGCCATGAAGTTTACAAAACTTGTTCCTCTGCTGAGGAGCAGAACAAAAGTGTTCTGCCTAGAGATTCTTAGTTCTAGCTCCACTCGCCTGTCTTTCCCCAGCACATCCTTTCTTTGCTTCCTACTTTCTATGCTAGGGTGCTCGTTAGTCCTCCCTGGTCCATCCTAATCTGCTAATTAGGCACAGCCAGGCCCACACTTGGGGGGAATTAATTGGTATTTAAGTGGCCAGAGTTCTGGTTCAGCTATTGGTTCCCAGCACTCTGTCACGGAAAAAAGAAGAATCGAGTACCAGTTTAAAGTACGTTGAAGGTTTTTTTGCTTGTTTGTGTTTAAACTAGCCAAGAACATAATATTCTGCCTGGAATTTGGCAGGGGCATGAGCATTGATAATAAACACTCCGGTCTTATTGAATGTAGAAAACGACACATTGTGCGGAGTTTTAAATCTCCAGACAGACGGTGCCTCCGTGTCAGAGTGCTCAATCGATACTTAGAGCCCTGCAAAGCGGCTGATTTCTGCAGGGATCCACCTCCGCGGATGTGAACGTGGATATCCGGGGCTCCTTTGGATGGATACGGCTGCAGATAGAAATGTTGTGGCTAGACCCCTGCCTATTTGTGCATGTCCACTTTCCAGCTGTGGATGATTTTTGTGGCTGCGGATACCAGTCTCGTATCTGCACAGGGCCCTCTCGGTACGGACGCTGGGAGAATTATGCCACATACTGATCGCTTCATCCGCACGTTCTACATCATCTGCTGGAGGTCGGCCATCCAAAGAGAGCTCCTGTCCTGAGCACACCCGAAAGGGGCTTTGCCAAGAAAAGACAGTAGGAAGAGAGGAATTTAGGAAGAAAGCCCCAGATTACAAGACCCAGGGGTTACACTAACCTGCCCAATGTAATGACAAGTGCTCTGGGATTTCTAAGGACCGCGGGTGATCAGAAGTTCTTCTCTGAACAGCGTCTTGCATTATTTCTCAAGTCTTTTCTGCCATGTGACTCCCAGGCTTTGAATGGTCTGCCCTGACCGGGTGGCGTTACTCCAGCTGTCTGGGAACAAACAGCAGGCTGCTGGGCTCATCAGAGGTAGGAACCCAAAAACGGAGTTGCTGCAGACCACCCCACGGAGCGCTCGGATGGGTCTGGGCAAGGGTTATACACACGTCTGCTTTCCTCTTCCCTTCCTGTCTCACTCCTCCCTCCTCCTGGACCATCGGAAGAACCGTGAAGGTCATGAACCTGCCAGCAAGCTTCTCTTCCTGCTTCTTGTGTGGTTTTCCATTTGCCCTTGGCTTTCCCTTTCTGCTTCCCCAGTGGCACCTCCTTCCCCCCCTCCACGCTGCCTGCAGAAGAGGAACCACAGCAGAGGAGAGGAAAAGTCTGCTGCTGCAAAAGGCCGGTCGGTCCTGGGCTGGCAGGGAGGGGGAGCAAGAAGAAGTTAATGAGTTTGGCGGATCGTGGACACATTGAATTCACGCGTGGCGTCTCTCCTTTGGACTCAGCAGAGTCTGAGCTGCCTTCCCCGACACTTACTGTGGTGGGGCCCCCGTGCTCCTTGGGGGTCCGTGGGCTGGATAAGACATAAAACCAATATACTGGACTAGCTCCGCAGCCAGTGTAAATCAGGGATCGAAAGCTCCATCGAAACCAACGGAGGGCTGTTGATTTACACCAAGGAGGACTTAGCTCCTGGAACCTGTTCCGAATTACACCTGCTGAGTTACAACGTGAGCTGTGAGACACTGAGGCTATGTCTACACTGCAGGCTTCTTGCACAAGAGCGTGTCCACACTTCAAAAGCGCATCAGAAAAGTGATGCACTTTTGCACAAGAGAGCGTCCACACTGTATGGATGCGCTCTCGCAAGAAAGCACTGATTGCCATTCACAGAATGGCCACCAGGGCACCTGTGCGTCTTTCGATGTTTTTGCGCAAAATCCCCGTTTCCCATCCACACACACCTTTCTGCACAAGAGCTCTTGTGCAAAAAGGGGTTATTCCGCGTAGAAAGAGGAATACCTGCACCGCAAAAACCCCTCTGTTCTGTCGATTCACTGTACGTTTTCTTGCGCAAAAACACTCTTGAGGTGTGGACGCTCTGTGAGTTTTTGCGCAAAACTCTGCAGTGTAAACATAGCCTGACGCTGGTGACCTGGAAACCGAGGTCACTTTTGGGGAGGCCTGAAACTGACATTGGTAGAATTTTTAAGGTGAACCAAAAGTGTCCAAAAGATTTCAGCCGGGGCGAAGGACACAGGCCATTCCGCTTCTGTACCCAGCCCGATTTCCCCCTACCAGCATGGCAGACTTGCCTCCCAGTGGGCAGAAATGTGGATTTTACCCCTTGCCCCTGCCCCAGGCTTGTTACCTGGCTGGGGAGGTTCCAGCACACGCCAGCCAGAAGAGAAGGGAGCCTGGTTTGTCCCCACTGAAATCTCACTTCAGACTGAAGCGAGGCAAAGGGACTCGGGTGGGTTGGTTTTTAGTTAGAACTGTGCCTTGTGGCTTCCACTGTTGGGGCTGTTCCCATCCCCAAGCCCTGTACACAGGGGCCGCGCTTTGTACCGATTCCCCCCGACACCGGGTCTCGCACTGTCGGAGCCGAGCATGCACTGCTGGTGCAAGCGGCCTTGGTGGTTGTTCTTTCCGTGGCGCTCGCCCCGCCTTGCCTTGGCTGCCGGCGCTGAGCAACGGGAGGGAGGCCGAAAGGGCAGATTGCTTGGCTGGCAAATGGTGTCCCCCCCCAAGCCCTGGGACTGGGCCATTGGTTGTCACCTGCTTTTAAGCTTGTCCCGGAGCAGCAGCTTTGAAAGTCCCTTGTCCATCTCTCCCGAGGCCTCTCCGGGCCTGTGTGTCCCTCACTCACTGGCATCATCTCAGGCATAGTGCCCGGACTTAGGGAACCACTCCCCTAAGGCATTCAGGCAGACCAGGGGGCTGGACGCCTGCCTAGCCAGCTTTCCCCACATGGTGCCAATGCTGGGGCACCACATCCCCAGCGTGAACTGGTCAGTGCCTCGTGATTCAGGGCACCGGTGGGAAGGACTGGCACTAGTGCTACCCCGTTGCGACAGGCGCAAATAGCTAAGCCGCAGGATCTAGCCGGAGGGGCCAGCTGGAAGGAGAAATCAGCGACGCAGCCAGGCAGTGCTTTGGTGCAGTCCTGCGTATTTATCCTGCAGGGCCTGGTTCCCTGCCCGGAAATGTACGAAGCCGGACTCAGACAGTTCCTTTGCTCACAGTCCCAAGACCCTTTGCAAGCAGCGCTTGGCCCAAAAGCGCGCTCTCTGGGTCGCAATGCCAGAGTTTCAGTGCCTGCACCTTTGCCTCTCCGCTGCTTTTCTCATGGGAGACAGAGACATCTGAACAGCCTCTCATTGAAACCCCGGTCTGTTCCCATGCTTTTGCGTCTGCCTTTGTGCTGGGCCGCACCGGGCCTGGCGGCGCCTAAATCTTTCATTTTCTGATTGCACAAAAGAGCTCACTTGCTTTTTCCACTTGTATTCGGCGAAGGGCCGCTCCGCCCTGCCCAGCTTGAGCGAATGTTGACCCCGTTTATGACAATATTAACCAACCGGGCAGGGCTGGGGGCTGATTAGCATTTGGAGCAATGCTCTGAGATCCTTGCCAGAAAAGACTGAGCTCCATCCGTCTGGTTTCTACACGGAGAGCCTGATTCTGCCGTGTCTAATGGGATGCAGCAGCAGTGACATCCGGGGTCAGATGCAGGCTCCGTGCAGCTGCATTTGGCCCAGGAGCAAGACAGAGCAGCCCGAGGGCTGCTCCAACCTACACCCGCTCACACTGGTTTCCAAGGAGATCACATTGACTGTTCAGCTCCTGCTGGCCTGGCACGCCCTTTGCACTAGTGACTGGGACAGACACTCACCGCACTGCCTCCGTGCCTGCGGGGGAGCACAGGGGAACGAAGCGGGTCCTATACGTGGAGTTCGTCTCTAGCTACCTCTGGGGTTCTCCTTCATGCACCTGTCCCGGAGCCTGCAGAAAGAGGTCTCCGAAGAACGAGGCCACTTCGAAACAGCTGCTCACGGCCACGCAAAGTTTTATGCTCTCCTGCAACCCTTCCAAACCAAAGGCAACGCGGTTTCAGACTTAATTAAAAAGCAACGTGCCATCATGTGGGCTGCAGCCACGGACGCTTATTGACTTCTCCATTAATGGCCCATCATCACAACGATTCCAGAGCGGTGAGCCCGGAGGCCAATGCGCCCTCTGAGTTTTTCTAAATATGTGCGGAATAAACATCGTTCTGCGCACCGAGGCGTGTTTGGATGTGCACCACCCATAGAAACACATATAGCCAGCTGCGGGTGCTCTGCTAATGAGCTAGGCAGCACCTGAATCTCTCCTGGGCAGCCGCCCAAGCACTCAGCTTACAGGGCACACTAAGACCGAAGGGGTGTAACGCCCAATGTGTCCACAGTACCTCATCAGCCCGGCACTGGGATGAACATGGCTAAAAGTCATTAGTCATACAAAGGAGCTAGCAGCTTGATTGAACACATCCACTGTGGCCGGCAGCTCCAAAGCCCTCATTTCCGTACATGAAGGTCTGGGTCATTATGCTGTGGAGCTCACACAAATCAGGGAAGAGATTGTGTGTGCAGGGAGAGGCTCTTTTCAGGATGTGGTACCATGGAAAACAAGCTGAATTTTATTAGTGTGTGTGGGTGGGTGTGACACACACAAATGTGCAACACACACACACATTAAGAGTATGTCCACACTGCACGCTTATTTCAAAACAAGCTCTTCTGGAAGAAATACTCTGAAATAGCTTCTTTAGAAATAGCGCGTCTACACTACAGGGAAGCCTCAAAATGAGTCCAAGGCAGGTTTCCCTAATGTGGACATGCTATCTCGAGTTAGAGCCCCAGGATGCCCTGGGGAGGAATAGCTTTGAATGGCCGGGGGAAGGAGCTATTTCGACATAGCAGCTGTGGAGCATCTGTGCTACTGCTATTCCCAAATCGCTATTTCGGGAGAGGCGTTCGTCCTCGTGGAGCGAGGTTCACAGAAGTCGGAATAAACCGTCCGTTATGTCGAAATGATTTCAACATAACGGACTGGCTGTGTAGACGCTTGCATGGTTATTTCGGAGGAACGGCCGTTCTTCCGAAATAGCGCTGCGGTGTAGACGCTCCCCCATTGATACAGTCTAAGGTGGTCAGAGAAACTGACAGAGAAACTAACCAAAGAGGAAGGTATTTCTTGGCGAGGACACAAGGTCGTTCCTATAGACAAGCCAGCTCCATGCAGGGATCTCAAGCAAATGCATGAAGGTTCAATGCTACTTAACGTAGGGTGCCACTCCAGTTTGTGGCAGAACCATGCCCCCTCCCTCCTACAAGCAGAGGAAAGAGTGCGCTGGGTTTGGCAGACCCCTGCGCAAAGCACTGGCTGAAACGTGCAAAGCCACCTTGGGGATTTAGACGCCCAAACAGGACACGCAGCCCCCATGGGCGGCGTTGCAAACCTCAGCTGATCTGACAGCGGTGGGTCTGCCGTGTGGACGTCTCCTGTCCACCCCGAGGAGACGCTGATTCGCTTATAACCCAGCTCCTGAGCCAATTCATTTTCCGTAACACATTTTGGCTCCTTCCCATCCCAGCAGTGCCTACATAACACAGGCATTGTGCCCTGCCAGCGGAGAACAAAACAAACTGTGAGGTTCTTTTCCACTAACACAACCGGGGTGTCTCTCTTCCAGCACACAGTGGCAGATGGATTCATATTTTGGACCTGCTATTTATTGATCTAGATTCACGGAGTCCAAGAAAAGCTGGACTGCATTGCCTTGCGGTGAAATTAATTATACAAAGCGGGAGCTGGAGTAAGCCTGGGAGAAACCCAGAGAGAGCCCCTCCTCCAATCTATAAATCTTTGGAAAGCCAGTTTATGTGAGCCTGGCTACTCCTGGTCCTCCACGATCTGTCACGCTTACGAGGTGGACCTGAAAGGCAGCTCTGTGCGGAGCCGCCGGTGCCTCACCGAAGCCAAACACTTCTGCCCGGCTACAATTTAAGCAGTCATACTCCAGCTAATTATGGGAAGCTGGCCCGGCGAGGAAGTGTGCTTTCCTTCTCCAAGCACTCTGCCTTCAGCGAGCAAACAGCCCTAAGTGTTGCATGAAAAGCACTAATGTTGACGTGCGTTTTTATTTTCTGCTAATAGGGCAATGAAAAGGGCACGCTGGCTCCCACCGGCATGCGCGCCCCGGGTCTGGACTGGCCGTGGGCACATCTGCAGCATGTGGCCCGTCGCTTGACTTAGAGTAGGAGTGGGGAACCTAAGGCCCGGGGACCAGATCTGGCCCCCGGCTGGCCTGGATCCGGCTCCCGAGGCTCAGGGCTCCCCCCCACATGTTGGGGAGCCCACGCTGGCACTCCAGCTCCCCAGGCTCTGATGTGCGAGGGGAACGGGGGGGAGAGTCTTTCTCCTCGGTCGGGGGCCACATCAGTGAGAGTTGGTTTGGTTATTTTGCTCCTCGCTTGTGTGCAGCCCCCACTGATTGTTCTGTGGGTCTGCAGCCCCCGACCCAAAAAAAGGTTCCTTGCCCCTGCCTGAGAGCAAGAATCAATTAGTGCCGGGTTCTCTGCTGTGCCCGGCTCCTGCTTGGGTGATGAGGGAACTCCCTGAGATCTAATGGTCTCCAAGAATCCACCTCTCCGCTGAAAACAGCTGGCTTGTGGTCAGACCTCCTCCAGCTGCCTCTGTGCCCCTCCCCACCGCAGACAATGCCCTGCACTGACCCCCTGGGCACTGGGGAAGTAAGGGGCAGGCCTGCTGAGTCTATGACCTAAGGGGGCTTTCTCACCCGGGGAGAAACCCAGCAATAGCCTGGCAGTCAGGTTTGGCCCGGCTAAGGGTGTGGAGCGGGGCAGATTTGCCCCAATACATTTCTTTATCTGTCGAATGTACGGCAGATGTAAGAGGCAGGGGAAGGCGTTGCCTTTTCAAACCGCCGGCCTGCCCCCGCCCACACTCCGCCCCCAGAATGCCTGCTATAGGTGGACCGGGGTGGAGCGTTGCTGGGGGGAGCTGCCGAAGAAGAGAAGTGGGAACTTAATCATCCTTTCCCCCCAACCCACCAGCTGAGCTGTGGCCCGTAGTGAGTTTGAGCTCTTCCACTGTTTCCCTTCCAGTTTTTTCTAAAGGCTCTGCACCAGTGCAAGGAGACGTTAATTCAGGGCCTGTTTTATGCAGGATGTCATACAGGATGGTCACAGTCAGGGTTCCTTGTAAGCGCCCTCTCAAGAGAGAACCCAATGCCACCCCTGCTGATTAGCAGAGCATCCGCAGCTAGGTTTTGCTTCTACTAGTGGTGCACATGCCTCAGTGCACATAAGAAAAAAATTATTCCGCACATGGATGGAAAAGATTACAGGGAACATTGGTCACAGTGGTTCCCTTCTGGCCTTATGAGCTCTCGATATGGTTCATCTAGTCCTCATCAGATCCACTGGGGTTCACAAAAGCAACCCTACCCAAGTCAATGGAGGGGACAAAGGCAAATGCATTTAACAGTGAGGGGTGGTTAAGCACTGGCACAAATGATCACGAGATGCAGCGGGTTCTCCATCTCGGGGGGCCTTCACACCAAGTCTGGAGGCCTTGCTGGAAGATATTCGCTAGTCAAACACAAGTTACTGGGCTCAACGCAGCAGCAAACGGGTGAAACTCTCTGGCCGGCGTTATTCCAGAGGTCAGACAAGAGGGTTCCTTCTGCCCTTGAAATCTGTGAGTTGCACCCCAGAGCAAAAGGTCGGCCCGCGGAAGGAGCAGAGGGGGGCTACCTAGTCACAAAGCGCATTTATGAGCTCCCTACAGTCCTCGCTAATGCACATGTAATTGGCAAAGTATTTACTTCGCAAGCCAGTGGTAGCCTATGCGCTTATTGAGGGCTCGCACGTTTCATTAGAACCGACTTCCCGAACACAGAGCCGTTTCTAGTGAACTGTGGCAACCCCTACACTAAAGTAAACACATGTGCGGGGGCTATTGATGTGGTTCGGCTGCTCTGGTCGTTAAAAGGCATTGTAAACCATTTGCAAGGCAGTTAATACGAGTGACCTACATTTATATAGAGCCGTTGGTCCTAAAATATCTCCAAACGGCCGTACGGACAGCGGGGCCTCCGCAACCATTGTGTTCCTCCAGCCCGACGGGGCCTCCGCAACCATTGTGTTCCTCCCGCCCGACGACGGGGCCGCCGCAACCATTGTGTTCCTCCCGCCCGACGGGGCTTCCGCAACCATTGTGTTCCTCCCGCCCGACAGGGCCTCCGCAACCATTGTGTTCCTCCCGCCCGATGGGGCCTCCGCAACCATTGTGTTCCTCCAGCCCGACGGGGCCTCCGCAACCATTGTGTTCCTCCCGCCCGACGGGGCCTCCGCAACCATTGTGTTCCTCCGCCCGGCCGCAACCATTGTGTTCCTCCCGCCCGACGGGGCCTCCGCAACCATTGTGTTCCTCCAGCCCGACGGGGCCTCCTCAACCATTGTGTTCCTCCCGCCCGACGCCAGCGTGAGTCCGTGGAAATGGAGAGCAGCCCGGCGCTGTCAAGCAGAGAATCGGGGTGCATCTATGGGGACAGAGGGGATGGGGGGCCGACAGGCAGAAGCCATTCTGTGCTTGCAGTGACGGTTTGGTGCAGAATCCTTCCCTCAATGCAATCAGGGCATGTGTGCAAATGGTCCGGCCTGCGCGGATCTTTAATACCACATGGTCAGGAATGGGGGGCTCTGACATCACTGTTAACCCCCCTAGCATCATGCTGGGCAGAGACAGACTCAGGCCTGGCTCGTGGCTCATCAGTGTTACTCCCTACAGCACCAGGACTTTCTGTGCAGGGCTCCTATCCAAGGACAGGTTGAACTTCTCTGCCCGGTGCCGGACCAGAGAATTTGCCGGACCACGGGAGGTCAATTTGTCTAGCAGCATTACCAACACGTCCACTGCTTTCTGGGCTCTGAGGAGACCTATAGAGGTAAAAAAACGACACAAAACAGACAGCCAGGATTGGGGGCTGTAAACAAACTTCATGGGCCCGCAGGAAATTTGGCCACCCCCATGCTGAGTGGACACCCGGCTAACTAACATCATGCCGGACGTTGCTGGCCCAGAGAGAGTCAACCTGCCCTGACAGAGACAGACATGGCGATTTGCTGCAATCTCCTCTTACTTTGTTTGGTACCTTTCGCATCAGTGTGAGCCCGGGACTGTAATTCCACAGCGGTGGGTGGTCAGAGCCTTACACACCACTGGGAATTCACCCAGGTTGTCGCATTGCCAGCGAGGTCGCACTCCTGGAGGTGCGTTTATACTGGATTCCCCAGAGGCCAACAGACAAAGGCCGGCCTTTGGGCTAAACAGCCAGAGTTTAAACTGAGTTGGGGCCTTGTTTCTGATCCAACAAATGATCAGATCCTTCTTTCCCGGGGTGGGGACCCCAATTCATAGGGAAGGACTGAAACCCGCCAGCACCTGAGACTGGCATGGGGGTGAACTCTGAGCAGCTTATTAGCAAGTGTGTAGGTTATTTTATTGTTTGAATATATTTTCCCGGTCGTGCTTTTGCCTTGAGAATAAACACGCTTGCTTAGGAAGCACTGGGTGAGCAGTTACGCGGTTTATAGCCTCCGGCGAGAGTGATCAAAGCACAGGGGCTGAGCTAGGAAGCAGACTGGCTCGCTGGGATATCACGTGTGTGTCGGGAATGGTGCAGCCTGGAATAACCCCGCTCAGAAGGGGAGAGATGCGTGTCTCGGCCTAAGAGAGATGATGGGCTGAGGAGCATGGAGGTCCATGGTGGACCAGGCTGGAGTACCCGTGCAATTGGCTGGAACGGTGATGCTGACCGACATTGACGCTTGTTTGCTTGTGAGGTTTGACACAATCATCGTGCAACACCGCATGGCACGTGGGAGGCACAACTGTGCACTATATGCTGTGTGTATTCCCTGCTAGACTCTGCGATTCACGGGGTGCATGTTCCCCCTATGCCGGAGTTACAGCAAGACAGACAAGGAGGCCATGTGGGCTAACACACACTACATTCCTCTTGTCTCCCGGCGCTGGCTCTGCAGCCACCGACACTTCCGAGGAAACACACACGGCGTCGGCTCCAGACAGCCCCTTTGGGGTGTGGGTCGGCGGCTGTTATACAGGAAGTTGGACTATGGTTCCTTCCGGCCTTGAGCTCTCTGATTCCTTCACAAACCCAGAGCACCTCCCCAGAAGCTGGCGTGTCTACACCGGGTTGGAGTCCGTGGGTGTGACTGGGGAATCAGCCCCACGATAAATAGGGCTATGGAGTCTGTGACTTTCCAGGACTTCCAGAGTCTGGTGGCCACTCACACTGGCCCCCTCAGTAACAGGGGTGGTCTCAGGACACAAGCACCAATAGGCACCCAACTCTCCTCTCCCCAGATCACCAACAGGTTCCTGGAACAACCCTGCACCAGCAGATGCCCCGGAGTCCCTGCCCCAGCAGCACCCCCACCCCAGAGCACCCCAAATTGAGTACACATCATGGGCAGATCAGGTCCCCTGAACTTTGGGTTCTTTTCTGCACCTTGTCCATGATTTTTATTAAACATAATACTATCTGGAGATACACTGATCTCATAGAGCTGGAAGGGACCTTGGGAGGTCATCAAGCCCCATCCCCTTCCCTCACAGCAGGACCAAGCACCATCTCTGACAGATTTGCCCCAGCTCCCTAATTGGCCCACTGAAGGATTGAACTCACAACCCTGAGTTTAGCAGGCTAATGCTCAAACCACTGAGCTCTCCCTCCCCTTTCATAACATGGCCACACGAGGGAGGTGAATCTTGCTGAAAGGGTTGGCGGCTCTAGCCACACAGACACCCGCAAGTTCAGCTGGGTCTCCAATTTCTCGACACTTCAAAACCTGGCTGGAGAGCTCAGGAAAACAGCCCTCTCCACGCTACTTCTAGCACCCGCGCTGCTGGGCCGGGCCACACCCGGGAGGGGCAAAAGATCATGGCAAGGAAAAGCCGTGCAAGAGAATAAAACAGCATCAAAAGTTCCGGCCAGGTTTTACTCTGCCTGCCACAGGTTCGCCAACCCTGACATGGGCCTAAGTGCCTTGATAACTTTATTTTAGGGTTTGTATTAGCCCTCTGGTGGTATACAAGTATGATAAGCTGCCGTCCCTGCTCCAAAGAGCTTCCAGGCCAGGGAAATAAGAGCTGCAGAGAGATGAAGTGACTTGCCTTGAAACAAGAAGTCCGGTCCAGTGTTAGAAACTCAGCATGTGCCCCATCGAAAGCTCGCAGAAGTCAGTGGAAAACTCCCCTTGATTGGACTAGACTTTGGATCAAGTTGCTTATAAGAACATAAAAATGGCCAGACTGGGTCAGACCAAAGGTCCATCTAGCCCAGTGTCCTGTCTGCTGACAGTGGCCAAGGCCAGGGGCCCCAGAGGGAGTGAACAGAACAGGGAATCGTCATGTGGTCCCTCCCCTGTTGCCCATTTCCAGCTTCTGGCCAACAGAGGCTAGGGACACCATCCCTGCCCATCCTGGCTAGTAGCCACTGATGGACCTAACCTCCATGAATTTATCTAGCTTTTTTTAAGACTTGGTTAAAGTCCTGGCCTTCACAACATCCTCTGGCGAGGAGTTCCACAGGTTGACTGTGTCACTTATCTGTTCATCAGAATTTTATTCCAGCCTGGACAAACTAATAATTGAAAAACTATTTAGAATTTGGTCAAACTGACCAGACTTCATGCTTGTCTAGCAGTTGTTATAATTATTGGTATGGATGGAATTTTCATCCTTAACTCATATTTAGCGATCTGTTTTACTCAGCTGCCCATAGATTTAGTACAGAGCTTCCCACAATTTTACAGCTTATCCCTACACCCCGTGGAACAGGCAAAGGGCTGTGTAGATGGTGGGCGTGTTTATTCTGGACTATGCTCCTCAAACATACTTGCCGTGGCTAACGCAATTAGCCAGGCAGAGACGACTAGGACAGAGGTAGGTTGTTGGATGGATGACCTGTGTATATTTCCAAGCCTGATGTAATGGTGCACAGAGGGAAAAATCTCGCAAGGGATACAAAAGAAGGGGAAGGGGAGGAGGAAAGCTGCCTGAGATGTCTTCACACGCCAGGGAATCAATGGTCGCCGGCACAATAGAGCCCAGAGAGGCAACCGGGTCGTATTAACGTGGTAGAGCTGCCGACCTTTGACTCTTTTACGGTTCATTAGCCTTTTGCTAGAGAAAGCCCCGAGGTCACCGAGCTTCTCTCAGGCCTGGGCTCAAAGCGTTGCCCTCACTCGCTCTGGCAATTGACGACAGGGTGGTGATTGATGGCCAGATGAAAGCGGTGGCTCGCGCCTGTCCTCTCCCGTTGTGCCGGGGAAGGGCTGTGCTGACCTATGGCAGCAGCGGTTTCGGGGGCCATTGGGGTCGATTGCACCTTTAATGACTCCTGGCATAGGCTCTGGCCAAACGGATCTCACAGTAGCCAGGGCTGTCTCCACGGCAGGTTAGCAACCCCCTTCCCCCGGGCTTTCTCCCTAGGCGTGGTAGCTGCCAAGTGTTCACTGTCCCAGTGGAAGGAGGGAGCTGTTCCTTCCCCTGTGAGCACGGGGACGACCTGCTGGAGACACGGGGCCAAAGTCAGAGCGGACGTCTCTGATCAGCCGCTGGGAGGCCCCGGTCTGCCCCTGAAAGGCCGATGCACCTGATGATCCCTGGAGCATGGCCCTCCCTGAGATCCAGGGCTGTCCATGTCAAAGGCTGCAGTTGCCCTGGGGGCTGGCCATTTAAAAGCAGTCGTGATTGGTGCCGGGTACCCTTAAAATCACCGCTGGAGCCGTGCGTGGTGCAGTGCAGAGGTGCCGAGGGCTTAGCTCCGCCCCTTCTGCCAAGGGGCCGGCACCTTCCGCCTGATGCCCCGCCCCTTCTGCCGGAGGCTCCACCCCTTCCAGGTGGCCCGGAGCCAAGCCCCGCCCTCACCTTGCCCCAGGCCTGGGGAAGTCTGTCGCCAGCCCTGGGGAGATGGAGGGAGACAGCGGTCGAGGGGAAATGGCGCAGGGCCTCACCCTTTCTGGAGGCGTGGGCCTGCCAGTAGCGCCTTAGCGGGCGCTCACCTGGGCTCTCTCTTCCCCCACATAAGAGATGGAGCCTGTTGCTATTCACCCTTGTGAAACGCATCGCCAGGGATATCTTGGAGAAACACTGCTCCTTTCTTCGCTCGACCCCCTCTCCCCGGCCAGGCTAGGGACTCCGGAGCAGGGCCGGCCCTACCGTGAGGAGAACTGAGGCGGCCGCCCTAGGTGCCAGACTGTGGGGCGGCACCACTAGGACCCAGAGTGTAGAAAATTGTGTCTGCTGCTGGTGCAGATGTATTCTCTCTGCTCTAGATGCACAGAGATGGTGCAGTGCTGTGCTGGAGGAAGGAGGGCAGAATCGAGACCTTTCAACGTTTTGGCCCAAGCGAGGGGGTCTGGGGGGCGTCATTTGAGCTCCCCGCCTCAGGTGCCAAAATGTTGTGGGCCGGCCCTGCTCCGGAGATACTGATCAGATCGCGGTCAATTTCACCCGCGGCGGGAGCTGGGAAAGGTTAGGACGCGTGGCCCTGCTCGGGGAGAAGCCTGCGCTTGCAGATCCCACAGCGCGGATTCAAAGGGCTGCCCCGCCGCTCGGGGCTGCTTCGTGTTTCTCACAAGGCCCCGCTTGGCGCAGGCCGGCAAGGTGAAGCCAGAGGAAGCCGCTTGGCAGCCAGCAAAATATTCCAGGAAAATAGGAACACTCCAGGGCGAGCGAGCAGGGGCTGATTGAAACCAGATGAGGCCAGCGCAAGCCCTGCTGCCGTACGACCGAACAGCTCTGTGGGTGCAAAGCGCTTGGCTCTCCCTCTGCGTGGGAGATGCCCCTTTTTCCACGCTAGCCGGCCAGGAGAGCCTCATCAGGCAGGCCTGGAACATGACTCGGTCTCATTCTTGGGGAACTTTATTTACTCCTGGGTGCGTCCACGGTACAGATACCAGATCCGCCTCCCTACGATCCCGGCTTGGCCCAGAGTTTAGCGAGTGTCCAGCAGGCACACAATCGTTTCCAGCGCCAAACGCTTTGGCTGTATTTTTGCGGGTGACAAGCCGGCGGCACGGCTGGGTTTAGAACCAGGCCGCTTGGCTATTCGCATGGAAGGGCAGACGCCAAGCCTTGTCAAGGCGAGAGGGACCGAATGGGCCAGGGCCCTTCTTTGGCTCCAGCCCAGGAAGCTGTTGTTGTCCGAGGGTTGTAAAGGGGTGATCTGTCGGCGAGACAGGTGGCGGCCCCTTGAAACCCGTCACCGTGAAGTGGCGGATTCAGCCGAGAGGGTCTCCATGGCGACTGAGGGGTGAAAGGGGCGCTGCTGAGGTCGTTCTTGGTCGGCTGGTTGGTGAGTGATGGGGACGTAGGGCACCTGGCGTGTTGCGTTAGTCAGGGAGCATTGAGCGTCGGTCTAGTGAGCTCGCTCGGGAGAGCAGAGCTGGTGCTGAAGCCACAAGACCTGCCAGGCGTGGCACGGAACTGCCGCGGCAAAGGGGGTGATCCGCCCGCTCCCCCAGTCACCTGCAACGTGAGTCCCTGGCACTAGGAAGCGACCTTTGTGCTCCTGAATTTGGGGGTCCCCAGAGGATGCTGCAGATGCACATTAACTTGGGCACCCCTGCTTTTCCCAGTCCTGCTGCCCCACCAGTCGGTTGCTACACTTCCTGCTAGTCTAATCTCGGGGGGCCCTCGTAGCCTGGCGGCTGACCCTCGGTCCTGAGCAGCGGGGCTTCTGCGCGGCCGGGTGGGACACTCTCCGGAGCGGGCTGCCGGCCGGGCTGGGTAGACTACAACGGGCTGCACACGGCCCACTATCCGCGGCGACTCTTGCTGCCGGGAGTCTGCTCCTCGGACCCTGCGGCACGAGCCAGGTGGCACGGCTCGAGTGAAGCGCCCCGGAGCGGAGCCTCCGACCGGCCTGAACTTCTAGGAGGGGGCAGAGAAGCTGCAGGAACGTGAAAGGTGGACGGAGCGTCTCTCGGCTCACACGGGAGCGGTTTGAACCGTGGCGCCGAGACCTGAGAGGGAGATCCATAATGCCATGCTGCAGGATTGCGACTCTCCCTCTCATTCTCTGTAGCGTTCCCGCCTCGGCCTTTCCTCCAAGCTGGCCTGCTGCCCCACCCGTGTGTCCTCACCTCTGTGTGGCTGGCTTGGTAAAGAGGGTGTGGACCAAAAGGCGAGCTCATTCGCATTCCCCTCGGGCAGATCGATGTAAACGAGGCCATCTCGTTAGGACAGGGGCAGCTCTCGTGGTCCTCCATCAGTGCAATGTAGACATGACGTCTGAAATCCCATAAGCCTTCCTGGCAGCGAGCGGAGGAAGTCACGGCCAAGTCTGGTGAGCTGAATGGCAGCAAGTAGACGTCCCAAACGCACATCTTGCGTCGGATCTCACCACTGAGCAGAAAGGCTTCGATCTTCCCCGGAGATTGTGGTGTGTCCTAAACCGGCTTCGGACTGGTCAGGGCAGGTGCGGTGATCTCCTGCGTAAGTGGAATGTGTTGCCATCTCCACTTGGGGATTGTGGCAGTCGGCAAACTGTGCATGGCATTGTTGCGGAATGCCCCACACGAAAATTCCCTGGCTCGTTGGAGGATGTCCACAATCTAACGGGTGCCGCTGTTCACTGGCTGCAGAGCTTGGACGTCCAACTTTGAGGAAGAAATACGGCATTGAACACGACATTCGGAAGAAGAAGAAGATGCAATGTAGATGGGCGAGTGATTCCACTGAAGGACGGTAACGGGGCCCCTCCTGCCTCGCTCCCCACTCCCTCGGTCAGAGCGGGAGGCAATTGTCAGGCACCTTTTCACCCGCAGGTCTGGTGTTTCCATGCAGGTGGATGGGAAAGTTCCATGGATGGATCCCGGAGGGACGGCCGAGTCAGTCGCTCACTCCAGGAAACAGGACATCCCCAGCCCATCCGATTCTTTCTTTGTCCCCTCCCCCTCTCACTCGCTTGCAAAACAAGCTCGCCCAGCTGTGGAAACCAGCCCTTTCCTGTGGGGCATGGAGCAGTGGAACCGTTTGTGCCGGCGCGGCCAGCGGCGATAACCAAGCGCACGCACGTCGCTGGCTCCAGTCGGGTCCGCTGACGTCAGTGGCAAAGCACCCGCTGGTTTCAGGGCGGGCTTCAGTTGCAGCGAGCCGCAGGGGAAGGCAGGGCCGGTCTCCCACCTGGGGATGCGCGGCAGGTATCCCATCTGGCCTTCGGAGGGGGGAGCGGCTGCAGGCAGGGCGTCGGAGCGGGTGTCTAGAACAGCAGAGGCAATACCTGCCCGTTGTAGGACCCATGTTAATGAGGCTATTTAAGTGGGCTGGGTGTGTCCCATGCAGAGCTTTTGATGGGGAAATGTGGATATTAAAGGCAGGAGCCAGAAGATCGGCATGGGACACATCCAGCCCACTTACTTAGCCTCATTAACAGGGGGTCCAACAATGGACAGGTATATTTATATATCTGTATCGTGGTTTCTGTGCTTTCCACTCCAATTCATATGATGAAGTGGGCTTTGCCCACGAAAACGCATGATCCTGTACATTTTTGTTAGTCTCCAAGGTGCTGCAGGACGACTCTTTGTTTTTATTTTAGACTGGGAGAACAACAAAGCAAGAAAGAACAAATGTAAAGTCCCCGAGAGAGAGAGAGAGAGAGAGAGAGAGAGCGCGCAGGATGTGTGTGTCTCCACTGAGTAGTGATCACTGGGAGAGTGCGTAGCAAGGGAAAGGTTTGGAACACATCTTTTCCTTAAATTGGGCGCAGTTTCCTTGCTTTTAGCAAGAAAATAAACAGAATCTGAGCCCCGTGGCTGTTTGTCTGGCTCTCAAAGGCACCGTGGCAAAAGATACACATGGCCTAGCACCAGGCACGGACACGCAGAGATGACTGTGCTCCACATGGCCCTTGCCAGGATCTGGGCCCTATCCTGCTTTGTTACTGTGCCTCCAGGACAGCTGCACAAGCAGGGGTATGAAGGTGACGTCCTGGCTGGCAGACTTGAGTGAATCAGCAGCCAGGAAGGGGGCAGCCCTGGGCAGGGGGGGCAGCCCATTTGGAAGGGCGTGAGGCTAGCTCCTCAGCTGGGGGTGAGACACACTGCGAGGGACAAAGGAGGCTTCCCTCAGCCTGGGGCCAGTCTGATCCTCAGAGTATCCAGCCTCAAGGGGCCAGTCCCGTAGCCACCAACTGCATGGGCCAAGCATGCTCCAGCTCTTTGCCTGGGGGCTTGGACACAGGGGAAAGCAGCCAGCACAGGGCCTTTTCATTCCTGCGCCTCCTTCCCCTACTTCCCACCCATCATGCCCCTCTCCCAGACCCCCAGCGCCCGGTTCCTCCACTCCGGGGTATCAGCCAGAGCAGGGCCGCCATGCGTCAGGGCGTTGAGAGACCACCCCAGCTGGCAGGCACGCAGAGTGCACACAGGCACGGCTGATAAAAGAGGAGAGGAAATAAGAGGGAAAGGGAGGTGCCCAAGGCCACCCAGGAGGTCGGTGGCAGAGCCATGGAAAAACCCCAGTGCTCCCGATTCCCTTTGCGCTGCTTGAGCCCCTAGATCAAAGGCAGATGCTCCCTGGGCCTCCCCCAAATTTGGTCCCTTTTCTCTTCCCCTGAGCTTCCCTGTCCCCGTCCCCCCCAACCTGCCCATCATTCCGGGCGTGGTCTGGGGCAAAGGCTTCAGAGCCTTTGCAGAAGGAAGGGGGCACGAGTTCCAGGACTGGGGGCGAGCCCGGGGCCACACCCCCACTCGTGAACGGTCATGGAGTTGGGGGGGCCTTTGGGCAGGCATGGAGCAGTGTCGGCGGGGGGGGCCTGTCAGGCCACACCCTGCCCCCCAATATTAAAAGTGGCAGGGGCCTGGCCGCCGGCGGATCTGGCGTTGTGAGTCCGTGGCTCCTGCATCTCCAGCAGCCCGTGGGGCCAGCACGTGAGGGGGAAGACCCTGAACTGTCGGGGGAGTCAGCAGCAGGGGAAACGGGCAAGGGAGGGGGATGAAAATCAGGCTACCAGCTGAGCGGGCAGCGGCGTTGCCAGAGCTGTAGGGCACGAGGTCCCAGGTTCGGTTCGGTTCCACCTGTCGGTGTTATGCAACAATTAGGGTCCTGGCCTGCTGCTTGCAGACCTGGGCTCAAACCTCTGCTCTGCCACAGACTCCCTGCGTCACCTTGCCCATGTCACTTAGCCTGTGTTCCCCGGCAGACTAGGGGCTCAGCCGCTGCACCACTAGGGGCCTTGGTAGTGGCTAGCTAGAGGGAGCCACGAAGGGCAAATGTTCAGTGTCTATTCTGGGGTGGAAGGAAGCCGACCGGCTGCCAGCCTGGCATTTTCCACAAGCCTCAGAGCCGACGTTTCCCTGGGTGGGGCAGGCCGAGTCCTCTTCACCCCTCCTCCCCCCCCAGACCCTGGGCTGATCTCCTTCATCTTGTCCACCCTGGGCCGGTTGGATTTTTTCCCCAACTAACACCGTCTGGAAGGGGCGCCAAGGAGGGGCGCAAGGGAGGAGCGGAGCCCGCGGGGCCCTGGCCTCTCCCCCCAAGCACCAACCACAAAATAATCAGCCACTGGGCTTCCAGGCGGCACATCCCAAGGTAAATATTGACACTTTGCAGCGCATAGAGTAGCTATTGAGAGATGGCGCGCAAGGGGAACCGGCCCAGCTGGCAGGCACGTGACTAGACACCACAGGGGGGCTCTGTCTCCTCTCCCGTAAACGGCAGCAGCGGCCTGACTCCGGGTCAGTTACTCCTGCCTGACAGCAGGAACCAAGGGCCAGCATTGCACGAATGCTCTCGGCCCGTCACATACAGGAGATGGGTTATATCCCCTCTAGTGCCCATCAGCTGTTGCAGCTCTCTGGAAGTTAATGAGCCAGATCCTGGGAGTTCCCCGGACCCGGTGCCTGGCGGTGTTCCCTGTACGCTGGGTGCTTGTGCGGCCGCTCAGCAGAGATTCAAATGCTGCCCCGTGGATTAGCAGAATGCCCACAGCTGGGTTTTGTTTCTCTTGGTGGTGCACATTTGTACGTGCACAGAACAAAATTTATTCTGCACATGGATGGGAAAAATCCACGTCTGGATGGAGACAATGAGAGGGAAGATTCGTGCCCAGTCCCACCAGCGGCGGTCCTGTGTGTAAACAGTTCAAAGGCCCGAACCTCTTCCTTTGTTATGTTGGACTCCGGTTCTGCGTGGTGCCCTGGTGCAAAAAGCACGCGCAGCTTTTGTTCTGACCTGTTGCACAAAAGTGTCTTTCTTTGTTTTACTGGGCGCATGGAGGAGCATGTTTGGGGGGGGGAGAGGGTGGAAAGTCCAACATTAAAAATGTCACGTAGCAATTAAAAAACACAGCGCCGCTGTGCTGCTTGATGATGTTTTTCCACAGAGGCCAGCCAGGCGATCGCTGGCGTTCGGGGGAAAAACAGGGTCCCCCCCTCGCTGGACGGCCAAGAGCCCAGCTTGCAAACAACACGCCCCCTGCACGCACGGGCCGCGATAGCCATCGCCGGCAAACCCAGCGCCGGGCATCTATTTATTGTGACAAATTCGGAGGAGGGAAGGAAGCAAAATATTTGATTAACTCGGCAACGAGCCGTTTCCACGGCAGGGGCAGCACATGATACTGCGGAACGAACAGCGGCCCATTGTTCCAGCGCAGAAGGGAGGCCGGTGTGGGATTCCTGCTGGATTCTATACATCACAGATGGGGGGGGGGACCCTGGAATTTCTCTTTGTGGCTCCTTTCCTGGTTTATTGGCCGTGTGAACGGGTCAGCGAGTCCCAGGCGCTCAGCGGCACAGGCAACGTGTGTACACGGAGAGTTTAACAAGGGCCCCCGATGTGACGCTAACTATGTTTTCAAACAGTGGCTAACAAAAACCAGAGATCAGAGAGCCTGCCCGGCCTGCCAAGATGTTTGGTTTAATAACACGGGCCTGCGTCAGGCAGTAAAACAGGAGGGGGGGGGGATAATCTCTTCTCTACGGGGGAAAGCCAGGCGGTTTCATACAGTTTAAACAAGGCACGTTTCAGCAACAGAGGGGCTTGGGGGAGGGGACAAGAAAGTCCAGGAGTGTAGGTCCAAAAGAGGTGATGAGGGCCCTAGAAGCCCTGAGATACACGCTGGGAAGGGGAGTGAAATGACGGGCCCCATCTTGTAGATTCTTACTACCAGGAGTAGTATTTACTACTACAGGTTGGATCTCTCTACACCGGAATTCTCTGGTCCGGCAACATCTGTGTGCCGGAAGCCCGGCACACGGCTCAGCTGGGCTGTGGGGGGAGCCAGGTAGCGCCGAGGGGGGCGGGGCTAGGGGGTGGAACCAGAAATGACCTCCCCAGGTCCGGCAAAATCCCTCATCCAGGAGCAGTCGGGTCCCGAGGGCGCCGGACAAGGGAGGTCCAACCTGTAGGAATAAGGCCCAGAGCCCCCAAAGGTATCGGGGTATACAACAGCCATTGGCATCAATGGGAGCTCGGAGCCTAAATACCTTTGAACACCTGGGCCTAAGTGTTTCAGGCTCCAGTGCTAAGGCTTCAAGAGACATGGAAGGTGGGGAGGGCAGAGTGCCAGGGGGTACAGGGTGATGGAGGAGTCCACACAGCTGGGACCTGGGGAGAGAGCAGGTCCTGGGAAGAGCCTTCTGGCTGGCCTCACGTGCATGGCGCTGTACGGCCTCGCCAACAGCAAGGGATGCATGAGAGGACATCTGTGCCCATGCAGAGCCCACTGAGTTCTTGGTATGTGTCCCCCAGCACCACGGCACACACCGGCCTGTAGCTGGGGAAGAGCATGAACAGAGTCTACCCGTTCACACTCAGGACTCTTCCCAGCCCTGCCACTGAGTCACCGCGGGGGCCCTTGGCGAATCACTTAGACCCACGTGGCAATCGGAGTTAAGCACACACCCGACTTGTGTCGCGGGCAGGGGTGGGCACCACATTTCAGGAAAAATGGGGACAAAAACGGAGCCAGAAAAGAACAACCCAAACAACGGAAGGGCGAGAAAAACAATGTGTGTGAGGGAAGATTAAACAAACCCAGGGTGTTTTCAGTCCGGAGAAGAGAAGACTGAGGGGAGGCATGATACTTTTTCGAGTATATAAAAGGTTGTTACAAGGAGGAGGAAGAAAAATGATTTTTGTGGAACTCTGACTGTGGTTCGGCACTGGAATTAATTGGCTAAAGAAGCGCTGGAATTTCTGAATTGAAGATTTTTAAGAGCAGGGAGAGTCTAATAGCCAGTCCTGGCTTGAGTGCAAAGGACAGGACTAGAAGACCTCTCGAGGTCCTTTCCAATCCTACGATTCTATGATAAATAACAAGTCAGAACTGACCTCCGCGGGATCCCCTTGGAAACATCTGCTCAATGAGGATTCCCCATTTAAAATTAAGACCAGAAGAACAGCCAGGCTGGGTCAGACCAAAGGTCCATCTGGCCCAGTGTCCTGTCTGGACAGTGGCCAATACCAGATGCCCCAGAGGGAGTGAACAGAACAGGGAATCATCCAGTGATTCCACCCCTGTCACCCATTTCCAGCATCTGACAAACAGAGGCCAGGGACACCTTCCCTACCCATCCTGGCTAATAGCCATTGATGGACCTCACCTCCATGAATCTATCTAGCTCTTTTTTTGAACGCTCTTACACAACATCCTCTGGCAAGGAGTTCCACAAGTTGACTGTGCCTGAATGAAGAAATGCTTCCTTTGGTTTGTTTTAAACCTGCTCCCTATTCATTTCATTTGGTGACCCCTAGTTCTTATGTTATGGGAATGAGTAAATACCTTTCCCTTATTCACTTTTTCTGCCCCAGTCATGATTTACACATTGAGATCTGTTCTTTAGCCAGTTTTTAATCCATGTAATGTGTGCCATGTGAATTGCATTTCATTCTCCTTTTTCACATTTTCACCCGTCAAGCAGCTTACAGAAGTCCTATGTGCCAACACGCTTATCTGCACAAACCATGGAAAAGTATCTAAGTTACTTTCACAGAATCTGCTTTACCTCAGCCCACGTCAGCACTTATGTTCTTAGGATTTCCAGTCGTTACGGTAGCCTTTTCTAGTTCGTTAGGAGCTCGGCCTGCCTGCTACTTCGTAGCGAGAGATCCATCTTCTGCTCCTCGCAGAGACTGGAGCATGGGGGCAAAACCTTATGAGGTGCCTTTTTGTTAAATGCAAAACACTGAACATTTGAAACATTACACCAGGCCAAATCCACTGTGCTAATGCAGCCGCCTAGAAGATGACCCCAAAGCCAACAACAGAAGTGTTCTTTAGGGTCCTGATTCGAAGCCCACATGCACCGATCTGGAATCGCTGTGTAAACGCAGTGGAGTTAGGTTCCTAAAGGCCGAGGAAGACGTGGGCCTTAGTCTGATTTTCACCAAGCAAAGAGAAACCTCTCCCTCTCCAGTGCATTTCTTTAGTGTCTCTCTCAGTTCCTTTTTCAAACCCGGAGGCTCTCACACAGCCTGGACGAGCTGGAAGGAGTCACTTCGTGGAGGGCACGCACGGCTCCATCTATCAAACCGCAACGGCAAGCCCTACGTGCAGCCAGGCAAGCAAAGGCTCCGAAGCCCTGAAAGATTTGCGGCCTCGTGCTGTTGTTTTTGTGCGAGTGACAATACCACAAATTGCAGCAAACCAGAGGAAAACAAGGAAGTCGCCCGTGGAAGGCACCAGTTCATCGTTTTGGGGCCAGGATTTGGGGGGGAGGGGGGAGAACGAGGTCAAACCTGAACCGCTGTGTCCTGTAACTCTAATTCCATCTCAAAGTTTTCCCGTGCCGTCTCTGGGGAAGGGCCTGTCCTTTGGCTGTGCCCAGTCGGTCTCAATGCTAGCTTCGCTTTTACAGTCCAGTTTGAAAACTACAGGGCCAGAGTGTCAGCTGATGTAAAATCGCTGTCACTCCTCTGAGGTCCAGAGACCTGCACCGATTTACTCGCAGAGGGGCCGGCAGATCTCTGACCCGCTAGGGTTTCAGCACTGAACATGTGCTCCAGAAAACCAGTGGGGTGGTTCCAGAAGAGAGTCCATTTTCTACCCTCCTCACTGTGGTGGCTGTCTCTACCCTGAATGTGCTGCCAGGTTTTAGTTTTCTAGTGCTTTGGCAAATCTCTCTCTCTCTATTTTAGAGCAGGGGTCTCCAACCTTTTTAAGCATGAGATCACTCTTTGAATGTAAGTGCAATCCAGGAGCTACCTCAAATCCGATCCACCTCGAACCCTAGCCCCGCCTCCTTCCTGCCCCTTCTCCGAGGCCCCGCCCCTGCTCACTCCATCCTCCTTCCCCATGCTCACTCATTTTTATCAGGCTGGGGGGAGGAGGTTGGGGTGCAGAGTCTGATCTTAGGCTAAAGGATTTGGAGCGTGGGAGGGGTTTTGAGCTGAGCCCAGGGCAGGGAGTTGAGGTGCAGGGTAAAGGCTCTTTGAGGGAGTTTGGGTACAGAGGAACTCGGGGCTAGGGCAGGAGTTTGGGGTGCAGGAGGGGTTCAGAATGCAGGCGGCAGCTGGGCACTGCGTACCACATGTGGCTTCTGACTGATGGTGCAGGGGACTAAGGCAGGCTCACCCCTACTCTGGCCCTGCACCACTCTGAAAAGCAGCCTGCAAACTCTCTCCATCCCTGCCCGCCTCTGCTCTATGGAGATGGGGTACAGGGTGGGGAGGCAGCTTGACATCAGCACCCCCTCCTCTTCTTCCTGTGCCCTGCACCGCAAGCAAGAGGCTCCCATGGGTGAGGAGGCAGCTCCAAGGCAGAGGGTAGAAGCAGCATGGCAGTGCTGAGAGGGGCAGGTGAAGAGCCGGCACTTGATCGCTTCCCAGCCAAACCTGCCAGGATCACCTGTCAAAGGCTCCAAGATCTACCAGTAGATCCCGATCTGCTGGTTGGTGACCACTGTTTTAGCAGTTCGTGCATCTGTCTGTCCGTGAGTCCGTAAGTCCATTTGTTCAAGAACTCCTCCTAAAAGGTAAGAGGTAAGGCCACCAAATTTGGTAGGCAGCTTCCTCTTCTCCTAACTTAAAGCAAGGTCAGGGGTTGGTTGTGATAGGAAAATGAGAAGTGCCTGGAATGGGACAAGTTTCCAAGAGGTGATGGAAGAAAGAGCATGAGACAGATAGAAAACAGTCCTCTACTTAGCTCTAAGGCTATGTCTAGACTGCAGGCTTCTTTCGGAAGATGCTTTTCCAGAAGAGATCGTCCGAAAAAACTTCTTCCGAAAGAGAGCGTCCACACTGCCAAAGTGAATCGAAAAAGCCATCTGCTTTTTCGAAAGATTGGACGCTATCTTGCATTTAAGCTGTGATTGCTATGGACGGAATGGCCACCAGGGCACCTGTACTTTTTCCTCTTCCCTCGTCTTTCGAAAGAAATCTCTTTTCCCTGTCCACGTATGCCTTTTTCCAAAAGAGCTCTTTCGGAAAAAGGCTTTTTTTCTTGTAGAAAGAGGTTTACCAATGTCGGAAAACCCCCTCTGTTCTTTCGAAAGAACGCAATTGCAGTGTGGACGTAAGGGAAGCTTTTTTGGAAAAACGGCCATTTTTCTGAAAAAACTCTGTAGTGTAGACATAGCCTAACTCACTGTAACTATATATCTTCAGTCTAGGCTAATGAAAGCTCCAAGAAAGAACAAAAGTAAAGTCTGTAGGGGGGCGTACTGGGAGCACGTCTCCTCTGTAATATGCTGCATCAGCTGTAAGAAGAGAGAGAGTACTTTGCAACTCAACCGGTGACGCACACAGAGTAACAAAGGCCAAGTGGTTCCACAGTTGCCCCAAAGTTGTCTTAGAACGAAGAGGCCTCTTGCTTTGTTTGCTCGAAATGCAGGCGCCCTTACCACCTCCAGTAACACCAAGCAGCAGCAATTTTTCCAGCAGGAGAGATTTGCTGCCCTGTCACAGGCTGCTTCTCAGTGGGGCGATTACTCTAGCCTTCCTGGTAACCCTGAACGAGAGGACAATCGAAGACATTATGGGGGAGTAAATTTAGAAGCAGGCAGGAAAGCAAGCCTGGAGCCAACTGGCTGGAATTCCCTGCCCTGAGGGATCTCAGTCAGATCATGCAGCTGGATGCTAATGAAAGGCCGGGGCCCTATCATGGCCATTCTCATCTTGAGCAGATGGACTGACGGCACTTTAAACCTCATGCTTCCAGGCACCAGCTGGTTGCCAGTGGGGAGCATTTGCCTTGTGATCTCTTTCCCTGCAGGAATGCGCGCTCCCTTACTCCCCAGACCTCGTACTGGACAAAAGAGCGTGCGCATTGATGGTCTTCTACGCTTTCGCTGCAATTGTGGGTGTGAGCCGCTGCTGAAGAGACCACACCGGTACAGCTCCAGTTTCTACCCTTTCTCGGCTTGCGATTAACTCATCTCCCGCACCAATGAAACTGACATCACCCGACGGCAGTAAGATCACACCGGCCTGGCCTGGGAGGACGGACTAGAACTGAGCTCAGAGCAGTCCCCATCACGATGCGCAAGCGATGTAACTTATGAAACAGCTGCATTGCTGCCTTTGGGAAGGGCTAATCCCCGTTGCCTTTCCAAAGGGCTACGTCTACACTACGCGTTTTCTTGGCAAAAAATATGCTAACGGGGGACTCATTTGCATGAGTCGCGATCTCATTTGCATATTTTCTGCCGATCCGTTTTTTCGCTAGGGTTTTTGTGTAAAAAACGAGCCGTGTGGACGTTTTCTTTTTGCATAAAACCCCCTTTTTCCGCCAGATCGGTAAACCTCCTTTTTTGGGGCATAAAGATCTGGTGGGAAAAGAGGTTTTTGTGTAAAAAAACCCCCGTCCACACTGCTTGTTTTTGCACAAAAACCCTAGAGAAAAAAATGGATTGGCAGAAAATATGCAAATGAGAGTGCAACTTATGCAAATGAGCCCCTCATTAGCATATTTTTTGCTGAGAAAACTCGTAGTGTAGACGTAGCCAAACGGATCGGCAGAAAATATGCAAATGAGATCGTGACTCATGCAAATGAGTCCCTCATTAGCATATTTTTTTGCCAGGAAAACTCATAATGTAGACGTGGCCAAACTTTCCTCACTTTATTTCTGAGTTGTCATTGCTGGGCAAACAATTTAGGACGGCATATTTCAGGCTGTGGCTTTTTTGCTTTCTCAGATCCGTAATACCACGCTCCCAACTGGAATGCCGAATCCACATATCTCCGAGCTCTATTGGGATCAGGCATTTTTACCCTCATTCCTCCATAAAGGTTTTGAACCGCAACCTCCAATCTGAACGCAGGGTCGGGAGAGGCTGTATTTACAAAGCCAGAGCTTAATATGACAGCTCAGTCATATTCTCTCTTTGCAAACAGCATTCCTCCCCTCCTTGCTAAATAAGTCTTAGGACCCTTGTTTTAGCTGCAGGGGAAACAGCTGAAGTAGTTAAATGACTCCCCCAATACCGCAATGAGCATCAGTGTCAGAGATGGAAAGGGATTCGACCACAGGCATTTCTGGCTCCCCACGCCGGCACTTAAACCACTAGACAATCACACTGCCGCTCAAACATCTATTTCCGTAATTGGGATTTATGGTGCGGTGGAGTGACAATGCAGAATAGCTCCGGAGCAGTCGGCTGCAGGCATTCGGCTGTGGTGTAGCCAGCAGCGCAGCTTGGAGAGGCGGCTTTTTGAGCAAGAGAATTCCTCGGCAAAGCTGGAGCACCGGATGAAGACGACTTGGCTTCAGCGTTGCCGGAATCGTCACGGTGCTTTGTACAAGGGCAGCTGCTTTCGGCGGAGCCTCTGAGGGTGTCCTGCACATTGTTCCTGGGTTCCAAAGGCCAGAGGTCTGATGCACCACTTCATTCTTTTAGAAAAGGGGGGGGGGGCAATTTGATAATTCCCCTCACACATGGTGGCACAGAGAGGCAACAGGTTCCTCCTGGCAGCTGGAGGCAGTGGTTTCGTACTGACAATCCCAGGGCTGGCAGAGACCTCAGGAGTCATTGAGTCCAAACCCCCTGCTCAAAGCAGGACCAACCCCAACTCAATCAGCCCAGCCAGGGCTGTGTCAAGCTGGGACTTAAAAACCTCTAGGGATGGAGCTCCCCCCCAGGGAACCCATCCAGAGCTTAAGACTGTAAGAGCGGCCAGACTGGGTCAGACCAAAGGTCCATCTAGCTCAGTGTCCTGTCTGCTGCCAGTGGCCAATGCCAGATGCCCCAGAGGGAGTGAACAGAACAGGAATCATCAAGTGATCCCTCTCCCGTCATCCATTTCCAGCCTCTGACAGAGGCTAGGGACACCATTCCGACCCAGCCTGGCAAATAGCCATTGATGAACCGAACCTCCATGAATTTATCTAGTTCTTTTTTGAATCCTGTTCAAGTACTGGCCTTCACAACATCCTCTGGCAAGGAGTTCCACAGATTAATTGTACGCTGCACGAAGAAACACTTCCATTGGTTTGCTCTAAACCTGCTCCCTATTCATTTCATTTGGGGATCCCTAGTTCTTAGGTTATGGGGACAAGTAAATAACTTTTCCTTATTCACTTTTTCCACTTCATCTTTACCTTCCTCTCCATCCTTAGCTTTCAGCCTGACCCAGTTGCTTCTGGCAAGGTTCTGAGAATTGATTTAGCATCTTCAAAATGTAATACCGTCGTGTTAAAAAGAACAAAATCTTAGGGTGACATAGGCCCTCGTTGAAATCTACAGGAAAATTCTCACTGACTCCGGCCTAGAATGGAATGGAAAAAGCCAGTGGTGGGGCAGAGAGGGGGAAGTGGTTCAAGCAGGTAGCAGCTAAGCTAGCCAGGCCTAGTCTACCACCTGTTCTGGGGCTTGTGGTGAGATGTGGCCGCTTTGTTCATTTTGCTGTTATCAGTGCAGAATTTTTGCCCCGTAAACAGCCTAGGAAATTGGAAAGAACAGTTCACTTAGCCAGAAAGTGGATTTGAGGCAACCCAGCATGTGTAACCACATCGAACGTGCCGATCACAATAGAAAAGGGCTTGGAATTTTTTCCACACTTGTGTTTCATCCAGAGCCACAGAGAGAGGGGAAGTTTTCAGATTGGTGTAGTGTTGTGGGCTGTTTTTTTTTTTAATGCCAGTCCATAATTTCCTTTTTGGCCACGAGCTGAAGTATGTTAACCCAGCAGGTTTTTTGAATTTTTTTTCCAAATGAGTGGATTATTCGAATCAGCTTTTGTGGTGTGGAACAGCGAGGCGGCTGTTTTGTTTCTTGAATGTTGATTACAGGGTAAATATTTTTATGAAGTCTCGTAAGTTGTTCTTGGATCTTTCGCGTCCCTTTTTTATTTGTTGACCGATGCCTTTATTTTAAGTTAGACTCTCTTATTTCTTGGCTGAAACTCATTACAGTGAAAAGAGCTGGGAAAGGATTGCTTGGCGAAAGGACAACAGCAGCCTGGAAATCGACCTGGATTCCGTCTGTTGGAATTAAACGAATCAGTCTAAAATTGGGGCCCCATTGTGCCCCAAGAATGCTACAGACGCAGCAAGAAAGAGCGTCCTGTCCCAAAGTCTAGATAGCCCAGAGTGATAAAGAGTGGGAGGGAAAGTGTAGTCACAGGGGTGATGGGAATTGACCAAGGTCAGATAAGAAGTCAGTGGCAGAGCCAGGAATGGAGGCCTGGTTCCCCGATTCCCAGTCCAGTGCATTATCCAGTTGACCACACTGTCTCAATTCTCCCAAGGTCCATCTCACCTAGTATCTGGCCTCTGACAGTGGTGAGCGCCATCTGCTTCGAAGGAAACAGTCGCAATTGGAGAATATAAACGGGAAGAGTTTAAGAGTCAGATTCTCTGCTGCTGAGCATCATCAGGCCACCAAGTACCTATTACGGTCCCTGGATTCTCTCCCCAGTCCTAGCGTAAGTTAGAGCAGCCTGGGGACCCCAGACATGAAAGAGCCCCTGCCCCTCCCAGCCAGCCAGCTGTCTCCGCCACACAGCCCCTGCTAATCCCATGGACACTATCACATCCCATTGAAATAAACGCTGCTCTCCAGGAGAGCAGAAATCAGTATGACCCTAAGCTCTTTTCAAACCCACTAAGCTTTCGAGAGGAAGTACAGGTTGAACCTCTCTAGTCCGGCACTCTCTAGTCTGGCAACCTCCATGGTCCGGCATGATTTGAGTGAGCCAGATGTCCACTTTTCATGGGTGTGACCAAGTTTCCCGCAGTCCCATAAAGTTTGTTTCCAGTCCCCAGTCCCGGCTCTCAGTGTGCTGTGATTTAGCTTTAATTTATCTTTAACTGTCTTCTAAGAGCCCAGCAAGCAGTGGAAGTGTTGGTCATGCTGCTAGACAATATTGATTTCCTGTGGTTCAGCAAATTCTTTGGCTCTGCACCAGGCAGGTCCTGAGGGTGCCGGACAAGAGAGGTTCAACCTGTATTACAGAAAGGGTACTAGCCAGGGATGGGAGAGAACCAGATTCCACGCTCTGCTCCAGACCTGCATGACCTTGGGTCAAGGAGATGGCATCTTGTTGTCAAATGAAGTCAGGGCTCAGGACACTGAGTGCAGCAATGCCTACACTCCTTCATAAATCTGAGCTGGCGCCACTCCGTGCCTCAGTTTCCCCCTCTGCATAATGAAAATAGCAGCACTGCCCGGCTCAATTGTTCTCCATGTCCCCAAAAAGTCAGGCAGGTAGGAACAGGCTTAATCTGCAGCCAGGGGAAAACTTTCTACCGCTAACCATAATCAAGCTCCAGACGTGGCTTCTAAGAGAGGCTGCAGACTGCCCCGTCACTGGAGGTTTTTAAGAAGAGGCTGGCAACCCCCTGTCCAGGATGCTCTAGGGTAAGTTGGTCCTGCCCAACTTCACGAGGTCCCTGCCAGCCCTGCATTTTGAGGATTTTAGCTCCTGCCCATCTCTACTGGTAAGTCAAGAGCTGGGAAAGCGGAGGCTCTGGGCAGTGCCCACGGTAGGATAAGAGGAAAACGGCTTTATTCCTCTCTCCAGCACTAGGAATCTATTTTCCTTTACATGGCCCGAGAATCCGATGCTTGGGCGATGATTTATTCGTACCAGGAGGAAGCCAGGGAAACACACACAAACAGCAGCTCGCTGATCACAGCCAGCGCCCAAGAAGAGAACGCCTTTGCCTCCTTCCCTATCCCTTGCTCCATTTCAGCACTTGCCTTCGCCCGTGTATTCCTGCCGGACACCATGCTCCCTTCAGTCCACCGCATGGACACCTCTGGGGCTCCGCTCCTCCCTCTGGCAATCTCCAGAAAAAACCATGGTGTCAGGGGAGGCATGCAAAGTCCGTTGCCTAACAGCAAAGAGCAACATTTGCAGAGCTTGCTTGGTTCTCTGAGTCCTACTCGGTTTGGGATTTTCCACCCCGACCCCCTTTGCAAGCCTGGTGAATTTCACCAGGTCAGCGCCTAACCCCATGCTGAACAAAGTGGTAGGGCCGGGGAGGCGTCTTTTGTTTTATGACTGTCACTGTCACTGTCTGGGCTCCAGTTCCATGGCAGTGCATCACAACACACCACATTTAACCTCATGCATCTTTAGCGCGGAGGAGGCTAACACTCAAGCACAGCCTAGTGACTACAGTCACTCTGTGACGGCCTTGCGTTAGTTACATGTCTCAGCACAGCGCTGTGGGTAATCACTCACACGGAGCCCATCCACAGTCCCCAAGCTCTTGGCCGGCGTTTTGGAATCACCTGGTTTTGTTTTGGTGGGGGAAATACCACGTTCCTTTCCCTCCTGGGAACAAGTTTTGGAAGAGCTCTTGTTTTTTTCCGCCACTAAAGCAAAATGTTCCATCAACAACCCCAAGAAATCATGCCGGCTTCAAATGAAACCCAGACAAGATGGTCGTTGCTTTCTCAGTTTTTTCCTGAAAGATGCTTTTCTTCTGATCAGCTTTGTCCGAGCACAGGAAGTGAAGGGCGTAGTACGCAATTGACACGTCAGAGACCAGAATTCCCGCCGCATGTCCCTCCACTGAGGGAGCTGTTGAAAGATGAAGACCAGGGGGTCGAGACAGACCCTAGAACAGGGGTGGGCAAAGTCTGGCCTAGGGGCCGAATCTGGCCCACCATGCTGTTTGATCCAGCCTGTGGCCAGCCCTGCCGCACCCCCACCTCTTGGCCAATTGGGGCCTGAAGCCGGGAGAGCATGCAAAGTCTCTTCTGGGTGCCTACAGGGAACTGCCTCTTCCGCCTAAGGCCACACCCCTTCCGCCTAAGGCCACACCCCTTCCATCTAAGGCCCCACCCCTTCCACTTAAGCCCCCGCCCCTTCCAGCCCGCCATCACTTCCAACTTTGGTGAAATGGCCCCCCTACAAAAATTATTGCCCACCCCTGCCCTAGAAGAACTAAACAACTCGCTGCCGATTGCTCCCCAGTCTGCATAATTATTTCTTCCAATTCCTCCCCACACACAGCTCAGTGGGCTGGATCCAACAGCCCCGGAAGTCGGCAGAAGGACGGCCAGGACCATCCATCGGTGGGAATCTTTCTGTTGATTTTAGTGTAGTTGGACCACAGCCCCGCTCGAGGGCCCAACACATCGTTCAGCAGCTGGGAACCAGACGCTGCGTGAACACGAGGATGACAACAGTTGCCTTTGTTCGAAGAGGTCTTTGTCACACCTCCCCCTTCGCGGCCTCCCTCACTGACTGGTCCTGCTTAGAAGTCCCCGGCTGAGGGATAATTCTCTGGAGCCCCGTCTAAGCATCAGTACTCGGCGGGGGGTGGGGGGCACTTTACTGCGGAGAGGCTTACTCATCATGCTGACGTTCGCCCACACGGGGTTTTACAGGCTCTTCGCTCTCGTCAGCCCAGCTTCCACCACGGAGGTTTGCGAGTCAGAACGGCACGTGGGACGGATGCTCCCCACAGACTCGGCAGAGCTTCCGCAGGATCGAATGTCAGATCCCATGAAATCTCCCACTGCCCGGCCAGTCCTGCGTGTTTTATGGGGTTTTCCCAACGCTCCATGAAAACCGTAAATGGAGGCGCCTGCCCCATGAGGCAGTTACTTTGCGCGGTTGCTACCAACACAGAGTTTGCTTCTTTCTGGGCTCTCAAATTCAGCCAGAAGCAGAGAACAGTCTGGCACTCGGACTAGGGGCTGGCTGTTGCTTTTTGAAAGAGCAAGCTGGAGAATTAATTGCCACTTTGCCTTCTGGGCAGAGATGTCAGGGCACTGTGCAGCGACTGCCACCCATTGGAGTGGGCAAGCGGTGTCACTGTTTTACACAGGAGCTAAGAACTGGAGGGTGGTTTTCTAGGCCGGCTACAGATGGCCCCAGATACGGACAATCTTGGTTCCGCCCCCAACTCGGCACTGCTGAAAATGACGAAGACCTCAATTCTGGGGAACCCCTGGATTCATAGAGTCCTAGGGGTGGGAGAGGCCTCAGGAGTCATCGAGTCCAACCCCCTGCCCAAAGCAGGACCAACCCCAACTCAATCAGGCCAGCCAGGGCTTTGTCAAGCCGGGACTTACACACCTCTAGGGATGGAGATTCCACCCCCTCCCTAGGGAACCCATCCCAGCGCTTCCCCACCCGCCTAAGGAAATAGTTTTTCCTAATATCCAGCCTAGACCTCCCCCACTATAACTTGAGCCCATTGCTCTTTGTTCTGCCCCCACTGAGAACAGCCTCTCTCCGTCTTCTTTGGAACCTTCCCCTCCCCCAGCATTTGTTCAAATTCTTACTATTCATTTGTAGAGTGAGTTTTCTCTCTACATCCATCATTGGGACGAGGACTCTTGCATCCCAAGCTCATAAAACCCAGATGAATGAGCCTGGCAGAAAAGCCACTGACTGGACCTCAGGAGACTGGCCTTCAAGTACCCACCCTGCCACAGACTCCCTGTGGCACTAGGGCCGAGTTATTTAGTCTTGCGGTGGGTGCCTCAGTTTCCCCCGCCCCAACGGGGATACTGTCCCACCTTGCAGGGGCATGTGCATAGAAGTTCATTAATAGATGGGAGGCGCTGAGATACAAAGGGCGGCAGGTAAGAACCGGGAGAGAGAGAGAAATTCTCTCTTGAACCCCCGAGTTGAGCTGCCAACATGAACCAGAATGTGCGCCCTGGGGTTTGCACTGTGGCCTGGGCTCCTGCAGGGAAGTACAGAGAACTCGGGGTGGAAATCAGCAGCTCCCAGGCTCTCGAAGCTCAGGACTTCAAGCAGAAGCCGACGTCTGCAGAGGAAGGAGGGAGCCAGGCAGGGGCTTACAGGTCAGTGTCCCAGCTGTGATTTGCAGCTGGAAGAGAAGAGGGGGCTGTTCGCTAATCATCTGAGATGGGCCCGGTTCCCGAATGCAGTGGGATCGGAGTCCTGCTCAGGATCCAAATGGGGCAGACCGTTCGATCTGAGACTCGCCGAACTCAGAGCAGTTCGGGATCCATCTGGGGAAGCAGAGCTGGGAAGTGTTAGTGCTGCCCGCCTGAAAATCCTTGGATTCTTTCTTCAGCTGCCCTGGGTGCTGGCGCCGTGTCCCCGGGGGGGACGGGGTGTTTTATTTCAGGTTTGCATGCACCCCTCCAGACTGACCGGGCGGCCTTGTGTTTGCTTTGCTTGCTTGCTTTAGGTGGCGGCGGGGGGGCTGGAAATCTACAGCTGAGCTCCCCATCAACGTTTACACTTCAAACGCACACAGACCCCATTTCCTCCGCTCCTGATTGACATTCTGAGCCCCATACTGAGCACCCCCAGAATGGAGCTATGGCCAGCTCTTAGCCCAGTCGCCCCACCGTGGCCAGCCCCACACACAACCCAGCGGCTGATGTAATGGAGCGGATGCTCTGCTCTAGGATCCTGCCTCTAGCCGAGGCCTCCGCCGAATGCTTCCGAGAAAGGCAGCAAGCCATGGTTTTGCCAAGTACTGCACATGGCTTGGGGGCCGGGCGGTAAATTCCTTCTTCGTCCCCGAAGGCGATCAGCTTACACCCTCAAGCAGGAGACTTGATACTCCTTGTAACTTTTTGACCGACTGTCGCTAGCGCCGCTTCAAATATTCGGCGTATATAAATGTGTGTCTAACCCTTCTGAAGCGTGCTCAGCTATCACATTTGACTTTGAGGTTTCCTGTGGTAGCCAAGTCCACCGGGTAATGAGAAATGGCGTAACAAGAGAACTATTTAATCGTGGGTTACACATCAATGATTAGAGGCAGGGGGTAATGAATAGCAAAGACCTGGGGTTTGGATCCTAGTTCTGCTGTGCAACCTTCCCCAGGCATAGATTTGCTCAATTTCATGGGAAATTTGTGGTACTGCAGGACTTGAACCCCGATTGATAGTGCTCTAACCACTAGGCCATGCTTCCTCTCACCAGCGAGGAGTCAGGCCCAAATTGGCCTGTCGATCCAAAGAGGGGTTTGTGTTCTTTCTATGGCACTGATTCAGCACCTCGCCAGCCCAGGCACTTGTGCTCAGACAAAGCCGGGTGAAATACAGTGAAAGGGTCAGTATTGTCTTATGCCAAGCCGACTCGGCTTTCCAACGGACACTCAGTGGGAGTTTTGTTGCTAAAAACCCTTTGCAAGCCCCAGAAAACGTGCCCCGGAATGCTTTCCAAATGCCTGTCGCTTCGAGTGACACGTTCTTTCTTAGTGCCTCTTCATCCACCCATCAGCCACTTCTCTTGCATTCCAAAATGCTCATGAGAGAGACAAAGTGAGTATGCTACAAATTGAACCTCTCTAGTCCGGCAACCTCCGTGGTCCGGGATGATTTGAGTTTGCCAGATGGCCACTTACCATGGGTCTGGCCAAGTTTCCCATAGTCCCATAAAGTTTGTTTACAGCCCCGGCTCTCAGTGTTCTGCGCTGTTATTAGCTCGAATTTACCCCTCCATGTCTTCTCAGAGCCCAGTAAGCAGTGGAAGTGTTGGTAATGCTGCTGGACAATATTGACACCCCTCTCCCACCCATGGTTCAGCACCAGTCAGGTCCCCAGGGTGCCAGACTAGAGAGGCTCAGCCTGTACAGTCCTTCACAGTAGCTAATAATGCCCAGCACTGAACTAGCATTTGTGGATCTCACAGTGGTTTGCAAACCTGTCTCTTACCAACAGACTGAGCCAGACCGCTGAAGAGACCAAGAACTCTCAGAGACCTGGGACCAGAACCTCCATTTCTGGCTGCTAGCCTGCCTAACCACTAGACCATACAGCCACCTTAGTGAAAAATGCACCATTCCCTGTGTGTACTGTTGCGCGTTCTAAGTGCAGGCATTATCTGATTGCTGATAATACATGGCAGTTTTCTAGTGCCTCCCACTCCATGCTAAGCATTTGGGGCTTGGCTTTCCCCACTGCCCTTACTCCACAACAACACCACCGCAACTCCTGGGACAAGAAGTTAGCCAGTATAAATGGAGCTGAATCAGGTCCTACATTTGTATTATTCCCATACATGCTGCCCAGTCTCATTATTTATGGCTAGAAAAGCTACAGATGGCTTTAGATTCATGGTCACTAATTCTCACATGAGGTAGGTCAATGCTCTTAGAGTCGTCTAACTCCGGCTCTTAGCATCGTCTAAGCTTCGCTCATTTCCCCGAAGACTCCACATGGGGCTATTGGTGGGCTGGCGTGCTGGAGACACACCTCCCAGACGTGGTGCTCCCAGCAGGAAATGCTTTCTCTTCCTCCCCCATCCTCCTCGTTGTGCGTTAGTGATTGCGAGAGGTGGACGGAGAGGAAGGGTTTTCACCGGGCGACTCTCTTTTATGGGAGGAGGCCCAGCAGGGCTGCGTGGGTGAGCACACGTGTACCAGTGTAACCCACTCACCTAGGCTATGTCTACACTGGTGGGTTCTTGAGCCAGAAATATGAAAATGATGCTAAGCATAGAATATCGCCGAGCCTTATTTGCATACCTAAGGAGTTGCCATTTTTTGCAGAAGAGGCTCTTGCGCAAGAAGGGGCAGTGTAGACGCTCCTTCTGGCGCAAGTGCCTCTTCTGCAAAAAATGGTGGCTCATTAGGTATGCAAATGAGGCTCGGCAATATTCCACGCTTAGCCTCATTTGCATATTTCTGGCTCAAGAACTCACCAGTGTAGACATAGCCCTAGTGTGGTTACTGAGCAATGCAAGTGGTACCTAGACCACAGCCACAGCTAAAATCAAGAGACCTCTACAGCACACACTGGGGGGCACCTGGCTTTTAGCTCAGAGGGTAGAGGCTCCTATACTCCGCTTCAGAGGTCCCAGGTTCAAATCCACCTGGTAGCAGTTACACCAGCATGGGTCAGTGTCACAATCGAGCCCTTCCCCGAATTGCCTGGACAGGGCTGGCCCACAACATTTTGGCACCTGAGGCGGGGAGCTCAAATGACGCCCCCAGACCCCCTTGCTTGGGCCAAAACTTTGAAAGGTCTCAATGCTCTGGGTCCTAGTGGTGTCCTCCCACAGTCTGGCACCTGATGCGGGCGCCTCAGTTTGCCTCATGATAAGGCCAGCGCTGTGCCTGGACCAGACTGTGTAATACACCGTTTGTAGGGTTGCCAGGTGTCCGGTATTGAACTGGACAGCCTGGTACTTGTGCCTTCCGTCCAGTAAAAAAAATTCAGAAAATTTTTGTTTTGTTTTGTTGCTTTTCCCGCCGCTTTTTTTTTTTTTTTCCTCCACAGAATTGTTTCCCGGCCCTTTTTTTGGGGGGTTCGGTATTTTTTGTGAAACCACCTGGCAACCCTAACCGTTTGCTCTCTCCCAAAGGGATCGGTGGCCCAGGCATGTTCTTCCTGTGAATATTTCTAACTGCTCTATCTATGGGGTTTGTCCAGCTGGCAAAACCAAACCAAACCAACACAGCAAGACACAGCAGAGATCTCAGATCCTGGGGCAATTGAATTGGTGTCCCAGGCTGGATTCATGGCTCTGGGACCCTCCCCCAGTTCCAGGTTTCTGAGTCCAGCCTCCAGCCCATGCAGGAAAGTCTACATTGGCATTTTAAGCCCTGTAGCGTGAGTCCTGAGAGTCCGAAGCAATTGACCTGAGCTCTGACAGTCGCTGCTCTCAGAGGTTTTTTGAGTACCTTCCTGGGGTGTGTAGTAGGGATGTAAAATCCGGTTTAATTAGTTAACCGGTTAAGTGTTATGTTTAACTAGCTAATTGATTAAACAGGTGCGAGTAGTTAGCTGTAACCGGTAAGCATCACCCAGTTACCGGTTAATCAGTTGACCAGGTAACCATTCACATCCCTAGTGTGTAGGGCATTTGGTCTACTTGTGCTTCGTTAGCTCAGCATCTACTGTGTTCTCTTTAACGAAGGGGTTCTCCTCACTTCATCCATTACCAAGCCCCAGTGACCGTTAGCCCTGCCCCGGTGAACCTATGAGGGAATGTCAGGGTCTCCTCACCAACAGATCTCAGCCCCCGGCTCTGCTTTGCAGCAGACATGAGAGGAAAATTGTTGTTCTTCTCACACTCATGGGGCCTGATTTTCAAACGGGAGTGACAAAAGGCAGGCACTGAATCCTTTTTGGGTTTGAAAAAGTGGAAAAGAGCAAAAAATCTGCTTCGAGTGAACCAAAGGTGAAGTTTTAAGACCGCATGGCGTCAGTTCCAGAACAAAGATTTGAAGCAGGAGGGTCTCCTACCCTCACCGCTGAACTGAAGGGGAAGTTTGTAACAGCTGTCCCTTCTTCCGGCCATTTTGTGACTGGCTGAGATAGCCATGTCCCATGCACGAAGTGGTTTGAATCGCTGGAAGCAGCATTTTTCACAGAATAAAGGACTTTGTCCAAAAATTTCATCTAGCTCTAACTGTGACCTGCACTTCACCACTGAAATGCATACTTATGTGTCTTAGGTCTTGTCTATACTTACCCGGAGATTGATCTTCTGGGGTTTGATTTAGTGAGTCTAGTAAGGACCCACTAAATCAAACACTGATGGTGCCCCTGTTGACCCTGGTACTCCACAAGGTTGCAAGGAGCAAGGGAAGCCGACGGGAGAAGCTGACAGCCACCATGGACCTGGGGACCTTTGAAATGTTGAGTCCCTGTGCAATCGCTCCTTTTAAGCCTCCCTCCATCAGCAGGCCTGGGGCTGTCACAGAAATTCGATTTGACGTATGTCAATTCTCGCTGTGCTGTTCATGTAACCAGGGTTGTGTATCTTAAATCGAATTTCTCCCCCAATGTAGACCTGGCTTCAATAATACCGACAAGCCTGCATATTTGAAATTAGACTCTAGTCTCTCCAGTTCTCGGGAAAAAAACACATTTCCGGCATGTGCGAGGTTCCACGGCTGGAACTATCCATCCGTCACTGTGGTGGTCTTGTGTATGTTCAGGGGTCGAGGTTGGTCGGCTTAGGCCCCGGGACATGCCGCAGCGTTCGGAGTGAGTTAATGCCCCCCCCCAGACTGAGTGCGTCTGAGGTGGGGATGCTAATGAGTGAAAAGGAAAAGGAAACCGGAAAAGACTGAACATTGAATGATGATGGGAGTGGGTATCAGCGACGGAAAACAAACCAACAAGCCTGGCAGGAAATGTGATTCTCCCGGGCATGCAATGGGCTGTATCGGAAGCAGATAAATTATTAGCCCCTCAAAGTCCCCTGAGACCCGAACCCAAACAGCAGCCTGCTGATTTTTCACATTTGCACATTCATGCACGGCTTTCATTCCTGCACCGCTGGGTCCCGTGCTCACAGGGATTTGGGGGAGCAGATCCATAGCCCCAGGATGCCAACAGACCCACAAGGGGTGCGTTTGGCATTCAGCTTACACAATGGCACGATGCCAATTTACACCGTCCGAGAATTTGCCCTCCGGGTTCTTTCCCTGCCTGTGCCGCGGACGTGGCCAGATCCCGTCCAGGCATTGGGATTTTGGTCCGTGCGGGCAAGGACAAGGCCTACATCCGAGGCAAGGTGAGAGCCCACGAATGTAAAGTTCTTTGAGCTCTCCTGGCGAGACGTGCCAGCTGGTTTTAAAGCCTCCAGCACAGTCTCCGGGCTGGGAGCGCCAGCGCAGCCAGTGGGATGATATTAAAAATCTGTCACTGGAAGCGACTTATTTTTAATAAGTTCTGGGCCCTGGATTTCAACACCGCGAGGCAAGAAGGGGAAGTCTCTGTGTGTGCCAGGGGGGACAGAACGGATCTGAGACACTCAAGAAGGGGCCCCAGAATATGCAGATGTGCCAATCCGTGGGATTTGAGCCCATATCCCTCACCAAGGCCAAATGGCCATAGTGTATGTCTATTCGCTTTCATGAACTCCTTATAGAAATGCTTCTCTTCGCTGGGAACCACCCAGGTTTAAAGCAACAGCCTGAGTTAGTCCAGCTACAGCAAATCTGTTCAGCTATTACGTTCCTTTTTGACTGGTTTCCTGTGTGGTGAGAGTAGGGGTCCAAAGAAAGCTTTTGAGATGGCTTAGGGCCGACCAGTCAGGGAGAATGAAAACCGGGGCATGTTGTGAAAAACACAGAGGAAGCAAATTGAGTACTAGGGGAGAGGGGCGGGGGAGAGAGAAACAGCCCAACCCGAAACACTGGAACCAAACACTCTTGCTCTTTGGGGAAGTTCAGATCCCAGGGAAGAGCCACATCCAGATTTGGGAGCTGGCCCCTTGTCTCTCTAATGCAGTGTTTCTTAAACTTTTTAAGACCAAGAAACACCAAACAATAATTTTTTTTATGAGGAAAACCAAGGATTTTTTTGGTGAGCAAAAAAAGAAAAAAAAGAAAAGAAAAAGGGGGGTTGGGGGAAAGTTATTGAGAAAAAAAAACCTGCACCTGCCTCTTTAAGGGCGGCCATTTTGAACTCTGTTGTTCTTCATGGCACACCTTCGATTGCACCGCGGAACACAGTTTAAGAAACTCTGCTCTAATGGATCCAGCCAAACACCTGGGATCCAAAACATGGGTCTGGATTCAAATTTTGCAGCCTGGGCCCAACACAAGCAAGCAAGCAAGCAAGAAAGTTCAAGTGCTGGTCTGAAACTAGTTCAGATATCTGACATTAGTTCCCAGCTCTGCTATGGATTCCCTATGGGACCTTTGCGTCTCTGCTCCTTAGCTGTAAAATGGGCATAATTGTCCTTCCTTAGTCTGGTCTCTTTAGAATGTAAAGTTTTGGGGCCAGGGTGGTTTGTTACTATGTGCCGCATCTAGCACAATACAGTGGGGCCTTGATCTCAGCTGGGGCCTTTGGGTGACAGTATAAAACAAACACCTACGCAGATGACAGACAAGAGGAAGGCTCACTCGCCCTGCTGGGCGGGGAACAAAGGGTGTGCCAAGGGCTTTCACAGAAGTAGCCAGAGGAGATCTCGATAAGCTGAACCAGCTAACTCTGCGATTGCCTCTGTCATCTGAGCAGGCAGCCCCTAGTGGACATACGCGGGATGTTTCTCAACTGCTCAGTTGGCACATGCAGGAAGACCCCGAAGACAAACGGGGAAGTACCTCCCTCGTATCCAGGATTTGGGTTCTGTTTCTGAGCTGCTTTGGAGCCTGAGTTGTCCTCCGGATTTCATGTTCACTTAGACCACCAAACACACAGTGAAACTGGAGTGAAACTGCGGATTTTTGCCGGATTTCCACCCAACCCTGTGAAGTCCCTGGATTGACTTGCACCTTGGCTTAGCAGTGCTAGAATAGCTCCCAAATCCCCAGCCAAGCTGGCTCAGGAGCAGGGTGTGTTTTGTGGGTTTGTTCTACAGACATTGTACCCGGGCCGGATGCGATTCTCATTTGCACTGGAGCAGGATGTCACGGTGGTGCAAGAGGGGTCACAGTCAGGCCTGCGGGGCATGTTCAAGGGTGCACCGCAACATAAACCAAAGTGCGATTGGGATGTCACCAGAATTCACCTCAGCACCTCGCTCATGCCATGCCCTTGTATTCCCCTCCAGGCCCCAGTTCTTCATCCGAAATCATTTTAGTCAGCGGCACCTTCATCCCTTCAGGGGCTCAAACTTGGTGAGGCTTTTGCTCCCACTGGTATCCCCCACCTTGAAGTGAGGCTGACTCGCTCTGTGGTGATCGGCCTGCAGTGCCTGGCACCCTGCAGGATGCACCAAGTCTCCCACAATTCATGGAGACGGGATGGCAAAGCGGTTTTGGCCTGGCTGAGAATGATAGCCACATACCCCCCGGGGGAGCGCAGCATGACGGGAGGGGCAGTAATTCAGGCCGGGCTTTGCAGCTTGGCCGCTCACACTAGGCCCACATGCCGATCGCCCGGACGGACTCTGCAATGCGGACAAAGCCACACACCTGAGCAGGGCCGGACCGAGCCCGAACTCCTCCGGCCCTGTGACACGACCAGCTTTTTTACCCAGCACGCATGGGGGTTGCCAGTGAATTGAATGTGCCGGATAACAAAGTTTACTGTTCTGCCCCACCACAGATCCGGCTCCTGGCAGCTGGAGCAAGCTGAGGGGGAAGGAGGTGCCTGCTGATCACGTTAAAAGCCCTGCCGCAGCTGGCCGGACAAGCAGGAGCCAGGCGCGTGTGGCTAACAGTTTTCCAGTTAACAGAGTGCCAGATAACAAAGCTGTCCCTGTACTTTAAAAGCAGGGGACTCTAGGCAATAAATGCTGGACCACACTCTTGATCTGGTTAAGGGCCCGCTCTGATCATCTTCCCTGCCCAACCCAGACCCACAGCCCTGTAGCTTGTGGATGTTTTTTCTAGGTCACCTTTTGACAGACACCGTCCTAGTGAAGGTTGCACCTTACCCGAGTAGGCCGTCTCTGGCTGCTTAGTGCTCCCAAGACCCAGAACAACACCCCCCCCCCCTTCCTCCGGCTGCTAATCCCTTGCTAATCCCCAGGCAGAACCAAAACAGAAGGCGTTAATTACCATCCCTGCCAGCAATTAGCTGGAATTATTAAGCATGAATGGCAAACCCCATGGGAAAGTCTCTTCTATGGGAGATTTATGGCCAGGTCATGATTTAATGGCAATTCATTTACATAGCAATGCAGATGTGTTTAAGTTACCAACAGGCCAACGAGGGTTATTGGACACAGCTGTGGCGCCCGATTGGCCAGATGCAGCAGGAAGGGCTCGGAGCCGGTGCCGAACGGCACCCCTCATGCGGATCCGGTCTGTGCTCATCCCCAGCCCGCTTGGCCCTGCGGTGCGGCGCTGGTGTTAGCGCGACTGGTTTCTGGATGCCAAATCTTTCGATTCCCGTATGTCATAGAATCACAGAATCATAGAATACTAGGACTGGAAAGGACCTCGAGAGGTCATCAAGTCTAGTCCCCTACCTTCATGGCAGGACCAAATACTGTCTAGACCATCCCTGATAGACATTTATCTAACCTACTCTTAAATATCTCCACAGATGGAGATTCCACAACCTCCCTGGGCAATTTATTCCAGTGTTTGACCACCCTGACAGTTAGGAACTTTTTCCTAATGTCCAACCTAAACCTCCCTTTCTGCAGTTTCAGCCCATTGCTTCTTGTTCTATCCTCAGAGGCCAAGATGAACAAGTTTTCTCCCTCCTCCTTATGACACCCTTTTAGATACCTGAAAACCGCTATCATGTCCCCCCTCAGTCTTCTCTTTTCTAAACTAAACAAACCCAATTCTTTCAGCCTTCCCTCATAGGTCATGTTCTCTAGACCTTTCATCATTCTTGTTGCTCTTCTCTGGACCCTCTCCAGTTTCTCCACATCTTTCTTGAAATGCGGTGCCCAGAACTGGACACAATACTCCAACTGAGGCCTAACCAGCGCAGAGTAGAGCGGAAGAATGACTTCTCGTGTCTTGCTCACAACATACCTGTTAATGCATCCAGGTGGCAGTATCGTCAGTGCTTCTTCACCATGTGCTAACTCACGGATGCCAGGGCAGACAAGAGGCTTTGGGCCTCTGGCCCCAGGACACTGAGGCAGCTGAAAGCTGGCAGGGTTTGTTAGATTCTGCTGCGGAGAGGGCCGGATTAGCATTAGGAAGCTCACACTGTCTGCTCAGCTCACGGGACCGGCCGACTCCAATCCCCTTGGAGCCCTGCTTGATTTGAGCAGCACTCTGGTGCGGCGTTAATGAGGATGGTTTCCATTTCCGAAGTAAAATAGCGCACATCACGGTACATCGGCTGGGTGTCAACTGCCGCGGGGGCAGCCCAACTCGGTTGTGGAAAGGCCCAGCGGAGCAATCCGCCCCTTCTCGGTCTGAATCCAGTCTCCCCTCACGCTGCTTTCTTGGGGTCGATTTCCTGACTGGAGGCACTGCCGAAGAGGGACCAACCCCCGAGGGGATACCTGCTACTTTCCACGTTGGTCAAGGCGACGGCACTTTCGCTTTCCCGCTTGCTTGGATAAAGCAATTAGCGCCTGTCATTTTTGACTCTCGTCTTTCTTTAGCTCCTTCGTTCAGAGGGAAAATCTCTTCAGGATGGTTAAAAAAAATGAAAAATTGCGGATTTGGACGAAATGATTTTTTTCCCCATGAAAAGAGTCTGCTTTCCACAGAGTATTTTTTCAGGGGGGACGTTGTTAAAAAAAACAACCCCCTCCCCCACTCAAAACCAGCATATTTTGATTTGGCCATACTGCTGCAGTGCCTCCTGGGAATTGTAGTTCAGTTGCCTTGTAGAGGACTGACACAGCCTAGCTTGGATGGAGCTAGTGCGCTAATCATGTGTGGCTGCAGCGGCACAGGTGAGCCGCTTGGATACTCCCCGGTGTTCTTGTATAGGACTGTGCCCATGCGGCCGCAGAGGCGCTGCTATTGTTAACGCATTAGCGCAAAGCTAGGACATGTCCATCTACCAGAGCGAGGCATGGCACCTCCGATGCACAGGTAGATGTGCCCATTGTTAGAGAAGAAACAGGTGACCCTGGAGCGGATGGGGTAAACGAATTTGCTTTATTGCCAACATACATTTACCTCGGAAACAACGTTTGAGGGGCAACAATTTGGCACCGGTTACACCCTTTGATTCATTTCAGTATGTTAATTCACACGTCTCTCACTACTTTCCCTAAAGCCTTATTTAGTAAGGTTAACTCCCATACAATGAATATTAATAAGCACGTGACGAATACAATTCTACCCACCCCTGTTTATTATTTATTGTTTTTTTGTTAAAGCACCATTATATACTGTTTTAATTAGCATCTCATAGGGAGGGGGAAAGAACTCTGACCCTGAAAGTGTTTTTACAGAACAAGTGCAAAGACGAAACAAGACGCTGTTCACTGTAACCATCTTTCAAGGCTGCCAGGCCAAAGGGGAAAAACATGTTTAAAGGGCAACGCCTGTCCTGGCTGGACCCGTTTCCCATTGATGTACAGTCATTCCTCATTTAACACTATCGATGTGTTTCAGAAAATGATTGTGTTAAGTGAAAACGTGTTATGCGGGATCAATTTTCCCATTGAAAATAATGGAAAAGGTGGGGGTTGCGTTTCAAGCGGTGGTGTCTGTTGGGACCGGGACATAAGGTTGAGGGAGAAAGGGGACTGGGTTACAGCAGGGCGGGGAGGTGTTTGGCTCTGGGGAAGGGAAGGGGAGGAGAGGGAAGGGGGATTGGGTTGGGAGTATGCCCCTGTGACGGGTCTGCCAGGACCTGCACTGTGTCCGGCGAGGGGGGAGTCACCGGGGAATGGCGTGGCGAGCGGCGAACCCTCCGCTGCTTTGCAGGGGGGGGGGGAAGCCCCGCATAGCTGCCGGTGATGGGCCAGCTGGGGAAACCCAGCCACCAGTCTGCAAGCGGGGTCGGAGGAGAGGGGGCAAGGCGTCCAGCGAGGGGGAGTCAGCGGGGAACGGCACAGCCGCCAGCAACGGGCCAGCTGGGGAAATCGTGTTATTCCGGGGATGGTTGTGTAATTCAAAAAACATTCCCTAAAAAAAAACTCATGCTATCGCGAAAACATGTTAAGTGGGCATGTGTTAAATGAGGAATTACTGTATAGTCATCCCAGACCCCGATTAATTTGTACATATCCCAACACCCATCACTAGAGACAGGCCCTGCCCCAAAGAGATTGCACTCTAAATACACAAGATGAATGAGGAGAAACTGAGGCACGGAGCAGTGATGGAACTTACCCAAGGTCACACAGCAGGTCAGTGGCAGAGCTAACAGGAGACCAAATGTCTCTGGCAGCTCAAGGCTTGGTCCTGTCCATTGAAACACCCGGCCGCTCCTTAGCAGGGCAGTTCTGCTACCCTGCCCCCTGCGGATGAAGGTGTTTCCCGGGGGCATGAGACACCTGGTGTGACGACGCGTTGGGGTCCCCTGACTCCTGCACCCCCGTAATGGCACGAACAGACTCCACCGGCCCGTAGAATGGAGGGAGTTTATTCCTTCTCCAGGATACAGCACAGCACAGCACAGATGTAATCTGGTTACAGGGCAGGTCTAGGATGCCTCAGCCCCCCTTGCGATGGGGGAGATTGGGCCCCTAAATCCCAGCCCCTGGCTTAGGCTGGTTCCTCCATGATCCCAGACAGAAAACTAACCCACTCTCCTCCAGCCCTGCCCCCAGCCAGGGCAGCATTTCCCCTTCCTTTGTCTCTCTCCTTGGGGGGTAGCTGGTCAGGCAGGTTGAGAGACCCTCTTTGCATAATGACTCATCTCCAGTCCTTCTGGGCTGTGGTACCGATGGTAGCCAGTGGGGGTTACCACAGAGCCAGCATAGAAACCAGCCAGGTACCTCCACTACGTCACACCTGGTAATCAGGACAATTAAAAGACAATTCCAGTCCTGGAGCCTTAAAAATTGGTGCCTTAGATAAGGTCTTCTGCGAATGGAATTATGGCTAGAGTTTGCCACCTTTCTCATGGCTGGTAAGTGAACCCCCCCAAGGCCCTGCCACTGCACCACCTCTTCCTCAGGCCCTGCCCCCTCCCCCCAGGCCCCACCCCTTCCCCAGGCCCCGCCCCTGCTTTGCCTTTTCTCCTCCCCCGGAATCCAAATCCCGGATTGTCACATGGCACCCAGACACAAGCTGAAACCCGGACTATTCGGGTGCAAACTGAGCGGCTGGGATTTACAGAGGGGCAAACTGCAGACCAGAGCAGTGACTATGAAATGGGACAGTGCCTAACCCATAGGGCCTACCTCCTTGGTGCTCCAGGGCTGAAACACCCGCTGGCAGCCCCCCCATCAACACCCCCATCCCCCATTGCAGTCCACCTGCTGGTGGGCCCCATGGATCAGCACCTCCCCCTCCCATCCACCGCCATCAGCCATTTGCCAGCGTTCAGGAGGCTGGGGGTGGGAGGAGTGAAGATGCAGCATGCTGGGAGGTGGGGCTGGAACTGGGCTGGAAGAGGCAGGTGTGGGTGGAGCAGAGCAGCCAGAGGCACGGCAGAGGTGTGGTTTTGTGGAAGGAGTGGAGTGGGGATGGGGCCTGGGGCAGAGCCAGGGGCCGGCCACCTCCTAGCACTTTTGAAAGTCGGTGCCTGTGCCCAGGAATATCCTTCTAGTCCAAGTCTAACAGCTCCTTCCAGTTGCGTCTCACAGTTCCCCTCTGGCGGGATGCAGGATGCTGCCAGCTGAGGCTGCCAGGTGAGCGATGAATTGCAATTACAGCTCTCGATTGGCTAAGAATTCCCCACATTCTGTTCCTTTTCTTTCCTTCCTCTCCACAAGCCTCTGGTTTCTCCCCCATCCATCTTCTTTGTCTTGCGTCTCCCACTGCGTCCACCCGCCGGGACAGGAAATGTAACAGACTGTATATTTGTACAGCACCGAGCACAAGTTCTCCAGTCTCTGGCCCCTTGGTTCTATTGCAATGTAAATGTTACAGACACCTAGATGCCCAGCTTTGGGCTGTCTCCACCAGCCACCTGGTCCTTCTCATAATTTTTAGCAGCTGGAAGATCTTGCTCCATCCCTTCTAGTAGTCCACGTGCATGGGAAAAGTCCAGCAAAATGTGTGTTACTAGGGAGAATCTCCTGAAACCCAGACGCGTTGTTGTTTGTTGGATTTTGTTTCTTTAAGTGGCAGCAGTTTGGATTCATTGGCTCAAAAAAAATTCTTTATTTGCCCTCTCAAGCGTTTGTTTTAAGGAGGGGAGGTTCACAATAATAATAATAATAATCTTCCTTTGAGTTCCTTGCTGTGACAAATGCACTGTGACATTTGGTTCTCCTTGTCTTTTTGATGCCACTTCTAAATAAATATTGATGGCTTGTCATCGCATAACTGTAGCCAGACATGTTTGCATCCAAACATTCAGCTTTTAAACAAAACATGATGGGCAGTAGACAAGACACATTTTCCCACCGGCTTTTAGTTTTCACAAATGCTTATATCTGTCACGTCTCAAATTGTTATGGCTGGAGCAAGCCGGCACTCCGGACTGAAGGAGGTCGTGCTTTTATTTATTCTAAAGGCAGTAAACAGCGAGGGTTCTGGAAAATGCAAACGGACCTCAAAAGGCTCTGAGACCCTCACAAGAGACAGGATCAGGCCAGATCTTATCCTACCACGTATCCAAGGCAGATGTGGAGAAATTGAAGAGAGTCCAGAGAAAAGCAACAAAAATGGTTAAAGGTCTCGAAAACATGAGCTAGGAGGGAAGGCTGAAAGAATTGGGTTCATTTAGTTTTGAAAAGAGAAGACTGAGGGGACATGACAGAAGCACAAGGAAGAGGAAGAAAAATTATTCTCCTTAACCTCTGAGGATAGGACAAGAAGCAATGGGCTTCAATTGCAGCAAGGGAAGTTTAGGTTGGACATAAGGAAAAACTTCCTAATTGTCAGGGTGGTTAAACACTGGAATAAGTTGCCTAGGGAGATTATGGAATCTCCATCGCTGGAGATATTTAAGAGCAGTTTAGACAGACACCTGTCAGGGATGATCTAGACCAGGGCTACTCACCACGTGGCCTGTGGGCTGCATGTGGCCCGTGGGGTGGTTCGGGTCTACATGAGGCTCAACGCGCGGCTCACGGGTGGGATCCTTTGACTATGGCCTCCACTGGGAACACGCTCCACAACAGTGAGTCAATATAATGGTTTTCCGTTGAGATGCGTTTTAGTAATTAAATTCCTGGACTGTCATTGCTCATTGAAAGTGCTGTCAGATGGGTGGAAATAGGGTAGTTATTGCATTGTATTAATATCAGCAGAACCGACTTAAATGGGGCCTGCATGTTGTGTAGTCTTGCCTTAATTTTTGTATTTATGCCCGTCAGAAGCTATTTGCATATATTTGCATATATATTTGCATGTACATGCAACCACACTTAAGTTGCGGCCCTCGGCATGTGCTGTGAGTATCATTGTGGCCCCCGGGGCTTCCAAAGTTGAGTAGCCCTGATCTAGATGGTTCTTGGTTCTGCCGTGAGGGCCCTACCAGTTCTCGTGTTCTATGATTCTATGAAGTTCAGGTCTGAGGGCCAGAGCTGAATTTTCTGGCTGGCCATAAAAAAGCCTAAGAGAGTTAGGCGCCTACATCCCATGGACTGGGACAGTTACCTTCTGCGTGTGACATACAACCTTCCAGTTATTACACCCCGGAATGACATTCGACTTTTGCACAACTGCATGGCATTGTTGGTTCTGGTCAATTTGTGAGCCAACTATCACCCCCAGATCCTTTTCAGCAGTACTGCCACCTATCCGGTTACTCCCCATTTTGTAGCTGTGCATTTGGTTGTTTTTCTTCCTAGGGGGAGTATGGTGCCACTGTCTTTACTTATTTTCATCATATTGATTTCCTACCAAAGTACCAAGGTCCTTTGAATTCTAATGCTGTCCTTCGACGTGTTTGCAACCCCTCTCAGTGGGGCATCAGCGGCAGATTTTGTAAACATATTTTCTACTCCGGCATCCAAGTCATTGATGAAAATGTTGAATAATCCCAGACCCAGCACAGATCCCTGGGAGACCCGATTGGATACAACCTCCTAAGTCGGACAGGGAGGACTGGGTCTAACCTTTGTCATTCTTGGTCATATCTTGATCTTTCCTCACTGAGAACCAGCCCCTTGCAGTTCTCTCAGTCCCTTCATCTCCTCCAAAAGGAAACCTGCCCCCTTCTCGTTCTCCCTCCACCTGCTGTCCCACCTTGGCTATCTATTGCTTTGCATCTCTCATGGAGACTCCTTCTTGGCTGCCCCTCCTCTACATGGCTGCCCCCATCCGTTATGCTTGGGTAGGAGGCAGGTGGCATTGGATGCTCATTCTGGGGACCAGCAAGTGTTTGCTGCAGCAGGCAAACCCGGGGAGAAAAAACTGTCCCAACTTGCCGGTGCCTATGACATTGGAATCAGAGGTTCGACTAAGACCAGCAGCGGGCTCCTGCCTGGTCCCTCTGAATCCCTTTGTGAAACAGCCCCCAGCATCCCCAGGGCAGTAGGCATGTTCCCCAAGCATGCATTGGGCCCGTGGCCAGGGAATCCGTTCATAGCCACGTGTGTCAGTGACTCTCGAGCAATGGGTAAGAGGCACACACGTCTGTTTAAAAGGCACATTGGCCACAGCCTGTTTCTACTGCACCGAAGGCGAACCGGTGCTTAGACACCATTATTGGACCTAACCATGTCAATTATACGATCGGGAGCTCAGATTCCTGTACGTCCAGCAATGTGATATATGCCATCATGTGCCAGCAATGTCCCCCTGCGATGTATATTGGACAAACTGGTCAGTCACTTCGTCAGAGAATTAATGCTCACAAATCAGACATCAGACATCTCCCTACAGAAAAACCTGTTAGCCAACATTTTCATCAAACTGGTCATTCCCTTAAAGACCTAACAACATGTGACTTACTTCAAAGAGACTTTAACACCAGATTACAGAGAGAGACTTCAGAACTCTTTTTTATGCTAAAATTTGACATGTTGTGAATGGGCCTAACCTCCATGAATGTATCTAGCTCTTTTTTTAACCCTGTTCAAGTCCTAGTCTTCACCACATCCCCTGGCAAGGAGTTCCACAGGTTGACTGTGCGCTGAGTGAAGAAAAACTTCCTTTGGTTTGTTTTAAACCTGTCTCCTATTCATTTCATTTGGTGACCCCTAGTTCTTAGGTTATGGGAACAAGTAAATAACTTTTCCTTATTCACTTTTTCCACTCCAGTAATGATTTTATAGATCTCTATCATATCCCCCTTTAGACTCCACTTTTCTAAGCTGAAAAGTCCAAGTCTTCTTAATCTCTCTTCATATGGGACCCGTTCTAACCCCCTCATCATTTTTGTTGCCCTTTTCTGAATCTTTTCCAAGGCCAATACATCTTTTTGAGAAAAGGCGACCACATCTGAACGCAACGTTCAAGATGTGGGCATACCATGGTGTTATATAGAAGCAATAAGATATTCTCTGTCTTATTCTCTATCTAGGAACAAGTTAAAGGGGAGACAACAATCAGTCATATTGAAAAGTGACCTGTGAGGCTGGAGGGAAGTTATTAGTGGAGTTCCACAGGGATCAGTCTGGGGAACAATATTATTTAACATATTTACTATTGACCTGGGGCGTGCACTGATAAAAATGTGCATATGACACAAAATTGGGAGGTATTGCCAACACAGAGGAGGAACAGGATGATATGCAAGAAAATCTGGATGACCTTGTAAACAGGAGTAATAGAAACGGGATGAAATTTAATAGAGCAAAGTGCATTTAAGGATGGAGAACAAGAATTTTTGCTGTAAGTTTGGGCTGTATTCATTGGAAGTGACAGAGGAGGAGAAAATACCTGGGTGCATTGATAGATCACAGGAGGACCACGAGCCATTCATGTGATGCAGACGGCTGCCCAGGAGGAATTCAGGTACCACCCAGCTGATTAGCAAAGCACTCACAGTGCCCACAGCAAGGTGTTTCTACTAGTGGTGCACATCCACACATGCCTCAGTGCACCTAATACAATTTATTCTGCACATGGATGGAAAAAATGAGAGGGACCACTGCTGCAGGTGTGAAGTGTCTCCACGCTTTTTGCAGTTTCGTCAGTAACCTTTTGATGATGGCTAACCTCTGTGCCCTTTCGCTTGTGCTGCACGCCACACGCTTGACACATGTTTCAGCACCGTGTTTGTCCTGGAAAGGGTGTTTTTTTTTCCATTGCTGGCTGTCAAGGCAGTATTTACATTGGCCGCAAGAGAATCGCTTCCTAAGAGGGTTTTCATTAAAGGCAAATCATTTTTCAAAAGCTGATGCCTGCCGTGTGCCGTCGTCCGTTTGCTGCTCCCTGCCACACACACACACACACACACACACACTGGCACTGCTGTGACACTGGGGTGAGAGCTTCCCCAGTCAGAAGAGGAGGGAGGCTTCCCGAAAGGTGGCTGATTCAGAACCAAACTCTCCAGCTCCCGGAAATCGCCCATTTCAATCCAGCTTTCAGACTCAATGCTCTCTTTACGCTCCTGAAAAACAGGCTTTTCTAACTGAAGGCTTTTGTGGAATCTAACCAAGAGCAGCCTGCTTTTCCTCTGAAGTGCATGAGGAGAAAGGGAGGCTAGAGGCTAAAGAAGAGGGCAGGCAGTTAGGTGTTAGTCCCAGTTCTGCCACCGACTCAGTGGGTGACCTTTGGCAAGTCACTTAATCTCGCTGGGCTCAGTTCATGGCTGCACTTTGTGGCAGCTGTCTGGGGTTGCCAGGCCTCCAGGATTGCCCTCGAGTCTCCAGGAATTAAAGGTTCATCTTGAATTAAAGATTGTGTCACGTGATGAAGCCTCTTGGAATATATCCAACCAAAATTGGCAACTCTAGGCTGTGCCATGCTTTGATCTCCTCATGCAATACGTGATATGTAAATTCACAGGATGACTTAAGGAGGACACCGGAATCTGCCTACAATGAAGCAATTCCAATGCAGCCATTCAATCTCTCAGCGGCCCGTGGGAAATCTCTCCCCTTGTTTGAAATAGATGGACGGCAGAGCCACTCAGAGAGGCAGGACAAATCCATGCATGTCTTCTGTGCCTTTTCCCCATATTCAGTATGGAGTCCTCCCAAAGAAAGGTCTGAGACTGGCCAGTTTTAATTCTTGGCTGACCAATCAGGGGCCTTGACATGGCAACACACGGTAGTCACGTGACTAGGGGCAAGAAGTCACGTGATGCCACTCATGGGTTGCACATCCCAGTGGCTGAAAATTGCCCAGGGGATCTCAAATCCAGATGGAGGCCGGGTCCCTTCTCCATTGGAAACCCAGGAGTGCGCAGGGTAGATCAGACACTTTGCCATGCTGGTGCGAACTTCAGCTTGCTTGAGAGTCATCCACAAACGGGTCTGTACCCAGTCACCTGAATCCTCCTCCAAGGTGCTAGCCACTTGACCGGGTTGTGTGGACACGCTGGCATATATAAAGAGCATGTGGACCTTTCAGAGTATTAGGTGTGATTGGGTGGTTGTATGTTGGGGGATTAAAACTCAGACAACCACCACAGGGCTATTAGCTGCGTCTCACATTCTGAGCATTGGCACGTGACAAATACCGCAGTAAAGTAAATGCCAAGTGCCATGTTTTTAGGAAGGGCTTGGTCCTGCCATGAGGGCAGGGGACTGGACTCAATGACCTCTCGAGGTCCCTTCCCATCCTAGTGTTTATGAGTCTTGTGATTCTAAGGGCTGGATCCTACACTCCTCTCTCAATCCTCTTTGAAAGGAGAGCCGCAATGCAAACAAGCCACTTTTCTCCTCAGGAAGCCGCCGGGGATGGCGCCGCTGCAAGAAGCTTCTGGGACCGAGATCATTAGAGATTTCCAAGGAGAATTTGATCAGTAACTGCAACCAAAGCCCAGCAGTTACACTGCAGGGGGATTTGTCTACGTTGACACACGCTGCGGGGAACCGAGCCTCCTGCCCAGTCACCGAATATTCTTCCGGCCTTCGCAGTAACAGGGTTTGGACAGCTGCAGAAGCTAAAAAGGCTGTTCACACTCATTGTTGGGTAGTAGATAAAACTGGGCTTGGAAAAGAATATCAGCCAAGAAGGGGAGAATGAAAAAGGAGAGGCTGTTTCTGTTTGGTTTACGCTGCACTGGAGGAGTGGGTGGTCTGGGCCAGGAAGGCTGTGACGGTGAGGATCAATTCAATCATGCCCCTAGAAAATTCAGAGAGAGGCGGGTGGTGACGGATCGGGAGTGAGGTGGGAATGAATTCACGCGAGAGGAGATTCATGCTAACCAGGAGATGTCAGAAGGCTGCCTTTGGGGAAAGTACAGAAACTGGGTGACAGCCCAGTCCCCTGGCATGTAGCAAATGCATCATTGTAAATGCCCAAATCACGTGCGAACAGCTTGGTGGTACTACCATGACTCAGAGGGATCTCCGAGTGAGTCTGTCTCTGCAAAAACACCGAGGAGTCCTGCAGCCCCTTAGCCCTGGAGGGAGTTATTTTGAAATAACCCCTCTTACTTTGAAATAATAAGCGGAGCATCCACATGACCAGGCCTGTTATTTCGAAATCTGTCCTCCTGCTCTCCTCGGGGAGCAACGCTGGTTTCGAAATCAGTATTTCGAGAGCTATTATTTCAAAGGTAGTTATTTCGAAGTCGTTTCCTAGTGTAGATGCACCCTTAGAGACTCACAGATGTATTTGGGCATAAGCTTTCCGTGGGCAAAGCCCCACTTCGTCAGATGCATGGAGTGGAAGTGACAGAGGCAAGGACACATATCCTAACACGTGGAAAGAAGAGCGTTGCCTTCCCAAGCGGAGGACCGGTGCCAGTTCAGCCAGGGCGGATGTGGCTCGTCCCACCAGCGGATGGGGAGCGGTGAACACCTACCCGGTGCTCCTCTATTGATGATTCCTTCCAATGTGGTAGAGTTGAGAAGACTCCATCTCCAGCTGAGTAGTCCAGTCCCCTGCCCTCACGGCAGGACCAAGCGCTGTCTAGACCATCTCTGACAGGTGTCTGTCCAACCTGCTCTTAAATATCTCCAGAGATGGAGATTCCACAACCCCCCTAAGCAATTTATTCCAGTGCGTAACCACCCTGACGGGCAGGAAGTTTTTCCTAATGTCCAACCTAAACCTGCCTCGCTGCTATTTAAGCCCATTGCTTCTTGTCCTGTCATCAGAGGCCAAGGAGAACAATTTTTCTCCCTCCTCCTTGTAACACCCTTTTCGGTACTTGAAAACCGCTCTCATGTCCCCTCTCCGTCTTCCCTTTTCCAAACTAAACAAGCCCAGTTCTTTCAGTCTTCCCCTCATAGCTCATGTTTTCTAGGTCTTTCAACATTTTTGTTGTTCTTCTCCACATCTTTCTTGAAACATGGAGCCCAGAACTGGACACAGTGCTCCAGCTGAGGTCTAACCAGCGCAGAGCAGAGCGGAAGAATGACTTCTCGGGCCTTGCTCACCACACTCCTGTTAATGCAGCCCAGAATCACATTGGCTTTATTTTGCTGGGTGGGAGCCAGAACCAGGCTCTCTGCGGGGGGAATGGGGCACTGAGCACCTCCCGGTAAATGTCCTCTACTCGCCACGTGTGGGCCTGATGGATGGGGCAGTATCCTGTCGGGAAACAGCCAGGACTGGAAGTCAGGAAAAGCAGCCTGTGTCCGTGCCCAGAATGAAACTGGCCAAGGCTTCGCTGCTGGCCCGTTCCGCTCAGATGCAGCTGTGTCTGGCGTTCTTGGCGGGGAGCGGCTTCCCAGCCAAGGCGGGGGGAAGAGCAGCCGTGACTGGAAAGTGCCTTTGCCACGCGGCAGAGCCTCGCCTTAGGGAAAGCGCCAGTCTCTGAGGGGAGAGACTTCGGCGCCAACCCAATGGGCTGTGTAGCTCTCCAGCTCCCTGTGCGTGTCCCCACAGGCAGGGTGAAGCTGTGTAGGGCAGTGCATTGCCGCTCCCACCCGCCGGGGCTGGCACTGCCTCATGGGGCCTGGCTCCTCCCAGGCCCTCTGTCCTTCCTTCCACACCCAGCACCTCCTCAGACTACGCGGCTTGGTCCCCAGGGGCTCCTAGGCCTCGAACCTGTGACCGGCTCTCCGTGGGCAGACCCCTGCCCACGAAGAACCCCCCTGACTTCCTGGGGTCACACACACGCAGGGAACCTGGCCCTGGGCAAGCGGGCAGCTCTGGGCCTCCAGCAGGGGCGGGTCCTGGGGCAAAAGGGGCAGGGCTGGGGCTAGCCTCCCTCAGCCAGCCCTTCTGCCCCACCCAGGGCCCCAGGGGCAATTTAAAAGCCCCATGGCGGCAGCCAGAAACCCCGGGGCCTTTGAAATCACCAGGCCTCAGGGCAGCTGCCCCCTTTGCTCCTCACATCAACAAGCCTGCACCCATGGGTTCCATATAGGGGTGACGGGGTGACACCCTATGTCCCGTGTTACATGGAAGGCCAGACTACAGGACTGAATGGTCCTTACTGGTCTTAAACTCTGGGAACCGGCTTCCACACAAGGGCAGGTGCAAAACTGAGCAAAGGTCATTGTAGGACTTGCATTAGTCTCACTTGTACCTTCCTCCAGCCCCCGGGACATGGATATTACAGCAGCTCAGACTCCTTCACTCGCACAGAGTCCCTTTGCGTCTTCTTGCTTATTCACAGCTTCTTACCAGCATGTCACTAGACCCTCGTTCCACAGCACCCCTGAATTCGGCAAGGACTGTCAATGGATCGAGAGTCCAAAAATAATCAGCTCACTGCAGGTTGTCACTTCTCCAAGAGTTTCTTATCTGGGTTTTTGGGGACCGGCAATATTTTTTGTTACAGATGCTCAAACATGCCTATTATGTCTGAGGGATTTTTTAAACATTATTTTTATTTCAAGTTGTGCAATTTTAAGTTGTGCTATTTTTGTTTGGTTTTGTTATTTGGTGAAAAGCAAAAGCCCTGTACAGACACGTACAGATTTCATAAAACCTGTTTTGAGATAAAAAAAAAAAAAAGTGGGTTTTTTTTGTTCATTTAAAAAAATCCGCGTCAAAATCATTTTATTAAAACCAAAACGTTTTACCCCAAACCCAAAAATATCGCTAGAAAATGTTGGTTTGGGTTTCTGGTTTTTCATTGAAAAACCAAAAAATGGCAACTGAAAGGAATTATGTCTATTAAATATTTCGGTTTGTCAGAAAATACTTTTTGTTGTTAAAACCCGAACAGAGTTGACTAGCTCTAGTCTTTGTACTTACTTGTAGAGTCACAATTTACCACCTTTGTTCGGGTAGACAGGCAAGCTGGGGTGTGAATCTATCCAGCCATGGACTAACTGTCCATGTGGATCCGTTGTCCTGTACTAAACAGGCAGGCAGCTTAGACAATCTGGTGGCTCCTTCTGGCCCCAAACTCTATGGCTACATGGTGCGGCCGGTACCACCAAGGGGGAGGTCAGAAGTGTCGTAACAGAAGGTCCATTCCTCCTGGTGGGTTACGACCACCACTGGCTCTGGCACAGCGAGATCTGGTCTATCTCCATGCCAGTTGATTTCAGCGTTGGCAGGCGCTGAGGACAGCGGTAAGGAAAGCCAACGGTGGTTTCAGAGAACGGGAAGCCAGGCCACAGATGTCCCTGGAATATACTTCGCCTAACAGAATAGTGACGAGTGCTCCGAAGAGCAAGGTTTGGGATTTGCAAAGTAGCCTGAGGAATGGGATTTAAGTGCCTAAACCCCAGAGGCTCCTCAGAAAGCACCAACCTCAATTGATACACCCCCCACAAATGAGGGAGAGATCTGACTGTCAGAACCTGTCTCCAGTGCTGCTGCCCGGAGACGTTCTGCAGTTCGTCCGCTTGTGTTTGCTCCCCGGGTTGGGCGGCCAGCAGCGATTCAGCCTGCGCCCATCTGCTGGCGTTGGTGGGAGCGTCTGTGCGAGGGAAGGCGCCTGTCCTTTTCGGTGCGGGGTGGTGAGGCTCCGCCCGGCGGGCTGGCTTTTGGGAAGGGAAGAAAGTGGCTCTGGTGCTCGCTCCTGGCGGAGCTGAACTCTCTGGCACGGGGGTGTGATTTTTCTGGCGTGGGGTGTGATTTCTTTGGCACGCAGCCACTGCCGCCAGCAGCCGAGGGCCCGGCCAGTGGAAGTGGGCGAGCAGCGGAGATGCCCATGGCTTTTTGCACCTCCCCAGAGGGACCAAGCAAGCAGAACGGAGGGGTCCCAGCGGTCTGCCCACTGTACCCCACCTTCCCCCACGCTGCTCTGCAGCAGGCAGACCCGCACTGGACTGGGAGGCAGTTTGCTTGGTTTATTGGAAGCACAAATCGAAAGACAAGGAGAGGTGCCTCGACCCATAATTCCCTTCCCTCTGGCCGTGCCAAGCCCCTGCTGCCGCCACCTCACCCCCGTCCTCAGACAGCTCCACTTGCTCCCTGTTCGTTCCTCCTTGTGCATCAAACCTTCCACGGTACAGGCACCCTACCTCATTCCCACCTCTCCTGTCCTTCCTCCTTCTTCAGCCCCGGCTCTCCCTTGTCACAGTGGCTCGCCACGGACGGGACAGGAGCATGCTCCTCTGCGCCCCCCTGCCTCACCAATGGTCTCCCACCAGACCGGAGAGCCTCCTTTTCCCACCTCAGGACTTCCTTCCCTCTTCTCTCATTTCACACCCCAAACCTGGGGGGAGGCTCCCGGGACATCCTGAGGCAACTCAACTCTGTCCACCAAGAAACGCACATTGGAGAACTGCTGGTGGTAGGGACAGGTGAACACAGCGGCTTGACACTGGCATTGTACGTATGTTACTGTCCAGGAAAAACGTCCGTGTGTTCTCCATTTCAAAAAACAATCACATCACATTGAAAAAATGGTGGCATTGTGTTGAAAACCCAGTAACCCGGACAACAACAATGATTGTGTTCAGTAACCCCAAACCAACTTTCTTTTTTTGGTTGCGAAACAGTCAATCGTTCAATGAAAGCCCCCAAGTTTCGTCAAAAACATACTTTCCTTATCAACATTTCTGTTTAGCCAAAAAGCCAATTTTACACACACACACACACACACACACACACACACACACACACACACACACAGAGTGCAGAACAAAATTCAAGCAGCTGTACCCGTGGAGGTCAACAGGGGTCACTGAATTTTACTTCGCCCTTTTAGATTTCACCAAACAAGCCTGCGCTTTATAAAACCCTCTCCTCCCCCACAGGACAATGTTTATTTTTACAAGGAGTCTCTTTGAAACATGGTCTTCTGCCCAAAGGGAGCCCTGTGCTAACAGACACTGTAGAAAACCAGGAAGGAACTGGGCCTGCAGCTTGCTCTGGTGACCAGGAGGGCAGGAGATGAAGAGCCCATGCAAGGTAAAGTATCACCCATAGGGTATGTCTAGACTGCATCCCTCTGTCAGCAGAGGGATGCAGATTAGGCAGGTCGACATTGCAAATGAGGCAGGGATTTAAATATCCGTGCCTAATTTGCATAAAATAACCGCCGCGTTTGCCGACTCAGCACTTTGTCGGCAGCGGCGACCTGTAGAAAGAAAGCCTTTTACAGATCCTGTAAACCTCCTTGCAGGCGGCATAAGGGATCTGTCGAAAAAGGCTTTCTTTCTCAACAGATCCCCCTCTAGACTGCTGCTTTTTGCCAACAAAGTGCTGAGTCGGCAAAACGTGGTGGCCATTTTTATGCAAATTAGGCATGGGATATTTAAATCCCTGCCTCATTTGCCATGTCGACCTGCCTAATCTGCATCCCTCTGCCGACAGAGGGATGCAGTCTAGACATACCCTTAGACTGCAGTAGGGAAGCGTGCTGACCTTGTATCTCTCACAGGACCACAGTGTGGGTCTTTATCTCCGGCTGACAGGTTAATAAGTCTACTACCGCTGTCCGGTAGGGGAGCGAGCCCTCTAGCGCCAACAACCGAGATTTGTGCTTTTCAGGAAGGACCTGTCTCCACAGTGGCGTGATTGTGACATAACCTAGGGTGTGAACTGAAAGCACAACTACCTCCCCGCGCTACGAGTGCCCAAGTGCATGTAAATACCTCAGCTCAAATCCAGAACAGTGCTGAGCGCCATCTAAAGCAATGGGAGGCACAGGGCCCAGCTCTGCTCTGGACCTGGCCCAAGACCGCCCGTCAGCCAAGGTGGAACTCGGTCTCGTGGGACACCACGTGGAGGCTGCCAAGAGACTCCCTGGTTGGGAGGCAGCAGAGACCTTCTGCCAGTATCTTGCCAACCGACTCATGCTCAGTGAGGACTTTCTGCCCAGCAGCACAAATGCAACCCCACAGCCGCTGAAGTAACACAACGTGGATTAACGGCTGTGGCCGGCTGCTTCTCAGGCCCTGCTTAGCCACCACCAGCATTGGTCTACTCATACAGTTCAGTGCCTGCTCACCGCCGGCCCCCTGAGCATGACCCCCACGCTAGGTGCCGTACAAACACACAATTCCGCACTCCCCAGTGCCCTGGGTTGCCATTCAAACTGCTGCAAAGGAGGGGTGAAAACACCGCTGTCGTTGGCCCCGCTGCAAACAGCTAACACCTGCGTCCGGGCCACGGAGACACGGCCCCCTTTTTGTTCCCTCCCCCCGAGCTTACATGAGTCAGAGAAAGATACTGACTCCGTGGGCCACCACAAGGCAGCTGAATTTGAGCCCGGCTCTTCCAGGGTTCACTGCTGGAAGGGGGGAAAGATGCGCCAGCTTAATCAAAGGGGTGGATAAAAACAATGTCGTTAAAAGGGGGCTAGAGGCTGTGTGGGGCACTCGTGTTTCCAGGTTCCAACCAGGTTTGTATGGAGAGGAAGAGGCTGCAGGGTAAACGGGAAGAACGTCTCCTGCCGTAACCGGTCGTGAATGGAAAGGAACCTCATTCTCATATGCCCCCATCAAAATCCTTCTCTGGTTGAGAATCTCAGCAGAAAACCAAGGGCTGCATGGACCACCGCCCCCAAAACTCCCTGGTATACCCTGGGATAGTGGTTCTTTAGTCAGCACTGAGGCAGGCTGGCAGGGTAAAAATCAAGTCCTGGGCCAGATGTGGGAACCACCTGGAAAAATTCTTGGGCTCTGTGGGTGGTCGGTCAGTCACTCTCAATGATCAGAATGTTCTCTTCCGGCCTTGGACTCTGTCACTGAAGTCCTCTGGAAAACTCCCATTAACTTACATAATAGCAGACTCCACATATGGCCGGTCACCTGCAGAGTCATTTTCTTGGGTGCTGGTCCTCAGGATGGAGACTCGAAAGAAAAAGTGTCCAGCAAGCGATCTGGGAGAGCACCGAAGCATGAATGTCCGACACTCCAGACTAAGGCTACGTCTACACTGCAACGCTATTTCAGGATACCGGTGTGTCCCGAAATAGCTATCCTGCGTCTTCGCAGCAAGCCTGTTATTTCGGGCTCGCTGTTCCGACGTCCCTCCAAACCTCATTCCATGAGTAAGGGGCGTTTTGGACGAGTGCTTTGTTTCGAAATGTGGCACTGTGTAGACAGCGCCAAATGAGGAAATCAGCTATTTCGAAATAGCATCGAAATAAGATACGTCATTTGCATAGCTCAAACTGCGTCTCCTATTACGAGTTACGGGGCAGTGTGGACGCACCCTGAGCCTGGCACCATTTGATGCAGTACAGTCGAAAGGCCACATTTGCTACTTGTAATGGGTGTGGAAGCATCTCGTTAATATCAAACACAACAAAGATCTGATGCTGAGTCATTCATCACATCTCCTGCTCTACTCATCATAACCAAAGAGAGGTGATGAAAGGTCTAGAAAACATGACCTCTGAGGGAAGAGGAAAAGAAGTGGGTTTGATTAGTCTGGAAAAGAGAAGACAGAGAAGGGACACGAGAGCAGCTTTCAGGTACCTAAATGGCTGTTACAAAGAGGAGGGAGAAAAATGGTTCTCCTTGGCCTCTGATGATAGGACAAGCAGCAATGGGCTTAAATTGCAGCAAGGGGGGTTTAGGTTGGACATTAGGAAAAACTTCCTATCTGTGAGGGTGGTTAAACACTGGAATAAATTGCCCAGGGAGGTTGTGGAATCTCCATCTCTGGAGATATTTAAGAGCAGGTTAGACAGACACCTGCCAGGGATGACCTAGTCGGTGCTTGGTCCTGCTGTGAGGGCAGGGGACTGGACTTGATGACCTCTCGAGGTCCTTTCCGGTTTTAGGATTCTAGGTTCTATGATCTGAATGAAAACTAAACATGGAATCTGGATTCCCCTGCCCTAAACTCTGTGACTACAATGGGCCAAACTAAAAGCCCAAATCTAACCCCAGACTTTGCAGAAGTTTAGGTTTGAATGTGGCTGCTCAGTCCTGCTTCTACTTGGCACTTGTTAGGCAGCGATGTCAAAGCACATTCAATCCATTCATTCATGCCCCGGCCCCCCATCCGAAGCCGGAAGCATTATTATTCCCATTGTACACGGGGGCAAACTTAGACCCAGAGCCTGAATGAGTCCCCCAAGTTCTCACAGCAAGTCTGCGTCAGAGCCCGGCATCCATGTCTCCGCTCTAACCACTAGGCCAAACTCCCTCTTGTTGTTAGGACTGAAAGGACGGAAGCCAATTAGCCACCTGTTCCATTGTCTAGTGTTTTCAAGGTATCTGATGCATGCCAAGCGGTACAGGGAGGCACATACATAACCCCACCTCCCGCTCCTGCAGAACGGGCCCAGCGTCACACTTGACCGAGACTTTTCACTGGGTCATCGTTCTAGTTGCACTAACCATTTCAGACTTCCACGTGCGTTCTGTTGCATTGGGAGCGCTGACTCCGTGGTTTCTGATTTCCTCTTGCTGGCCTCTTGCTTTCCACTCCTCTCCGAACACCGGTGCCAGCACACTGACCCCACACACACACACACACACACACACACACACACACACACACACAGGGGTCATGGCTGCTAGTAGCCAGTTGGCAGGTGGTGGATATTTTTCTTGCAGCGTATGGATGTGTGGATGACTGCTCTCGCTGTGTGACCGACTCGGCTGCTGGCAGTGCTTCTGGCGGGGGTGAACGGTCTCTGGCATTATTTTTAGTTCCAGCTGTTTGATGGATGGACTTCACTGTTTGCTTCTCCTTTTACTCCAAGAGCTTTTTCCAGGAGGAGTGAGTGGCCTGCTGATGTTTGTCTCTGTGTGTCCTGCCTGTGTGGGGCTCTGGAGGTGTGCGTGGGTGTGGGTGTGTGTAGAAGAGTGAATGTGCATGGTTGCGTGGCTTTTTGCCGCAGTCTGTGTGCTAGTGAACGTGTGTTACATGCATAGGCATGTGTATGTGGTTATGTACTTCCTGTCTGTGTGTGTGTGTTTGTGTGTGCTTGCATGCTGGTGCTTGTGTGGAGATTTGTTGATGTGTGTCTCTGCTTACGTGCACTGTTTATACATGAGCCCGTGTGTGTGTGTGTCCACACTTCTGATATGTCTGCTACTTGTGCCCAGTGTGCGCATATTCCTTTACTGTTGGTTTCTGTGTGTGCAACATGAAGATTGCACTGTGAAGCACCCACAGGTTAGAAAATAAAAATATTAAGGTTGTCTGCATAACCTTAATTCAGCCCCTCCTTCGGCCTGTGCATTATGAGGCAATCTTTAATGATGTCATCACTTTCCAGTTTTGTCCCTGCCTCTTTCAGTGCACAGGCCGGACAGTGCTCAGGAAACAATTCTGGGTCACGTTGTGAAAAAGACTCTTATCTGTAGGGTTCCCATTAACAACAGAGTGATCTGCTTTCTGTCCTTCCGGGGTCCCGAGTGAGGGAGCTGGCCCATAAGTCATAAAATCATGGTCTGGAGGGATTTTCAGATGATGCCTAGGAGAGCTAACAGAGTTCCTTGGCTTTTGGAGACAATCAGTAAGGATCAGGACGAGCTCAGAAAAAGATCACCTTGCTGAATCGAGGCCCTTGGACCTGATCTTAAGCCTGCTGAAATGAAGGGGGGGTCTTTCCCCAGGCCCCCAAGACTTCTGGCAGTTTTTTACAATTGCTGACTGTAGGGATATATGTAGCCTAAATAAAAGAATATATACAATGATGAGAGAATAAAATAGAAAAGAAAGCCGCTATAAATACAGCCCGATACAGTCCCCTATAAATACAGGCACATGGCTCTTTGGTCTCCTTGTAGCATGGACTGGTCTGTTTAACATAGGAAAAGAATATTGGAAGAGTGGGTGAAAGGACATACCCGATAAAAAGACACCTTGTCCCAAGAGCCAGGACTGTAGCGATCAATTACATCTTAAATCCCAGGAACCAGATTCACCATGTTGATGGAAAGCACCACTTTGCAATAAAAGCTATTACATACAGATGAACGGGGCTTGAGAAAGCGATTTATTTGAAACAGCCAGGATAATATACTGGACCTCTATACCTCCTGATGGACTATTTCTAAAGGGGCTACCCATATTTTGCAGCATGACTGTGCTTTGATTTATGGAGCCAAAGTAAATGATATGCTTTGCCAATAAAAATTCCTTGCCAACGCAGCTTTTTTCCAGTTCTTTTTAAAGCGAATATGAAAAGAAACACATACAGAATCTTTTTTTTTCTTCTTCTTCTCCTACACACATTGCTATGTTAAACGCATGATCTAGGGATGAAAGTATTTTTGGGTATGTGCATCTGGGGCGGCTTTCTGTTCTGAAAGGCAATTTTCATCCGGAAAAGAGAGCAAGTCTCCTTCTACATGTGAAAGTTACGTGAGGGTGATTCCCTGACTGCGAGGCAATTTACATATATACATTAATTCTGCTCATGGAGTCTGTGACGTATAATATTTCTAGGAACTCCCGTATGATTATGGTTCATAGACAGAGTCACTTTGGAGCCTAGCTCACAGCCAGGCCCTGTTGTGCTGGGGCTGTACAAAGTAATGATGAAAGGTTGTGTCTTTCCCAAAGGGCTTAGGTTATATTTGCCCAATCTAGACTGCCAGCTCTTGAGGGTAAGGAGGTTGAGCTGGTGCATTAAAGCTAATGAGGCACCTAAAAGAGTGGCTGGAATTATTTGCATTGGTTTTGCGGCTAGCGCGAGTGACTCACCAAATGCTATCTCCGCTACATTTTCAGTGCGGCCATTTACACAGTGAAAGTGAAACCAGGTCGCCTTTTGCGGAGCAAACAGAAAAAATAGGAATCCCAGCTGCAGAATAAACAAAAGATTCAGTAGGAGCCCTTCCACCGTGGGGCCCTTTCCATCACTTGGTCCTAGTCCACAGCCGACCGTTGCAAACTTTCTGCCTCGACATATGGAAACACTCTGGAAAAAAAAAAAAAAAATCAGTCCAGGTCCTTATTGCTGGGTTCTGGGGCTGTCCAAAGGCTGGCTGCATTTAAGATGTTGTTGCAGGGAAACCGTAGCTTCATGAAGCACCAATATCTGTATTCATATGCTCCAGCGAATGGGCTCCAACACACAGCACGCGAGAGAAAGAACTGCCGGGCCTCAGTCTGCAGCGGGGATCCATGCAGTCACCCCCTACAACATCCAAATGCACCCTGACACCCCCGTGAGGGGCCCGGTGACTCCAGTGAACCCAAAGCATGGCAGTCCTCAGAAAACAAAACAATTGTGTGCAGCAGTCACGTAGCGTGTGAGACTAGACGGCCACCCACGCGCAGATGGTACTAGCCAGTGAGCCAGGCCCGGTCTGGTAGACATCTTTAGGCTCATGAAGATGCAGATTGGTGCCCAGAGGAATTTACAGATCTGGCCCTGGAGAGCCGATGTCCCGCTGGCTTTCAATAAGACTGCCAAGAGTCTAAGTCTCTTCTGAAAATAGGACTGAGGAGCCTTCGCACGTTTTTGCCCTTTGTGCTTTTCCTTTTACTTTATTTTAAATGTGCGGGTGCTAACGTTTTTTAGGACATCGACCTTCTTTGCATTTGATTAAGGAATCATAGAATCATAGAACAGCAGAACTGGAAGGGACTTCAAGAGGTCATCAAGTCCAATCCCCTGCCCTCACGGCAGGACCAAGTACCATCTAGATCATCCCTGACAGATGTCTATGCAACCTGCTCTTAAATATCTCCAGTGATGGAGATTCCACAACCCCCATAGGCAATTTATTCCAGTGTTTCACCACCGTGACAGTTAGGAAGTTTTTCCTAATGTCCAACCTAAACCTCCCTTGCTGCAATTTAAGCCCATTGCTTCTTCTCATATAATCAGAGGCCAAGGAGAACAATTTTTCTCCCTCCTCCTTATAACACCCTTTTAGATACTTGAAAACGGCTATCGTGTCCCCTCTCAGTCGTCTCTTTTCCAAACGAAACAAGCCCAGTTCTTTCAGCCTTCCCTCCTAGCTCATGTTCTCTAGACCAGTTTTTCTTAAACTTTTTAAGACTGAGGAACATCAAACAATAATTTTTTTGTTGAGAAAAAAAAAAAAAAGGTTGGGGGGAAACTTATTGAGAAAAAAAAAAGTGCTTGGCCCTTTAAGGTTGCCCATTTTGAATTCTGTTGTTCTCCGCGGCACACCTCCGACTGCCTCGCGGCACACCGGTGTGCCACGGAACACAGTTTAAGAAACACTGCTCTAGACCTTAAATCATTTTTCTTGCTCTTCTCTGGACCTTCTCCAATTTCTCCACATCTTTCTTGAAACATGGTGCCCAGAACCAGACACAATACTCCAGCTGAGGCCTAATCAGCACAGAGTCGAGTGGAAGAAAGACGTCCCGTGTCTTGCTCACAACACTCCTGTTAATGCATCCCAGAAACAAGGGTTCCAGACTCACCCCTTTGGCAGTCCTTCATCGGGTTGCCTCGATTTCCTTTGTAACCCTTGTGCACGGCAGCTTCCGTAGTTTAGCTCCTCCCACCCAACAGCCATTGAAAACAGGCCTTCGGGCCTCTTTCCAAGGCACGCTGGGGTCCAGGAGCCAACGTTGTCCTAGACCTACCTCTGTCCAGGCCCAACGCCATGTGGTCCATTCCCTCACAACCCAGTGCCCTAACTCTGTCACCCTTGGAAACCCCAGTTGCACCGCTCAGACCTTCACCGCTCCGCCATTGCCTGAGACCTGCCTTCCAACCCCACTTCACTAGTGAACAGAGGCCCTCAGGGCCCCGAACTAGAATGAATCTGGAATTCTGATCGCTCAAGTTCCCTCAGGCTGCAGCCTGTTCTTCTGACTGAAGAGCCCAGGGCAGCTATCTAGACCCACCCTTTATTCCTAACCCCCCAACCTTCCTGGGGCTACTGATTGGAACCACTTGACTCCCTCCCTTGAAGCCCTCAGTCCCAGTGTCGTCTTCAAGTCGTCATTGTCAAGTCCAAGTCGAGTCTCAAGTCACTACAGTTCAAGTCTCAAGTCGAGTCTCGAGTCCCTAAAGTCACTTTCGAGTCAAGTCCCAAGTCGAGTCTCAAGTCTTGATTTAAAAAACGTCAAGTCACTTTTGTCCAAGCTATCGATATCGGCATTTTCGGACAATTTTTTCACCAAGTCGATTTAACAAAATTAGCACGTCTCAAGTCGAGTCTCAAGTCACAAACAATGAACCCGAGTCGAGTCTCAAGTCGAGTCATCTCGGCGACTTAAGTCGGAATCGAGTTCAAGTCGTGGGACTCGACTCAACCACTCGCTCAGTCCTACTGCCCGGAACCAGCACCAGGTTGTCTATGACATGCCACGTCTTCCACCCAACACACCTCCACTGATCTCCCTCCTTCTCCGCCACGTTTGCGCTGCGAGACCATCTCACTCCTGGCAGGAACCAAGCGAGAGGGCGTGAATTCCAAACGGGCTTATTCCCAGACCTTTGAAGCCAAGTCACTCGTGCACCCGGCCTGAGATGATTTTTAAAACAGAAAGGCCCCCTCCCAAAAGAGAAAAGTTGACAGGGAAAATATGAAAGGCCCCGTCCGGAGCTGGCCTTTGTTCTTTAGTATTTGCTAGGGTCTCACGCTGCACACAGCAAAGCGCTGCTACCGAGCGCGGAAATGAGCCGTGGCCAGATTTTAACACGCTTTGTTCTGCTTTCATAGCTAAACCCATTAAACCATAAAAACGTAACGACGCCCATAAAAACCTAACCCTGCTCGCTAACGACAGGGCGGCTGGAAGCTGCCTGCGCTCTCACGCAGCCTCGCCGGGCTGTTTACTAGCTGGCTGACTCCAGGACGCGGCGGCACCGCGGCGGCTCCCGGGGAAGGAGCCTGCCCCACCGAACGACACCGAGGGGGAAGCTTTGGAGCTTTGTTGGAGTGAATGTTTGATTGTTCTCTGCCCTTTCCCATTGCGGCCCACCTTGCTTCACTCCCCCCCGCTGCCACCTCCCTCCGCAGAACCGCAGGGGGCCCTCACGGGGGTCAGAGCACTAGAAGGTAGACGGCCTTTCTCCAGCTCACTTGGACCATTTTACTTCCCTCTCCAGCAGGGCACTGGGGGCCACTGGGGGGCAGGCCCCAGCGACCTGGTGTGTGTGGAGAACCTCTGTAGATGGCCTTGTGGCCACGGGCCTCAGACGTCCCAGATGTAGCTACTCACACCTCATTGGGCAGCCGGCTGGGAGGCCTTGAAGGACACCTACAGCTGACAAGAATGGTTATACGAGGAGCTGGCACTCTGAATCCGCTCCCTGCGTGGTGTCTACAACACTGAAGGGATGGGGAAACCCACCAAAGCTGATGCCCAAATAAATGTCTTCACCTTGAAGGTGCCACAGGACTCCTCGTTGTTTGTGCTACCAACCTGTCATCTCCGTGGCGTCGTGTGCGTAGCATTCCAGCTGCAAAGGGGATTCCCCGTCCCCTGAAAATCGCATATTTGTCGCCTGGCTAGAGTGGAGTGAAATTCAGAATGACCATCTGTGATGGACCGGGCCGGGTTTAGGCAGAGCTGAGGGTGTCCTCTCAGGGCGAATTGCTCAAAACAAGGGCTACTTACAGCCCCTGACTGGAGACCTTCCCAAACAGGTCACAAACCAGTCACACCAAGCGCTTCAGCTGCCAGTCTGACCAGCCAGAAGCCTCACGAGCAAAACCCCTCTGACACCCCAGCTCTTCTTGTGCCCCAATCGGCCCCGGACCTGCACACAGATGAGGGGTTATAGAACCCAATCTCACCTACCCCAAACAGGTCTTTCCGGTCCCAAAAGACCAGCCACAAATCCCCAGTCAATTCACACTTTGGATCTTACCCACAAGATCATGCTGGGCCAATCCTTTAGAATCTAAAATCTAAAGGTTTATTCATAAAAGAAAGAAAAGCATGAGAGTAAGGTTGTTAAGGAAAATACATTACATGCATCGACTCACCCAGTTCTCGATACAGGCTCTTAGCAGAGATGTTATAAACTGTTACCTTAAAAGTCTCTGGTGTACATCCTATGGCAAGATGGGTCCACAGTTCTCCCCGGCTCACTGTTCCTCACAAGGCTGCATCTGGAATCAGTAGCTGAACTGAAGACAAGATGGAGATTGCCACATGGCATTTATATCCATCCCTGGTCTCTTCCAAGCTGGAGCAGATCACATGGCCCAGCGACCTATCCTCGTGTCCCAAGTCAGCAATCACTATTCTGGCTGGTCTGCAGGCTCCAGACACATTCCTCAGGTAGGTATTGGCACCTAGAGATTCATTGTCCCTGGAGTCGTGCTAATTAGCACAGACACTGAATGAATATTCCTGGCCCATTGTTCTGTCTCAGACAGAGAATTTTCCAGCATAAGCACAGATTACATATTTATAACTCCACATACAGGTCTCATACCAGTACATGAATAGCATATACAGAATCAGTAAAATACAAGCTTTTATTTGACACCTCACATGGCCCCCTTTGTACAGACTTTTGGGGCAAACACTCCCCCCATGGGTGCAACAGTGATCGTTAGAATCCAATCACGTGACATCATCATTCCAGAATTTGTCCCAGACTGGATCAAAAGTTTAGATTACAAATATTTATGCAGACCAAAAAATTTTGATTTTTTTTTTGTATTAAGAAATATCAAAACCTGTCGACATTTTCCGTGGAAACAAACTGGTTTCCACAGGCCCACAATAAAAATGTTTTGTTTCAGTTTATTGGATTTCCTTTAAACACCCAACCGAAAATGCAAAGTGATCCCAAGGGATGACAACAGCCCTGCCTGTAAAAACCCACCGAAGCTGATGGGATAGCCCAGGTTCTTCTCTGGGCCCTGCCCAGCCTGCAGAGCATCTGGGGCTGATGCTCCAGGAGGAAACAGCCCAGCCTGATTCTCAGATCCTGAGGTGAGTTTTTGGAGTTGGGAGCGAAATAAAACCACCCACTCTACTCATAAGGAGAAAACGGTGGCTCTGGAAATCTTGGGCCCACAAGTTGCCTTGCGCCACACAAGACCGTTTGGAGAGAAGAGAGCCATACGAGTGGTACGTTGAATCTGGTATCCTGTCTCGGACAGGGGCCAGTATCACCGGCTCCCTTTTATCCACTGTTTTGTTTCGACGCTCTAAGGGGAACAGGAGTAAAGTGACTTTTCAGACTAGAAGCTCATTTTAAATCACATGGGATCCAATTCTTAAGCACCTCGAACCTCAGTTTCATGATTCTGCATTTGCGCTGTCTATACGCTTAGGCAGGGGGGTTTCAAACGATGGAGAGCAACCCAGCACTGGGGGGTGGCATGTCAGACCCTGCGGCTCGTGGCTGCAGGGGGATCAGGTGAGCAGTGGGGGGGGGGGGGCTAAGGCAGCTCCCTGCCTGTCCTGGCACCACAGACTGCGCAGTGTCCCAGAAGCGGCCGCCAGCAGGTCTGGCTCCTAGGTGGTGGGGGAGGATCCACGCACTATCCCCGCCCCAAGCACTAGTGCCACGCTCCCATTGGTTGGGAACCTGCTGCTGGCTGCTTCTGGGGGGCAGCCTGGTTTGTGGGGCCAGGAGAGGCAGGAAGCTGCCTTAGCTCCCCCGCTGCACCACTGACCGGGAGCTGCTGGAGGTCAGCTCCTCCTGTCCCAGCCCTGACCTCCCAAAGCCGGAGCCCCCTCCTACACTCCATAGCTTACCTCCCAGACCCACACTCCAGTCCCATTATGTTGGGTCGTGGCATCAACGATTTTCTTCAACTGGGTCATGAGAAAAAAAAGTTTGAAAACCGTTGCTCTTAGGGTTATGCTACCACCCATCCATATAGCCGACTGCCTTCCACCGACAAATCAAGAGTAATTAGGAACACTCTAGGGAACTTCGGGTAATCTCACTTTGGGGGGTTGATATTCTGCATCAGATAGGGGTATTCCGCTTGCTTCTAAATCGGATTGTGTTGGGGGGGAGGTTGGTTGTTGTTGGTTTTTAACGTTGCTTGGTTCCAGAGTTGTTTGGAGGGAAGGGGATGGGGGTGTCAATGTCTGAGGGTCATCCTCATAGAGGAACTGCCTTCCCCAATCCTTACCAGAAGTGTGGTGACAGCAGGTTTGTGTGGGCCTAAAGGAGAAGCTGAGTTTAAAATGAGTGATGGCTGAAATTTACGATCCAGGGCTGCAGTAGCAGAAAACAGGTTCTGCGGGACGGTGACAGCTGTCAATTTGGTCGCTCACTTAACGTGATGCCCTGGGTTTCTCTAGTCAAATAATCCCGTCCACCCGGCCTTGTAAGAGGCGGCTTCCTACCAGCCTGCGAGTTACAGAACGTTCAGGAAGTGTTAGGGTGAGGCTGGAGAACAAAGCATTCTATCACGAAGCCTCGTTTTTCAATTTGCAAGGAATGAGGACTACTGTGGCATTTCAAGTGATTTTTTTCCCCTGTGGTTCTCCTTCTGGCATGACCTATTTTCGCGGCAAAGCTGCGATCAATCTAGCAAAAATGTGTAAAGACACAGGGCCAAATTCTTCCCAAGTGTAACTCCATGAAAGTCAGTGGTGTTACACAGGGAATTTGTTTGGCCCACAAAAGTCACAGTAAGAAGTCCCCATAAAAGTGTTTGGCAACAAGCAAAATACCCATATGGACCCAAGGTAAAATTAGTTTTTAGTATGGATATATTGTAACCCCTTCTGTTAATACAGCACATGTAATCCCACAGTAATTAACACATCCTTCACTTGATCCAAAACTTCACTTGGTCAATGGAAAGATTGCTGTTGATTTGAACAGGGTCTTTAATGGAGACCTTTATACATGCAGGATAGAACACAAACAGCAGCTTAATACTGCATGGAAACCCTGTACAGCAGTTTAGGACAGGAAGTAAAGGACAAGAACTGAGACAGCAGGGGGAAGTTAGAGATGTAGACAGTAATGGAACTGAACAGGTTGAACCTCTCTAGTCCAAAACTCTCTGGTCCGGTAACCTCTGTGGTTCGGCATGATTTGAGTTAGCCAGATGCCCACTTTTCATGGATGTGGCCAAGTTTCCTGCAGTCCCATAAAGTTTGTTTACAGCCACCAGTCCTGGCTCTCTGTGTTCTGTGCGGTGGTTTAGCTCTAATTTACCCCTAAATGTCCTCTAACAACCCAGTAAGCAGTAGAAGGGTTGGCAATGCTGCTAGACAATATTGACTTCCCGTGGTCCAGAAAATTCTCTGGTTCGGAACTGGTCAGATCCTGAGGGTGCTGGAGTAGAGAGGTTCAACCTGTCCTGAGAACAGAGTAATTCAGAGTAGAATTAAGGGGCAAATGGTGACGCGTGAAGATAATTAACCCTCGGAACAGCCTACGTGGTGGCTGCTCCATCACCTGCAGTCTTTTGGCCCAGATGGGATGCTCTTTCTAAGAAATCTACTGGCGATCAAGCAGAATCACAGAATGCTGGAACTGGAAGGGACCTTGAGAGGTCATCGAGTCCAGTCCCCTGCCCTCATGGCAGGACCAAGCATCACCTAGACCATCCCTGACAGGTGTCTGTCCAACCTGCTCTTAAATATCTCCAGTGATGGAGATTCCACATCCTCCGTTGGTAAAGTTATAGCTTTTATTCAGAGGTCGGGGGGAGGTTTGCTGGCCTGTACTATGCAGGAGGTCCAAACAACTGATCATAATAGTCCCTTCTGGCCTTAACAATCCATGACTAGCCCCGAACAGAAGCTGGTCGGGCTTCCAGGACAGAGCTGCTCTTTTGGGGGTGGGGGTGAGAGGCAAGTACTATGGACTTGGTTGGCATAATCACAAGCCTCACCCCTAAACAAGCACAGCCCCCCAACCCCACTGGGTCAGTACTGATTCAGAGACGAGAGTATCACCCCCCCTCCTCAAAGGCATTTGGGCATCGAGCTTTCCTTGACGCCAGACGGAGTTAGGTACCTAAATCCCTGTGACGGTCTGGGCCTTACAGGCCTGCCAATGGGGAAGGAGGGCCAAAGGGGGCAAGTGCCCCAGGGCCCGGCGATACAAAAGGGTCCTTTGTCCCAGCCCCACACTTCTGCCAGGCACCTTCCCACACGAGTGGAACCGGTCCCTGGCATCAGACCAGAAAGTACAAAACTGCTGCCGAGCCCCCGGTCCTGTGTCCAAGGGGACTGTGGTTCCCAGCTGTTGCGGTGTTACACCCCACCCCCCTTGAAAAGCCTCCACAGCCTTGAAATTCCACTTGTGAGCGGGAGTCAAAAGCTCCCTATTACAGCTGGCCACTAAGTCCATGAGGCCTCGGCCCAGCCCCAAGCCTTCACCCCAACCCTGTGTCCTCTCAGGAGAAGCACCAGTGTTTACACTGGCCACTGTGGCTCAGCAGGGTTTGATCTGTGCTCTGAACACCGACCTCGGTCACGTCACTGTCGCGGAGAGATGCAAGGGACTGGCAATGGGGCATAGGACCTTTCGCCTGGCAGGCAGACTGGGTGGTAGGGCGGCTTGCCATCTGTTCATCAACACTATTGAAACACTGGGCCTTCCGCCAAACAATGTTTCCCCAGAAGTGGGCGTGTTCCACAGAGAAATGTGATTTTTTTCATCCGAAAACCCAAATGTCTAAAAACCAAAGTACGTCAGCCCCAAACCCTGGAGTTCAATTGTCTCGTGTCTCCATTCTCCACCAGGGGCTGAGCTTATGAATTCAACTACATCCCCCATCATGCACCATGCCCAGGGACTTCTATGATGCGCCACCTCCTGTCACCCAATCGGGAACTGGCTTGTACACACTGGGAGCCTGAGGCAGGCAAACTACACTTCCCATCAGGCCTACAACAGCATTTCCCTATCACCATGTTTTTGAGTTTGCCCAACATTTCCCAGTAATTGAATCAATATTTTCCACAGAGCCCCATAATACTTTTCAACAGGCTTTCATTGGTGCCACCTGGTTGCTATTTGTTGTCTTACGTAAACTGAGTTTGCATTTCTGCCTGGCTCCCAGAACTGGTCACAGAACTGCTATATGCTGAACCTCTCTAGTCCGGCTCCTTCAGGACCTGATTGGTGCCGAACCAGAGAATTTGCCGAACCATGGGAGGTCAATATTGTCTAGCAGCATTACTATATGTCCAGTGCTTGTTGTGGTCTGAGAAGACACGGAGGGGTAAATTAGAGCTAATAACAGCACAGAACACTGAAAGCCAGGACTGGGGGCTGTCAACAAACTTTATGGGACCATTGGAAACTCGACCACACCCATGATAAGTGGACATCCAGCTAACTCAAATCATGCCGGACTGCGGAGGTTGCCTGATCAGAGAATGCCGGACTAGAGAGGTTCAACCTGTAGCTGGCGCTAATTGGCATCCCCGCGAGAGAGCGTAGCTGAGAAGTCAGGGACTGAAGGTATCTGGTGCCCAAACCCACATCTACCAGAAGATGGAGGCTGGTGTGTGCTGGTGTGCTGTATCCATTCTGTGCGTAAAGGGAGGACCGCCGGGCAGATGCAGACCTAGGCCTTCCGCATTTGAGACGGACCCTTTGGCCTTTCCTGACAAGGAGCAAACCCTGGCTCCAGAATGTGGCAAAGCTCTGCAATGAGAACTTGGTGGATCTCTCCCTCCTCTACCCTCCCATGGTCTGAGCCATACCCTGCCGCATTGTCAGGCACCATGTCTGGAGCCCAGTCCTTGGAGGCGCTGAGATGACTGGTGCCAAGCGCCCTCTTCTCCCACGCAAACTGATGGGAGCTGAAGGTGCTCAGCGCTTCCGTCAGCCAGGCCATGGGTGGATGCTACAAGGCCCATTGAATCTCTTTGGCTTGGAGGGGAGGTGTCCTGGGAGACCTGTTATATGCAGAACCTCTTTCCCAGGGCTTATCTTGATTGGCTGAACAGGGAGTCTTGTCCCGCCCTATACGACAAAGGGTCTCAGACCCTTAAAGAAACAGCAGCCTGTGTTTTCCCAGATGCTATTACCACCCCCTAGGGCGGTTTCCTCTCTTCTAGCAACTGCCTCTGTCATTTTCTAGGCCTGTGTGTGCCCCAGAGTTTCTGGAACAAGATAGCCTTCCCCGCTCTGGCCTTAAGGGGCCAGTACACCCGATTACAGCTGGGAGTGATAAAGGCACAGAACATTTTTTCATTCATAAGACAGAAGGGACCACTCTGACCAGCCAGTCTGTCCTCATGCATAACACAACACTTTACCAAGGCCACACAGCAAAGCAGCAGCAGATGGGAAGGGAACCAGCAATCCTGGCTCCCAGACCCCTATTGTTACTACACAAATATTATGGTGGCAGCTAGCCAGCACAATCAAACTGGGCCATGTGGAGCCAAGGGCTAGCATCTTAGGACCCTCTGCTTTGTCTGCTCATTTGCAAGTCTCAAAATACTTCTTGTCCCCGAAACAAACAAAAAATCCTGCTTGTTCACCATCCATCGTTGTGTTGGCCACCCCATGAGATGGCGGATTGCGTGCAAAAATGTTTGCAGAAGTTCCGCTGTTTGCTTCTCTGAGAACCAGCACTCACCCTAAAACATGTTGCCCGCAGAGTCTCATTCAGTCAATTTGCAGTTGCCATATTATGGATGTGAGGAATGGTCTTGGGTAACCCTGGCTAGCCATGCAGCATTGCACAGGGCAAGATTTTTTTTTGCATGTGAGAAATGACTGACCTATGCTAGGTCATAATCAGAAAGTTGGGCTCAAGCCCAAATTTGGTAATAATTCATGTTTTAACAGCTTCCCTGGAGCTTTAACCTTCATTAGCCTGGCTACTGAAAGAAAGAAAGAAAGAAAGAAAGAAAGAAATTGACGAGAAAGAAAGAACGAACAAAAGAACGAAAGAACGAAAGATTTTAAAACAGATTTCGACTTAAAATCAGAAGACTTTCATATGCTGCTTTATTTCAGAACCCTAAAAAGGACACTCACCTTATATTTTCTGCATTTATGCACTGTGACAAAGGATATGCCCAGCTCACAATTCCTTTCTACTGATGTCTCTGGTTCCCTAAGAAATGTTATTTGCTGTTTCATATGTGAACGGTTTTAAACAGCATGTAACACTATTTATAGCATGATGATTGTTGCAGGAAGCAATCTGCAGTCTAAAATCTTGAATGTGTGTTCTAACTGTAGTGAGATTTCTCCCAGTCCTTGCTCACAAAGCTGTGACTTGAGCTATTTAAAAAAGAGAGAGAGAGAGAGAGTTTTTACTTGGCAAGGGTTTTAATTAGCAGAAATTTCCACGCTAGGAATATTATTCTGCATGAGCAGAAATTGCATAGCTCTTGCCGGTAGATGCCTTAGAGATGCCATTGATTGGCCATATTCAGAACAGGGGAATTATCTGACCCAGTGCTAATTTGAATTCCTTTACCAAACACATTTTTATTTCATCATCTCAGCTGCATAAAAGAGTCAAAGTAGCAGCGCTTTAAAGACTTTGAATTCCTGCTGTTCTGCAATAAAATAAGGCAAGAATTATTAGCCATCCCTGGCTGATTCTTTAATTCTTTCCCAACAGTGTCAAAGTATCAGTGTCCTACAGGTTTTAGTGCAGGTTCAAGACGGATACAAAGTGTAGGCTTGAATAGGAGTTTGGAGTGAGTTAAGGGTACAGAGAACATATTAATGGGACATTGGTCCAAAAGAACCCAGCTTGTTCCTACCTCCTGCTGCCTCTTCCTCTTTTTCACAGGACCTTGATTGTATAGAAACACTACAGACAAAACCCACAAACAACAAAAGGGTTGCTCATGCCCCCAGTGGAGGTCATGAGCATGCTACCATGGAGAAAGAGAAAACGCGTCAAAGGATGGTCTGGATTATTTATAAGCAAAGATTAATTAAGGGGAGGGTTGATACTTTAGCAATTTACTTTGGGCAAATTTGTATCTGCAAATTGTTCATTTCAGACATGCAGGAGGGCCAGCACCACGTAGCCTGGGACTGATTTTAAAAAGGAAGCAAACCTTTCTTTGGCCCAGTCCAAACCTGACCCATTTGTGGCTCAGAGGCTTTCAATAGCATCTGCGCCCATCTGACAGCCCAAGGTTGGAGACATCACAAAAAGGTTGTGTTACACACTGCGACCGGCGCTTTTTCCAGCCATTTTTCAATTATTGCATTGTGCAGCCTCCAAGAAAAGTAACTTGTCTTGGCGGTGGGAAGGAACAGCTTTAAAAAGAGAGGCTGGATGAACTCGACCAGTTGAAATACACCTCTGTCCCTCCCAGAGCCGCCTGAAAACTGCAGTGCACTAGAACTACAGGGACAGCCAGCAAAGACCTGCAGTTCAGAAAAACCTGCAGCACATGACAACTGGCCATGATGTGACACACACCTAATTCACTTCCCAGCCCATGGAAACCCTTCACAAATACCAGCGGCTTCCCTCCTCAGCTCCCACTCCTCCTCCTTCCTTTAACCCTGGCTAGTGAAAATACCATTAGCCGTGAGCCCTGTTTCCAGGCAGGACAGCTCAGGGTGGTTAAACACTGGAATAAATTGCCTAAGGAGGTGGTGGGATCTCCATCACTGGAGATATTTAGGAGCAGGTTGGATAGACACCTATCAGGGATGATCTAGATGGTGCTTGGTCCTGCCAGGAGGGCAGGGGACTGGACTCAATGACCTCTCGAGGTCCCTGCCAGTATTAATGTTCGACAATGGTAATTTTCTCCACCCTTCTCCCCCTGGCTTTAGGGACCCCCAAAGACAGGCCCAGCGACTGTGATGCCACATGTCTCTCTCCCACCAGTGACTGGGCACACCCCAGGCAGCCTCTGCATGGAGGGAACTCACCACAGCTCTCCCTGCAAACTTTCCCAGCCCCTTGGAAACCCTTCCACTTCCCCAGGGCCCTGGCCAATCTGTTCCAGCGCCACACATGGCCCAGGTGCATGTCTCTGCGTGTGTGTGTCTAGGTCTGTGCATGTCTATGGAGTGTGTCTATGTGTCTCTGTCTATCTCTGCATGTGTGTGTCTCTTTCTGTCTGTCTCTGTCTCTCTTTGTATATGTCTGTGCGTGTCTATGGAGTGTGTCTGTGTGTGTCTATCTGTAGATGTCTGTGTCTCTTTCCATGTCTATGTGTCTCTCTGTATGTGTATATGTCTGTCTGTGTCTCTTTCCATGCGTCTCTCTCTGTATGTGTGTGTATATGTCTGTCTGTCTCTCGTTGTATGTGTATATGTCTGTCTCTGTGTGTCTATGTCTGTGCGTGTCTATCTGTAGATGTCCGTGTCTCTTTCCATGTCTATGTGTCTCTCTGTATGTGTATATGTCTGTCTGTGTCTCTTTCCATGCGTCTCTCTCTGTATGTGTGTGTATATGTCTGTCTGTCTCTCGTTGTATGTGTATATGTCTGTCTCTGTGTGTCTATGTCTGTGCGTGTCTATGGAGTGTGTCTTTGTGTCTCTGTATGTGTGTGTATATATGGCTGTTCGTCTGTCTGTCTGTCTCTGTCTGTCTCTGTGCCCCTCCTTCCCCTCCCCGTGCCCCCAGCCCAGCCCCGGTGCCAGCGCCGCTCACCTCGCGGGCCCGGGGATTGGCCAGGCGGCCGCGGCATCAGCAGCGCGCAGGGGTCGCTCCCACCTCCCCAGCCCAGCCCAGCCCGCGTCCCGCGGCAGCATCCCCGGCTCCGCCGCTCCGCAGGACCCCATGGCCGGCCGCCTGGCGTGCTGCCTGCTGCTCTGGGCGCTGGGGCCGGCCGGCGGGGCAGGGCCCCCCCGCACGCCCGAGCCCCCCGGCCCCGCGCTGGGCAGCCTGGCTCGGGAGGCGGTCGCTGTCCACATGCTGCAGCTCTACGAGCGCTACAGCCGGGCGGGCAGCCGGCCCGGGGGCGGCAACACGGTGCGCAGCTTCAGAGCCAGCCTGGGTAAGCGCCGGCCGGCCGGGGGCCGCTTTCCGCGCGTGGGGACGGGGCGCCCGTCGGGGGACGCGGGCTCCTGCGAACCTGCCCCCGGCCGGGTCCGGGGCAGGCGGGGGGCTCCCTGTGGGTAACCCCGACCCTGCGCCTTCCTGGAGCCGGTGCGCCGCTCCCAGCTCCTGCGCGCCCGGGCTGCGGCGCAAAGCTCCCCGCTGCGGGGCGCGATCCCCCAACGCGCCCCCGGCTCCTGAAACCAGCTCCCAGCCCCGCGCTCCGCGGACAACTTTCAAACTTCGCCCATTTCCCTGCGCCCCCGAGCTGCGGGGCGACGCAGCGCCACCTGGGGGACCGTCTGCAGCTTTTCATGCTCTCCAGCCTCATGGGCTTTCTTTTGCTCCACTCCCAAAATCATAGAACACTAGGACTGGAAGGGACCTCGGGAGGTCATCGAGCCCAGTCCCCTGCCCCCATGGCAGGACCAAAAGTCCTTCTGAGGAAGAAGTGGGGTTTGCCCAGGAAAGCTCCTGATACTATATAGCTATAGCTAGAGCCAGAGGTATACAGCTATATTTATTAGCCTTTAAGGTGCCTCTAGACTACCCTCCATGTGTTGTAAAGTCTCAGAGGGGTATTCATTGACATGAACTGGTTAACTGCACTACAAAGCCAATTTTCCCCTGCCTTTCACATCCCCATTTTTTCCACATCAAAAGCTATGAATGGGACACATCCAGGCCACTTAATTAGCTTCATTAACAGTGTCCGAAAATTGACAGGTACTTCTTTTGGTATATATAGTAGAACTAACAGAATCCAAGGTATATCAATATTGATATTGAGATCTATCTTGATAGCTTGGTGTGACGACGCATTGGGGTCCCCTGACTCCTGCACCCCCGTAATGGCACGAACAGACTCCACCAGCCCGTAGAATGGAGGGAGTTTATTCCTTCTCCAGGATACAGCACAGCACAGCACAGCACCGATGTAATCTGGTTACAGGGCAAGTCTAGGATGCCTCAGCCCCCCCTTGAGATGGGAGACTGGGCCCTAAATCCCAGCCCCTGGCTTAGGCTGGTTCCTCCATGATCCCAGACAGAAACTAAACTCTCTTCCAGCCCTGCCCCAGCCCGGCAGCAATCCACCTTCCTTTGTTTCTCTCCTGGGGGTAGCTGGTCAGACAGGTTGAGAGACCCTCTTAGCATAATGACTCATCCTTCTGGGCTGTGGTACCGATGGCAGCCATTGGGGATTACCACAGAGCCAGCATAGGAACTAGCCAGATACCCCCACTACGTCACACTTGGCTTCTGTTATTTCCACTCCAACTCATCTGATGAAGTGGGTCTTACCAAGGAAAGCTCATGACTATATAGTTTTGTTAGTCTCTAAGGTGCCACAGGACTACTCATTGTTTTCCATGTGTTGGGGTACCTAGGATTAGCTCTAAAAAGAAGACGGGGAGGGCAAAGGCACATTTGGGAAATCCTTTCCAGGATAAGGTTAAGATATTATTTAGGTTAATGTGGAGGGGGAATCCTCTTTTTTAGAATTCCAGTATGAGTTGTGTCATTTTTCTCACTGCACACCTCAAAGGAGACTTTCTATCTTAGTGCGTTCAGGATGTTTTAGACAAGGGCATTCAAAATTTGGTTCTGTCTCAGGATTTCTTAGATTTTTTTTAAAAAAATTGCATTATATGGAGTACAATACAGCAATATTTTGTAGTAATGGGTTACTAGAAAGTCATTGCTAGAACAACACATAGTCACTTACTTTTCAGTGATGTGAATATATGAAAAATGTAGTTTAAACAATGAAGATAACATTTTCTGCAAGGAGCCGATGCTCACCTGAATACATGGAAGGATAATGTGCACATCTAGAGTTTTAGTAAAACCCCAGACATTTGGAAGGGGGGATAAACCCTTCTGTTTCAAAGCCAATCACAGGATTTGGAAGACATTTTTCCACTGGCAGATGATTCCCTGTCCTCCTACTATAGCATTTCTTGCACTTTCCTGAAACATAGTCATGGGCCACTGGTTTGATCTGGTAAACCAATTGCTTCTTTCCTATGATGTAATCTTACTTGTACTCTGATTAATCTGTTTTAAAGGTAACTCAGATTAGACTTGGATGGCCAAGTTTATTTAAAGCATACACACATGCCGTTATTGAAATGTAATAGTATTTAGGATTTAAATAGCTGCATTTCTTACCCACAGTCTCACAGATCAACATAACTTCACATAGGCTGTGTCTACACTACAAAGAAAAATCGGAAAAAGATAGGTTCGCAATTTGCGTATCTTTTTCTACTTTTCTTTTGGAAGAGGTTTTTCTGAAATTTGGCACGTCTACACAGCATCAAATTTCGGAAAAACCTCCTGTTTTGGCACATCCCTTCTTCCTCATACAACGAGGTTTACGGGGTGGTGAAAGAACGCGTCCACTTTTCCTATTTTTTTTTTGGAAAAGCGGATGCGTTCCTTGAACGCGGCATAGCTTTTCCGGGATACCTCTGGTATCCCAGAAAAGAGCTGCAGTATAGACATAGCCATAGGTGGGTATTTTCTATCCATCTTATTGAGGGTCAAAGCGAGGCATAGAGAATTGGAAGTAACTTGCCCAAAGTGAGTAAACTGTAAAGCCAGGTCTGAAACCAGAGTCCCGACTCTCAACCTGGTGTCTTTTCTGCTAGATTTCCTTTCTTTCTTCAACAGCCTGAAAGAGGAAACCCCCTCCATCAGGCCGCTAGTGGCAGAATTATTAAGGAAATAACATTCATTTCTTATTATTGTCATTGGCAATTTACAAAACAGGGATCCCCATTTTCTAAGATTCACTGGAGGAGTGTTCAGGACCAGGATGGGAGAAAGGACCTGATCTTGCAGTAAACTCGACTCTTTCCTTTTCTTCATGAAATTCAGAAGTACTTGGAGGAGGGGAGGAGTTTGGAGGGGGAGAAACATCACTTTTTTTTTTTTTTTTTGCACCATTCATGAAATGTGTGTGCCTCATATTATACAGATAACATCCTTTACTGCAATAAGCAAAACAATGTCGCAGCTACAAAAATCTGTTAATTTCTCTGTTCCAGTGATAGTTCTAGGTTTGTCGGGTGCATCCTTCCTAAGGTTCATATATTCTTCCATAACATAAAGCTGTTTGTATTAGGATATATCATATTCCATATTGGCAGAATGTCAACATTTTTTATCTTTATTCTCAATTGGAATGAAACCAGATTTTCCAATGTCAAAATCCTTCGCCAAAACGGAGACTAGCTTCTCTGAAGTCATGCAACGGTTCTGGAGCCCCCTAGTGGAGTGTTTGGCTCCTTCCTCTGGACCATAGACCTCTATGTTGCTGAAGTAACATCTCTGAGTCGACACAGAGAGATGCTTTATGTTGCAGGCTTTCCTGGGTGGCGCAGTGGCCACGCCTGGTGTCCAGAAGGACATGGAAGTGCTAAGAAGCTGTGCGTGCTTCTGCTCATGGTTGGTAGTACGGGAAAGCTTGGTGAGCTGTCTAGCCCCACTTTCCCAGTGTCTGGGGGCTGGCGGCTACTCAAATTAAACCCGACCACCCACCCTTTGCAGGGCTGCCCATCACTAGACTCCACCCTTGAGACTAGAACATTTTCCAGGGGGAAACCCGTTGTGTTGGAAAATGCTGGTTTGACAGTGTGACACTTTCTCTGGGTATCCAGGAGTATGAGTCACTTCGTAACCCCCCCTGCTCACCCTCCTCCAGGAGAGAGACTTCCTGATGGTCTCCTTGAAATTAGCTCCCTAATGACATCAGGCCGTTAGCCTCCCAAACCATCTCCCCAGGGCTCTGGTAGCCCTTACTTTGCCTTGTAGGTTAAGAGTAGGTACACCCCCACCGCTGAGTCATCTGGGACCATTCCCCAGCCTGTAACCTTTGGGCACCCACAGAAATTACCAGCTAAGATGCCCCCAAAGGCATCATGTGCGCCCCAGCCTGTCTAGTTCAACTGAGGAGAACCACCAATATCACATCACAAGATCCCTGCGTGGATACAAAATTTTGTATCCGTATCCGCAAAAATGAGCGCGGATACCCACACCGGGGGATGCGGAAATTCACGGGTACAAGCAGGTACCTGCACATTTGCAGAGCTCTAGATACAAACAGGAGCCACATATCAGCAAAAATGAGCCACGGATAGCCACATCCACATGCTGGGGTGCGGATACCCATGGATATGAAGTGGATATCTGTGGATTTGCAAGGCTCTACACATCACAGCTCTGAGTTCTTGCTACGGGGGAAAATCCAAAGTTTATTATCGAAAGCTAAGGTTTAAGCCAGGGTGATGGAAACAGAAATGGTTCCATATCAAACATAAGTATTAAATGCTCCCTGGAGTCTAAACTTTAGACAAAGGATTAACCCGTTCAAGTTATCTCGCCAAAAGCGACCGCCCAGTGTCTCCAGCCATGGCCGGAATCCCCCTTTCACAAACTGCAGAAAGTGCTGTCCTTTTGGCTTCCTTGGTGAAGGATGAGTCTTTTTGTCTTCCCCTCGTGCTCCCCCAAGTCATTGTTTTGGATGACTTTGGGGAACATAAGGATGACTTCCCGGTAATTCCCTGGAGAGCTGTCTCCGTGTTACCTTCACATCTTCCTGTTGACATTGTATGCAAACGGGCTTCCGTTGGGTTGACTTACAATGCTCACGTACGTTACCATGAACCAAGGCAGGGAAGTAAAGATGCACCCTTTGTCTGGTCAAAACCTGTTGGCGACCCTATTTTGCCTCGGACTTTAAAACCGCCCTTCCAGACTATATATGTCACTCCTTACATAGCCTCTGTACATATATTTCATGATCATGAGGCCCAGTAGGACACAAACTTTTACTCCATACCTCACTTGACCTTCTTTGGATGAATATGATGAGAGCAATGTGTTGGGTGTAATGAGTTTGTCAGGGCTGGCGGGGGCTATTGATACAGAATGATGAACCCTTCTTCCTATTGGCTTTTTGACAGACTCTTTGGGTCACAGTCAGAACTGAAATGTTCTGCAGAAACGTGTCAGTTTTGTTGACGAATTCAAGAAGAAACCAACCAGCATCATTTCCGGCCTGGTTGGTGGAGAGGGTGGGCAGGCAGGATGGATGGCGAGGCTGCTCCTTCTCCCAGGACGGGGGAGAGGACCGGCAGGAGGGACATCGGAAAAGGAGCGAGGTAGTGCAGGAAAGGGAATGAGGAGGAGCAGGTGGAACTGAGAGTGGGGCTGGTCTTTTTGGTTGGGCAGTGGGCCAGGATATGAAAGGTCTGGATTTGTCTTTGCCACCCGCTCCAGCAAGTCTTGTGTGTCTACCTGGAGCCTCACACACTGGAGTCCTGATCTTGTTGGGGTGTCTAGGTGCTTCGATCTCTCCTCACTTAGCTTGGTTCTAAGCTGGTGAGACTCCCTTCAGCCCAGTTGCTCTTGGTCTACGGGGAGGCACACGAGAAGCGCGCTGAGTCCGAAAGCCCAGCTCTTTAGCACAGTTAAATATATATTGTCCCCTGAATGTTGATCGGTTGGTCTGTCTCTATTCTCTTGCAGGGCTATTGGACCAGAAGCCCCTGTACTGCTTCAATCTGACCTCCATGCAGGATTCAGAATTGGTCCTCACTGCCACATTCCACTTCTACTCCGACAAGCGCCCCCGGCACCGGGAAGCGTTCTGCAAACGCTCCAAGAACTCATCCTGCCGCCTCCTCCACTTGCCCCCGGTCCCGCGGTTCCGTCTCGTGTTCCGAAGCATCCTCCAGAACGCCGCCTACGGGCTGGTGAAAGGCAACGTCACGGTGTTCCTCCACAGGCGGGGGGTGTGGCAGACGAAGGACATCTCCCCCATCATCAAGGAGTCTAAACGGGAGGGCGAGCTCATTCTCTGTGCGGAGCTCGAATCTGGAGAGAAGTACCAGGACTTCCCCAAACTGCTCCCCAATCATTTACCGTACATACTGGTTTACGCTAATGACCTGGCCATAGCAGAACCCAACAGTGTGGCCGTCACTCTACAGCGGTATGACCCGTTCCCTTCCACCGACGGGGATCCCAGCCTGTCCTCCAATGCTTCCATAGATGCCCGGGTGAGGAGGGACATATTTCTTTCCAGCTCTCTCCAGAACAACGAGCTGCCGGAGGTGGAATATAACAACCACAAATACAGCAAACATGACCTGTGGGGAAGTGCCTACACGCCCCTACACCCCAAAACCTCCCGCAAGGACCGGAGGAGGAAAGGGCAAGAAAACACAGAGACGCTCACAAAATCGCAGGTGCTAAATTTTGATGAGAAAACCATGAAGAAAGCCAGGCGAAAACAATGGCACGAGCCCAGGGTGTGCTCCAGGAGATACATGAAAGTGGACTTTGCCGACATTGGCTGGAATGAATGGATCATATCTCCCAAGTCGTTCGATGCATATTACTGTGCCGGGGCTTGTGAGTTTCCGATGCCCAAGGTAGTATGCGTCGCGATGGCGGATGCACGTGTCTTTATTTGCAAAATATGTTGATCTAGGATGATTTAGCCCATCCCACTGCTACTGTGGGATTTGCCCACACAAGATTGCTCTCTCCCCCCCACCCCAGTTTAATTAAAATCAGTAGCTCTTTCATGATGCTTTTCAGATCCTTTTTAAAGGAGGTTAGTATCATCTATACCCATTTTACAGCTGGGGAAACTAAGGCACAGAGCAGTGATAAGACTTACCAAGCATCACCCAGCAATCTGGTGGTGGAGCCAGGAAAAGAAGCCAGGAGAGTTCTATCCATTATAGTGTTTCCACCAAAATTAATTTGGAGCCTTTTCTGATGTTTAACAGCTTCGTTAAGGCCTCTTAATATTGAGCTTCAACTTATTCTTTAGCCTAACAGTTCTAGTTTTATGACATCAAACCACATGGAGTAGGCCTACACAATAGATTAAAATATTAGCACACCCCCCCAAACCTTCAACTTGCTTTCGGTGTGGGAGAGAAGATCCTACACTAATGGGGCCTGTTGCGTCATAAGCACATCCCGTCCCAAGGCAGCACGGCCCAATGGCTACAGTCTATATATTAGCCCTTGAGTCTCAGGGCAGCACTGCCCAATGGCCAGAGTCTATAAAGTAGCTCTTGGGAACAGGGCAATATAGCCTAATGGCTAGAGTCAAAGGGGTTGGGGCAGCAGTCCTGGTAGGGGGTTCCAGGCCCACCCTACTCCACCAGACCTCAACCCAGGGCCCTGTCAGTGGGGGAGTGATCTGCCACTTGCTCAGCAGGGAATCCCACCACAACACACTGAGCTCACTTGGGCGGGAGATACCATTCGCGCACCCTTCCGGGGTCATTTCCGACCAGTTTTGGCATTGGGCTGACCCACATGGTTTTAGGGGCCTCCCACTTTGGAGACTCGATACAGTCTCCTGGGTCTCCGGCTCTCATTGCCTGGGTGTCTGGCTGGTCCACCTGTAGCAGGTCCTTACCTCTCCAGCATCCAGCCCAGACTGAGCTGAGCTGCTCCCTTTTATACCACCCCAGCACTTGGAGCATGCTCGGTGTGGCTGGGGGCAGGACTTCCTCTGACCACAGGGCATTAAGCCCTCCTGGCCCAGTGCGGGGTATGCACCCCCCGTCACAGGGCTCAAACAATACATGGTACAATAGTGTTTAGAATCCCTCCTGTGCAGGTGGATGAAACTTATTAATAAGTTCCAAAGTGAAGTCCAGTGGGAGTTTTGCCTTCTAGATTTGGCCCAGGATGTACATTATGGTTATGATAATTTCCTGCTTTTCTTCTTTGCTTTGACATTTGCAAGCTCTAGCAGCAATCATCCGAGTCTTCATCCCACACTGCCAGACAAATGAGTATTCTGCACTGACTGGAGATGTCCTTCTACATTCAAATGCGTAGCTATTATCGGTGCTCTCAAACCAGGAGCAAGGCACCATAAGAAAGAGCAGGAATTATGCCTAACTTCCGCACTAGACAGGATAATCCATGGAGTTCTTGTAAGATATGGAGATAATTCATTTTAGAGGGACTTGGATTTTTAGATGACGCACTTTCAAAGCAGGGCAGGATTTACACACCTTCAGAGCCCTGATGAATGTATACAGAGAATGCATTTGTACGTGCAAACTGCTCCGAGGACTTAAGCACCATGCATAAGCTGAGGACTTTGAGTAGCAGATGTTGTATGTGGTGACCACTATATGCTGTAATACTGTGTTTACTTAAGGTTTCAGAGGGGTAGCCGAGTTAGTCTATACAGGATGAACTTAAAAAATAACAAATACTCTGGTAGCACTTTAAAGACTAACAAAACTGGGAGAGGGTTCAGAGAAGAGACACAGAATGATTAAAAGATTGGAAAACTTGCCTTACAGGGAGAGACTGACGAAGCTCAGTCTAGTTTACAAGGAGACAGTCAGGGAGTGACTTGGTCACAGCCTGTAAGCACCTTTATGCAGGGCCGGATTATCCATTAGGCACAATGCCTAGAGCCTACAAAAAAGTTTAGGGCTTACAAAAACATTAGGGACTACAAAAAATTCATAATTGACTTGAAGATAAGAAAACTGCTACATCAAACTTAATAATTTGCCATCTTTAGTCAACAAACAGCATACAGTTATAACATACTATTAGGCGTACAGGCGATAGGGCCTTTCTCCCTTCTATATTTATCTATAATCTAATTTAAAGGCCTATGGTTATGGGAGTGCCTAGGGCCTATGAAGAGCTTAATCTGGCCCTACCTTTATGGGGCACAAAAAATAGAAAATAAAGGGCTCGCCAATGCAGCAAACAAACAAGCTCCAAAGGCTCGAGAAATTCAGCCTAGAACTAAGGTGAAATATTTTAACCATAAGGGTAATTAACTATTCAAAAAAAGTAACAAGAATCGTGATGAATTCTCCACCACTGGCAATTTTTAAATCAAGATTCAAGTTCAAAAAGGAATTAATTGAGGGAAGTCCTACGGCCTGAGCAAAACAGTCGGTCAGACTACGAATTACCCAACCTTCACCCAAATTACAGATATTTTACATCAGAGAATCACCATGCACTGAAATAGGTGCCGTCCCCTTTTCACAGATGAGGAAACCAGGGCATGGGGATCAAGTGACTTGCCCAAGGCCACTTGTGAAGTCGGTGGCATACTGCTCATATCTGACTCCTAAGCCAATGCTTCCACCATAAGCCCATCTTTCCCCCTTTGCTCCAACAACTCAGGTTTCTTGTGAACAAATTGATTACGTCCGTTTTTCCGCGTTAAGCCTGCTGTCCCACACTGCACAGGGCCAAAAGTGAGTGAAAAATTCTTAGTCGGAATACAAAAAAATAAAAAAAATAAATCTGAAATCTATTATAGATAGGCTAAGTTGTTTCTAAGGTAAGGAACAGCAAACTATAGACGTAAGTATCTCTATGTATTCAGATCTCCAAACAAATCCAGGTTTAATGTTGTCACTACTTCTCCTTCTGAAGTATTAGGCAAATAGAAAAATGAGCCACAAAGTTGAAATTCTGATTGACTCAGGTCCAAAATCTGTAAGGGTTCAGATTTGTGGGTTTGGTTTGGGCCCAACTCTTGTTAGGCCCCACTGTTCTGGAAATTCTTCTCGCTGGCTGCTCATAACTTGTATTTTAGAGAAAATAAATACAACACTGAGAGATAAAGTCAACATTTCTGTCATTGCTCCTCAATTTGACCACAGAGAAAGGAAACAATATTCTTAGAGACAGTCCTCAACTATCCACGTCCAGGCAGGCAAACAACTTAATCTCTAAGGTTACATCTACACTGTAGATGCAAAAAAAAATTCGGAAAAGCGGACGTGTTCTTTCACCATCCCTGTAAACCTTGTTGTATGAGGCATAAGGGATGTGCCGAAAGAGGAGGTTTTTCCGAAATTTGGCCCCGTGTAGCCTCTTCCAAAGGAAAAGCGGAAAAAGATACGCAAATTGTGGTATCTTTTTCCAACTTTTTCTTTGTAGTGTAGACACAGCCTAAGAGGTGGGAGAGAGGAGGAAATACTATTTACAGGGGCAAAGACAAATGGTGGGATATTGTAAAAACTTGGTCCCTCAAAACGAGGCAGTCAAGAATATGGGCATGGGATTTTTGGATACCATAAAAATGAGAGTCGGGGTCAGGCCACTCTGAAAACTTGTCCTAGATCAGGCACCACAGGAATGGGGAATTGATAGGATGTAACTAACGAATTAAGTGCTCACTTTGCGGGATACAGTGCTGGAGCCATGGAATGCATCTGGGATGCTGAGCCTTGCCAAACAGGGAGAGGAATGTTTTTCTTTCTGCTGGGATCTTAATACTGAACTGACCCTAACGACTGCAGTCCGCAGTTGGGGCCCAAAATGCAGAGATCAGCACTGCACGCTGACACACTCTGTACAAGTTCCTCTCCCCAGGCCTGGAGAAGCTACCTGGGAGGGGAGGGGTTAGTTCCATTTCCAAACTGACCTTCCGCCGAAGGTCAGTTTAAAGTGCGCAATTCCAGCTATGTAAAAAACATATCTGGAGTCGATGTACCTTAAGCCAAGCTTTGACGCCATCCTCCCAGCAGGAGGTCAACGGGAGAAATGCTCCCGTCAACGTCCCTTACTCCTCATGAGGAATAGGAGTTCCGACATCGATGGGGCACCCTCAGCGTTCGATTTAGCAGGGCTTTACTAGACGTACTAAATCAAACTCTGCAAAATCAATCGCTGCAGTATTGATCCTCTGGCAAGTCAAGATGTGGCCTAAGATCTCCCAGCAAAGGACTCACGGAAATGGAAATGGAGTGCTGGATGAGACTTCATAAGCCCATTCTTGTCCTTGTGTCAGTGGCCATGGAGAATGACTGATCGCCATCACCCCTTCGCAACAGCATTAGAAGACTGTTCTCAGAGTGCCCACAGACTCCCACAGCCGGCAGCTTGTGTTCTATTGGTGGTGCACATCTGAGCATGACTTGGCGCACATAACAAAATTTATTCTGCGCATATAAGGAAAAAAAATTGGGGCAACATTGGATAACACCCTGTTCTTAGGCTGGTGTGAGTCAGGAACTTGGCATAAGCAGATGTAACTGCGGACAGGGTGGGATTGTACAAGAGGAAAGCAACTAATGAGGATCTGAAGGCTTATGATAAAAGGGATGGGGTGGCTATCTGACACCTCCTGGGTGTATTTTTTTCCTGCTTCCGTCCCACCCTTTTGTACTTTTAGGATCAAATTGCTCCTTCCGTGGGGCTGCATGGGGAGTGAATGAAGGCAGAATTTGGCCTGCCCTGTGTTGCTTAAACTCACTAGCGTGTAATATCTGGTTCCACCCCTGCTGTGCCTTCAGCGCAGAGTTTCACAAGTTTTCCCTTCAGCGCATGCACTGGCACAAAGCGAACGCAACAGCTGGCCTGCCAGGCTGCCTGGAAGGCTGGCAGAATTCTGAGCAAGGCCTGGCTGTGAGGTCTCTGTGCTGCCCTGCCTGCATTACAGCTGCCGTGTTCAGGTAGCCAGGTTCTGTGCGGCACACCAGCCTGTACTTACCTGTGCTGGCTGCGAGCGCCGTTACTCAGCGTTTGCCCTTCCAGGCCACCGAGGCTAGTGAAACTCAGCGGGCTAATTTGGGAAACAGGCCAACCTGAGATTTGAGCAGCTGCTTTCAAGGATGCGAGCGCCACAAGTCTGACGGTCCACCATCCACAAGTCTTTGCTTGTTCCCTGTGGGTATGACATGTACCATCCCAGAGGAGGAGGGAGAGCTCAGTGGTTTGAGCATTGGCCTGCTAAAGCCAGTGTTGTGAGTTTAATCCTTGAGAGGGCCATTTAGGGATCTGGGGTAAATCTGTCAGGATGGTACTTGGTCCTGCTGTGTGGGCAGGGGACTAGACTCAATGACCTCGCAAGGTCCCTTCCAGTTCTATAAGATAGGCTGTGACTTCATGTGGTGTTATAGCCAGAAAGACACAAGCTATGAGCTGGTGTCTGCTGGACACCTCTTTACCTTCTGTGGCTGTTTCAAGTCAGAGCTACAATGTAATCATAGAACACTAGAACTGGAAGGGATCGTGAGAGGTCATCAAGTCCAGTCCCCTGCCCCCACAGCAGGACCAAGCACCGCCTAGATCAGTGTTTCCCAATTTTATTTGGCCATGGAACCCTTTTAAACTCGAAAGAATTTTGCGGAACCCCTAATAACAGTCTAATATATGAGCGGAAAAAGTAGACCACAAATAAGTAAGGATAATAATAAACAAATGCTAAACAAGGTCATGAGATCAACATTTAGTTTAATTGCACATGTTTAAAAACAAAAATCACATAATATTAATAACTAGCCAATTAGCTCGTCATAAGACGGGATTTTCAGGTCTCTCCTCCACGTTGGTCTTCTCTCCTGAGCCTCCGGTCTCTCTCTCCATCTCTCTCTCTCTCCTCCTTCTCCTACTGCCTCCCCCTCTCTCTCTCTCAGTTCTCCTCCCCCTCCTGCCTCTCACTCGGGGGACCGCGGAACCCAAATGGCCATTTGGGCGCCGCACTCCCCATGCTGCATGGGGGGTGCAGAGCCCAAACGGTCGCTTGCGCCACTTGCTCCCACGCGGTGGCCCGGCTGAGCAGCGCAGAAGTCAGCCGAGCGCCACGGTGGGAGGCGAAGGGGGGCGGGGCGATGATGTTCATGGCCAGGGGGCAGGGCCTGGAGCCTCTGTCACACCGCACGTCACCGCCCGGCCCCCCTTCATCTCCCACCGTGGCGCTCGGCTGACTTCTGCGCCGTTCAGCCGGGCCACCACGGGGGAGCAAGCGGCGCAAGCGACTGTTTGGGCCCCGCACTCCCCATGCAGCACGGGCCGCCCAGAGGGAACAGCCAGCATTTCAACAACAGCGCCCCCCAGAGGGAACAGCCAGCATTTCAGCGTTACAGACTCAGACATTGGGCTACTATATATATGATTATTTTTTAATCATAAAATGTTATTGTGATGGAATTTTCTCGCGGAACCCTTATTTTCACTTTGCGGAACCCCAGGGCTCCGTGGAACACCATTTGGGAAACACTGGCCTAGATGTCTATCCAGCCTGCTCTTAAATATCTCCAGTGATGGAGATTCCACAACCTCCTCAGGCAATTTATTTCAGTGTTTAACCACCCTGACAGGTAGGAAGTTTTTCCTAATGTCCAAGTGATTGGTCCTTCCAGGTGGGAAATACAGATTTTAGTAGCCAAGTAAGTTGTATATAGACTAAGTAGCATGTGACATGCATAGGAACTGTGGTACCAATGTGCTCCTAAACCCCCTATAGTTGGGCGTGGTTGCCAGCAGGGGCAAAGAGCTGTTTTGTGCCTAGCAAGGTAACCGAGCAACCAGCCTGAGCTGGTTTTCATTTGTTCAGAAAAGAAAAAAATAAATTCCTGCTGTTCTTTTCCAAGCCCAACTGCGAAAGCGACTTCCCCTAAACGAAAGGGTAACCTGTTTCCTTCTCTGTTTCAGATTGTCCGGCCATCGAATCATGCCACAATCCAGAGCATCGTAAAAGCCGTGGGAATCATTCCAGGCATTCCCGAACCCTGCTGCGTTCCGGACAAGATGAACTCGCTCAGCGTCCTGTTCTTTGATGAGAACAAAAATGTCGTTTTAAAGATCTACCCCAATATGTCTGTGGAGACTTGCTCCTGTCGATAAATCTACGCCAGTGTTCCTTTAAAGAGACCAGTGCCCCCAGCTTTACTACAGTTGTGAATGGGAAATGAATTGGCCTGTGTTTATGAATGAATGCAAGTCTACAATTCCATCCACAGAAAGCATGCGGAGACTATAAAGTAACACACAAGCTCCCCTGGAAAGATCTCCCTTCATGTCATCGTGTGTCTTGCAAATTAACAGGAGTCATCTGCCAGAAATCCCCTACTTTAAAAAAAAAAGCAAACTCAAAACCTCTTCTTAACCTGGCTAGCTAAGAAATCTGGTATTTAGTGTAATCACTTCTACTTAAACAGAGCTTGCCAGAACCCAGGGACTAAAATACATCCTTATGTGCTGTTTTCCTGGCTGTTTTATCCCTTCAGCAAACCAAGGAGAAAAATGGATTTTGCAAAGGCAAACGTACTCTAGAATCACATTTTATGGACAAAAATTATAAGGTTTTGTTTGATGGTTATTTTTCCCCCCTAAAACACTCACTTATACCTTTTAATCCACGTATTTATATTGAAAAAGAATTCTGTAATAAGGGGCTTAATATGTATATTTTTCTTTGGGATTCAGATGTAGTGTGTTATATAAGCTCTTCTATATACACAATATGTTAATATAACCACTTTTGGTTCCCTTTCCCTAATATATATTTTACAAAAGACATATGTAACTCCTTCCCACAGTCACTTGTTTGCTGGTTAATTTCAGATTGCTAAACATATATATATATATATATTCTCTGAATAACACAAACTATATAGTAATATGTTTAAATACTAAAAATAACCAAGATTTATATTTTTGTAAGTTATACTTTATATCCTCTAGATTGATTGTTAAATGCTTTTAACAAAAGCTAATACATTAAAGGTACAGTAGTATCTAAAATCGTGAAAATGGCTCTCTAAATCCCATGCATATTTCATGTTGATCAAAATCGATTATTGCATTGTGTCAGTTAGAAGGAAATCAGAGCTATCTGACTTGGAAAACCCTCGTTATGTTTGTTGGAGTAATTTTTAGTATATTAAGCTAGACAGGACCATGATGATATTCTCTTCTGGCTTCCTGCATAATGCAGGCCAGCAAAGCTGACTTTGAAATTTCTGCAGCAAACACATAACTTCTGTTTGGTACTAGAGCAGGTCTTTGAAAGGTTGCTAATCGTGATTTCAAATCTCCCAGTGATGAAGACTCTATCCTTTCCCTAGGTAAGTTCTTCTGGTGGGTTTTTACCCTCCCTGTTAAAACTGCTTCATTTCTAACCTGAATTTGCACCACTTCAAGTCACCTGCTCTTGTCTTTTTCTGCTCGATATAAGATGTTTACTTTCAAAAGTTTCTTCCATGCAGGTACTTGGACATTGGGCTCGGATCACCTCTTACCATTCTCTTGATTAAACAAAAGAAAATTTCTTTAGTCTCTCGCTATGTAGATTTGAGGTCTGGAAAACCTGCCTTGGGGCTCTTCTCTGAACCCCAAGTTTAATATTATGCTTTGGAGAATGGCAACCCTCTGTAGAGGTCATACCAGCTCCCCACTCTTGCCTGATAATCCCCAACTACTACACTCACCCTCTTAGTTACAGCATTTCACTGAAACGCCAATTCAATTACTGTAGCTCTCTAAGCCTTTTTTCCCTGCATTCCAGGGGACGGTCTCCATCTTGCTTTACTGCCACTCCCTCACTGTACAGTGAGATTCAGAACCAGGGTGGTGGGGGGCGGGGGGTTGCTGTGTTGTTGTTTTTTTTAATTCACCCATTGACGTCGGTGGGGGTAAGTCAGAGCAAGATGTGGCCCCGTACTGAGGAGATCACCTTGCACGATCTCCCCTGTTCGTCTGTCCAATGCTCAGGAACCATTTCATTCTAGACATGTACCGCCAGCCCTTACGTGCGGTAAATATTACGCCTAGGGTGATCCACTGCTCTCCGCTGAATGTCCCTGTGTGGAGAACACTGCCAGGTTGGAGAACGTAAGTGCTTTAGATAGAAGGGCATGATCCAAAGGGTTTTGTCTGATATGAGTATCTACCTCTGAGGCCATGGTGCCGGTAAGAATCTCACTTAAAAATACACATCCTGATTCTCCTCCCACTTACCCTGTTATGAATCAGGAACAACTCTATTGAAGTCCATGGTCTCCATCTGGCACTGCTTCTGGGGCATGGACTTGCTCCCCAAACCACGCCGACCACGCTGAGAAACAGCTCATCCATCCAGGCCTGTGGTCTGAGGTAAAAATTCCTCCCCTGTACACAATGGGTGCTCTGAAAACGCAGAAGACCTGGGCTCCATTTAAAAGTTACGCCTGCAGAGCTAACTTTTGTGTTCAGATCTGTGAACGCAAGAAATCACAACACTGGCCCAACATTGCGATGCCAGCCAAAGGCCTAGTCTAGGCACAGTTGGATACTTTGCTCCAAAAGCTGGCATAAATCATCCTGCCGAAGGAACTCTTGCTGCTACAAGTTGCGTTTCCACTAGGAGGTTTTGCCAGTTGAGCCAGATGGGCAAAGCTTTTAGGTTTTAAAGGCCTAGCCTAAGATTTTTCAAAACTGAGTACTGACATTCAGCCATTCAAAGTCACGTCCCTCTAACATGGGTCAAATTTGGCATCCAAAAATTACTAGTCACTTGAAAATCTTGACCCTCAGCCGATGACTTTTGAGCTATGACACGGTGAAAGAGAGTCTGGAATTGGAGCACCTGAAAAAAATATCACTTCAGGCCATTGGGTCTCAGACTGTGGGGTCAGGACCCCAAGATGGATCACATTTGAATGGGGTTGCCAGGGCCAGCTTAGACTTGCTGGGGCCTGGGGCTCAAGCTGGAGTCCCCCTGCCCAACGCCAAAGCCAAAGTCTGAGAGCTTCAGCCTTGGGTGGGGCTCAGGTTACTGGTCCCCTGTTACTTCCTTGGAGCTTCAGCTTTGGCCCCCCAGCCCAGAGTGATGGGACTCAGGCTTTGCCCCCACCCCACTTGGGGCAGTTGGGCTTGGGCGGGCTCAAGGTCCGGTCCCCTCTCCTACGGCCATGAAGTGGCTTTTGTTGTCAAAAGCGGATGGCAGCGCATGAAGTTTGTTCCATCCCTAGTTGGCCGCAGGGGATGCCAGTTCCAGGGCTAAGTGAACTCCCGTGGACAGAAGCCATCAAGCGTTGCCTACTTCTGGAGTAGGAAGTGGGCCTGAAACGCAGGCCTGGCATGAGGCCTGAGGCCTAGGCAAAAGTGGTCAAGACTTTGCTAATATAAAACACAGTGGAGCTGTGAGCAAGAGGCGCTTAGGTTCAGCTCCGACTCCTACAGAACCAGTCCGAGTTGGCTCGATCCTTTAGGCAGCTGGCCTGGCTTTGCCGTAAACGACTGCGCTTGCTCGTTAGCTGGGGGGAATGACAGCCTTGCTGCTGTATCCTGACTCCAGTCTTCTTTTGAAGTGGATTTGCTCAACCTACCTCCATCTGTGCCTGAGAGCATCCTGGTGACCACATTAACTGTGGAAATCCTTTCCAGCCTGTTAGCTCCTGAGGAGACTGTTATAAAAATATTTCCCTCAGTGGATATTATCTATCAGCAGGCCCTGAAAACTTGCACCGAGTGTACAAAAAGAGTTGACTGAGGAGATCTCTGGTCCACTGATGTTAATCTACTATATATTTGAGAGAGTTTGTCTGTCTGTCTGTCCAAGAACTCCTCCTCAGTGGGAAGAGCTAGGGCCACCACATTCGGTAGGCAGCTTCCTCTTGTTGTGACTTAAAGCAAGGTCAGGTTTCGGTTGTGCCAGGACAATGGGATGTGCCTGGAATGGGATTGTGTCTCATCAAACCATGCAGAAAAGAGACAGAATCACCAGGCAGGTGAAAGAGGCTGGCTGCAGGTGCACCCTTCCCCCGCCATCCTAGACTGCTCCAGCTCCGAGCCTCCCACCCCCCCATGCACCCTTTAGGGAAGGCGGGGGTTGGGGCTGAAGCTCCCTCCTGCTCCCATTTGTAGGGGAACATTGCTGACTGTTCCCCTTCATCAGGCAGTGAGAGGGGAGTGCTGTGTTTGCTGCATTCCTCTCTCTGGCTGGAGAGGGCAGGGGGCAGATGAATCTGGACCTGCCCCAGCCAGGGAACAGGCACGCCTTCCCCAGCTGTGCCCACTGGCGCTGCAGTGGCCTTGCAGAGGCGCTTCTCACTTGACCCCAAGTGGCTGCCATGAGAGGGGGCTGGGGGTAGTCCTCTCCCCTGTGAGCTGAACCCCTGCTCCCCAGCCCGACTCCAGAGCAATGATTCAAATGAAGCATGAACATTTTCATTTTATTTTCCAAAAACCAAAAATTGAGTCAAGGACCCAAGCAACGCCGGGTAAACCTTCTGGTGTGTCATACATGGTAGAATACCTGGGCAATTCCAGTGCTAACGTTGTGCCAGTATTTAAAATGGGCAAGAGATGACCTGGATAACAATAGGCGCGGTAATAAGAAATCAGTCCTGGACAAGATAATGGATAAGTCACCTATAGTTCAACTGCTGAAGAACAAAGAGGAGGGGATAAAGTTATCCCAGCTAATGCGACCAGCAATGAGATCTAGAGGCAAAACCTTTCCTGGGTCTTTGCAATGGGATATTTTGCTTAGAGGAACTGAGATCTCATAATACCAATCAGACAACATGGCACCCAGACACTAGGGGTCAATTGGTTCTCTAAAAATACAGGCAGAATTGGTAACATTATCATCTACACTTGGATTAGAGCAGATTAGGGTCAATTAGATTCAATTTCAAGTAATCTTTTTAATGTTTTAACTGGAGAGTTTCCTTCTGGCGATGCACAAAAATCTACCACAATTCTTATTTTTGCCTTGGCCAATATTCCCATGAAAAATCAAACATCTCCCTGGCTCATTTTCAGTGACTTCATAGAGACTTTAGGTTTCACTCCGGCTTAGTAAGCCTGGCTTTATCTTCAAGAACAATTAGTCATTCTTGCAGCGACATAGGAATGAGCTAGTTAAACCAGCGACCTCATGTACAGGATTCTAAGAAAATACATTACATAACATACTACAAAGCCAGATTTTTTTTTTTTTTTTACCCTTCCACCAAAGGATGCAAACTAAAAATGGACAAGCCGGCAAACAAGTTGAGGCAAACTTGACACAAGACAGATAGCTCACTGTGTACAAATAATAGCTCTTGGCCGATAAATGGAAAGCAATTTTAAGATTGTTCATATTGTCATGAGAGCACAGCTTGCTAAAAGCACAGGGTTCAATGGTTGATTTTCGGAGGACAGGCGTAAAGGACCGTGGTATAGATTTGAGGGGTGATATTTTCTCCTGGCGAATAGAGTAGTTTGTTCTTACTCCCTGTTGTTATTTTTTTGGGGGTGGGGGTGGGGGTGGGAACTAGGGAAAACCAGAGTCTTTTCCTCCACCCCACCCCCCGCCCCGATAAAAAAGTTTCTCTGAAGCCCTGTCAATGTTGGCCAACCCCGCCCCCAACGATAAAAGAGCATAATTAAGCAACGATGACCCTGCAGCGAAATGTGGATTCTTTGCAGCATACAATGTCCAGCCACATGTGTTTGTCAGATGTTTACAGAATCTTCATTAACGAAGAGCTTTGCGAGATAACAGAAGCTGAAGCATGGCATCACGGCCTGAGATAAGGGCAAGTGTACAACCAAGCTGCCTGACAACTGACAAGAGGCTGGGGGGTTGCAAACGAGCTCAAGAAAGTGATTTGCAAAGGGCTTTCACTCCAGTGGCTCGCCTTCCGTCTCCCGTTCTTCTGCCTCTAACGGGAGGCGAGATCTAGTCAGCTGGAAGAGCCCGGTCCTTTTCCCACTTTCCGACGAAGGCGCACCCGTGAAAGATGTGCTCGTGGGGGGCGACGGCAGCCTGGCTGGTTTTCAACATCATCGCTTGCGTGGCAAGAGGCAAGCCCTTGGAAGCCTGGGGTAAATTATCAGAGAAATCCTTCAGTGAGCCCAGCGAGGTGGAGGGCAAGACCCCTTTCAACTTGAAAGCCTTCCTGGAAAACATGAAAGCCGATTTCCTGAGGAGTTTGAACTTATCCGGCGTCCCTTCGCAAGAGAGGTCTAGAGAAGAGCCCCCGCAGTTCATGATCGATCTGTACAACAAGTATGCCACGGACAAGTCTTCCATCCCGGCCTCCAACGTCGTGCGGAGCTTCAGTGCAGAAGGTATGAAATGTCTTACACCTATAGACCGGGGTTGGACGAGAAGCTGGAGAGTCTGTGTCAAATCCCATTGCAATTCAAAGGGACTCAGGCACCTAACTCCCTTGGGCTTCTTTGGAAAATCCACGGCATAGTCTCTTTTGTTATCCTTTCTGCTGCTCTTCTATTATAATCTTCCAGGTCCTAAGTCCTTTTCTCTGAGTCCACATTGTGCCCTCTTGCTTCTCCAAGAAGCAAACGAAATAGTCCAACTCTCCAAACAGAGTTACCACAACTTGGCTGCCTTGCCTTTGTTTCAGGGCTGAGATTTGGGGCTGAGCTGCAAAATTTGGGTGTAGGTTTTCCAACACCCCCAACTCTGAAGGATGTTTGGCCCCTGGGCGTTGCTCCAGCCCTTTGTAAAGACAGGAGTCGAACGGGAAATGGGACCCCAGATTGCAGCTAGGAACACCAGCCTTCGCATTCAGAGATCGGGAGTGAGTGGGGCTGTGGGTTTGGTTCAGGGCCTCGCTCAGCACCTCAGGAAAATACCCGTCCATCCAGGGCTTAATTTGTGCCAGGCCTTGCCCAGGCAAAGCCCCCAAACCTCTCCACTCAGTGGCAACCTCTAGGCTGGGCACTTCATAGCCCTAGCACCTCTGTGCTTCCTGTGTCACTTACGAATGTAAAAAATTCCTTGAGGCCCAGCACCTTTTTCAGCAGAGTTTCAGCCATCTAAGATAGCACACGACTCAATCATTTTAAAAGCCCCCTCGATAGAATCAATAAAAGGGGCGGGGGTGTTTTAAGTGAATTTGGTGCTGGCCGAAAGAACCAGCCAAGACAAATTCAAATGTCCGTGTATCTAGATCCAGCACAGTCGACAGCGCGGCAGCCGTCTCCACATTCCCACACAAGCACACCCCCTTCTCGGTGTGAGCTAGGGTGCAGTCTCCCTGGCCCCCTCCTCTGCTCTGATTGGCCAGGGAGATTGGTGAAGATGCTTTTGGCAGGGTGGATGCTTGTCTGTGAGATGACACCCACCCACCCTTCTCACAGCCATCAGCTGGGGGTAACTTACCAAAACACCGCCAGCCCGGTCTTACAGACATGCCTTGCCCCTCCAGCTCCCATAGCCTTTGGCTGGAATTACATCTCTGACTAGCCAGCCCTGCCCAGCTGGACTGGAACAGAAGCAGGGACTGAAAGGGGAAAAGCTCCATCTCCGAAAACCGAGCTCCCAAGCCAGCTCCGGAGCCAGGAGCTTCTCCATCAGACTTGCAAAGGGCTTGATTGTCTGCTTTGGTTCCTCCCTAGTGCAAGATGTTTTGTGCTAGCAGTACTGGGGAAACTCAGCTACGATAGGTAGAAACTAGAGATGTACGTTACAGCTCCCTACGCCTGAGCCTCCCCCTCCATTGGAAGGGGAATTTGCCCCAGAGCACGATAATGGCGGTTGGATTTGTACTACCAACCCTCAGGGAGGTTTACAGCTGTAATTCCTATGCAGAGGCCACATGGCAGAGCCTCTATGGGAAGCCACTCCATTTGCACACGCCCATCATGAGCCAACACCACCCACTTTTGGAGCTGTGCTGGCACCTTGTGTGTGGACACATCACACTCATGTACACACACACACACACACACACACACACACACACACAGAGGAGTCTGAAGGTGAGGTTACTGTGGATCACCACAACTTGATCCCTGGTGGATTTGCTACCAATAGGGACCTCCCAAACACACACACACACACACACACACACACACACAGAGGGAGTCTGAAGGTGAGGTTACTGTGGATCACCACAACTTGATCCCTGGTGGATTTGCTACCAATAGGGACCTCCCAAACACACACACACACACACACACACACACACACACACACACACACACAGGGAGTCTGAAGGTGAGGTTACTGTGGATCACCACAACTTGATCCCTGGTGGATTTGCTACCAATAGGGACCTCCCTCTGGGTTTCACTATTTTATTTAATACTGGTGGCCATGGTGTAACTTCACTCCCAGCAGCTACTAGTAGCGAGTGGGCATTTCTTCTGAAACATAGCATGCCACCAGCGAAGTGTGTTCGTCTTCATTGGATTAGCCTCTATCCTGGGAGGCAGGGTGACAGCCTCTCTTAATTTCCTCTTGCAGATGTTGTCTCTATGGCTTCCCCAGAAGAAAATCCATTTCAGAAACACCTCTTGCTCTTCAATGTCTCTATCCCCCGGCACGAAGTCATCACCAGAGCCGAGCTGAGAATCCACATCGCCTGCAGTAGGGACGTTGGGCCTCTCTCAAAGCTGGAAGGCAAGTTGGTCATTTATGATGTTACGGATAGACACCTCTGGCAAAGCCCAGAAGGCGCCAAAGCCTTCCTTGTCTCCCGAGAGATCCAGGAATGCGGATGGGAAATGTTTGAGGTGTCCAGTGCTGTGAAAAGATGGGTCAGGGTGGACAAACCCAAGACCAAAAACAAGCTTGAGGTTGTGGTGGAGCGGAAAACCCAGGGGGACTCCGTTTGTGGGAAACTGGACATCAATGTGTTGCCCGACACGACACAACTGCCCTTGTTGGTAGTGTTCTCCAACGACCACAGCAATGGGAGCAAGGAGACCAGATTGGAGCTCCGGGAGATGATTGTTCATGAGCAGGAGAGCATGCTGAAGAAGTTAGCCAAGAACAGCACTTTGCCTGAAGAGGAAGAGGAGGGAGAGGAGAAATCCATATCCGGCCCCGGGCTCCACTCGCCTTCATCCAGAAGCAAGAGAAGCACCGGTAGCAACCACTGCCGGAGAACCTCCCTCCGCGTGAACTTCAAAGAAATCGGCTGGGATTCCTGGATCATGGCGCCCAAAGATTACGATGCATTTGAATGCAAAGGGGGTTGCTTTTTCCCGTTGACGGACAACGTAACCCCCACGAAGCACGCCATCGTCCAGACCTTGGTGCACCTCAAAAACCCCAAGAAAGCTGCCAAGGCCTGTTGTGTTCCCACCAAACTGGATCCCATTTCTATCCTCTACATGGATGACGCTGGGGTGCCCACTCTGAAACATAAATACGAGGGAATGAAAGTAGCAGAGTGCGGGTGCAGGTAGTCGAGGGCAGCAGCTTTCGGAGCACGGTCTGACCTTTCTGCTCCGGTGTAAATCTGTACGTTACTGGTGTAAATGTAAATCCACGCACGCAAGCTTCTTTTTTATAGGGAAAAAACCTAACGCTTCCCAGAATGCACTCACTGTAAATAAATGGCATGTAATAGGGCATAATGAAACCCGTGTTACAATCCCGTGTGAGTGAAAGCTCGCTGCATTATTTAATGACACACAGCAATTTCTCCTGCAGCATCTGAATCCTGTTTCCCGGTAATTGAATGAATTCTTGTGGGGGGCAAACCACGGAATTTGGCAGCTTGGTTCCGGATTGTCAGAGCAGCCTAAAAGATTTGGAAGCCCTTTTGATTTAATGGAAACAGAGGCTTTAAGGCCCAGCCCTGTAAAGGGACTTAGGCACCTACAATCTATAGACACTTCAACTCACTTGGCCCCCAGGTTTTTGCAATTAAGGCTTCCTAGGTACCCAGCTCCCACCTTAGCCCCAGAACCACACACAAGCCATAGGCACAGAAGCATCTTTCTTACCCGGTGGGGCCCAATCAGGTCGGCATCCGACTTCACCCAGCACTGGAGGGGGACACCTCCCTCCTGCATCACCATTAGCCCAGCGGGTAGGTGGTTCAGTTGGGAAGTGGGACCTGCTCAGGCTGATGTGGACAGTGACCTCCCGGGCGCGTGTCCTAGCCACCGCACAACAGAGGGATTCAGTAGGCGAGACCCCTGGCGGAATAGCCCTGCGCAGCAGAGCCCTGTTCAAACCCCATCCGCCATCCGGCAGCCCTAGGACTTGAACCGCAACCCCAAGGGAGGGCCCTAGGCACGGGGGATGGGTCCCTCCATGGTCCTGTGGGGTGCCTCGCCCATTCTCCCCAGGCAAGATTTAGCACGGAGGCTGCCCGACTCCAGGAGGGGTTTTCCTGGCTGTGTGCCACAAGCCTTCCTCACTGATCTCCATGACAGTGCCAGGTGCCAGCTGGCTTGCTGGGGGAGGCTAGGCAGCCCCGTGTGCTGCCTTTTGGGGACCGCACTCCAAGGTGCCTCCTTCCCCTCACGCGGGCTGGGAAGGAGCCTTCCTAGCCAGAAGTGTCATTAAGCGCTGCCAGCGGTTGACAAGCTGCCTGCGGCCAGTCGAGAACATGCATCACCTCCGGCACCAACCCCCGGCTGCTTGTGGGTTCCACCCTCCGATCTCCCCACCCAATGATCAAGTGCAAACAGCTTGAGCACTAGACCAGCCTTGGCATGGAGACCAGGGGTGGGCAAGAACTTTCACAGGGTGCAAATGTTGGCATGTAGACACGGGCCGGAAGGGGCAGGGCCCGAAGTGGATGGGGCGGGGCCTGAAGTAGAAAGGGCGGGCCCAACGTGGAAGGGGCGGGGCCCAAAGTGGATGGGGTGGGGCCTGAAGTAGAAACGCAGTGGGCCCAACATGGAAGCGGGCCAGTGGATGGGGCGGGGCCTGAAGTAGAAAGGGCGGGCCCAACGTGGAAGGGCGGGGCCCAAAGTGGATGGGGTGGGGCCTGAAGTAGAAACGGTGGGCCCAACATGGAAGGGGCGGGGCCCAAAGTGGATGGGGTGGGGCCTGAAGTAGAAAGGGCGGGCCCAACGTGGAAGGGGCGGGGCCCAAAGTGGATGGGGTGGGGCCTGAAGTAGAAACGGTGGGCCCAACATGGAAGGGGCGGGGCCCGAAGTGGATGGGGCGGGGCCTGAAGTAGAAAGGGCGGGCCCAACATGGAAGGGGCGGGGCCCGAAGTGGATGGGGCGGGGCCTGAAGTAGAAAGGGTGGGCCCAACGTGGAAGTGGCGGGGCTGAGGACGAGCCTCCCCCTAGAGTTGTCTGCAGCCGGAGGCTTTGAATCAAAAACACAGCACAGGGCTTGCGGCTCCTGGCCCCACCATTGCCTGGCAGCTGCTCAGGGTTGCTGCAGCTATTTAAAGGACTCCTGGCTCCAGCCCTGAGCCTTTTAAATACTCACAGCAACCCCAGGTGGCTGCCAGGCGACATGGTAGTGGCAGGGCTGGGAGCTGTGAGCCCTTTAAATACCCGCAGCTTAAAGGGCTCATGGCTCCGGCCCCTGCCAGGGCAGCACCGTGCCCACAAGCTGGGAGCCATTTAAATAGGACATAAACAGACAGTGGCCAGGTGTGGTCTGCAGGCCGGCCCCAAGTGTTAGACGGCTTGGGCTGCATCTTGCCCAGACGCGATGGAGACGCAGATAGCCCCCGGGGCACTCCGGTCCGTCTTGCCACTCAGGTCAGCAGCCCTCTGCGACCAATGGTTCCTTGCGCCAAAAAACCAACACAATATTCGGGTCACTCCTGGTTCCGGAGAGCTAATCACTTACCCCAGGCCAGTTGCAGCTTAGATCTCACCCCAGTGACAACGGCGGTAGCCAAACCATAGGCAGCTGTGTTAACAGGGAAAGGCAAGGAGGGCTCGCAAGGTTACATCGGGCAAACAGACACACAAACAAATTACTCAGCAAGCTGGGGGGCTAACTGGGACTCAACAACTGGGGATCTCTTGTTTATGCCTAGAACGCTTGCCCTCCACAGTCACACTTCCTTCCGTTTGCAGGTTTTATTCCTCTCCTGCCATGTGCACTGAGCTCTGGTCCCTTTAAGTCACTGCCAGCACCCTACACATGCAGCCCGGGTGGTGCTGAAACCTGGTGCCCCTAACCCCACCTTTATGCCCAAGGCCTTGCCCCTTCCCAGGTGTCTGGAGCCGAGTTACACACACACGCACACACACACATACACACACAGAGCCCAGGGCCTGGCAAAGTCTGTCGCCAGCCCTGCCTGAGCTACAGACTCAGCTGGTGGGCAGAATCGACTTGCACGACTCATCTTAGAGGTGGGGGCAAGGCAGACCCACAAAGCCTGTTGTCCCATTTCAAGTTGTACAATTTTGTCTATCTGCTGCCAGCGGGCAGCACAGAATGCGTTTGGTTGTAGATCTCATCAGCTAACACTTTCCTCCTTGTCTGGCGATTGACATAGCGCCGGGGGCTGATCAGTCCAATGACACCAATAGCCTAAGTGAGATTCGTGCAGGCCCAAACTCACCCGCATTTCAGTCCCGTCTAAACTCTTCTGGTCCTCACCCCGGTCGTAGCACACGGGCGAGCCACACTGACTCCAGCTACACCTTTGTCAGGGTTCAGGTGCGACATGGAGACCTCGGCACAAACCGGGACCTGCTCTGCCAGCATCACACAGCTCAGCGAGGGCAGTGGTGAGAACCCCCATCGCGGGAGCCAGGTTAGACAAAGTTAATCCCGCGTCAGGGCGGGGATGGAATAAACGACCTCTAGCGGTCCCTAGAAGTCTGTCTGTGACTCCAATATGGACGGATTACTCTTGTAAGGGAAGGTTCCAGCCGAGGATCTCAAGTCTTAAGACTTTCCAGTGGCTTCCTTCTGCGCGTGGCAGGTGCCTGCCTTTCAGCTTCCCTACTCCACAAGTCCCTATTTTTACCCCTTCACGACACGCACTTGAACGATAAGAGGGGCAGCCTTCCGCCTCTAAGACACGGCTTCCTCTGCGGCGCTGCGGCCCTTATCTCCACACACACAGATAAAGAGCCACTTGGCCTCACTGCCCAGACTTAGCCGTTCCGCAAGAAAGCAGGCAGGCAAACAAGGTTAAGACTTAGAAGCGGCCTCCGGCTCCCATGGACGTCACCGCGGTGGAGCGTTTGGCACTTGGGCAAAGCAGGCCGTTTTCTTAGGGGCTTAGACACCAGACGTCAGGCTGTGATTTTTAAGAATCTTTGTCCTCTTTTTTATCCAAAATCCTCTCTTCCCCCCAAGAAGCTGAGCTATGCTGGGTTAGACACGGCAGCATCAGGGAACGACTCAGCGTACAATTTTCCTCCAGTCTTCAGGGTTTTGTCCATTAATCAAGGAGCCATTTCTGAACCATGCAATCACATCAGACTTACTGAATGGACTGAGGGTTTTCCCCAAATAAAACCCAAGGGACTTTCAGTTGGGTGGAGGTGATTGGTTTAAATATGGCACAAACTTCCCGCCTCCCCTCCTGCATTTCGACTTCTCACGCAAAGCCTCCCACAAAACGCCTCTAGAACAAAATTGGGTATCGAGCCCCTAACAAACCAGCCCTCTGTTCAGTCTGATGTAGCGATCAGCGAGATAAGAATCTGAACAGTAGCTGAATGCATGGCAGCGATGGGATTTAAATGGATCCACGTGTTTTGAAGCAGGGCAGCCGGAAGGTAAGACAAATTCATTTGGCACAAACCATTCCACCCCAGCATCGAATGCACCTTTTATTTACTATTGTTAACTTGATCCACCGCAAACCACAGCTCTCTCTTTCGTGGCTGCCTGCTATTCCATCCAGAGCTTCCGGTGATGTCACAAGCCACCCGAACAAAGCTGGATGCACTAGAATGCGGGGACTGATTTACAGATTTTTCATTCAGCTGTAGATTGGGGAAGCCATGTGTGCCCATTCACCATCTTCCACCTTGCCCCGATCCCATGGGTTTCCATGGTCACTCCCTCATGTCGCTTATCTCTCCCCATCTCTTGCCATCTTCACTCCCATTCTTTACTGCCACCAAATTTGGTAGGCAGCTTCCTTGTAGCAGACCTTAAAGTAAGGTCAGAGTTTGGGGGTGCCAGGACAATGGGATGTGCCTAGAATGCGACTGTTTCACATCAAATGGAAAGGGAGGGGTGTGATAGCAGGGAGAGTTATACTCCTGAATGACCCACAGAGGGCAGCAAGCACAGGACACAGCTATATCCCAGAATGCTGACAGGGGGCAGCAAGCACCCCAGGCCTGCCCCCCACTGCCTCAGCCTGCCCCAGGGAGCAGCTGCCAGCTGGCCAGCACAGCCCCCACCCCAAAGGGAGCAGTTTGCACTCCCCACCTCCTGCCTGAGCCCCTCCGCACCATCCCAATCCTGATTCCTGCACCCACACACCTCCAGCCCCCTGCCCTGAAGGACTCCAGCAATGCCAGTTAAGTCGGCTAGCTCTAAATATAGCAGTGTTCATTTTCCCAAGCCAAAATCAGTTTGTGTCAAAGGTTTGCCTTTAGCCTCTTGACACGTACTACACAGTGCGGAAAGCACCAGACGGAGTCTGCGACTGATCTTTATGGCTGACAAAGCTGTTCTTTCCGTTGCTACTGCAGCTTTAGAGTGAGCTATGCTCTTAGGGCTGGCTGGATAAGGAAAAGCAGAGGCATGTTTCCAAAGAGAACGAGAGGTCGGGGAGCCGGACCAGTCAAGTGCACAAGCAGAGAAATTTGGGACCGGTAAAAGGAAATCAGTCTTTCCTGAGTATGTGGGAAGTCAGAGCGTGAAATACTCATGAGAGCTTTTTAAAAAGGGTCATATCATTTTATGATCTATAAATAAACAGAGTAGAGCTTGAGCTAGAAAGCTCAGGTCCTAACCCAGATTAGTTCAAAACCGGGTCTTTGGTTTAGCTTACAATAGCGTAAGGCTCAGTTGTGATGTTCCAATAGCTTCGTAAATGCTTTAGGTGATGGCCTAGAGGGCACACTTATAAAGTTTGCAGGGGACACCAAGCTGGGAGGGGTTGCAAGTGCTCTGAAGGATAAGATAAAGTGATCTGGACAAACTGGAGAAATGGTCTGAAGTAAACAGGGTAAAATTCCATAAGGACAAATGCAAAGTGCTCTAGGTAGGAAGGAACAATCAAGTGCACACATACTAAATGGGAAGTGACTGTCTAGAAAGGAGTACGGCAGAAAGGGATCTAGGGGTTACAGTGGATCACAAGCTAAATATGAGTCAACAGTGTGACACTGTTGCAAAAAAACCAAAATTCGTTCTGTGATGTATAAGCAGGAGTGTCGTAAGCAAGACACGGGAAGACTTTCTCCACGCTGATTAGTCCTCAGCTGAGTATTGTGTCCAGTTCTGGGCACCACTTTTCAGGAAAGACGTGGAGAGATTGGAGAAGGTCCAGAGAAGAGCAACAAACATGACCTCTACGAGGGAAGATTTTGGGGGCTTAAATTGCAGCAAAGGAGGTTTGGGTTGGACATTAGGAAAAACTCCTTCGCTGTCAGGGTGGTTAAACAACAAATTGCCTAAGAACGTTGTGAAATCTCCATCACTGAAGGCTTTTAAGAACAGTTCAGACAAACACTTTCCGGGCATGGTCTAGCCCTGCCGTGAATGCAGGGGACTGGACTAGGCGGCCTCTTGATGTCCCTGCAAGTCCTACACTTCTGTGATTTTGGTGGGTGCTCAGAAACGGGGCTTTGTTTCAGGCCTTCCTGTAATTAAAGTCTTAGTCAAGTCCATATACTAAGAAAAGAGTAAGCCAAGTTTTGTGCTTCAAGGCACAAGTGCTTCTTTGGGGTCAGGCAGGATTTCTTCATATACACGGTTATGAATTTAATGGACTATTTCACTTTCCTCGTAAGCATCAGGTTTTGGCTGCTGCTGGGACCAGGGCAATAGAATTGATGGACAAATGGGCTGAATCCGTCTGGAAAATCTTTTCCGGTGCCACGGCTGTGGAGCTGTGCATGCTGGGGAATTTTTTATCACCCGGTATGTCAAACTTTTATTGTACCTGAAGGCGTCCTTTTCATGGTATCTGGGACGTTGCGTAAAGCCCCGACATCCGAAGTCATGTGACTATGGGAGACTTGGCGCATTCGCTTTTTTGAAGTACCTTTCTAGCCTGGCTGGTTGCCCAACCGAGCGTTCAATATAACCCACACGTGCGCTGAAGGGAGACGGCAAATACAAAGAACCCAGGATGATTTCGAGCCAGGCTCACTGGTTGGGTTCCTGACACATGATGTTTGAACACAGAGGTAGCAATGCTGGATGAAGGCGTTCAGAACCAGATAGGACCAGGCCCCACCTGGGCCCAGGAAGCCATGACTAAGTAGCCACGGTGGCTAGGCAGAAATCATGGGGGATTAGGAGGCTACAGGGAAGAGCGGGGGCCGTGCATAACCTAAGAACTAGGGGTCACCAAATGAAATTAATAGGAGAAGGTTTAAAACAAACCAAGTGAAGTTTTTCTTCACTCAGCGCACAGTCGACCTGTGGAACTCCTTGCCAGAGGATGTGGTGAAGGCTAGAACTTTAACAGGGTTCAAGAAAGAGCTAGATAGATTCATGGAGGTTAGGTCCATCAATGGCTATGAGCCAGGATGGGTAGGGATGGTGTCCCCAGCCTCTGTTTGTCTGGAGGTGGGTGACAGTCAAGGGATCACGTGAGGATTACCTGTTGTGTTCCCTCCCTCTGGGGCATCCAGTACTGGCCACTGTGGGCAGACAGAACACTGGGCTAGATGGACCTTTGGTCTGACCCAGTGTGTCCGTTTTTATGTTCTGACTTTTGGTGCACCCACTTCCTTTCACTCCTTCTGCAGACCTCAAGAAACTTTGAGGTCCCCTTTCTGTCATGGCAAATCATCCAGCGCTTTTTCTGCCCTCTCCTGCACTGATCCCCAATCCCCGTGTGAGCATGTCTGCATTATGCACCAGGTAGCAAAAGTCTAAAAAGCCACCCCAGTGCAGACACTGCAAACATGCAACACCATTAGTTTCTCCTGGGATGGAAAGGTGCATGCTTGAATCACGCAGGCTAATGTACAGATGGACAGGATAAGAGATCCGTGCTGACACATTCCGAGGGACAAGGGTGATTGTACTTTTTTGGACTGATTTCTGTCACAATGGATCCATTTTGCAGTCCAGCTCTGTGGCTCCCGGGCATACCCTCCTGCAGCAGCGAGAAAGAAAGAGAGAGAGAAAGAGAGAAACTCCCACTCCAATGGGAAAACATGTCTTGTATGTTCCGTGTCATTTAGGGCGCAGATATCTATGAAGCCCCCAGCAAAGTATGTGTGTCATGCCCCTCTAGTGCTGAATCACAGCAGATGCTAATCTACCGTTGCATTCCGTTACAATGTTAGCGCAACTGCCAAATATCTATGTAGAGGACCTAAAGGTGCCCCCCTATAGTGTAGATGCTCCATGTGAATGATGATGTGATTCCACAGGGCAGGGGACTGGACTCAATGAGCTCTCGAGGTCCCTTCCAAGTTCTAGTGGTCTAGGATTCTATGCTGGAATTTCAGTTTGCTTTTTATAAAAACCTAAGAAATTGCGTACACAGAATCTCACTAGAAAACCATTATTAGAGGTGCGACGTCAAGCGTTCAGAAGTTAGGAAATGCCAGATTTAAAGTTGTGTGCAGCCTCTTATGGCTATGCATTAGGAGATAGTGATCCGTTACATGGTCATAGGCAGGTTGAACCTCTGGTCCAGCACTCTCTGGTCCAGCAACCTCCGTGGTCCGGCATGATTTGAGTTAGCCGTCTGTTCACTTTTCATGGGCGTGGCCACGTTTCTCATAGAATCATAGAATACTAGGACTGGAAGGGACCTTGAAGGGTCATCAAGTCCAGTCCCCTGCCCTCATGGCAGGACCTAGTACTGTCTAGACCATCCCTGGTCCCATCTAGACCTTCATGGTCCCCATAAAGTTTGTTTACAGCCACCAGTCTTGGAATTCAGTGTTCTGTGCTGTTATTTAGCTCCAATTTACTCCTCCATGTCTTCTCAGAGCCCAGTAAGCAGTGGAAGAGTTGGCAATGCTGTTAGACAATATTGACCTCCCATGCTCCAGAAAATCCTCTGGTTCAGAACCAGTCAGGTCCCGAGAGTGCTGGACTAGAGAGGTTCAGCCTGTACTATTTTTTCCCACAGGTATTCCAGCCTCATTCAATTCAGTTGGTTAAACACAAGGGTTTTGTCTCTAATTCTGATTATTATTACAGCGATCAGGAGACCCATTGTGCTAGGTGCTGCATCTACACTTAAGATGAGCCCCTTTCTGCCCTGGAGAGCTTACAACTAAACAGACAAAACCGACAATGGAAGGGAGGAGAAGCAGAAGCCACAAGAGGTGAATGACTTGCCCAAAGTCACATAATGAATCGGTGGCAGGGCTGGGAATACCCAAACCAGCAGCTGTATCTACTGGAGTATACTGCCGTGGGATGAAGGGGCCATGGTTTTGACTCACCTCTAAATGCTATTTGTTAAAATGTGTCAGCGCATTCTTAAAGAACAATCCCTTCTAAGCAACCAGCTTTTGTACCATTGCACCAGGGAAAGGACAATGTGCTCTGGTGATAATAACCAGCAGGGGGCGCGGTTAGCCTCCTGCCAATTGGCAGAGCGCTTGTGGCAGCCAATCAGAGTGCAGCAGGGCAGTATAAAAAGATGGCTGGCCAGGAGGCGCTCACTCTTGCTCCAGCGGTGGAGGGAGCAGGACACTCAGGCCTGAATAAACCCCAGGATGAGGCCCAGTGACAGGGGAGGTACTAGGGCTGCAGAGGAGCAGTCAGGGCAGGAGAAGGCAGCAGGTCCTAGATGATGGTTGGCAGGGAGTCACTGAGGCAAGGTGGGTATAAGCAGTCTGTGTGTGCTGCAAAGGGAGGAACTCAGAGCATGGGGGCACTGCCATAAGAACGGCCATCCTGGGTCCGACCAAAGGTCCATCCAGCTCAGTGTCCTGTCTGCCCACAGTGGCTAATGCCAGGTGCCCCAGGGTGAATGAACAGAAACAGGGAATCATCAAGTGATTCCTCTCCTGTCATCCATTCCCAGCCCCCGACAAACAGAGGCTAGGGACACCATTCCTACCCATCCTGGCTAATAAGTATTGATGGACCTATCCTCCATGAATTTATCTAGTTCTTTTTTGTACCCTGTTAAAATCCTGGTCTTCACAACATCCTCTGGCAAGGAGTTCCACAAGTTGACTGTGGTTCCCAATATCCTCTGGCAAGGGGTTCCACAGGTTGACTGTGGTTCCCAGTATCCTCTGGAAAAGGGTTCCACAGGTTGACCATGGGGCAGTACCCTGAGGGAAGGGTGCCATGGTCTGGGAGAGATGTAGGGCCTAATGCAATGAGTGATGGAGAGCAGAACAGGACAGATAATAGCAGGTGAAACACCAGCCTGAAGCAGATGCTCCAGGGCTGGACTGAGCTAATTCCCAGAGTGACCAGTGGAAGTTGCCATGGTGGACAGTCACAAACTTGCTACAGGCTAGAAGTTAGTCATCCCTCCATGGCACTGAGGGGGAATGGCCAATCAGGTGAGGGAACTGGCTAGAGCCCCTCCCCATGCCTCCACCAGTACATGCCAATAAGTTGAGGCACATTCTTCATTTCGGAAGCCATAGGAAAAGGCTGCGGCTCCTTCTCCCCACGCTCTCCTTGCGTCACTCAGCCAGCACTGGTCTCAAAGGTTCGGCACGTGTCTTTGTTATGTCACCCCCGGAGCTTGGCATGTTGACCGTTCCAACGGACGCCACCAGCAGCCGCATCCCGCTCATCCTGATCCGCTTGCAAACTCTTAAGACAATGGGGGCCCGAAGCCGTCGGAAAACAAAGTTCTATTTTAGGATCTCAAGGCGCATGGCTATTGGCTGGAAGCCGCCGCCAGACACGACCATATGTTACCCAGTGGTATTACCCGCAAAGTCTCCCTGAGTGCAAATTACGAAGATTAAAGTCACCTCGGATTTAGCTGCGGCCTGTTGAGGCGAATGTGTTTTGCAAAGCCCCATTCCCCAGGCGGGGAACCGTCCCCACTGAAATGAATGGGCCGAGAGTTAATAAGCAGTTTCCAATGTTCTGTGTTTCTAGCTGAGATGCCTTAGCTGCAGAACGCAATTCCAGCCGGTCACAGACGACGCGCTGGTAAATACAGAGCACCGACAATTCAAATTCTTCACCAGGGCAAAAAAAGCCAAATTATCTGCCGACCTAAGCCAATTCAACAGCCTCCAGCTAATATTTTGCCACAAGCCACAAGAACAGGTTGGATTATTGCTCATTTCATGGTGGTTCTACACCCAATGGCTTTGCCTTTAAGGAGGTCGATTAGTCCGAAGCAGTTTAAAATGGGCGTGTTGAAAGCAGAGAGACTTATAAGAGTCCCTCTGACAAATTAACAACCCTGTATAAATGTCTCCTTGCTGGCACTTCATTAGGGTTTCATAAGAGGTTTGAACGGTGGCATGATGCTGAACGTCACCTATTGCTGCGCGATGGCTGATGCACTCCAGTTTAATGAGATTAAAGGTTTAATGCAGATAAAAGATTTATCTAGTCAGCGCTCCCAGAGTTCACAGACAGAGAGGGTCAGCGGAGAGCTAAACGCATCTAGATCGACCAGCGTCTCTGATTTCTTATCAATTTGTTTGCCTCTCCCTAATGATTCAAAATGATTAGGGAGTCTCTCTTACTGTTCTCTGCTCTGGTTTTCTGCCCTGTACGTACGGAGGAAATCTTCCAACCCACCTTGGTGCTGGACATGGCTAAGGTCCTTCTGGATAATTACTGCTTCCCCGAAAACCTGGTGGGGATGCAAGATGCCATCGAACAGGCCATCAAAAGTGGGGAGATCCTGGACATCTCCGATCCCAAATTGTTGGCCAACGTCTTGACGGCTGGCGTGCAAGGTGCCTTGAACGACCCAAGACTGGTGATCTCCTTTGAGCCACTGGCTCCCGTGATGCCCAAGCAAGAAATGGAGGGGTCCCTCAGTCGGGAGCAGCTCCTGGATCTTATCCAGCATGTGGTGAAGTACGACGTGCTGGAGGGCAACGTGGGCTACCTGAGGATCGATCATATCATCGGCCAAGAGATGGTGCAGAAGGTCGGGGCTTTCCTGGTGGACAAGGTGTGGAAGACGTTAGTTGGGACTTCTACCTTGGTGCTAGACCTGCGCTACAGCACCGGGGGCCAGGTCTCCGGCATCCCCTTCATCATCTCCTACCTGTACGAAGCAGGCCAGGTGCTGCACGTGGATACGGTGTACCACCGGCCCTCCAACACCACCACAGAGATATGGACCCTGCCCCAGGTGCTGGGGGAGAGGTACGGGCAGGACAAAGATGTCTTCGTGCTGATCAGCCGACACACCACCGGGGTGGCCGAAGATGTGGCTTACATCCTCCAACACGTACCCAGGGCCATCCTCGTGGGGGAGAGGACAGCGGGGGGCTCACTGGACGTCCAGAAACTGCGGATCGGTGCCTCCCATTTCTACGTGACGGTGCCCGTCTCGCGGTCCGTGAGCCCTCTGAGCGGGGGCAGGCAGAGCTGGGAGGTCACCGGGGTGCAGCCCTGTGTGGCCAGCCACATGGAGGAGGCCCTGGAGAAGGCCCTGGCCATCTTGTCGGTGCGCAGAGCAGTGCCCAGCACAATCAGCCACCTCCAGGGCATCCTGCAAGACTATTACACCCTGGCAGAGCGGGTGCCCGCACTGCTGCAGCACCTCTCCGCATTCGACCACTCCGCCGTCCAGTCTGCCGAGGACCTGGCCGCCAAGCTCAACACTGAGCTGCAGGCTGTGTCCGAGGACCCACGCCTCCTGCTCCGCGTCACCGCGCCGGGTGAGGCTACTCCCCAGCCCGTGGAGGAGGGGATCCCGAGGGCAGCGGACCTGCCCGACAACGAGGCGCTGCAGCGGGCCCTGGTGGACACTGTGTTCCAGGTGTCGGTGCTGCCGGGCAACGTGGGCTACATGCGCTTTGACGAGTTTGCCGATGCCTCCGTGCTGGTTAAGCTGGGCCCCTACATTGTGCACAAGGTGTGGGAGCCCCTCCAGGCCACGGAGCACCTGGTCGTGGACCTGCGTTACAACCCTGGCGGCCCGTCCTCCAGCGCCGTGCCCCTGCTGCTCTCCTACTTCCAGGACCCCGCCGCCGGCCCTGTCCACTTCTTCACGACCTACGACCGGCGCACCAACCACACACAGGAGCACAAGAGCCAGGAGAAGCTGCTGGGCCAGCCCTACGGGGCCCGGCGTGGCGTCTACCTGCTCACCAGCCACCGCACGGCCACGGCAGCCGAGGAGTTCGCCTACCTCATGCAGTCCCTGGGCCGCGCCACGCTGATTGGCGAGATCACCGCAGGCCGTCTCTCACACACCCGTACCTTCCCCCTGCTGCAGCCAGAGGGGGGCCTCACTCAAGGCCTCACTGTCACCGTGCCCGTCATCTCCTTCGTCGACAACCATGGCGACTGCTGGCTGGGCGGGGGCGTGGTGCCCGATGCCATTGTGCTGGCAGACGAGGCGCTGGAGAAGGCCAGGGAGGTGCTGGCTTTCCACCAGGTCATGGGGCCTCTCATGGAAAGCGCTGGACAGCTCCTGGAGGCTCACTACGCCATCCCTGAGGTGGCCGGGAAGGCCAGTGCCATGTTAAGCACCAAGAGGGCCCAAGGTGGTTACCGCTCAGCGGTGGACTTGGAGACATTGGCCTCCCAGCTCACCAACGACCTGCAGGAGGCCTCTGGGGACCACCGGCTGCACGTCTTCCACAGCCATGTGGCGCCCAGCCCGGAGGAGCAGGCCCCCGACAAGATCCCCACCCCCGAGGAGCTGGCCTACATCATCGAGGCCCTCTTCAAGGTGGAGGTGTTGCCAGGCAACCTGGGCTATCTGCGCTTCGACATGATGGCTGACGCGGAGACGGTGAAGGCCATCCGGCCGCAGGTCATGCGCCTGGTCTGGGACAAGCTGGTGGGCACCGACGCCATGATCGTCGACATGAGGTACAACGTGGGCGGCTACTCCACGGGCGTGCCCATCTTCTGCTCCTACTTCTTCGAGGCCGAGCCCCTGCACCACCTCTACACCCTCTTTGACCGCCACACTGCCCACAGCACTGAGGTGTGGACCCTCCCCCAGGTCACGGGCCAGAGATATGGCTCCCTCAAGGACATCTACATCCTGACCAGCCACGTGAGCGGCTCGGCAGCCGAAGCCTTCGCCCGCTCCATGAAGGATCTGCACCGGGCCACGATCGTTGGGGAGCCCACCATGGGCGGCTCACTCTCGGGCAGCATCTACCGGGTCGGCAATAGCTCCCTGTATGCTTCCATCCCCAGCCAGGTGATCCTCAGCCCCTTCACCAGCAAAGTATGGAGTGTGTCCGGGGTGGAGCCACATATCACCGTCCAGGCAAGCGAGGCCCTGGCGGTGGCCCAGCAGACGGCCGCCTTCCGCGCCACGGTGCCCGGCGTGCTCCGGGCGGTGGGGCAGCTGGTGGCGGACAACTACGCCTTGGCAGACGTGGGTGCCGACATCGCGGCCAAGCTCGCCGCCCTCGCCCCCATGGATGCGTACAAGAGGGTGAACTCGGAGGAGGAGCTGGCCAAGAAGGTGGCCAGTGACCTGCGTGCCCTGTCTGGAGACACCCACCTGAAAATAGCCCACGTCCCAGAGCACTCCAAGGACCGCCTCCCGGGGATCCTGCCCATGCAGGTAAGACCCACACACGCTCAACCAGGGACTCCCTAGCGTCCCTCACATGGCTTCTGCAGTGAGTTAAGGTCCCCATCCACAAGGGTGTCACAAGGAGGAGGGAGAAAAATTGTTCTTCTTGGCCTCAGGATAGAAGAAGCAGCAATGGGCTGAAACTGCAGCAAGGGAGGTTTAGGTTGGACATTAGGAAACACTTCCTATCTGTCAGGGTGGTGAAGCACTGGAATAAATTGCCTAGGGGGGTTGTGAAATCTCCATCTCTGGAGATATTTAAGAGTAGGTTAGATAAACGTCTACCAGGGATGGTCTAGACAGTACTGGGTCGTGCCGTGAAGGCAGGGGACTAGACTCAATGACCTCTCGAGGTCCCTTCCAGTCCTAGTGTTCTATGATTCTATGATTCCTGCCCATATTTCTCAGCCTCCCAGATTTCCTCGCCCAGAGGCCAAGTTCCAAATGGGCTTAGGAGACTGAATTCTCCTCTAACCCCCTAAAATAGGTCAGGGTTTGAGGCGCATTCGCTGGGCTTCTGCAGGGGACCTGGCTCAGTCACTGCTCTGGGGCTGTTGAGCCGACCTCTCCCACGACCGGGGAATTCACGTGTGAACGTGGAAGGGTGGCTGGGAGGGGCCTCGCCCTGATTACATGGATGGTGCCTCCTACCAGGCCACATCTGACTTCTTCTCAGATGCTCTAGTTCTGCCGCAGGGTAGTAAGCTGGCCTCCGTGAGGACGTTCCTGGCATGACCTGCCCTGGTGGGATCCGTTTTTCTGACCTGAGATGAAGTGGTTGCTCTAGGGACCTTCCTCATGAGACACGCCACGTATGTTGCCATCTGCATGTATAAAACGACCGCCCCTGCCTTCTTTTCATGGGACGCCCGGGATTATAAGGTGCTCCCTGAGATTGACCGTCCCTGCCTCACTGTGTGGTTTGCCTGGCGGAGCGGCTACGGCCTTCTCAGCCGCATTGTGGGGCGTCTCCCTGCAGAAGGAGCTCTCTGGGCTTCCGCCCTGCAAGGTCTCTGGCTTGTAGGACTGGTGGTGAGGGTGAACTCGTGCCAGGCTCTCAGCCCCCCTTCCCGGGGTTTGCGGTTGAGCATTTCCAGCAAAGGGCACTTGTGGCAGGGTGGCTTGCCCAGACTTGCGGCCTCTTCCCATGGACCTTCTGCTAAAGCAGGGGAATGCATCCACGAGTCCCCGTTCCATTGCTCGCCCACCTCCCAGGGGCCCTGGAGCATGGGGCACCCCCCAGGCTAAAGGGAAACATTTGTGGGTGCAACTTGCTAAAATATGGGCCACAGCTCACTGGCGACCTGCTGTCAGGCCCCTAAAAGTGCCCCCCAGCTAGTCAACCCCCCTGCCTAAGAGTCAGCTAAGGGGGGAGGGTTTTGCTGCAGCCTGTCTCATGGTAGAGAGCGGAGCAGGAGGGGGCAGAAGGGGAGGCGGGAGTGGGGAGCTGCAGACGGGAGAGCAGGAGGGGGCAGAGACCTGCCGGCTGCCGCGAAGACTCGACTTGGCTGTAACTCTCAAGGCAGAAACCCTGGAGGAAACGAACCCCAAATGTATTTTTTATCTCGTGATTTTTTAAGCCAACCTCAGGATTTCAAGGGGGGCGGCCCGTCAGTTCCGGCCGCGTGGCGCTGGCCGGGCAGTTCATTTGCAGAGCAGAAGCACCTAGCGGCGCTGAGCTCACAGCCCCATTGTGCCTGGTGCTTTGCAAACAGAGTAAGAGACAAGCCCTGCCCCAAAGAGAGGCCAAGAGCAGGTGGGGAAACTGAGGCAGGAGCAAGGAAGTGACTTGCCCAAGGCCACAGAGCTGGGAAGTGGCGGAGCCAGGAACTGAACCCTGCTCTTTTGCTGGGCAGGCCAACTTCCTAGCCCTACTTCGTGCTGGACAGTCTCATCCAAGCGCAGTGACAGCAGAGGGTGGGGGGCTATTGTGCAGAGTACGGGGCCAGCAGGAGGGCCCACGATGCTTCAGCAATGCCCCTTCCCCTCGGAGCTGGGGGGTCCCACTTGACCCTCTTTGCAGGAGGGGCCTTGGCCTCGGTCTTGCTCTCGCTGCCACAGGGGGGCGCTGTCTGTGCCTTTTTCTGAAAACCCCCTGGAGCCCTGTGCTGCCGTGGGGCAGAGCCGCTCATAGTGGCAGGACCCACTCTTTCCCAGGGCAGGTTCCCCTTCCGCGCACTGTCCCCCTCCTTCCTGAAGCCCTACAGAGCCAGCCAGGCCCAGCAACATGGGGGTGGCGGCTGCTGGACCATGATACCAAGGCTGAACAGAGCAGCCAAAGCCCAGGGATGGTGGGCAGGTGGGCGGGCGGGGGACGGGGGAAGCGGCAGACAATGTGCCTGCAGCCCGGGTGTGTCCGCATTGCTGGAAGCAGCGTCCGGAGAGCGACAGTGTCCCCTCTGTGATCACAGCGAGGTCCGTTCGGCAGCCCCCCAGTTCCCTGCGCTTATCCCTGGGGCTGGTTCGCCCCCTCTCCCTCCAAACCACAATCTCAGAGGACTTCCCCCGACATCCCTGGCAATGAACACCCAGGCCCTGGGCTCCCAGTCTCCCAGGGCTGCGAAGCTCCCTCTAGCCCCCATGGGAATTTGGGGGTTAATTTTCCCAGCATCCACTCAAGGGTGAAGCCCTGCGTCTCTAGAAAGGGGGATTCATGGGAAATGCATCTTTCCGGAGTAAGAATTAGGCATTCAGTCTCCAACCCTGGGGGTGCTTTCTGGGGTGATCATCAGTGATTTGGGAGGAAAGGGGGTACGGGCACACCAGTGGGAGAGAGGTAGGGTTGCTTCTGTCTTTTTGCTTGGCCACACTGGTGAAAAAAGGACACAGCACTCTGCTTAAAGAGACAGCGTCAGGGCAGTAGGAGCATTGCAAGCATTAGGAGGAGCGTTGCCAGCAGACCTAGAGAAGTGATTATTCCTCTTTATTCGGCTCTGGTGAGGCCACATCTGGAGTATTGTGTCCAGTTCTGGGCCCCCCCACTACAGACAGGATGTGGACACATTGGAGAGGGTCCAGCGGAGGGCAACCAAAATGATGCGGGGGCTGGAGCACATGGCCTACGAGGAGAGGCTGAGGGATTTGGGCTGGTTTAGTCTGCAGAAGAGAAGAGTGAGGGGGGGTTTGAGAGCAGCCTTCAACTCCCTGAAGGGGGGTTCCCAAGAGGAGAGAGAGAGGCTGTTCTCAGGGGGGGCAGATGGCAGAACAAGGAGCAATGGTGTCAAGTTGCAGTGGGGAAGGTCTAGGTTGGAGATTAGGAAAAACTACTTCCCTGGGAGGGTGGGGAAGCACTGGGATGGGTTCCCTGGGCAGGGGGGTGGAATCTCCATCCCTGGAGGTTTTTAAGTCCTGGTTTGACAAAGCCCTGGCTGGGATGGTTGAGTCGGGATTGGTCCTGCTTTGGGCCGGGGGCTGGACTAGATGCCTCCTGAGGTCTCTGCCAGCCCTGGGATTCTATGGCAGTTTATTTTTTTACCCCAAATATCTATGGTATTGCCTGCAGATGAAAGAATGTAACGGTGGGCCCAGTTCTTATCTGGTGTAGACCCGTGTCATCCCAATCCAGCCAATCCAGGACTGCCAATTCACACCATTTTAGTAGCTGTCCCCTGTATACTTCTAATTGACTCATTCTATATTCTTAGGGTTGCCAGGTGTCCGGCATTGAACCAGACAGTCCGGTATTTGGACTTTGTATCTGGTAAACAAATTGAGAACATTTTCTAATTAAGGAAGTTTTTCTGCTTTTCCTGGGGCCCATTCGGAAGCCCGCTTGGGACACGTGGCAATTAAAGGGGCCACAACTGCATTTGGGCCCAACTTCTTGAATCCCCCCTCCCAGGTCTCCCTGGTTACTCTCCGGCGTTTTATTTATTTTTTGGTCTGGTATTTTTTTTAAACCATCTGGCAACCCTAATATTATTTGCTGCTTATTTCCCTTTTGCATTTTGCTTGGTCTGGACCACGGCAATGCAGCGGCCCTTGCTTCGGCCTCTTTCTGATCCTAGCACCGTACAGTTGCATGTGGGAGTCCCCCCCGGGAGAAATTTTTTAATATAAACACAAACCAAACAGCCAATTAAAAGGGCCTGTTCATCTCTGGAGTTTGTAAAGCTGATTTTGGGTGAACACCTACATTTGGGGCCTACAGATTACTTGCAAACTTTGCTTTCAATGGCAATAACCCACTGTATTTGTCTGGAAATAAAAATCTCACGGACTGTCATTCCGGCCACACTGTTCATGGGCAGGATGCCAGTTAAAATGGTTCCAGGGCAGTGGGCCGGTTTGTGTGTGCGCCCCACACTGGGTGGAATCAGAACTGCCCTACAGTGTGTTTTTCTTGAGGCTCTTACTTCTCCGTGATCACACGAGAACCTCAGTTTTCCTTTTAAAAAGAAATATATGTTTCTAGCCCTGCTGGCTGCAGAGAAGGCATGACTTGGCTGTAACTCTCAAGGTTCAACAACTGGAGAAAATGAACCCAAAATGTATTTTTTTGAAAACATCTCATGATTTTTAAAGCCAACCTCAGGGTGGCAAGGGGTGGGGGTGGAGGGGAAGGAGAGACAGCCCATCATTTTTGGCAGTGCTGTTTATTTGTAGGACAAAAAGCATGTTGAGGTGCTGAGAACAGAGCCCCATTGTGGTAGGTGCTTTGCAAACACGGTAAGAGACAATCCCTGCTCCAAAACCAGCTTAAGAGCAGGTAGGGAAACTGAGGTAGGGCGTGAGGAAGTGACATGCCCAGGGCCATGGAGCTGGGAAGTGGCAGAGCCAGGAATTGAATCCCACTCTTTTGCGGGCCAGGCCAACATCTTAGCCCTATATCATGCCAGACAGCCTTATCCCAGCACAGTTACACCTGTGCGGTTAGAAAAATCTTTGTTCTAATCCCCCCACACACACATTTCCTCCACACTATGGTGTTCTTATTAAAGCCCAGCGAGCTTGTAAGTAACAATTCAACTTTTCTGCTGTAACCATTCCATTTCACAGTAGCGAGAGCTTGCTGTTAGCTGCAGCTGGCCACGGCCCCTCCTGCCCCTACAAAACAGAGCTGATCTTTGGCCTGAGTAGTCACACCCTCGTCCTTCCCTAACACAGCTGCCATGAATTTCTAATTGTGCAAGAGGGAAACAACCCCCTCTTGTCCACCACCAACGTTTTAAAACAATCATGCCTCAGGCCTCTCCAAATCATGAGATTTGGGAGCAAGAACAAAGCTTTTAATTGGCCTGGCAGCTTTGGTGCCGTTAGGCTCCCCCTGTTTTTTCCGGCTTTCTCTGCAAGCCTCAAAACACGGCTGAGCAGCTCTCCTGGCTATATAATTCCAGGAGCTAGGGCTTGAAGGAACCCCCAGTTAAACACAAGGCTCACCCTCTAGTCAGGAGCGCTGGCAGCACTTTTAATCAGTGTGGTGTCGAGTGGGGACAGCATGTTCAATAAGCAGGTGGAAGCCGTACCGGAAGCCTTGTCAGTGTGAACAAATAGAGACTCATAGAACACTAGAACTAGAAGGGACCTCGAGAGTCATCGAGTCCAGCCCGCTGCCCTCACGGCAGGACCAAGCACCGTCTAGACCATCCCTGACAGATGTCTAACCTGCTCGTAAAGCTCTCCAGTGATGGAGATTCCACAACCTCCCTGGGCAATTTATTCCAGTATTTAACCACCCTGACAGGAAGTTTTTCCTAGTGTCCAGCCTAAACGTCCCTTGATGCAGTTTAAACCCCTTGCTTCTTGTTCTATCATCAGAGGCCAAAGACAATTGTTCTCCCTCCTCCTTGTAACACCCATTTAGATACTTGAAAACCGCTCTCATGTCCCCTCTCCAGCTTCTCTTTTCCAAACAAAACAAGCCCAATTCCTTCAGCCTTCCCTCCTAGCTCAGGTTTTCTAGACACATTTTCTAATTCTTAAGCAACACGCTTAGGGGCAGTGGGCCATCTCTGACACAGAGCACAATGCCCTCCCCCAGATCCCTGACTGCTCATATAGCTTGTCTGCAGCCCACTGTGTTCCCAGTAACGGCCCCCACCTACAGTCTAATGTACAGAAGCTCTAACTAGCCAGTTTCCTCTTGCCTTTCCCCCCATTAAGGAATCCCCCAACCTTCCTTTCCAGAGCTCTGCTGTGGCTCCAGCCAGCTTCCCCGGCACTCACAACCCAGCCCTACTTCCTAGGGCTTCCCTTCCAGCAAACAGCTGGGCTATCAGCTGCTCCCTTAAATACCCGTTCCTTAAAGGGGCCGTGCCATGGAACAGGGTGGCCTGGCCCAGAGCCCCCCTTACTCTCTAATGGGGCCAAACCCTTGTGAAGGGATGTTCCATCCGGGCATACTGATGAAGGGTTATTTGTAGGTTTTATTCTCTCTCCAGCAAATACAAACGTCAGGCGCAAAGAGGACACGGTGGCTAATGGGCTGGGCAGGAGGCTAATGCTCAGCAGACCTGGGTTCAAGCCGGGATCTGGGGAGAGTTGCTTCCCCTCCCTCTAGCCCAGCTATAACCTGGGGAGAATGCTGCTCCTCTGTGGAGCTTTACCGTTGGGAAGGGAGCGATGCAATGTCCAGAGGCAAAAACCCTTGTAATAATGTGCATTTACTTCAACTGCTGGGCTACCTTCAGCCTGGGCAGGTTCTTGGCTCTGCCACAGCTGTGTGTCCCACCTGCATTCATAAAGGTCTGCTCTCCCGGAGGCTGGCTTACAGAGCTATGCACCTACAAGAAGTGTCAAATCTGAGGTTTAGCCAGGTGGGAGAACCACACTGGATCCTCTTCAACCCATCACAGGCTGACTCTCCTCTTCCTGCCAGCCCCGGGGCTTCATGTGTGCCAAGGAGGCCTCTACAATTAGGCCCACGCACCCCTCTCCCCTGGACACATTTCTTCTCCTTGTTGGTTACACATTGTCTTCCATCACTTGTGTGAGACGTTTGCCCCTGGAACCGCCAGAGGAACAAAATCAATGGAATCCCTGCTCCACATGCGAGCTTCCAGACCCATGTCCCACATAAAAGAATCGTAGCACATGGGCACCATATGACATTCCTGACACATGCCCCATGTATAAGAATCATAGCACATGGGCACCATATGGCATTCTGACATGTCCCACATAAAAGAATCTTAGCACATGGGCACCGTATGACATTCTTGACACGTCTCATGTCTACAGATCTTAGCACATGGGCCCCACAAGACATTCCGGACATATGGTCAACATATCAGACTCTTGCATTCCTGACACATGCCTGCCACATGACATTCTTAACCCAAGACTCTTAACATATGCCCAGCATGGGCTAAACCTGAAACACATGATTCCTTTCCAGTTGTATGCCAAGCATGCAGTGCCAGATAATGGTTTGGGCTTTGTTTGTTTGGTTTGGTTTGCAAACTCTTTCAGATCCCTTCCCCAGAAGTATTTGAAGATCTGATTAAATTTTCTTTCCGCACCAACGTCTTCGAAAACAACATTGGCTACCTGCGGTTCGACATGTTTGGAGACTGCGATCTTCTCACGCAGGTGTCTGAGCTGCTGCTGGAGCACGTCTGGAAGAAAATTGTTCACACAGCCGCGTTAATCATAGACATGAGGTAAGGGCTGGCCAGAAATTCGCCACGTAGTCTGTGTCAGTATCGTTTCATTTGCAACAAGGGCACGTCATGGCGATTTTTCAGCCCATAGCGTGTGTCTTTGCGGGGGCCGGCTCCTGATTGCTGGGTGCCTGGTACTGGGGTGCCCTCTGGGGTGTTCTCTAAGCTCCTCACCATCTTAAGTGGATTTGTGCCCGCAACAGCCCTGTGCGGCGCGGCACGGCAGGGCCGTTACTGCCAGTGTACAGATGTAGCACTAAGGCACGGACAGTCTAAGACCCAGCTCCTCAAAGGTATTTAGGCGCCTAACTCCCATTGGCTGGGGACTAAGTGACTTGCCTCCCATCACACAGCAAGTCTGTGGCTAAGCAGGGATACGCACCCAGGACATGGAAGCTGGGCCGTCCTTCAGACTTTTGGTGCCCTACGCAGCCCAAGCACCTGCACCCTCTCTCCCCTGCAGGGGGCACTGCTCAGGGGTCTGGGAGGGGCGGGAGGCTGGGGGATTGGGTCCAACGGGGCTGGGAGGTGGGGCAGGGGGTGGGGAGTTTGGGAGTTGGGCTGATGGGGCTGGGAAGTGAAGCAGGGGTGGGGTTGGAGGATTGGGTTCAACGGGGCTGGGAGGCAGGGCAAGGGGTGAGGGGCTGATGGGAGGCAGGCAGGAGGTGGGCGGCTGGGTATTGGGGCTGGGAGGCAGGGCACGGGGAGAGGCACTGGGGGACCGGCTCCGACAGGGCTGGGAAGTAGAGGAGGTGGCGGGGGGCAGGGGATTGGCCGGCACTTCCCATGGCCGGCGGTGGCCCCAGACATCCACAGGTGCCCTTCGCAGTTGGGTATGCTGCATATGCCTAAGGACGGCCCTGCTTGAAAGTTATAGGCTAGTGCTCTAACCACTGGACTCTCCTACCCTTCGAGGCTGGATTTTGCACAGCAGCTCGGCTGCGGGCATGGTTACAGAGATAAGGCGGGTGGGCGAGTATCTTCTGGTAGACCAGCCTCGCTGGGAGAGAGAGCAGAGTTGCTCGTAAGCCTCCACACTAGGGCTGGATCCAACAAAAGACATTGTCTCCTCCACCTTCTGATGCAGCTGCACCACCACCGGGGTTCCCTGGAAGCTCAGCGCGTGGGTGGCCACCCAGGAGAGATTCAAATGCTGCCCAGAGATGAGCAGAGTGCTCACAGCTGGCAGCGTGTGTTTCCACGGGTGGTGCACATCCACACATGCCTTGGTGCACAGAACAAAATTCATTCCACACATAGATGGGAACAATTAGAGGGCACATTGACCACCACTGCAAAGATAATTCGTGCCTCTGTATTGTTATTGTCTTATCAAAACACTCGCTGTCCCACCGCTCCCAGTGGGCTAGAAACTGTACAGAAGCCTCTCCTTTCTTGGCTACCTCCTACCCCCTCTTGCTGCTTCCCAGTCACCGCACACAGCCTCTCCTCTGGCTCCCAGCCAGCTCGGCCTTTTCCCTGGGTCTTGTCGGCCCCATGGGCCTCCTCTGGAACTGGGGCTGCTGCCTATTCCAGCGCCCCCCACAGGCACTAGCTCCATCCCTGCGGCCCTCTTCAGTTGCTCCTCACCATGCTCCTCCCATGGCCCTGCCTCCTCTGTCCTGGATCCACAGGCATGAGTCTCTGTCTCCTTGGACTTGGCCTTGACCCTGTCACAGCTGGGTCACTAACTAAGCCACCAGCTCAGGCCCAGCGGGGGGGAGCTGAAAGGGTCGGCCAGGGCAGACGCTCGTTGGAGGAAGATGGGCAGGGCCGGTGCCCCGCTTGCTGCGCGGTTTCCGCCACGTCCATGCCTGCTGGGGATGAGCGTTGTGTCTGGTGTCTGGTTTCTCACAAAGGTACAATATCGGCGGCCCCACCTCCTCCCTGGAGGCCCTGTGCTCCTACTTCTTTGTCGAAGGGCGCCCAGTTCTGCTGGACAAAGTCTACCACCGGCCCAATGACACCACGCATGAGATGTGGACCCAGCCGCAGCTCTCAGGTGAGACAGCAGGTCCCTTGTGCGGGAGCTTCCCCTTCCGGGGGTCGGCGGGAGCCCTCTGCCGCCTGCCCGCACCCGTGGAATGCCGGCTCCCCAACCACTGCTGGCCACGCCGGTGGGGAGAACGGCCCGAGGCCGTGTCCGCTCCCTAGTGATTATCAGAGTGCTCTTTGAGCTCCAAACAACCTTCAATACCAATCTTAATGTCAAGGGGGGGAAATCACAGACAGTGCTGGCACAAAGTGCAGCCCAGGGGTGAAAGTAAGCCAGTACGGGCTGGTACGGCATAGCCGTAAGAAACTGATATAGGCTGGTATGGGCTGATACAGCATATTCATGAAAAACTGGTATAGGCCGGTACGGGCTGGTACGGCATATCCGTAAGAAACTGGTATAGGCCAGTACGGGCCGGTACGGCATATCCATAAGAAACTGGTATAGGCCGGTACGGGCTGGTACGGCATATCCGTAAGAAACTGGTATAGGCCAGTACGGACTGGTACGGCATATCTGTAAGAAACTGGTATAGGCTGGTACGGCATATCCGTAAGAAACTGGTATAGGCTGATACGGGCTGGTACGGCATATCCATAAGAAACTGGTATAGGCCGGTACGAACTGGTACGGCATATCTGTAAGAAACTGGTATGAGCCAGTACACAGCCAAAGTTAAGCCCTGGGCCCTTTAAATCACCGTCAGAGCGCTGGGCCAGGCAGCTCTGATGGGCTGGCTGGGGGCAGTTTTCCCTGTAAGGTACGTGCTTGCGCAGCCACTCGGGAGAGTGTTCACTGTCATCCAGCTGATTAGCAAAGTGCCCACAGCTAGGTTATGTGTTTCTCCTGGTGGTGCACATCCACACATGCCTCGGTGCATATAACAACATTTATTCTGCACACACAAGTGGAAAAATGTGCACATGGATGAAAAAGATTAGAGGGCACATTGGCTGGGGCCCTTCCACCCAAGGCCCCCCCTTGCCTAGGGGCCTACCAGCCCTGTGTACTGGTAAGATATTTAAGTTATTTTCACCCCAGCCATAATTACACCTGGAGCAGCATGAATCAGTTACCTGTCACTCTGTGTGCGTCACACTGAAGCCCAGAAGGTCTGCTCCGTGAAGGGACGGACGCGCCGGCAAGCCCAGATCCTCGCCAGGTTCCATCATCACTGGCCTTGGCGACGGTTCCCCTCCAATTTGCATGTTCTCTGCTTTTGACACCCTGTAGGAATATGAGCCACAGCCGGGCTCTCCCCTAGTCATTAATGATAACACCCTGGGCGCCTAGAGCAGACAGCTGCTTAAAGGAGCTTTGAACGCTTTAAAAAGACCAGCTTTTTAAAGACGCTTAGGAGCAGATTGTCCAAGGGCTCCGCTCCCCTTGTGATGCCGAGGGCCAGATTTTCAAAGCGCTTAGCCCCCAGCCGGCACCCCGTGCACTGAGCTAGTTTCACAATCTGACACCGAGAGAAAATCTGCTGCTCCCGCACGGTTACATAAGGGACCCAACCAGGTGAGTTGGGATCCCAGCTAGAGATGGGCTATAAAAGAGTTTGGCCCAACCTCTGTGCAATAGAAAAGTCTTGTTGCTTGATATTGTGTTTGAATTCCTTGGAAAGCGCTGGGAGTGTGAAACAAGGCCCGTGCCCTGTTTGCGACTGAAGCGCGGTGGCGATCTTGTTACTGCCGGAGAGCCAGAGAGGGAAACTGACTCAGTAACACAAGTGAAACTGACTGTCCGGCTTCCCAGGTGTCATTTAAGGGCAAAAAGCAAATTGAAGCAGGTGGGGGGGGGGGAGTAAGAGAGCGCTTCAAAAATCTTTAATACCCGACGGGGCTGGAGAGGGTTAACCCTTCAGTTGCCGCAGTGCATTGTGCCAGTTCTTCTCTGAAAGGGGATCCTTGCTCTTGCCTCTCGCAGGTGAACGGTACGGCTCCCAGAAGGGTCTCGTCATCCTCACCAGTGCTGTGACTGCCGGGGCGGCCGAGGAGTTTGTGTATATCATGAAGAGGCTGGGCAGAGCTTTCGTCATTGGAGAAGTGACCAGCGGCGGGTGCCACCCCCCTCAGACCTATCGTGTGGACGGCACCAGCCTCTACGTCACCTTCCCTACCTCCCGATCGGTCAGCTCTGCTGACGGCCCCTCCTGGGAGGGCGTGGGGGTGGCGCCGCTCTTGGAGGTGCCAGCCGAGGCGGCTCTGGTCAAAGCAAAGGAAATGCTCAGCGCGCACCTGCACGGCTCCAGATAGACCAGCTGGCTTAGCGGGATGGGCGGCGATTGTCAAAGGCGCTGAGGGGGGCGACGTGCCCCGATCCCATTGATCCTCTAACTCCCGGACGCCCCTTTGAAAATCGCAGCCAGGGCTCGACGTGTGTGTGTGTGTGTGTGAGTGTGTGTGTTGTACCCGCTCCGGAGTGTTTGCGTGAGCAGGGCGAGTATGGAAAATGCATCTCAGGTGCTTTGGGAAATAACATGCACGTTCCCCTCCAGTGTCCTGGACAGGAGTGAGAAATAGACGTGAGGGCCCAACTACCAGCTGAGTCCATCCCCCGCCTCTCTTCTCACTCACAAGGACCCTTCTCCGCCAGCCCGGCCTGGCCTCCCTGTATTTCTGGGGTTACACTCCTACTACTCACTCCCCCAGCCCCCAGGCACATGGGTGGGAAGTGGGAGAGGAAAAGGCAGTGGTGTGACTTTGCTTCCTCCCCCTCTCCCCCCCTGGCCGTAGGAGGAAAGTAACTTGTTTTTAGTCAAGGCCAAGAGCAGACTGGGCCCCGCCTGGCCCAGGGGCAAGGGGAAAGGGGCAAAGAACCTACCTTATTGCTGAAGCTCAACTCTCTTGCCAGGCTCATGCTGAGGAGGCGAAGCTCCATTCTTCTCTTGGCACAGAGTTACTTAGGGGACAAGCGAGCCCAGAACGCCCACATATGGTAATTGACGTGGGCCCCGATCCACTCACGATATCTCTGACCTTCAGGAACCTTCTGGTCTAGCTGTGTATCTGCCTGCATGGGGCTTTATAAATACACTCCTTTCCCCGCAACCTGGGTCTGCACTAGCTCCACTATAGACCCGGGGGAAGGCCCTGAAGGAAGCTGATGAGCTAGCATAGGCTCCCAGGTTTGGCAGCTGGTCGGCAAAAGTTGAGCGGAACGTTGCCTTTCTGCCGCATCTCGCAGTTACACGTTGGGTAGGGTGGAAGTCGCTGTGCAGATTTCAAACCAAAAGACAATCCTGGGTTTTCAACACCGCATCACAAAGAATATCTTCAAAGATTCACCTGGGAAGAGCGTTCACCTTTTCAGAGTCACTCAGGGAAACTAGATTTGTTCAGACTCCGCTTTCCTTTCATTTTCATGCCTGGGTTTCTCAACCCAGCAGGGGCTGTTTAGGCAGATGAAAGTTTGCACAGAACTGTAGCTTGACAAGTATTAAGAACACAACATCAGACAAAGCGCACAGGTATCAATGAATTACAGTTTGAACCTCTCTAGCCCGGCACCCTTGGGAACTGACTGGTAATGAATCAGAGAATTTGCCAAACCACGGGAGGTCAATATGATCTAGCAGCATTACCAACACTTCCACTGCTTACTGGGCTCCGAGAAAACATGTAGGGGTAAATTCAAGCTAAATCACAGCACAGCACACTGAGAGCCAGGCCTGGGGGCTGTAAACAAACTTTATGGGACCAGGGGAAACTTGGCCACACCCACGATAAGTAGACATCTGGCTAACTAAAATCATGCCGGTCCACGGATGTTGCCAGACCAGAGAGTGCCGGATTAGAGAGGTTCAACCTGTAATTTAAAAACATCATGAAAATATTTGTATCTATACTAGGTTTTGTCAAAGCCCCTTTACAGTCTAAATGACCTAGCTTGGCTTCTTTTGTTTTCCTAAACACAAGTCTGTATTTGCATGTGAACAAAGGTCCTCAAATGTGAATGGGAGTATTTGCTGTTACAGACTATTTATTATTTTCCTGTTTAAAAAAAAAATCAGTCATTCAGCCGGGGGCCAGAAACTCGACCATGTGACTTACGTGACAGCCGGAATACCAAATAAAGTGAAAATGTTAACATTTGTTCTCAGGATCGCCATGGCGATGATTTACGAATGACAGACACGTGACAGAAATTGGGATCAGCCGGGGAAAAGAAACACAAAAGCTGCGTTTTCTAAACTAATCTAGTTGGAGAACTTCCCCAGCTCTGCTGAATCCCACTGGATTTGCCTTTGCTAGAAAGTCAGGTTGTGTTAGAACATGACCTTGAAGAGTTGTGTTACGTTACACAATGTGAACCGTGATTTAACATTCATGGACACAGGTACCATTGTGTTTAACACCATGGCAGCTAGTCGAACGCTGCAGGAGCTCTTGGGCTTAAGAAGCACCAGCTGATGGGGTGTTAAACATGACTTGTCCCTGTCTACCAAGTCATTGTCAACATCGTGCCCTGAGGCTGTGTTCTAACACAGTGAAACTCCCCCCCTGTTGGTTTCCCTTTTCTCAGGTGCATTGGACTTGCTGCTTGGGGATGCTGGCCCTGGGTTCCCTCCGAGCATACAACAGGAGCTGCGTTCCAGGGGCCTGGCTGGAGAGAGGGACCACACATGGCTGGGTGACCTGGAGTAGTTGACAGGATGCTGGGCTGGAGGAAGAAGATGCAGGCTCCACCCCCAGCTCTGCCATTGGCTGGCTAGAGGCTCCTGAGCAAGACACTTGCAGATATGTTTGCAAGTGCAGCCTCTGGTTTGCCTCAGTTTCCCACCCCGCAGCCATGTGCCAGCTCTGCACTTGGGCTGGGAGCTGAAAGTGGGGACTCGGAGGCATCCCCCAGGTCCATGGAGACAGCAGAGATCTCCCACCACCTTCCCGCAACCCAGCCCACCGGCACAGGTTCAGAGAGCTCTGTCTGAGTCTCCTACCTCCCTCTCTGGGCTCCCCTGTGCTACCCACTGACAAAGAGGCTCAGAGCTCTGGCATGATGCTGGATCAGCACCAATGTTCCCTCTAAACTTTTCCATCCATGGGTGGATTTTTCCATTCGTGTAAATAATAAATTTTGTTATGTGCACCAAGGCATGTGTGAATGTGCACCACCACGAGAAACAAAAAAAAAAACCCAGCAGGGGGCGCTCTGCTAATCAGCTGGGCAGCACTGGAATCTCTCCTGCATGGCCAGCCAAACACCCAGCTTGCTGGGAATGCCAGTCTGCAGCTCACCACCCTGCCAGGATCCTGTTTTCCACCAAGGAACAGCTGCTGCCTGAGTTAATAGCTCTTTGCTGCCACAGGTGAAGACAGTCTCAGTCTCTCGATAGTGACGGTGTGTGTGGGGGGGGGGGACCGATTCCTTCTCCATGCCCCCAGAAAGGGCAGGGCCTCTGGTGGAAAGGGGGAGGGCAGGGCAGTCAATCCTCAGTGCCCCCCCTCCCAGCCCTCAGAGCCATGTGGAGCAGTGCTCCGGCGGCGGTGATTTAAAGGGCCCAGAGCCACATGGGGAGGGAGCTGCAGATCCAGGAGGAGAACTCAGATCTGCGGGCCTTCACTCCCAGCCTTTCTCCTCCTGCTCCTTTCCTCCTTCACGCCAGCCTGAGGGGAACGCACTGGTCTGACTGACACTCCAGTCGGGTCCACCGAGTGTCGCATGCTCCAGCCCATAAGCTTTGGTGGGCACAGACCGACTTCGTCAGTTGCGCCCTCAGTGACTGAGAGCTTGCTCCCTATTTGCTCTAGCTGCCAAGACGCAAGGGCAGCACAAGAAAGAGCTGCAGTCTGGATGCTCCTCAAACACTAACTGACGGGGGCTGGAATAAATTTCCCCCGCAGCAGGTTTTTCCACAACTGTCCGTTCCTGGGAGTTTAACCGGGCCATCTGATCCTGTAGGACAATTTCTCTATTTCCTTCCGGCGTGGTCAAAGAGACACTAGCAGATGGAGCAGCTCTGATTCCATCTAGCAGACGGCGTTCGTGACACACACTCCCTGGCCAGGAGTGAGCAACGGTCCGAATTCTGCCTCCACTGCATCTGTACAAACCCAGTGACGTTACTGGGATTTCATGGGTATCACCGACGGCAGAATTTGGGCCTGGGTCTGTTCGGTAACAGTGAGCCCAGATCACAACATAGAGATCTGGATCTTGGATTAAGGAAAGGCATTTCAGAGTAGGAACAGAACCCAGATCTGCTCACGTTCAGTCACACCCTCATGCGAGTGTGGTTCAGTCCCTTACACAAGAGGGCTGTTTACACAACTCAGATCAGAGTTTGGATCACAACCCCGTTCCACAGGCATGGAGCAGCGAGGTTGCATTTCAAGTATGTCTATTCGCTTTAGTGTATGCACAAGCTAGGAAGGCATGCTTTAGAATCTGGTCCACATAAGAGGATAAGAGTCTACAACACCTGTCAGCAAGTAGAGCTAATCCTTTAGTTGGAGCATTAAAGTCTGAAGCTGTTTAACGCTGAAAGACCCAGGTTCAAGCCTGCTGGCACCCAAACAGTCCCTGCTCCTAGAACTGGGTAAAGGTTTTTTGTTAAATAGTAAATTCACCCCCAAAATGGAGTTCCAACACAATCAAAACTCTTGGCGAATTTGGGTTGAATTGAATACATAGTTTCCACTGAATACAATTTCTTTTCCCAAAAAAGTCAAAACATCATTTCAAACCAATGTTAGAGCATTTTGTTCCACCCAACGATAGCATTTTCATTATCTTGTTTTGGAGAGAAAAACAAACACAAAAAGTTTTGGTGCAAAACGAATTGATTATAAAAAAAAAAAATCAATGATTTGCTCAGCTCTGATTGCGACATATGCAAATTACAGCACCTCTTGCATGCGGCTACAAGAGACTGTTGTCTGCAAAGTAGTGGCTTTGATCCCAAACTGAAATAAAACATTTCAATTCATGTCCCCATTTTATTTCCTCAAAAATATACCAACAAGGGCTTGTCTGCGTTTGCAAAACTGACTGTCCGCTTGGTCTCATGTAAACATATATTTTCCGTGAAGTGTCAGTTATAAATTATTGTAAACAGCTGTTTCCTATAAGAAATCAATTTAAACACAGAAAATAATGATATAAACTAACGTTTCCCCTCCCCCACCCCTCCTGCCACTTGGTCCCGTGGTCAGATCCATTTCCCCGGCTCTAATTATGAGAGGTCATGTGTCGGGATAAATGGTGCCGTTCCCGAAAGTACTCGTGGCAGATGGGACAGGTCAGCTTCTCCTCCCGTCTCCGCTTGCACTGCGACTCAGGGGAGGCGTAGTCCTTCTTGTGGTGGGACCGCATGTGGAAGACCAGGTCGGACGTCATGCGGAAGGAGAGGTTGCATTTGGCACACCAGTTCTGGGCGGCCACGCCGAACGAGGTGAAGGTGGGCGGCAGCAGCGTCAACGAGGAGGAGGAGGAGGGGGCGGTGGTTTGCAGCTGCCCTCCGGGTTGTTTCGGCCAGGGGTCTGAGGGACATGGGACGGCGTCGCCCCGGCTGAGGCTCGCCTGCATGGCCTGAGAATTACACAAGCCCCTGACCAAGAACTTGGAATCCACAAGGCTGCCGTAGCACGTGATGGCCGCCGTGGTGATGAAACCAGACAGCTCCCACAGGGGGCTCTTCGGCGACTCGGTCATGGGATGAGAGGAAGTCCCGACAGCCCGGCCTGCCAGACCCTTCGTGGGCTTGCTGAACGCGCTTTTCTGCTCCCCCCGGGCTCGGGCGGGCCACACGAAGGAGAAGGCGCTACCCGAGGAAATCAGCCCCATCCCCTTGGGCATCTGCTCTTTGCCCAACGGGCCCAGGCCTCCCCCTGGCTCCAACTCCTTCGCTCTCTCGCTCCTCAGCCGGTCCTTCAGCCTCCTGACCTCGGTGAAAGCACTGGGCTTGTGCTCCCCGGCCTCCTTCTTCGCCGCCAGCTTCCCCGAACTGAGCTTCCAGACGGAGCCCACCGCGGCGTGCTCCCCCGCCACCTCCTCCCTGCCCCCGTGGCTGGGTGCTTCCCCCAGGTTATTCGTCTTCTCCAGCAACACCGTTTTCCGGCTCCTGGGGCTCTCCGCCTCGTCCGATTTCGTTCTCCTCTCCCCCGGCAGCCCGTGGGGCTCGTCTCGCTGCGGGGCTGGTTTCCCCTCCAGATCCCTGGCCAGGCTGTGGAAGTTGGTGGCCTGCGCAGCCGAGTGGTCCTTCCTGGCCTTCTGCTCCGGGAGATTGCTCCCCGGCGGGGCGTGCTTCTCCAGGGCGCAGAGGAAGCAGACGTGGGCCAGATAGCAGTGCTGGCCTTTAAAGGCCTGCCCACAGGCCGGGCACCGGAGATCTGTGGGAACAGAAAATAGCCACTGAGCCACTGAGGGTGTAACAGGCTAAGCCTCCCTGGACAGCCAAGCCACGGCCCTGCCCACGCTGGGCCCGGAGGCCCCAGTCCTGCCTTCTGCTCTGCCCCTATGGCCCAACCCAGCTGTTCCTCTTCCTGCCCACCCTCTGCCTCTCCCCCGAAGCTGGAAAGGGCTCAGCTGGGTGGCCAGCAGGCTGGGGCTTGGGCTGGCGCATGGCCTGGGGCAGCCAGATACCCAGGGCTCGGGGCAGCCGGGGCAGGTTGACCGGAGCTCAAAGATGCTGGGGCAGGCCGGCCAGAGCTCAAGGATACTGGGGCAGGCCAGACGGGGCTCGAGGCAGCCGGGGCAGGCTGGCTGGGGCTCAGGGCAGCCAGGGCAGGCTGGCCGGAGCTCAAAGAAGCTGGGGCAGGCTGGCTGGGGCTCGGGGCAGCCGGGGCAGGCTGGCTGGGGCTCAGGGCAGCCAGGGAAGGCTGGCCGGAGCTCAAAGATGCTGGGGCAGGCCGGCCAGAGCTCAAGGATGCTGGGGCAGGCCAGACGGGGCTCGAGGCAGCCGGGGCAGGCTGGCTGGGGCTCAGGGCAGCCAGGGCAGGCTGGCCGGAGCTCAAAGAAGCTGGGGCAGGCTGGCTGGGGCTCGGGGCAGCCGGGGCAGGCTGGCTGGGGCTCAGGGCAGCCAGGGAAGGCTGGCCGGAGCTCAAAGAAGCTGGGGCAGGCTGGCCGGAGCTCAGGGCAGCCGGGGCAGGCTGGCCGGGGCTCGGGGCAGCCGGGGCAGGCTGGCTGGGACTCGGGGCAGCCGGGGCAGGCTGGCTGGGGCTCGGGGCAGCCGGGGCAGGTTGACCAGAGCTCAAAGATGCTGGGGCAGGCCGGCCAGAGCTCAAGGATGCCGGGGCAGGCCGGACGAGGCTCGGGGCATCTGGGGCAGGCTGGCCGGAGCTCAAAGAAGCCAGGGCAGGCGGGCCAGGCCTCGAGGCAGCTGGTGCAGGCTGGCTGGGGATCAGGGCAGCCGGGGCAGGCTGGCTGGGGCTCAGGGCAGCCAGGGCAGGCTGGCCGGAGCTCAAAGAAGCTGGGGCAGGCTGGCTGGAGCTCGGGGCAGCTGGGGCAGGCTGGCTGGGACTCGGGGCAGCTGGGGCAGGCTGGCTGGGGTCCGGGAGCTGGGGCAGGGTTTCTCCAGATGCAGTAGGAGGCTTGAGGCTCCTCTGGTGAGGGGAGGTGAGAAGGGGGAGGTAGGGGTGGGCCTCAGGCTGAAGGGGGGCAGGGGACGAGCCTCCCCGAATGGAGAGTTCGTGTGCCTGCCGTGCCATTGCGTTCTGCAAAGTCGAGGTCCTGGCTGCTCTCACTGACACGGGGCCAAAGCAGGAGCTGCTCTGTTGCTGGGTCCCTGGGAGAAGCTGACGGGAGAGGGGGACCCCAGTACTGTCCTTTGTGCGGCTAAGTCAGGTGCTCTCAGCAGAGACTGGCTAGATCCGCCTTCCCCGCCCAAAACCCAGGTCGGGGCCGGATCTTGCCGAAAGGCAAATCACATTTGCAGGCGTCTCAACGCGAAACCCAGCGCCCAGCTCCCCCGCGCATCCAAAAGCAGGATCCACATACGGCCTGCGCCCCCCCTACGCCGCAGGTCCCGCTGGAGACTGCGCAGGGGCCAGCCCCACTGGTGGAATTACGGCAGGGTTCTTAGAACACCCCTGCTCTGGGACGAGAGGCATCTGGTATGTTTCGCTCACAGCCCCTCCCAAGGCACACGATCCAGCGGCTGCCCAATACCGGATGTCCGTGCGGGAGGAGGGTCATACCTCCTGATTTAGATTCACACCTTAGGTTACTTAGATCACGGAAACCTTCCCACTCTGAGCTGGTAAATTTCCAGGCCATTGTCACCAATCTGAAACCGATCCGTGTGTCTCCACACACACACTCTGCACTGGTTTCACTGAAATCAGTTTGACAGCTCACTGAGTGCAGAAGACCCTCGCGATTTGCGGAATCGCTATTCACGGTTCCACATATTTGCGGGGGTGGCCTGGTCTGGCCTGCGGGGGTGGGCCTAGGAGCCACGGGGAGCTCGCCGCGGGGGCCAGGAGCCACAGCGCCCAGTATTTGCGAATTTCATCATTCGCGGTGGCGCCAGGAATGCATCCACCACGAATGGCGAAGGTTTCCTGTCTCGACTCCTGTGTGGACGCCCTTCTAGCGCTTTAACAGGGATTCTAGCGGACAGCAAATATACCAACGTAATCCTGCTGCGAGCCAGATTGAAGCCGGTTGGAGAGCCTCCTCGCTGGATGTCTCACCGATTCGAAAACAATCCGCTTAGAAAATCACCCCGAGAGTCACGCTACCGCTGTGTGTGTGGCTAGGCTGGGAAGCCAATCCACGGTGGGGCTTTTAACAAGGGCATTGCTCTCCGGGTGACTCATTTGCAAAGCAGTGCCCGGAGGGTAAGAGAATCTTCCCCAGACAACTGTGTTCCCAAGAGCCCGGAGAATCAGAGCTGGGCTCTTCTCTTGCCCGGCATCGCCTGTAATGGAGCTGTCGCCCTCCGCCACCCCCGTGCAACCGCCACGTCTGGCAGGTTTCCCTCCAGGACTCACCGGCTGGGAGCGTCCTGGCCTTGAGTGCACTGAAACCCAGGAGGCTGGAAAGCTCCTCGTCGTACCAAACCAGGAGCTCCTCGGTCTTGCCGATTTTCCTCGTCGGTCGATAGTACAGCTGGCTGTGTTTCAAGTAGGCTTCCAAGTTCTGTTCCTTGCCGCTGGCCGCCGGTTGGACGAGCCTCATCCAGGGCAGTCCGGCGGCGCTGGGTGCGGCGGTGACATCTACCTGGCAGGCACAAGGCAAAGAGAGGGGCAATAGGGACTCCGGGTACACAAAGCCGGTCCTAGCCTGGCTTGCATGGGATCCCATCCGTACGGGCCGCGGGACCGACGCGGCCAGCGTTTACACGGGGGGCGGATTCTGTCTGACACCCCCAAAGGTCGCTGGGTCTGCAGCCTTCCTGAACACAGGGGAGCACAGAGCCCGCAGCCGGGGAAAGGCTGGTGAGAGAATGGAGCCATGGAGACCAGGACAGACACTGGGACACGGCTGGCAGCACCCTCCCATTAACCCTGTGCCATCCTGGGGAATGTGCCCAGCATTTCCAGATGCCCCCTTCTCTCTCTGCCCTGCTGCTCCCCGCCCCCACCATGGGCAGCAGGTGAAGGCCCAGCCCCACCCCTTCCACCTGAAGCCCCGCCCCTTCAGCAACCTTCTCTCCACCCCCCATGGAGCCCTCCAGCCCCAGCCCAATCTTTCTGCCAGCATCCTCCCATCTCCAACAGGCCACGTCAGGGCCTGTCTTCAAGGCTTTGCTGCTCTGTGACAGCTGCTCTTTCCAGACCTGACGCACTCGCTACACCTAACGCGCCATTGTCCTGATCTAGACCCAGGGGGAGGCATGTCATATGTCACTGGACAGCTCAAAACACCCTGATCGTTAATATTCTTGTGAGGTGCATGGTGAGGGCGTGCACAAAGCGGTACGGACAGGCCAGGACTGCTAGCCTGGTATGGATGGGGAAGCTGAGCCAGAAGGAGATGAGGTGACTTGCCGAGGGTTGCCCAGTGAGTCAGTGGCACAGCCGGGAACTCAGGTTCCTGGTCTGCTCTCCAGCCTTGATCCCGAAAGCATGAGTAGGTACTCCAGATAGAAACCAGAACCTCCATGACACTCGCCTCCATGGTCAATTCACTCCAATGGGAATGTCCAAGCAAATTTAATGTAAAGAAGAGTGGGGAACCTACGGCCCAGGGGCCGGATGCAGCCCCTGGGTTGCCTGGATCTAGCCCCTGAGGCTGAAGTCCTCCCCCAGCACTGGGGAGCCCATACTGGTGCTCCAGTGCCTCACCCCATCACCTCCCCACAGCTCCTGGCCCCTCACTGATTTTTCTGTGGGTCAGCAACCCCCACCCCAAAGAAGATTCTCCATCCCCAATGTAAAGTGATAGCCTCTTCTTAGGTGATAATAGATCACCCTGTAGATCCTAATAAATAATTCGATCCCTGCCACTGAATTCTACAGGATAGTGCAAACCCCCTACCGAAATGATCTCATTCTCCGTTAAATTATTGTGGGCTTTGGGATTATCACTAGAGAACCCTATTAAACCTCTGCCGAGCCTTTTGGATTTCATGTCTACTGATGCCTGTAGAACTTTTCTGGGCAGGATATTATTAAACACAACTAATAGTCACTTGTGCCTTGCTCTCCATCTTCAGAAAGAGTGCCATTTATTCCGATTTTTGCCTCGAGTAAAAAATTCAAATGTATTTCAAGGTCTCCACAAAGGACAAGCACTCGACAAGCGAATGCTGCAGACTCAATTATTTCTGAAATAACTGGCAGAGCTAGAAACAGGTATTTGTAAAACGTGTGCAATATGATACACAACCCGCCATATGAAAAGAACTGTATTTAGGGTAAAAAGGCAAGCAATGGAAAGTGACAAACCCACCAGAATATAAGGAAGTCTGTGAAAACTTAAACACGCCCGGTTGTGCATCTGTATGGAGATGCGCTCTTCCATTAGGTGACCCCAGGCAATTTTTTCCAGAGGGCTCTTGGCTCATTCAGTACACAGCAGGAATGACGCTCTGGGAATGATACTCGGATAGTCCGTATTTATCCTTTTCATTCCATGTGAGGCCCCTGCCTTATTCCCTGCACGTCATTCTAAACATGCACTAGACAGGGAATTATTAGTTTTATAGAATCATAGAACCCAGAATGGGAAGGGACCTTGAGAGGTCATCGAGTCCCATCCCCTGTCCTCACGGCAGGACCAAGCACCCTCTAGATCGGGGTTCCCAACCTGGGGTACGCATACCCCCTGGGGGTATGAGAAGCTTGTCAAGAGGGTACGGGGAATATTTGGTAAATAACTAGATTCTTCTAACTGAAATATTCCAAAAGTAGTAGTGTTAGTGAAAAAAGTTGTGGATTCTAGAGTCTAGAATTTATTTCCTTTCATATTGAATAAGGGGTACGGGAAGGTTTACTAAAAGCCAAGGGGGTACGGGGACCAAAAAAGGTTGGGAACCCCTGCTCTAGATCATCCCTGATAGGTGTCTGTCTAACCTGCTCTTAAATATCTCCAGTGCTGGAGATTCCACAACCTCCCTAGGCAATTGATTCCAGTGTTTCGCCACCCTGACAGGTAGGAAGTTTTTCCCAATGTCCAACCTAAACCTCCCTTGCTGCAGTTTAAGCCCATTGCTTCCTGTCCTGTCCTCAGAGGCCAAGGAGAATAATTTTTCTCCCTCCTCCTTGTAACACCCTTTTAGATACTAGTAGACTTCCCTTTTGCTGTTCATCACGGCCATAGCCACGCCTAAGACAGACTAATTAATTGATCTGTGCAAGACAGAGAGGATTTTCCCAGCTTGGAAACTGAGGCACGAAACAATTCAGGATGAAATTTTGCAAAACAAAGTGCTGATCTGAGAGGGGCTGTTTTGAAAGAGAGATGTGGAGATACAACGTATTGGGCGAGAAGAATGATTTTAAATGTCACCCCTACGCGATTTCTCTCCCTTTGTGGCTCCAAGAAGTGCCCGGCTGCTGAGCCAGGGGGGTTTGTAGGAGAAACAGCGTTTGGGGCATGGCTGCTGTTTTCACCCCTCAGAACACAAGCAAAAGGATGATGGCATTAGCTGCTCAGCCAGACGAAAGCCCTGCTAAGAATCAATTAGTGGAAGAGTTCATTAGCGTACGGGAGGGGATGAATTAACATGCCCTGCAACTGGTTCCCTTTACACTATCTGGTACTTAATCATGATTGACGCGTATGGAAGTCCCACACTCCCAGTGGCTGTAATTAATAGCTGCCACTAATTAGGGCCTGGCTTTCAGAAAGGCTGAGCACCGATTCGTGCCTCTGAGCATGGCCAAGAAACAGGTGGGAGCTCTGGACAGCAGCCCCCAGGAACCAGGGCTGAAGGTGTGGAAAGGGGGCAAGGAAGATGTGAGAAGGGCAAGAGAGACTGAAGCCACGGAGCATCAAAGGAAGCCTAGCCAAGTGTGCGGGGGGGGGGGGGACAGTTGGTCTGTGGATGTACTTCTGGGCCCAAAGCCCAACTCTTAAGCTTATGGGTCCCTCAGACAATGCGTTCCTCCCTTGTGTCCACAGAATAGAGAAGGTCTTGGTGGCTCAGCTGCAGCTCCACAGGGAGGGAAAAGACAGGACCTTTCAGGGGAAGGCAGGTGACACAGGACACTGTGCGTAGCTAGGCAAGGGGCAGGGGGAGTTTAGCAGGCCCGACTGATTTGCAGCTGGCTGGCTCGCTTGGGTGGAGGGGGACCAGGGTGGATCAAGCTAGGGGAGCCCTGTTGTTCCTCAGGTCTAGCATGCAACCACCGCCCTGGAACTGCTCGGCTCTCCTTCGTGGATATCTATCTATCTATCTACTACTACGTATTTGAAATCTTCTGTCTGTCTGTCCGTCTGTCTATGTGCCTGCTTGTTCAAGAACTCCTGGGACCACCAAATTTGGTAGGCAACTTCCTCTTATCATCACTTAAATCAAGGTCCGGGTTTGGTTGTTCCAGGACAATGAGATGTGCCTGGAATGGGACTGGTTCTCATAAATCAGAAAGGGAGGGGTCTGCGAGCAGGGACAGTTATATTGTATAATGACCACAAGGTGGCAGCAAGGGACAGAGGGAGAGTCTGGGACAGCTATAACCCAACGCAGTAGCAGGGGCCGGGGTGGAGAAAAGGACAGCTATTTACTATATATTTGTATGTCTGTCTGTCTGTGTGTTCCTCGGCCAGGGGACGTGCACCCCTCCCATGACTGTGCCCACTGGAGATGCAGCGGCCCTGGAGAGGCGCTTCTCACCTGGCCCCAGGCTGCTGTGGTGAGAGAGGGCTGGGGTTGTCCTCTCTCCCCGGGGCAGCCTGTCCCCTGCCCCCCTCCTCCCCAGCCCCGCCCCAGAGCAATGATTCAAATGAAGAAAAACAAAACAGAATTGAGTTCAGGACCCGCACAAGGCCGGGTAAATCTTCTAGCCCAATAGTAAAGACCAGGCTCCCCTACCTTAAATACATAATGGATTGTTCTTCTCTCGGAGCATTTCAGGGCAATAAAGGCAAGCGTGTCCAGCAAGGTGTTCTGCAGCATGCACGGCCCGAAGCTGGCCTGCTCGGGGATGTCTTGGGTGGTCTGGACAGTGGCAAACACTTCCGGAAAGTGCTGATGCAAGAGCTTGTTGTCACCCGTCCAGAGTTTAGGCAAAGCCGGCAGTTCCATCCCCGACCTGTAACAAAGCAAGGCGTCACTTCCCCGGGGGCTAGGAAATGGGAGGGGGAGGAGGGATGAACCCCATCGTGATTTATACCTCGAAGGCCGTAGGGAGCTGGAATTGACTTATAACGAGATGGGATCGTTAGCGCTCGCTAGGCAGAGCTAGTAGGCACCGGCGGGTGGGCATTGGCGGAGTTTGCCTAGCACATTGGAGCTTGTGGCTTTATTGACAAGCGATCCTGCACTAACACGTCCCTCTTAATCTTGTGAATAAATCAGTCCGTCTATTCCAGGGTGTTTAGCCAGCTGCTCCTGGGGCCCAGCAGCTCCCCTGCTGCTGGCTGTGTCTACCCAGGACCGTGACGCTGTGGGCACAGTAGGGAAAAGCTCCAGTTGATGAAAAGAAAGTCAAGCTAGTCCCGTCTAATCGCAGTTCTGTTACAGGATCACAAGCCACAGGACTTTCTCAAGACACGGCCATTGTCCGCTGCGCGCCCCCAGACTGGAAATGCTGGGACTGTTCCAAACAATTCCGGCTTTTCTTCATCAACTGAAGCTTTTCCCCCACTGGGCGTCCTGCCTTTTATGTCCTGTTTGTACTTTGTAGGGGGATGAACCCCAGTGTCCTGGCCAAATTCCAGCCGGGGAAGTTACAGTCCGCTCCTTAAGGCGGTTACAATTGGGCACAGAGTTCTCTTTGTTTCCTGGCCGGCTTGGTGGAGCCTTAATACTGTGTGCTGTTATCTGCCTGCCCCGCTGCACCCCCGAGGTGGCTGCATTTCAATTGACATTATATCAGCTAGGAAAGCAATTGATTTGAGAGCCCTCTCGGTGAGGGGGACAGGCCCGGGGTAAATTAGCGCCAGAGAAGCAGCAGCGGGTTTTGGTTGGGCAGAACCTCCTCAGTCCGGCTTTGGGTTTTGCAGGCGCACACGGGGGATGATTTGGATCCAGATCGCCTTCCGTTTGAACACCCAGGACCAGTGTTCCCTGGGAGCTGAGCGCTTGGGCGGCCGCCCAGGAGAGATTCAGGTCCTGCCCAGCTGATTGGCAGAGTGTCCACAGCTGCCCAGAGCCAGCAACATGCGTTTCTACTGGTGGTGCACATCTGCACATGCCTCAGTGCACATAACAAAATTTAGTCCACACAAGGATGCAAACTACTGGATGGAACATTGCCCAGGATTCAGGGGGGTTGGGAAAAGATCCCAACCCCGGAGGGTTTCCAGAGGTTCTGGGGACCCAGAGAGGACTATGCCACAGAGCACACGCATGCACAAACACACACACGAGTGCATGCATGCACAAACACACACACACACAGAGTGACGCATAAACACACACACACACACACACAGAGCACGCAAACACACACAGAGAGCACATGCACACACACACACAGAGCGCACAAACACACACACACGAGTGCACACACAAACACATACATACACACAGCGCACCCACAAACACATACACACACATACAGAGTACACACACACAAACACACACACACAGAGTGCACACACACATCCATAGTGTGCATGCATAAACACACACACACACACACACAGAGTGCACGCATAAATACACACACACAAGTGCACACACAAACACACACACACACACAGAGTGTACGCACAAACACACACGCGAGTGCACACAAACACACACACAAGTGCATGCACACACACACACAGTTCATGCACAAACACACACACGAGTGCACGCACACACACGAGTGCATGCACACACACACACAGTTCACGCACAAACACACACACACACCCCCTGTAACTGCTGGAGATGGATTGGGAATCTCAGCTAGTATCCGATCAGCCCATTTTCGCCCCGTCCCACCCCAGCATCTCTCCGATACAAGACCCCCCCCCCCTTTTGTTTGCCTCTTGCTCAGTGCCGGCGATGGGCAAAGATCCGTGGCAGACCAAGCCCCCCAATCCGGCAGCAGTGGATGCCGAAGCCGGTACAGGCGGCGTTCGTGCCCCGCAGCAAAGCTGGGGACGTGGAACAGGGGGTCTGTCCATGGCAAAGCGGCTTGTCGGGGGCAGGCCTGACACGGCCTGGCGGTGTTGGAAGCCTCCGGCAGGTGGGGACAAAACTGTGGAGCCGCGGCGTCCAGCATGCGAGCCACTAGCCACCTGTGGCTACGTGGCCAGAGGAGGGGGGCTAGTTCGCTACAGCGGTTGGACACCCGGCTTTGGAGGCTGAATACTTGATTGAATGCACCATCTAGTGGTTGGCCTTGTCATAACGCCACCAGGCAGCCTTCTCCTTTGTGCCGTGGGCTGGTGTGTATCCTGCCCTGGTCACTGCGGTCTCTGGGGCCCGCATCCAGAAGAGCAGGTGGGCCCACGAAGCATGGAGAAGGCAGTGCCTCTCCACCTAACTCCTCGGTAGGGCGCGATCCTGTGAGCGGCCTCTAAGCATCCCCACTGGATCCGACCTCCAGAGAGGACAGGTGTTCCTCCTCCCCTGGATCGCGCTGCGGGTTAGATCAGAGACGGGCCATCAGGGAGCCAGCCATAGGCAGCCACAGAGGAGATGGCTCCCGAAAACACAGGCACGGAGTGAGGAGGCGAGAGGTCTCTGCATTGCACGGATGCCTACGTGGGGGGTTAGGGGCTCACCTTTGTGGATCTGGGCTGGACCTCCTTCCAGGCATGCACACGGCAACCTGACTTTCCCCTGCCTTTTGTGGCTTGTCCTCTCCTGCCCTTGCCTCAGAGGGAGAAGTGTGCGTGCCATGCCGTGCCGTGGCTTATGGGGGTAGGGGTTGGGGGAAAAAGGGGGCGCTGTTAGTGAAGCAGGGTGGAAGATGTGCACTTGACACATGTTGCAGAAGGTGGGGAGATCTGGTGTGGTCCTTTGTTCCCGGAGAAGACTCTGTCTCCTGCCCAGACCAGCTTTCTCCTTGGGGTAGAAAGTTCCTCTGGGCTTGCGGAGCAACATTGTGGCCCATGAGCCTATCCAGGGGCAGTCGGCGCGTTCAGAGACCTGCCGTGCCTTGAAGATAAAGACTGAGACCTTGAACTCCATGTTGAGAGAGTTTCCTGCTTGACCCTTTGACCCACCTCCCCTGGAGGGTAAAGGCAAAGAGGCCTCGGCAGTGGAGTGGGGGAGAGAAAAGAGGGCTAGAGGCAGAGTGCTGAGAGATGGAGAGACACCAGACCTCTTGGGACACTTATCAGGCAAGGAGGACAGGAACCGGGGCTGGGTTTATCTCCCAGGAGAACAGCAGTAAAAAGAGGGGCCAATTAAGCTAGAATTGAAAACCGGGATTTTTTTTTTTCAAAACCTCTTTTGTGGCCATCATTGAAATGCTTTTGGTGGAATTTTCATAAATGCAAAAAAATCTGAAACAGTTAGCGCCATTTGCCACGCTTTGCGTTTGGAGAACCCTTCCAATCAGCATTTCTGTGTTGGGGGGTTTTGTTTTAGTCCTGGGTTTTTGGGGGGGGAGGAATGTTTGTTTTTTGAATACACAATAAATTAATGCAATCCCCACATTGGGGGCATGTCAAACCCTACGGAACAAAAACAACTTCCAAATATTTCATGACCTTTTGTTTCCATTTATTAGAGAAACACCCCCTTGGGGGAGGGAAGGAGGAAGGTGAGGGTAGGAGATGCGGAAGTAAGAAAACCTCCATCCTGGCAGAAAGAAACTTACGAAACCTGGGGAGTCAATTTCTGTCTCAGCTAACACAGAGCAACCCCAATGGAGTCGAAGCACTCAAATCAGGGGTAAGACAGAATAACTGTTCTTGGAGTACGAACCTGGGACTGCTCAGGGCCTGGTCAATGCAACGCTTCTGCTGTTCTCCCACCACTCCTCGCAAGTCCAAAAAACTACAATCAACTACGGAGCGGACGTATGCAGGTTCGGTATTGACTTGTCACGTAGGGATCTGCTAAATTCTCCGGAGGGGTTTTCAGCAGGTATGTAACACAAAAAAGCTGCAGTCTAAGGGAGCGTCTACACTGCACCCTTAGCTCAAAATAAGCTACGCAATTTGTTGAGTTAATTTCAAAATATCTTATTTCATCACTTGGCGTTGGCTACACAGTGCCAAATTTTGAAATATACCGCTATTCTGAAATGTCCCTTAATCCCCGTGGAACAAGGTTTACAGGAACGTTGGAATAGCACACCTGTTACTTCGAAAGATATTTTGAAATAACCGGTGCACCGTCAAGATGCAGAAACGCAATTTCGGGAGACCGGAAGTATCCTGAAATAGCTCCGCAGAGTAGATGTGCCCTAAGAGCTGCAATGCAACTAGACAGCTTAACATGGCAACTTCTCCTTCCTTTAGCATGCACCCCAGAAAGGAAGGAGACTAACCATGAGGGAGGAGAACCAAGTTTGTTGTTCGTGATGGACCAAAATATAAATGTCTTTAAATCTGACCTTCTGCCAAAATTCACATTCCTGGATGGGAGCCGGCCTCTGGGGGTTGGGTTTGAGTTTGGATCCAAAGCCAAAAGAGACCCTTGGATGTTGGAAATGGTGCAAGATCAAAAGAGCAGAAATGTCTTAGAACCGCTCCTGAGCGTGCAACAATCTCAAACGTGAACCTCAGCCTGAACCCCAGAACGGATTCATTCAGCAGCCCAGATGCTGGATCCCCAGCCTGGAGCTCGTTTGGGTCCTAAACCAAAACCAGTGTCCTAAGCAAGAGAGTCGATACTGTTCGAGGAAAGTGACATCAGGAGTTGAGTAGCTTTGCAGGGAGCCGTTAATCAGTGCAGGAGAAGCTGTTTGTGGACCCCTAACTTCTCCTGGAAAGCAAAATCAGTGTGTGGCTCACGTAGTACCAGAGAGAGAGAGAGAGAGAGAGAGATCTCCTAACCCAGTGGTCCCCAACCTTTTGGGGCTGCTGGGCACCCGGGGCCGGGGGCTGCACATGCACCGGGCACCCAGGAGCAAGAATGGCTTGGGCCGGCCCTGGTCACTAGGCAAGTGCACATAAATGCCCCGGCGGGCGCCATGGCACCCACAGGCACCGTGTTGAGGACCACTGTCCTAACCCATAGGTTCCCAAACTGGGGGCGTGCCCCCGTGGGGGGCATGAAATAATTCTAGGGGGGGACGCGAGGCATCCTGGGCAGACTTTAAAATGGCCGCTTTAAAAGGGCAATGCCTGCTCTGCTCTTAAAAGGGCAAACTTTTTTTTTTGCGCTCAACAAGTTTTGCTACTATTTTGAGGGGGGGGCATGAGGGTTTCTCAAAAATCAAAAAGGACATGACGCCAAAAATTTTGGGAACTACTGTCCTAACCGCTGTGCTCCGTTGCTTTGTCGAATCTAGACTCAAGCGGCTGGAATGACAGGACCACCATCAGCTTCTTAACAAGGGAGCTATTTCCTGCTGCTGGATCATAGAATCCCAGGGCTGGCAGAGACCTCAGAAGTTGAGTCCAACCCCCTGCTCAAAGCTAGAACAACCCAACTCAACCCTCCCAGCCAGGGCTTTGGCAAGCTTGGAACGATTTAATTGGTTTGGAACCTGCTTCCCTTCTTCCGCCCACTGCTAACCGTTTATTCCCAGATCCACCCCCTTAGAATACACTGAACTATTCCCTCTCTTTCTGGCACATACACCTGCCAAACACTTGCTGATGCTTATCCGTGTTGGCCTTTTGCCCCAGGTAAGCATGTCTCCTTTGCATGTCTCCAAAGCCAACGCTTCTGGCCCGTATGTCAGTTTCCTTGCCCCTCCATGAAGTTGCTCTGGTACAGAAGTGCCTAAAGATGCACACATGTTGCCAGCCGTTTTGATCAATGGGAAGGCGTTCAGGAAAGAGACACTCAATGAGGCAGGCATCCAGGAGGAGGGATGAATAAGGGGCAATGTGGCTCGTTTAGTCAAGTGACAGCCGAGAGGTGGCAGGTTAAGTCCCCCGATAGTCTGAAGGACACAAATGTAGGAGAATTCTCTCGGGCTCTAGCAGCCATCTGCATGACACTGAGCGGTGAAATGCAATAAATATGTACCGTCTACACTGCCCACTTCATCGGTAGGTCTCAGCGCACTTTACAAAGGTCAGAGTCATTGTCCCCTTGTCCAGATGAGGAAACTGAGGCACAGAGGGTGACGTGACGTGACTTCCCCCTCCTCACCCATCAGGCTAAGGGCAAACCCAGGACTCTAACCCAGGTGTTCTGAGTTCTGAACCAGTATGCTAACCATTAGGCAAGGCTGTCTGCGTGTGAGGGGGTAGTCTGCCCTCGAGTGCTGTGTAGGATTCAGCCACCCAGTCACCCAGTCTTCTGGGAGGTTTTAACGTAGGCAAAGACCAAGAAATTGGAGGCATCGAGGGTGAGGAAGGGGAGCCTCACTGAGCAGGGAGAAGGGGGCAGGTACATGTGTTGCCTCCTGTCTTGGAGCACCAAAGACACCTGTTCTCTGAGCCTGAGGAGTAACAGGGGAAAGGGCCCGGCAGCAGGAGAAGTTGGCTAAGGCCCGGTCGCTGGCCTGAGTTATAACCCAGCCCCAGGGAGGAGGCCTGGAGACTCCTGGAAGCACAAAGTTGCTCCCAGAGGACACCAGCCCTCACAAAGGGGACAGACGTTCTGAACTCCCCTGCCTGACCGACAGGGACCTAAGGACGATGGGCCACAAGGCATGGGGGGGCAGCTCTGACTGCAGTTCCCCCCCCCGCCTCGGTGCTTCCCCATGGGGCTGAATAGCCCAACCACGAGATCCTTTAGGGCCAGGGTGTCACCCCGCCCTGGGCGGGGGAGGAAACAGCCCACATTTGGATTAGCCCCGTGGGCCCAGGCAGCCCCAGCGCGAGCTCCGGTCGTGGCCCCTCTTCTGCTGCAGGCATGGACTGCAGTCGCCCTAGCAACCTTGCCCCAGGCCCACCTTGAGCTGCGGGCAGGCACCTTCCCAGAGCCTTGCGGCCTGCCTCTTGCCCCCTCGTCAAGGACGGGCTTCGGTCCAGACACCACGGCGAGGAATCCCCCCTCCGCTTGCCAAGACAGCCCTCCCCCCCCCCCGCATCAACAGCTCCCCCCGCCTCGGCCAGGGCTCCCCCACCGGTGGGACAGGATGCACCGTGATGCCGTCTCCGTGACGCCTCTCAAAGGGTGGGCGCGCGCCACACCCCGTCACGGCTGGCGCTCTTCCTATAGGGGCTCGCTGCTTTTCGGGGGCGCCTTGCCCCCCAGCGAGTGATACACCCGCCTGATGGCCCTCAGTGGCACATTTCTGCACCCCGGCTTTGAGAGACCCGTCCAAGCGGCAGCCCCCCAGGTGGAGTGCGCCTCTGGGGGCAGCCCCGGGAGTTCTCCACTAGATGGCGGAGGACCCACACGGCTGCTTACTCACAGCCTTGGGGGGCTTTGTGTGTTGCTTGTGGGCCCAGCTCCCAGCTCCCAGTTCTGGCCCTGTGACTCATTGGAGCTGCCTTGCGCACAGCTGGGCCACTTCAAGCCATCACGTTTTCCTGACGTCTCTCCTCACGTAGCTTCCAATCCAGACAGGCCAGGCCCTCTCCAAAGGCAGGGCACTACAGTAGCTATTTCCTCTCCCTTGTGCTCTTTTAACCATCTGCATTTCCTGCTTCTTGCATTTCATTTGCTCCCCTTTGCTAGGAGAACATCTTGGGGCGGTCTGGGAACTTTTCGGGCAGTACCCTGAGAGATGAGAGCAAACACTCTTTTCAGAAAGGGGGCAGGGGAGCTTAAGGGTGAATTCGTTCTCTAGATCCCTGACTTGGACCTTAAAACGTCGCTACTCACGCCCGGAAACGGCGCGGCTTGCTGCATTCTGTTGGTGGGCTTCACAAAATAGCAAGCTAGAAGCCATCTCCCACCCACCTTCCCAGGACTTGTCGCCATGAAAAGGAGAAGAGAGGCCCTGTTGAAAATATGGCACTGCCGTTGACTCGCTTATGACAGGCAGGGCTGGGAACACCAGCTATTAAACGTGCTCAGTGCTTCCTGTTTCCACAAGCTTAAGTTGCCTATAACTTTACCAAACTTTAATTATTTGGGCTGGAGTTTTTCACGCCAGGCTGAATTGTTTTGGATACCTCCAATGGCTCAGCTGTGGCCAAAAATGCGGCTAAGGGAAAGTTCATTGTTTTGCCCAGGCTACAAACTTTTGGAAACTTTTGACTTCCTTTGGAAAGCTTTCGCCTCCACATACTCTGGAGCAGGGACATGACATTTGGCAGGTGACATCTGTGTCTGGGATGGGCCTTTGGCTGTTGCTCTGAAAATCTGCCGTAAAGTGGCCAGTTTACAAGCCTTGGCGGGGGGGGGGGGGGCGGTCCCCCAGTTTGCACATGCTCAGTAGAGACTTGCTAGTTTTTAGCAGCTCATTTCCCCAGGATTCCACCTGCATTGTGGATGGGCGGTGGGTGAAGGTAGCGCTGGGGGAGGCAAGGAGCAGGGACAGGGATGTAAGGCTGCAGAGTGGAGATTGCAACTGACTAGCTGAAGAGACTGGGACTTGGAGGGGCAGCCAGGGCTGGGGGTGCAGAAGAGGCAGGACTGGGACAGAATCGAGGTGGAGAGCTTGAGGCAAAAGGAGCCGAGCTGCGGAGGACCAGGCGGAAGGATTCGGGGCCACTCAAGAACATTCCCTTCCAGAGCCTGGAATGGAGCCCAAGATTTCCTTGTCTTGCCATTCCTCTGCTGTCAGAAAATATCTATGAAACCCACCAGCAAAGCATCCCATCCTCCGCTAGGGCTGATCTACATAAAAGATAACAACCTACTACTGCTGTCAGTTACTTTGTTCACTCGTGTAGCAGAGGTCTGCCATGGTGGATCGATGCAAGAGGGCGTAACTATCGTGTCCCATTCTGTCTTTGAAGTTTGCTTTTTTTTTAAACCTAGGAGAGGCCTCTCACGTGCACGTCTATGTCAAAAAATTCAAGGTGGAAAAGTATCAACACTTCAGAATTTCCTGTAGGGCGGAAATTCCCTTTTCCAGCCAGTTTTTAAGAAAGAGTTGTTCGCATATAAACGTTTCCCTGCGGGATTTGAAACAAATCCAGCAATACACGATAAACAAAAGTCCCTTTTTGTTCACAAATCACCTGCACACAGTCAAAATCAAGGTACAGGTGGAACTCCATGAGCAATAATTACCCAGGGTGGCTTTGCTTTCTACTGGGCCTTCTTGCAAACCAAAGTTTGTGTAACCCTCACACCTGCTGGGTGAGGGTCCCCACTTTCACTCCGGAAGCTTGGGCATAGAACCTCACTGGACGGAAACCGACCTGTTCGGAGAGGATGGGATCCAATCTGGATCTCTGACTCCAGATCCAAACACCTCCAAGCCTCTGGGGAGTCACATCAGCCTTCTTTAGACCTAGGGTGTTGTCGGGGTCCCCCTGGAGACGTAGCACCTGGTAGAGCCTCACACCGTTCGTCGGCCTCCATCCTCCATATTCCGCAGTCCCCTCCATCCAGGCCCTCAGCTGTGGATGCACCATCAGATCTCAGCTCGGTACCCAGCAGTGCAGTGACATGCTGAGCTGCCAACGCTTTTCCTTCCGTGCCACCTCTCCAGCTGCAGCAGCCATGCAGACGAAGGAGGCAGATCTACAGTTCTTGCTAGGAAGGGGGCAAATTCCTGGAGCACGGTACCTGGCTTGTAGACAGGTCAGGCAAAACAGAGGAACCATTGGGCGGGGGGGGGAGATAAAGATGGCTTCCTAGGTCTTTCCTCTCCTTCTTTGAGTTCATTGCAGGTCAGGTGGTATCTCCCCAGGAAAGGGACAGCCCCCTTGGAGCAGAGCACAGCCCGGGGTAATCTCATGGACCATGGGTGGAATCTTTATGTCGTTTACAAAGAGGGGCCACCTTTTTAAAGAGTAAATTCACGGCTGAAGTTCGCTGACTGTTCTCTGCCTCGCTCCCTCGCCAGCCCCCCACTGCCAGAGCTGACTGCACAATTAAATGGGAACAATTTATCTGATGGCTTTTCCCCCTTTTAATTCTGAAGCCTATACCCTCCCTCAGACTGCAAAACAGAGCTTAGCTGGGGTTTCACGTTGGCTTTATGCATGGCCCCGTGTGTTACCTTCCAGGAATTGTCTAGTAGCAGATCTTGAATTTTATGAATTGTTCTGGTATTTCTAAGCATCGGATGAGGAGGTTTCGTGCACACATTTGAGTCTTCGGGGGTTTGCAAACTTCCCAGAGCAATGTTCCCTCTGATCTTTTCCATCCATGCGTGGAATAATTTTACGTGCACCGTGTCATGTGTGAATGTGCACCACCAGTAGAAACAAAAAACCTAACTGTGGGCACTCTGCTCATCAGCTGGGTGGCATCTGAATCTCTCCTGCATGGCCGCACAAGTGTCCAGCTTACAGGGAACACTGGTCCAGAGGATCTGAAATTCAATATTTGAGCTGGGTGGCAGGTCATCTCAGCTGCCTGGTCTGGTTTCTGGTTCCCCTGTTAAGCTGGGATAACCCAACCTTGATGACCACAACTGCCTGACGATGTCTTTGGGGTGCTGGATCGCTCAGGGAGCAAAGCGGCAGGGGAACCGGAGGCATAAGAAACATTTTAAATCTTTTCTATTCCCTTTTGTCTGGGCGGAAAAAATCTGGCCAAATACACGGACCTTAGCTTTCAAGACTGCAAAGTTCTCTAGCTGAGAGAGAGAATTCTATAGCCTTGATGTATTTGCAGGAGTGGGAGGGAAGAGGGGGAGAGAAAGTTACAACGCGTTTCTTAGTTGAGTCATTTAATGAGCGTCCCCGAGCTCTGGCCAGCATGGTTTGCAAAGATACGTCCAGCCACACAAGGCACTTTGTACCCCTGCCAGCTGCACCGAGTGAATTCACTACTGTGTGCCATCCTCTCCGGGAGCTTGCGTGCGATCAGACAGATGCCTGTACGGTCTCCAGAGCATCTGCACGAGTCCACCGCCTGGTTTTCCTCCAACACTGATCCTCTTCTGTCTGCCTGGCCATAGATCTGGGTAGTACCAGGAACAAGCGCAGCGTGCCTCCCGGCAAAAGACCTGTCTGTTGTTTGCACATCCAGCCACTACCCACTCCGCTCCCCCCTTTCCCGGCTGCTGGGGGATTGCTCAGTTGTTTGCGGGAAAATGATCACGGCTTTTCTCGTTCGCCTGCTCCCACAACCCGTCTCTACAGGGCGGCCAACGCGAGCGCTTCCAGTACCAAGACCTGGGCTTTCACGCTGATCCCTCGCTAGCCACACTGAGATGAAGAGGCAGATTTTTAACAGTGAGAACAATTAACCATTAGAACAATTGCACCAGGGGGAAGGTGGTGTATCTTCACTGATCATTTTGGGTGTTTTTCTAAAAGATCTATTCTATGGTAGGAATTATTTGGGGGATTTTCTCTGGCCCCTCTTAGCAATTGCATTTTTACGTCAAAAGCTAAGAATGGGACACTTCCAGCCCACTTAATTAACCTCATTAGCACTAATCCTACAATTGACGGGTACCTTTTTTTTTTTTTTTTTTTTTGTGCTGTTATATAAATCTTGGTTTTTATTATTTCCTCTCCAACAAATCTGATGAAGTGGGTTTTGCCCATGAAAGCTCAGGATCCTATATTTTTTTTACATCTACGCTGCACCCTTAGTTCAAAACAAGCTATGCAATTTGAGCTATACACATTGAGTAGCTTATTTCCAGTTAATTTCAAAATAGCTTATTTTGTCATTTGGCGCTGTCTACACAATGCCAAATTTCGTTAAAAAAACGCTATTCCAAAACATCCCTCAATCCTCGTGGAATGAGGTTTACAGGGACATCAGAAGAGCAAGCCCATTATATTTCAAAATAACGGGCTTGTTCAAAAGATGCGGAATAGCTATTTCGGGAAGTATCCCGAAATAGTACCGCAGTGTAGATGTACCCTCTGTCTCTAAGGTACCACAGGACTACTGGTTGTTTATACAGGATGTCAGATATGACCACAATAATCCCTTCTGGCTTTGAAGTCTATCAAGAACTAGAGGCACCCAAACATCTGTGCAGACAAAAATCAGTTTCATGACTATGCACAGAGAAAAAGGAACCAAAAAGATGCTGACAAAGACAGATTCAACCGAAATGTATAACTGGTGAACACATTCACAAAGCATGCAGTTATAATCCAGCTCATGATCCTCTCTGTTTTTATACACAAAAAGGAATTTCATCCCATCCGTTTACAAGATTTTTAAGCCACGCTTGCGGTTGAACCATATTTTTAAAAATCAAGAACTACCAAAGATACCAGGAGTAATACTGGGTTGGCAGTGTCTCTTTTCCTTTTTGAAAGGTCTACACATAGCTATGTAGCTCTTCCTTAGCATGCATGTGTACTTTAAATATTATAGTTTATTTAGTATATTACAGGCAGTCCCCGGGTTACATGGATCCGACTTACATCGGATCCCTACTTACAAACGGGGTGAGGCAACCCCGCACTAGCTGCTTCCCCCCAGCAGACCAGGGAGACGCGAAGCTAGCACCCTCCTCCCAGCAGACCAGGGAGACGCGGAGCGGCTTTTCTCAGCAGACACCTCAGCTTGAGAATAAAGGACTGACGGAACTGAGGTGTGGAGAATAAAACTGAGCTCTGGAGAAATGTTTGGCTAGAGTTTCCCCTACAATATGTACCAGTTCCGACTTACATACAAATTCAACTTAAGAACAAACCTACAGTCCCTATCTTGTACGTAACCCGGGGACTGCCTGTATATGATTCTCATTTTCTCATTATGATGAGGGATACCTGAAGTATATTCTGGATTGTGAAGATTTGGTGAACACAATAAATACTGTGTTTAAGCTTACTGTGATGCACAATTTTTTAATTTTCCTATAAAAGATTGATTTGCAACAAGCGACGGATCTGCCCGAAAATCACTTGTAATACAATATTTGCATTTTCCCTCACGATAGTCTAAATAATTTGTTGTAAAATAAACAGTATAACATAGTGTCATAGAGCCTTAACTGTATTAACAAATGTATGATTTCAAACATAAAAAATGTCTACATATATTATGCTAAGAACTGTAACTACCCATTTTTTTAAAAAAAATAAATTCGTTCTCCTATTTTCTTGTTAAAATATATTACAGCCAATTGGCAGAAGAGAGTATATTTTGATGTTACATGTATGTAACGGGAATAATGCTAAAACCCTCCTTTTCTGTACGATTTTGGTTCCAATTTGCAACCTATTGGACATTGCGTAAATCAAATTGATGTTCTCTTAATGATCCAGTTTTTTACTTGATGTCGTGGCACACACAAAAGACTGTCAAAAAATCTCAGTATTATTCTGTCTTCATATTGCCCCTAGAGAAAACCTTTTATCCGGCTCTCTGGTACCAATTGTCTTTCTTAAATTGTAACAAAAGCTGTCAAGCACCATAGTTAGCAATTTTTGTGGAAAAAAAAGAGTGAGCATAGACGATAGCTCCTGCCTGAGAGCTCATATTGAAATACTGCATTCACTGTACAGTTGTAACCGATCTTTTTTGAACAACTAAGCCGCTGGAAGAAACAGCTTTAAATCAAATGCTTTTTGACATCTGTGTCAGGCAGCCCTATTTGATCAGGGAAGACGGTGATTCCAATGTTTCAAACACCCATTCCAGGCTGTGTTCTACCAAGTAAATGGATTCTTCCATAGAGAGATTGGCAGATTTCATATTTTTCCCAGATTGACAGAGGAAACAGACTCTTATTGAGCTGGAGAGGAGATGTTTGCTAACTGGATTGAGTCCCATCTCGGTACCAATGGGAAGCGCAGCTGACCTATGCCTAGGAGAGTTCACCGATATGAACTGGCATTTCATCCCCAGATAAAAGTGTCTACACCAGGGTCCTTTTGTTGCGATTGTCGCCGGGGTGCGTTTTGATGAGCGAGTGTGGTTATAAGGGTGACAAGAAACAGCGGGGGGGGGGGTACTTAGACGGCTCGATTAGAAAACAGCCGGTTAGAGGGTAAGGAGGAAGAGAGTTTGGGTCACAGGCTCGCGGGGGGAGGGGGGTAAGTAGGGTGCTTTGGGGATCACTTTCCCAAGAGAGGGGGGCTTTCTGCGCCGCGAGAGGAGGGAGGGGGTCGTGTTTCCACCCAGTTCGGCAGTCAAAGGAGCAAGACGCTCCGGGAGAGAGGGGAGCCGATGGGACCCCCCCGCAGGTCGGTTCCCCGGCTGTCCCCCCGGCCCCAGCCCTTCCCATCCCGCCTGGTCCCGGCGCGCCAGGCGCAGGGGAGTTCGCCCTGGCCCGGCTCCCGGCAGCTCGGCCGTTCGCGCCCCGTCCCGCAGCGAGTGGAAGCCAGCTCGGCATCCCCGGGCAGGCTCCCGGGACCCGCCGCCCGCCCCTGGAGCCCTGCCCCGCGCAGCCAGCCGGGCGCAGCGCCCCCGCCGCTCGCTTACCGGCCTCCGCGGCGCTGCCCGGCGGGGCTGCCGGGCGAGGGGCCAGAGCCAGCGCCGTGCGCTCCGGGCGGCAGCTGCAGCCCGCGGTGCCTGCCCCTCGCTCACCCTGAGCCGGGCTGGCGGCACTTAGCGGCCCTGCCCGCCCCTGCGCCCGCCCCCTGCGCCCAGTCCAACCCCCGCTGCGCTGCGCCGGCCCCTGCGCCCACCCCCGCTGCGCTGCGCCCCTGCGCCCATCCGCGCTGCTCGGCGCCCGCCCTCCTCCTCTGCACCCCGCCCCTCCCTCCACGGCACTTGCTCCCCACAACAGCCCCGTGCGCCCCCTTCCTCTGCAGACACCCCACTTCCTCCCTGCTCCCGAAGCTTCCCATCCCCGGCACCCCATCTCCATCCCCGTCCCATCTCCTGCTTCCCTCCCCTAGCGGGTTCCATCTGCCCCACCGCCTGTGCTCCAGCCGCGTCCTGCCTGTTCCCCCTCCTCCCCGCACGCCCCCACTGTTCCCCCTGTCTTGCGCCCCTCTCCATCCCCACTGCCTCCTGCCCTCGCTCCTCCCGCACCCACCCTCACCTCTCATCACAGCTCCCCCCGCCCTGGCTTAGTGCGCCAGGCTGGGTCCCCTCTAGAGTCTGCGGACAGACTCAGCCACCCCGGGGACAGACCGACTGCTCCCAACCAGCGAGCGCTGCAGCCTGGCGCTATCTACTCCGGGGGGTTGCTCAGCAAAGGGCCCCCCCATCCTCCGGGACTCGCCTTCCCCAGCCCCGCGCCCCACGGGGAGTCCCAGAAACTCTCCCACGGGGTGGGGGTTTCTTCCCCATACGCCCCACGCCAGCAACACCGCAGACCAGAAACGCCTTCTCTCACGTCCCGGGTGCCACCTCTGCCTCCAGAGCCCCGGCTCTCTACCCGCCCCCCTTCTCCAAGGAAAACTCCCCCAAGGGACTTCGTATATTTCAGCGCGCCGGTGCCTGGCTCATCTCCCCGGCTGGGTGGCGCCCCCCGCCCCCGTCCGCCCCCAGCCTGCGGAGGCTGGAAAGGGGGCTGGAAAGCAGGTGATCCTAAAAACCTGCTCAGAGCCTCGGGGGACGGGGGAAGGGGGGAAGGGACATGGCTTTGGAAAGGTGTCGCGCCCTACAAACGCCTCGCACCGCCTGGCCGAACATCCTTGGGAGCAGGCTGACCAATGAACTCCCCCGGGGACTGTTGAGGGGCCGGGCGGGGATCTAACTGGGAAACGAAACACCAGCTCTGCCCTGCTGGGGGCAGCTCTGCCCTGCTGGGGGTGGGGAGAGAACTCTGCCCTGCTGGAGGGGGCAGCTCTGCCCTGCTGGGGTGGGGAGAGAACTCTGCCCTGCTTGGGGGGGGGGGGTCCCTGCCATCCCAGAGACATTGTGAGACCCACCAAGGCAGTGACATTGGCACGGCGCGACCGGCCCCCCGAGGAGCGGGCCGGGGTTTTAACTCCCGGGGCGTCCCCACCACACGGAAAGGGATCGGGACACCCTGTAAGGGGCCGGGGTCCCAGCGGCTCAGCACCCAGCCGGGATGGCTTTAGCTGCTAGTTTAATCCCTTTGGACAGATGTTCTGAACCGGGGGGTGTGGCGGGTACCTGAGACCAGCCCAGGCCGGATCCCCGCGCTGCGGGCGTAGCGCAATTTACCCGCCAATCGGCTCATCATATTCAGGGAACTTTTTTTAAAACCCTACCCTATGGGGGGGGGAGCCGTCAGCAAACGGAGGCGAAGAGTATCGGTCTCCATTCCCTGCTGGAAACAGAATCTAGAGGTTGGCGGCCGATCAGCTGATGGGGGGGGGGTCTGGCTGTAGTTGGCTTGGTTTTATTGTGAGGTCTGCTCATGGTCGATTCTCCTGCGCCCCACCCCACACCCTGTCCCCTCCGTCCCTGCTTCCCCCCTCCCCAGGTGTGATCAGTCCGCCCGCATCTCCCTTTCCACCGGCAAGATCTGTCCAATGTGCACGGCGCATGAAGGTATTAACCGGGCACCTTTGGGGCGGGGAGGGGGGCGTAGCTGGAAATACCAAAAGGTGACCCAAAGAGACAGCTCTGCGGAGAAGGAACGGAGTCAAAGTCTCCCCTAGCCCCCCCGGACACACTGCGAGTGCAAATGGGAACAGGTCGCGGCGGAATCGTTTTGCAATAGCCGGGCACCGCAAAGGCGTTTGGATTCGGAGTGGCCTTGGGTCTCGCTTCCCCAGAGAATCATTCTCTGATCCCAATTCCAGACGCGCCTCCAAGTGTGCGCCACGCCCGTGCTACAAAGTCCAGGGAGAGAGACAGGCGGTTCTCTTGATTGGCTCCGCGCGTTTACACGCTGCGATCCGCTTGCTTGCGAGGGATCCGAATTGGGCGGGGACGCACGCTGCAGAATGGGTACGAAAAAACGGGTGATCGGGGCCCGAGTCGCGCCAAATTGCACCTGGCTGCGTGCGAAGTGTTCGGCGTTGGGGTGAAAAGGCGATTCACTGGGCGGATGTCGAAGGGTGGAAATCGGTTTCGGATCTGACTTGGGCGCGTTTGCGCTTCGGACCCGTTTACACCAGTCCGGGAAAGAGCCATTTCCCCTGGAAAGGGCGCCCAGCGGGCAGCACGGGGGGGAGAGCCAGAAACGCCTCTTCCAGTAGTGAACACACGCCGTGCCTTCAGCCCTGGTTTCCACAGGGCAAGCGGATCCGCTTGTGACCCGCCGACAGTCTGGTTCGCTGAACCGGATCCAAACCGGAGCCGCCTCGCTTGTACCTTGGACGTCGGCTCCGGGTTTGCTGGCAGTAACTGACACCGGCCGGGGAGGGAGGGGCCTGGCTGCGGCCAGACGTGAGTGTGAGTGTGTGTGTTTGTGTTACACGAGGAGTGTGGGGGGGTGGTATGCACTGAGGGGCGGGTGATTGTGTGTGGTTGAGGGAGCAGCCAGGGCTGCCTGCGCGTGTTTGTGAGTGTGAGAGCTAAGGCCTGCCAGTGTGTGTGGGGTGGGGCTAGGGGATGTGTGTGTCTGTGTGTAGGTAGGAGGCCTGCATGTGTGAAAGGGCTGCCGGGGGGAAGCAGAAACTTAAGGCTGTGTGTATAGGGGGAGGGTTGTATGTGTTGGTGGGAGGGCTGTGTGTGTGTGTATTTGTGAGGGGTGTAGGCAGCAGGTGTGTATATTTGCAGGAGGATGGGTGGGAGACTGTGTGTGGGGGTGTAGGTGGGAGGCATGGGGGTAAGTGCTGGTGGGAAGGCTGTGTGTGTTTGTGTGGGTGTATCTGGGTGTAGGTGCTGGTGGGAAGACTGTGCTTGTGGGGGTAGTTGGGAGGTGTGGGGGTGTATCTGCGGGGTAGGTGCTGGTGGGAAGGCTGTGTGTGCTCATGGGGGTAGTTGGGAGGTGTGGGGGGTGTATCTGCGGGGTAGGTGCTGGTGGGAAGGCTGTGTGTGTACAGTTTTGTGTAAAGGGTGTGGGGGGTAACAGGGCTGGGGGCAATAAGTTCCCGAGTCCCGGCCTGTGTCTGGGCGATGCAGTGACTTGCAGTCCAGGTCCCTGAGCCCAAAGGCAGACACAGTCACACAACACACATCCACAGCAACACACACAACCCACCCCCTGCACATAGATCCCTACACACACTGTACACACAACACTCTCCTACACACTCACATGTACCACCATACACTCGCCCCAAAACAGACACAACACACACTCCTAAACACCCCATACACAGCACTGCTGCATGCAAACCTCACATATATGCAACATGCACGCCTGCACAGATGCACCAAATACTCCTGCATACACCCCCCCAACATAGACACCAAATATACACACACACACACTCTTCCACATGCTTCAAACACCTCCTGCTTCCCTTCCATACCCCCAGTCAGCCACAAACATACCCCCCACTCTCTTGCACCCACCCACCTCCCACAACACTATACACTGGTGCCTCCAGGCAGCGCTTGTAGGTACACAAAAACACAGCCATAGATCATAGACATACAGGGTCATACGGTCTCTGGCAGATCTGCCCTCCCCCTCCCCCCGCACACACACACACTCACTTCCCTAGAGCAGTGGTTTATGACCTGTGGTCCATGGAGCCCTTGGGTGCTGGGACTGTCTCAGATTTCCAAAGGGGCCGCACCTCCATTCGAAATTATGCAAGGGTCTGCAAATGAAAGCTGTTTGAACCCCCCCTAGAGAAAAGGGATTTTTACATTGGATCCCCAGGGTTGGAGGTGGGAGGAGCAGGCTCCCCTATTGATCACGCCAGCCCTAGGGGCGAGCATCAAGGTGTCAAGCTAAACAGGTGAGATGGTTTCATTCCAACCCCAAAAACAACTTCAGCTCAGAACTTTGCCCTTGGCGTCTCGGTTGTGCGCCCCAGGGCACGAGATGCTAATGTGACGTGGTGAAAGGGTTGCTTCCGAATTTAAGAACATAAGAACGGCCATAGTGGGTCCTGTCTACCCACAGTGGCCAATGCCAGGAGCCCCAGAGGGAGTGAACAGAACAGGTAATGATCAAGTGATCTCTCTCCTGCCATCCATCTCCACCCTCTGACAAACAGAAGTTAGGGACTCCATCTCTACCCATCCTGGCTAATAGCCATTGATGGACCTAACCTCCATGAATTGATCTAGCTCTTTTAAAAACCCTGTTATAGTCTTGGCTTTCACAACATCCTCTGGCAAGGAGTTCCACAGGTTGACTGTGCCTTGCATGAAGAAATTCTTCTTTTGGTTTGTTTTAACCCAGCTACCTATTCATTTCATTTGGTGACCCCTAGTTCTTGTGCTGTGGGAAGGAGTAAATAATTCTTCTTGATTCACTTCCTCCACACCAGTCATGATTTTACAGACCTCTATCATCTGCCCCCTTAGTTGACTATTTTCCAAGGAGTTCCAGTTGTGTTACTCTCTCCCCATATAGCATCTGTTCCATACACCTAATCATTTTTGTTGCCCTTTTCTGAACCTTTTCCAATTTCAACGTATCTTTTTTAAGATGGGGCAACCACATCTGCATGCAGTATTCCAGATGTGGGCATGCCCTGGATTTATATAGAGGCAATAAAATATTCTGCCTTATTCTCTATCCCCTTTTAAAATAATTCCCAGCATTGTTTGCATTTTTGACTGCCGTTGCACATTGACAGGTTTGCAGAGAACCTGAAATGACTCCAAGATCTCTCTCTTGTCTGGTAACAGCTAATTTAGACCCCCATCGTTTATGGGTAGAGTTGAGATTATGTTTTTCAATGGGCATTACTTTGCATTTACCAATATTTAATTTCCTCTGCTATTTTGTGGCCTACTCACCGAGTTTTGTGAGATCCCTTTGTAGCTCTTCACAATCTGCCTGGGACTTAACTATCTTGAGCAATGAGTAGACTTATGGCACCTTAGAGACTAACCAAAATATATGGGATCATGAGCTTTTGTGGCAAAATCCCCCCTCTTGCCCACTTTTTCCTCTCCACTCTGCTCATTGGAGGAAGTGAGTTCTGCCCACAAAAGCTCATAATACTCTGTGGCTGTGTCTACACTGGCGCGATCTGGCGCCAGAGATATGCAAATGAGGCTAAGCGTGGAACATCGCCGAGCCTCATTTGCATATCTAATGAGCCGCCATTTTGGCGGAAGAGGCTCTTGCGCTAGAAGGAGCTGTCTACACGGCCCCTTCTTGCGCAAGAAAACCCCTCTTGCGCAATGCTGTTATTCCTGAAAATAATCAGCGTAACGGCATTGCGCAAAAGGGTTTTTCTTGCGCAAGAAAGGGCCGTGTAGCCAGCTCCTTCTAGCGCAAGAGCCTCTTCCGCAAAAATGGCGGCTCATTAGATATGCAAATGAGGCGTGGCGATATTCCACACTTAGCCTCATTTGCATATCTCTGGCGCAAGATCGTGCCAGTGTAGCCATAGCCTGTATGTTTTGTTAGTCTCTAAGGGTACATCTACACAGCAGTGTTATTCCGAAATAACAAAACGTGCGCCTACACAACAAGCTTTTATTTCAAAATCACATCAAGCCAGACGACTTCTTACTCTGACTCCAGTAACCCTCATGTCACGAGGAGCAAGGGCGGTCGGAGGAAGAGTGCTTTTCCTTCCACTTTCTGCTGTGTCGACAGTGCCAAAAGCCCAGTTAAGCTACTTCAACTTCAGCTATGCAATCCGACTGTTGCCCTGCTGTGTAGACCTACCCTATAAGGTGCCACAGGACTCCTTGTTTTTAAAGTTACAGACTAACACGGCTACCCCCCTAGAAGAGACACTCTGCCCCCTGCCATGCCAGGCCAGTGGTTACTGAGAAAGGGGGTCAGGTCTGGCAACTGATATTTGGGAGCATGGGCACATAGGTGCTGAGGGGTAAAATGAGGGTTTGGGGTAACACTCCCCCGCATTGCAGGGGAGATGGAGGTTAATTATTTGATCACACACCTGCTCTCTTCTTTCCCCTCTAGGGTAGCCAGGTGTTCAGTTTTGAACCAGACAGTCCAGTATTTGAGCTTTCTGTTTGGGAAACAAATGGAGAAAATATCAAGGAGAAAATATCAACGTCCGGTATTTTCTAAATAAGATGTGATGTGCGTCCAGTATTTTTGTTGAAACCATGTGGCAACCCATCCCCTCCTGGAAGGAGCCAGGTTTGTTATGAACCCCGGAGCTAGTTGGGTGACTAATCCGGATTCCAGCTAGCTGGGCTGTTTTCAAAGCAGCGCTTGGAAACCACTGGGCAGGAGCCCCGGCTGTTTGCATGACACTTGGCTGATTAGACTGATTCCTCTTCAGACAAAAGGGCAGCAGGGAATGCCACATCCCTCCGCCCCTGACCACGGGCAGTGATCTGGTTCTCCTGGGCCTGTTCCTCTATCCCCTGGCCTGGCTTCTGTCTGTTGCAGGAGTCCGGGCTCCCCAGGCCCCTGCATAGAACCACAGACTCCTGGGGTTGGAAGAGACCTCAGGAGGTGATGGAGTCCAACAAAAAGTCTGTAGGGAAGAGATTCGCCAGCGAGGGAGCCGGGCAGAGCTCTGGTGGGCTTGGAGGGGGGTGTTGCAAGGGAGGGGCGGTTGCATGAGCTAGGGGGGCTCTCTTGCTAGTTTGCAGGCGCGCCCCCCTCCAGCTCCGCAGCCCGGAACAGGAAAGTCCCATCTCAGCTCCCCCCCTAAGATCCTGTCTCCCCCCGCCTACGAGTCTCCCTGTGGGAGAAGGCGGCTCGCAGGAGCTCGGGGCCAGCTCAGCCCCGCCCGGGAGCGAGCAGCGGCGGCGGCGGGATGGGACTTTAGGGACCCGGCTCCGAGACCCCCCTGCACCTCCCCAGCTGCTGCCCTGCCCTAGCCCGGGCCCGCGGGGTGGGGGAGCCGGTTCTGCGCATGTTTGCGCGGCGCCCAGAAACTTTCCCCGGCTCCTGATCCGACTCGGGGCAGCAGGAGGAAAATGGCGAGAGGCGGGGAGCGAGCGGCGCTCCTCTGCGCCTGGCTGCTGCTGGCGGCCGGGGGCCCGGCGGCCGGCGCGCAAGCCGAGCCGGAGGCGGACGGGCGAGAGGACCAGCGCTCCTGCCACGGGGCCTTCGATCTCTACTTCGTCCTGGACAAGTAAGTGGCAGGGCCCGGCCCCAGCGCGTCTCCGCCCTGCCCGGCCGGGGCCGCAGCGCAGGGCCCGAAGGCAGCCACGCTGCGAGCGCAGCTCGGTGCGCCCTGGGCGCGCAAGGGTTAGGCGCGCACAATGCGCGTCTTGCGTTGGCGGTGGAGAGATTCGGGGGCTTCTAGGCGGCGCTGACTTAGTTATGGGGTTAAATCCAAAGCAGTCGCCTAGTGCTAGGTCCTCCCCCGGGGCACACGTGGCTAATCCCAGGCGACAAAGCTTGGGCCAGCAGATGAATTTTAAGAAGCCAACAGTTGTGTGTTGCCTGGGTGACAGTGTTTACATGCCTGGGTGAAAGTATTTCACAAGTTAGTCCCTGGGGAATTGTAGTTTGCGCTGGCGCTTGAAATATATTAATTAAAACTCGTTGGCCACCGCCTTTGGAGACACGCCCTATCAGCCTACTGTCCACATGGCCTTAGGTCTGATGTCTACACTGGAATTTGTAAGATGTGTTTTAACCCCTGGTCCTCAAGTCAGCTGTTCAACTGTAGACCTTGCACAGGGTGAGAGGGCATGGATGTGCATCCCCGGTTGGGTTTAACTCTCGCATGCAGCTCACGGTTCAACGTGACAAGCAAGGAATGTTTGTGCCGCGCCGACGGTAGAATGGTAGCTGCTTTCGTTCACATGTGTTAAAACATGACGAAAGATTGGAGCTTTGTTCCAATGTGAATCCGACCAGGGGATGGCTCTGTACGCACATGCCTGTCTCTAGTGGGGGAAGTGTTCACGTTGGGCCAAAAAGGCACCTCCTCCAAAAAGATGGTGACTTCGGTTTGCTCTGAAAGCAAAAGCCTCAAACCACTTCCCAAGGTGGTCTTTGTTGTTCTAGGAACATGAATCACAAAATACCTGAATGTCGACTCAGGTTTATTCCAGTTCTTTTTGACTCCAGCATCAAATGCACTCGTGGCAAGATTTTGAATTGTTGTTATCCATGTTAGCATGCTGATCTCCAGCATGTGATACCAAAAAAACGCCCCAACAAAAACAAAAACAGTAAAATGCCTATTGGTGTTTGAGATTGGGGTACTCTCTGTGTATATAACATTGTACAATGTGATTTCCTTGCCTTAAAATGTCACTGTTAGATGCCTGGTTAAATCAAAGGCTTGAAATATTGGTTACTGTCAAACTGGGGCATTGAAATTGTGTTGCAGCTTGATCCCCTGACTTAATTGTGACTGTGGTGGAGACGGTCTATGTGTAGGGTCCAATCCTGCAGCCACGAAAGTCAGTGGCAACCCCCCCCACACACTTCCACTGTACCTAGATTAGCCCTCAAAAGTCGGCCAGAGGATAAAAGCCAAAATGTTTGGAATGAAAAACGCCAGCAAGGGAATTTGGCTGTTTATGTTGAAAGTGTTTCTTTGTGCTTATAAGGTTGGAACTTGCTCCCACTGAAACCAGGGGTGAAGTTCTGCTGGCCGGTCGAGAGTAGGACTGTAACACTCTGCACAGGTTCGGTGCCTCAGTTTACAATCTGTGGGCTGCCCTCGCATTGTAGCAGAGTGCCAGGGTGTCAGTGGCAGCTTTGTGCACAAACTGAAGCTGTATGTGGCTGGTACTACTTGGGTACATGATTGGTATGGCAGCCCAGGGGCATTCTGAGGATGGAGTTCATGAATGTATGGACAGTGGCTCTTGGAACAGGTTCACAGGAGGGAGCCAGATAATAATAAAATTAAAAAAATAATAAAAAAAGCCAATATGATTCTGGGCTGCATTAACAGGAGTGTTGTGAGCAAGGCCCGAGAAGTCATTCTTCTACTCTGCTCTGCGCTGATTAGGCCTCGACTGGAGTATTGTGTCCAGTTCTGGGCACCACATTTCAGGAAAGATGTGGAAAAATTGGAGAGGGTCCAGTGAAGAGCAACAAAAATGGTTAAAAGTTTAGAAAACATGAGCTATGAGGGAAGACTGAAAGAAAAGAAAAGTTTGGAAAAGAGAAGACTGAGAAGGGACATGACAGCAGCTTTCAAGCACCTAAAAGAATGTTACAAGGAGGAGGGAGGAAAAATTGTTCTCCTTGGCCTCGGAGGATAGGACAAGAAGCAATGGGCATAAACTGCAGCAAGGGAGGTTTAGGTAGGACATTAGGAAAAACTTCCTACCTGTCAGGGTGGTTAAACACTGGAATAAATTGCCTAGGGGGGTTGTGGAATCTCCATCTCTGGAGATATTTAAGAGCAGGTTAGACAGACACCATTCTAGACGGTGCTTGGTCCTGCCGGGAGGGCAGGGGGCTGGACTTGATGACCTCTGGAGGTCCCTTCCAGTTCTAGTGTTCTGTGATTCTATGAATAAGTAAGAGCTGACAGGGTGGGGGTATCTCAGGGTGTCGGAAGGGAGGATAGCTAATCGGGGGGGGGTTGAAACGGACTATGTAACATACACATTTTGGGGATCCCATTTATTCAGATGTGAATTGGGGACCAGTTCTGGTTCCAGCTTCTAATGGGATAACCCCGAGCCGAACCTCATGCGGTGCTGGAGCCTAGTGGTGCCAGCACCTCCCAGGCAGCACCGTGCGGCTTGCCTTCCTTCACTTGTGCCTGCCTTCCTTCACTTGTGCGTGGAGTTGGAGATGCTCAGTCTGTATTCGATGGAGAACAGTGGGGCCGAAACGTTACCATCATGAAACACCCAGGCTTGAACCGATGGCTGTGGGGGCCTCTCCCCGTGAGTGACAGGCCCTGTCTGAAGAGTCAGCCCGTGTGAACGAGAACGACTTTTAAGTCTTCTCTGCGGCTTTGCTCCCTTCTGGGAAGATGTTATCTCACGTCAAACGGAGGCGGACGGAAGGCGGACGAGAAGTTGCTTCTCTTATTGGCAGAGGCAGCGTACATTACCGCAATGACTTTATCAGGGCATGATTTCCTTTTTCCTGATGCCAGCTGGCGCCTGCAGGGATCAAATCCTCACGGCATCAGCCAGCAGAGGGGGAAAGCTCATGCCCTGGTGAAGTTATTGGTATGATGTATGGTGCCAATTAGAAAGGGAGACTTGCTGAGTTTGTGCAGTTTTTCCTCCTCCTGATGTAGATTCCATCCTCCTGCATTAACTGCAGGGGATAGGCAGCGTCCAGGCGGAGGGACTGATGCATGGGTATCGGAAGGCCTGACATGGGAGAAAAGCAAAGGCCCACCATGCAGTGGGTGTCAGACCACAGAAAGGATAAGGTCCGGGTGAACCTCCCATCCCTGTGGACAAACCTGTCTTGAAGCTATGGCAGGTGGATCCTGGTGGATATGGTCCGGCCTCAGGGGTCTGTGTTCTCGCTACGGTGTGTTGTGGTGGGACCGCATTGACCTATTGTAACGAGGGGTGCTTTAGAGCAGCGGTTCTCACCCTTTTTGGCTCACCCCACTCAACGCAGACCTTTCCGCGGACCCCCAGCCAGCCACCCGCGATGACAAAATGGGAGCAGGAGGAGGTGGGGATGAGGGGTCTGGGTGGGAGGGTGCAGAAAGGGAATGGGGTAGGGATCTGGGCATCAGGGATCGGGCCGGGGCGCTTACCTGGCTCTGTGTCCCCTGCTGCTCCCAGGCACCGCCTCCGCTGCTCCCATTGACTGGGATTCCAGCCAATGGGAGCAGTGGCAAAAGCCTCCAGGTGAGTGGTGTCCTGCACTGCCATTCCCCCCAGCTGGGAGACCAGCTTCCTTCCCCTGCGAGCTGATCCGGGGCTCCCCCTTCCCCCACTCACGCCACACTAGTGTGGGCTCCCTGCTGCAGGGGGACTGAGCTCTGAGCCCACAGCCCACCTGCAAGGCAGTCGCGGACCACTACTGATCCAGGGACCACACTTGGGGCACCATTGCTCTAGTGGGGCACTCCTGAGAGTGCCAACTCCGGGCGAATTGCCAGACGTCGCCGCCATGGCCCAGGACTGGTTCCTCCGCTCTACGGCACCCCAGGCCCGTCCAAAGAACGCGTCTCTTTCGCCACTCGCTAACCTGAAGCCACGCAAGCAATTCCCTCAGACGCTTGAGTCCCCTGCCTCGTGGCCAGGAGCGCTCCTGACGGGAAGGGGGGATGGTGAAACCCAGTCTCCGCTGACAGAAGGGTCTTCTCCGTGCTGCCTGTGGATATACAAAATTAGGGGGGCCATTGCTGCCCAGGCCCCTGGCTTATTCAGAGAACGGTCCCTTGCACGTGTGTTTGAAATGTTGGACCTGCGGCCACGTCCCGCCCACCTGCTCCGCGGACTCCGGGGATGTCTCCTGGGGCCTTGCGGACGCATCCCAACATGGTTCCCCCAGCCCATTGCCTAGCGAGGTGGTCACGGCAGATGGGCGTAAATTACGTGGCGGCTGTGTGTCGGGATGTTAGCGACTAGCCGACTAGCCGAGCTTATCAGTTAGCACTATCGACTTGCTGCACCCCCCCCACCCCCATGCTTCCCTCTGCGGCTCTGCAATATTAAGAGGCAGGGGCGCTGGCCCGCGAAGACTCCGGCTCAGTCCCTGGCCCCAGGACTCTCATTCGTCAGCATTAAGCCCCCTGCCGCTCTGCACTGCAACAGACAGGGGAACCCCTGGCCTACCCTGGCTGGCTTCCCTGTCTCTTACAATGCAGAGCGACAGCGGGGGAGGTGTTGCGGGTTGACCACTGACTCGCGGGAGCAGGGACTGAGCCAGCGTCTACACGCACCGGCTCCGCAAGCCAGACCGAGTCCTGTAGCTGCTGATCCTTCTCAACATATCAAGTGGCTGATAACAAAAATTGATACAAAAAAATCGATTAAAAAACCCATGAAAAATCTGACGACAACTTGATTAGGAAAGTAACCGCATTCTAACGTCCTTAGTTGTGTGGGTGTGTGAAAAATTACTTCTTAGTCCCATCCAGAGCTGCTGAGGCCGGCTCCGCTCAGGGGTTTGGTCGCTTGGCTCTGTTCAGACCCTGTGGTGAGATCCTTAAGCCTCCTTGCACCCTACTGTGTTGCTTTGACACCTGGTTGCCACTGTGTCGAAACGCACTTACAAAACAAAAACAAATCCCCAACTCACCTCTAGTGTTTTTCAATTATGGCAACGCCTGGTAGCATCACTCTAATTGCCTATCAGCGCAGCGATTAGAAGTCTAGTTTAAAGGGGTTTCTAACTCGGATATGAATATCTGATCTTGGCGAGTGCTTGACATGACCACTCTGAGCCACGTCGCTAGTTGTTTATTGACCCAATGCAAAGAACTCCTTTTGGATAGCTCTGAGCTATGTGGCAGGAGGAGAAAGAAGAACGTGAGAGTTTGGGATATATTTTTGCATCCCTCTAATGGGGGCGTTTTACAAGGATCATGGATACGGTAAGCACAATTTAGTCAGGGGTTGCAGACTTCTGTGTATGCACAGGACAGTCAAGAGTTGTGCAGGTTTCCCTGGGAAAGCCCTGGCCAGCATGCATCAGCCCTGCCCCGGAATTGCCCAGTCTCCGAGGATGAGCCGGG